>CP106717.1:23760000-25010000 GCA_025503065.1 Gossypium bickii
TAGGAAGTTCCCTACTGATCAGGATCAGACCCAACAATGCACCACCCTCCATCATCATCATCATCATCAGATTAGCCCAGCTTTCTCCACCTACCCTACTGAACCACCCATGGATCACCACCCGGCTGCACAACAAGGCCCATATCTCGACCAGTGGCTCCAGCCGTTCCAACCCCACCTCCCCCCTGCTGGCTTCGTTCCTCATCAGGGATTCAGCGCTGCTTCTTCTCCCACCAGTGACGCTTATGACTCTGCAGTAGATGTTGACCTCACTCTCCGTTTATAAAGAGCTACTTTCTTGCTTTTTTTTTTTTTTTTTTTTTTTTTTTTTTATCTCTTAACAGGTGACACTGTTAGCTGTTGATTGATTTCTCATGATCGACCAGCTAGGCTAATTTAGTTGTAAGCCCCCGGGGTGAAACAAAAAAGGGGTTTTGAGGGTTGTTGCTTGTTAGGGTTAGAAGGGTTTTAAGAGTTCTAGCTCTATGGGGTGTTGAGTTCAATGTTCAATGTTTTTTTGGTTTAAGTTTTGGTACTATTTTGCTAAATGGATATTTTAAATCATGTTTTCTTGAGTTTTAAGTTGTGATGTTGATATGTTTTAGTCCTCTTTTAATGGTAACTTAAACTTGCAGCACTTACATGCTAATTACTATCCCATGCAGCCATGCTTCATCATAATTGCCAGATCTTTCATCTCTGGGTTCATCTGCTGGCTGTAGAGTTATTAGGACCCATCCAAAGTTCCAAACTCTTTGTCACGAGTTTGTAAATTATGTATATTTTTGCCATTAATTTCCATTTTCATTGCTAGCTCTATCCAGCAGGCTCTTACAATGAGACTGCTATGCCCTTCCTTATTTTCAACAGTACTACTTTTCATTTTAGGCTGGCATACATATATATCAATCATGATCATCATTGTTATGGAACGTCTTGTTCGAACATGAAAATGGATGAGTTGGATAGTTTTTGCCACATTACTAGTATTTGTTTTGATAGATTGAGAGATGGATCCGTAGATCAGTGATTTCAGTATAAAAGACAAATGTGGGATATGAAAATTTTAAACACAATTCATGCACATATATAAATGTACGTATAGCCAAACTTGTTTATATTGGAAGTTGGTCAAATTATAATTTAAGCTACAATTGAAATTAACAACGATTGGGAAAATTTTGTTGGAATACACTGGTTATGGACTGACATACATGATCCATATTGACGGTGTACATAGGTGGAGGTACATACATTTGGGGTGTTTATTAAAACCTGCACAGTTCATGGTACAAGTAATGAAATAAAGTCGATACCTACATCATATACTATTTCACCCAATGCCTTTGAAATAATTAGTTAATTAATTATATATGTTTCCATTAACTAATAATAATTTCTATATATAGGGATCGTTATCCCCTTTTTTTTTTTTTTTTTTTTTGCTTTCACTAGGTATGCCATGCATCTCAGCCTCTGATGGAGCACTTTGGTTTCCACATATTACTTTGGTATCAATCACTTCTCTCATTAAATTAATAAACATCGAGTTTTATATTAGTTTTTTAAGTTTTAAAATATTTTTTAATTATATTTAAAATATATATTGTATTTAAAATTAAGCTTTAAATATGATTTATTATTATTAGTATTGTATTATTACATTAATGACAAAATTTAAATTATTAAACATCCAAGGCGAATCCAAGGGGCTGGCAGGGCTTGGTCCCCTAAAATAGAAAATTTTTCATTTAGACCTTTTAAAAATTTTAAAAATTCTAAATTAATAAAGGTAAAATTACACTTTGGCCCCTTAAAAATGATAAAATTTTTATTTAATCCTTTAACAATTTCATTTTTACTATTGTAAAAATTACAATTTAATTTCACCCCCTAAAAAATTTTCTAACTTCACTCCTGTAAACATACTAAAATAACTCGTCAACACAATTTTTCGTATTTGCATTATTGATCCCTATTACTCTATTTTGAATTATAATTTATTACTGATATAATTTATAACTAAGCCAATTAATTATTATATTAATTATTATAATAATAGATCATGAATATATTTATTATTTATAATGTCAATAATTCATTTCATATTAAACCATATTTGCTAAGTAGCTCTATCTTTGACATAAGTCAAAGATTCAAATTTTAAGTAAATTGATGGCATATACAATAATAAATATATTAAATAAATTAATGTTTAAACTATAGAATGATACTTAATTTTTTTTTGTCACAAGTAGTACTTAAATTATACTCTGTTATTTAAATTACCCTCGTTGTTAAAAAAAATATATTAACCAATCATTTTGTGACTCGTGACACTTTTAAAACTAAAAAAATCCAAAAAATGTTAATGTTATTTTTAAAAAGATCTCACAAGTATATTATCTCTTTTGTTCTCCACCTAAGAATTTCAGCAATTAAAAATTTAAAAATCCGTCGAAAAACTCATCCAAACCCAATTTCTGACGGCAAAACCCAAATTCTAGAGAGTTTCTTTTTCATTTCTAAACCTCGATTTTGAACCTTTTCTCACTCCGATTCAAAACCCATTGTATTATTTTTCTTAAAAATAATTTTCTTTCATTATTTTCTATATACCTTGCATAGAATAGTAATTCTGGGTGAACGTCGGTAATGGAAATAACCTAGATAAAGTATGAAACTCATATACTAGGAAGAAGCTGAGTAGAAAAAGATAGGTTATCTGACAATTAAGAAAAAGCACATTGAAAGAGAAGAAAGTATCCTGGTAAGAGGGAGAGTGTGTTAAAAAAAGTTGAAAAGTTGTAGATTAATTAAATTTACTTTTTCTAATTTAATTTAATTTTAATATTTTATTTTAAAAGTGTCACGTGTCACAAAATGATTGGTTAAGAGATTTTTTTTAAACAAGAGGGGTAATTTAGGTAACGAGATACAATTTAAGTACCATTTGGAGTAAGAGAGTATAGTTTAGTTACCACTTATGAAGAAAAACTTGAGAAAAATATATAATTTAAGTATCAATTTGTAATTTCAGTGAAAAAGGTAGTAGAACATTTGTTAATATTGATTATGAAAATTAAGGTAAATTGACTGAAAATAGAACCACAAGAATTAAGGAATAATTTATATTAAAAAAAATCAGTATTCAAAGTCTACCCTTCTTCCTTCAATATCGATAAATAAGATTTCTGTAGAGATATTCATATGAAACAAAATAAAGAAATATAAATCATTTATTCTATATTTTTTTACATGAATCATTCACTAATAACTTCAAAAATGAATTTGATGAGTGATGGAACAACATGGGTGTAAGGCTAAGATGTTCAGAACAATTTATAACGAGTAACTTAAAATTAATAAAAATTTGTTGAAGACCTTAAAATGAACACAATCAAGAAGATTTCACAATTGATGGGTTAAATAATATACAAGAAAATATTAAATATGACATTGCCGTCCAGTCGCAAAGATTAATTGTTTAGACCCTTTGTAAAAAATTCTTGATAAAAATTCTATCTCATTTACACATTTATAATCAACTCTTTGTTTAAAATTTCAACAATTTGCCAATAAATAAAATAGAGGGCAAACTATACTACAAGTTACTCCATTATGCACTACTTTCTTTTCCCGGGATCCAATTACAAAAAAAATTACCTAAATTAATTAATTTGTCTCTTTTTGTCACCGGTCATTAAGTGGGTAACAAAATGATAAGATAAACTATTAAAATAGTCACCTTTGTTTCCATCAGGTTATATTTTAGTCACTTATGTTTGAAATGTTACATTTTAGTCACTTATTTTATCATATTGTAACATTTTAGTCATTGAGCGTTAATTATCGTTAACAGTGTAATAATAAGTTGTCATGGCACGTTAAATCATCATTTCAAATGAAAATTTTTAGTTAAATTATACAATTGGTCTCTATATTTTTTTTTTTGAGCAATTTAATTTTTTTTCCTCTACATTAAAAAAGATAGAGAAGGGAGGAAATAGAGGAAGGAGGAGAGAATAGAAAATGAAGAAAAAAAAAAAGAGTTAAAAGAACATAAAAGAAAAAGAAATTGCTCAAAACGAAAAAAATAAGGAGACCAATTGTATAATTTAACCTAAATTTTTTGTTTGAAATTTATTTAACGTGCCACGTCAGCTTACCGTTACACCGTTAACGACAATTAACGGCTTAGTGACTAAAATGTAATTCGAGGAAAATAAAAATGACTATTTTATTAGTTTACTCAAAATGACATGACAAATGTAAAAATTAACATAAAAACAAATCCAGCCTTCAACATCGGCACATTTGTGTCAATTTAGTCTTAATTCTTAAAATTAATTTTTTAATGATGAATTTAATTTTGGTTTTAAAAGTTAATCTTTCTAAAAAAAAAATATGAAAACGTTATATTTTAGCGGGTATTTTCCGGTTTCTTTTTCTAGCAAATTGAACACCGTTGTTGGTGGCCATTTAAGGAGGAGGCACAATCTCCAAAAATCCATAAAAAGGAGAAGAGAAATAAAGAATAATTATATTCAAATAAAACATAAACAAAACCAATATTCTTTTATTGGTTATTAATTGATTTCTGATTTCTTTTTATATAAAACCAATAACTCCATGCCACAAACACGTTGTTTATATATAGGGTAAACTACTTAATTAGTCATCCAATTTTTAGTGTTCTTTTATTTTGGTCACTCAAAATAAAGTCTTTGTAATTTTGTCATTCAACTTTTAAAGTTCTTTCATTTTAATCAATTAAGTATTAAACCTCTAATGGCGGTTAACTGTAAACATACCACATCATGTTTACACTTTCATTTTGGTCACCCAACTTTTAAGTTGTTTTCATTTTGGTCAACCAAAAGCTATCCTTTTTAAAGTATTGATTGGGGTAAAGAGAAGCTCAAGAGTTAAAGTGAGTTGTTAAATTGTACTTGTTTATCTCATTTCCAAAAATTCTAAAATTCTTTTTTTAGTATTGACATTTTAAATTTCAAAATATCAAAATAAATTAAATAAATTGTTGATATTTTTTATCCCTTAATAATGTCAACCGATTTGTTACTATAATATTGAAATTAATTAATTTAATCTGCTTCTAAATTTTAAAATTTTATTTTATGTTTCCAAATCATCCTTAACTCATGTTTAATAATTGTCTATAAAACTTAAATTTCTTTTAATTATATAATCTCGAATCTTCTATGTTAAGCTAAAATTAAAGGAAAAACCCTTCAAATTAATTAATTTAATTAATTTTACATTCCATGCCAAACAAAAATTAATTAATTGCGAGGATTTTTCTTTTCTTTTAGCTTAGCATGGAAGATTCAAGATCATATAATCAAAATAAATTTGGGTTTCGTAGACAACTATAAAAAATTGAGTTATTTGAGTTTATTCTAATTTGAAAACATAAAATAAAATTTAAATTTTTAGAAAGAGATTAAATTAATTAAATAAATTAATTTCAATATTATAGTAACAAATCGAATGAAAAAAGGGATAAAATTTTTCAATAAATTATATAATTTATTTTGATGTTTTAAAATTTAAAACTGAAAAAAGAAGAAATTTAAAACTTTAGGCAATAGGGTAAGCAAGTGTAACGATTCAGTTTCTAGAGGTGTCAGAAAATACAATTTTGGAACTCCACTTCCGTAATTTAGCTGAAAAAGTAGTTAATTAAGGTCTAGGGACTAAATTGTAAAAATCTAATCACTATAGAATTTTAAACAAGAAAAGGCTTAGGAACTTTAATAGCAACTATCCTAACGATCAAAATGGTAAATAAACTAAAATTTACCATGACTTAGTGGAATGTGTTCATGATTAATATTAACGTTACTAATGACGATTAATTAATATAAATATTAGGGTAATTAGTTTAATTACGGTTAATTAAAAGTTAAGCATGATATAAATATCAAATTGGTGGAATGTCATCTTTCATTCCACCTTCGAAAGAAAGAAAGAAAGAAAGAAAAGCTTCAAAAATTCCCAAGCTTTCGACCATTAATTAAGTAAGTCCTCAATCTATTTTCTTTGATTTCTTTCATGGGATTTGAATCATGGGAGCTTGATTTAGCTAGCCCATGTATTAATTTGTCTAATTTTTGAGATTTTGGTATGTTTCCATTGTTGTGAAATTGAAGAATTTGGCTTGAAATTAATAGAAATTAATCTTAGATTATGAAAAGGACTAAATTGTAAAGCTTAATAAGCTTAGTTGTTAACTTTGTTATATTAGGGACCAAATTGAATAAAATTAAAACATGTTATGAAATTATTCAAGGAATAGAAAGTATAGGGTCCCTAATGAGTAAATGTTATATCGGATTTTAATCTAAAGTTATATATAAAAAGTTATGCTTGTCCTGAATTTAGGGATTAAATTGAATAAAAAGAAAAATATGATTGACCTTATGTTTGAATGTGAATTGGATGAGAATTGATATTGTTTACCTGTTGAATGATTGCACGTAGTTAAAGATGGCGTTGAGCTGTCAAGAAGGAAAGGAAAAGTGAGAGTCATCGACGAGTGACGCGAGATCTCGATTTGCACTTTTATGATTCAGGATCGACTTATTTGTTTGCATATACATGTTCATTGCATGATTGAATATCAAGGTGATTATATAATGATCGTATGAATTGATTCGTTGAGATTGATATTGAATATCGAGATAGTGGACTGAATTGAATAAAATAGAAAATAGAATGAATTAGTTGGATTATAATATGAGATATGGTGTGAGAAACATGTGTATTGATGTTATATTAAATTGCTATTATGAAAATTGAATGTGATATTATATATGAAACGGATAATGTAATGTGAATGGAACTTGATACCCTATTAGTTGTTCGGGTAGAGTTGGATATAGTTGGGATCAAGGATTTAAATTGCGGTCGCAGCCGCATTTTCCGTCGCATTGCGTTTATCACGGTTGCAGACATAACGGATGCTATTGCGGTCACTGTGGGTATTGCGGTCGTGAATTTTTTTAAATTCACACAACTTATTGTAAAACATAATAATTATAATTATAATTGTAAAAAGTCACTTTTAATTATTTTTAGAGTGCTTTCTAACACTTATGAACTTTTATTAATATGATAACACAATTTTTACAATCATTAATTATTCTTATATTTATTTACGAATTTTCTAAAAATATTATATTAACTAATAACAAAGTAAAAAAAGAAGAAGAAGGAAATATTAAACATTCATCATATTTAATAAGTTTAAAAGTTTTTATAGATAAAATAATTAAAATTTCATACATGAGACATGATCGCTGTGAATCAGAGTCTTAAAATTTATAAAAGAATAATCGAACCTGGAAACTAACTCTGACAATGATTAAAGGCAAGTGTACCTATCGAACAGTAGTATAGCTTAGGCAAGACCGGATTGTCGAACCCAAAGGAACTAAAAGTACTAATACTAACTTTCTTTTTATTATCTAGCCTAAAATAGGTGAAGTTGTTTTTAATCTAAAATTAACGAATCACTAAGCTAAAGACACACACAAAAAAAAAAGGAATGAATTGGGGGGATAACTTTTAGAAAAACTTAGTTGATTTAGACGATACCCTCAGGAAGAATCCACCTAAACTTCACTTGTTATCTATCACTGAATCATACGATTTATTTACTTAGTTTGATCCGTAAAACTCCCTAACGTATATTAAACCATCTCTCGAGGCGAATAATGTCTAACCCTAGGTTAATTAGTGGAACTCTCGTTCTCTTATAATAACCCCCTAGAATAGCAGTAAATCGATCTATGGACTCCCATATTAGGTTTCACCCTAATCCGGCAAAATCTCGTCACCCTATCTTTAGGCGTGCGATCAACTACGCTTAATTATGCTAGATCTACTCTTAGACAGGGTCTATTCCTCCTCCACCTAAGCACATCAAATTTGGATTAAGCTCACATAATTAAGAACAAACTAAGTATTTATCATATAATTCAGGAAATAATAACAAGATCCATCATAGGTTTCATCTCCTTCAAGTATCTGAAGGGTTTAGTTCATAACAAAATAAGAGAACATCTCAAGAGAAAAGGTAAAACAAAACATAAGAAATCCCTAAAACTCCCTGAAGGAATTGAACGAGAGATCCGCCGTCTTGAGTAGAATTCCGGCTTCTTGCGATGGATCAACTGGCTATCTTCGAGTGATTCCCACAAATCTGACCTTTTCGGCTTGGCTCCTTGGCCTAGCTAACCGCCCCCCTTTTTAGCTGGTACTTAGGGGGTTTATATAGGCTTTTGAAATACGTTTCTTTCTCCCTAAGTATCCAAATCCGAGAGAAATTGCTCTTCCCAACGACAAGGACACGGCCATGGCACATGCCCGTGTGGATTGCAGCCAGGCCATGTTCGGATTTCTTTAATGAGACACGGCCATGTAAATCGGGAGAAGACCATGTTCTAGATGATCAATAAGGCACGGCCGTGTGGGCTTTAGTCTAGGCCGTGTCGATTTCTTCCTTGGCCCAATTTGCTTCGTTTTAGGCCCGTTTCTTGTTCTTTTTATCCTCGGGTGCTTTCCTGGGTATAAGACATGAAAAGAAAGGATTAAGAGCACCTTTTTACATAAATCAAGGGATAAATCATCCAAAAGCATACTAAATGTGGGATTAAAATATGTTACTTTTATGGTTTATCAAGACAGGTCTTCAATATTTCTTGACAGCTTTGAAAATGGTGAAGATATCAAAGCATTCTATGCTGCAAAAGGAAAAAATGAATAGATAAATGTATAAATTCTCATTAATTATTCCTATTTCCTACCACTTATTCTCACTCTCATTCTACTTTCATATATAGTTTAACATGCTTCAATTCTTAATTATCTTTTCATAAAATATACTCCATTCATTTATCTATAGATGTATTTTAAATGTTTTAATATCATTAAAATTAAAAACATTAACAAAAGTTTTATTTAAAAAAACATACATTACAAATAGTAGTAGTGGTACAATTTAGTTTTCACCCTCACTTTGAGAGTGTTTTTGACTTGATTTTCATGGCCTTTGTTTAAAAATATATCCAAAACAAGTAACATTTTCACCTTGGTTTTCATATAATTGATATGAAGGATATATTTGAGGAGGAGGATACATGAAAGGTGGAGGATGCATTTGAGGCTGATATGGCACACTATAATTAGGAAATGGTGGATAATAACCATATGGTTGTGGATAACCATGTGAAAGTTGTTCTGGTGGATAAAAACCTTGAGTGCTAGTAAATGAACCACTATACCCAAGGTTACTAGAACTCGATCTGCTACTAGATGAAGAGCCTACAGAAGTATGCTTCTTCCTTTTCCTTTTGATGGAGCTCTAGGTTCACTTCTATCTCTCTTAGGTTTAGGAAACAGATTTCCATCAAATTTTGATCTATCACAAAAATGTCCACTAGTAGTACCAACCCCATATTCTCCTACATACCGGCTAAAAGACTAATTTCACCTTTATCACCATTATGTCCATCATCATCATCAATTGGACTTAAACTACCACCATTGGGTCCACCGCCACTTTGACTTGGCGTTGCACTAGAACTTGAATGAGACAAATTTTGTTGTTGAGTTTAATCAACATTCATTTCATCATCAGAGGTATCCACAGGAAACACACTGGCATTTTCACCATATAACAATGGATTCTCT
This sequence comes from Gossypium bickii, assembly GCA_025503065.1. NCBI lineage: Eukaryota > Viridiplantae > Streptophyta > Magnoliopsida > Malvales > Malvaceae > Gossypium > Gossypium bickii. The sequence goes on from CP106717.1 coordinate 23,769,718, forward strand.
TTATCTTGAAGCCACTCTGATAGTGGATTAACATCTTCAAAGATATGATTAAGGCTGATAGGATTAAAACTAGCGTTTATATTATCAATGCTCATTCTTTTTTTATGCCTTATCTGAAGCCTCATATTATAGTAGGTAAACACTAGTTTCTCAAGTTTTTTATACTTCAACCTATTTCTTTCCTTGGTGTGAATATAACTAAATGTGCTCCAATTTTATTCGTAATTTGATGCAGAAGTTGTTTGACGAAGCACTTTAATTGCTAATTTTTGTAACTCAAGAACACATGTCGTATATTATCCACCACTCAACTGCATAATATTATTTAAATTTCAAAATAACTTCAAAATGAACAATATAATTAAATAATATAAATAAAATAAAATAAAATTTAATTAACTATTTACCCAGATTCATTTGCTTCCAAGCTTTTTGTGCTTGTGAAGTACCGAATGTCTTATGTTTATATCTAAATAGTAACAATTGTCTAAATAAAAGATAAAGTAAAAATGAAAAAAAATAATTCCATTTCAAATTATGTAACTAAGTTACAAATAATAGCACTTGAATCTAACCTGATTAACCATTCTGACTTGAGTATCAAGAGAAAGTTCTATTCTTTCAATTATTGATCTTGTACCTTCTAATGTTTCTATTAGTACATTCTCAGAATGCTCCACCCCAAATTGAAATTGAGGATTGAGAAAATAACCTAAGCATATTTTATAAGAATATCATCAAATAATAATAATCTAAAGCTTAAAATAACAAAATATAAAAATAGTTCTTAATTATATGAAACATTTTATCTTACCAGCTGAATGTAGGTCGAAATGCATAAAATTTCATCTATTTTCAATAATCTTTTCGTACTCGGTGAAATATCGACAATCTTCTGAATTGCTCGTATAGCTCTATCAACAGCCTCATAAATAAAGCCCATTGTTGGTTTTTCATCACCATCCACCAGTCTCAATACTTTTACTAAAGGCTCGTAAACTTCTATAAGGTCATTGGCCTTTTCCAAAAAAAAAAAAAAAAAAAATTCCCAAAACAATTTTTTTGGCTTTATAAGCAGGCCTTGACTTTTTATGTCTCCATTTTGATTTTTTAAATTCCTATATATTCATAAGAAAAAATTTAAAATAATATAATTTAAATTATTTGGAACTAATAAAATCATTAAAGGTTGCTATATTTAAGTAAATATATTAACTAATTATAAAATACTGACATTGGAATTAAACATTTCTCTCAGACCTTGCTTTTACCTTTTTATCTCTTCAAGTTGAATGAAATGAGTTGCAAATCGAGTAAGAGTGTAACACCCTAAACCCAGCCTAGAGTCCAGCCCAAGTCTAGAGAGTTACATCATCGAAACTCAAATACCACATATCATAATATCTATCACAAAGATTAGTTAAGTATATAATCTTCCAAAAGTCATATTATCATAGTTTATCGAAATTCCTAAAGTAGTATTTAAACGAAAGATAAAAGCTTAACCGAGCTCCTATGGCGCCGACCAGTTCAAGACTGAGAACCACCTGAAATCCAGCCAATAATAAAGTGAGTTGTGAACTTAGTGCATAAAGAAGTTTGTTCAAATAAACACATTTATCAAATAGTGTCCGTATTCAAAGATTCGATCTGGTAATAGAAGCATTTCTAGTTCAGATTCGAGACAGATTAATTACAGATGCAGAAACAATTTCAATTTCATATACAGAACAGATCAAAGTCAGATGCAAATATTCCTAACCCCCATCCGCTACACACTATCTTTGGCCATCCCAACACACTGTTAAGGGCGCTCAATGCCCAACCAACCCTATACACCATAGAGTGTTTGTTTGACACATTTACAGAAACACAGCTTAGCTACTAGATCGTAATGTGATGAAGCGCCAAAATTAGAGTTGTACATATGGTGGCTTAGCCACTAATTTAGAACAGATTACTTCCTTCTTCACAATAGCCCAACCTATGCAGATGTAGAGTACAAATATCCACAATATGTATTCAGTTATTCTAAATTTTTTTACAATTAGATAGAACAATTCAATATCAGATTAAGTGTCACAGTGCACATGCAGGTATAGAATTCATACGTATGTAACAGAGTATCAGAGAGTTCTCATTTAGTCAAATTTAGACCATTCATACCATGAGATGTCAATATCAATCTTAAGTAACATTTATGGCCTCAAAAATGATTTTCGGGGACACGGCCTAGACACACGCCCATGTCCTTGCCTGTGTGGCTCACACGGCCTAGGCACACGCCCATGTCCTTGCCCGTGTGGTTTTAAAACATAAACAGAGAGACATGGTCGTGTCCTTGGCCGTGTGAGTCACATGGCCTGGGCATATGCCTATGTGCTCGCCTGTGTGGTCCTAAGTCACAAACAGTGAGTTACACAGCCTAGAGACACACCCGTGTCCTTTGCCTATGTGAACACTGCACTAATATTGTCACACACAACCTGTCACACGGTCGTGTAGCTCACACGACTTGGACACACACCCATGTGCCTGGCCGTATGACGTTGACAACCATTATTTTTTGCGACCGAAACTTGCAAAAATTAAGGTCTTCGGTACGCACCTGGTCTCGCTTTGACAGAAAAACAATGTGGAGACTACCCAGAACCTAATTAACCATTCGATAATCAATCAATTGACTAAAGCAACTAGATAACGCAAACGTTAATACTCAATCAATTATGTCGAATAAATCGACACTAAGAAACTTTCAACAACAAACGCTTACCAATGATTCAACAGTACTAAATCGACACAACACGCGAAGGATCACTTCCCTCCATACTCACGCCTAAGGGAACAAAAAACTAGTTATTAGAGAGTTTAAGTAAAACAATTAGAGAATTCCCAATGTAACAACGCAATAGAAAATTAACAAAACTTTGCAAAAGTTGAAGGATTTTGACAGAAATTACATAGAAATCTTCCAATAAATTAAGGGTATCACTAATTTTTGATATTCACTTGTTGAACGCAATCGAAAAGGAGGAATCAAAGGAGTAAAAAGAAGAAAGAAAGGAAAAAAAAATAAAAAAGAAAGAAAAGGGAAAGAAGAAGAAAGAGTATATAACGTTAACAAAATTTTAATGATGTTTTAGTCTTAACCACCAACGTACTTCCGACAACAAACAAAAATTCTCCTAACGCATACGGTAGGATTCAAACTCGAGACTAGACAAGATACAAACAGATGCTTAACCAGTAAACTAGCAAGCTTATTCTTGACATAGATTCGTACAGAATACTTAACTATATACTGCATGGATAGGGGTTGTTTTAAAAGGATAAAAATTTTATCAATATAACTCGAACTATAGACCTTAAACACCAAAGCAGAACACAGAACCACAGATACATAAATTTAATTACTGCAAATTCTCACAATTAAATTCTCAAAATTTTGGGGCAGTACAAAGAGCGGGTCGAAGTATTGCTTCCCTTGTGTATACTTCTTCATCAAATCAATAGTTTGAATGTGATTGTATATAAAGCAAGTCACTTTCTTAGTCTCATCTAATACTTTTGCTACACTGAGCTTTTTCCCAATATCTTCAAGACATAAATCTAAACAGTGAGCTGTACATGAGGTCCAATATAGATGCTTTCTTTTCAGCATTAATTTTTTTCCAGCAGCTTTCATTGCTGCCTCATTCTCAGTCACTATTTGGAAAATGTAACTTTCTCCAATTTCTTCTACAACTGAATCTAACAAACTGTAGTAGAATTCAACATCTCTACTACGAACACTCAAGACATTCATAGATTTTCAAAAAATGGCTCCTTTACTACAATGAACAAGGAAATTAGTGATGTGCATTTTATTCAAATTGTTGGTCCAACCATCACACATTAGAGTTGAACCCAATTCTTTTCACGACTTTGGTGGCTTGTCCACGATTTTGTTTATATGGTAGTTTATCTGCGTTACGGTGACACTGTTCACAATTTGGCATGTTGGTTGAATTAGTTCCGGGTAAACTCAATTATGGTGTGTAGTGGATATGGGTAGGACCATTTTCCTAAAATTTGCATTGTTTTACAAATTATGCATTGACATGATCATGCATTATATGCTTATGAAATATTGAGATATGTGATTTTATAACTTTGTATCGTATATGTTTTATGTTTACTTTTATTTTGGTTGTGATTTATATTTTTATGACTTTAAAACTATCATGCATGCATGAAAAATTATGGCATTTTAAGTATTTTTAATAATGCCATTTTTCTAAATTAATTATGTTTTTCTTAAATTTTAAACAAAATAATAATTTCTAAATTTCCTAAATAGATTTATGAAAATCCACTACGGGCTTCTTTATAAAAAAAATCATTTTTATAATTATAATATAAGATCCTTCATATTTAGATGTTTTCAAACAACATTACAATTAAATACACTTTTCTTTTAAAAAATAAATATATTTTATTAAATATTTTTCGAAGAGATAAAATTAGTCAATCTTAGAAATTTTTACTATTTTAAACTCAAACTTCTATTTTTTTTCAAAATAAACAAATAATTTTGCACGTCGTTAATGTAATCTCCGAGATTTAGTCATAAAGTCTAGGCCGGGTTTGGGGTGTTACAATTTTGCAATTAAGTCATGTTTAGTGTTAGATAGTCAAATTGTGTAATTATCCCTTGAATATGAATTGTTGTACTATAATATTTAGTGAGTAGCTAGCTAAGTTAATTGTTTGCATGCATCTTACTTGTTAATCACCTTATCACCCGAACTCTCTTGGGTTCGATCCTCGAAATACTCGAAGTGTTCCATTGTAACACTTATAAATATTACAACTGACCTGTCACCCTTGTAGTACATCGCTCTAGTTATAATTGTATATTTGTGTTGATTCATAGCTTCGACAGATGCACGTCGGGGCGCGATCAGTTACCCAATCCCTGACAGTTCGAACTAAGACAAACCATTGTGTCAGTTGACTTATTGCACAAGTCCAACAAAAAAAAGGTTAGTGGAATTGGAAATGTAACACCCCAAACCCGGCCCACAAGCCCTGACCGGATCTAGTATGTCACTGCGGAAAAACGTTTGAGAAGATTCGACCTAAGGATAAAATCATGACAACTTGTTGAGGTTGTAAAACGGTGACCATTTAAAATCTTAAGTAAAGTGTGGTGTTTATAAAAATATCCTGATTAAAACTTTATTATACATTTTAACATATAGTTTTGCCGAAAATAAACCGGTTTCAAAATAATAATTCAATCGTCACTTTGCTTTAACATAATAAAAATACTCAAATAGAAATACCTAAATACTTTAATGGGCCTTATTACAATAATCACTTAATCAAAATACTGAGAATATAAATACTTAATTAATTAGAATATCTTCTGCATGGGCCACCTTGTATCCACTCCAAACCCGGTCCAAGCATCACCTGCGATGTTGATAAAAATTGGATGAGTCATACAGACTCAGTGTGTAATTAAACCACTGAATTCCACCCACATGTTAACAACATATTACCAATATAACAGATAACAAGTATCATATTCACATATTACCACATTCTGGGCTTGGCCCATATCCACACTGATCCACATTCATATACTAGGCTTGGCCCTTTTCACATTAATCCACATATCAATTGGGCTTGGCCCATTTTCACATTAAATACTCATATCACATTAATCCACATATCATATTGGGCTTGGCCCATTTCCACATATGTTCACATACGAAATCATGCAATTATGAAGCCCAACCCAAACCTAGGGTCCATCCGCTTTACACACCCCTTATCCAAATTTACACACACCAGGGGATTATCAAATCACCCTCTCCTTTTCACTCCAAAAGGCATTCAATGCCGTCCACGTGCAATTAAGCACAATAATCCACAACGCGACCTCAGTCAGCGCCAATCCACGATGTAGCCGTAGCTAACACCAAAACCACGATGGGACACATAGTCACTCATCAACCACGATATGGCACTTAGCCGATATCAACCACGATGAGGCACATAGCCACTCATCAAGCCACGCGAACTAAATCGCAATTAATCCACAACGTGACCTCAGTCAATGTCAATCCACGATGTAGCTCAAGGCTAACATCAAACCACGTACTCGAAGTACACCCGTACCTTCTTTCATATCATATCCCACCCATGCACATGCCACATAAAATAATGATATAATGTAATGATGCATGAGCATGTTCATCAAGCATAGTCATAACACATGTTCATATTAATAATCACATATCATCAGGTTTGCTACTTACCGGATTATCGACATACCCCTTGAGGGTATCCATATCACAATTTCCACTGCACTAGTTAGCACATTCATAACACATACACATTTCACATACATATCATATACCCGGAAAAAAGTAGGCTAACTACATACCTGACTATTTAGCAAAATCCTTAGCTACTTGAATTTAACACGATCCCGGAACTTCCTTATGCCTTGAAAAATCGAACCCAAGAACCTCCTTTGATATTGCTTAACGTTGGCACACTATCGTTGCTTACGAAGACTAAAAGAGAATGGATCCTGGCTCTTAGAACTTGCGATAGAAGAAAAGAGAATCAAGGCACTTGAGATTTGGCTATGGCCTTTAATTAAGAACATGAAATACGAATGGAAGAAAGCACTTACAATCGGTCATAAGAGAAAAGTATATTCGGCTAACACCAATTAAAGGAAGAAATTAGGGAGATTGTTAGAGACTTAGGAGCATTCGGCAATAGAGATTAAGAAAAAAATAAAAGATGAACTCCCTCCTAATAAAATTTGGCACACACATGGAAAAAGAAAACCAAATATCAGCACCCCTCTCCTTAAAAGCTTCAAAGCCGAACATGCACACCTCAAGAGTCCCACAATCGGCTAATTATCTAATCCCTATTAAATCTCCTATTTTATCCCTATATCACCTATTCAAAAACAAATAAAATAGGGCCACCCTTATCTTGTATCTTAAAATAAATAAATAAATAAAAATTAAAAGCCAGCATATATCCATTATCCCAGTGGAATTTAAAAAACAAAACTAGCTTAATCCTTATCTTTCCAATGCCCATGTGCCGTCCAACACCTTCCCTTGACGCCAAGAGCCCAAAAAAAAATAAAACACCCACTTGCTCGCCCCTGGGTTTGAACATGGGACTCTTTGGAGCAAGCTATAGGTAACGCCCCAGGCCACTTTGCCAAGGTGTTTTTTTGTGACATAAACTCGCCACAATCCCTTTTAAAGCCTCCTTCACCTAGCTTCCCCCCTTAACGCCAAAAGAAAAAATAAAACACTACTTGCTGTCGCCGTGATTCGAACCAAGGCCCTTGTTGGCGTCATTTCCAGGCCCTTAAGTGGCGCCCTTAGGCCACTTTACCAGGCGGGTTCTTATGCCATCACTCCACCGCTTATTCTTTTAAGGCCTATCTAGCCAAGCTCCCTCTTCTTGAGGCAAAAAGAAAAGCCCATTGCTTCTCACGCTGCTCGAACCCTGTCCACCTAGCTCCTTGAGGCGTCACTCCCCTAAGCACTAAGTGGCGCCTCCTAGCCAATTTACCACTTGGATTTCTTGTATCCTAAACCCCCAAAACTTTTCTTAAGGCCTCTTGACCTAGCTCCTCTTTTAACTTAAACCCAATATTTTTTTCCCAAAGCCTTCCCTTATTTTTCAGAGTTCTCAAAACCCTTAAAACTTATCCAAACACACTCAAGGCCTACTTAGCTTATGAATTATGCACTTACGCATAACCCCTAATCTAGGATGTTACAGTTCTACCCTCCTTAAAAATAATTTCGTCCTCGAAATTACTTACTAACTAACGGCTAAACAATCCTACTCATCACACTACGCTTATGCTGCGCACTCTGATCATAATAGAACCATCATACTTCCTAGGCACAATTTTTAAGTTCACATCCAAGGTTTCAAGCACTTCACTAGCAACACAAGAATGAACTATCTCTAAAGCAATAAATAGTATTTCAAACATAAGAAACTTACCCGCTATCACATCCTTGGTTGTCCCGCATCTGAACCTTCAGCTCCTCTGTCGGGTGTTCCACGACCTTGGCCTCGAGCCCTATCCATCACTTGAGGACATTGTTAACCAAATAAGCCTTAGATCCATACCAAAAACATTCTTTACTATTACCCCAACATTCTCCTGTGTGAGTTCTCCCACACCGAGCACAGGAATGATTTCGATTCTCGTAAACCGTGCAGTGCGTCATGAATTCTCGATCCTTGATCTTTTTCAAACATCTTCAAACGATGCTGACGGTCCAAAACTTCTCTTATTCCCGTTCCTTTCCTTATCTCGGTTTTCTCTTACGTCTTCTTAACTTCTTCAGCGATCCGAGCTTTCTCCACTAGAATGGCGAAGTCCCTTTCTCTGTGCGGAGCAATCAACTCTCGTAGCTCATCACGCAACCCATCTTTGAATCGGACACACCTTTCGTAATCAGTGGCTACGATCCCCTTGGCATACTGACTTAACCGCACAAATTCAGCTTCATACTCCACTACCGACATACTTCCTTGTACCAAATTTAGAAATGCCTTCCTTTGCGAGTCTAAATAACTAGCTCCAACGTACTTTCCTTCGAACTGAACCTTAAAATAATTCCAATTCAATCGATCTGCTGGGACACCTTGTTTGACAGTGAGCCACCATCGATAAGCTTCGTCTCGGAGCAACGAGACAGAGCCTTTCAGCTTTTCCTCATCAGTACAGTCCAAATCGTCCATAATCCTTTCGATCGCTTCCAACCAATACTCGCTACATTGGAGTCGCTCCCGATACTCCTCTAAAAACTTCAGCCCCGTTAGACCTAAGCCTTTCTGATACCGACTTCCAAGCTCCACTTCTCATGCTAGCCCCTGCCACACGTTCTAGTACTCGCAACATAGCTCGCGACACTGCTTCATCTTCTCCTATCGGATCTTGATCCTCCGTGCCCACAGTGGTGGCGCAAGACATCATTTTTTCGCCCATGGCCGCACCCTACCGGTTCCGATCATCGCCATTCTACCTCTACCGCGTCCACGACGACCACGTCCCCTAGAACTCATTCCTAACATCGCGATTTATCTGATTAAAAAGTTTTATGTATCAGACTTTTGTTCCACTTATTAACCGAGAACAATTTTATTAAATAAAGATATTTAGAAGTAGTTCTTTCGATCACACAAAGGTTCAGTTCAAGTTCACTACTCTAATTCAGAGAGTCACATTCATTCCTCAATAGAGGCGCATTCATTCATCAGCATATTCATTCAGTGGTATCCACCACTCACATTCCTGTCCGTTTCTATCCTAAGGGTATTTTCGTCATTTTTCCTACAAGGGTATTTTGGTAATAAATCGGGGTCAATTTAAAAATCTTTATAAATCAAAGGCATTTTCAAAATTTTTGAAACTCGTGGGTACTTCGGAAATTTTCTAAATCAAGGTATTGCAAAAATTTCGGAAATCAGGGTTATCTTGGTAATTTTGTAATTCAGGGGTAATTCAGTAATTTTTCAAATCAGGGTATCTTTACATTTTGCAAAAATAGAATTTTCTGATATTTTTGTAAAGTAAGAATATTTTAAATAAAAGTCAAGGGTAATATGAAAATTTTAGAAACCAGGGGCATTTTGGTAATTTACAACATAGGGGTATTTTCGTAATTTTGTAAATCGGAGATATTTTGGAAAAATTTTCACAATAACCTTTTACTACAATTAAGAGGGTAATTTAAGGATTTTAAAACTAGGAATTTTATAAAACTGCATGGCTAGTCCCTTTCGGGTTTTAATTATCGGGTTTAGCCCGTAAATAAGTCCTCTTGGTTAGGGTAAACGGTTACTACGCACCAGATAGGATTCGAGTAAAGAGGAGGTAAGTCGCTAGGACTGCTTAAATACCAAGCTCTTACTGAATCCACTCCTAGACATGCGCACAACAGTTGCCACACCTTAACTCGGCGACTTAATCATAGGTTTGTTTAATGGTCCTTAAGTCTTATGCATATGTTTGAGTGCACTAGCCCTAGGGTTCAATAGCCCTAATATTCTAATCTACGAGCCAAAATAAGCCCATAACAGTTCATATAAACAAATTACTTCAATAATTAGAAGTACATACCTGATGGACTTCGGGCCGGAGATACATGTGCCATGCCAGAATAACCTGAAAAATAATTCATAAAAGCCCATATTTTTGAAAAGCCCATTTTTTTTTAAAACATTTTTGAAAACTATTTTCGGGCCCAAAACCTCAAAGCCGAGTTTTGAACCGGGCTCTGATATCAAACTGTAACACCTCAAACCCAGCCCACAAGCCTTGACCGGATCTAGTATGTCACTGCGGAAAAACGTTTGAGAAGATTTGACCTAAGGATAAAATCATGACAACTTGTTGAGGTTGTAAAACGGTGACCATTTAAAATCTTAAGTAAAGTGTGGTGTTTATAAAAATATCCTGATTAAAACTTTATTATACATTTTAAGATATAGTTTTTTTAAAAAAACCCCGGTTTCAAAATAATAATTCAATCGTCACTTTGCTTTAACATAATAAAAATACTCAAATAGAAATACCTAAATACTTTAATGGGCCTTATTACAATAATCACTTAATCAAAATACTGAGAATATAAATACTTAATTAATTAGAATATCTTCTGCATGGGCCACCTTGTATCCACTCCAAACCCGGTCCAAGCATCACCTGCGATGTTGATAAAAATTGGATAAGTCATACAGACTCAGTGTGTAATTAAACCACTGAATTCCACCCACATGTTAACCACATATTACCAATATATCAGATAACAAGTATCATATTCACATATTGCCACATTCAGGGCTTGGCCCATATCCACACTGATCCACATTCATATACTGGGCTTGGCCCTTTTCACATTAATCCACATATCAATTGGGCTTCGCCCGTTTTCACATTAAATACTCATATCACATTAATCCACATATCATATTGGGCTTGGCCCATTTCCACATATGTTCACATACGAAATCATGCAATTATGAAGCCCAACCCAAACCTAGGGTCCATCCACTACACACCCCCTTATCCAACCTACCACACACCAGGGGATTATCAAATCACCCTCTCCTTTTCACTCCAAAAGGCATTCAATGCCGTCCACGTGCAATTAAGCACAATAATCCACAACGCGACCTCAGTCAGCGCCAATCCACGATGTAGCCGTAGCTAACACCAAAACCACGATGGGACACATAGTTACTCATCAACCACGATATGGCACATAGCCGATATCAACCACGATGAGGCACATAGCCACTCATCAAGCCACGCAAACTAAATCGCAATTAATCCACAACGTGACCTCAGTCAACGTCAGTCCACGGTGTAGCTCAAGGCTAACATCAAGCCACGTACTCGAAGTACACCCGTACCTTCTTTCATATCATATCCCACCCATGCACATGCCACATAAAATAATGATATAATGTAATGATGCATGAGCATGTTTATCAAGCATAGTCATAACACATGTTCATATTAATAATCACATATCATCAGGTTTGGTACTTACCGGATTATCGACATACCCCTTGAGGGTATTCATATCACAATTTCCACTGCACTAGTTAGCACATTCATAACACAGACACATTTCACATACATATCATATACCCGGAAAATAGTAGGCTAAATACACACCTGACTATTTAGCGAAATCCTTAGCTATTTGAATTTAACACGATCCCGGAACTTCCTTATGCCTTGAAAAACCGAACCCAAGAACCTCCTTTGATATTGCTTAACATTGGCACACTATCGTTGCTTGCGAAGACTAAAAGAGAATGGATCCTGGCTTTTAGAACTTGCGATAGAAGAAAAGAGAATCAAGGCACTTGAGATTCGGCTATGGCCTTTAATTAAGAACATGAAATACGAATGGAAGAAAGCACTTACACTCGGTCACAAGAGAAAAGTATATTCGGCTAACACCAATTAAAGGAAGAAATTTAGGAGATTGTTAGAGACTTAGGAGCATTCAGCAATAGAGATTAAGAAAGAAATAAAAGATGAACTCCCTCCTAATAAAATTCGGCATACACATGGAAAAAGAAAACCAAATTTGGCACCCTCTCCTTAAAAGCTTCAAGTAGAACATGCACACCTCAAGAGTCCCACAATCGGCTAATTATCTAATCCCTATTAAATCTCCTATTTTATCCCTCTATCACCTATTCAAAAACAAATAAAATAGGGCCACCCTTATCTTGTATCTTAAAATAAATAAATAAATAAAAATTAAAAGCCAGCATATATCCATTATCTCAGCCGAATTTAAAAAACAAAACTAGCTTAATCCTTATCTTTCCAATGCCCATGTGTCATCCAACACCTTCCTTTGACGCCAAGAGCCCAAAAAAAAAATAAAACACCCACTTGTCGCCCCTGTGTTTTGAACATGGGACTCTTTGGAGCAAGCTACTGTGTAACGCCTGTGCCACTTTGCCAAGGCATTTTTTTGTGACATAAACTCGCCACAATCCCTTTTAAAGCCTCCTTCACCTAGCTTTCCCCCTTAACGCCAAAAGCAAAAATAAAACACTACTTGCTGCCGCCGTGATTCGAACCAAGGCCCTTGTTGGCGTCATTTCCAGGCCCTTAAGTGGCGCCCTTAGGCCACTTTACCAGGCGGGTTCTTATGCCATCACTCCACCGCTTATTCTTTTAAGGCCTACCTAGCCAAGCTCCCTCTTCTTGAGGCAAAAAGAAAAGCCCATTGCTTCTCACGCTGCTAGAACCCTGTCCACCTAGCTCCTTGAGGCGTCACTCTCCTAAGCACTAAGTGGCACCTCCTAGCCAATTTACCACTTGGATTTCTTGTATCTTAAACCCCCAAAACTTTTCTTAAGGCCTCTTCAGCCTAGCTCCTCTTTTTAACTTAAACCCAATTTTTTTTTTCCAAAGCCTTCCCTTATTTTTCAGAGTTCTCAAAACCCTTAAAACTTATCCAAACACACTCAAGGCCTACTTAGCTCATGAATTATACACTCACGCATAACCCCTAATCTAGGATGTTACAGGAAATATTTATCGAAGTAGAGGTATCTCCGCCAAATTTCCTCCCATTGATATTAGTATCCAAAATAGAATGAGGTCACTTTTTCAACTCATCGGTTTCCATTATTGCACCTTCTTTTTATTTTGACTTTTAGGTGAATTTTTAGTAGGCATAGTAGACTTATTAGAAATAATACTCGTATCTCTTGTTTCCTTGTAAATACCCATTTTTCTAGAATTTTCTTTAAAATTAAATTGTTTAAGGTAGAAATTATATCTACTATCAATCTTGGAATTACGACTAGCTTGCTAGTTTGAATTTGAAAATCCTTAAAAATCAGTCTCGAAAATTTCATGACTAGATTGTTGTGCTTCCCTTCACCATGGTGTCAAACGTTGTTTAGCAACTACCCTAGCCTCTGCTATGGTCATCTTAGGCCACACCCATACCATTCATTCCTAGCCCACTTTAAAAAGATTCTTTCAATTCTATTCGTTATGGCTGATCAAAGCACTTAAGAAACAGATTACTGGTATCCATTCGTAGCTAAATTTTGCTTCGAAAAAACCTTCTCCTTGTTTTCCAATATTTTTCCATCTCATAAGTAGTTGCTTAATATCTAGTTGGACTCTAATACACATATCATAGTTCCATCAAACCCAATTTAGGGTAGCATCATATTCAAGGAAGGATCACATGACATTCCCCAAATTTTCAAGAGATTTTGATGCAAATCCTGGTAAAAGGTCATGCATTTGGACCCAAAATCTGGCATAATTTAAATCTATATCCTTTGAATTCCACTTTATCTATTTGTTGAATAAGTAATGCAATTGTTAAAAGACCAAGGCCGTCTACTTATTATCTTTTTCATATATACTTTATGAAGAAAATGAGTAAGATAAATGTTGTCTTAGGTTTTCACTTAAAACTCTAATATTTGCTCCTTGAATTAGTTTCCAAAGGTTAAGAATAATCCTCTCCATCATATTGAAATTGATAACTGCTCACCTGAGAACTTCCCTACTAAGCACAAATCATGAATAATATTGTCATTGTTCATGTAATAATTGGTGTGTTTTATTGCAAGTCTTGTTTATACACGCACCATAGTATTGTTATCTATTGTTGCACTTATGTTTGGTTGAAAGGTGTGTTCATACACACACTAGAGTATTGTTATCAATTTTTGCGCTTATGCGTAAATTTTTGGTGTGTTTGGGTTTTATTTGTGTATCTATTTTGCGTTTCCCTGTTTGACTAATAAGGGTAAAAAAAAATAGCTTAGGTAGTGATTGTAAAGTTAATAAAAAATTATATGTGATACTGTTATTGAATTTTGGAAATCGAACATATGATATAAATGGTCAAAACTTTGTTATGCTTTGTAGTTGAAGTTGTTTAGTGTATTTCCATGATATTTTTTTGTTGATATTATGTTCTATTGCTTTAAATTTAAATTTATTGTTATTGATTAGTATGCATTTGACTTAAAGGATGTGTGATGTATTATTGAATTTTAATATAGCACCTATAAGTTTAATGTGCGGATTTTTGTTTTGTATGCAGGCTACAGGTTATCTAGGAAAGGATTAAGTGTTTAGACAACATCATTGAGTAGAGTTTCAATTGCACATTCATTTTCATAAAGTCTTCTGTACTTCTTAGTAGTATATGCCATGTACTTAGGTTTTAAATTTTGATATTTGGCTACTTTGTTAGGAATTCCGTGCTGAATTTGGTTAATTGGTGTGTTTGGGTACATGTTGACACTTTATAGTAAATTGAACATTTCTATATTGATTTTAAATTGAGGATTTTTATAGTATGTAAACAAAAGTGTTTCGTTTTACTAGCATAATTGATAGTCACAAAACTAACTATAAATACAACAAAGGCAAGTGTACCTATCGAACAATAGTATAGCTACAGTGAGTAAAGATATCGTATCCACGATGACTAAAAGTATTAGTAATTACCGTTTTCTTATTATTTAGTCGACAATTTAGAGTGATGAGTTTTAATCTAAAATTACTAAACTAATTTAACTAAGAACGCAATAGAGAACGAATCAGGAAAATAATTGAAAGATAACCAATGAGAGAGACAATACCCAGGAAAGAATCCACATAGACTCCTTCTATTATTATTAATCTGATTTAAACGATTTATTCACTTGATGTCTCGATTCATAGAAATCCCTAAATTATGCTAATATCTCTTTCGGGAGTAGAAGCAACTGACTTTAGATTAATTAATTGAAATCTCTTTCCAATTAAAACTCCCATTGTCGTATTAACTCGATCTATGGATTTCCTAATTAGATTTGACTCTAATTCGGTAGATTTATGTCACCCTATTTCTAGGATTGCATGCAACTCCACTCAATCATGCTAGATCAACAGAGACTTTTGCTCCACTGAATTAAGCACATTAAACATGAATTAATATCCCAAAAATATTAAAACAAGAAATAAGCACACATAATTGAGAACAAGAATAAAGTATTTATCATGTAAATCAAAAATTAAATAATAGAATTTATCATAGGTTTCATCCTCCCTAGGTATTTGGGGAATTAGTTCATAATCGTAAATAGAAACATCTCAAAGTTAGAATAACCACAAGACATAAAGAAACTCATAAAAACTTCAAAAGAAATTAAAAAAATATCTTCGATCTTGACAGAGATCCACTTCCGAGTTGGCTCCGATGGTATTCTTCAAGTGTTTTCTTCGATGTTCTCTGATGGCCCCCATATCTGTTCTTCTAATTGGTATTTATAGACTTTAGAATGCTCAGAAAGCCTAAAAATTGTGCTTTTTCGCGTATTTGGGAAGCAGTGTGTGAAACTTACACGGGCTGGCACATGGCGTGTGTCCAGCCCACGTGGGTCACATAGGTGTGTGCCCAACCTGTGTGGATCCTAAAATCTGTACTTTTCTCCGATTTTTACTCATTTTCCTCCCAAATGCTCACTTAAGTATAATAACATGAATTCAAAGGATTGGGAGCATCAAATTAACCAATTTGTATAAATAATCATCCAAAAACGCATTAAGAATGGAATTAACATATGTTAGTTTTATCTTTTATCAATAATCTATTTTAGAAATAATGTGTTTCTGAGCATAAGATTGTATGTCAAACTTGTCGATATGCTTATAATAGCATGTCAATATGTTTAGAGGTACCTAGAGGTGTAATTGCAAGACTTAAAATGACATTTGTCTACATTTCTAAGACAAAGTCTGGGGACAGGTTTAGCATGTCTTAAGACAGGACGATCAAAATTATACCTAAAGGTGATTTCTGGGTACTTGTTTGGAGTCATAGTAAGGATTTTCGAGACATGCATGGAGAAGTCTCGGGACATGGCTATATTACCCCGGGACATGCAAGTCTATAGCTAAATTTTGGTTTAAGAGGCGATGAGTCTCAAGAGTTAAACCCTTTGTCTCGAGACAAATTGTCACGTTTTGGTATTTTAGCTTAAAATTCGTAACTTGACCCCCTATTTGATCATATTTGATCCCAAAGTATCACATGTGGGTCCATTTGATTTTGTTTTACATTGGTAATAATATGTTAATGCTTGAAATTATTTTTATTTAATTTTGAACTTATTTAAAATGTTTGTGTTTAATTATTTGGGTTACTTCAACGACAGATACGACGATTACTTATCATATTATATAACTTAAAATATAATTACATTTTAGTATTATAAAATATAGTATATAACCAATAATTTATTCCTATAGTATCAATTATTACTATTATTTCATTCTTACACAAAATTGTTAGTTACTATTATGTTATTAAACATTTATTACTATTTATCAACAATTTATTATATTTTTATCATATATTACTATTTATAATTATTTAGCTTTTAATTATGAAGGTATCATATATTATAAATAAATTATAAAATTAAAATTATATATCATTCAATTATTTGAAATCAATCACCCAATTATTAAAATTATCTATTTAGGCAGTAGTATGAAGAACATTAAAATTATTTGTACTAGAAACTAAAGACTAACAATTTGATGACATGGAAATGCCAAGTCCATGTTAGAAAGCATGTGCTATTGTCATGTCATCCAACACATCATGTGCCATTCACACACTTTTACAATAGTATGATTGATACCATGAGAATAAGTTATCACTTATGTACCATAATTTTTTAATATCTAAGTTTGTAATATAATATTTAGTAAGCTAATTCATTAAGTTGCATATTTAGATTAAATTTGTTATTAATATGTTAAGTCATAATTAATTTTCAATTTATTTAAAACAAAATAGTAAATAATAATATTTTATAACCAATTAATAGCATAAAATAAATCATTTATAATACAAGTGAAAAATATTATGCACGAAATAATAAATAATATATAACATAAAAAAAAGAAACTGATAATAAAATTGTAAATTTTATAGTTACAATGTAAAATCTTGCATAACTTATTAACTAAGTAAAATATATATAATTATATAAATATCATAATAATTATAATACCTAACTTAAAAATTAAATTGCAATTAAACTAACAATTATATATTTTATAAAATATTATTACATCAAACTAATTTCTCATAAAATATTATAATATTCATATTTTAAATAATTTACCTGTAAATGGATTGGAAAATTAAAGTAGAGAATGATTATAAATTTTTCCTATTAGTATTTTATTATTTATTATATTATTATATTTACATCTGAATCATATTATAGTTTTATTTTTTTATTTTATATATTTATATTTATATTTTCAATTTAAATTTAAATTTAAAATCTCCCTTTAAATTCTTATTTTATATATTTATTTATATTTTGAATTCAACTTTAAAAGTCTTCTTAAATTCTGTTCTTTATTAATATTTGTATGTAAATTATCAAATTATATTAAAATCTAACCATAATTACATACATAACAGGTGACACTAAATTTAGTACATGTACGTAGAGAGATGATAGAGGTTGAAGTAGAGTCCAATCAATGTAAATTGTCAGAATTTCCAACTCATCAAAAGGAATTAATTCATCTTCTCTCCAGTTTTATTGCAATATTTCAGGGTGGATTTTCTTTTTGTTGGTCGAATTAAAGTCACTGTCAGTCATTAATGGTCATATTGTGTTATGACCACACTTTGATATTGCTGTTATATATGTGGCAACAAATTCATGCATCAGTATCAACTATGAAACCAACACAATTAGTGATCTTCAAAGCCAGCATCATCTTCAACTCATCACGTACTCGATTTTTAAGCTTAAACAACATATAAAATTTATGTTTATTTTTGTAGAGGGTTGTTTTGGTAAGGTGAAGAGATGTTACAATCTAACAAAACGAGGTACAATGAAGAGATGACGGAAAAGAAGATCAAATCAAATTCTGAAAAATAAGTGCAGTGGTGATGAAGCCAATAAGGAGCAGAGAAAGATCAAAACTATGGTAATTGTTATGATTGTAGAAAGAAATTTGTAGAGAAAAATTTAGGGTGCTAAGTTTGTCAGAAGATCAAAAGTCTCCCAAAATGAGACGCTCAAATTTCTATTTATAAGCCTTGAGAAAAGAAGTTATGAAGAGAAGGTGAATATGAACGTGCTAAAATGGTAGATAATTAGATTAAAAATGGTTACTTGAACATGAGAAGATGGAAGGTAACTTAAATAAATAATGGCTATAATGACAATTAATGAAAGTTGCATCCACTTGAAGAATTTTAATAAGAAAGGCATTTAAGTGCTAATGCTACTATTGTTCATTAAAGAAATGAGAAAGTAATTGCATTCAAAAAAAAGGTTAAGAAGGAATTTTTAACAGTTTACGTATATGAGCTTTCAAGTCATACTCTCTAGAATATCCCAAAAGTGGAATAACCCAGAAATCTTGCCAACATTCTAAGGTTATTCCCGAAAATTCATTCTTAACATGGAGTCTTCCCTACGAAGTTGTTCTTAAAGGTGATCATACAATAAACAATGTTTTCGGAAACTACTATTAGTTTGACGGTTACAATAAAAAATATTTATATGGGCAAAAGTGATTCTCATGCATTAGACGACGACGACAATAATAATAATAATAATAATAATAATAATAATAATAATATTATTATTATTATTATTATTATTATTATTATTATTGATACTTCAAAACTGAAAGATGATATAAATCTGTTTAACGAGGGAAACAAATTAAAACTATATGCATTTAAACATTAACTAAAGCTGCTACTTTAAATATAAATTATATTAATATTAGAATATATACCAACAATATTTGTTTAACAAAAGTTATATTGCAATTGATGGTTTTTTAATATAAATATTATTAAAAGGAACACCTTGAGAAAATATTCAAGGCCTTACAGATAAATAAAGTGAAATTTATAAAAGAAATCTATTTAAATATATAATTAATAATAATTAATTTCAATAATTCTTTTTAATATCTACAATTGTATTTTTTAAAAATAATAATAAATTAAAGATACCAGATAAACATGCTATTACAAATAAAATAGGATCAAAAGTCTTGTATTCTCTAATTCTTTCTTAACAAGATGAAGTAGATTTTCCTTTTCAAATTATAAGCAACACATGCGTATACAAGATTAGCACTTGCGCATGAAACTATACCCAAGAAGAAACAAACACAACTACAAAGTAGCACCACACTAGATTGCACATGGATTAACAAAATTTCTCACCTAGGGTGGTCTCCACAAGGATCATTAGTTCCTCTTTTAAGCATTAAAGCTTTTATAGATTTTGGAACAATACAAGCATTTATAAAACTTCTAGACATATCCAAATTTGTGAACAATGCTTTTGGAATATTGAAGACATTTGGATCCACCACCTTTACTTTAGTTAGTTTCTTTTCAGGCTCCTAGAATGATATTATCTTGTATTACTTGTATTTTTCTCTTTGAATCAAATTATCTTCAACATTATAGAAAAACAAAAGTATATCGTATTGTAAGCTTGCTCAACTAAATTATAATTTCGTGGTCAAAGTACAAGCGTTTATAACTGCAGTCAAAAGGGAGTTATCTACTTTTATTAGGGAAATCATCTCTCTATCTAAGTGAAATAAATTTCTCAAACCCAGTATATGAATTATTAGCAACCAAATTTTGAGCAAACATAGCTATAGCTAGAGGAGTTATCCAATTTCACTATATAGATCATATCTCTACTTGGGCGAAATGAATTTCTCTAATCATCCATATGAAGTATTAGTGGCCAGCAATTATAGCTGCAGCAGAGTATTGCTATCACATCATAACCAAAGTTTATTACAAATTAAGAATGGAGTTATTGCTAATTCATGAACCCTATCATAGATAATATAAGCATTACCTGCATTTGAGAATTATGGTCATCTTACAATCTACAGATGATAATATTCATGTTCTTCTGACGCTCTAGTGAGGTGGAAGTGTTTCCATTGCTTGAAGGTCGAACTTAGGAAGCAGTGGCCTTTGAGGATGACGCAAAAGAAATGTGTATTTTTGGTGAAGATAAAGAATAGTAGGCGTTTCACGAAATGTAATTTCTCCTTCCATGTGGAGTCGTCAAAATGTAGAGAGTTCTTTTGGTATGGGGAGGAAACATTACAATTTAGCAAACTGAGATATCATGGAGAAATGGCGGAGCAGCAGATCAGAGTGGACTTTGGAAAACAAGTGCATAGGTAGACGGTGATGATCGACACAATAAGAGGTTGAGAAAGATCAAAGCTATAGTGGTTGTTATGATTGTAGAGAGAAAGTTGTTGAGAGAATTTTAAAATGGTTAGTTTTTCAAAAGTCTCTCATCAAATGAGACTATCCAACTTCAATTTATAAGCTTTGAAAAAAAAGTTATGAAGAGAAGGTGGGCATAAATGTGCTAAAATGATAGGAAGTGGGATTGAAAGTGGTTACTTGTACATTGGAATATAGAAAGATAGATAATAAGTATAATGAAGATTAATCAAAGTTACACCTACTTGAAGTACTTTAGCAAGAAAGGCCTTTTAAGTGTAAATGCAACCGTCGTTCATTAAAGAAACAAGGAGAAAACACTTGTATTAAGAAAGGTTAAGCCATATTTGAGCCTCTAAACTATGCTCTCCTCGACATCCAAAAGTGAAATAATTTAGAAATCCTGCTAACCTTTCAAGGTTATTCCAAAAAAGTGAGTTCCTAACGTGGAGTTGTTCCCAACGAGGTTGCTCCCAAAGACTCATGCAAGGAATAATATTTTGCGGAACTACTATTGATTAGACCGTTAATAACAAAAAAAAACAAGTATCTACATTTTTTAAGCTTTTTGATAACTAATTACTACCCTGTTAATATATAGGAGCATGCAAGCCAGAAAAAGCTCTGCGATTCCATACAATTTTTAACTTACAGCAATAGAAATTCCATAAATTATGGAAGCTGATGTTTTACGATGGGAATACATATATACAGACAGAAAAAAGGAGGCGTTACACTCTAACATCTGGTGCTTCACTTGCCTTCACAAACCGACCTTTGAATCTCTTTCTGGTATCAGCCCTGGTCTTCCTCGACTCATAGCGTATATGCTTATCATATCTGTCCATGTTATGTTTTACCACATCAATTGAAATATAAAACAAAATAATACCAAAGTAAAAAGACCTGGTCCTACTCTACCTTCTATGTTTCTTCTTCTCCTTGTAGCGTAACATGGCGTTGTCTCTATTTTGTGCCAAAGGTTCCATGTCAACGTTTGTTTTTGCCTCATAATTCATTACCTCACTACCGCCTACAATAGGATGCTCCATCACTAAGACATATCTGGTGCTATCACATGTTGGGGTCTCAAGACTCTCAACCACCTTGGAATCTGATAATGATCCCACTACACCTACATTGTTGCTCTCCGTTGTCGGTTTGTAGCTCGAGAATGGTTCATTGCAGGTATTCTGCAGTGTTCATAATCAGCCATTAGATCTATACAACAGTTTCCAAAGTTGAAGCAATACAAAACACAGAGGCAAGTAATAAAACATATCATATGGTTCAGATGACAATTATGAACCTTATCAACCGAGTTAAACATTACTAAGAACAACTTACATTTCTAAAAAAGGAACATCCCTTAACAAAACCTGCATCTTCTGCACCAGATTCTTCACAATCTTTTGACCTTTCTGATTGAAAATCCCATATCTGAAAAGACACGTGTCACTTGAGTTTGTGCTAAAGAATGATTTTGATGATTACCACGCACGTTAAACATGCTTAAACATAAAGGTTTTGTGTATATATTTTTTACTGTGAATCTGCAAATTATTAAGGTTCATAAGTTTCATTATGCATGAAGATGCTACTGCCTATGAAAGTAAGATTAGGGTAAAAGTTCAATATCGACCATTGAAAGTGGCCAGGTCAAACAAGCATTTATTAATTCATATTGCGGAATCCCTTTAGCTGCTGAGCTGACTGAGCAATGCAATTCAACTTTAGCGGCAGAGCATGATCACAAAGCGCCAATCAAATCAAGGCCAGGAGCCTTGGTATTAATAAGATTAGTTAGCCTATAAGATCAAGTATGACCTCAAAATACTGTGATATACATCCAAAAAAATCACTTAAAAATAGCAGACTGAAAAAAAAAAAAAAAAAAAAAAACAGCTGAGAAAGACTATAAAACTACACAAACAACAGTAATTAGTAAATGACAGAGACAATCTTGATAAATTGACATTATTGGTGGTTTAATGTGAGATTTATTCCTTTCAGCAACTTGCATAAAATATCATGTACAATACAAAAATCAACTTTACTTAAAAAAGGAAGTAGGTAATTTGATTAAATTAGTGAAATAATGTATATTTGATACATACCTGGGAAGGTAAATAAGAAGACTTACAGTCCCACACGAGCTCTCCTTCAGCAACATAATCATTTTGTCTCAAGACATCATCGCTTTGCAACGTTAGCAAAGAGGTGAATGGGGTTTGCTGCTGCAGTTGTTCTTCATCCCCATTTTCCACTTCAAAACTGGCAAAATTCTCTTGCTCAGCACTTGTAATAGGCGTTGTCCCTCGTCCCAATTCAGCCCCATCACCACTTCCTCTCACCAAATCCCTCTTCCCCATATCAACCAGTTGCCTATACACCTCATGGTCCAGCTTAACAGAGCTAATCAAAGCAGAGGAAACACAAGAATTCTCTTCTTCATGGACCATAAAATCTTCCAGATTCATTAGTTCTCGCTCGTATAAAGAAAACCCAGGGATCAAGTTCATCAAATCTTTTGGCTTTAAGTCAAAACCAAAAAGAGAAGCAAGTTCAACCACTGAAGGACGACCTGAGAAACCTTCAACAGGAGCACGCTCGTGCATGGCCGAAACACAAGAGTTGCTGCTGCTGCTGCTGCTGTTGTTGTTGTTGTTATGTGAGCTCCAATCACAGTCATGGCAGAGCATAAGGTTATCGATGGAGCAAAGAAAAGAAGCTGGTTTGGCTCTGCAGCCGTCACAGATCTGTGAACGAACATGCTTAAGAGAGAGGGCATTGGCGGAGTGGACCTGTTGGTCACAGAACAAACAGAGCCTTGCAGAGTCAGCGCTGCAATACAGAACAGCCGGCTTTGAGTTGCAGAAGTGACATAAGGACATGGTAGATCTTCTTGGCTTTGGTTTCGGAACCCTACTCATCATCATTAGTTAATACAAAATGCAGCTTTTGAAGGAAAAGTTGAGATCTTGGAATTGAAGAAACAAGGAAAACGTGAGGAGGAGTAGATAATAAAAGTGAAACGTGAGAGAAGTAGAGCTTAAGGGCACGGAGTATCCTTTAGTGTACGGATAAAGATTTTTTAAAGTAAAATGGTATTTATATAAATAGCAAGAACATGATAAGCATGGGAGGAGGGAAGGATAGGGTGACAAGTAGGGGTCCACTGTCGATAAATATCATCACTTTTTCTGCTTAGCTGGCCTGAAAGTGTCCCTGCCCATGTTTGATGCCAAATTGGCTTTTGGATGAGATCAAAACCTCTTTCTTGGGCCATAAGTATAGGTTCAACACTTGTTGTATGATTAAAATTTTGACTGATAAAAGAATTAAACTAATTTGGTTAATTGGTTAGTTAATTGATTTAATTGTCAATTAATGATTTTTTGAAAGTTTGATATTGATTAGTTCAGTTCGAAATTGATTAATTAATTGAACTTAATAATTAATAATACAAATTATATTTAATTTTTATTTGGTTAATTTATATAATTCAGTCAAATAAATATTATTTATTTATTTATATATTTTATACTTGTTTTAACCAAAAAATAAAAATATATAAATTTCGGTTAATTCCGTTAATCAACAAAATTAACTGAAAATTTTGGTTCGGTAAATTTTTTTAAAAAAAATTTCAGTTCGATTAACAGTTAAAGGATTAAAAATTCAATTAATTCAATTGATACTAGTTCAATTTAGTTAATTGAATGGTTAACCATTTGGGCACCTCTATGTATGACGCTAATAGGAGTGAAGTCAGTCAGTTACAGGACGAGATAATGTTCTAAAATTTGAAAACAACAAAATTAGAAAATGTTTTATTAAAAATGATTAAATTAAATTATTAATTTTTATAAAAATTAAAATTAAAATATTTTTATTTAATCAAAAGTAAAAATCAATCTTTTAATTTTGAAAAACAAATTAGCTATTTAGTCAAGGGGTCAAAGGCATTGTTTGCCCCCCTTGGATATGCCCTTAGTATTGATACAAGGAAGTGGCGTGGAGAAAATTGTGATGGTGATAAGAGACAATTCATCTTGTTGGGCGCAGAGCTAAAGAATTTATGAGGTGAGAGTTAGAGGTTTTTGGGGAGCATATGGAGAAGACGATCGAGAGTAGATGAACCTGTCTTTCTTAAGGTGAAAGAGGGCTTATCTAGAGTGGAACACGTGATCCCTTCAATATCATTGTTAGGTAAGAATATGACACCATATAAGTTATAGAAATATAAGTAATTGTTTTGTCGGAGTGACTTGCGTATTTTCCTTATTTTGAATGAAATGGTGGTCCCGACAAAGGTAAAGTGGCAGAGCTAGTACCATGGTACGGTGGCGGAAGTAGTCAGGTGAAGCCGGTGCCATGGCGAAGCATCCTATGTGTAACTCATGATTTTACGATTTTCAAGTATCTGCAAATGTCAAATAGTGTGGACGGATAGCCTCAACAGAGAAAAGATGCTTAAAGAAGAAAGTAATAAATACTAGATTCGAAAGAAGATGATGGGTACATTCACGAAGAAAGTGAATAATTAGAAGGGAGAAAAAGAGCCTTTGCCTAGTGTCAATTGCATTGATTGTGTTTTTTCTGGATTGAGCATCTGGAATTGGAGGTGTGTGTTTTGTCAATAGAATCATGTGCCCCGATATGGAGGATGCCTTTGGGTTTTCCATCACCATCCCTTAAATGGCTTGACCAATGTTCCTTCACTAGATTTTATGCTTTCTTCTTTTTCAGCCAAGGCATTATCATCAAGCATTACTTGTTATAATTTAATTTTATTAATTTTAATTTTTATATTTTTCAAATTTTGAAATTTTAGTTCTATCCCAAACAATAACACTTAAATCGAATTGGTTAATTTCAATTACTAATTTTGCACTGTGTATAGTTGTAGATTTAGTCCATATTCTCCAACTAATTTATTCTAAATCCTTATACTTTTCGAATTTTAAAATTCTATTCTTGACACAAATGATAAGTGTTAATCCATTAATTGAATTTTTAGTAAATAAAATGTAAAAGTAACAAGTTGACATGACATTACATATATTCTAATGTGTTTACCGGCCTCAAATTTTGAAAGTAGTCAAACTTAACTTAATGAATTTAACAACTATTGTTGGATGAGTACTAGAATTTTTAAATTTTAAAAATATAGAGACTAAAAATTACCAAATTAAAGTATAAAAATTAAATTCACAACTTTAATAAAGTACAAGGACTAGTAACATAATTAACCTTAAAAAATTATTTATGTTAATATCTAAGAGCATAGTTTAAACCCTGTATAACTCATCTATCTTCAAAATTGAAAAAAAAATGCTTTAATAATAGTGATAAATAGATATGGAAATTCAGTGATTTAACCAAAGGTAAGAGATTAAGGTCTAAGTTGTTTAAATTCAAATACATGCACATTAGCATGTCCCAAACATCAGTTTCAGTCATGTGAATGGCCTGAAATCATGATATAAAAGCCATTTGATTTCTCTGAGTGTCCTTATTGTGTTTAGGTAATCACACGATAAAGCTTTAAGACAGTAGCCAAGAGTCACATGGTTTCTGGTGACAAGAGAAGTAACCCCTAAGCTTTTAAAGTCTCGCATAAAATTTGCATGTATATATGTATAAATGAAACCTAGCTAATTAAACAAGGGCATTATTGGTTTGCTTATTAAATCTTTTCGAGTGGGCTGTAAGTTGATTGGCCAAGTGGCAAGGTCCCTGCTTGGCCGGTGAATATATTCCATTATGGGCAGCATGAATGAAGTAGTTCTGTAACAACCCAAACCCGGCCCAAACACTATGGCCGAATCTAATCTGTTACAAGGAAAAATATTTTTGGAAACACTTTTGCTAAGTCGATTTTTAGTTGTCGAAAACCCTTTTCAATTGATTGTTTAATTAAAACCATACTTTGGATTAATGTGAGAATTTATTAGGTCAAGTTATTTTAAAATTTCAAGTGTGCCCGATGGCACGTTAAAAACAATTTTCATTTCAACTTGGAAAACAGGTGATTTGAATATTAATGACAAAGTTTAAAACAAAGTATCTAACGTATGAAAAGTAGCAAAACAAAATATCAGGAGGCCTTATTACATCCACATAAAATAAAACCGGAAATAAAAATAATAAGACTAAAATTAAAGTTCATTTAAATTAAATCCACTGCATGGCCACCTCGAGTCAACCCGGCTCCATATCCGCGATCTACATGTCACCTGAAAAATATAAAGGAGAAGGTGAGTCACCAAGACTCAGTATGTAACCCTTCCCTCGTTTTAAAAACATTTTTCATACACAACATATAACAATTAATATGCAGAATATTATGTACCCAACCTAGCCAACCAAACGCCACTGTCTACCCCGCTGTGGTACCAAACCACTGGTGGTGCCAAACCACCGTGGTGACGATAGTCGCGAGATGTGATGCCAAATCACTTTGGAGGTGCCAAACCCTCGGTGTCCGTGAGACACAAATGATTGATGGGGCAAACCCATCGTGTGATGCCAAATCACGGGCGTCAATCCCTTATGATAATCTGTGGGGCCAACCCACTGTGGTGCTAAGCCACTGGGACGAGACGCGATGAGGTACCAAACCTCTGGAGGTACCAAACCTCTGGTGACCGTAGTCGCAGTGTGTTACCAAAACACCGTGCCCGTCAAAAGACGAATATATGCCCCCTCCACTCATCAATCCCACATCAAACATTTATATCACATAATTCATGTTACCATATACTTAATCACATGTACGTGTTTTATCATCACCTTATGCAACGTGTACTAAACATACCATGCTTCCCAAAAGCATCTTCAAATATTTCATAATCAACAAGGGCTTACTGGTTCCTTGCTTATACCATTCATGGTATTAATCCCGAATCTACACAGATCCGGTTAGCACACACAACAGTTTAGCGCATTTAATTAATTATAAGTGTGTACGTACACACCTGTCTCCCTTGGATGCTCTAAATCCCAAAAAGAAGAGTCGGCCACCCTAGATCTACTTGTCCCTATATTTGGCCATAATAGAGTTAGTGATATGGGTCATTTGACCAAACCAAATAATTTGAGAGGGTTCTTGTGAACCCGAATCCTTACCTTCACACCTTTGGATACTAATCGCAACACCAAACTCCCGACCGCTTCGATTCCATGAATCGGCACTCAATAAGTTAGTAGCCTTGGCTAAAACGAATATCAACTAACTAACTAAAGTAGATCTTACCGTTACTTACCAAAAATCGAATACTAGAGATCCAGTTTGTGAGTCGATCGCTTTACTTCCACGAGTACCTAGCGTAAATCGGTTACTACTCGTTTAGAAGACTTAACCATTGCCGAAATCGGCACCTTTCCTTGTAAAAAGTCGCATGAAAAAGAAAGAAAAGGGAGATAGAAATTCGCCATCACTTACCTTATCACCCGATTGATAACAAAGAATCAAGAGAGATCTATGTTCCTTCCAACATTCGGCCAAAGGGAAAGAAAATAGTAGTAAAGAAGGTAGAGTTTGGCTCAGATTTTTAGAAGAAGAGAGGGTTCTTGTTGGTTTTGGCGAATAACAAAGAAGAGCAAGAGAAGTGGAGGCTAGCCGAAATTGTGAAGAGAAAATGCTAAGGAAATTTGGCTACTTGTAAAATGTCTAAAAGAAAAATAACAATATGGTAGGTGGGGTTTATATAGGATTTGGCACCCTTGAATTGCTCTTGACCACTTGTTTTAATTTAATTCAAATAATTTGAATTAATCCCCAAATAATCACTCAAAAATCCCTGTTAATCCAATTAATATCCTTATTTATCTTCCATAAAATCTAATTAAAAGAAAAGCCCATATTATCCTTGATTATCCCTAATTATCCTTAGATAAAATCTATTAATTCCCAAATTATCAAATAATCTCTTAATAATCCAAATAATTTCCTTATTATCACCTATTATCTTGTTTATCTAAATAAACTAATATCATCCTAATTATCCTTAGAATTAAACAATTAAAAATCCAATTTAAAAATGCTCATATTATCCTTTAATATTGAAATAAAATTTGAGCATTTTCTCTCTCTTGTTGCCGTCCAAACAAAGTGCCAAAAAGGAGAATTTCGCGACTCGAACCAAGGCTCTCCCTCACCCATAGTGGCGTCACATGCTAGCTCTTAAGTGGGCTTACTTTGCCACTTATTCTAGGCTCATCTTTGTGTTAAAATACCCATATTTATTCTTATAACACCCTCCTGCTAATGCTCCTTGCCTTTAAAGTTAAAAACTGAAATTTTCTACCAAACCGAGCCAACACAAGGCCTTAAATAAATCATTATTATTTCATAAATATTATCACAGCAGTTCATACATAAGAAAAATAATTTATTTCCAAATAGCCCCATTTTTAGGATGTTACAAGTTCATATTAAAAGAAACCTTTTGGGCTGGGAGGAGATCAAAATTATATGAGTGAGTGACAACACACTATTCTTATCTACATTCCATTTGCTATAAATACAGGGCAGGGCAAGACATACATTGTAATATTGGAGTTAGGGATACTACTGGAGAGGAAGAAAGGTGTAACATGAAGATACAGAGTTTTCTGTTTGGTAGCCAAGGATGACTTGCCTGCATCTTTCCTAAAAGTTTCAAATTCTAATCCCCCTAAAACCCTTGTTTGTGTCAGGCAGTCACCTTGGCTAACTTCACAGCCTCTTTTCTTTCATGCTACACCTTGTCTTCTTCCCCTACGCTTTGGATTATGTAGTTGTGAGAAGTAGAGGTCTGCCTCTTCCATTAAGAGATGTTAAGGGAGTTGTTTGGTAGCCAAGGATGGCTTGCTTGCCACTCAAAAAGAATTTTCAACTACAAAGCCCTGTTTGAATATAGGGAAATTCACCTCAACAAGTCAGTATTATCTTAGATCAAGTGGTACCATCTTTCTCTTTTAATGACTTATATTTTATAGACTAATGGTTCAAATCTTACCATAATCAAATTGTCACAATTTTCTTTGGCAAGTGAAAGAATGTATTCTTGTTTTGTGAATTCATCATTTCTGAAAATATTTACACTCTTTACATAATCAAAAGACAAATTCTCAACACAATCCGAAAATAATGTTAATCTATTGAGTAGTCTAAGAGGTAAAATTCCCTAACAACCGAGTTCGCTTTAAATTTTTTCCAGAATTTTAATTTGTAATAGTTGATGATGAGCCATTAATTCCTTGAGGATATATCTTCTCAGCATAAGTTAATTTGGAAAATGTGATCATGTTTTTATTTTAATAAAAATATGATTAAAATAGTTATATGTTATATTACACCAATATAAAATTTAATATAAATTTAATATTTATTCACATTTAAATGTAAATCATTTAAAAAGTTAATATTATAATATTTTACTATAAAACTTTATTTAATTGTAAGTTGATTTTTTATTGAATTTTTAATATAAATATATATTTTCAATTAGATATTATAAAGATTATGACATTTATATGAATATTAGTTTTAATGGCAGGTACTACGCACACAATTACCAAATCATAATATACTATTTTTATTTAATAACTTTTAATAAAAATATGACTAAATAATTGTTGCTATATTAAATCATTATAAAAATTTAAATTTAATTTCAAAATATAAATAAATATAATAAAATTTAATTGTAATCTATCTCTATTTTAATTTTTCTATAGATTTTACACTCGAATTATTCAAAAAATAAATATTCTATTATTTTACGATAATACTTTATTAATTAATTTAGTGTCATGATTTTAAAGGGATATAATTACTAAATTTATATTAAAAATTTATTTGGTAAATTAGTAAATATAAGTACTGAATATAATTATGTTGTTTGATAAAAGTTTACTTTTTTAAAAAAATTATTTATTTATTAATTTTAATCTTATTAATATATTATTTTATATTATTTTGGATAGTTTTGGATAAAAGATACATATCATAATTTGAATACCTCATTTTTTTTAAATGATAATTTATGTTAAATAAAATAAAATCAACTTAATATTTTGATAAGTAACTACCTACCTACTTATTTTATTCAACACTTTTTGGTTGAAAATTTTATATTAAGTGAAAGGCTAAAATTGTTGAAAATGCCAAAATAAATTTTTTTATAGAAATGGGCCACTTTTTTGGGATACTTAGATAAACAAATCGATTTTGGAGAGAGAAAGTAAAAACGCAGCCCGTAGGACGCATTTTCAAATGTTTCAGTGAAAACGTGTCTTACAGGTTGCACTTTCTAACCCTTTTAACACATCAGCTCTTTTGGTCAGATGGTTAAATATTAGTGATTTTGTCCTTGAGTCTCAGGTTCATTTTTTCTCCTACTCACATTTAAGGGTGAGCATTCGATCGAATGAAAAAAAATTTCAAGTTAATCGAGTGAAATGGAATTTGAATCTAATCGAATATATTTGTTTGAATTAAATTTAAAAAAAAATGACTTTGGGTCCTTGTAACCACTATCACCCACTGTTAATCAAAATTTCCTATTCTAATCAAATTTGTTATTAACTTTTATCCCCTCATAATTTATTTATTAATCTTTTATATACGAGTTAGCTTATTTACTTGCTTAGTTGCTTTAAATTATCTTTTGATTTTTGCCACTATGTATTTTGAAATTAAAAAATATATTAAATATAAAAAATGTGATTTTTTAATAAAAGTTATCTTAAAGATAAAATATGAAGTTGATACTAACATAAAATTTTAACACGAATATTTTATACCATCATCAATAATTCAATTTTAACAGAAATTTATAAATATTTAATATTAAACAATTCAATAATATAAATAGTACAAAATGTGAAATTTAATTTAATAATATAAATTGTAGATATAAATAAAATTATTACTATTTAGGTTTAGAGATTTTTTTGGATATTTTTTATTTGGGGTAAAAGGTGAAAAGTAAAAGTTTAAGGGAAAAATAAAAGGGAGTAAAATTTTGGGGGAAAGCAAATGGGGGAAAAATATTCAAAAAACCAATTGAGGGGAAAATAGGTTTGGGGTAGATAGGGGGTGGGATGAGAGGAGAGTAAAAGTTTTGTGGGGAAAGTGGGAGGGAGTAAAAGTATTGGGGGAAAAGTAAAAAAGTTTGGGGGTTTGGGGGTAAAAATGTAAAATATTATAGTTTAGTATTCGGTTTATTCGAATTATTCGAGTTATTCGAATTTGAAAATTAAATTCGAACTCGAAATTCGAAAAAAAAATCGAGTTGACTCGAATAATTCGATTAACTCAAATAACTTGATTCATTTAACTTGAAATTCAATTTTTTTATCTTTTCGAGTCGAATCAAGTTTTGCTCACCCCTACTCACATTTGTATTTTTATTTCATGATGTTCCAAGTTTTGCTTTTATTTTTAATTATTGTTTTTAACACATTAGCTTTTCTGGTTAGATGGTTAATAATAGTAATTTTATCTTTGAGTCTTAGGTTCGATTCCTCTTTTAAGTACATTTTTATTTTTTATT
Source organism: Gossypium bickii (assembly GCA_025503065.1). Taxonomy (NCBI): domain Eukaryota; kingdom Viridiplantae; phylum Streptophyta; class Magnoliopsida; order Malvales; family Malvaceae; genus Gossypium; species Gossypium bickii. Next base: position 23,802,143 of record CP106717.1, read on the forward strand.
TTATATTGTTTCAAGTTTTTTCTATTTTTAATTAATGTTTTAATTAAAAAATATATTATTTTCAAGTTTTTTTATTTTAATTCATCTTTTTAATTAATAACTCTTTTATTTATAAAATCAAATAATTGTTGTAAAATATATAATAAAAATATATTTTTGATAAAAATTTATATTTATCATTATGTTAAATATATTTTATCTTTTAAAAACATCAACTAATTTTTTTGATATATAATATTTATACGTCAAATATTTATTTTCTCCACCTATATTATAGGTATGATGATTTCTAATATTATAAAATCAAATAATATTTCAAATATCATTATTATTTTTATATGTAAAATATTTCAAATATCATTGTTTTTTCATCTACATTGTGGGTATGATATTTCAAATATTTTTATATGTGAAATATTTCAACTAATTATTTCAAATATCATTATGTTTATATGTTAAAGATTTCGAATTCAAATACAAAAATATATAATAATAAAATTTACTGCACTCATGATATGGATTGGAAAATAAATATTAAACATATAAAAGTTATATTTACTAAAATTAATGATATTTGACAATAATTATTTAATTTTTATAAATAAAAGAGTTATTGATTAAAAAGATGAATTAAAAATAAAAAACTTGAAAATAATATATTTATTAATTTAAAATATTAATTAAAAAAGCTTAAAATATGGAATAAAAAATACAAATGTGCTTAGAAAAGAAATTGAACTTGAGACTCAGATAAAATCACTATTAATGTAACACCCTGATAAATTTATTTTTGTTTCTATAAATATTTTACATAAGTGTGTATCTACTTTAGTGGTTTAAGTGTTTAGGGGGTGTGTGTGAGGTCTTGGGATCAAATCCCATTTTTGGCAAATTTTGTTATTTCTTTTATCCAAGCCTTACCCTTGTGGAGTGGGCTTATATTAAATTGCCTATAAATTCTTATTAGAATGAGCTTGCTGGTTCGAGTGGTAGGGGATTTAGTATGTTGGAGGTCCTGCGTTCAAATCCTTATGTTAGCATGGATGTTAATTTTTGCTCAGTTATCTGATAGAATTTCCATTGAACTAAAAGTCTGAGGTGGTTGAGTTAGTGAGTTAGTGGGAGAAAATCTGGGGATATGTTATCATATCTAATTTTTATTTAATTTTTCCCCAAAATACTTTTTGATGTTTTCTTCTCCAAAATTTCCTTTTCCAAACGTTTCTTTTTTATTTCTTTCTTCTTTGATTTCGGCTCGCTATTCGGTCTTTCTATCACTCCGTTTGGGTGCTGTAGACCCTTTTTAGTCTGTTGAAGGTAAGTCTTCTTGAAGTTTGAGCATTTGGGAAATCATTTCGGATGTGTTAATGTGATGAATTTTTGTGTAGGTGTTAACCAAGGGGATCGGAGTTTGTCTTCGATTGTGTAGTGTATTGGAGTTTTTGAAGCTATTTTGGTAAGTGATTGAGTATGTCGATTGAGTAAAATTCTCAAGTGTGTTGATTGAGGGTTTGATAGTTTGGTGTTTTAGTACTTGGTTTTAATCAATTGAATGATATTTTTAGGTTTGGAGGGCACGGGATTGCTTACGCATCAAAAATCGTACTAGGTGTGTACCCGAAACTTAGAAAAATGAGCTTCGACGAAAGTCGAAAAACCCCATTGTCAACGCCACATGGGCGTGTGCCTGGCCATGTGGTTGGCCGCGTGTGAGACACGGTCGTATGATCGACGAAGGCATGGCCGTGCGCAAGACATGATCATGTGGTGCGAGTGTAGCTGTGTGGGCCATACGGGCGTGTGGGTTCTGGGCCAGGCCGTGTGGGCCACATAGGTGAGGCCAATCTGGGCGTGTGGGCCACACGGGCATATGGGCCTATATTTTTGAAATTTTCTCCAGGATCGCACTGGTCGTTCCGATCGATTGTGGGCCTACCGTAAGGTCAGGAAGGGCTAACTAAACCTTAGATTATGTGATCTGTCATTCTGATAGTATGCTCTGAGTAGGACATTGTTATGCATGTCTGGTTATTCTTGTAATAGCCTAATTTTCAGTGGTGTCGAAAACAGTGATTCGAGATCACTAAAACCGCCGAGTAAGTTTGAAAATTTAATAAATTAATATTTATTTGTCAAGTTTGATTTTAGAAATATTCTTAAATTAGTGAATTTTGTGATTTAAAAGAATTTATTAGGTAAATTGGGTTAAAAATGAGGTATCGAGACCTCAATCTCATAAATCGAGCTGTAAATATTTTTAAAAATGTTTACGGAGTATTATTGAGTTAGTATTAAAGTTTCGTTAGAAAATTTTAACGTTTTGATAGTTAATTAATTAAAAAGGACTAAATTGAAAAAGGTGTAAAACTTGCAAATTAAAGAAATAATGATTAAATAGCTTAAGTGATAAATAAAGAAAGACTTAAAGGAAAAATTAGCCTAAAATGGATGGCTGAAACAGTGAAAGCAGAAAAAAACAAAGAAATTGGATGATTAAGGGGCAAAATGGGAAATAAAGTAAAATTTAATTAGATAAAAATGGGACTTAAAAAAATCTAGACATTTCTTCACAATTCTTCAGCCAAAAACACCATAGGAGGTCTCCAAGACGTTGTGTTTTCATAGTTTTACTCCATTTGAATTTAATTCTTGATTATTTCTTGTAATTTTTATGTTTTTAAGACTTTTACAATTAGGTCCAATTGTCTATTTTATTAGTTTTTGATTTCATGAGTGATTGTGAAAGTTACCATGGATGAGTGTTGGTAGTTTATGTTGAATTAACATGGATTTGAAGTTTTAATTTTATTATATGATGATTTTATCAAGTAATTTCAATAGAAATTGATTTTAGGACCTAATTGTGAAAAAGTTTAGAATTAGGGTTTGGTGTTGAAATTTTAAATGTCAAAGGCTGTGAAGTAGCCTATAATACTTAGGTAAAGTGTTAATTGAGAAAATTAGTTCCATTGATGGGTTAATTGATCAGGGACTAAATTGTAAAAAAAACTGTAAAAGTTGAGGTAAAGGTGTAATTTCAAAAATTGAAGGGCATAAATTTTGAAGTGAATTAGTGTAACAGACCGAATTTGAATCTAATCGGAACGGTGGTTTCGGGACCACGAATTCGAGTCCTAGAAATATTTAAATATTATATTTTGTGTTTATTATATGTGAATTAATGTGTGTGAAAGTTTCGTAGAAAAATTTAATCCTTTGTGTGTTCAATTTAACAAAAAGGACTAAATCGCGTAAAGTGTAAAAGTTACATACTATAGTGTAAAGTGCTAGAATGATGATGGCTTTTTAATATGAGGTATTAAATGGGTAAATAACCCATTTCTAAGATAGTGGGTGGTATATGACAAGATTAACCTTAAGTTTTATATTATATAATTTTATGTTATAAGGTTAAATAAGTAAATAAATTAAAGCCATATTATATGTTAATTAAAACACAAAAAAATGAACATGTTTACTCATCTTCTCTTGGCCGAATATTGAGGAAAGAAAGGGGAGCTAGGTTCTTTGAAATTTCGGCAACATTCAAGCCAAATTCAAGGTAAATTCTTAGTCGATTTTTGTAAATTTTTACGTTTTTGAGATCGTTGCTTCGAACAATAGCTGACCCATGTCAGAATTTTTTAAAACTAAGCATGCTTGATGTTCGGCCATTGACATGTTTATGTGGTTTTTGATGTTTGATGATTTTAAATTAAAGATATGTTAAAGATTAGTATGTTTTGTATTGGAAATTTTGGTGAATTTGAGTATTTTGGGCTAAATTGCAAAAATGAATTTTTGAGGGGGGCTAAAATGCAAAATAAATGAAAGAAATAGACTAGGATGGTCTCTATGAATATTCGGCCTTAGGGTGTTATAGTGAAATTTTGTGTATTTTGTGTTTTGTGCAAATAGGACTAAAATGTAAAAATGTGAAACATTAGGGGTAAAATGGTATTTATTGTGTTTTGGGACTAAATTGAGATGAATTGTGTTTGAATGAGCTAAATTTTAATGTGTATAGATCAAGAACAAAGAAAAGCAAATTTGGATCGGGGAAAGGCGAAGGTTATTGAATAGCCGAATTAAGTCGTCCGTCGATAGTCGAGGTAAGTCCCTAAGCAAGTATATATTAAAGAATTATTTATGAACATATTAAATGATAATATTTGCAAATTTTGAGTATAAATTCATGTGATGGCCGAATGAGGTAGTATGTATTATTGGATTGACTTTATTTTGTTTAAAGTAATTTGAATAAGTAAATTCGGTTTGATATGTGAAAGAAATACGAAGTATATGAAATGTTTGTGAATTTAGCACTAAGTAATGTGAAATGAATTGTTAATAGTGTTGATATTTGGGCTTCGAGCCTAGCAGGCCTTGTGCCGGTGAGTTATATCGAGCTTCGAGCCTAGCAGGCCTTGTGCCGGTGAGTTATATCGGGCTTCGAGCCTAGCAGGCCTTGTGCCGGTGATATAAATCGGGCTTAATGCCTAGCAGGCCTCGTGCCGTGAATTATATCAGGCTTTAATGCCTAACAGGCTTAATGCCGGTGATATATTTAGTTAAAGAAGTCATGAATTACTTACAAGGTGGAATGTAGCTACGACAATAAAATAATTGTTCGGGTAAGTATAAGCTCTTGCCTAGATACCAAGAATAAGGTAAGTGAATGTATATATATATATATATATCCTTTCGAAGTAAGTAAGTTGTGATGTAGTCAAAGCTTCTGGTGAAGTGTTTAAGTGTGCATTTGAATTTATTAATAATGAGCATGATATGTATAAGGAAGTAAAAGCTTCGTTATGCTATTAAGATTCGGACATATGTATAAATGTTAAATGTGAGAACAATTGGATATGCTTGTATATGTGTATGGCTAAAATTATGTGGCTAAAGTGTATGTCATAGTTAATAGTTTTGGAACATGCAAAAAATCTATAGTATTTAAATGCTTTGGAGAGTTGTATATTAAAGATAGGTGATTATTAAATGTAAAAATGAGAATAAAGGCATTCGGCCTTAGTGAAAATTATTGGTTAAACTATTGTATTCAATGTTATATACAAGTTGATACTTATATATTTATATGTAAATGCTTGAATGTTTGATTGTGCATCGTAATTGCTTGAGACCTACTAAGTTAGTGACCTTACTCTGTTTATGTTTAATGTTCTGTTTTATAGATTTTGGTCAAGCTACGGGTTCGGAAATCGTCAGCAAAGTCAGCCACACTATCATCTTCTTGGTACTCTTTTAGTTTGGTCATTTTGGATAAAGGCATGTATATGTTGGTAAATGTCCTTGTTGGAGTTGGAAACTTTATTACTATATATATTATAGCCATACGAATATGGCTTATGTTCTATGTTGTTAATGTGGAGACATACGGTTTTTAGTAATTAAATAGTACATATGGATATGTTATTACGATGCATAGATAATATGGATTGTATTTGGCTATAATCGGTTATGATCTAGTTGCATATCGTAGATGTAAATTGGTCATGACATATATGTGTGATATATATTTAGTTACGCATATGGCTAGTAAAGAGATGGTGATGATACTTAATGATTTAGGTTGGTATAATTGTTTGTTATTTTGGCTTATTCAAATATCGAAATGGATGTTTATATATGGTCATAGTTAGACATTTTATGAAATGTAAATCATGTTATGCAATACATAGGTGAGTTCGGCTAGACTAAAGGGAAATATCCAAATGAAATTCTTATGCTTAATGAATTAGTTGATTAGGCTTACTTTCGAATATAGCAGTGAGCATGTATATGAGGTGCATATGTATATAAGTATATCTATACATGAATTTAACTGTAGATAAGGGTTTGATTTGATTGAGTATTAAATCTATTAAGTTTAATTCAAGTTATGCAATGTTCTTGAGAAAGTTATGTATGTGTTCCTGTATATTCGGCTAAGAAACTGATTGTAGGTATAATAATATAATATGCATTGCAAGGTTATTTTGTGTTCCTCTATGATTATCGTATATGATTTAGATTAATGTATCAAGTATGTTTTGCGCATGTGTAATTTGTCTGTCTATTATTAAATTATTTGATAAAGATGCTAACTAAGAATTTTTCGATTGAATGGAAATTTTGACTTATCTGGTAATGCCCGTAACTCTAATCCGGCGACAGACATGGATTAGGGGTGTTACAATTAGAATTGAATTAGATGCTAATGAATGAATAATTTTACATTATAGATCAAGAACCCGAAGATAAACGCAGAAAAGAGAAATTAACATATTCGTCCCTGAATTTCAACAACTTCTACAAACTACCCCAGGTAAGTTTATATGGTTGAACTTTTATGATTATTTGTTAATTTATGAATGATATAATGTGTTAATTCATATGTTTGTTATTGAATTATGATTATTGTAAAAACATGAAAATTAGATCAAAGGTTCAAATTAAGTGAAACGTAGGATTGAGTACAATTGTTTCGTGACAAAAGGTGAATTGACGGATGAGACCATGATTGGACCATGGCAATGTTTAAATGTAAGACCATAGCTGAGCTATGGCATTTGAGTGAAAAGACCATAACTGGGTTATGGCATCGTGAACGTAAGACCATGGTTGGACCATGGCAGTATATGTATAAGTTTAAGACCATAGCTGGGCTATGGCATCCTGATGATAAGACCATAACTAGGTTATGGTTACGAGTGTAAGACCATGGTAGGGCCATGGCAATATATTTGTAAGACCATAGTTGGACTATGGCATCAAGTAAATGATGTACTCAATTCTGTAAGACGTTCTCTAATTTGACAAAGATTGGTAAGTGTTATACAAATTAAAGTGATGGAATTTATGTAGTTATTAATATTGAGCTCAATCAAGTGAATTCACCATTTGAAATTGTGATTGGCAGGAAGTGTTAGTGAATTGCATGTTTTATGATTTGTTATAGTAGGTTTGGTAAGATTTAACTTTAAAACCAATGAACTTACTAAGCTTCATTAACCTTACTCGTGTTGTTTAATGTTTTTTGTAGATTAATGTGAGATTGGAGGATCGGATTAACACATCTGGCCACACTATCCAGATTTCTCCGCTAGATTTTGTAATACAATCTATGGTTTATATGGCATGTATAGGATTGGATAGAAAAGAGTTAAACTTGAATTATGAATGTGAATGATGCATATATGTGTGTGTGTGTATTTGTTTGCAAGTATTTAGTAGTAGATATTAGTAAATCAATTAATGGAGTTATTTTGGTAAGTTTATGTAAATGAGTTTTGTCATGACATATTATGTTTAATACATGATTTTGGCTTGAATTGGTTGCTTGGTAGGGATATATTAGTGTATTTCTATGTTGAGTGCAGGTTGATTTAAATAGGGTGAGAAAAGTGGCCTTAAAATGGCCTATTTTCGTCCACGCGGGCAAAGACACGGGCGTGTGTCTCAGCCGTGTCTGACACACGGCCTGACACATGGGCATGTGGTCTGGTCGTATGTCCCTTGCACCTTGAAATTTCAAAACAGAATGCCCAAGTTTTTACACGCGGCCTAGCACACGGGCGTGTGGCTTGGCCATGTGACCCCTACATCTTGCATACGGCCTAACACACCAGTGTGTGGTTGGCCGTGTGTAACAAGTTAGAGAGTTAAACGGGTAAGGACATGGGCTGAGACACGGCCGTGTGTCTCATATTGAATGCCCACACGACCTAAGACATGGGCGTCACCTGGCCGTGTGGCTCACACGGCCAGCCACATGGGCGGGTGTCCCTTGCTTCTAAGAAAAAATTTGAGATTTTGGGAAAATTTTATTGAGTGTTCGGTTTAGTCTCGATTCACTTCTAAAGTGTATATCGGACCTCAAGGGCCCATCTAAGGGGCAATATTAGTGTTTTATAATTGATTCTTGATATGAATAATAAAAGTTGTGAAATGTCTGTAATTAATCTGTAAAGTCCAGTAATGCTCCGTAGCCCTATTCCAGTGACTGAAAAAGGTTAGGGGTGTTACAATTCTGCTATATGTATATCTGATATCTATAAACAAACATGATAAGCATGTTATATCTGTATCTGTACTTGTGTTTTGTATCTTTTTTGGGGCAGGATTTGTATATGTGGAGGAGGTGTTCTGTATGGCGTTCACTGGCTATATTCTAGCAGCTTGGCTGCAATTTATCTGATATGTGTCATAATGGCACGATAAGGTGTGTAGGGCTGGGTGGGTGTTTTTAACCCCACATGGTGTGATGGGATAGTCAGAATTGGTGTGTAGAGGATGGGGGTAGGATTCTGTTTATTTGATCTGCATATTTGTATCTGTTATCCGTATCTAAAATGGACATGAGTCCGAATCTGTATTTGACTGTTTATATTGATTTTTGTATAAATTGTATGCCTAATTCTGTTGAGTTATATAGTGAGTTTACGAAAACTCACATCTGTTGTGTTCTGTTCAGGTAATCCACAGACTTAGGTGGGCTAATGCGATGGAGCCTCTTGGTGACCACGAGTTTATAAACGTTTAATAATTATGATTTTATAATGATTTTAAGGATTATTTCTGGAGTTTTGTAATTTATGGACTACCCGGACTGTTTGATTTTATTTTAGAATTTGGATTTTGATTTGACTATCAATTTGCGATGGTTAGTTAAACAATGGTTTTCTGAAAATACAAACGGGATTACCAAATTATACATTTTATTACTTCCGCTGTAACTAATGTTTTGGCAAATAAATAATTAAACATAGGTTTTCTAAAATGGATATAAACGATTTTGAACTTTGAAAGCTTGAATGATTCAACGAAATGACTCTGTTTTCAAAACTAACATTTGTGACATCTTGGGATTCGGCCATAACGTCTAGATCGGGTTTGGGGTGTTACATTTGTGGTATTAAAGCCAGGTTGCGAAACTCGGGCTGTGAATTTTGGGTTCCAAAATATTGTTTCAAAAAAAATTGGTTTTCAAACAATTTGAATAATTTGAGAAGGTATGTGGTACACCGAGTCTCCGGCGCCAATCTTGTAAGTATCTCTGTACTTAGATAGAACTGTTCTAAAAATATTGTAGATAGCACTTCCTGAAACTGTACTGAAATAGCTAGAGACTGAAACCTCTAAAAATAATTCTGAACTTCTGATAATTTATGCATAAAACATTTGCTATTAAATACTGGAATTGATGCATAAAATTTTATAATGTAGATAAAATTTAAAATTTACGATGAGCGCTCGTGGAACATGGGGATGTGGTATTCGGGGTCGTGATAGAGGTCGTAGGGGGCTCAAGATGAGTTTTCTTCTCTGGGCAGTATGCCACACTTAGATACGAGTGAGACATCAGTTTCACCTGTTACGAAAAATAGGTCTTAAAGCCGTTTGGCTGGGGACGACGCATTGTCCCAAGCCATGTTGAGGATATTGGAGAGGGTCGCTAGACCCCATTCCGCATCTCGGGGGTGTGGGTCGAGAATCGAACGACTCGGTCTAATGGTCTTTGAAATTTGTTTAGGGTGTTATTGGAGTCGCCCCTACTGTGGCCGTATATTGGCTAGAGACCACTGAGAGGATAATGCATGATTTAAACTGTACTGCTAAGCAGAAACTGAATGGTTTAGTCTTTTTGCTTCGCAACGAGGCATATCAGTGGTGGTTAACAGTTGAGGAGGGTACTTAGCCTGATCGTCTGAACTGGGATTTCTTTAAGACTAGCTTTTAGGAGAAGTACGTGGGGGCGAGCTATGTAGATGCTCGTAAGCGTGAGTTCATGAATCTCATACAAGGTGATAGATCTGTGGCCGAGAATGAGAGCGACTTTCTGAGGTTGAGTCGTTACGCTCGAGACATGGTGGCATCTGAGTATGAGAAGTTTGTCCTTTTTGAGGACTGTCTAAGAGATAGTCTGAGGGTTTTGATTACTCCACAGAGGAAGTGTGAGTTTGTAGTTCTGGTTGCGTGAGGTAAAGTTTTTAGGGCACGTAGTTTCTGCTGAGGGGATCCGAGTTGATCCTAGAAAGATTGAGGCTGTGCTCAATTGGAAACAACCCAAGAATGTATCAGAGATTTGCAGTTTTCTGGGCCTTACAGGGTATTGTCAGTGTTCTGTTGAGGGGTTCTCTCTGGTTGCATCTCTTTTGACCAAGCTTTTGCGTAAGGGTGTTCCTTTTGTTTGGACTGATGCGCAACAATCGAGCTTCGAGAAGCTCAAATCTGTTCTGACTTAGGCTCCTGTTCTGATAGAGCCTAAATCTGGTAAGGAGTTTGTGGTATATAGTGATACGTCACACGTCAGTTTGGGATGTGTATTGATGCAAGATGAAAAAGTTGTGGCTTATGCCTCCCGTCAGCTTAAGACATATGAAGGGAATTATCCAACACATGATCTCGAGTTGGCTGCAGCGGTTTTTGCATTAAAAATTTGGATATACTATCTGTATGGTGAGAGGTGTATCATCTACACTGATCACAAGAGCCTCAAGTACCTCCTTACGCAGAAGGAGTTAAATCTTAGGCAACGACGATGGATTGAGCTGCTCAAAGATTATGACTGCATGATAGAGTATCATCCTGGTAAGGCCAATGTGGTGGTCGATGCTCTAAATCATAGAGCGGTAACTGATTTGAGGGCGATGTTCGCTCTCCTTAATCTGTTTGATGATGGGAGTTTGTTAGCTGAGTTGCAAGTTAAGCCAACTTGGATTGATCAGATTCGGGATAAGCAGTTAGAGGATGAATCTTTGGGTTTGCGGTTTCGTCAGATTGAGAGTGGCTATACTTCATATTTTTGGTTGAATAATTATGGAATTCTGTGTTTTGGAGGTCAGATTTGTGTGCCAAATGATTCTAATTTGAGGTGGTCGATTCTGAAAGAAACGCATAGTAGCCCTTATGCTATGTATCCCAGTGGTAATAAAATGTATCGCGATCTTCATGAGTTGTACTGGTGGCCGGGTTTGAAGCGTGAGGTTACGGATTTTATTGCTCGATATCTGACGTGCCAGCAAGTTAGGGCTGGGCACCAGTTACCTTCGGGTTTGTTACAACTCGTTAAGGTTCCTTTGTGGAAATGGGAACAAGTGATGATGGACTTCGTTAGTGGGTTGCCCGTAACACCCACTAAGAATGATTCTGTTTGGGTCATCGTGGATCGATTGACCAAGTCCACTCATTTCATTCTGGTTCTACAGAAGCTAGCAAAGCTCTATATCTTTGAGATTGTAAGACTGTATGGGGTTTCTATTTCGATAATATCTGATAGAGATCCTTGCTTTACTTCTCGGTTCTAGAAAAAATCATACGAGGCTCTAGGTTCGAGATTGGACTTCAGTACTGCGTTCCATCCTCAGACCGATAGTCAATCTGAGAGGGTGATTCAAATACTGGAGGATATGTTTCGGAGTTGTGTGATAGATTTCAGAGGTAGTTGGGAGGATTATCTACCGCTAGCTAAGTTCGCCTACAATAACAGTTTTCAGTCTAGCATCTGGATGGCACCTTACGAGGCTTTGTATGGTCGTAAGTGTCGTACTCCGCTATGTTGGACTGAGTTGGGTGAGCGTCGCATTTTGGGTCTTGAGTTGGTTTCTGAGATCGAAATAAGGTTAGACTGATTCGGGATCGTCTGAAGGCGGCTTCTGATAGACAGAAATCTTATGCTGATCTGAAAAGAAGAGATATTGAGTATTCTATGGGTGACTCCGTGTTTCTTAAGGTTTCTCCGTGGAAGAAGGTTCTGAGATTCGGTCGTAAGGGTAAGTTGAGCCGTAGGTTCATTATGCCATATCAGATTTAAAGCGTGTGGGACCAGTCGCTTATCAGTTGAAGCTACCTCCAGAGCTGGATCGTATCCACGATGTATTTCATGTCTCGATGTTGAGGCGGTATCTGTCTGATCCATCTCACGTTGATTCAGTTGAGGAGATCAAAATTAGACCAAATTTGACTTTTGAGGAGGAACCGGTTCAGATTTTGGATCGTGATATTAAGGTGCTGAGGAGGAAGTCCATTCCGTTAGTAAAGGTTCTGTGGTGGAATCGTGGCACTGAGGAACCCACGTGGGAACTTGAGGACTTGATGCGTTAGCAATATCCTCATCTGTTTTGATCAGGTAAATTTCGAGGTCGAAATTTTTTTAAGGGGTAGAGTTGTAACGCCTTGATAAATTTATTTTTTTTTGTGTAAATATTTGAGGTAAGTGTGTATCTGCTTTAGTGGTTAAGTGTTTTGAGGGTGTGCGTGAGGTCTTGGGTTCAAATCCCAAGCCTTACCATTGTGGAGTGGGATTATATTAAATTGCCTGAAAATCCATATCAGAATGAGCCTACTGGTTCGAGTGGTAAGGAAGTTAGTGTGTTGGAGGTCTTGTGTTTAAATCCCTACGCTAGCATGGATGTTAATTTTTGATCGGTTGTCTGATAGAATTTTGGTTAAACGAAAAGTCTGAGGTGGTTGAGTTAGTGGGTTAGTGGGAGAAAATCTTGGGATATTTTATCATATCTAATTTTTATTTTATTTTTCCCCCAAAATACTTTTTGACATTTTCTTCTCTATACTTTCCTTTTCCAGACATTTTTTTTTGGTTTCTTTCTTCTTTGATTTCTACTCGCTATTCGATCTTTCCATCACCACATTTGGGTGTTGTAGACCCTGTTCAGTCTATTGAAGGTAAGTCTTCTTGAAGTTTGGGCATTTGGGGAATCATTTCGGATGTGTTAATGTGACGAATTCTTGTATAGGTGTTAACCAAAGGGATCGGAATTTGTCTTCGATTGTGTAGTGTGTTGGAGTTTTTGAAACTATTTTGGTAAGTGATTGAGTATGTCGATTGAGTAAAATTCTCAAGTGTGTCGATTGAGGGTTTGATAGATTGGTGTTTCAATACTTGGTTTTAATCAATTGAATGATATTTTTAGGTTTGAAGGGCATGGGATTGCTTATGCATCAAAATCATACCAGGCGTGTACTCGAAATGCAAAAAAACGAGCTTCGGTGAAAGTCGAAAAACCCCACTGTCAACACCACACGGGCGTGTGGTTGATCGTGTAGGAGACACGACCGTGTGGTCGACGAAGGCATAGCCGTGCGCAAGACATGACCGTGTGTGGTGCGAGTCTGCCCGTGTGGGCCACACGGGCTAGGCCAAGTTGGGCATGTGAGCTCTGGGCCATGCTATGTGGGCCACACGAGTGAGGCCAATCTAGGAGTGTAGGCCACACGAGCATGTGGGCCCATATTTTTGAAATTTTCCCTAGGATCACATGGGTCGTTCCCATCAACTGTGAGCCTACCGTAGGGTCGGTAAGGGCTAACTAAACTCTAAATTATGTGATCTATCATTCTGATAGCATGCTCTGAGTAGGACATTGTTATGCATGTCTAATTATTCTGCTATATGTATATCTGATATCTGTACACAAACATGATAAGCATGTTATATCTATATCTGTACCTGTATTCTGTATCTGTTTTGGGGCGGGATTTGTATATGTGGAGGAAGTGTTCTGTATGGCGTTCACCGCCTATATTCTTGCAGCTTGGCTGCACTTTATCTTATATGTGTCATAATGGCACAATACGGTGTGTAGGGCTGGGTGGGTATTTTTAATCCTTTATGGTATGATGGGATGGTCGGAGTTGGTGTGTAGAGGATGTGGGAATGATTCTGTTTATTTGATCAGATATATGTATCTGTTATCCATATTTGAAATGGACATAAGTTCGAATCTGTATCTGACTGTTTATATTGATTTCTGTATAAATTGTATGCCTAATTCTGTTGGGTTACACATTGATTTTATGAAAACTCACATCTGTTGTCTTTTCTGTTCAAGTAATCCACAAACTTAGGTGGACCAGTGCGACGGAGCCTTTTGGTGACCACGAGTTTATAAACGGTTAATAATTATGATTTTATAGTGATTTTAAGGATTATTTCTGGAGTTTTGTAATTTATAGGCTATTCGGACTGTTTGATTTTATTTTATAATTTGGATTTTGATTTGACTATCAATTTGCGATGGTTACTTAAATAACGGTTTCCTGAAAATGCAAATGAGATTACCAAATTATAAGTTTTATGACTTCCACTGTAACTAATGTTTTGGAAAATAAATAAATTAAACAAATGTTTTCCAAAATAGATATAAACGATTTTGAACTTTGAAAACTGGAATTATTCAAAGAAACGACTCCGTTTCAAAACCAACCTTTGTATCATCCCAAGATTCGGCCATAACGTCTAGGCCGGGTTTGGGGTGTTACATTTAATTAACCATCTAACCAAATGAGCTACTAAAAGTGTTTGGTAAATAGAGTTTTGGGCCTTTTTTTAACTGATTTGGGCACAAATAGAGGATTGGATAGTCAAACCCTCAAATTATAATGTTTAACAAGAAAATAGGTCAGATTAATTTTCAAGTGGTGGGTGCATATTTGAACGGGAGGAAAAATGTTACAATAAAATTTCCTTCCAAAATAGGCATTTCGCCGAAAGCAAGTGAGGGCCAATAATAAATTAGGAGAAAATTTTTGGAAAAGGCCAAATGATGAGGCTAGAAGTGGAATGGGTAATAACACCAATCAAGAACTGGCGAATCTGTCGGAAAGTGAGCAGCCTTCACTATTGGTGGCAAGGCAATAAAAGATATTCTACACTGGCTGAATCATGAGGTTGGGAAAGATATGGCGATGACGGGGAATGTTGTCGATATTGAGGGTTCGAATGATGAATTTCTGGTGGATGCGGAGGCAACATAATTTGTAACAGTTTATTTTTTAGTGGTGTTGAAAATAGTGGTTTTGAGACCACAATTTTGACAAGATAGTCCATAGATATATGTAATTAATATTTATGAGTTAAATATAATATAATATAATATAATATAATATAATATAATATGATAGTGAATCATGATTTGATAGATTTTATTAATTGGTTTGATCCTAAAGTCAAGTGGTTTTTAAAAATGAGGTATCAGAATCTCATTTTCGTAAATCGAGCGTATAAATATTTTATTTAAATATTTATAGAGTTTTTATATAGGTTTATTAAATTTTGGTTCGAAAATTTTAGTGATTAAAAAACTAATTAAGAAAAAAGGACTAAATCATAAAAACTGTAAAAATTAATCGGTATTAAATATTATTAGTTAAAATGCATGATTAATAAAATTTTAAGGTTTTATGGGAAAATTAGGCCAAAATACATTTTGGTGGACGCTTGGTGTGGTTTTCTAACATTAAATAAGTTATTTTTAATTAAATTAATTAAAATGGAAAATGGTTAAAACATATAATAAGTAGGAAATGGTCATTACTTTCATTTCTTTTCTTCTCCCAAAACCGAAAATACCATTATTAACGTGAGGAATTTCGATCAAGCTTCTCGTCTTGCATAGTAAGCAAATTAATTTCATTTCTTGTAATTTTTATATTTTTTAGATCGTTACAATTAAATCTAGCTAACTTGTATCTCCACTTTCAAAATTGTTAAAGATTTTCAAACATGCTATTGATTAATTTTATATGTTTTTTTATTATAGAAAGTGACAGATTTTGAAGCTTAGAAATGAAATAGGATTAATTTGTTAAGTAAATTTTGTTAAATTTGTATATAGGGACTAAAATGAAAATTTGATGAAATTTTCATGAGATTTCTATAAATTTAGGTTTTAGAGGGTTGCAGAAGGACATAATTGAAATCATGATGGAAAACAAAGTTCAACTATGAAAGTTATAATAGTTTCGGTTTTGTGGACTAAATTGAATAAAATGTAAATGTTTATGGGACATTTGAATAATAAAATTAAATTGATATAAACTTATAAATAGGATGATATAAGATGTTTGGAATTTATAAATTGAATTGAATTATTGAATAGATCAGAAATTGGACCAAACTAAAGATAATCGGGGAAATGGAAAATTTTGTTGATTAGTCTTTAGAGAGTTGTTTGTTTGTTGTCTTGACCAAGTAAGTTCATACGGTATGTTTGATTTAAATTCTTATGCATTTAGAATTATAATTGTAACTATGTTTAATTGAAAATGTTAATTGTTTACGATTCGGTATAAAAAGGTGAGATAGAGGATTAAATTGAATAAAATGAATTGCAAACTAAAATAATTATAAAATTGACCATAAATTGAATGGGAATAGGATATATTATGTGTGATGAAGTGTTTATTTGATGAAATTAGTTGATTTGATTTGTTTTAGATCGATTGGTAGTGATAAGGACTAAATTGAATATATGTGAAAAATATAACATAATGTTATAAACTTGAAATTGAATTAGTATGGTTATGTGAAGTGCTATTATATTTAAGGATTGATTTTTTGGCTGATGAAATTATGTAATGAAACTAAAAAACAATTACCCTATTAACTGTTTTGGTAGAGTTGAATATAGTTGGCATGTCATGTGATAAGAAGAGTTTAGGGTTATATGACAATGTGTCGAGGAGTGCTGGTTACTCCATTTTTCAGTTATACAGACCACTGCTAGGCACATTTATTTTCCAGTTTTATTGGCCAACAAAGGGTGTAATTTATTATTATGAATTTATCTGTTAGACATTAAGTGCCTAATTGGTGTGCTGGTTAGATCCATGTATCCATTTGAGTCTGAGTCAGGTTAATAGGGACATGTATAATGTAATTGGAATAAATAATTTTTATCTTGATTTGATACAATGATTCGATTATGCATATACATATTGAGAATTAGTTATATAAGCCTACAGGGCCAATGTGAAAACATGACAAATCAATGAATGTGAATTGGAATTCGTATTATGAAACGAAGTGGTTGTAGTTAGCCCATTTTCCCCGGGCTTAAATAACAAACCAAAAAAAAATAATAATAATAATAAAATATATAAAATGTCCAACACAGTCCATTTACAGCCCATTTACAGACTTAACCCACTAACCCAGTTACCTAGTTACTCGGCTATACCCTTAGCCCAATACCTAAACTAACTCCGACCCAAAACAATACCTAGGCCCTAGACCCAGGTACAAACGGCCCAAAATGGCCCAATGACTAAACGAAATCAGTAGAAACTGAGGGTTTCTGGGAAACCCTCGCGCCGCAGCCCCTGTTTCGCGCCCACCTTCGGTCGCGCCGCCTTCAACGCATGACAGCCCCACACCATCGCCGAGATCCTCATCGATTACCTGTAAGAAAGAAAAAAAAAAGAGACAGTAGCAAAATATAGCAAACATGGCAACATTTTATTTCCTTTTTATTTTTTCATTTCGAAGGCTATAAAAGCCTTACAAGAATCTGTAATAAGGACATATACAAATAGAGAGAGAATACAAACAAAAAAAAAAATACACTGAAATAGAAAACCCAACAAACAGAGGTGATTTTCCAAAATTTTTAGCGTTATTCTTTATTTTTTTTTCTTTCGATTCATGCAAATACAGAATACATGTGCAATAAAATAAATGAAAAGGGGTTTTTACCTTTCGATTGGCGTTCAAAAAACGAAGTCGCTGGCCTCCGACCGCCGTATATGGTGGCGCGTGCGACTGCCCTCCATCGAAGTCCTGGCCAAAGGCCAAAGGAAAAAGAGCTCTTTTTTTTTTTTTTTTAAACTCAGTTTTTTTCTTTTGAAATGTAAAAATGATTTTTTTGTTAAACATTTTAACTTATATAGCCATGAGAAAACGACGCCGTTTTTGCTTAAGCTAATAAGCACAAAACGACGTCGTTCAGGGTTGGAGGATCCGCGCGTTGACCCGAAAACCCGAGAAGGATCCGCGCATTTTTTTAAATGGGCCATTTGCCATTTTAGCCCCTCCGCAATTTTACTAGTGTCAATTCAACCCAATTGGAATTTTTATTTTTTTATTAAATTAGCCCTAAAGTCTATTTTTGTTTAAATTTAGTCCCTCGGACTGTTTTAAGGGCTAAAAATTAGAACGACGTCGTTTTGGAAAGAAGGCATAATTGCCTAATGAATCCCTACAGTGCGACGCGCGTTTTAATTCAGTCCATTTATATTTATTTTACTGCTATTTAATCCTTATTCATTTTAAAACCTTTTTATTTTATTTTTTAAATTATTCTAATACTATATTTTATTATTTTATTATATTAAAATATTATATTACTCTTGTTATTTATATATTAATTTTGTTAATAGTATAAAATTCATATATAGATTTTACATGTATTATCCTTGTATATTTAATTATTATTATATATTATTTACTTGGTTTAATATAATTTATATATCATTTTATAATTTGTATATTATTTATTATATTATATTTTTTTAATTTGTATATTATATAGTATTATATTATATCATATATTATTTTTAAAATTTTATTTTGTATAAAATCTATTTATAGTATATAATATATTTTATTTATATTGTTTATTACATATGTAATTTTATGATTAGTACATTATATCTACATGTTTTTATATAAAAATATTATATATTGTTTACTAATTATTTTTATTATATGTAATCATTTATATATGTATTAAATTATTAAATTATATATATTTATTATAAATATTTTTTTTACGTTAAATTTTTATTTGTATATAAATATTAAATCATTTTAAAAATCATCACATTCTTTTATTTTTTTATACTCAATGTTTAAATACATATTATTCCCTTTTCATTTGATTTTGCTATTTTGTGAAAGTCTTAATTTATTTTATATCACATGTTTATTTATTTATGTCCTTTTTTAATCGTTATTCTTGCTTAACATAGTTCTTTATAAATTCATTCATGTTATATCCTTTAATTATTTATTTGTTAGTATAATTTGTAGCCATGTAGAATTGTTATTAAATATATATGTTGTAATGTATTCATGCAATGTTTTACTCAAACCATTTTTTCCATAAAAACACCTTTTAAATTGACGCATTTATTTCAAATAGTTTTAAAAAAAATAAGGTGATATCTAATATTTGGGACTTCGAGAAAAATTGTGCCCTAACTCACTGGGTTTCGATTTTTTATCGTTGAACTTAAAATATTAAGTATCCCTTTTTTTGAAATTCATAAATTTCCAAATCAAAACTTATTCTCGGAAATTCAAAACGTTGTATCCTAACTTACTGGATATGATGTTTTGTGTTTCGAGATAAGAATTTTCTACAAATAAAGGCGAGCCTAACTTCGAAGTCATGAGATGTTATATCCTAACTTACTGGATATAACATTTTATTTCTTTGAAATAGGTAAGCCTGGGTTTTCTTTCTAATAAAAGGATCATATTTTAAAAATTTTTAAATTTTCAATATTCAGACATGATTTTATCGATTAGGTACCAATTTTTGGGCGCTATGAGGGTGCTAACCCTTCTTCATATGTAACCGACTCCCAAACTCGTTTTCTTGTATTTCACGGACCAAAATCAATGTTTTGAAATAAAAAGTTTTACAAGGTGATCCAATCACACCTAAGTAAAAAAGATATTGGTGGCGACTCCATTTCTATTTTTTAAAGTCGATCCTCGTTTTTCAAAAGCATTTCAAAAATAGTTTCAACAGTAGTAATTGACAATAAATTGGGAGTTAATATATATTTAGTACAAATATGAATTGATATGAAATGAGAATGAAGTTCATATGGTTTAATATGACTTGGTTTGAGAATTCAAATTATGAAATGAAAATAATGTTTGACATTTATTTGATAAGGGATTGTATTGCAAGTAAATAGGTTATATGATATGATTAAGATAGTGAATTGATCAAATGATTATTGTTTTATAAATGATGATAAAATGTTGAATTAAGTGAATTGAAATGTTATATGATTGAGTTACAATATAGCATGATAAATGTTGAACTCACCTTTTTTATATTTGATTTGTCATGATAGGCAAACTTTACCAAACTTAGTAATATGTAGTGTATAATTATATCCTGAGGTAATTTACTTGGTTTTAAGTACTTGTGAACTTATTAAGCATTTGTAATGCTTACACCATTGTTTCCCTTTTCCCTGTAGTGTCAACTTGCGGAACATTTTGGCGGATCGTCGAGAAACTCACACTATCCTAGTATTGATTTTGTAGACTTTTGACTATATTAAGGCTTGGTTATGTGTAGCATGTACTTAAGAGTTGCTTTGGTTTACTTATATAGTGGTATGACTTGAAATCCTTGTTGGTGTTAATATGGAAAAGAATATGCTTGTTGGAAACATATACATTTGTAAATGGTTTGAATTGTGTATTTGGTATTTGAGATGACATTTTAAGTATGCAATTATATAGGCAATATGATGTCACAATATAGATTAGCTGGTTTGAAAGAGAGGTATATAATATTTGGCATGTACCTAAGAGAGTTATGTGATTCTATATGTTAGGCTTTGAATGAATTTATCATTTTAAATGTTTTGTGAATATGTGTAATATCCTGGATTATAGCCTACGCATTAGTATGTCTTATGTGTTATGGATGTGATGTGTGCATTTTTGGAAACTTGGAAATGTAAGGAAATACTTTGGAAATGTAAGGAAATACTTTGGAAATGTTAAGTTTAAAAGAGGAAAGTGAACATTTTTGGAAACTTGGAAATGTTAAGTTTAAAAGAGGAAAGTGAACATTTTTGGAAACTTGGAAATGTAAGGAAATACTTTGGAAATGTTAAGTTTAAAAGAGGAAAGTGAACATTTTTGGAAACTTGGAAATGTAAGGAAATGCTTTGGAAATGTTAAGTTTGAAAGAGGAAAGTGAACATTTTTGGAAACTTGGAAATGTAAGGAAATGTCTTAGAAAATGTTAAGTTTTAAAGTTTAAAAGAGGAAACTAAGGCAAGGTGGCCTTAAGAAAATTAATAGAGGAAATTTGACACAAGAACGAGCATGGAAAAGTGGCAAGGAGGCACCACTTAAAGCCCAGTAAGTGACGCCACAAGCAAGGGGAAAAGGGCCTAAGTTCGAGTCGCATGGGAAGCAAATAAAAGAATTTTATTTTTGCTACAAGGAGCAGAGAGGTGGACGGCACTAAGGAACTCAAGGGAGGAGTTTAATCCCTTTTAAAATTTGGCTAAATAGATGGATAAATGATAGATAATTATTGGTATTTTTAATTAAGAAATAAGAGATAATTAAAGGGTTATTTCTTTAATTTTAAATAAAGTGATAAGGATATGAGAGTGTTGGCCAAGTAAGGGAGTCTTGGCCTAGTAATTTCGGCAAAAGGAGGAAAATAAGGCCATTCATCATTCTTCCCTTCTCCTTTTTCTCTCTGCCGAATTTTCTAGTGCAACTCCTCTTTTCTCTCTTCTTTTTCTTTAGCCGAAATATTCCTCTCCCTAATCCACCATTAACGATTTTCTCTAAGCCTCATACACTCTCTTCTCTTCTCCTTTTTGATTCTCCAAAAGCCGAAACCAAGTTCCTTTAGCCATAGCCGAATCTTTGAGGGGCTTCTGGCAAAGGTGCTTTCAATTTCTTCAAGTAAGGGTAAGATCCAAATTTGGTTTCCATTCCTTATATTTTTGATTTATCGAAATTTGGGGACTAATCCCTATTATTAATCTTGGCCGAACTATGGAAGGGAGGTTTCGGGATTTAGGTGTTGTTGACTTCAAGAGAAGATCTTTCGGGATTTTTAAGATTCAAGGCAAGATGATATTTGGCCATAGGCCATTCTTAATGTGTTTAAATGTTAGGAATTGATCTAACATATATCCATGGGGATTTCGACAGACACCTAAGGCAAGGGATACTTTTCGGGATTTGAGAATTTCAAGGTAAGTGTACTCACACATTCGGCCAAGGGCCTATTTTTGTATTTAGACTTGTTTCTCATTATCTTAAAAGCCAGAAACTAACCTATGAAGAGATCTAGTGCTTGGCCGAATACAAGAAGGAGCATAGCAAAGATTTCGGGACTTGATTAGTAGTGAAATCGGCACCAAGGTAAGTTTTGAGTTACTAAAATCCTAATAGGATTTGGTTTTATGGCCAAATGGTCTTTATTAAATTTTTGAGTGATGGCCGAATGTAGGGAGTTAAGGATCTAAGGCAGTAGATCAGATTTTGGGATTTCAGTGAATTTGTTAAGAGAATCAGGTGTGTACCCCACACTATATTTTAATACGATTTATGGCAATATTTAATATAAGTATGTATAAGAATGTGAACATGGCTAAGGTACCATATTGTGGTACAAAGTACTCAGGTATGTTTCCTACTCCTACTAGGATTATGAATATATGTTATGACTCATATGTGAACAGAGATAAGAATGTGAAATTTGGCATGTTAATGCATAATATGTATGATATAGGGCATATGGGTTATTGAAAAAGGGGAAGTGAATGTGGTGATCTAAGACCACGATATCTGAATGTGGTGACTTAAGACCACGATATCTGATTGTGGTGACTTCGGTCACAATTATTTAATCCGGTGGCTATGCCACGAATATTTATAAGGGCGATGAGCACGTCGAATGCAGCGACTGCCTTCGATGGTGTGTAGCGGATGGAGGGTTGACTTAGTAGTCCCTACAGTGTCCAGGATGGTACGGGTGACGTGTAGCGGATGGCATATTAGTTTTGGGTTCGGGTTGCATCATTTGTTTATATCTGATTTATGAATGTGTATGTAATATGATAATGTATGCCTGAATTGTTAAATCTTAGTGTCGGTTACACATTGAGTCTGGTTGACTCACCCCGTTGGGGAATATTTTTTTCAGGTGATGATCAGTGATGGACCGGGTCGGCAGAAGCTTAGGGGTGGCCATGCGAAGTTCAGATTTTATTTTATTTCAGACTTTCTTTTATTTCTAAGTATCTTGAATTTCATTTTGGGTTTTAATTTGATGTAATAAGGCCATAGTGGGCTATTTTATTTCTGTTTTATTTATTATGTTACGAAATTTTATTTATTAAAGATTAAGTAAATTTCATTTAAAATAAACCCTAAATATTTTTGCTACCTGAAATAAATGGGTTTCCAATATAAAAATGAACTTGTTTTTAACTCGAGCCCCACCCAAAAATAATTTTTCTTCAAAACACATGGTTTTTCCAAAGTAACAAACGAATTTTGAACCGATTTTCTTCGAGGAGCATACCAGATCCGGTCAAGGCTCATGGGCTGGGTTTGGGGTGTTTCAGTTTGGTATCAAAGCCCAGCTTTAAACACTCGGCCTGTGGTTTAAGGCCCAAAACGTTTTCAAAATCTAGCCCAAAAGGAATTTGTGGAAATTTTCAGGTTTTTCTGGCATGGCACCTAAGTCTCTGACCCGCAATCCACCAGGTAAGTACCCTTATCCATTGTGTGATTTATATTATGATGTGTAGAAGGGTAGAAATGGAATGGAACGTAGATTAGCATGATAAGTACTTGAACCCTAGGACTAGTTACCCCAACACTTACATAAGACTTAATGCCTAATTAAACAAACCTATGACTAGTCGCCGAGTTAAGGTGTGGTAACCCTTGTGCGCATGTCTAGGATTGGATCCGAAAGAGCCTGGTACTTAAGCAGTCCTAGTGACTCACCTCCTCGTCGCTGGAATCCTACCTGGTGCGTAGCTTCGGTTCACCCTAACCAAGAGGACTTAGTCACAGGCTAAACCCAGTAACTAAAACCCGAAAGGGAACTAGCCGTATTCTTATAAAAACCCTAGTTTTAAAACTCTTAAAATTACCCTTTTAATTTGTGAAAACCATTTTTACAAAATTTTTTCCGGAAAAATTTCCGATTTATAAAAATTACCTAAATACCCCTAGTTGTGAAATTACAAAAATGCCCTTGGTTTATAAAATGCCCAAACTACCCACAGTTTTAGCAAAATTTCCTTACTTTGTGACAAGTCCAAAAACCCTAATTTGCAAAATATCAAAAACCTTACTTTTGGAAAATTACGAAATTGCCCCTAACTTGCAAATTACCAAAATGACCCTAATTTCCAAAATTTTTGCAACATCACCGTTTTGGAAAACAAATTCTCAAAAAGAACCCCCCAAGTTTTACAAATTTTGAAATACCCTGGAATTATTAACACTTTACATATTTACCCTGGTTTATTATCGAAATACCCTCGAGTTACAAAATTACCGAAGTACCCCCGGATTTCAAAAATTTCCAAAATACCCTCGGGAATGCAAAATTACCAAAATACCCTTATTGACAAAATCACCAAGGAACCATATTTTGAAAAACTACGAAAATACCCATGTAGGACAAATTACGAAAATACCCCCGGGGTAGGAATAGACAAAAAAATAGAAAAATAAAGAACGTGTGTGAATGAATGTTTGAATGAATGTGCTTCTCTGAATTAGGATAGAGAACTTGAACCTTTGATTGATCGAAAGAACCCTTATTAATTCTCGTTTCATAAAATTTCTTCGCGGATAATCAGTGAAACAAGTATTAATTCATAAAATTTCTTAATTAGATTAATACGCGAACATAGACATGAGCTCTAGGGGACACAGACGTAATGTGCGAGGACGCGGTAGAGGTAGAATGACCGTGTCGAAACCCGTTAGGTCGGGTCAAGGGTCTGACAATGAGGTACCACTGCCACCACCACCCCCAGCTATTGGTGTTGAGCAGTAAGCTCAAACGGGAGACGATGCTGTATCGCAGGCTGTGCTGCGAGTTCTTGAGTTGGTGGCTGGTGCAGGAGGAAATTCGAGAGCTCGGAAGTCGGTACCTGAGCGACTTCGTGCCAGTGAAGCTGAGGTATTCCCTGGCGTATCTGGTGTACCACCCAGTACGGCTGAATATTGGTTGGAGGCAACCGAGCGTATTATGGATGAGCTCGATCTGACCCCTGAGGAGAAGTTGAAAGGGATGGTGGCACTATTACGCGATGAAGTGTATCAATGGTGGTTAACTGTTCGGGACGGTGCCACAGCTGAAGATCTGACCTGAGAATATGTCAAGACAGCATATCAGAAGAAATATGTTGGCACACGTTATACTGATGAGCAAAGGAAAGCTTTTCTGGGACTGGTTCAAGGGAACAAGTCCGTAGCGGAGTATGAAGCTAAATTTCTGAAGTTGAGCCGATATGCTCGAGGAGTAGTGGCTACGGAACATGAGCGGGTGTGTCCAGTTCGAAGACAGTTTAAGGGATGATCTAAGGTTGTTGATAGCTCCACATCAGGAGCAGGAATTTTCTGCGTTAGTAGAGAAGGAAAAAGTAGCTGAGGGAATTAAGGATTCTACAAAGCAGAACTTCGACCGGAACGGGCAGAAAAGAAGTTTTGGATCGTCAGAATTGTCTGGGAATATTCAAAAAAGGCCTAGAGTTGATGGGCCGCGAGGTCAGCAAGTTGGTGCAGGAGGGCAGTATCGTCCTTGTGATCAGTGTGGGAAGAAGCACTTAGGAGAGTGCTGGAAAAAGACAGGAGGATGCTTCAAGTGTGGGTCAAAGGACCATATGATTAAGGATTGCCCTATGAGGCCAGATGGAAATCGACCAGTAGCTCAGAATGTTAATTAAGCTGGTAGAGGGGGACAGCAGCCGCAGCGAGGCCGTGGTCCGAACCATGGAGGGAATGGTTCCGGCCAAGGTCGTGGAACACCAAATAGAGGTGTTGAAGGTTCTGATGAGAGGCAACCAAGATTGGTTTATGCAGTTGGCCGTCGCGAGGAGGAAGATGTACCAGATGTGATAATGGGTACGTTCCTTGTTCTGGAATACCCTTTATTACTTTGCTTGTTATGAATTAGCTCATTCTTGTACTGCTGGTAAAGTGCCTGAAACCTTGCATATGAATTTAGAGATTATGCCTA
Organism: Gossypium bickii; assembly: GCA_025503065.1. Lineage (NCBI taxonomy): Eukaryota > Viridiplantae > Streptophyta > Magnoliopsida > Malvales > Malvaceae > Gossypium > Gossypium bickii. Next base: position 23,827,936 of record CP106717.1, read on the forward strand.
GGAAGTATGATAGTGTTATTAAGATCAGAGTGCACAGCATAAGCGTAGTGTGGTGAGTAGGAATGCAGTTAGCCAAGTAATTTCGAGGACGAAATTATTTTTAAGGGGGGTAGAACTGTAATATCCTGGATTATAGGCTATGCATTAGTATGTCCTATGTGTTATGGATGTGATGTGTGCATTTTTGGAAACTTGGAAATGTAAGGAAATACTTTGGAAATGTTAAGTTTAAAAGAGGAAAGTGAACATTTTTGGAAACTTGGAAATGTAAGGAAATGCTCTGGAAATGTTAAGTTTAAAAGAGGAAAGTGAACATTTTTGGAAATTTGGAAATGTAAGGAAATACTTTGGAAATGTTAAGTTTAAAAGAGGAAAGTGAACATTTTTGGAAATTTGGAAATGTAAGGAAATGCCTTAAAAAATGTTAAGTTTTAAAGTTTAAAAGAGGAAACTAAGGCAAGGTGGCCTTAAGAAAATTAATAGAGGAAATTTGACACAAGAACGGGCTTGGAAAAGTGGCAAGGAGGCACCACTTAAAGCCCAGTAAGTGACGCCACAAGCAAGGGGAAAGGGGCCTAAGTTCGAGTCGCATGGGAAGCAAATAAAAGAATTTTATTTTTGCTACAAGGAGCAGAGAGGTGGACGGCACTAAGGAACTCAAGGGAGGAGTTTAATCCCTTTTAATATTCGGCTAAATAGATGGATAAATGATGGATAATTATTGGTATTTTTAATTAAGAAATAAGAGATAATTAAAGGATTATTTCTTTAATTTTAAATAAAGTGATAATGATATGAAAGCGTTGGCCAAGTAAAGGAGTCTTGGCCTAGTAATTTCGGCAAAAGGAGGAAAATAAGGCCATTCATCATTCTTCCCTTCTCCTTTTTCTCTCTACCGAATTTTCCAGTGCAACTCCTCTTTTCTCTCTTCTTTTTCTTTAGCCGAAATATTCCTCTCCCTAATCCACCATTAACGATTTTCTCTAAGCCTCATACACTCTCTTCTCTTCTCCTTTTTGATTCTCCAAAAGCCGAAACCAAGTTCCTTTAGCCATAGCCGAATCCTTGAGGGGCTTCTAGCAAAGGTGCTGTCGATTTCTTCAAGTAAGGGGTAAGATCCAAATTTGGTTTCCATTCCTTATATTTTTGATTTATCGAAATTTGGGGACTAATCCCTATTATTAATCTTGGCCGAACTATGGAAGGGAGGTTTCGGGATTTAGGTGTTGTCAACTTCAAGAGAAGATCTTTCGGGATTTTTAAGATTCAAGGTAAGATGATATTCGGCCATAGGCCATTCTTAATGTGTTTAAATGTTAGGAATTGATCTAACATATATCTATGGGGATTTCGATAGACACCTAAGGCAAGGGATACTTTTCGGGATTTGAGAATTTCAAGGTAAGTGTACTCACACATTCGGCCAAGGGCCTATTTTAGTATTTAGACTTGTTTCTCATTATCTTAAAAGTCGGAAACTAACCTATGAAGAGATCTAGTGCTTGGCTGAATATAAGAAGGAGCATAGTAAAGATTTCGGGACTTGATTAGTAGTGAAATTGGCACCAAGGTAAGTTTTGAGTTGCTAAAATCCTAATAGGATTTGGTTTTATGGCCGAATGGTCTTCATTAAATTTTTGAGTGATGGCCGAATGTAGGGAGTTAAGGATCTAAGGCAGTAGATCGGATTTCGGGATTTCAGTGAATTTGTTAAGCGAATCAGGTGTGTACCCCACACTATCTTTTAATACAATTTATGGCAATATTTAATATAAGTATGTATAAGAATGTGAACATGGCTAAGGTACCATATTGTGGTACAAAGTACTCAGGTACGTTTCCTACTCCTACTAGGATTATGAATATATGTTATGACTCATATGTGAACAGAGATAAGAATGTGAAATTTGGCATGTTAATGCATAATATGTATGATATGGGACATATGGGTTATTGAAAAAGGGGAAATGAATGTGGTGATCTAAGACCACGATATCTGAATGTGGTGACTTAGGTCACATTATCTGAATGTGGTGACTTAAGACCACGATATCTGAATGTGGTGACTTCGGTCACAATTATTTAATCCGGTGGCTATGCCACGAATATTTATAAGGGCGATGAGCACGTCGACTGCAGCGACTGCCTTCGATGGTGTGTAGCGGATGGAGGGTTGACTTAGTAGTCCCTACGGTGAGCAGGATGGTACGGGTGACGTGTAGCGAATGGCATATAGGTTTTGGGTTTGGGTTGCATCATTTGTTTATATCTGATTTATGAATGTGTATGTAATATGATAATGTATGCCTGAATTGTTAAATCTTAGTGTCGGTTACACATTGAGTCTGGTTGACTCACCCCGTTGGGGAATATTTTTTTCAGGTGATGATCAGTGATGGACCGGGTCGGCAGAAGCTTAGGGGTGGCCATGCGAAGTTCAGATTTTATTTTATTTCAGACTTTCTTTTATTTCTAAGTATCTTGAATTTCATTTTGGGTTTTAATTTGATGTAATAAGGCCATAGTGGGCTATTTTATTTCTGTTTTATTTATTATGTTACGAAATTTTATTTATTAAAGATTAAGTAAATTTCATTTAAAATAAACTCTAAATGTTTTTGCTACCTGAAATAAATGGGTTTCCAATATAAAAATGAACTTGTTTTTAACTCGAGCCCCACCCAAAAATAATTTTTCTTCAAAACACATGGTTTTTCCAAAGTAACAAACGAATTTTGAACCGATTTTCTTCGAGGAGCATACCAGATCCGGTCAAGGCTCGTGGGCCGGGTTTGGGGTGTTTCAATATGTATATTACTATAATTTAGGTAATTATTGGAACGACAAAAATGTGCAAGTGTATACAATTGTAACAAGTAATAAAGTGACAAGTATGTCGAGTTATCGTTGGAACGACGGAAATGTGCAAGTGTACACAATCGCAACAAGTAATAAAGTGACAAGTAAATGTCGAGTTATCGTACCCTCAGGGTCTGTGAAAAGAATTATTTATGAATGCTATTTAAAACAATTTGGTGAAGAAAAATATTTTGTTTGAAGAGGGTGATGAAAAACTAAGATTTTAAACTAAGTAAACTAAATAAATAAATCTCAAATGCACGATTTCAAAATACGATTTTAATCAAGATGACATAATTGTGTTAGATTAATTACATTTCTTAACTTAGAATTATTAAACTCATGTTTATATTATTACGAATAAATTCACAGCAACTCGATAATTTGCTAACTTATGAGCATATTCACCTACCAAAATCCATTCATCTCTTGACTATATCCCTGCGTCAAGTCAACCGGTCAAACAAATCTTAATAGGCAAATATGTTATTGCACATACATACTTATTAAATCGAAATAACCTCTTGTACATATCCCTATGTCAATTCAAATGATTAATTAAATCTAATAAGCACATAAAAGACTACGTGAAGTAACAAAGTATCCCTACCTTGAAACAGTTTAATCACAATAGTCTTGCAAGTTATGCAAGGCAAAAGTATAGTTAGATACCGTTGCTAATTTAACCCTTAGCTACCTTAGATGATTAAACATGCATTGATTAAGTATTGTATCCATTAATTACAATTTCAATCCGTTTAAATAATTAATTCATTAGCTACCTCACAATTGTAATGCAAGAATAACTTAGTCATGATTTTACTTAATCAAGCATCTTACCGAGGTCTATAACAACATAAACACAATTTTAACAATTTTAGCAAATGAAATGCAATCAACCTAACACGAATTAAATTCAAGCTAAATTGATAAAATTAACCATTCCAACAACATAAATATTCATAGATATGTTCATCATAACAACAACAAAAATTAAAGAGATAGGGAACAAGAATCAAATCCGGTGTTTTTCCATGGCTTGACTAGTTTGCTCCATTCTTCTTTCTCTGTTGTCCTCGTCGACCAAGGCTGCTGTGAAAACTTAATTACTGCTCCAAATGGCTGATGAATGCCCCTTTTCCAAGAGGAAAAATTGGCAAGAAAGCAAGGGAATTTGGAATGGAAAAGAAGAGAGAAAGTGGAGAGAATAGAGAAAAGATGTGAATGCTTGAGATATTTTTCAAATGACCATACTAAGGGGGTTTTTATTGCTGAAGAGGGCTGCTAAAAATAGCTAAAATTATCAGCCAAAGATCCCTCCCTTGGTCGGCCACACATGTGGCAAGGTTGATAGTTTCAACTTTGCTAATTTAGGCTTGGGGCAAATCTATAAAGCCACCAATTGTGGAGGGGTTTGTTTGCAACTTGAACAAGTCAGGGCCTCTTTGCAAGCTAAATTATCAGCAAATAAGCTGATTGGGTTAGCATATGGATGGTTTTACGCCGTCCACTTCTTGGTCAGTTCAGTTCACTCGGTTTGGCTTAACTGGACCACTTTTTCATAATTAATCAATAATAATTTATTTAATCCAAATTAAATTGGATATAAATTAAAATTAATTATATCATGAATTAATACACATAATTGGACCGACTTAGGCTGAAAATTAATTCGCCTTGATTCTTCAAATTGCTTCTCGATTTTGAATTTCTAGCAGTGTCTACCGAGTCGTTTTTTGCCCTTTGTGCAAATCTGTCGAAAAATGATCAAAATTAATCAAGATTAATTATAAAAACAATTAAAATTAAACATGTTCATAATTTAAGTACAATTTAATTATTTTATAAAAATTAATTATTTTTCGATAAGAATTTTATCAAAACTACATGAAATTAAGTTAAAAAGGGCATGAAAAAGGGCATGAATTTAAGTTAAAAAGGTCTTATAGTCTCAAAGTTGGGTTTCAAGGGATAAAATTTCATTATGGTTGGCTTGAAAGGCCCAAACGGTCCCAACAAAAGTTGCCTAAATCATTTTCAACATTCCATGCTTCCTAGGATTTCGCCTCAAGAAACTACTAAGTCAATTCTAAAGACTTAAACTTTCATGCACGTCTAACTTTCCTAAGGAACTAAAAATTTTATGGTATGATTTGCATGCTTTATTAAAAATACATTTATATCATTATTAAGCTAACATAACAATTTATTGAAATAATAGAACTTTATTTATACTGAAGTTTAGCATACTTAACTAAATTTCAAATTATTGAACAAAATATATCCTAATCATAATTAAAAGAACTATTTATTCTGCGTGGAAATGATTTTAATTTTTCGGTCCCCCTACTTAAAATGAACAATCCTCATTGTTTAAAGTGAATAGATACTATACACAAGGTAGGATTCTAGAAAAGAGGAGGTGAGTCAATTTGACTGCTTAAGTACCAAGCTCTTTCTAAATCCAATTCTAGACATGTATATATCTATTGCCTCACTTTATACTTCGCGATTTGTTCAATTTTATTAATGATTTCCATGTCTTGTTTTATTATGCGAGAATAAAATTTCCTATTTAACTTAATCCTAAAATAACCTAAGTTCATAAATAAAATGAAGTCGAGATCCCCCCTTTATTTATTTGCAATCCTTCCGAAATCGACTCATCTTTTGCTCCATCATTATTGTCTTTGCATGAATCGTATCGCTCTTTCTTCAATAATGGGATCCGTGGTTCAAGTATGTAATCTGGAAACTCTGGCACAAAAATAAATGGGTCATTGTAAATTTTTGTAGGAGCACTTCTCATCGAGTCATCCCTTATTTTTTAGTATATCTAGTAAGCTTGTTGTTGCTACTGCATATGTTGCATTATGTCCATCAACTTTGACAGGTTATCTCGAAGATCTGGGCAAGGCAGTTGAACTCTGAACATTGAGGTCTTGACATCAAGTTCAGCTTCTGCTTCCATTGGTTCCACCTTATTAGGGACTTCAGCCGATTGCACTGGCTCGATCTCTATGGGATCTTCTTCTTCTTCTTCTTCGGGATCCTCACTTTCTTCAACTCGTTGATGTAGAATAGAGTCTCCAGCCATTTGATAAAGGTCCCAATCTGTGATTGTGCCTTGGCTATATCATGACTTCTTTACGTTTGCAAGAATTTTAGCTTTCAAGCACATAATTGTTATTGTAAAAGGAAAGCTGGGCCAGAACGTCTAACGGCACAATTCTGCATTTCTCTTAGGATGATTTTTCCCACATCAATGGTCTTTCCAGTTAAAATCGAGTATAATAAGACCATTCGTTCTAATGAGATTGTAGTCCCATGCGAACTAGACATAAGGCTGAAACGGATAAAATAGAACCATACCTTTGCGAGTGGTGTCAAATATTCTCTTCTACAAGTGTGGATTCCTTGCTTTGACATAGTCCACTTAGAATATGGAACTGTAAGTTTCTCAAGTATTTCTTGCAAATTTTCAGGCTCGATATTGCTCATTAAGGAAGAATATTCATCATTTTCAAAATCAGGTAATTCAAAGAGCTCATTAATAGCATTTGAAGTTATTGGTACCTTGATTACACGAACTAGAACTTCTGTCAACTCACTTGAGGTTAAACTCACATAGAATTCATGCACTAACTCTTCATCCACACTAGGTCTCTTCTCACAAAACAACTCCCAATTGAGAGTTTTAGCAACCTGACGAATATGAGCCATAAAATCAATGTAGTTGCTTTCTTTCAATGTGAAGCCTTTCTCTGGATGCATCTGTTGATTCTTGAAGATATTTTTGTATCTTGCTTTGGCTTCTTCACAGTGGAACTTGTTATGTGATTCGTCAATTTAGGCGGAGGCACAATTCTCTTGCGAGGCATAATTAACCTAAATATAATATGGGAAAAATTATTTTCTCAAAAATTTAATTAATAAAATATATAAATATTTCAATAAATTAAATAATTAAATAATTGAATAAAATTAAAATTTAAGAGAAAAATTGGTCTTACCACCTTTTTTGTAAAAATTAGTAACTCTTAAGAAAATAATTATGAATCAAAAGATGGCAAATTAAAAGAAGTTGGAGGGTTTTGGCTAAAGGGGTTGGTTTGGTGCAAGGTCGGTGTGCCACTCGGGTGTGCGAGGTAGCAGCGCGCAGCAGGGGTTGGATGCAAGCAGCAACGCGCGCGGGCTAGGCTGGATGTGCAAATAGCGTGTAGATCCTCGTCAAGCAGGCCTGTCGTGAGCGTGCGCGGAAGCTGGGCATAGGTGCGGGATGAAGGCCTGGGTAGCTGGAGCTGGAGCTGGAGCTAGAGCAGCGCAAGGTGCGCAATACAGCGCGCGATGGGGCAGGCATGCGCGTGGTGGGCGTGCGACGTGCGATGGAGCTAGGATGCTGGCCGAATGGCTGCTAGGTAGCTAGGCAAAGTTGGCTAGGAGGCTGCGGCACTTAGGGATTTTGGTGTTTGGAAGGAATGATGTATGACTGAAAAAAAAATAAGCATAGATGGGTGGATTTTATAGTGAGAGGAGTAGGAATTAGAGTAGAATTCTTAGAACAATTTAACAATTAAAAAAAATTCTAATTCTAATTCTAATTCTACTCAAAGTTAGCAACAATTAATAATTAATTAAAATACATATTAAATTATTAATTGCTATTAATTTATTAAAATATAAGCTTATTAAATAAAATATGATACTAATCTTAATTTTATGTAAAGTTGATAATAATTAATATATATTATAATAGATATAATTATATATTACAGATTATCATATATATATTATAAAATTAAAAACATTTATTCTAGATGCCTTTTGAAAATATTTACAAAAAGAGGCACCTAATTTTTATTATTTACAACAAGAGCAACCAAATTTTAAAAATAGTTCAATTAAGTCCCTAGACTTAATGAAAATTTGAAATTGAGTTGCAATTTTAAAACTTGGATCAAAATTGACCCTTTTATTTGAAAATTTAAAAATTTATTTTTCCATTTAGGGAATAATTTCTCGAAAAATTATGTCAAAATCAATTCCTAGGAAAGATTGGAAGGGTCAAAAGCGACCCTGCTTAAATTCTAATTTCCTAAACAGAATTTATTTAAACATACTAATCCCGAAAATACATCCTAAATCATTTATTTAAAAAGAAAACAAGAAAATTTAATCATTTGATAAAATGAACGAGATTTGATCCCGTTCAATTTTATCTCCCCAGTAATGTTTCAAGCGTTGAACATTAACTCGAAAATTACCTCCCTTACCTTGAAGTTCAACAACTCCATATGGATAGACTCGATGAATCATAAATGAACCGGACCAATGTGATTTTAACTTACCTGAAAATAACCTTAATCTAGAATTGAATAATAAGACTCGCTAACCTGCTTCAAATTCTCGAACTCGAATGTACTTGTCATGCCATTTCTTGAGTCTCTCCTTCAGTAATTTGACATTCTCGTATGAAGACATTCGGAGTCTTCTAACTCATTCAGTTGAAGTATTCGTTTCTCTTTTGCAATTTTAAGATCCAACTTGAGTCATTGGAGAGCCCAGTAAGCTTTGTGCTCTAACTCCAAAAGCAGATGATAGGTTTTCCCAAAGGCCGACCTATAGGGTGACATCCCTAAAGGTGTCTTGTATGTTGTCCTGTAGGCCCATAAAGCATCATCCAGTCTTTTGGACCAATCTCGTCGATTTGGGCAAACTACCTTCTCAAGTATACCTTTGATCTCTTTGTTTGCCAGTTAAGCTTGCCCATTCGTCTGTGGAATGTAAGCTATGTCAACCTTATGTTTCACTCCATGTTCGTCAAGTAACCATTTCAACCACTTGTTCACAAAATGGGACCCTTCATCACTAATGATGGCACGTGGGGTTCCAAACCTTGTGAACACATGCTTCTGCAAAAACTTCATCACAACCTTAGCATCATTTGTCGGATATGCTTCAGCCTAAATCCACTTCGACACGTAGTCTACAGCTACCAAGATGTACTTGTGACCAAAAGACGGAAGGAAAGGACCAAGAAAGTCAATACCCCAAACATCGAATAATTCTACCTCAATGATGTTTGTTCGAGGCATCTCGTTTCTGTTGGTGACATTTTTGACCCTTTGACATTGATCACAACTCTTTACGTAAGCATATACATCTTTAAATAGTGTTGGTCAAAAGAATCCAACTTGCAATACTTTGGCTGCATTGAGTGTTCCTCCGAAGTGTCCCCCACTCAGAGCTGAGTGACAGTGGTATAAAATCTTATGTACTTCATCTTCTGCCACGCATCTCCTGATCATTTGATCTGCACACTTTTTAAAAAAATATGGTTCTTCCTAAAAATAGTACTTCACATCGTGAAGAAAATTTTTATTTTGATGATATGCCTTATCAATCAGCATCAAACCACAAGCTAAATAGTTAGCAATATCAACAAACTAAGGGGTATTATGGACATGATTTACCTTCAGTATGTGTTCATCTGGAAATGTCTCCTGAATTAGTATAAGTGGAGAATTCCCTTCTTGCGGCTCCAATCTGGACAAGTGATCTGCTACTTGATTTTCTATTCCCTTTCGATCTTGAATTTCTAGATCGAACTCTTGAAGTAGAAGTACCCACCAGATCAGTCTCGGCTTAGCGTCTTTCTTGGCAAGTAAATACTTAATTACCGAGTGGTCTGTATAGACAGTTACTTTGGTACCTACAAGATAAGACCGAAACTTGCCAAAAGCAAAAACAATAGCAAGTAACTCTTTTTTTGTTACCGTGTAATTCAGTTGAGCTCTTGTCAGAGTTCGACTCGCATAGTAGATGGGATGAAAATCTTTGTTCCTTCACTGACCCATGACAGCTCCGATCGCGAAGTCACTTGCATCACACATCAATTCAAATGGAAAATCCCAGTCTGGTGTGACTATTATGGGTGCCGAGACTAACCGACTCTTCAAATCGTTGAAAGCTCTTAAGCACTCCTCATCAAATTTAAACACTATGTCCTTCTCCAATAATTTGCATAAGGGTTTAGCAATTTTGGAGAAGTCTTTGATAAATCTTCGATAGAAACCGGCGTGGACCAACAAGCTCCTAACACCCTTTACAGATGTCAGAGGTAGAATTTTTTCAATGACATCTACCTTTTCTTTATCTACCTCGATTCCATGTCTTGTTATCCGATGCCCTAGAACAATACCTTCTCGTACCATGAAATGACACTTTTCCCAGTTAAGTACAAGGTTTGTTTCTTCGTATCGCCTTATTACCTTGGTTAGATTGGCTAGGAAATCATCATATGTATCTCTGAATACAGAAAAATCATCCATAAAAACTTCCAAATATTTCTCAACCATGTCAGTAAAAATAGACATCATACATCTTTGAAATGTAATAAGTGCATTACATAAACTAAATGGCATGCGCCTAAATGCAAATGTACCGTGTAGGAGGTGAATGTTGTCTTGTGTTGATCTTCTAGTGCTACTATAATCTGATTATACCCCGAGTATCCATCAAGAAAATAGTAATAGTCTCGCCCCGCGAGTCTATCCAGCATCTTATCCAAAAACGGCAAAGGAAAGTGATATTTCCTAGTCGCCTTGTTCAGCTTCAGGTAATCAATGCAAATTCTGCATCCCATAACTGTTCTAGTCAGTATCAACTCATTATTCTCATTTCAATGACTGTGATACCTCCTTTCTTCGATACGCAATGGACCGGACTTACCCATGAACTGTCTGAGATGGGGTAAATTATACCCGCATCTAACCACTTGATGATTTCTTTCTTTACTACGTCCTTCATGATGGGGTTCAGTCTTTATTGTCCATCAATCGTTCCTTTCTCGCCATCTTCTAGTATGATCTTATGCATGCATACAGATGGACTAATATCGCGAATATCAGCTATGGTCCATGCGATATCCTTCTTGAATTATTTCAATACAAGGATGAGTTTCTCTTCTTGCTCAATAGTTAATTATGCTGAAACAATCACAGACAGAGTAGAAGAGTTACCTAAATAAACATATTTCAAATGTGAGGGAAGTACCTTCAGTTCTAATTTAGGTGGCTCCTTGATTGACGTTTTTGGTTGGGCATAATCCCTTTTTTCTAACTGTAAAGATTCAAATTGGGATTGCGGATTAAATCCCTTTTGATTAGCTTCTAGCAAAGCTAAGTATTCATCCTCCTCTTCATCATTTTAAGGGTATGATGTCAAAATTTGTTCTAATGGATCCTCAACATAGTTGAGTTCCTTCTCCACGATTATCCGCTAAATTGGACACTGCAGAACAATCATCAATTGTATCAGGAAATCTCATAGACTTAAAAACATTAAATGTTACCTGATCATCCTGAATACATATAGTAAGGTCGCCCTTTTGCACATCAAGAAGGGTCCTTCCGGTTGCTAAGAACGATCTTCCTAAGATGATTGGCCCCTCTTTGTCTGCTTCAAAGTCTAGAATCACAAAGTCAGTAGGAAAGACAAATTTGTCTACACGTACCAATATGTCTTCAATTTTTCCTTCTGGATGTGCTAAGGATCGATCTGCTAATTGAAGTGTAACCATAGTCAGTCTAACTTCACCTATCCCTAACTTCCTAAATATTGACATAAGCATCAAGTTGATACTTGCACCTAAGTCACATAGTGCCTTACCATAATATGTTGCTCCAATGTTGGAAGGTATGGTAAAACATCCAGGATCCTTCGACTTTAGGGGTAGTTTGTTTTGAAGATATGCACTGCATTCCTTTGTCAAGGCTACCGTTTCAAATTCTCCAAGCCTTTCATTTTTTAGATAGGATATCCTTCATGAATTTGATGTAGTTCGGCATTTGTTCAAGTGCTTCAACCAACGGGATGTTGTATGAAGTTGCTTGAGTACGTCTAGGAACTTCTTAAATTGAATTTCCTGCTTCTGCTTCTGAAGTCTTTGAGGGTAGGGTGGTGGAGGTTTCTTTACTAGAACTAGTTGATTTGTCTTCTGTGGTAATTCTGCATCAATGAAGTTGTTAGTTGATCAGAATTAGCTGGTTCTGAAGTTACCTTGTCGGATTTTGTAGATTCTGGTTCTTGTGAAACTGGAATTTCAACACTCGGTTGAACTTTCTCTGAGTCTTGAGCTTCAGCTAGCTCATTCTCAACTTCGACGGAATTGGGCTCTAAAGTCTTTCCGCTCCTCAATGTCAACGCTTTACAATGCTCTTTCCCTGGATTCCTCGGATTCTCCGTATCACTAGGTAAAGCACCTTGTGGTCGGTTCCTGAGTTCAGTAGCAAGCTGGCCCATTTGGCTTTCCAGATTTTTCAATGTAGCTGCCTGACTTTGAATTAATGCATCATTCTTCGCCATGTATGCCTTTAACAAATTTTCTAGGCCACTGGATGGTTCAGCTTGGATTGGTTTCTGAACTTGCTGGGGAAAACTAGGTGGCTGGGTCGATCTAGGTTGGGCGTAAGTGTTACTGGTTCCAGCCCGTTGGTTACTCCAGGAAAAATTCGAGTGGTTTCACCATGATGGGCTATAGAAATTGGATTGCAATCTTTGCCTTCTTTGAGTTTGGTTCTGGTTACCCATGTAATATACGGATTATGTATTCAATGGACATTCTTCAAACAAATATCCTTCCCCACAATAGAAACAGACTATTTTTTCAAAGACTTGGTGGCTATGCTGCAAAACTATTAGACCCATTAGTAGTAAGATTTTTTAACATTGAGGATATTGATGATACCTGAGATACGAGTGAAGTAAGAGCATCTACTTCATGTATTCCAGCAACTCATCTTCCTGATGCTGCTCGATTCATTGGCCATTGATAATTGTTGCTGGCAATCCTCTCAATGATTTCATAAGCCTCACTTTAAGACTTTGAAAGGAGAGCACCGTTAGCAGAAGCGTCCACTACCATCCTCGTGTGAGCATTGAGACCATTATAAAATGTCACAAGTTGGATGCAATGTGGGATTCCATGATGAGGGCACTTCTGTAATAATTCTTTGTGCCTTTCCCATGCCTCATACAAGGACTCATCATCCATTTGTTGGAAAGCAGTGATCTCGTTCCTCAACTTAGCATTCTTGCTAGGCGGGAAATACTTCATGATGAATCTTTCTACTAATTCTTGCCATGTGGTAATTGAATTTGGTGGCAATGAGTTTAACTAGGCTCGAGGTCTGTCCCTTAGTGAATATGGGAACAGCTTCAATAGTAATGCATCTTCAGGTACTCTGGCTAACTTGAAAGAATCGCTCACCTCTATAAACAGTCTTAAGTGTAGGTTAAGATCTTGGTAGGCATTCCACTGAATTGGCCCATTGTCTGAAGCATCTTTAACATGACTGGCTTCAGCTCGAACTGTTGTGCCTCAATTTTGGGTCTCCTAATACCCGATTAAGATCATTAAACACTGGCACTGCATACTGTCTTAAACCTCTATCACTATCATCAGCAATAAGGATAGGATTTTGAGCAGGGTTTGCTTCGTTTCCTTGATTTAGATTTTTGAAGTTCATCTGTTCAGTCCTTCTTTGACTTGCTTGTCTTCTTCCCTGTCGAAAAGTTCGTTCAATCTCAGGGTCTACAAGGAGTAAATTGATAATTCGATCAATACTCAAAAACACATGATATAATCACAGAAAAATTAATTAAGTTAAAATTTGAACAGAAAAATAAACCAAAATGCAAAACTAAAAAATTCACAAATAATGACTTTTTAAAACAGTCCCCAACAATGGCGCCAAAAACTTGGAACGAAGGAAATGTGCAAGTGTACACAATTGCAACAAGTAATAAAGTGACAAGTAAATGTCGAGTTATCGTACCCTCAGGGACTGTGAAAAGAATTATTTATGAATGCTATTTAAAACACTTTGGTGAAGAAAAATATTTTTTTTTGAAGAGGGTGATTAAAAACTAAGATTTTAAACTAAGTAAACTAAGTAAATAAATCTCAAATGCACGATTTCAAAATACGATTTTAATCAAGATGACATAATTGTGTTAGATTAATTACATTTCTTAACTTAGAATTATTAAACTCATGTTTATATTGTTACGAATAAATTCACAGCAACTCGATAATTTGCTAACTTATGAGCATACTCACCTACCAAAATCCATTCATCTCTTGATTATATCCCTATGTCAATTCAACCGATTAAACAAATCTTAATAGGAAAATATGTTATTGCACATACATACTTATTAAATCGAAATAATCTCTTGTACATATCCCTATGTCAATTCAAACGATTAATAAAATCTAATAAGCACATAAAAGACTACGTGAAGTAACAAAGTATCCCTACCTTGAAACAGTTTAATCACAATAATCTTGCAAGTTATGCAAGGCAAATGTATAGTCAGATACCGTTGCTAATTTAACCCTCAACTACCTTAGATGATTAAGCATACATTGATTAAGTACTGTGTCCATTAATTACAATTTCAATCCGTTTAAATAATTAATTCATTAGCTACCTCACAATTTTAATGCAAGAATAACTTAGTCATGATTTTACTTAATCAAGCATCTTACTGAGGCCTATAACAACATAAACACAATTTTAACAATTTTAGCAAGCGAAATGCAATCAACCTAACACAAATTAAATTCAAGCTAAATTGATTAAATTAACCATTCCAACAACATAAATATTCATAGATATGTTCATCACAACAACAACAAAAATTAAAGAGATAGGGAACAAGAATCAAATCCGGTGTTTTTTCTTGGCTTGACTAGTTTGCTCTGTTCTTCCTTCTCCGTTGCCCTCGTCGACCAAGGCTGCTATGAACACTTAATTGCTGCTCCAAATGGCTGATGAATCCCCCTTTTCGAAGAGGAGAAATCGGCAGGAAAGAAGGGAATTTGGAATGGAAAAGAAGAGAGAAAATGGAGAGAAGAAAGAAAAGATGTGAATGCTTGAGATGTTTTTCAAATGACCAGCCTAAGGGGTTTTTAAAACTGAAGAGGGCTGCTTAAAATTGCTAAAATTATCAGTCAAAGAGCCCTCCCTTGGCCGGCCACACATGTGGCAAGGTTGATAGTTTCAACTTTGCTAATTTAGGCTTGGGGCAAATCTATAAAGCCACCAATTGTGGAGGGGTTTGTTTGCAACTTGAACAAGTCTTTAAGGGCCTCTTTGCGAGCTAAATAATCACCCAATAAGCTTATTTGGGTCAGCATACGGACGGTTTTGGGCTGTCCACTTCTTGGTTGGTTCGGTTCACTCGGTTTGGCTCAACTGGACCATTTTTTCATAATTAATTAATAATAATTTATTTAATCCAAATTAAATTGGATATAAATTAAAATTAATTATATCATGAATTAATACACATAATTGGACCGACTTAGGCTGAAAATTAATTTGTCTTGATACTTCAAATTGCTTTTCGACTTTGAACTTCTAGTAGTGTCTGCCGAATCGTGTTTGCCTTTTGTGCAAATCTGTCGAAAAATGATCAAAATTAATTATAAAATTAATTAAAATTCAACCTGTTCATAATTTAAGTACAATTTAATTATTTTATAAAAATTAATTATAAAAACTAAAAATTAACTAAGTAATCAACTAAAATAAAAAGTAAAATTCCAATGCACAATTTCTAAAAAAGGTTTAATCAATATGACATAAGTGTGTTAGATTAACCTCATTCTTTTAACTTATAATTTTTAAAACTATGTTCATGTTATTACGAATAATTTCACGGCAACTTGGTCTTTTGTTAACTAATGCACATACATACTAACTCAATTAATCAATCTTTCAAACATATTCCTATGTTAAATTAATTAATCAATTTTCATAAGCAAGTATAAGACAGAGTGAAGTAACAATATATTCCTATATCGAAATAGTTTAATCACAACAATCTTACAAGTTATGCAAGGCAAGAATATTTTTTAATACTATTTCTAATTTAATCCACTTTTACACTTAAAAGATTAAACATGCACCAATTAGATATTTTGTCCATTAATTACAATTTCAATCTGATTAATAATTAATTCATTTGTTACCTTACAATTATAATGCAAGCATAACATAAGCATGATTTTTCTAATTGAACAAATTGCCAAGGCCTATAACAACACAAACATGATTTTAACAATTTAAGTAATAGAACGCAATTAATCTAACACAAACACAAATTAAGTCATTTTAATTAAAATAGAAGCATCAAAACAATAAGCATTTATGTTTATGATCACAAAATAAACTTAAAAGATAAAGAGAAGAGAACTAGAAGGCAAATCCCGGTGATTCTCCGAAGCCAAACTAGTGTGCTTCTCTTCCTCTTTGCTTGTTCTACCGATCAAAGGCCTTCACAAAGGCTTGCTTGTTGCTGCTTCGAGGGATTTGCTAGTTCTTTCTCAAGAGGGTAAATTGGCAAGGGAAAGAAATAAGATGGGAAAATAGAGAAATGAGAGAAAAGTGATGGATAATTGTTGGATAAATGAGATGATGAGAAATGAGGAGGTGAGGAGAGGTATTTATAGTGGAAGATGGCTGCTTGTATTAGCTAAAACTAGCAGCCAATCCCCCTTCCCACGGTCAACCCTTGATAGTAAGGAGAGGGGTTGAGATGGCTTTGCTAAATTTAGCTTAATGCCACAAGTGAAAATACACCAAAAGTTGGAGAGGTTGTAACGGGTTTAGGCGAAAGTTAAAGGTTGGTTTGCAAGTATTATAATTAGCTTAATTAGCTTATTTGGGAAAAAAATGGGTGGACATTGGGCTACTCTCTTAGGCTCGTCCATCTCCCCTCTTCAGTTACTCAATTTAGGCCCTTTTTGTCTGTTTCAAGTTGTTAGATTTTTCTTAATAAAATTCACTTGGACCAATTAATTCAAATAAGTTCGAGAGCATGAATATGAGTCCTCCATGGCTGTTAATTCATCATCTTGAGCTCATAAGGTGCCTCGGTACTTGAATCATTCAAGGTGACTTTCGAGCTAATTTTTCACCCTTTGTACAAAACTATCAAAAATTAGCCAAATTACACAAATTTAGTATAAAAATAACTAAAATTTGAAATGAAGTATAATTTAAGCTCAATTTAATTATTTTATAATAAAAGCATAAAATTCGACAAAAAATATTTAGAATTTTCATGAATTAATGTTCAAAAGGTGCTGAAAAGCCTATATATTTTAGTGTTTCCACACCCTAAACTTAATTCATTTTTCATCCCGAGTAATGCACAAATTAGATTTTAATTTACTTGGAAAGAACTATAATCTGGACCGGACCAGATCAAACTTAATTCATTGAATATTGAATAGACTGGACCAACGAGATTTTAACTTACTTGGAAAGAACTTTAATCTAGAATTGAACAACAAAACTTGCTGACCTACTTCAAATTCTCAAAATCGGATGTGCTTGTCATGCCATATTTTCAATCTCTTATTGAAAATTTTGGCATTTTCATACGAGAACATTTGGAATTCTTCTAAGTCATCAAGCTGAAGCATTTGTTTCTCTTTAGCAAGCTTGAGATCCAAGTTGAGCTGCTTGAGAGCTCAGTAAGCTTTATGCTCTAACTCCAAAGGCAAATGACAGGCTTTCCCCAAAAAAAATCGATAGGGAGACATCCCTAAGGGTGTTTTGTATGCTATTATGTAGGCCATAGATCATCATCCAGTCTTCTAGACCAGTCTCGTTGGTTTGGAAAAACTACTTCTTGAGTATTCCTTTTATTTCTGTATTTTCCAATTCAGCCTACCTATTTTTCTGTGGATGGTAAGCTGTGGCAATTTTGCGCTTCACTCCATATTTATCGAGAAACCATTTCAACCATTTTTTCACAAAATGGGACACTTTATCACTAATGATATCCCTAGGTGTTCGAAACCTTATGAACACATGTTTCTGCAAAAGCTTCATCACTACCTTGGCATCGTTCGTCAAATATGCCTCAGCCTCAACCCACTTAGACACATAGTCTACTGCTACTAGTATGTACATGTTACCATAAAAATGATGAAAGGACCAAGAAAGTTAGTACCTCAAGCATCAAATAATTCTACCTTAATAATGTTTGTTCGTGGCATCTCGTTTCTGTTGGATATGTTTTCGACCCTCTAGCATCGATTACAACTCGTACATAAGCATATGCATCTTTGAAAAAACTTGTCCAAAAGAATCTGGCTTGCAATACTTTGGCCGTAGTACATGAACTTCTGAAGTGTCACCCACTTGGAGATGAATGACAATGATATAGAATATCATTTACCTTATTTTTTGCCATGCATCTCCTGATTATTTTGATATGCGCACTGTTTGAATAGGTACGACTCCTCCCAAAAGTAGGACTTTATGTCATGAAGGAACTTCCTCCATTGTTGGTACGACTTATCGGGCAGCATCACACCGTAAACTAAATTGTTAGCATAATCAGAAAACCAATGTGTATTATGGATGTGATTTACCTTTAGTATGTGCTCGTCCAAAAATTTTTCGTTAATGGGAACAATAGGAGAAGTCTTTCATTGTTGCTATATTCTAGATAAGTGATCTGTTACTTGGTTTTCTGCCCCCTTTCGATCTTGAATTTCAAGGTTGAACCCTTGAAGTAGAAGTACCCATCAAATCAGTCTCAACTTAACATCTTTCTTGGAAAGTAAGTAATTAATTGTCGAATGATTTCTGAAAATAGTCACCCTGGTACCTATAAGGTAAGATCGAAATTTGCCAAAAGTAAAAACAATGGCAACTAACTCTTTTTCTATTACCATTTAATTCAGTTGAGCTCTCGTTAAAGTCCGACTTGTATAGTAGATAGATGAAAAACTTTATTCCTTCGCTGACCCTTTACAGCTCCTAAAGCAAAGTCACTTGCGTCACATATTAATTCAAATGGCAATTCCCAATTCGGTGTGACGATAATTGGTGTTGAAACCAACCGAGTCTTCAAATCATCAAAAGCCTTTAAGCATTTTTCATCAAAGTTGAATGTTGTGTCTTTCTCCACTAATTTGCATAAGGGTTTAGCAATTTCGGAGAAGTTGTTGATGAATCTCTGATAAAACCCGGCATGTCCCAAAAAGCTCCTAACACTTTTTACAGATATTGGATGTGGGTGTTTTTCAATAACATCTACCTTTGCTTTATCTACTTCGATCCCTTGTCTCGTTATCCGGTGCCCCAAAAGAATACCTTCTTGTACCATAAAATGACACTTTCCCCAATTGAGTACAAGGTGTGTTTCTTCACATCGCCTTAGTACCTTAGCCAGATTGTCTAAGCAATCATCATAAGTGTCTTTGAGCACTGAAAAATTGTCCATAAAAACTTCCAAAAACTTCTCAACCATGCATCTTTGAAATGTAATAGGTGCATAACATAAACCTAAGGTCATACGTCTAAAAGCAAATGTACCATACGAGTATGTGAATATTGTTTTGTGTTGATCCTCTAGTGCTACTGTGATTGGGTCTTATCTTGAGTATCCATCAAGAAAGCAATAATAGTCTCGCCTTGTGAGTCGATCCAAAATTTGATCCAAGAATGACAAAGGAAAGTGGCCTTTTCGAGTCGCCTTGTTCAATTTCTGATAATCTATACAAATTCTCCATCCCGTAACCATTCTGGTTGTATTACTCATTATTTTTGTCTTTCATGACTGTAATGCCTCATTTATTTAAGACGCACTAGGCCGGACTTACCTATGAACTGTTTGAGATAGGATAAATTATACATGTATCTAACCTTTTAATAATTTCCTTCTTTACCATATCCTTCATAATGGGGTTTAGTCTCCGTTGTCCATCAATCATCCCTTTCTCACCATCCTCTAGGATGATTTTGTGCATGCACATGAATGAACTAATACCACGGATATAGGCTATGGTCCATCCGATAGCCTTCTTAAATTGTTTAAGCACCACAATGAGTTTCTCTTCCTTATGTCCTTAGGTGCCTCTTTGATCAATGCTTTTGGTTGGTCATGCTATATGCTCTCTAATTTCAGAAATTCAAAACGGGATTGCAGGTTAAATCCCCTTGACTTTGCTTCTAGAAAAGCTAAATATCCATTCCCCTCATTACTTGGAGGGTTTGGCATTAAGATTTATTCCAATGGGTTCTCAACAAAATTGTATTCCCATTCTGCACTAATTCCTCTAACTCGATCACTGTAGTACATTCATTAATTGCATCAGGAAAACGTATAGATTTAAATATGTTAAATGTTACTTGGTCGTCTTAAACATGTACGATAAGCTCGCCCTTCTGCACATCAATAAGGGTCCTTCCAGTTGCTAGGAAAAACTTTCCTAAGATGATTGGCACCTCATTATTTGCTTCAAAGTCGAAAAAACCAAAGTCAATAGGAAAAATAAATTTGTCTACACGGACCAATACATCATCGATTTTTTCTTCCATATGCGCTAAAGATCGATATGCTAACTGAAGCATAATTGTGGTTGGTCTAACTTCCTCTATCCCCAATTTCCAGAACATAGATATAGGCATCAAGTTGATGCTTGCCCCTAAGTCACACAATGCCTTACCACAATAAGTTGCCCCAATATTACAAGGTATAGTAAAACATCCTGGATCCTTTAATTTTTAGGGTAGCTTATCTTGCAGGAATGCACTGCACTCCTTTGTCAGAGTTACCATCTCAAATTCTGCAAGTCTCCACTTTGTGGATAGGATATCCTTCATAAACTTGACATAATTTGGCATTTGCTCAAGAGCTTCTACCAATAGAATGTTGATATGAATTTTCTTGAGTATGTCTAAGAGCTTTTTGAACTAGACTTCCTATTTTTTCTTTTAAAGTCTTTGAGGGTAGGGTGGTGGAGGAATCTTTACTTGCATTGGGAAATTTGTCGGATGCGATACTTCTGGATCTAATAAAGATGTTAGTTTATCAGAAATTATTGGTTTAGAAGTTACCATATTAGAATTTAAAGATTATGGTTCTAGTGAAGCTAGACTTTCAACACTTGGTTGAACTTCCATTTTATCTCGAGCATCAGTAGACTCCTCTTCAACTTCGACAGTGTTGGGCCTTAACGACTTTCCACTCCTTAGAGTTAATACTTTACAATGCTCATTCCCCAGATTTCTTGAATTTTCTGTATCACTAGGAAAAAGCACATTATGGTCGATTCCTAAGTTCAGTAGTAAATTGACCCACTTGATTCTCCAAATTCCTTAAAGTGGCATCATTCTTTTCAATATATGCCTTCAATAGGTGTTCTAGACTATTGGAAGGTTCGGCTTATGGTGGTTTCTGAAGTAGTTGAGTAAATCTAGGTGGCTGGGTCAGTCGGGTTTGAACGTAAATTTCATTAGGTCTAGCCCCTTAGTTACTCCAAGAAAAATTCGGATGGTTTTGCTAAAACGGGTTATAAAAATTGGATTCGTTCCTTACTACCTCTATTTTGGTTCTGACTACCTATGTAATACATAAATTCTATGTTTGATGGGCAATTTTTGAAAAAATGCCCTTCCCTATAATAAATACAGGCTATATTATCAAATTGATTGGGTAGCTGAGCTACAACATTGTTAAACCCATTAGTCGTAAAATTTTTAAGCATTGAGGATATAAAAGATACTTGAGCAGCAAGTGAAGTGAGGGCGTACACTTCTTGAAGCTGTTCGATTGGTTGGCCACTAATAATTATTCTTGGTAATTCTCTCGATAATTTCATCAGCTCATTATAAGACTTAGAAAGGAAAGCACCATTGCAGAAGCATCTATTACCATCCTCATGTGAGCATTGAGACCGTTATAGAATGTCTCCAACTGGATACAATGCAAGATTCCATGATGAGGGCATTTTCATAATAGTTCTTTAAATTTTTCCCACGCTTCATATAAGGTCTCGTCATCCATCTGTTGGAAGGTAGTGATTTCATTTTGCAACTTAGCGTTCTTGCTGGGTGAGAAATATTTCATAAGGAAGCATTCTACCAACTCTTGCCATGTGGTAATGGAATCTGGTAACAATAAGTTCAACCAAGCTCGAGCTCTGTCCCTTATTGAATATGGGAACAAATTTAATCTTAGTGCATCTTCAGGTACTTAGGCTAACTTGAAGGAATCAATCCCCTCCATAAAATATCTGAGGTGAAGGTGAAGATCTTCAATAGGCATTCCACTAAACTGACCCATTGTCTGAAGCATTTGGAACATAAATGAATTCAGCTTGAATTTTTGTGCCTTGATCTCCGGCCTTCTAATTCCTAGATCAAGCTCATTAAACAGTGGCATAGCATACTGTCTTAAGGCTCTATCCCTGTCATCAGCAACAAGGATGGATTTTGAGCATGATCTGCTTCATTTCCTTGATTCTAGTTTCAAGGTTTATTTCTTCAGTCCTTTTTTGAGTTGTTTGTCTTGTCCTTTGTCTAAAAGTCCTTTCAATTTCAGGATCTACGGGGAGTAAGTCAATAATTTGATCAATACTCATAAACACCTGAAACAGTCACAAAAAAATAATGGAATTAAAGTTTAACAAAAAAAAGTAATAAAAATGCAAAATTAACAATTTCAAAAATAATGTCCTTTAAAATAGGTCCCCGACAACGACGTCAAAAAATTGGAATGATAGAAATGTGCAAGTGTAGACAATCGTAATAAGTAATAAAGTGACAAGTTTGTCAAGTTATCGTACCCACAGGGCTTGTATAAGCTAGTATTTATGAAATGTAAATTTAAGCAAATTGGACGAGGAAGATATATTGATTTGATAGAGGCGACCTAAAAACTAAACATTAACTAAGTAATCAACTAAAATAAAAAGTAAAATTCCAATGCACAAATTTAAAAAAAAAAGGTTTTAATCAATATGACATAAGTGTGTTAAAGTAATCTCATTTTAACTTAGAATTATTAAAACTATTTTCATGTTATTACAAATAATTTCATGGCAACTTGGTCTTTTATTAATTAATGCACATACATACTTAATTAATCAATCTTTCAAACATATTTCTATGTTAAATTAATTAATCAATTTTCATAAGCAAGTATAAGATAGAGTGAAGTAAAAATATATTTGTATACTGAAACAGTTTAATCACAACCACCATACAAGTTATGGAAGGTAAGAATATTGTTTAATACTATTCCTAATTTAACCCACTTTTACACTCAGAAGATTAAATATGCACCAATTAAATATTTTGTCCATTAATCACAATTTCAATCCAATTAATAATTAATTCTTTTGTTACCTTACAATTATAATGCAAGCATAACATAGGCATGATTTTATCTCATTGAACAAATTACAAAGGACTATAACAACACTAACATGATTTTAACAATGTAAGTAACAGAACGCAATCAATCTAACACAAACACAAATTAAGTCATTTTAATTAAAATAGAAGCATCAAAACAATAAGCATTCATGTTTGTGATCACAAAATAAACTTAGAAAGATAAAGAGAAGAGAACTAGAAGGCAAATCCTGGTGATTCTCTGAAGCCAGACTAGTGTGCTTCTCTTCTTCTCTACTTGTTCTGTCAATCAAAAGCCTTTAAAAATTCTTGATTGCTGCTGCTATGAAGGGCTTGCTAACTCTTTCTAAAGAGGGGAAATCGACAAGGAAAATGAAAAAGATGGGAAAGCAATTGGAAGGCAAATGAGAGAAATAAGAGAAGAGTAATGGATGATTATTGGATGAATGAGATGATGAGAAATGAGGAAGTGAGGAAAGGTATTTATAGTGGGAGATAA
Organism: Gossypium bickii; assembly: GCA_025503065.1. Classification (NCBI taxonomy): domain Eukaryota; kingdom Viridiplantae; phylum Streptophyta; class Magnoliopsida; order Malvales; family Malvaceae; genus Gossypium; species Gossypium bickii. Next base: position 23,851,525 of record CP106717.1, read on the forward strand.
CGACTTGTATTAGATAAAAATAGCAGTCAATCCCCTTCCTATGGTCAGCCTTTGATAGTAGGGAGAGGGGTTGAGATGACTTTGCTAAATTTAGCTTAATGCCACAAGTGAATATGCACCAAAAGTGGAGGGGTTGGAACGGGTTTAGGCAAAAGTTTAAAGCTGGTTTGCAAGTAATATAATAATCTTAATTAGCTTATTTGGGCAGCAATTGGGTAGGCATTGGGCTGCTGTCTTGGGCTCTTCCATCTTCCCTCTTTAGTTGTTCAATCTAGCCCTGTTCGTCCACTTTAAGTTGTCGGATTTTTCACGATAAAATTCACTTGGACCAATTGATTCAAATAAGTCCAGCAAGAATTTGGGTTCTCTATGGTTGTTAGTTCATCATATTGAGCCTCAAGGTCTCTCGGTACTTGAATCATTCAAGGTGACTTCTGAGTTGGTTTTTCACCCTTTATACAAAACTGTTAAAAATTAGCCAAATTATACAAATTTAGTATAAAAATAACTAAAATTTAAAATTAAGTATAATTTAAGCTCAATTTAACTATTTTAAAATAAAAGCATAAAAATCGACATAAATTAGTTAGAATTTGCATGAATTCATGTTTAAAATGTGCTGAAAATGTCTATATGTTTTAGTGTTTCCAATGATCTTGGTTTTTGGTAGTCTTTGTTGATTGTTTAGGTATGTATGTTATAATGCTTATGTGGTGATAAGGTAACATGTTTTAAATATGCTTAGTAAATGAATGGTATGTATATGATAGGTTTGAATGAATTTAGTAAGGTATTGTGCATGCTTGAATGGTTGATATTGAATCATTATTATAAGGTGTTAATGCTATGTTAATTGTTTTTAGGTACCTTGGAGGGCATATTGGATTGTTTTGAATATGGTATTATGTTTGAATTTGAATTTTTGGATTAATGTACCACTTGTGGCATATTGGTTGTATGTTTGTAATGGATTGAATGAGTTCTTTGTAGGTTATGTGTGTACCTATATGTATCTATGAGCTAAGATATAGATTTGGGCATGAAATGAACTTCTAAATTTTTTATGTTGACCATCTAGGTAGAAGTATCGATATTAGAGACCAAGGTATTGATACTTGACAAAATGAACAATGTTTTGAAAATGGCAGAATTCCAAAATCGTATCGATACCAATTATAATATTGATACCTGCCATAAAAGCATTGGTATTTGTTACTTTGGTATAGATACCCAGTTCCAAAGTTTTAGAAATTTTCAGATTGATCCTTAATCATTCTCGAATTTGTTAAACTATGTTTGTATGCTAGATTGAGTCCCTACTTTACTAATAACTTCTATTATGCACAAATTTAGATTAATTTAATGATTTTAATTGAATTTAATGTTATAATTTTTGTGTGAATATTTCGGTGTTTACTGTAGCATCTCGTGACTCGAGTCCAACAACCGGACCAGATAAGGGGTGTTACATGATTTTTGTGATAGAAGTCGGTTTCTTTATTTTTATCTAATGATGGTGGATCTCAATTTTCATTTTTTATTTTAGAACTGTCAGGGGTGTGGACACCCCTATTTCTATAATTTCTTAAAGGAGTATATAAGAGATTTTTCTCTAGATTTTGTTGTTTTGTTTGAAACTCAAATTAGTGATCTTAAGACAAATTCGGTCATTATGGAGTTAGGCTTCGAGTATTCTTTTATAGTCGAATCATCAGGATTTACGGGGGGTATAGAGTTACTGTGGAATGAGGGCACTTGGGTGGAGATATTGAAAGTTCATCCCCAATTTTTTCATATGCAAATCCATGATGATAGAAGTCGATACTCGTTTCTTTGCACTACGTTTTATGCGAGTCTTCAACGAAGCACAAGGGCTAAGTTATGGGATAAGTTGGATCATATTGCCACTAAAGTGAAGGGGCCATGGATGATTGTAGGTGATCTTAATGTTATTATATGTGGTGAAGAAAGACAGGGCGATGTTGAACCTAGTCGAGTAGGTTGTAATTGCTTCAGGTCTTTTTTCTCCCAACATGGACTTCTCGATTTAGGCTTTCAGGGGCCAATGTTCATGTGGAGTACGAGAAATTTATTTCAGAGATTGGATCGATCTATTTGCAATGAGTATTGCTAGGATTTTGCATCAAACACAACTATACGACACCTACACAAGTTGAAATATGAAAAACGGTCGTTGTTGGTCTCGACGGATCTGGAGAGGTTAGTGGAATGAGACCGACCTTTTTGTTTTCTTATTATTTGGTTGACGCAGTCTAAGTTCCAAGATGTTGTGTTAAAATCTTGGAGTAACGATGCAAACTTTACGATGAATTTAAAGAATTTACTCAGTCGATCCAAGTCTAGAACAAAACAATCTTTGGTAACATTTTTGCTAGGAAAAGAAAAGCAAAGATAAAGTTGGAATGTATACAGAAAGCTTTGGAACAGTGTAATAGCACGAGGCTTAGATCGAGGGAAGTAGAAGTGCATCTTGAAATTGAAAACATACTAAACTAAGAGGAAATTTTTTAGTTTCAGAAGTCCAAGAGTGAGTGGTTGTTGAATGGGGACAGAAATACAAGTTTATTCCATAATCGCATAATGAAGAGGCGACTGATAACTCTTGAAAAGAGTTATATTTCATGCCTTTAAACTGAAGTATTTGCCTGTAATTAAGAAAATATGTTTGCATTTTAGACTTATTACTAGAGCATTACATACTAAAGCTTTGATTGTATTTTAACTGTAAATTTATGTTACTTTTAATTGCTGGAAAGAGGTTTGGTAGTCTTTGGTAGTAATTGTAGGGAGGATGAAAGAGGCAAGAAGAAAGAAAAGAGAAAGAGAAAAAGAGAACGAATGAGGTGAAATATTGCCACAATAAATGGTGGGATATATTGTTAACAGAAATGTCATAGCAATTCCAGGAAGATGACGCAACGCTCAATCTATGTCACTCTCAGCCAGCTGTATGTGTACCAGATAAATCACCCTAAAAAGGAGGAGTAAAATATGTGTGCTGAGAAGCACATATCTACCTTATAAAAAAAGGAGAGAGAAGAGAAAAAAGGGAGACGGATTGTGAGGAGAAAATAAAAGAAAGAGAGTGGTTACTCTCTCTGCAACAGAATCTTGTGGAGAAACTGTGTGAAAAATTTAGAAGAGAAGAATAGGATAGCAGCTAAAAAGAGGAGATCACAAATGCGAAGAAGGGGAAGAGAAATCTACCTTGATATTTGCGTAAAATCTTGAGAAGAAGCTGGAGTGCAGCCAGAACTTCCTATAGTTCTGCCTTTGTTCTGTGTTTTTTGGTTTTAATTCTGTGATTCGTAAAACTTGAAGAATGTTGATGAATGATTTAATTTTGGATTTCATTGCCCAACCTATGAGCTAATTATATTTGGGTTGGGATTATTTGGGTGAATATTGAATTATTTGTAATGTCCATGATATGATTTTGATTAAAATTACTATTTCATCCGATTTATGCTTTTTTTGAATGCATGCATGCAATCTCTAGACAGTTGACTATATGTTATGTTCTTAGATTGATTTGAATCTGAAAGGAGTAAATACATCATATTATTAATTGATTGATACAGACAAGTATTCGAAAGAATAATTGCAACACTCTAGACATAGAATTTGCGATCTGTACAGGTGAAGAATATTAGTGTGGTTATCATTCGTAAGTCTTGTAGATATACACAGACTAGAGATAATAACTAGAGTCTGACTTTTAAAAGAAGTAGACTGCAGCAGTAATTCTCTGGGGAATAGTTAGTCAAAATTTTGCCATGGCATTATTATGTTATGAAAATATTCCCTAAGTAATTTCAACCTTTATCATTCAACAATAGAAATACTCTCTACTTATTCTTTATGAATTGCCACGCCATTTAGATTGTCTTGTCATTTCTTTTTAGTTATAATTGATATTATTAGTTTATTCATTAATTCCTTTCATCAATTTATACTCTGTTTCTTTTGGATAGTTTAATTAGTTAAATCTGCAGCAATACTTTACCGATTGTAATCAATTTTCGATCCCTGTGGAGACGATACTCACTCATCATTATATTACTTGAATCGACATGTACACTTGCACATTTGCATTACATGTTTACACATATTCGAAATACAAGTTTCTTCCATAATCGCACAGTGAAGAGGTGACAACAAAACCAAATTGCGATGTTGAAAATAAAAGGTAATGAGTGATGCTATGATAATGAAATCCTAATAAGGCATGCAGTTGAGTATTTCTCATTTTTATATACAGTGGACCCATACTCAATTGGGATCTTTCCTGTCAAGGGGCATTTTTTGAATTTGGAATCTCATATCGTTAATGAACTATCTTCCAAGGTCAATATGGAGGAGATTTGACGTTCTATTTTTAGCATGGCTTCGCTCAAAGAGTTGAGTGTGGATGGTTTTCATGCCAAAATTTACCAAGAAAATTGGGATATCGTAGGAAGTAGTGTTTTTTAGATGGTTCAACATGTTTTTTTAGAAAGAGCTTTGGATCCAAACCTTAACAGAACTCTCTTGGTCCTTATTTGTAAAAACATTGGTTAAAGTTAATTAGTCAATATAGGCTTATTAGCTTATGTATGATTTTGTATAAAATTATTACAAAGACAATTGTTATTCGTCTTCAACAAGCTATGCAGGTGTTGGTAAAACAGAATCAATCAAGTTTCATTGGGTTGCGAAACATTACCATTTCCCAAGAAGCGGTTCACACCATGAAGAATACTAAGGGTAAAAAGGGTTGAATGGCAATGAATGTAGATCTTGAGAAGGCTTATGACAGGGTGCGATGGGATTTTTTAAATGACACTCTGTTGGTGATGCTAGGCTTCCAAAAGTTTTTCTTATAATGATCATGTAGTGTGTTTCTTCATTGACAATGCAATTACTTTGGAATAGATCCCTTTCAAAGAGTTTCAAGCCAACTAGAGGAGTGTGATAGGGAGATCCGCTCTCTCCATAGCTTTTTGTACTTAGCATGGAACAATTGGGTCACTTGATTGAATTAGCTATTGAAGAAGGAAGATGGGAACCGTTAATGCTATCATGTAGAGAACTAGGTGTGTCTCATCTATTTTGTGTTGATGATCTGGTGCGTATTTGCAGAGTCAATGAAAATGGAGCAGATTGTATAAAGCATGTTTGGGATTAATTCTGTCTTTTCCTTGGTCACAAAGTTAATAGACAAAAGACTCAATTATTTTTCTCTCACAATGTGTCTGAGGAAGTAGTAATAGTTATATGTGGAAAGCTAGGTTTCTCTAGAGTTAATGACTTGGGAAAATATCTCAGTATGCCATTTTTTCACAACAAAGTGGGGACTATGTAATAAATACAATGTTCATGGAATCATGTCCTACGTAATAAATACAATGTTCATGGAATCATCCCAAAGGACATACATCGAAGCATCTGTTCATTCATATGGCAATCAATTACGAGTGTTTGGAATGAGGTAAAACAGGGCCTAATTTGGACTATCTATGATGGTAGCTTGTTAAATTTTTGGAATGATACTTGGTTAAGGGATTCGGGGCCGTTAAAGCTGCAGTATATTGGTAATGAACCACTGGATGAAACTTTCCTAGTGATGCTGGAAGGAGAATGGAATACATAATGGTTATCTACATGCTACCAAGAGATATTATTGTCCGAATATGTGCTTGCAACACAACATTGAGGGAGTCGGGTTCTAATTAAATCTCTTGGCGGTGGTTGTCGGCAAGGCAGTTCTCCTTTGCAAAAACATATAAGCATCTTTTTAAGACTAATGGACCAAGGAGTTTGGGTATGATAGATTAATTTAGAAGCTATGGCGCCTTAAAAGGTGTGATTTTTTTATGGTTGCTTATTCGAAATAGACTTTTGACTAACGTGGAACGTATAAGGAGAGGTATGACATTGGCTCCCTTTTGCGAACAATGTGGTTGTCTGTGGAAACGACAATTCATGTGGTGATGGACTACAATTTTGTTTAGTCTATTTGGAAAACAGTGGTTCCGAAGCAAAATTGGAATTTTTTCTTTAGTTCAACACTTGAGAGATGGATTCACTAGAATATCACGAATAAAGAGGAATTAAAATTCAATGCAGGTGAATGGTCGATGTTTTTTGCAATAGTCACTTGGTTCTTTTGGAAAAACCATAATGACTTTATCTTCAACAATGCTAGCAGAAGTAGTTAGAATTTAATAGCTTCGGCTACGATATGGGCAAGATCGTTTGGAAATAATGGCAATATGGAGCAAATGGCATGCAAGTCAAGGAAAAAAATAGTTGGTAAAGGCCTAAGCCAGGATAGGTCATGATTAATATTGATAGCTTGATGTTGACAAGCAGACAAAGGGCGGCAATAGGAGGAGCATTGAGAGGACCAAGCGGAGGGTGGTTAGTGGGTTTTGAACTAGTAATAGGTATGGCTAATAGCTTCGAAATTGAAACTCAGGCTATCCTGGAAGACTTGAAGCTAACATGGATGAGGGGTTTCAAACAGGTTGAGGTGGAAAGTGACAATGCCCTATTGATTGATATTATTAGAAATGGCTTTGTAGCAAACAATAATAAAGTGGAAGTTCGACTAGTTCATGAGTGGTGTAATAGAGAATGGCAAGTTAAGCTTCAGCATGTCTCAAGGGAAAGTAACAAGGTTGTTGATTGCTTAGCAAATGTGGTAGGAGGTAGAATAAATCGATTGGTTGTACTTTTTGATTCACCGTCACATGTATGAAGGCTTTTAAAGGAGGATATTAATAGCACGATGCAAATAGCGTCATTTGGGCTCTAGCTTAATTAGCATTTTAGTCATGTACTAAATCCTCTTTTTCAAAAAAAAAAAAAACATGAAGATAATATTTTTTTTTTTTGACTTTTCTAGTCACATTTTGAATGTGACAATTAAAAAATTCAAATGACAAATTTATAGGGATGGAGTAATTTGTTATTATTAACTATTATTTTCAAGCTTTTTATTATCTGTTAATAAATTAGTTATTTAATAATATTTTATTAATAATATTTGTTATTTAATGCATTAAGTAAATGGTGAATTAATATGTAAATTAAAATAATTTTAAAATATAAATAATAATTACAATAAACTGCTAAAAATTTATATTTGTGAATATAAATATTATTTAATTTTTATTAATACCTTATGTAATTTATTATCTATATTTTATATTTTATTGTAAAAAAAATTAAAAAGTGCATGTTAATATTTAAATCCTACTTATAACGGTATATCATGTAAAATAAAATAAAATAAAGGGTAATTATCCTAAATATACCAAAAAAATAAAAAATTACGGAATTGGGCTATTTTCTAGAAAATTTACGGAAAATGGCCGTTTGCCTTCAAAACGTGTCCACGTCAGCGCGTTTTGAAGGGAAATGCCAGCAAAGCACGTCCCCAGGGGCGCGCTTTGCTGGCGAACGGTAAAAAAAACAGTCAATTTTTTTTACTGTTGGGGGCCCAACGGTAAAAAAAGCTATAAAACCCCCCAACCCTTTTATTTTTTTCACACATTAGTCCTCTATCATCTTTCTCTCAATTTTTTCTCAAATATCTCTTAAAGTCCTTCAAACTTCCTCTAAAATTTTGAAATAGTCCTTTACTATTTACAAAAAAGCCCTTTTTTATTTTTTTAATATACTTTTTTGGAAAATTTTAAAATTTTCGATCGTATTACAATGGCCGGGGAATTACTTCGTCTAGACAACAAGCACATCTCCGTCGATCAACTGCAAATGGTAAGTTTTAATTTTAATTTTTCAATATTATTTAATATTTTTTACAATTATGCAATTTTAATTAATTTTTATCTTATAATTTTTTAAATAGTCTGTAGATCGGGTGTTGGAATGTTATATTCGCAACATGCATGGTCTCCCATCGCCGTTGATCGAGAATTACCTGCGGGAAGTGGGTTTTTGGCACGTGGCCACGATAGGCCGAGGGTTCAAGTTAGAGCCGCCTTTGATCAGTGCGTTGATTGAGAGGTGGAGACCCGAGACGCACACTTTCCATCTTCCATGCGGAGAGTGTACCATCACTCTGGAAGATGTGCAGTTGCAGTTGGGATTACCGGTGGACGGGTCGGTAGTCACCAGGTCCGCAACTTCTAGTGATTGGGGAGCCGTATGCTACGAGCTTCTGGGTGCCATTCCGAGTAAAATTCAAGGAGCTCGGATAGAGATGGCCTGGTTACGAGACACATTTCCGGAGCCGAATGAGGGTTCGACCGAAATAGAAAGAATACGGTATGCTCAGGCATACATTCTTCAGATAATTGGAGGCTATCTGATGCCGGACCTTTCTAGAAACCTCGTACACTTGAGATGGCTGCTGAAACTTGTTGATTTCAGAGCAGCCGGTGAATTGAGTTGGGGGTCTGCCGTGCTATCGAGGTTGTATCGGGAGATGTGCGGGGCGACGCGACCGAGTAAAGCGAAAATCGGAGGTTGCCTATCACTACTGCAGTCATGGGCACGGTTTTGATTTCCATTTTTACATCATCGACTCGACCAACCATATTTATTCTCACTGATAACGAGGTAAATTTAATGTTATATTTTACAATTATTACGTAGATTTAGAGTATAATTGTATGCTAAAAATTTATTTAATTAGGTGGAACCATTCGGCGAGTTATGCTGGAATACCTACTTCGCTTGAAGATATACGGCTTCTATTGGACCAACGGTCGGAATCACAAGTAAGTTTCGAATTTCGTATTTATAATTTAGTATTTCGTATTTAGTGTTTAGTATTATGTATATAACTAATATTTTTGTAATGTTAATATAGTTTCAGTGGACACCGTATGAGGATCCGGCAATTCAGGCAGTAATTCTGGAGGAGTTCTTGCAAAATCCAAACTATTGGCACGTGAAGGTCCCATTGATCACCTATGCTACTGTGGAGATGCACCAATCAGATCGGGTTCTGCGACAATTTGGATCCCGGCAACCGATTCCCATGCCACCTGAGGTGCTCGATGATGAGCACAAAGTGGACTTACGACAGTTGCACATGGATTGGCCAAGATTTTGGTCAGCACATATCGAGACGTGGGAGAACCAGTATGACTATTTACCTATCCGAGAACCGTTCCTCGTTCCTGAGTTAGTGTACGTGCCAGAATACATGCCATGGTTTAGGATCCATGGTAAGCCGTATCTGTTGTCGGAAGAAAAGAGGCGACGGCAACTTCGTCAACAAAGGGAACGTCGAGGCCCTTTAAATCCAAGGAGAAGGGGTGATGAGACGGGGCCATCAACAGCGCCGACACAGTCACCGGGCCTAGCAACAGCGCCCACACAGTCACCGGGCCTATCAATTCAGCCGGCACCATCGACATCACAGACTTTACCCTTTATGCCAGGTGCGTACCCTACCCCTTATATGTATCCTAACCCGTATATGTTTCCTTTTCCCAGTACCACCCCGGGTTGGAATGCAGGGCCGGGTTCGAGTCCGTTCCCGACTACTCCGACTGCGTGAGGCCGATCTTGAGGCCGTCGTTGCGTGACGGATCACAGGAGGCGCCGTCGGGGAGCACTTCCTTTTACCAGCCTCCTTCGCCATACGGGATTCAGACACCCCCGCCGTGGTTTATGCAAACACCTCCGGGGTCGTTATTTTATCAAGGTGGGTCATCCTCGCAACACCCACAACCAGACCCACTGCCGGAGGAACCGGAATTCCCGCCCGAAGTTCCACGACCCCTGCCGGAAGTTAGAAGAAGGAGGAATCCAACGCGTAACGGCCGACCGCCCCCGTGTGGCACTGATTCCGACTGGCATCAACATTGATTCGGATCGGCTTTTTTATTTTTTTAAATTGTAATAAAATTTTTTATTTTTTAATAAAAAAAGTTGTTTTTTATTTGTGTTTGTAATTTAATTTTAATATCTTCGCTAAAATAGAAGTTGTTTATTTTTTTGTATATAATTTAATTTGAATTTTTTTAATAAAATAAAAGTTATTTTTTATTTTTTATTTTTCCTTAATTTAGTTTTAATATATTTAATAAAATAATAGTTGTTTAATTTTTTAATTGTAATTTAATTTTAATATATTTAATAAAATAGAAATTGTTTAATTTTTATTTTTTGTAATTTAATTTTAATATATGTAATAAAATAAGAAGTTGTTTTTTATTTTTTATTTTATTATAATTTAGTTTCAATATATTAAATAAATAAGAAGTTTTTTTTATTTTTTATTTTATTGTAATATAGTTTTAATATATTAAATAAATAAGGGGAAACGGCCCTTTTCCGTAAATTTTTTAGAAAACGGCCCTATACCATAATTTTTTTATTTTTTTTGGTATATTTAGGATAATTACCCTAAAATAAATAAAACAGTACTGAAAAGATCAACTCAATATCGTGAAATGGGAAACGACGTCGTGGCGTACACCAGAGGAACCAGATTTGTTGTCCTTGGTAAGCTCGATATCAATATAATGAACCCTACTCATTGTTTGTTTATTCAACGCTTCAGCACCATTTCAAATTCTAATTAAAAGACCAGGAGAAAGAAAAATCAGCTACGCCACACTCATGGCAACGCTTATCAGAAATTCGCTGATGAAGGCATTGATTGTTATTTTCTTTGCATCAGTAGCCACCGCCACAGGCGACTCCCCATTCATCGTCGCTCACAAGAAGGCATCGTTGACCAGACTCAAATCAGGTTCCGAGCGCGTTTCTGTCTCCATCGACATCTACAACCAAGGCTTCTCGTGCGTTTCTTTCCTTTTTCTTTCCCTTTACTTCAATCCAGATTTAGCTATGATTTTTCCTTCGAGATGAAGTTTCTAAATTTTGAATCCATCAATTTTGAGTTGAATTCGAGCTGTTTTTATTATTTTATTTAGCTTTAGATTTCCTTTTTAAGCTTTGCGTGATAAGTAACTGACTTGAATATGAGAGAGATCACATTCTCTTTTGAGGTGATTCAAGAGAAAATATGTGGATTTGAAGCGAATTTCATTTTTTTTTCAGTTATTTGGATCTGAGAGAAATGGAATGAAATTGTAAATCCGATCCTTTCAATAGGAATTTCATTCCTTTTTAACCTTTGCGATTAGAGAATATACTTAGGCAGGCTTTTTTTTTTTTTTTTTTTTTTTTTTTTTGCTTATAACTTTCTCTGCTCTAAGTTTTTGCATATTTCATGGTTTTTCAATTATTATTATCATTATTATTATTATTATTATTATTATTATTCATGTAAAGCCTGATGTAACCTCTTTTATCATCAATTCTAATTGGAGATTGGTTTTTCTATATGATCCAATATAATGCTTGAATAATATTGCTGAAAATTTCGGAAACTTCTACAGTGGTAGTATGAAGCCTTGTATATTTCTTCCTCTTTTGATGTTTTTTCGAATTCACAAGTGAAGTTTTCTAGATTTCTCTTGCACTTTTGTGTTTTCGGGATATTATCTTACTTGAGGAACAATCTTTCTGGGGAAAAAAATGATTCAGGACAGCATATGATGTGAGTCTCCTCGATGATAGCTGGCCTCAAGATATGTTTGATATTGTCAGTGGCAACACTTCACGGTCGTTGGAAAGACTTGATGCGTGAGTTTTGCTTTTGTTTAATTCTATTAATATGTTATTCCTAGATTGGATTAATAAAAATGCAGAACGTTGCTATCTGCAGTGGTGGTCTTCTATCTCATTCATTTGAACTAGAGGCGAAAAAGCAAGGAATGTTCTATGGTGCCCCGGCAGTAATTAGTTTCCGCATTCCCACAAAGGCTGCTTTGCAGGTTTGAGATCAAAACTGAGTGTATTTTCCTGAAATTTTAAGGGAAAAGAAAAGAAAATGTGAAGAAAGAAAAAGCTTTGATGCTCTAATTTGTTGTGTCTTTTAGGAGGCATATTCAACTCCAATCTTGCCGTTAGATGTTCTTGCAGAAAGACCTCCTGAGAAGAAGTTTGACTGGGTAAGGTTTGTGTGGAATAACAGTAATCAATGAATCATAGCTATTCAATATCTTTTTTCCTTTTCTAAATGTTACTAATGCTTTTCTGTTTTTGTTTTTTGTGGGATGTGCTTTGGTGGTGACTAAATATTGAAGGCCAAGGTATAAATGATTCTTGTTTATCTTTTTCGAAATGATCATGCTTCTAAAATTTGGATGGATAAGAACTGACATGCATGCAGAGATAAGCATATTTGATTCAGGAAAAGATAATATGCATCCATTTTCTGTAACATTTTTGCTCTTCGTGTTACTAGTAGTGGTTGGGTTTTCATCGCGTGACAATTTAAATAAAATGGATCCATGATGACCCTTCAAGTTCTCGGCCTTTGATTTATGGAGTGCATAAACTACTAGCTATGACCTATCCCTTGAAATTAATATATAAGCCATCTATGTCTGCAGAGGTTGCTGGCTAAGTATGGATCTCAAATCTCTGTGATATCAATTGTGGTTCTATTCATCTACCTGATCGTGACACCATCAAAATCCAGTGCTGCAAAAGCAAGCAAGAAGAAGCGCTAAGTATAGTAGATGTGCTGAGAAAAGCCGACCTCTCTTTTTGTTTGCAGTTAAATAGGGTTTCCCTTTGTTGTTGTTTTTTAATTTTTCTTTTATTACGGTTAGAACATATGTTATCGGGAATTTCTATTCAAATGAGTTTATCACAAGAAGAATCAACTGATTCTTAGTTCCTAGGGCTAGTAAACTTGACTGAAACAAGTAATGCAAGGAGTGGATTAAGTAATATTACAGTGATGGGGTGACAATTTTGAAATTTAACACTTATGATTGTATTGTTATGTTATGTTGATAAAGTTGTTGAGTCGTTATATGCATACTACATTGCATTAGATGTGATTGAAGTTAGGGATGAAAAACCCTAGACTAGACTCTGAGGCTTACCAGCCTTATAAATGAAGGAGCTTTTGTTTTTTATATATCATGGAATTGGTAGCTTGATGAAGTAGCCCCCATGTAGTTCTGTGGGTTGTGGCTATTTTCTAGAACAATAATTCAATTTTCTTTTTTCTGTATTAGCATTATCCAACAAAAAACTATTTAAGATCGTTGAGAAATGTCTAACCTTCATCTTTGCTTTGAGAATGTGATTGCTAGATTAATGTAGGCGTGAACATGAGATACTTGTTCCAATCCAAAACATGGATTGTAGTAAGTTCTCTTACTGGCAGTGTCAGCAAACTAATATTCAAACTGACAAAACACAAGCAAATTCTTTATCCCACGATTAATGCTGGAATTCTTAACATGGCATACCAACAATTATTCACAAACCTCTCGTCATAAGTAATAACCAAAGAGAGGCGAGGAGAGTAGTGTAGCGGTTAACATGTTTGTAATGCTAGCATCCATCCGAAGTTCGAACTTGTACCTCGTTAATGCCACTGAGGCAACACAACGCTAAACTTGAATTAGATCATCACGTTAGCTAATATAAGCCCAAGTTGAACGCGCCTTTAAATGCAGAGTCGAGACTCGGTAACATGGAAGAAGAAGAAGAAGATGATGATGATGATTCCTAAACTTGACAGCTACCTGTCTCACAGAAGGATTCCTTGTACCAAATATATGTTGCCAGACTTTTTTCTTAAAACAAAAATCAAGAATTAGACAATTAAAATGACCATATACTTATTGATCCTTGACCATAATGTTAAAAATAGCAACACAAGCAATGTTTATATTGTTTATGTTGGTCGATTGGTCTGGTTTTTTTTTTTTTTTTTTTTTTTTTTTTTTTGCTGGTTTATTAATTGAGTCTTCAGCCAATGTTTAATTTAATCAGTTGTTCTTGTTTTCTAGCATAGTGGTTTGTCATGGAATGTGTTAGTTTTAAGGGTAGTGGCTTGTCATGGGATGTGTCCCTAGTTTTAAGGGTAGTGGTTTTCCATGAGATGTAAGCCTCTATATAAGGCATTTAGCTGGTTTCAGAAATAATCGATCAGTTCAGTTCAGTTTCCTTTGTTTTTACTGTTTTCCTCTGTTATATGTTGTGTGTTCAACATTTTGGTATCCGAACTAGATTTCTATATCGTTTGTTGTGTCTCCTATTGGCAAAATGAGCGACCTTTATGTCATCAGTGAAGCTAAGGAACTCAATAATTAGAACTACAACACTTGGTCTACATGTATGACGTCTTACTTGCAAGGCCAAGACTTGTGGGAGGCGGTGAATGGGAACGAAACCACGCAACCTATGGTAGATCCTACAAGTGATACGATACGAAAATGGAAAATTAAAGTGAGCAAAGTAATGTTCGCTTTGAAGACGACGGTTGAAGAGGACGTGCTGGAGCATATTCGAGATGCCAAAACTCCTAAAGAAGGGTGGGATACATTGGCAAGTTTATTCTCCAAGAGAAACGACACGAAGATTCAACTTCTCGAGGGCGAGTTAGTGTTGATGGGGCAACGTGACATGACAATCTCGCAATATTTCTACAATGTGAAGATGTTATACCGAGAGATTGGTGATTTGGATCCAAAAGCTCCGATCAGGGACACCAGGGAGAAGAGGATAATCATCCATGGTTTGAGACCAGAGTTCAGAGGCTTTATGGTTGCAGTACAAGGATGGCAAACCAAACATCACTTGTTGAGTTCGAGAATTTGCATGTTGGTCAAGATTCATTAGTGAAGAATACGAGAGGAGTTCCACTGAAATGGGGAGTAGCAAGTTCTCTATGCCAATAAGAGTAGTTGGAATTCCAAGCAACAAGATGGATCGAAAAGGAACGAGGACAAGGCAAAGAGTTTTCGGGTTGAAAGAGGTTCTCGTGTATAGGGAGTTGCGATGCCCCAGACAGGGTCACAAGGCGTACATTTGTTGGTCAAAGAAAAATTTCATGGAAACTAATGTTGCTACCGCCAACAATGAAGAATGGGATGTTGAGGCATTGTTTGTTGCAATAAAGGAGATGGCTCTTATAGTTGTAACATCCAATCGAATCGATTATGAGAACAATTGGATTGTTGATTTGGGTTGCTCAAATCACATGACAAGTGATAAGAAGAAGTTGCAGAATTTGTCAAAATACAAGGGAAGCTTTGTGGTGATGACTACAAACAACTCGAAGTTACCAATAACTTATGTCAGTAATATTGTAATCCCTCTTTCGCATAGTGCTACTAAGGTGTCATTACAAAACGTTTACCATGTACTAGGGCTGAAGAAAAATCTTCTTTTGGTAGAATAGTTAACATCTTCAGGACATTATGTTCTATTCGATCTTAAAGATGTGAAGGTTTATTGTAACCTAAAGACTGCTAAAAGCTGGTGGTTCAAGGGCGAAGATTGCAATTGGTCTACGTGATGGCTTTCGAAGTTGCATACGTGGACAAGACGAGGAAAAATGAGACAGTTGATTTATGGCTGTTAAGTATGACTCCTATTTCAGTCAAATTTAAGAAATAATATTCTAGTTAAACTCTATTTATTTGTTTCAATCAAACACTGATTAGTTTAGATTATTTTATTATTATTTGACCTATGAATTTAGCCTATAAATAGGCTCTTTTACAACATTAGAAAAAAAACACCCATTAGATATTAGAACTCATAACACATTTAGAGAATTTTGTGTTTACGTTTTGAGGGTTCTTTATTTTTGGGTTTTCGGGGTTTAGTTTTTATCTCCATGTTTTGTACTCTTCTTTCTTTTGCAATTATAGTAAAATTATCTTTGCCCGTGGTTTTTCATCCTCTTTGGAGGGGTTTTTCCACATTAAATTTGTGTGTTCAATTTCTCAATTTATTTCGCTATTTTTTTTACTTGTTGCTTAATCGGATCGATCCTAACAAGTGGTATCAGAACTAGTTCAATTTTCATAGATCAACCCATTCAGATATGGCAGCAACAAGGTTTGAAATTGAGAAGTTCGATGGTGAGACAAATTTCAATCTGTGGCAAGTTCGGATGATGGCAATTCTAGTTCAAACCGGCTTGAAAAATGTTGTTACTGGGAAAAAGCCTGAGAATCTAAATTAAACAGAATAGGAAGAGCTTGATGAAAAGGCCTTGTCTGTAATCTAGTTGTGCCTCACGAATACGGTATTACAGGAGGTATTGATGGAGAAAACCTCGTCCGCCTTGTGGAAAAGGTTTAACTCTTTATGTGACTAAGTCTCTAGCTAACCGTTTAGTGTGGAAACAACGTCTATTTACGTTTCGCATGAACGAAGGTGATCGCATCAGTCAATTCATTACTATTTTAAATGATTTGAAGAATGTTGAAGTTTATATAGACGATGAAGATCAGGCTATGCTATTATTGTGCTCTTTACCCCCTTCATACAAGTCTTTCAGGGAGACCCTGATTTATGGCAGAGACAAACTCTCGTTCGAAGATGTCAAGGGTCATTTGTTGAGTAGAGACAAACTCGACAATGAGTTTGGTTTGGACAGCAAGGTAGATAAGTAAGCTTCCGTTTTGGTAGCATCAAAGAAACGAGACAAAAGGTGTCGCTATTGTAAAAAGTTAGGTCACGTCAAAGCAGATTGTTATAAACTGCAAAATAAAAGAGCTGCTGAGAGTAACGAGGAAGATGTAGCTGGTGCTAATTTGGCCAATGAAAGTTGTGATGATTTCTTGTTAGTGTCAACGAGCGATAACTCCAAGCTCACGTCCAAGTGGATCCTAGATTCGGGATGTTCTTTCCATATGTGTCCCAATAGAGAATGGTTTTCCACATACAGTTCGGTTGAAGGTGGAGTTGTGCGCATGGGAATCGATTCATCTAGTAAGGTAATTGGTATTGGTACTGTTAAAATTAGAATGCACGATGGGACGATTAGGACACTCTCAGATGTCAGGTATGTACCTGATTTACAAAAGAATCTTATCTCATTGAGTATTTTAGACTTGAAAGGATGTAGAATCAACATCGAGTCAAGTGGCATTAAAGTATCTCATGGAGCTCTCGTTTTGTTAAAAGGTAAAAGAACTGACAGTCTTTATATTCTAGAAGGTTCTAAAGTAACTGGTGAAATCGGACGTCCTTCGTCTGTTACAGAGTCGAAGTCAACTCATTTGGAGTAGAGGCAACTTGGTCATAGGAGGGAAAAAGGTATGACTGTTTCGTTGAAGAGAGGTTCTCATTTGGATGCAGGTTTTGAAAAGTTAGGGCACTGTGTTCGTGAAAATCAAACCCCGGTTAGTTTTGATTTGGCAATGTACAAGTTGAAGGCTAGAAGTCTTCTAGTTTCTAAGCACAGATTCGACTCAGTTAATTCTCTGCATGGTTAAAGATAGGTTCGTGGCGGGCTTTGGCAAAGATGGCGTTGTGGAAATATGAGTCAAGGTGGAGATTTGTTAAGTATGACTCCTATTTCAGTCAAATTTGAGAAATAATATTCTAGTTAAAATCTGTTTATTTGTTTCAATCAAACACTGATTAGTTTAGATTATTTTATTATTATTTGGCCTATAAATAGGCTATTTTACAACCTTAGAAAAAAACACAGTAAATATTAGAACTCATAACACATTTATAGAATTTTGTGTTTATATTTTGAGGGTTCTTTACTTTCGGGTTTTTGGGGTTTAGTTTTTATCTCCATCTTTTGTACTCTTCGTTCTTTTGCTATTATATTAAAAGGGGTTTTTCCCCATTAAATTTGTGTGTTCAATTTCTCAATTTATTCTGCTATTTTTTTTACTTGTTGCTTAATCGGGTCGATCCTAACAATGGCACTTGAGGCTGAGCCATGTTAGCAATTCCAAGCTAGGCGTGATAATGAAGAAGTTGATGTTGAAGAGTTTTCCACAACTTGAAGTGAGGATGGATATGGTTTGTGCAGGCTGCCAGTATGGGAAAGCACACCAACTTCCTTATGAAGGGTCCAAATTTAAAGGAAAGGAACAATTAGAGTTAACCCATTTTAATGTATTCGAACTGGTCAAGCAAGCTTCTATTGGTGGGATGAAGTATATGGTCATGTTTATCGATGAGTTTTTTAAGTTTGTGTGGGTTTATTTTATGAAGGAAAAATCAGAAACTCTCACAAAGTTAAGAAGTTTAGAGAGGTGGGTGAAGCAGAGATTGGTAAAGAGATTCGTTGTTTATGCACCGACAACGGAGGAGAATATACCTCAGGTGAGTTCTTGAATTTTCTTCGGGAGTGTCAAATATGTCACCAATTCACATGTCCAAGCACCCCACAACAAAATGACGTGGCTAAGAGGAAGAATAGGCACCTGGCAGAGATATGTTGTCGTATGCTTCATGCGAAAAATGTCCCGGGATGGTTTTAGGTGGAAGCAATGAAGACAGGTGCTTTTGTAATCAATAAGCTTCCTCAAAAAAATGTTATCTTTTCTTTCTCCTCCTAAGAAATTGTGGAGCATGTTCGAATATGTATGTTATGTATTTGTTCTTGATCATTTGTGTAGCAAGATGGACAAGAAAGTTGTTAGGTGTATTTTGTAGGATATGACAGCCAAAGAAAAGGGTGGAGATGCTATGATCTTATAATCGGGAACTGTTATACATCTCGAAATGTGGCATTTGATGAATCATCTTCATGGTGGCCATTGGAGAAGGAGGTATCGTCATAATCAGATGTTTGTAGGCACGAGTGGCAGGATTCTCAAATTCACCTGAGTTTGGGAGATGTTGAGGTTGCTGATGATGATGCTAACACTTGAAGTCTTTGGTGAACTGGTGTGCACAAGCATCCAGTTGAAACTGATGTGCTTCAGCATCTAACCAAAATTGATGTGTATCAACCATCGAATGAAAATGATGAGTCGAATGAATCGAAAGCACCAGGTCCACTTAGGAAATCAGAAAGAGTCAAAAATCCAAATCCTAAGTCAAAAATCCAAATCCTAAGTATACCAAGGCCAATGGTACTATAGTTGAAGAAGATGAGAAGGAACCAGAGACATTTGAGGAAGCATTTAAATTCTGGAATGGGTTAAAGCTATGGAAGAAGAGATTGCTACACTAGAAAGAAATGAGACATAGGAGCTTATGTCAAAGCCAACATATGTGAAGTCTATCTCTTGCAAGTGGATCTATAAGATAAAGCACTGCACAGATGGATCAATCGAGAGGCATAAGGCCTGTTTGGTGGCTTACGGATTTTCTCAACGGTGTGGACTAGATTATGATGAAACATTTAGTCCGATGGTGAAGTTTATAGCGATGCGAGTTTTACTTGCACTTGTAACTAGTAAAGGCTGGAAATTGTGGCAAATAGAAGTGAAAAATGTGTTTCTTGATAAGGAGCTAAACCAAGAGATTTCCATGAATCAACCGATGGGCTTTCAGAGTCGAGATTATTCAAAGCATGTGAGAAAGCTTCGAAAGGCGCTCTATGGGTTAAAGCAAGATCGTTGAATTCTTAACTCATAGTGATTATTTGATGACATATGCGGATTCGAGTTTGTTCGTTAAAGTCAATAAAAGAAGGCTAGTTTTGGTTTTAGGTTAAAATGCATTACCAAGCACTTGTGATGGTTGTACCAAGTCCTAAATACAATTTTAGGCACATCTAAATCCTTCATTTTGAGTTGGTAATAACCAGACCTCAGATCAATTTCGGAGAACACCATCGCTCCTTGGAATTGATCGAACAAGTTATCCATCATTGACAAAAGGATATTTGTCCCTAACAGTCAGCTTGTTCAACTGTCGATAATCAATACGCAACCTCATTATACCATCTTTCTTCTTAATAAACAAAATCGGAGATCCCCAGGGTGCCATGCGGTAGGGAGTAATGGACATCGGAGCAATTCAAGTAACAATTATATTCCAAACTCAACCTCTCGATCAAGAGGTAACCTAGGTAGTTCCTCGAGAAAAACATCTAAAAACTCTTTTATAGTACATATACTATCCATAGCTGAACTACTTGCACTTACATCCCGAACATAGGCCAGATATGTCTCACACTCTTTTCGAACCAATTTCTCTGCTGCCATAGTGAAGATCACATTGGACAAATAATCTCTACGCTTACCCACCATCACAATGTCTTTACCATCAACTGTCCTTAAAGCCACTCCCTTAGCAGTATAGTCCAGACTAACCTGATGTTCAACCAACCAACCCATCCCCATAATTAAATCAAATTCTTCGAAGGGTAATTCTATCAGATTGCTGGAAATACCTCACCTTAAACTTCCAACAAACGTCTTCTATAGATTTTGTTTACCACTACGGACTGTCCTAAAGGACTAACTATAGTAATGTTACTAACGATTTTCTCTATCTCGATTCCCAGTTTATCAAAAACACTACTAGCAACATAAGAACAGGTAGAACCACTATCAATCAAAGCAAAGTACTAAACAAAATGGATCGTAAAAGTACCTACAATGACGTCGGATGTGTCTCGGTCCTCTCAACGCTTAGCTGTATAAACTAAGAGTATGTTTGGTTGAAGGTAATGGCTATGCCATTACATTCCTATTACAAGCTTATTCTATAGGCCCACACAAAAAGATGTTTAGTTCAATGGAATACCCTATTACGGGTGTATTCCATTCCGAGCTTAAGCAGAGATATTTGGGGATTTCTATTCCCTTCCCTCTTCACTGTTTACCCATTCGTTGCTTGAAGAACCCTATCTTACCCTTACCAAATTCTCACCTCAAAACACTCAATCGGTAGCCATTTCTTACTTTCTTCGACTCCGGCATTCCTCCCATTCATCCATGTTCAGGTAAACATTTTTCCTTCTGTTGTTCCTTTTATTTTCCTATCTGCCATTTTTTGTTACCCACAAATTTTTTCTGCCTGTTTTTGTTATTGCTTCCTTCACCATCATCTTTGATTTTTTTTTTTAATAAACATAGTCTCAAATTTGAAATCACGTCGAAAACTCAGAACTGTGTTGGTAAGAAACATTGAAGCTGTCCAACCCATTATCGAAAGAAAGAAGATTTGTATTTTTCAAAGGTAGACTCAAATTTTTCAAAGGAAATCTTATTTGGCATGATCGATGGTGATGTAATGTTAATTTTTTACTCATTTAATTTCAATTGTAGGTTTAGAATGGATCTAATGGAATTTCCCTAGATAAAAGTATTATGGATCTCATGAAAAGTGTAGACTTTGAGCAGCTTCAGGGCTTGACTTGCCGAATCACATCTAGTGCTTTGAAACAATTTCTTATTATGGATTTCATCTAGTGTTTTGGTTTAATATACTGGATTATGTTCATATTTCTGAAAATCAATGAATAAGAGTCTATATACCCAAATTTAGATACATATTATTTTGTTCCTTTTTTTTTGTTACAATTTTCTTGTTTAAATAGCTAAAGAGTGAAAAATGGAGATCTTGTTGTTTGTTAGGCATTTTTGAAATGGATGTCTACTTTCAAATATGACTCTGTTTATGAAAGTATAATTTTCATTTAGCTTCAACACATAATGAAGGAGACAAGAAAAAAATATTTTTGAAGGAGTGTTTTATTGTTCTAGTTTCATCACTTTGTGTTTCAGTGCTGCATTCTAGGATTTCCATCACATGACTCACAATTTATTTTCTTTCTTTTTCTTTTAATTTTTTTTGACAAACCCTGCATGTAAAGCTTAACAAACAAACATAGCGCTTACAGTGATCGAGGTCATAAGTATTCCATTATTCAATTGATAAAGCTCCAAACCATCCAGACATTGCGTTTATTATTCTCGGTTTAATGTTTGGGGGTGGTTTAGCTTCAACACATATCAAACTCAGTTCATTGGTTTCTTTCATGTAAAAATTTGCTCTTAGCGGATTCTTTGGGCCCTGGACTTATTTGGAAGGCTGCTCATTTTCATGGAATCAAATTGCATAAATGATTACCGCACCTACTAGCAAATAAATGTTAATGAAAATCCTCTCTTTTCTTAGAAATTGTATTTGAATTACTTGCATATATGACTCTTTTGGGTCTGGACTTATTTGGATGGCTGTTCATTTTCATGCACTCAAATAGCAAATATTACTACTGCATCAACTAGCAATGAAATGTTAATGAAGATCCTCTCTTAGAAATTGTATAATTTACATATATGACTGGCTTTGATAATCTACAATCTTATATTTGGACTATATAAGTTGATAGTCAATTGTTTGTATGATCTGACTCTGAGATTGCAACCAATGTGGGCTGGTTTTTTTAATCATTGATGATTTGTATTGATAACATTTGACTTGAAGAGGCTTTGTTTATTTTGTGTCCACATCAATGGAATTAATACGTCAATTTTGATCCAATGGTTGGCATCAATATACTGCTGTTTGTTTTTGAGATGTTTTGTTATCTACCTATCATTTGTTTTTGCAGATGTTTTTAATATTTGGGGATTTGTATTTTATTTGGTTTCCCTTGTGGATTAGACATGACATTCTTTCCTGAATTTTTAAATTCAAAATAGGGTTATATGCTTACGAGATTACTCTTCTTTCGCATCGTGTTTTCAAAATTGACTCAATTTTAGTTTATACATGTATATTTTGTTAATATATTATTGATGTTAATAGTAAGGGTTGTTGCTGTTTAATACTATTATGGTTTGTGTGTTAAATGTGTATCCTTTTGAAATAATGGAATGGAATGGTTAAATGTGTTAAATGTGTATCCTCTTGAAATAATGGAATGATTTGTGTGTTTTAGCTAAATGAGTGGTTGAAGGTAGCAAAAAGAAGGGGAAAGATATCGCTCAAAGGTGTGCTAAGGTAACAATACCCTCCCAATGTCTTTGTTGTAAGTTGGTTATGTGTTCAATTTTGGAAAGATGAAATTTGTTAATGGAAAAGGAGGCTTCTAGGGTAAAGAGCAGCACACAAAAACATAAAGCAAAACCACGATAGTTACCTTTTAATGGAATTGAGTTAATACCACTTTTATTTTATATATTTTAAATTTGACTTTGGCATGATGAAAATAGACTAGTTACCCTTTTAATGGACTGATAAAATATAATTATTAACTTGGACCATCAAAAAGAATATTTATAATAATTTTAAGTTCAATTTATTTATCAAGAAAAATGGTATATTAATCTATGGTTTAAATACTATGTTTTGTTTATCAAAATTGGATCAAATTGATGAGTTGAATTGATTCGATCAGTATTATCAGATTGAGAAAAAAATAAAAAATCAATTGAACTGGGTGAAAAATTGATTAAAAACTGTTTGAATAAAATTTAAGTTAATTTAAATATTTATTTTTTTGTTGTAATTTATAAAATGAATGCATATGTTATTATTATAAATTTAGTTTATCAAATTTTTATTTTTTACAAATTTCAAGATTTTTTTGAAATAAAAATATTTTGAAGTTTTTACTTTACAATGAATGAACTAATCATTTAATCATCTCTACACTCTGATCCGTTATTCATTTTTTTTATTTAAACACATGCAAAAAATATAGATTAAGATGCGGTAAAAAATAAATAGGAAATTCATCATTCGCAAGTTGTATTAAAGGCATATCTAACCACTTTTAAGCACTAAAAAAATAGATAAAAATTATAGAAATAAAAAAAAAAGATATAAATTATAAAAAAATAACAATATATAATACAAAACGAATCGAATAGAGGTATAAGAAATAATGTAATGTGGGAAAGCAAGTGAATGACAACAAGATTTCAATAAAGAAAAATCCTACTCACTCTATAAAAAAATTAAAAATAGTAGTGATTCATATAACGTGGAAAATTCCTCGTAAACGTGACAAAAAAGCATTGACACCATCACTTTTCTTTTTGGAAGGAAAAAGAAAATGGATGTATTTAACTTTTATAATACTAACTTAATAACTTTTTTACTACTACTTATAATAATTTTATTTTTATATACAATAAAAAAAACAATAATTATATTTAATTTTATTATAAAATTTAGACAAAAAAATATAATCCCGATAAATATAGAAATTGGTCAACTATTAACTTTTAAAAATCGAATTAGAGGTAAATTAAAGATCGAATTTTTAAAAAGTTTCATATAATATATGTATATTTCTATAACACTGGAAATTATGTAATTTGGAGGTGGATGTATTTCAAGATTAGAAGTTCATTATTAATTTTTCCTTTAATGTTCAAGACATTATTATTTGCTAAACAAAGAGCCGATTTTGTTGAATGAAATTTGATAAATCTATATTGTTCATTTTTCTTTGACAGTGTGTTATTGCTTTCTCTTCTTCTTTGGTTTGCTTGATTGCTTCTTCCACCCACAGTTGAGCTTCTTGTATCCACTGAACCACTTTAAGTTCTTTAGAAATTAAATTTTTTTGATTTTGTTTTACTGTTATTGAAATTAGTATTGAAGAAATGTGACCCTTTTACTATGATTTGAAGATATGTAACACTTTAATATCTTGCAGTAATGGCTCGTCTGCCTTTAATTGTACAAAGTGAGAGGCGTAAAAGAATTGGTCTTGCTATTACAATATGGTTGCAAATGTGTACAGTTGCGAGTTGGTTCTTAGTTGCATTGGGTGCCATCCATAGCCAACATACTTATAGACTAAGGATTAGATCCTATATTTTAGATTTTTATGCAAAACGAGATTATGTGAAAAGACTTGTATATGCTAGTGACGAGACTTATATTGAACAAGTTAGGATGAATAGAATTACCTTTTTTAAACTATGTGAGATGTTACAAACTTTAGGGGGATTGAAGTCATCAAGGAACATGCTTGTTGATGAGCAAGTGGCAATGTTTTTACATATCATTTCTCATCACCTTAAAAATCGAGTTATCAAGTATCACTTTAATAGGTCAGGGGAAACCATTAGCAAATCATTTCACAATATTTTAAATGCTGTCATACGCTTACAAGATGTGTTATTTAAAAAGGCAGAGCCAATTACAGCTAATTCTACAGACCTAAGGTGGAAATGGTTCAAGGTATTGGAGTGAGTCCTATATATAGCTCGTACATAATTTAGTCCATTTACATTTAAATATAGTATCCTAACTCTAGGTTTTATACATGTGATGTAGAATTGCTTAGGTGCTTTATATGGGACCCACATCAAGATTAGGGTTCCAACAATTGATAAACCTAGATATCAACGCGAAAAGGTGACATAGGAACGAATATATTAGGTGTTTGTACACTTGATATGCATTTTGTTTATGTTCTTCCTGGTTGGAAAGGTTCTGTTGCTAATGGACGAGTTCTTCAAGATGCCATTAGTAGGAGACATGGACTAACATGGTAAAGTGCAGAATTAGAGGAATTTGAATTAATTTTTAAGATCATACTTTTTTGGGAAATTAACCATGGTAAATAGTTTCTTTTTATAGGTTGTTATTATCTAGTTGATGCTAGATAAACTGTGAGAGATTTCTTATGCCTTTTAGAGGACAGAGATATCATTTGAATGAGTAGTGTTATTGAAACATCATCATTCTATCTTGTGAGGGTGCACAATAGAATCATTATTGCATGTTGTTTGCTCCATAATTTTATTCGAACCTATATGAGTCTTGATCCTATTAAAGTGGAGTTGGGAGAAGGATTACCTAGTAATGTGATAGATGACGATGAACCGAATATCGTAAATATTCATCCATCGGATGCATGGGCTACTTGAAGGATGGAACTAGCCAACCAAATGTTCGATGAATGGCAAGCATCTAGAAATTAGTTAGGTTTAGGGTAAAAATAGTAAATGTTAAGTTGTTTATGTTATTGGTAAAAATAGTAAATGTTAAGTTGTTTATGTTATTTCATGTATCTAGTTTATGAAACTTTGGTGGTGTTTGAATTGTTTTTTTTATTGTATTAAACTTGTTGAATGATAATTTATTTTCTTTTGATTCATCATGTGTAATAATTTTATAAAGTGTTAATCTTTTGATGCATAATATTGAACTTAATTTTAATTTGCGTTTTTTTCTTAAGATAGTTATGTCAGGTTTTTCACAATCAAGTGTTTCTTCCCAAAATTCTCGAGGAACCAAAAGGAAATGGGTTCCAGAAGAAGATGCTGCATTGGTTGCTTGTATGGTCGACTTGCACAATGTTGGAACCTTTAATGCAGATATGGGATTCAAAGCCGGTTATTTAAATGAGTTGGAAAAAATGTTAGAAAAGTTTTTACCCCATGCCATGTTGAAGGCTAAACCTAATCTTGAATCGAGGATTAGGACATTGAAAAGGGATTGGTCAATCGTTTATGATATGCTTAGTGGAAAAAACAATAGCGGCTTTGGTTGGGATGAGCTTAGACAGCTTGTTGTTGCTGAAAATGCGGTGTGGAGCTCACATATAAATGTAAGAATTATTTCAAGTTGTTATTATCTTATTTTGACCAAACTTATATCTAATATGAATTCCTCATTTTTATAGAGTCATAAAGAAGCCACTCAATTCAAACATCGGAGTTTCCCTTATTATGACCAACTTACTGCCATCTACGCAAAAGATCGAGACACTGGGAAAGATGCTCAAACAGCCACTAGGAAAGATGCTCAAACAGCCACTGATATTATTAAAGAAATAGATGTTGAGGATGTAGATACTACAAATACTCATGAAGAAAGAATCGATTTCCATGGATGCGAAGCTGATGTTTCTTTGGATGACATGGATCTTTTAGCTACATAACCGCAACTAGCTAGAAACCAAGGTGACTCTTCTACTTCATTTAATGATGCTGCCACTTTATTGGATGAAAACATACGACCGTTGGCCTTGAAATCAATAAGAGTATTGCCTCCGAAGTGCTAATTCAACAAAAGTCAGAAATGACCATTCAAGAAAGTGCTTTGAAATTATATCCAACATTATATGAAGTAGAAGGTTTAACTGAGGATGAGCGCTATCGTGCATTGAGAAAAATTTCAGATCATCCAACGCAAATGCTCGTTTTCTTTAGTTTACCTTCTGCTCTGCGATTGGAATGGGTCAGAAGATTTCTTGCTGACCATTAAAAATTATGGTTGTGTTGATGATATTTTGTTAACTTTTTGTGTTTGTAATATTTGGATGGTATAATGACGTGATAGAATGTCATTGCAATATTGTAACTTTTTGATGTTGTAAAATTTTAAAATATATGGATTATGACATATAAACTAATTGATCGGTTGTTTATCAGAGTTTTAAATTTATAAATGAGAATGATCAAACCTGGAACTAACTCTGGCAATGACTTTAAGGCAAGTGCACCTATCGAACAGTAGTATAGCTTAGGCAAGACCAGATTGTCGAACCCAAAGGAACTAAGAGTACTAATACTAACTTTCTTTATATTATCTAGCCTAAAATAAGTGAAGTTTGTTGTTTACTACTAAGCTAAAGACGCAAAGACAAAAAGAATGAATTGGGGAAATACTGTTGGGAAAACTCAGTTGATTAAGACGATACCCTTAGGAAGAATCCATCTAGACTTCGCTTGTTATTTAACACTAAACCAGACGATGTATTCACTTGACTTGATCCGTAAGATTCCCTAATTTATATTAAACCCTCTCTCGAGGTGAATAACATCTAACCCTAGGTTAATTAATTGAAATCTCTTTCTAATTAAAACCCCTAGAATCGCATTAACTCGATCTATGGACTGCCATATTAGGTTTCACCCTAATCCGGCAAAATCTCGTCACCCTATCTCTAGGCGTGCGATCAACTCCGCTTAATTATGCTAGATCTACTCTAAAGCAGGGACTTTTTGTAATATCCAGGATTTGGGGGTTGTGCATTTTAGGTTGTATTTGTGTGTTAATGTGTTGTGCATGTTGTTTAGAGGTATTTGAGGGTTTCGGGAAACCTTGGACTTAGGTAGAAGCTGTAGGAAAATTCTTGCCATGAGCTGAGCGAAGGGGAGTTAGAGGACATAGCCTTTAAAAGAGATTCTGTGTGGAACTTGACACAAGAAATCAAGCAGTAAAGTGGCAAGGGGCGCCACCTAAGGTGTAGAGAAGGTTGCGTCAACAAGGGGTTCCAGGGGAGGAGGTTCGAGTCATGTTGACAACAAGGGAGTGTTGTCTTAATTTTGCTTTTTGCATCGGGAGAGGGGGAAGATGTTGGACGGCATTTGGACTTTGAAGGGATAAGGGTAGACTTGGTTTAAGTGTTTGGATTGAAGGAAGAGAGCTTTTTGAGGAGTTTGACTCATTCAAATGAGTTTGAATGAGAGGAGGGGAGGAAAAATAGGAGGAAAACGTGGGGATAGGGAGAGGAGGAGCTAGTGGCCGAATGTGGGACTCTAGGGGTGTGCATGTTTGGTTTTGGGGGTGTTGTAGAGGTGTGTGCCAAAATTCCTAGTGAGTAGGCTTTTCTTTTCGGGTATTTTTCATTCTCTCCAAGTTTCGATCATTTGGTACATTAAGGTGAGTTGCCAAAATTCTTCCACTCTTCTCCTATTCTTCTTTTTCTTTCTTTCATCCCCAAATCCATATCTATTCCCTTGTAGTCGAATATCCCTTTGTCATTAAGAGCCATAGCCGAATCTCAAGGTGCCCTTATTCTCTCTTCTTTGTCGCAAGTCTTAAAAGCCAAAACTTTCTTTCTCTCATCTCTTTTTCTCTCATCTCTCTCTCTCATTCTTTTCCATCGATTCCACCACTTCTAAAAGCCGAAACATCCTTGCCAGCCGAAACCTTTTCTCTTTGGTCTCAAAAGCCGAAAGCAGTGATTTGATTCTTTTCTTCTTCTTTTCGTTGATCTTTCAAACCATCATCATTCCCGAAATTCTCCTTTTCCTCAGACGATTTGTTAGGGCCGAATCTATAGGAGTAGTGCCGTCGACTACTCTCTCTTAGTCTTCACAAGCAACGTGGGTCGTAAGTATTTCTTTCTTTAGCAATCGGTTTTCCCTTCTTTCTCTTTCGGTGGCCAAAACCGAATGGTTGGCCTTGATTTCTAAGGATGGCCGAATGTTCATAGGGCCATAATCTCGTGTTTCTTTTGTATGTAGCTAGCGTAAAGGAGCATTAAGGATTCTCTTGGGTTCGACTACTCAAGGTAAGGGGCTAGTATTCAGCCAAGGGTTATTCCATAGGTGTTCATGTGTTAAAACCAAAACTAACACTGAGTTTAGATCTGGTTTGTTTAGTTATTAACGTTAACGATTAGCCGATTGATTCTGATTAAGTATTATCCGATGGATGCGGGTAGCAGTCAAGGAGGAAAAGGGATAGCCTCTACCCCTAAGTTTAAGAAGCGTTCAGTCTCTGCGGTACAAGATTGGCCGCTGGGGTGTGGGCCAGCGGCAGGGCAGGAGTATAGACAAATAGCGGTAGTTTCGATTATTGACAGCATCGGTATTGAGAGCGCAACACTTCAGGTTATCAGGTGTGTGATTAATTCGCAGTTTCCCGGTTATGTTAAATAATAGTATGTGTTATAAGCATGATGGTTAATGCAGTGGAAATAATGAGATGGTTACCCTTAGGGGGTATGTCAATAATCAGGTCAGTGATAATTCGATAAAGTTGTGGATATTATTGTGTATAAGTGCTGTATGCCGATTGACATGTTCATACATTATTTCATTATATCACTATCGTATGTTGCATAAGCATGGGGAGGGATTTGTATATATGAAAGAAGGACAGGGTGTACATTTATGTATGTAGTTTAGTGATGGCTACGAGCCTCACATGGATTGATGATTGGCTATGTGCCTCATCGTGGTTGGTATCGGCTTTGTGCCATATCGTGGTTGGTGATGGCTATGTGCCTCATCGTGGTTTGATGCTAGCTACGAGCTATATCGTGGATTGATGTTGACTAAGGTCGCATTGTGGATTATACTGTGATTTATTTCTTGTGGACTAGTGGCTAGACCACTTGGTGGATGGCATTGATTGCCAAATCAGTGTGTAGAGGTTGGAGGGTTGATTTAGTAATCCCCTGGTGTATGGTGGCTGGATACGGGGGTGTGTAGAGGATGGACCCTAGGTTGGGTTCGGTGCATTTTGCATTATTATCTGATATGTGGTTTGGTGTGGTTGTGGGCTAAGCCCATGTGTGGAAATCTGTGGACTAATTACACACTGAGTCGGTTTGACTCACCCAATTTTTATCAAACAATGCAGGTGATACATGATTCTTGGACCGGGCTGGAGCGGATACGAGGTGGCCATGCAGAAGATGTTTTTATTTATTTTATGCACTTTATATTTTCAGTACTTTTGAATAAATATCTATTGTAATAAGGGTCACTTAAATTATTTGGGGATTTTTATTATGTTTAAGTTGGATTGACGATCAAATTTAGTATTTAAGAATGTTATATTTTTAAAAGCAGTCTACACCTTAAAAACCTATATTAAAGTTTTAAATTCGGAAAATCTGTAACAACAAAATTTATAAACTGATTTGCAAATGAGTAAGCTTTTAAAATATGGAAAATTTTTATGTTTTACCCTTATGTCAAATTCTTTTCAAACTATTTCCTCAGTAGCATTCTAAATTCGGCCGTGGTGTTTGGGCCGTGTTTGGGGTGTTAGAATTTGGTATCAGCGCCCAGTTTAAAGCTCGACTTTGAGGGTTTTTGGGCCAAAAACATTTTGCAAAAATGGGTTTTCAAAAACATAGACTTTCATGAAGTATTCCAGGTTTATTCTGGCATGGCACCTGTATCTCCGGCCCGAAGTCCACCAGGTAAGTACCCCTAACTACTGAAGTGATTGGTATGTGAAACTTTATGGGCATTATGGGATCGTAGATTAGTAGATTAGGAGCTATTGAACCTTAGGACTAGCTTACTCCAACACAAAATACATAAGACTTAAGTACAACCAAACAAACCTGTGAGTAAGTCGCCGAGTTAGGGTGTGGCAATAGTTGTGCGCATGTCTAGGATTAGATTTGGTGGGAGCTTGGTATTTAAGCAGTCCTAGTGACTCACCTCCTCTTCACTCGAATCCTACCGGTGCGTAGTGACCGTTCACCCTAGCCAAGAGGACTCATTCACCGGCTAAACCTGATAATTAAAACCCGAAAGGGACCAGCTACACTGTTTTGTAAAAAAAAAAAACTACCTTAGATTGAATACAAACCTTAGTTTTGTAAAAACTACACTGTTTTGACCAAAATACCCCGGTTTGGAAAATTTACTAAATTACCCCTGATTTACAAAATTACCAAAATAACCCCGATTTTGGAAATTTTTGCAATACCTTCGATTTGGAAAATTTTTTTCAAAATAACCCCGAGTTTTGTAAATTTTGGAATGCCTTTGATTTGTAAAGATTTTCGAATTGACCCCGACTTATTACTAAAATACCCCTGTAGGAGGAATTACGAAAATACCCCTGGGTAAGAAACGGACAAAATGGCCATAGTAGTATGTTGAATGTTGTTGATGAATGAATGTGACTCTCTGAATTAGAATAGTAAACTTGAGCTGAAAACTTTGGATGATTGAAAGAACTACTACTAAAACTTCTTTACATAAAATTGTTCGCGGATAATCAGTGGAACAAAATATTAATGCATAAAATTTCTTAAATCAGATTAAATCACGATAGTGGACATGAGTTCTAGGGGACATGGTCGTCGTGGGCCTTGGTAGAGCGAGAATGAGCGTGCCGGAACCGATTGGAGTCCGCCATGGGTGAGAAAATGACATGCCCATCGCCGCCAATGGTGGGCGCGGTGGATCAAGATCGACGAGAGAGGATGACGCGCGTATCACGAGGCTATCTTTGCGAGAAAGTGCTAGAGCGAGTGGCAGGAGCTAGTGTGGGAAATGGGGCTCGAAAGTCAGTATCGGAGAGACTTGGGTCAAATGGAGCCGAGGTTTTTAGAGGGGTATCTGGGGTGGCTCCGAATGTAGCGGAGTATTGGTTGGAGGCAGTTGAAAGGATCAGGGATGATTTGGATTGCACTACGGAGGAAAAGCTGAAAGGTGCTGTTTCGCTGCTCCGGGATGAGGCCTACCGGTGGTGGCTCACTATCAGAGAGGGTACCCCTGCAGATCGAGTGGATTGGAGGTATTTTAAGGTTAAGTTTGAAGGGAAATACGTTGGAGCTAGTTACCTGGACTCGCAGAGAAAAGCGTTTCTAAACTTGGTACAAGGAAGTAAGTCGATGAGCGAGTATGAAGTGAATTTACGTGGTTGAGCCAGTGACGCCAAGGGGATCGTGGCTCACCGATTACGAAAGGTGTGTCCGATTCGAAGATGGGGCGCGGGATGAGTCGCGGTGTTGATTGCTCATGAGAGAGGGACTTTGCTATTCTAGTGGAGAAAGCTCGGATAGCTGAAGAAGTTAAAAGGACTGAGAGACAGAACCGAGATAAGGATAAGAACTGGAACAAGAGGAGTTTTGGATCGTTAGTATCATCTGGGGATTTACAGAAAAGACCAAGGATTGGGGGAGTGCATGCGTGCACTGCACGATTCACGAGAATCGAGAAGTCAGTCGTCCATGTGCTCGGTGTGGGAGATCTCATGTAGGAGAGTGCTGGGGAAATAGTAAGGAATGTTTCCGGTGTGGGTCTAAGGCTCATTTGGTTAGGAATTGTCCTCAGGAGATAGATATGGCTCGGATAGTAGGCCAGGGTTATGTGCAGCAGGGCGGAGGTGGTCAGCAGGCGATGAGGGGTCGTGGTCCGAATCAGGGAGGAAATGGTTCCGGCTGAGGTCGTGGAGCCCCAGGCAGAGGTACTGGGGGTACAGATGCGAGGCAGCCAGGGTTAGTGTGTATGCGATCGGGCGTCGTGAAGAGGAGATGCACGGATGTTACCACACAGTGCGTACCTTATTCTTTGGATTACCCTTACGACTTTAATAAGTATAGGGTCAACTCATTCTTATATTGCTAGTGAAGTATCTGGAACCTTGAATGTGAACTTTGAAACTGTATCTAGGAAGATAATCGTACTTAGTCCTTTAGGGATTTCCGTGGTAGTAGACAAACTTTTTAAGTAAGTGCTTTTAGAGGTTCAGGGAGTAGTAGTACCCTCACTTAGTTTGGCCAGGTAATTTCGGGGTCGAAATTATTTTTAAGGGGGGTAGAACTATAATATCCAGGATTTGGGGGTTGTCCATTTTAGCTTGTATTTGTGTGTTAATGTGTTGTGCATGTTGTTTAGAGGTATTTGAGGGTTTCGGGAAACCTTGGACTTAGGTAGAAGCTGTAGGAAAATTCTTGCTATGAGCTGAGCAAAGGGAGTTAGAGGAGATAGGCTTTAAAAGAGATTCTGTGTGGAACTTGACACAAGAAATCAAGCAGTAAAGTGGGAAGGGGCGCCACCTAAGGTGCAGAGAAGGTTGCGTCAACAAGGGGTTTCGGGGGAGGAGGTACGAGTCATGTTGACAACAAGGGAGTGTTGTCTTAATTTTGCTTTTTGTGTCAGGAGAGGGGGAAGGTGTTGGACGGCATTTGGACTTTGAAGGGATAAGGGTGGACTTGGTTTAAGTGTTTGGATTGAAGGAAGAGAGCTTTTTGAGGAGTTTGACTTATTCAAATGAGTTTGAATGAGAGGAGGGGAGGAAAAATAGGAGGAAAACATGGGGATAGGGAGAGGAGGAGCTAGTGGCCGAATGTGGGACTCTAGGGGTGTGCATGTTCGGTTTTGGGGGTGTTGTAGGGGTGTGTGCCGAAATTCCTAGTGAGTAGGCTTTTCTTTTTGGGTATTTTTCATTCTCTCCAAGTTTCGGTCATTTGGTGCATTAAGGTGAGTTGCCGAAATTCTTCCACTCTTCTCCTATTCTTCTTTTTCTTTCTTTCAACCCCAAATCCATATCTATTCCCTTGTAGCAGAATACCCCTTTGTCATTAAGAGCCATAGCCGAATCTCAAGGTGCCCTTATTCTCTCTTCTTTGTCGCAAGTCTTAAAAGCCGAAACTTTCTTTCTCTCATCTCTCTCTCTCATTCTCTTCCACCGATTTCACCACTTCTAAAAGTCGAAACATCCTTTCCATTAGCCGAAACCTTTTCTCTTTGGACTCAAAAGTCGAAAGCAGTGATTTGATTCTTTTCTTCTTCTTTTCGTTGATCTTTCAAACCATCATCATTCCCGAAATTCTCCTTTTCCTCAGACGATTTGTTAGGGCCGAATCTATAGGAGTAGTGCCGTCGACTACTCTCTTTTAGTCTTCACAAGCAACGTGGGTGGTAAGTATTTCTTTCCTTAGCAATCGGTTTTCCCTTCTTTCTCTTTTGGTGGCCAAAACTGAATTGTTGGCCTTGATTTCTAAGGATGGCCGAATGTTCATAGTGCCATAATCTCGTGTTTCTTTTGTATGTTGCTAGCGTAAAGGAGCATTAAGGATTCTCTTGGGTTCGACTTCTCAAGGTAAGAGGCTAGTATTCGGCCAAGGGTTATTCCATAGGTGTTCATGTGTTAAAACCGAAACTAACACTGAGTGTATAGGGATTTCGACAAGTGGAAAGTAAGCAGAAGCCTCCAGGATCCAAGTTCATTTCATTAAGGGTATTCAGTGAGTTTAGATCTGGTTTGTTTAGTTATTAACGTTAAATATTAACCGATTGATTCTGATTAAGTATTATTCGATGGATGCGGGTAGCAGTCAAGGACGAAAAGGGGTAGCCTCTACCCCTAAGTTTAAGAAGCGTTCAGTCTCTGCGATACGGGATTGGCCGCCGGGGTGTGGGCCAGCGGCAGGGCAGGAGTATAGACAGATAGCGGTAGTTTCGATTAGTGACAGCATCGGTATTGAGAGCGTAACACTTCAGGTTATCAGGTGTGTGAATAATTCGCAGTTTCCCGGTTATGTTAAATAATAGTATGTGTTATAAGCATGATGGTTAATGCAGTGGAAATAATGAGATGGTTACCCTTAGGGGGTATGTCGATAATCAGGTCAGTGATAATCTGATAAAGTTGTGGATATTATTGTGTATAAGTGCTATATGCCGATTGACATGTTCATGCATTATTTCATCATATCACTATCGTATGTTGCATAAGCATGGGGAGGGATTTGTATATATGAAAGAAGGACAGGGTGTACATTTATGTACGTGGTTTAGTGATGGCTACGAGCCTCACATCGATTGATGATTGGCTATGTGCCTCATCGTGGTTGGTATCGGCTTTGTGCCATATCGTGGTTGGTGATGGCTATGTGCCTCATCGTGGTTTGATGCTAGCTACGAGCTATATCGTGGATTGACGTTGACTGAGGTCGCGTTGTGGATTATACTATGATTTATTTCACGTGGACCAGTGGCTAGACCACTTGGTGGATGGCATTGATTGCCAAATCGGTGTGTAGAGGTTGATGGCTGATTTAGTAATCCCCTGGTGTGTGGTGGCTGGATACGGGGGTGTGAAGAGGATGGACCCTAGGTTGGGTTGGGTGCATTTTGCATTATTATCTGATATGTGGTTTGGTGTGGTTGTGGCTAAGCCTATGTGTGGAAATCTGTGGACTAATTACACACTGAGTCGGTTTGACTCACCCAATTTTTATCAAACAATGCAGGTGATACACGATTCTTGGACCGGGCTGGAGCAGATACGAGGTGGCCATGTAGAAGATGTTTTTATTTATTTCATGCACTTTATATTTTCAGTACTTTTGAATAAATATCTATTGTAATAAGGGCCACTTAAATTATTTGGGAATTTTTATTATGTTTAAGTTGGATTGACGATCAAATTTAATATTTGGGAATGTTATATTTTTAAAAGCAGTCTACACCTTAAAAACCTATATTAAAGTTTTAAATCCGGAAAATCTGTAACAACAAAATTTATAAACTAATTTGCAAATGAGTAAGCTTTTAAAATTATGGAAAATTTTTATGTTTTACCCTTATGTCAAATTCTTTTCAAACTATTTCCTCAGTAGAATTCTAAATTCGGCCGTGGTGTTTGGGCCGGGTTTGGGGTGTTACACTTTTGCTCCTCTATCTAAGCACATCCAACTTGAATTAATATCCCGGAAATATCAACATAAGAATTAAGCACACATAATTAAGAACAAATCAAGTATTTATCATATAGTTCAGAAAACAATAACAAGATCCGTCTTAGGTTTCATCCCCTTCAGGTATCTGAAGGATTTAGTTCATAACTATAAAAGAAAACATCTCAGAAGAAAAGATAAACCAAAACATAAGAAATCCCTAAAACCCCCTGAAGGAATTGAAGGAGAGATCCGCCGTCTTTAGTAGAATTCCGGCTTCTTGAGATGGATCAACTGGCTATCTTCGAGTGATTTCCACAAATCTGACCTTTTCGGCTCGGCTCCTTGGCCTAGCTAACCGCCCCCTTTAAGGTTACACTTAGGGGGTTTATATAGGCTTTTGAAATAGGTTTCTTTGCCTCTAAGTATCCTTTTCCGAGTAGAATTGCTCTTCTCCACGACAAGGACACGGCCATGGCACACGCCTGTGTGAATCGTCTTTAGGCCGTGTTCGGACTTCTTTAATGAGGCACGGCCGTGTGAATCGGGATCAGGCCGTGTTCTAGTTTCTCAAGGAGGCACGGACGTGTGAGCTTAAGTCCAGGCCGTGTCGATTTCCACTTTGGCCCAATTTGGTCCGTTTTAGGCCCGTTTCTCATTCTTTCTATCCTCCGGTGCTTTCCTGAGTATAAGATATAAAAAAAAAAGAATTAAGAGCACCTTTTTACATAAATCAAGGGATAAATCATCCAGAAGTATGCTAAATGTGGGATTAAAATATGTTACGTTTACGGTTTATCATTAATGAAATCATGTAACTTTTTGTTACTATATGAATATTATGCTTGGATGTGAAATATAACTCTCAAGTTATTTATTACTTCTAATATTTTGTTTTTTATTGTAGAATAATTAAATTATTTGTTTCGCTAGTGATATTTTAGCACATTAAATATGTAATGCAGTTTAAAAATAATAAAGTAGATTATATATTATTTTTATTGTATTATATATTATGATTTTTTAATTCATATAATAATTATATTAAGAATGTTATTAAATTATATTTTTTATTAAATTATATTTAATAATAATAATGTTAAAATATGGTTAAATTATTTATTATTTTTATTAAATTATTTTTAATAATAATCTTATAAAAATTTAATAACAATAACAATAATCATCCACCTAAAAAAAATTCTGCTAAGGGTATTCTGGTCATTTTAGTTTGTTTTCCTTATGCTATTACAACATCATTCGATTCAACCAAACACAAGAATACTATTATAGTTCTATTCCATTCCATTCAACCAAATAATTGAATTAATGATTATAGCTCTATTCCATTACAGCTCTATTTAATTACAGCTCTATTCAATTATAGCCCTATTCCATTATAGTGAATCAAACGTACCCTAAGCCTCACTGTCTAGCCTTAGTCCTGTTCGTCCCCTGACTTCGTGCTCGCTGACCTTAACCCATATTACCATTCGCATTGCATTACCAGCCCTATTTTGACCTTGACCCCTCGGAGGTAACTATCTAGCTCTTGATTCTGATTTTGATTCTGATTCAGTGCTTGCATATAATCAACACGACTTGGACATTCTTTAATTGAATGCTCAATAGACCCACATCTTAGATAAGTACCCATCTTCCTCCAACAATCACCTAGATGTTTCTTACCATAGTATGCACAATTTGGAGTCTTACAACTAATACTGTTATTGCAACCCCTTATTGAGGTCTTCCCTCTCTGGACTGTTTCAAAAGACGCAAAATTGAGCCAGTAGGACCAGAATCCCTCTTAATCTGAACCATATTCTTATCACACTTCTCGCGTTACAAACACTTAATCTCCTCCACAATCTTGATCTTCTCAACCAAAGTCTCAAATCCCCTCTCATGATGTAGATCAACCTGAATCTTCAGATCATACCTCTGTCCATCCTCAAACCTCAGGCTCTTATCTTGATTAGTGGCAATCATACCTAGAGCATACCGGCTAAGTCACAAAAATTTGGTCTCATACTCAGCCACAGTCATATTCCCCTGTTTCAGTTCAATGAACTTGAGTTTGCGGGCCTCAACATATTGTTGGATCGGGTGCCCTGAGTGTAGTATTTTCGTCTAAGTACACTTGTAATTATTTCAAGCAGATTGGTTAATAAAATTATTCATGAATTACATTAATACTTTTTATATTGTCTTTACATGGTTTTTGCACGCAAAGTAAAATGCAAGCAAATGTTGCTCATTGGTCGTCTAATCTTGAACTAGTACTAAGTGGTATTACGTGGTTAGACTGTAGTACGGAAAGACAATATGTATTAGTAGATGAACCTAAACATGTCCTTAGTCTAATCAAAAAATGAGAAAACTGATTGGTAGGATAATATGTCATCTATCAAGTCTAATTGGGGAGATTTCTTATCTTGGGCATCGGAGTGGATGACTCCCAAAAGATAGAGAAATAGATGTAACTGATTGGACTGAAAATACATTGGACGGGACCCAAGCATAATGGATCTTGAATCTATTTATGGATTTATTCACTTGTGACGTTCACAGTGTGGCATACCTAAATTCTTAGTGGATGACAGACTATGTATGCATGACTCGTACACCTTGATGTAAATAAAAACCTGAGTTCAAATAGGTAAGGAACCGAAAGCTGGTGATAGTGGAATTCATTTCCCAAAACATGGGTAAATGATATCCTCTCATTGGCATTACATAGTTGATGAAAAGTTAACATGGCCATTAGTCGTCCGTCTTTGTGATGGATGACTTGGTCACTATTTGATAGTGATTGACTTTTCATAAAAGAATATGTAATGGTTACCATAAGATAAAATGAGATCATATTGGGAGAACGGATATTATCTCCAAGAGATAAATGATATCCTATGAGGGTAACAGACTTATGACAAAGTCATTAGACGAGCACTAAGTTGTTTCTTTTCTAATGGTATTTCGTTGAGGAGGGCTCAGTCATGATGCTATAGTGGAATGACTTCGTGACTAAATGAGTTTATAATTAATAGGCAAAAAGTCAGAACTTAATTATAAATCATTTGAGCCTCAACTTCATATGTCCAATCAGTCCCTCCGCTAGCCAGTTGAAACTAGAAATGAATTGCGTGTTTGAATAAAAATTAACATAATGAATAGAAAAAGAGAAATGGGAAACATTTAGGAATAATTATGGTTTCCTCTGAAATGGAGAAATTGAATCATTTGAAAATGAATGTAGGTTTCCAAAAATAGAAATAGAAACGAAAATGGAAACTTGCAATCCTATATAGGATTACTTAAAAAATGATGGAAGAATGAGTTTATGTTTTTAGAAGATTTTAAATCCCAAAAATGAAGATAAACCATTTGGTCATAGTGAACATGTTGAGTTGTGACATATTGAACAAATTTTCCAAAAATTTTACCAAGGGTAAAATAGTCAAAATTTTATTAGAGTAAAACTGGGATGAAAAAATTATTTAATATGCGAATATTAAAGTTTATTTTGGGAAATAGAAAAACTGAATCGGGTTAGATCACCTTATAGAGTACTGGGTCAAAAAGGCCTAGGAAGTATTCGTAATTGGACCTAATGTGAGAGGGCCCCAAAACCCCTCATATAACATAAAGGAGGCGACAACCCTAGTAGAAATACAAGGGTAGGTCGTTCACCTCTCTCCTACTTTAAGTAGGATGTTGATTTTCTATTTAAATAAAAATCTACAACTCTACAAGGATTCCACATTCTTTTCCTATAAATAGATGACACCGGTAGCGCTATTAGGAAAACTTTTGAAAGATTGTTATTCTGCCAAAAAATAGAGAGAATTTATTCTCAACTTATAAACATATTTTCAGAATAACAATTTTACTAGTTTCTATTAAGAAGAGGGAATTTCTCGTTTTCACCTCAAAAGGAAAACTTTTTCTAGTTTTGTGTTTTGATTCAATTGGTTCGAGCTCACACTCAGTGCAGTTGTACAAGAATAGCGGAGAAGATCGTTTGGTTGAAAGTCAAAAAACATCAAGGATTCGCTTATCGAAAAACATAGGAACGAATTAGGTTGAGGTTTATTGCTAAAAATATCACAAACTGGGCGAGTTTTCAAAATTTTAATTTTTCGTTGTGAAGGAAAATCGTTTCCAAACCAGACTTTTTCCAACAATTTCAGTTTGTGTTGTAATATCCTGTTTTTCAGTGGTGTCGGAAACAATGGTTTCAGGACCACAATTCTGACAAGTGTGATTGTATTTTACTATTTAA
Source organism: Gossypium bickii (assembly GCA_025503065.1). Lineage (NCBI taxonomy): Eukaryota > Viridiplantae > Streptophyta > Magnoliopsida > Malvales > Malvaceae > Gossypium > Gossypium bickii. Next base: position 23,891,688 of record CP106717.1, read on the forward strand.
TTAATAATTATGAAGTTACTCTAGAGTCATATTAAATTTTGGAAAAGAAATTTTAATGTTTAGTTAGTTAATTGAATAAAAAGGATTAAATTGTGAAAGACACAAAAGTTAGTAATTATTGAATTGTATTGATTTGATAGCTTAAATATTAAAAGGAAGAGGACTTATGATGGAATTAGTCCATTAGATATATAAATGGATGGTTAAGGATACAATTTAGCTAAAATATATGTTTAATTAAAGGGTAAATATGTAATTTAATCATTTTAACTAAAGAAACAAGTAAAATAAAAAAATTATATTCTTCCTTAGTGGATTGTTCCACCGAAAATGAATCTTAAAAACACCATTGAAGAGGTTTTGGTTTCAGCAAGCTCTTGCATGGAAAGAAATTGTTACCCGTTTTTAGTAATTTTGTGTTATTGTGATCGTTATAACAAGGTCCAGCTAATCTGTACCTCCGTTTTTGAAAATGTCAAAGATTTTAGATGTTACCATTGATGAATACTTGTTATTTTGGATGTTAATTGTAACAGTCCGGTTTAGACCTTAGTCAGAACAGTGATTTCGGGACCACAAATCTGAGCTAAAATTTGTGTCTGCAGTATCTGAATTACCATGTGTGAAATTTCTGTGAGTTAATTCGTCCGTTTGAATGCTTAATTCGAGAAAAGGGCTTAATCGCATGAAATGAAAGTTTGATGGTTAATTGTGAAAATATCAAATTGTTGATGTCTTTATAATGTGAAGCCCTTAAAAGGCAATTTGCCCATTATTATTGATAGTGGACGATTATGGTCAATAATGACCTTGAAAACTATGTTTTATACTTTTATTATATAAGGTTAAAGTTGTAAATTGTTTAATGAATGAATTAAAACATAAAAAAAATGAATGAAATGGCTATTATCATCTTCTTGTCCACTGAATTTAGAAAGAAAGGATAGGGTTCATGAGTTTGAAGCATTCGACCCTTGTCTTCTTTGATTAAGGTATGAGTTTTGCTCGATTTTTGATAATTTCTATGTTTTTGCAATTGTTGCTTCATATATTATAAAACCCATGTCTTAATTTGAAGAATTGATGATGTTTATGAGATGTGCCATTGATGAAATGGTGAGCTTTGTGATGAGTATTGGTGTTAAATGAAAGATATGTGTTTAATGAACATGTTTTGTTCTTGAATTTTTGGTGAATATAGTTAATTAGGGCTTAATTGAGAAAATGATTATTTGAGGGACTAAATTGTGAAATAAATGAAATGTATGGACTAGAATGAGGCATGTGAGAATTTGGCTAAGCATGGGTACAAGTCAATTTATTATATTTTGTGATTTTGTGAAATAGGGACTAAATTGTTCAAATGTGAAAATGTGAGGCCTAATTTGTAAATTGTCCTAAATATGTGCCCATGGATTGAATTGAATGAATTAGTGAATAAATGGATTAAATTTGAATATGTATAGATCAAGAACAGAAGAAAAGGGACTTTGATCGCGGGAAAGCGAAAGTAGTCGAATAACCAAATCTGATCGAATATCCGAATCCGAGGTAAGTCAATATACAAATAAATGTACTTGCATTGAACTACTTGTGTACATATGGAATTTGAATTGCTATTGATTGCTAAAATCAGAGCTTTAAAATTTACAAAGAATATGATCGAACCTGGAGACTAACTCTGACAACGATTAAAGGCAAGCGTACCTATCGAACAGTAGTATAGCTTAGGCAAGGCCGGATAATCGAACCCAAAGGAACTAAAAGTACTAATACTAACTTTCTTTTTATTATTTGGCCTAAAATAAAGTGAAGTTACTTTAAACTAAATTAAACTACTGCTAAGCTAAGACACAAAGACAAAAAGAACGAATTGGGAAAATAACTTTAGGAAAAACTCAGTTGATCAAGACGATACCCTTAGGAAGAATCCACCTAGACTTCACTCGTTATTAAACCCTGAACTATATGATTTATTTACTTGGTTTGATTCGTAAGACTCCCTAACGTATATTAAACCCTCTCTCGAGGCGAATAACATCTAACCTTAAGTTAATTAGTGGAACTCTCGTTCTCTTATAATAACCCCCTAGAATAGCAGTAAATCGATCTATGGACTCCCATATTAGGTTTCACCCTAATCCGGCAACATCTCGTCACCCTATCTTTAGGCGTGTGATCAACTCCACTTAATTATGCTAGATCTACTCTTAGGCAGGGTCTATTCCTCCTCCACCTAAGCACATCAAATTGGGATTAAGCATGCATAATTAAGAACAAACTAAGTATTTATCATATAGTTCAGAAATAATAATAAGATCCACCATAGATTTCATCCCCTTCAGGTATCTAAAGGGTTTAGTTCATAACTAAATAAGAAAACATCTCAAGAGAAAAGATAAAACAAAACATAAGAAATCCCTAAAACTCCCTGAAGGAATTGAAGGAGAAATCCATAAATCTTGATAGAATTAGAAGCTTCTTGAGATGGATCAAGCGGCTTTCTTGAGTGATTCCCACAAATCGACCTTTCCAGCTTGGCTCTTTGGCCTAGCTCGACGCCCCTTCAAAGGTGGCACTTAGGGGGTATATATAGGCTCTTGAAATGTGATTCTTTCTCCCTAAGTATCCTTTTTTTCATTGAAATTACTCTTCCAGGTGATGAGGGCACGGCCATGTCTGCGCGCGTGTGGATCGACTTCAAACCGTGTTCAGATTCTTACTTGAGGCACGGCCGTGTAAATCAGGAGTGAGACCGTGTTCTGAATATTCGACAAGGCACAACCGTGTGCTCTTTGGGCCAGGCCGTGTCGATTTCGTGATATGGCCCATTTACTCCGTTTTGGGCCCGTTTCTCGTTCTTTTTATCCTCGGGTGCTTTCTTGGGTATAAGACATGAAAAGAATGGATTAAGAGCACCTTTTTATATGAAACAAGGGACAAATCAGCCAAAAGCATACTAAATGTGGGATTAAAATATGTATACATCGTGCTTGTTTACCATGCCAGTGCTTTCACGTGTACCTGTGATGGTGTGTGCGAGAATGGCGTGAATATACCTTAGGGGTGGGAGAAGGGCTGTCGCCTTAGAGCGGCTGGGGTCGTAGGTGCTTGTGGTGGGGCGTAGGCTGTGCCAGCAGTTGAGGGAGTGCAGTGGAATTGCGGTATGCTCAATCGATGTACCGTGCCCCCTAAACGAAATTGGATGGTACCTGGGTCATCGAACTGTGCCATCACTTTCTGCAATGTGAAAGTGGTGTAGAATTCTAGTGTAAGCTCCAAGTATGTGGGCTCGATGATTGAGAAAAACTGTTCCCAAGGGTCGGTCAAGAGGAAGGCTCGAATATCGGCTGCGAGCCCGACTTACTCTAGTGCGTCCCAACCAGTGCACCTATCGGTGCCTAGGGGTCTATCTCGGATTGCCTTGTAATGCTCTTCCTGAGCTGCTTGGGGAAATTTGAGGAATGGGTGTCGTAGCTCGGAAGAAGCACTTGCTGATGATGACCCGGGCCCCTTTCTTTTCTTGCTTGGGGCGGCTGTAGATCGTTTTGGTCGTGATGACGACATTTGTACCTGAAATTTGTAATCAAATATAAAGCAAGTTCTTTCTCAACAATAATCTAGCCAGAATATGCCACACTAAATCAAGCAAAATTTTGAAAAGTTAGAATCTTAAGCATGTTTAATCAGCAGAAATTATTTGACAGCAATGAGCAAATAAATGTATCAATCTTATTAGTTCTAAAATGCAAGAATTTATTTCTAAATATGAACATGAAATCTAGCAAATAACAACCAATAAATATTCATGGGGATTGAATTTTTGAGACAAGATTGCTAAATAACAATCATGCTTTAATACTAAAAACTAAACAAAAGATGAAAATAAAGAAAAGTGCCATAATGTTTGTCAAGTTTTAAGTCAAGAAAAAGGGAACCTGGGATTTTGATGGTGTGAATCTTTTGAGCACGGGTGGAGCACGGCGGTGGCAGGGGCGTGGCGTTCGGTAGCACGGCTGTGGTGCAGGCGTTGGAGCGGGTTTTGGACAGTTTTTTGGAGAAAAAGGCAAGGAGAAGAGTTTTGGGGTGGAGGAGGATGCGGGTGTGGCTGGATTTGGGAGGAAGGTTGCTGAAATTTGATTTTAGGTTAGGTTTTGGGAAAGTGACGGTTAAATTTTGTTATATAGGGGAGGGGGCACGGTTCATCGCCATGCCCGTGCTCTGTTTTAAAGTGCCCGTGTTTTTTCGCGATTTCAAATTTTAGGCGCGTTCAGGTGGATTTACACGGTCGTGTTGCGTATGACACGCCCATGCTCGAAAAGTCAATAATCTCGCAGGGTCGTAGGACACGGGCGTGTTCTGCCCATGTTATGTAAGTCAGTAGCTTCACACGGTCATCAGGCATGGCCGTGTTTGTCCCTTGCTTAACAAGTTAGTAACCTTGCACGGGAGGTTGGCACGGGCGTGGTCTAGTATCGCAGACCATGTTGGGAAAAATCATTCGTCCCTATTTTTGCACGGCTACTGGCACGTCCGTGGTTCGTCCCCTGTCTTCCACACAGCCATGGGCACGCCCGTGTTCACAGCCGTGTGGCTTAAAACCTGCGCTTTTATTAGACTGATTTAGTATGGAGTTAGATGTTGAATAAGAATAAGAATAAAAATAAAATGTTAGTGAATTAGTGCTCGGGTTGCCTCCCGAGAAGCGCTTGTTTATAGTCTTAAGCTAGACTTTCCCTGATTTCGGTTCTAAAAGAAGGTTCATGGAGCAAAAGCTCCTCTCTCATATTTCCAAAATCCGCACCATTATAAAATTTGAGCCGGTGACCATTTACCTTGAATGTGCCCTTTGTGGGATGAGTTACATCAATTGTGCCATATGGGAAAATTATTTTGATCATGAATGGGCCTGACCATCTTGATTTTAGCTTTCCTGGGAATAGTTTAAGCCTTGAATTGTATAGCAGAACTAAGTCCTCTACTTCGAATTATTTTGATCTTTTGAGACGATCATCATGGCGTCGTTTCGTTGCCTCCTTGTATAATTTCAAATTCTCGTAGGCTTCAGTTCTCCATTCGTCTAGCTCGTTCATTTGCATCATTCTTTTCTTTCCTGCAATTTTAAGATCATAATTCAAAAACTTTATTGCCCAAAAAGCTTTGTGTTCTAATTCGAAAGGTAGATGGCAGCTTTTCCCGTACACAAGTTTGTATGGGGATGTCCCTAAAGGAGTTTTAAATGTTATTCTATAGGCCCATAAAGCATCATCTGCTTTTATTGCCCAATCTTTTCTATTTGATTCAACCGTTTTTTCTAGGATGCGTTTAAGTTCTCGGTTTGCTACTTCAACTTGCCCACTGGTTTGAGGGTGATATGGGGTGGCTGTCCTGTGGTATACTCCATATTTCTTTAGAACTTTTTCAAATTGAGTATTACAGAAATGAGTACCCCTATCACTAATGATGGCTCTAGGTGTCCCAAATTGGGAAAATAGTTTTTTGAGAAATTTAACTACTACCTAGCATCATTGGTAGGTAAAGCTTCCGCTTCTACCCATTTTGACATGTAATCAACTGCTACTAGGATGTATTTATTTCCAAATGAACTAGGGAATGGTCCCATAAAATGAATACCCCATACATCAAATATTTCACATGATAACATATATGTTTGAGGCATTTCATCACGTTTAGAAATATTACCTGTTCTTTGGCCTTTATCACACGAAGTAACATACCTGTTGGCATCTTTGAATAGAGTGGGCCAGTAAAAACCTGATTTGAGTATTTTATGTGCTGTCTTAATGCCACTGTAATGTCCTCCTGAAGGTCTTGAATGGCAATGTTCCAGAAATTTGCTTGCTTCTGCCTTTGTAACGCATCTTTGAATTACCTAATCTACACATGTGTAGAAAAGAAAAGGATCGTCCCAAAAATAGTTTTTCACATCAGCAAAGAATCGCTTCTTTTGGTGAAGTGTTAGTCTTTTTGGCAAGATGTTAACTGCTAAATAATTCACAATATTTGCAAACCATGGTACCTTAGTATGTGTTATAGAAAAGAGTTGTTCTTCGGGAAACGAATCATTTATCTCATTTTCATCGAGCTCTCTGATATGTGGATTCTCAAGTCTGGAGAGGTGATTTGCCGCAAGATTCTCAGCTCCCTTCTTATCTTGTATTTCCAAGTCAAATTCCTGTAAGAGTAAAATCCATCATATGAGTCTAGGTTTTGCATCAGGTTTGTTTAAAAGATAACGAAGAGCTGAATGGTCAGTGTAAACGACAACTTTAGACAATATTAGATACTGTTTAAATTTATCAAAAGCAAAAACTACAGCTAGCAATTCTTTCTCTGTGGTGGTGTAGTTTTCATGTGCTGGTTTTAATGTTCTGCTAGCATAGTAAATTGGCTGAAAATGCTTGTCTCTTCATTGTCCCAAAACTGCACCTACTGCAAAATCACTTGCATCACACATTAGTTCAAAGGGCAGGTTCCAATCAGGTGTAATTATAATCGGGGCATTTGCTAATTTATCCTTAAGGACATTAAATGCATCTAAACATTCCTGATTGAAATTGAAAGGGACATCTTTTTCTAGTAATTTTGTCAAAGGCTTAGCTATTTTAGAAAAATCTTTAATAAATCTTCTATAAAACCCTGCATGTCCTAAAAAGCTTCTAATAGCCTTAACTGAACTAGGGGGAGGTAATTTTTCTATGGTTTCTACTTTTGCTTTATCTACCTCAATCCCTTTACTAGAAATCTTATGTCCTAATACAATCCCTTCTTTAACCATAAAATGACATTTTTTCCAATTCAAAACAAGGTTTGTTTCCTCATATCTCGTTAGAACTCGTTTTAAATTTTTAAGGCAAAGATGGAAAGAATTACCGAATACCGAGAAATCATCCATAAATACCTCTATGATGTCTTCCAAAGTTCGTCAAAGATTGCCAACATGCAACGCTGAAAAGTAGCAGGAGCATTACATAATCCAAAAGGAATTCTATGATAAGAAAACGTATCGTATGGGCATGTAAATGTTGTCTTCTTTTGTTTTGGTCTTCAGGAGCTATGGAGATTTGGAAATAGCCGGAGAGTCTGTCCAAGAAGCAGTAGTACATATGCCCTGATAGTCAACATTTGATCTATGAAGGGTAGAGGGAAGTGCTCTTTTCTGGTGGCATTGTTCAGCTTTCTATAGTCTATACAGACTCTCTAACCTGTAACTGTTCTTGTGGGGATTAACTCATTCTTTTCATTGGGCACCACCGTTATACCTCCTTTCTTTGGAACTATCTGCACAGGACTTACCCAAGTGCTGTCAGAAATAGGATAAATTATTCCTGCATCTAGAAGTTTAATTACCTCAAATTTGACCACTTCTTTCATGTTGGGGTTTAGCCGTCTCTGGGGCTGTACACACGGCTTGTATTCTTCTTCCATTAGAATTTTGTTGGTGCAGAACGATGGGTTTATACCCTTGATGTCAGTGATTTTCCAGGCTATGGCTTTTTTATGTTCTTTTAGTACCATTATCAACTCCTCTTTTTCCTTGGATTCTAGTTATGAAGAGATAATTACCGGTAGCGTAGAATTGTCCCCGAGGAATGCATATTCTAAGTGTTTTGGCAACTATTTCAATTCCAGACTGGGTGGTTCATCAATAGAAGATTTCTGTTTTATTTCATCATTTTTTTCAATGATTTCTTCTTTCATTTGTCTGAATGATGATGTATTCAAATTCATCTCATCGCCTTTATCTTCTTTCCCCTCTTCTTAAGTCAGGCATAGTTCCATCGTGTCGTCATTTATGATTTCCTGTAATGAATTTTGAATGATATAATCAGTAGTATCAACAAAATAACAGGAATCATCTTGCTCTTTAGAATAACGCATGGCATCATAAATTTGAAAGATAATTTCTTCATCGCCTATCCTTAATGCAAGTTTACAGTCACCTACATCAATAACGGCTCTAGCAGTAGCTAAAAAGGGACGCCCTAAAATTAAGGGAACATTAATGTCTTCCTCCATGTCTAACACAAAAAAATCAACAGGGAAAATAAATTTATCAATTTTCACTAAGACATCTTCGATAACCCCTCTAGGATATTTAATGGATCTATCGGCTAATTGAATACTCATCCTAGTGGGTTTTGGTTCTCCAAGATCTAGTTGTGTAAACATTTTGTAAGGCATTAAATTAATACTGGCACCTAGATCAGCTAATGCTTTCATAATATTTAAGCTACCAATCAAACAAGGGATAGTAAAACTTCCTGGGTCTTTTAATTTGGTTGTTAACTTGTTTTGGAGGATGGCTGAGCATTCTTCATTAAGTTCCACCTTTGACACTTCTTCAAGCTTCCTTTTATTCGTCAGGAGTTCCTTTAAGAATTTTGTGTACTTCGGCATCTATGAAATGGCTTCAACAAAAGGTAAGTTAATATGTATTTGTTTAAAAAGTTCAAGAAACTTACCTTATTGGGCATCTAATCGTTCCTTTTTTAACTTTGCTGGATATGGTATTGGTGGTTTATTCTCTTTGCGTTCTCTATTTACATCCTTAACTCCCTCATCTCTTGCTTTGTTATCTTCGTGTGGGATTTGTTTCTTTGGTTCAACTAATTCCTTTCCACTTCTTAGTGTAACTGCTTTTACCTGTTCTGTTTCTTTAGAAAACAATTCTGCCCGTATTTCACAAATCATCTCAGTAAGTAATCCAACTGACTTAGTGAGCTCCCCGAATGACTCAGTAAGTTTTTCAACTGAAGCTTGTTGATCTTTAAGGGTTCTCTTTGTATCTTGGAAACGGTTTTCTGTGTCTGCCATGAATTTTGTCAGTGCCTCTTCGAGGGTTGGCTTTTTCTCTTGCGGATATGGCTAATTTTGGAAGTTTTGTTGTCTTTGAATTCCTTGATTTCCTTGACCTCCCCATGAGGAATTTGGCTGGTTCCTCCAACCTGGATTGTAAGTATTACTATAATTATTATTATTGGATCTGAAATTATTACCTATATAGTTCATCTATTTGCACTCTGCTCCCGGTTGGTAGGGTGGATACTCAGGATTCGCCACAGTTCCACTTGCGTCGCACTGCATTACTGGATGTGCTTGTGAAGAGCACAAACTATCAATCTTTTTATTCATCATCTCCATATGTGTTGATAGCATGGTTACTGTGTCTATGTTGAAAGCTCCGGCTGATTTTGTCGGTTTCGTTCTTGTAACTTGCCACTGATAATTATTCAGTGACATCTCTTCAATGAACTCGTAGGCTGTTTCAGGAGTTTTATTATTCAGAGTTCCACCGGCGGCTGAATCGATTAGTTGCCTTATTGAGGGGTTTACACCGTTATAGAATGTTTGGACTTGTAGCCACAAGGGTAAACCATGGTGTGGACACCTTCTCAAGAGATCCTTGTATCTCTCCCATGCATTGTATAATGTCTCTAAATCCATCTGCACAAAAAGAAGAGATATCATTCCGTAATTTGGCCGTCTTAGCTGGTGGAAAATATTTTAATAAAAATTTTTCGGTCATTTGTTCCCATGTAGTGATTGACCCTCGTGGTAATGAGTTTAACCATTGTTTGGCTTTATTCCTTAATGAAAAGGGAAATAATCGAAGACGTATGGCATCATCAGAAACGCCATTTATTTTGAAGGTATCACAGAACTTTAAGAAATTAGCTATATGAATATTTGGATCTTCGTCCTGCAAACCATCAAATTGAACAAATTGTTGAATCATTTGTATTGTGTTAGGCTTTAATTCAAAATTATTAGCAGCTATAGCAGGCCTAACAATACTTGATTATGCTCCTGTTAAATGTGGTTTAGCGTAATCAAACTTTGTACGTGGAGCATTGCGTTCCCCCACGTCATGGGGTTGTGGAATATTCTTGTCCATCCCTTTAGTAGGATTGGATCTGCCTTCTTGATTCTCCTCTGGGTAATTTAGGGCTCGCCTGATTTCTCTGCGATTCCTTCGAGCGGTGGCTTCAATATCACTGTCGTATACTAAAGGTCCTCTCGGGTTCCTTCTAGTCATAAACCAGAGGTACCTGAGAAGAAAAAGGAAGAAATAAAAGTTAGCAAAATTAAAATTTTAACCTAAAAACAAAAATAAATTGCGGAAAATAAAAATAATGGCTAAAGTAATAAAAATAGAGTTTTCTTAATATTTTAGTTCCCCGGCAACGGCCTTGATCGCTAAAATCAGAGCTTTAAAATTTACAAAGAATATGATTGAACCTGGAGACTAACTCTGACAACGATTAAAGGCAAGTGTACCTATCAAACAGTAGTATAGCTTAGGCAAAACCGGATTGTCGAACCCAAAGGAACTAAAAGTACTAATACTAACTTTCTTTTTATTATTTAGCCTAAAATAAAGTGAAGTTACTTTAAACTAAATTAAACGATTGCTAAGCTAAGACACAAAAACAAAAAGAGCGAATTGGGAAAATAACTTTAGGAAAAACTCAGTTGATCAAGACGATACCCTCAGGAAGAATCCACCTAGACTTCACTCGTTATTAAACCCTGAACTATATGATTTATTTACTTAGTTTGATCCGTAAGACTCCCTAACGTATATTAAATCCTCTCTCGAGGTGAATAACGTCTAACCCTATGTTAATTAGTGGAACTCTCGTTCTCTTATAATAACCTCCTAGAATAGCAGTAAATCGATCTATGGACTCCCATATTAGGTTTCACCCTAATCCAGAAAAATCTCGTCACCCTATCTCTAGGCGTACGATCAACTCCGCTTAATTATGCTAGATCTACTCTTAGGCAGGGTCTATTCCTCCTTCACCTAAGCACATCAAATTGGGATTAAGCATGCATAATTAAGAACAAACTAAGTATTTATCATATAATTCAGAAATAATAATAAGATCCATCATAGGTTTCATCCCCTTCAGGTATCTGAAGGGTTTAGTTCATAACTAAATAAGAAAACATCTCAAGAGAAAAGATAAAACAAAACATAAGAAATCCCTAAAACTCCCTGAAGGAATTGAAGGAGAAATCCGTCGTCTTGAGTAGAATTCTGGCTGCTTGAGATGAATCAATTGGCTTCCTTGGAGTGATTCCCACAAATCTGACCTTTCCGGCTTGGCTCCTTGGCCTAGCTCGACGCAGCTTCAAAGGTGGTACTTAGGGGGTATATATAGGCTCTTGAAATGTGATTATTTCTCTCTAAGTATCCTTTTCCGACTGAAATTGCTCTTTCCAGTAACAGGGGCAAGGCCATGTGACACGCTCGTGTGGATCGACTTCAAACCGTGTTTGGATTTCTTACTTGAGGCACGACCGTGTAAATCGGGGGTGAGACCGTATTCTGAATGTTTGACAAGGCATGGCCGTGTGCTCTTTGGGCAGGCCGTGTTGATTTTGTGATATTGCCCATTTACTCCGTTTTGGGCCCGTTTCTCGTTCTTTTTAACCTCGGGTGCTTTCCTAGGTATAAGACATGAAAAGAAAGGATTAAGAGCACCTTTTTATATGAAACAAGGGATAAATCATCCAAAAGCATACTAAATGTGGGATTAAAATATGTTATAATTACGATTTATCAGCTATTAATATCAATTGAGATGGAATGTATGTGAATTCGTGTTATAAATAAGTCAACAAGTTGATAACGTCTGAGAAGTCCCATTTGAACCTAAGGATAGATAGGATAGTATATGTCATGACATAGGTGTCTGTTATGTGATATCATGTAAGACCACGTCTGGGACATTGGCATTGATTCAAGATGTCGTGTAAGACCACGTCTTGGACGTTGGCATCGATATGAGACTTACGTGTAAGACCATGTCTGGGACATTGGCATCGTATTGATTCGTGTAAGACCCTGTTTGGGACAGTGGCATCGATATCTGATTACATGTAAGACTGCGTCTGGGATGTTGGCATTGTACGACTATTCTGAGCACTCTGAATATCTTACTAGGTTTCGAATGGTTCAATGGGAAAATTCGAGAAATGAAGGACTATGTGAGTTGTATATCCGTTTCAGGTACGTTTGCAAAGTACACTATTTGTGTATAAAAGGTAAGTGTCTATATGAACTTACTAAGATGAATATGTGTATTGAAATGATGTTATAATAAGTGAAAATATGCTTGAATAAGCTATGTGTATATGTGGTATTTGAATTGAAGAATATGGCAAGATATGGCTAAGTAAATGAGCCAAAGAGTATGTGATGAATTTAAAATGAGAACTATTAATGTCATTGGATCAATATGATTATGTATATTTTATGCTAAGTTTATTTGTATATGGCTTACTAAGCTTTGGAAAGCTTACTTTGTGTGTGTTTATTCTGTTTTATAGATCGTCAAAGCTACTGAAGGCCCGGGACCGTCGAGGAATCGTCATCACACTACTCAAACTCATTTTGGTACTTTGAATGTATATAGCTAAATATGACATGTATAGGCTAGTCTTTTTTGTGTATGTTTGAGTTAAGAAATTAGCTGTGTGATGTGGCTAGTTATATGTTGGTATTATGTATTTGTAAATATGGTATATAATGTTAGTTTTGGTATGATCCCATGATTATGAAATGGTCAAGGCTATGGTAAGCATATAAATGCATTATAAGTATGTATGTTTGATCTATGAAATGGTTATATGAAAGATAATTGTGGATGAATCATGCTTGAATGTATATGTGTTTTAGTTGGACGAATTGGCATGATTGGAAATGAGATTGAATATGGAGATTTGTTGATTATTTGACATGTTTTTGGTTGTCAATTGTGCATGAAATGAATTGGAATATTGCTTGTAGGGTTGACCCCAGTGTGGGTGGCATTTTGGCCTTGCAAATGGCCTGTTTTGCATACACGGCCGTGGTACACGGGTGTGCCTAGTGGCCGTGTGAACAAGTCAGTAGCTAGACTAATTTTACATGGCCATGGCACACGGGCGTGTCTGGTGGCCGTGTGGATAAGTCAGTATACATGCTCTGTTTTGGCATGGCCAGGACACATGGGTGTGTCTGGTAGCCGTGGATGGCACATGGGCTACCCACACGGGCGTGTGACCTCGGTAACTTAGAAAATTTTAAAATTTTTTAAGGATTTTAGTATGTGTTCGGTTTAGTCCCAACCCTATACTAAAGCATGATTAAGGTCTCGTTGACCTATAAAAGGGACACTTTGATTGCGATTGATGAATTGTATTATGAAATGTCTGTAAAAGTTTTCAATTTGCCCGGTAATGCCTTTAACCCTAATCTGGCGACGGATACGGGTTAGGGGTGTTACATTAATTTTTGAAATGGAAGCTTTGGTTATGAATTTGAATTAGTTTATTAAGTGGTTTTTGTTAATTATTAGTTAAGGGATTAAATTGAAAAAAATATTAATTTTAAATGGAAATTTTTTAAATTATGAAAAATTAAGTATTGTTCTAGTCTAGAGTGAAATTCGACTAGTATAGAAAACTTGAAAAATTTTGTTAAATTTGGAATATCAGGTTTAGGGACTAAATTGTGAAAAATGTAAAAAATTAGGGAAAATATGTAAATAATGAAAATTTAAGGGTCATATGCACTAAATTGAGTGTGATGTGTGAATTTAATAGATTGTATTTAAGTACTACATAGATCAAGACTCAAATCAAAAATAAAAAAATCGAGGAAAAGGAAAAATTATGGAGTAGTCCTTGCATGTTAACCGGAAGTGAATCGCAGGTAAGTTCCTAGTGTTTTAATATGTAAATGTAAACTTATGGTTATTATGTTATTTTTTTCTAGTTAATTGTATTCATATATGAGAAATTTTATTGGTTCCCTATATGATATTTATTATTGCAATTGAGTACGTATGGGAATGAATATTTGATAGTTGCAATTATTGAAATTGCATTTTATTGACTATAATAAACGGTGAATATGTTTAATAGTAACGAATTTACATGAAATGCCCGGTTGAACGTAGTAAACATTTAGGATACGTTTGGCATGCAAATGGGTTAGTATACGCGCTTGTACGAGTTTGCACTTTGGTGCCTTTGTTACACTTAGGTGTCTCTGTTTGTACTTCGGTGCCTCTGATTGCACAATCGTGCATTTGTCTGCATTTCGGTGCCTCTGTTACGCATCTATGATGCTTCTGGTATGGTGTAGTTACCCGAGTATCCGAGTCAAGTTACTAGTTCATTGGGCTATGAAATAATTGAATTACAACCTATTTATGTGCATATATGTTATTGCATATTCATAGTATTGGTAAGTGAAAAGCATTATAATGAATTTCTTAGTTACATGTATGGATTGTTACATTGAGGAAATGTGATTTATGATATGAGTAAGTTCTTTGAGATGGAAGTTGTTTTGATACACTTGAATATGTGAGCAATTACTAATGTGATTGGTGAATTGGTATTTGGTGATCAGGAATTGTAAATTATCTCTTTAAGTGTTTACTTTGATTAAGGTAAGTTAATTTAATGTTTATAGTATGAGCTTACTAAGCTTATTTAGCTTACTTGTTTCATTTATATTATTTTGTAGTTGATAAGTTTGCAGACTGACCTGGCGGAACAATTGGAATCTCACACTATCCAGCGATTTTGGTAGCTTTGTATCATGTTTTGGGATGTGGCATGTATATAGGTGTTTTGTTGTAAAAATGTAAATACTATGCTATAATATTGTACCTACCGGAATGCTTGATTTGAATGTGTATGTTTGAGGTATTTTTGGTTGGGTTGATTCTTAATAGTCAAGAGTTAGATGTTAACACTTTGGAATGGCAATTTTTTAGTATGTTTATGCTTTGGTCATTTTGGTTGATGTTTGAGCATATGTAAATGGTTAATGTCATGTGCTATTTTGCTATGTTAGTGAATGAATGATCTTTAATTCTAGTGCCTTTGAATGACATATTGGTAGGTATAGGATGAATTCAATTTTCACTAGTAATTAGTGATTTGAAAGTGTTTTTGAACCATGGGAATGAACTAGGTATGGCATGTCTTGTTATGTAATGAATGGTGCATGGATTTACTTAATTTCGTGGTTAAAAATTATGCACACGGGTAGTCACACGACCGTGTGCCACACACAATCACTTTACACAGCTGTGTGTATTTATTGTTTTTAAGTATATATTCATAGGACTTGCGACACGGCCTTGTGAGTCAAAATAGTTTGTTACACGGTCTAGCACATGGCCTGCAACACGGCCGTGTGACCCCTATTTTGAAAATTTTCAAGTTTTTTCGAAATCTTTTGATTTGTTTTGATTTGACCTTGGATTGCTCTTAAACTGTTTTTAGGGCCCTGTAAGACTAAATTAAGGCCCTTAAGTATATTTATATCTTAAATTGATTTGTTTATATATGTTTGTAATTTTTTTGTTTAAATTGTTTTGAAATGAAGTTAAATGTTCTGTTTAGCTGGGTAACACTCTGTAACCTTAATCCGGTAACAGAGTTGGGATAGGGGTGTTACATTTAGTGATATTAGAGCTACGGTTTAGTCGATTCTAAGACTAATGTAGCTTGTAATGAGTCTAGAATATACATGCCACATATACCCTATGATAGTGTAATGCTTTTGATCCGTTCTAACATTGTATTTCCTTATAGAAACAAGATGTCAATTGAATCAAATTAGGGTGTAGTTAATGAAGTTGAGAGTAGTGTACAAGCTTCTAACCCCGAAACAAGTCAAAGTGTGTCAGTCGCGCAATCATTTGGTGATGAAATGAAAATTTTATTTTTCGATATGATGAACCAATGGTTTAATGAGTTTAAACAAGTGAACCATGTGACCCGCAACCTCCACACCCTATTGTAGCTCCTTCGACACCTTTATGTCCTCAAAATCCTGTGTCTATGACTGTTACTCATCTTTCAGTGGATAAAATTCAAAAATGTAGAGTTGAGGAATTTAGAGGTAAGGTTTATGATGATCTATCAAAAGTCGAATACTGGTTAGTGAATACGAAGAGAGTTTTTGTAGAATTGAAGTGTACACCTGAAGATTGTCTAAGATGTGCAGTTTCATTTCTAAAAGATGAAGCATACTTATGGTGGGATACTTTAACTACAATGACATCAAGTGATCGCATTAACTGGAATTTCTTTCAGACAGAATTTAGAAAGTGAAAACCGTAAAAGTAACATATTTTAAGCCCACATTTGGCATGTTTTTGGATGATTTAAGCCTTGAATTATGTAATTTGGTGCTCTTAATCCTTTGTTTTCATGTTTTATACTCAGAAGAGCATCGGATGACGAAAAGAATGGAAAATGGGCCAAAAACGGAGTAAATGGGCCATATCACGAAATCGACATAGCCTGGGCCCAAGACCACACGGCTGTGCCTCATTCACGACCTGGCCGCGACTTACACGGGCGTATGCCATGAGCGTGTCCCTACTATAAGAAAGAAGAGTTTCACTCGGATTAGGATACTTAGGGGCAAAGAAACACATTCAGAAGCCTATATAAACACCCTAAGTATAACCTAAAAGGGGGGAACCCAAGGCTTTAGTCAGGGGGCGTCTAGCTAGGCAAAAGAAGGCAGATTTGAGAGGAATTACTCGAAGATAGCCAGTTGATTCATCTTAAGAAGCCAGTACTCAAGACGGAGGATTGATCGTTGTTTTCACGATGTCAAAGTCTTAAAATTTATAATAAGAATGATCAAACCTGAAAACTATCTATGACAATGATTTGAGGCAAGCTTACCTATCGAACAGTAGTATAGTTAAGGCAAGAGCGGAATGTCGAACCCAAAGGAACCAAAAGTACTAATACTAACTCTCTTTTTATTATTTAGCCTAAGAATCAAAGTGATTTTTATCTAATCTAAAATTAACTAACTACTAAACTAAAGACTCTAAGACAAAGAAGAATGAATTTGGGAAAATAACTTTGAAGAAAAAACCAATTGATTAAGACGACACCTAAGGAAGAATCCACCTAGACTTCACTTGTTATCTAACTCTGAACCAGACGATTTATTCATTTGACTTGATCCTTAAGATTCCCTGAGTTATATTAATTCCTCTCTCGAGGCGACTAACGTCTAACCCCTAGGTTGATTAATTGAAATCTCTTTCTAATTAAAACCCCTAGAATTGCATTAACTCGATCTATGGACTCCCATATTAGGTTTCACCCTAATCCGGCAAAATCTCGCCACCCTATCTCTAGGCGAGCGATCAACTCTGCTTAATTATGCTAGATCTACTCTTAGGCAGGGACTTTTGCTCCTCCACCTAAGCACATCACACTTGAATTAATATACCGGAAATATCATATAGTTCAGCAAACAATAACAAGATTCATCTTAGGTTTCATCCCCCTTAGGTATCTGAGGGTTTAGTTCATAATAATAAAAGAAAACATCTCAGAAGAAAAGATAAAGCAAAACATAAGAAATCCCTAAAACCCACTGAAGGAATTGAAGGAGATATCCTCCGTCTTGAGTATAATTCTGGCTTCTTGAGATGGATCAACTGGCTATCTTCGAGTAAATCTCCACAAATCTGCCTTCTCTGGCCTAGTCGGATGCCCCCTGACTAAAGCCTTGGGTTCCCACCTTTTCTGGTCATACTTAGTGTGTTTATATAGGCTTTTGAATATGTTTCTTTGCCCCTAAGTATCCAAATTCGAATGAAACTCTTCTTTCCTACGACAGGGACATGCCCATGGCACACGCCCGTGTAAGTCGTGGCCAGGCCGTGTTCGAACCTGTTGAATGGGGCACGACCGAGTGATCTTGGGCCCAGGCCATGTGGATTTTGTGATATGGCCCATTTACTCCATTTTGGGCCCGTTTTCTGTTCTTTTCGTCCTTTGGTGCTCTCCTGAGTATAAAACATGAAACATAGGATTAAGAGCACCAAATTACATAATTCAGGGCTTAAATCATCCAAAAGCACGCTAAATGTGGGCTTAAAATATGTTACTTTTACGGTTTATCAAATACCCCCACACTTAAGCTTTTGCTTGTCCTCAAGCAAAATTCTCAACTCATAATTTAAATGAACTTCCTTGATCCATAAAATTTATCAATAATGTTTCATCATAATTCAAAGATAATTTATACATGGATAATTCAATTCAAAAAGTTCTAAAGACTCAAACAATCAAAGTCATAGTTTTTATAGTATGAAAACATAGGTGTTTCCCCTTACCTGAATAATTACCTCTGATTCAAAATCGACAAGAATTGACATCCTCACTAAAGATTCACTCAAATCACTCGAAGTGTTTAAGGTTCAGAATTAAGCACTCAAAAGTCGAACATGAAAAGTTAATCCCACAGGCTTCATGAAAATCAAATCTCCTCCACTAAAATATGAGATGATACACAAATCAAAAGGTCTTTAAAAGGGTTGTAACAGGGCTTAGGTTAAGGGTATGGATATAGGCTGAATTAGAAGGTTAGAATTGAGACTGACCTGACAATTACCTAACTAGAAAAATAAACTAATCTTAAATAATTACATCAATTGAAAACTAATAATACGAGCTTTTTCTTCAAGATTTTAAATTTACATGTATAAGCTCAGCTAACATAGAACTAATAATGAGTATATTTCAATTTTTTAAGAACAAGTCAAATGATGAATTTACTACTAAAATAAAATAATTAGGTAACCAATCAAATCAAATCCCGATATAAGGGTAGTCAAATGGAATGGTGATAACAAATACAAAGGGTTTTGGTTTAATATTAGTGGGTAAGTTAATAAAAAGGGTTGTTGGATCAAATGGGTTCACTAGGGGTTAATTATGAATGTAGGATTTTAATAGAGTGAGTGGGTTAAATCCTAGGTGCCTTTATCATCTCTGTATATCAAATCAAAGGTCTAGTCTCGACATGTATAAACAATGCAAGTTCTAGAATAACAGATCAATATTGACACACTCATAATCAATAAAGTGAGCAAGAAAAAGAATATATGCTCTAGAAGGCTCAAAATCTCACAAAAAATTATGGGTTTTTGATGTCAACCTCGTAAATTTCAAACTTCAAGGTAACATTCAGATTTAGGTAGACAACCTAAAAAAAATTTAAAATTTTGAGAAATAGACTTATCATGCTTGATTCTCTAGTATTCTTTAAATTTAATTATCAATGCACAATTATCAATGACTTAATCCAAAACATATCAATAAAAATCATAAATCAAAGGAAATTTCATTCTAATCATAATATGATAAAATTACTTCAAGACAAGGCATAATTCAGGGGTTTAAGAATAATGAAGAAAGTTAGGCACTTTCTCAAAATAACTATTCACCCCCCCACACTTAAGGTGTACATTGCCCTCAATGTACAAGGATAGATAATAGCGCATTAATAATAAAATCATAAGGTAGGGAGAGAAGTGAAACTTCCTGAATTATGGATGAGATCCTTGGAGGATGTTTCATGATGGATGTGATGACTAGGTATAAGTGATAATTTTGTTCCTTGAGTTGTATATTAATTTTATCTAATCTGCGAAGTCATCAACGAAATGTTTAGGGAGAAATATTTAATGAAAGTTGTTAGAGATACTCGAGGGTTAGATAGCCAGTGATAAAAGAAACTAAACTGTACTAAATAAAAGTTCTAACAAGACAAAATAAAAAGTTTAATAACTGAAAATTAAACATAAATAATAAAAAAGTGGCAAATAAAGATAAGAAAAAGGACTCAAAGGTCCTCGTAATCTGCTGAGTCGCTGGGTGGTCGAGGCGGCGATATATGAAAGTGGTGACAAATCTGCTGAAGCGTGGCCTCAATGCCGTCAAATCATCGAGCGTTATCATTGAATTGTTGAGTACAGTAGTGCTGAAACCGAGTGAGGCGTGCAGAAATGTCTGAAAGTGAAGCTGTTGCATGGGAGGGATGCTGGCTCAGGAGTGGCACCTCCTGTGGTGGTGGGACATCATCAGTAATGTCCTCGGGATCCTCCTCGTCGGTAGGGTGGGCTAGTCGGTATTGAGGAGGATCGGTTCCACGTCGATATTTGATCATCCTCATATGCAGCATAGTCTGGATGCCCTGGGGTACCATCTTCCCAATCAGTGTAAGAGAGGAGGTCTGGGTCTCAGTGTGGAGGAGGCCGAAGTACCGAGCCAAACGTGTGACGTATGTACCCATCGATATGATCCCCCTCCTATGTGGCTCTGTCTGGTTTTGGATGGCACGAGCTATGAAGTAAGCTAGGTAAAAAACGTGTCCGTTTGACATGCACCATAGGTAGTAGATGTCGTGAATATTTACGATGCTGGTGCTTTCACGTCGACCCGTAAGAGTATGAGCCAAGATGGCATGTACGTACCTCAGGGACGGGACAAGAGCCGTCGCCTTGGAGCGACTGGGGTCGTAATTGCCCTTGTTAGGGGCTAAATTGTACCAACAGCTTACGGGGGTGCAGTGAAACTGGCGATGTAGCTCGGAGAGGTCATTCTCTACTACGAAGTCTTCCGTATAGAGTCCAAGTGCGGCCCCGAATTGTGGTACGTTCAGCTATCGTATGGTGCCTCCCAGGCGGAATTGTATCGTTCCCGGATCATCGTATTGTGTTATCACCGTCTGGAGTTGGAAAGTAGAGCAGAGCTCTAAAGTAAGCTCCAAGTACGTAGGCTCGATGATGGTAAAAAATTGATCCCACGGATCGGTTGTAAACGGAGCTCGGACATCATCTGTAAGACGGACCTGCTCTAAAGCGGCCCAATCAATGCATCTACCAGTGCCGAGAGGTTGCGACCGTAGTGCCTTGCAACTGTTGTCTTGGGTGGCTTGAGGGAATTGGAGGAACCGATGGCGCACTTCGGTGGTTGCGCTAGCAAAGGATGAGTCGGGTCCCTTTCATTTTCTTAGAAGTGGTGGCTGCGGTTCGCTTTCCTCGTGACGACGACATTGTTCCTGAAAATAGTTGATATTCAAGTAATTTTCTACCAAAATAAAGCAAGTAGTTTGATCAATACCCAAAATATTCAAAGTCTAAATAGGAAAATTTCAACCATAAGTAACCATTTCGACAGTGATTAGTTCTATCTGGTTCTAATTAACTAACTAAACAATGACTAAAATACTTCAGATAGTAATCAAATTAGTTCTAAAATTCTAAAGATTAATTTAATAATAATAAATAAAAATAATAGTAAAAAGAGACTAAACAAAATGAAATCTTAATCATATAATAGGTAAATAGATGGGAATGCAATATTAAAGTGTGACTAGTAGTGCTTTCGAGCGTGGCGACGTGGACGGGCGGAGCACGGGCGTGTAGACTGAAAGCTAGGGACGTGTGCTGCGATTTAGTTGTGAAACACGGTGTTGGAAGACCTTTGGGGCGGACGTGTTGGCGGAGCACGGGCGTGTACTGGTTCTTTGTTGTTGGAAGACCTTTGGGGCGGACGTGTTGGCGGAGCACGGGCGTGTACTGGTTCTTTGTTGTGAAGGAAAATGGAAGATTTTGGATGGGGGAAGGCAATGGTAGGGGATTCTTAATGATAGCCGGAGTTTTGGTGGTAGCTTTTAAAGAGAAAATGGCTAGGGTTTACAAATGGGGGGGAATTTTGGGGATGACGATCGTGGGAGTCTTTACATAGGGAGGGAGACACGGGCAAGTGCCACACCCATGTCTCTTTTATTTGGCCCGTGTTTTTCACGATTTTTGAATTTGGGGGCGTTTGCGATGTTGCCCACGCCCGTGCTTATAGGCCGTGTATGATTATGTTCGCTTCTCCCAAGCCCGTGCTACATTTGCCACACCCGTGTTCATATAGTCAGTGTTGTACGCGGTTGGTTGGCACGGGCGTGGCTCTTGTACGTGTTGGTTTACTCAGAATAGACCACGATCGTATCTCACGGCCTTGTTCTTTTTATCGCAGCCCGTGTTGGGGGAAAATTTTTGTTCTTTATCTCACACGTCTGCCTGCACTCCCGTTTTTCATCCTATGGCGACCACACAGCCACGGGCACGCCCGTGTGTAAGGCCGTGTGGTAGGAAACCTGCACTTTACTGAATCAGTTAGTTTGATTTAGGTGCTAAAAAGGGAAAATAAAACTAAAATGGGGAAATTAATGGGGTTAGTGAAGTTAGTGCTCGGGTTGCCTCCCGAGAAGCGCTCGTTTAAAGTCTTAAGCTAGACTCACCCTGTTTTCATTCCTGAAAGAAGGTTCATGGAGCTAAAGCTCCTCTCTCAATTCATTGAAATCTTCACCATTAGAAAGTTTCAGTCGATGGCCATTGATAAACCATAAAAGTAACATATTTTAATCCCACATTTAGCATGCTTTTGGATGATTTATCCCTTGATTTATGTAAAAAGGTGCTCTTAATCCTTTCTTTTCATGTCTTATACTCAGGAAAGCACCAGAGGATGAAAAAAATGAGAAACGGGCCTAAAACGAAGCAAATTGGGCCAAGGGAGAAATCGACACGGCTTGGACTTAAGCCCACATGGCCATGCTTCACTAATCATCTAGAACACGGCCTGACCCTCGATGTACACGGCTATGTCTCATTAACGAAATCCAAACATGGCTTGGCCACGATTAACACGAGCGTGTGCCATGGCAGTGTCCCTGTCACTGGAATAAGCAATTTCATTCGGATTTGGATACTTGGAGGCAAAAAAACACATTCCAAAGCCTATTCAAACACCATAGTAGGAATTCTACTTAAATTAGGATATTTAGGGGCCAAGTAAGGCATCTCAAAGCCTATATAAACACACAATGAGGCAACTTGAAAGATAAGTTCGACAGAAGTCGGAACCGGCATGCAGCTAGGCCAAGGAGCCAAGCCGAAAAGGTCAGAATTGTGGGAATCGCTCGAAGTTAGCCAGTTAATCCATCCCAAGAAGTTGGAATTATACTCAAGACGACGGAATTCTCCTTCAATTCCTTTAGGGATTTTTAGGGATTTCTTATGTTTTGTTTTATCTTTTCTCTTGAGATGTTTTCTTTATTCATTATGAACTAAACCCCTCAGATACCTGAAGGGGATGAAACCTAGATGAATCTTGTTATTTGATTTTTGAATTATATGATAAATACTTAGTTTGTTCTGAATTATGCATGCTTAATCCAAATCTGATGTGCTTAGGTGGAGGAGGAATAGACCCTGCTTAAAAGTAGATCTAGCGTAATTAAGCGGAGTTGATCGCATGCCTAAAGATAGGGTGGCGAGATTTTGCCAGATTAGGGTGAAACCTAATATGGGAATCCATAGATCGATTTACTGCTATTCTAGGGGGTTATTATAAGAGAACGAGAGTTCCACTAATTAACCTAGAGACGTTATTCACCTCGAGAGAGGGTTTAATATACGTTAGGGAGTCTCACAGATCAAGCTAAGTAAATAAATCATATGATTTAGGGTTAGGTAACAATTAAAGTCTAGGTGGATTCTTCCTAAGGGTATCGTCGTGATCAATTGAGTTTTTCTTCAAGTTATTTCCCAATTCGTTCTTTTTGTCTTTGTGTCCTCAGCTTAGTCATCGTTAATTTAGATTAAAACAACTTCAGTTTATTTTAGGCTAAATAATAAAAAGAAAGTTAGTATTAATACTTTTAGTTCCTTTGGGTTTGACAATCTGGTCTTGCGTAAGCTATACTACTGTTCGATAGGTACACTTGCCTTTAATCGTTGTTAGAGTTAGTTTCCAGGTTCGATCATTCTTTTATAAATTTTAAAGCTCTGATTTTAGCGATCAAGTTTTTGGCTCTGATATTAAGGAAGCTTAATTTTTATTACTTTAGCCATTTTTATTATTATTGCAATTTATTTTTTTATTATTAGTTTTATTTTTACTTTGCTAATTTTTCTTTTCTTTGACAGGTAATTTTAGTTTAGAGGAGATGGCACTAAATAACTATCAGTGGCAAGTTATGAGGACAACGCCAACAAAAGCCGCCAGTGTCTCCAACCTCGACGTGTTCACTAGGTTATCTACCCAGCTAGAGATGATGAATAAAAAGATTGGTTGTAACACCCCAAACCCGGCCTAGATGTTACGACCGGAAAGGGTTGTTTAAAATCTGTGCGTTTGTTAAAAATTTCGACTTTAAATATTTATTCACTGGTAATCCTTTATTTAACATTTGGGAAAACGATTATTAAGGGTTTAGGAAATTCCCGTATTGAACATTTAATAATAATAGGCAGTAATCAAATTAAAAGCTAAACCAAATAAAATACCAAATTTAAAGTAATAATGGCCTTATTACAAAATAAAATCCCGAATTAAAATAAGTTCAAATTAAAACAAAGTTTACGAAAGTAATCGTAATGCATGGCCACCTCGAATCCACCCCGGCTCTAAAACCTGCGATCTATGAATTACCTGCAAAAATTTAAGCAGAAGGGGTGAGTTAAGAAGACTCAGTGTGCAATCACTCCACACCAACCATAGCTGGGCCTGAGCCCATTCAAATACCAACTGGGCCTTAGCCCTTACAAATCACTTTGGGCAAAGCCCATACAGAAACAGACTGAGCCTTGGCCCATTTCGCAGAGAATAGTAGATAATCAGAAATTAATGCGTTATGATGCAAAACCCCAACCCAACCTAAAATTTTCCATCCTCTACACACCATCCCGTACCAGCCAATCACACCGTGGGGATTTTTACAATCAACCCTCCATCCGCTACACTCCATATGTGGCACCTAGCCACTGGTGACAGAGTCACAAATTATCATATGTGGGGCCAACCCACTTGTGGTACCAAACTACTACTGACAATCCCTACTAATCATGCATGTGGGGCCAACCCACTATGGTACCGAACCACCGGGACAAGTCACGAAATCATATGTATGTGGTACCAAACCACTGGTGGTTCCAAACCACTAGTGACAAAGTCACAAATAATAATACGTGGGGCCAACCCACTTGTGGTACCAAACCACTGGTGACAATCCCTAATGAATATATGTGGGGCCAACCCACTGTGGTACCAAACCACTGGGACAAGTCACAGAAATAATATATATGTGGTACCAAACCACTGGTGGTTCCAAACCACTGAGACATAGTCACTGTATGAATTATGTGGGGCCAACCCACTTGTGGTACCAAACCACTGGTGACAGTCTTTAAAAACACTTCCCCTTTACATCATATCCCAAGCCCATGCAACATGTTATGACATAATAATTCGTGTATGCAGTATGACATGTATGCAAATCATATATCAAATATAACGTATGAAATGAATTACCATCATAATCAGAATAACAAATACAATATAATCAAGCTAATCAACCTCTAAGGGTATAACAGTAATTTACATACCAAGGGTATTTTCAAAATTTACCTATTGAGGGTATTTCAGTAATTTACCCTCCAAGGGTATTTCGGTGACTTACCTACCAAGGGTATATCAGTAATTCTGCACCTGGAATGGCCTTTCCGAAGGCCCAATGTCACCTCGAGCGACTCAACTACCATTTCTGGTCGTACCGGACTATTGGGCCAAAAACTGATTTCGACCCATTCGGGCCCACATGCTCATGTAGCCCACTTAACACAAATCTAGCCACGTATATGAGATTCACCTAGTCTAGTTCACTATATACTACACCATCATACAATTTTATTCAATTGGGCCCACGGGCCTATTGGGCCCATTTCAGCCCATCGTGGCCCAAGCAGCCTCAACCCACAAGAATACTACTGATGGCCTCAACTATCGCGTCGAAGCCCCACACTTGCGCTCGCACGCTCGAGTGGCTATTACTGCCATGACCGGCACTTTGGCGTTTGCCGCTCTACAGGTGGAGTAGAGAGAGTTACACACCTGATAGGAATCTGGTACTAATCCGCGCTCCGACCACTCCTGTGCCCAAACGCCCTCCAAGGTGTATTCATCCTCCTCCTAGAATGCTATATGTATAGCTAGCTTCTCACCTTCCTTCTTTATATCTTTCCGATGTGGGATCCTTCCACCAACAGAGTTTAAATCCAACTCAAACTCTTCCCGTCCAGATCGCAAAATAAATACTCCCTTGCTTCTCATGAGATTCGAACCCAGGCTCCCTTGCAACATAATCCACGCCGCTAACCACTTGGCCACGAGCTCCTCTTGTGTCTTAAACCATGTGCAACTAAATATAAATCTATAGCCAAATACTAAGGTCCATGTAAAAAGAAAACCAAAATGCAAGAGCCAAGACTTGAACCTTGGACCTCCTTCCTCCCTTATGGTGTCATCCCCTTGCCCCCTAAGTGGCGTCACTTTGCCACTTGATAAACAGTAAAAGTAACATATTTTAAGCTCACATTTAGTATGCTTTTGGATGATTTATCCCTTGATTTATGTAAAAAGGTGCTCTTAATCCTTTCTTTTCATGTCTTATACCCAGAAAAGCACCCGAGGATGAAAAGAACATAAAACGGGCTTAAAATGGGCCAAATGGGCCAATTCACGAAAACAACACCGCCTGAACTTCAACCCACACGGCCGTGCCTCATTAAATTACTAGAACACGGTCTCTCCCGTGATTCACACGGTCGTGCCTCAAGTTAGAAATTCGAACACGGCCTGGAGTCGATCCACACGGGTGTGCTACATGGCCGTGCCTCTGTCGTCAGAATGAACAATTTTAGTCGGAAAAGGATACATGGGGAGAAAGAATCGCATTCCAAGAGCCTATATATATCCCCTAAGTACCACCTTTGAAGGGGTGTAAAAGCTAGGCCAAGGAGCCAAACTGAAAAGGTCAAAGTTAGGGAATAACGCGAAGATAGCCAGTTGATCCATCCCAAGAAGCCGGAATTATACTCAAGACAGCGGAATTCTCCTTCAATTCCATCAGGGAGTTTTAGGATTTTCTTATGTTTTGTTTTATCTTTTCTCTTACGATGTTTTGTTTATTCATTATGAACTAAACCCTTTAGATACCTGAAGGGGATGAAACCTAGATGAATCTTTTTATTTGATTTTTAAGTTTTATGATAATTAGTTAGTTTGTTCTTAATTATGTTGCTTAATCCAAATCTAATGTGCTTAGGTGGAGGAGGAATAGACCCTGCCTAAGAGTAGATCTAACATAATTAAGCAGAGTTGATCGAACACCTAGACATATGGTTACGAGATTTTGCCAGATTAGGGTGAAACCTAATATGGGAGTCCATTGATCGATTTACTGCTATCCTGAGGGTTATTATAAGCGAACGAGGGTTCCACTAATTAACCTAGGGTTAGACGTTATTCGCCTCGAGAGAGGGTTTAATATAGGTAAGGGAGTCTTACGGATCAAGCTAAGTAAAAGAAACCATATAATTTAGGGTTAATTAATAAGTGAAGTCTAGGTGGATTCTTCCTGAAGGTATCGTCGTAATCAACTGAGTTTTCCTTCAACGTTATTTTCCTATTCGTCCTTTTTGTCTTTGTGCCCTTAGTTTAGTCTTCGTCAATATAGTTAAAAGCAACTTCACTCTATTTTTAAAGCTAAATAATAAAAAGAAAGTTAGTATTGATACTTTTGGTTCCTTTGGGTTCGATCTCCGGTCTTGCCTAAGCTATACTACTGTTCGATAGGTACACTTACCTTTAATCATTGTCAGAGTTAGTTTCCAGGTTTGTTCATTCTTTTATAAATTTTAAAACTCTGATTTTAGCGATCAAGTTTTTGGCGCCGTTGCCGGGGAACTAAAATATTAAGAAAAGTCTATTTTTATTACGTTAGCCATTATTTTTTTATTATTTTTATTTTAGGATAAATTTTAATTTTGCTAATTTTTTCTCTCTTGCTTTTCTTTTCAGGTACCTCTAGTTTATGACTAGAAGGAACCCGAGAGGACCTTTAGTATACGAAAGTGATATTGAAGCTACCACTCGAAGCAATCGTCGGGAAATCAGGTGAGCCCTAAATTACCCAGAAAGAGAGAAAGAAGACAGATCCAATCCGACTGAAGGGATGGACGAAAACAACCCACTACCACGCAATGTGGGAGATTGCAACGCTCCACGTACAATGTTTGATTATGCAAAACCGCATTTAACAGGAGCAGAACTGACTATTGTTAGGCCTGTTATATCTGCTAATAATTTTGAATTAAAGCCTAACACAATACAAATGATTCAACAGTTTGTTCAATTTGATGGTTTGCAGGATGAAGATCCAAACATACATATAGCTAACTTTTTAGAGTTTTGCGATACCTTCAAAATAAATGGCGTTTCAGATGATGCCATACATCTTCGGTTATTCCCTTTTTCATTAAGAAATAAAGCCAAACAGTGGTTAAACTCGTTACAACGAGGGTCAATCACTACATGGGATCAAATGACCGAAAAATTTTTAATGAAATATTTCCCATCGACCAAAATGGCCGAATTAAGGAATGATATCTCTTCTTTTGTACAGATGGATTTAGAAACATTATATGATGCATGGGAGAGATTCAAAGATCTCTTGAGGAGGTGCCCACACCATGGCTTACTCTTGTGGCTACAAGTCCAAACATTCTACAACGGTGTAAACCCCTCAACAAGACAACTGATTGATTCAGCCGCCGATGGAACCCTGAACAACAAAACTCCAGAAGCAGCCTACGAGTTCATTGAAGAGATGTCGTTAAACAATTATCAGTGGCAAGCTTCGAGGACTAAACCAACGAAATCAGCAGGAGTCTTCAACGTCGACACCATGACCATGATATCAACGCAGCTTGAGATGATGAATAAAAAGCTTGATAGTTTATGTTCCTCGCAGGTACATCCAGTCATGCAGTGTGACGCAAGTGGAACCGTGGTGAATCCTGAGTACCCATCCCACCAACCGGAAGCAGAGAACGAACAAATGAACTATATAGGTAACAATTTCCGATCCAATAATAATCCTTATAGTAACACTTACAATCCAGGTTGGAGGAACCATCCAAATTTTTCATGGGGAGGTCAAGGCAATCAAAGAAATCAAGGGCAACAACCTTCTTAGAACTTCCAAAATCAGCCCTATCCACGAGAAAAGAAACCATCCTACGAGGAGGAACTAAAAAAATCAGCAAACACAGAAGAACGCCTACAAGATATAAATAGAACAATTAAAAGCAATGAGAGCCGAATGAGTGAAATTGCTAAGTCGGTCAAGGAAATGACAAATGCAGTCGAACAACTCACACGGTTCATGTCAGAACGCCTGCAAGGGCGTCTACCAAGTAACACCGAGATTAATCCAAATGAGCAAATTCAAGCCATCACAGCTCAGGAGAACGAGGAGTTAGATGAACCACAACCAATTCCAGAAAGTAAGGTAGACAAAGGTATAATAGAGGTCGCACAACAAAAGCCAAAATCGGTAATCAAGGAGTACAAACCTCGCATACCTTATCCCAAAATGTTAAAAAGAGACGATTCAGAGGAATAGTTCGGTAAGTTTCTTAAACTTTTAAAGAAATTACATATTAACTTACCTCTTCTTGAAGCTCTTTTTTAGATGCCAGACTCTAGGAAATTTTTAAGATAGCTCTTGACAAACAAATGCAAATTAGACGAAGAGCCACACATTGAACTCAACGTAAAGTGCTCAGCAATCCTACAAAATAAACTACCACAGAAATTAAAAGATCCAGGGAGTTTTACAATTCTATGTTTAATCGGTAGTTTAACTATTGATAATGCATTAGCTGATTTAGGGGCAAGCATAAATGTCATGCCTTATGCATTGTTTAAACGACTAGGTCTAGGGAAGCCCAAACAAACTAGGTTAAGTATTCAATTAGCTGATAAAACTGTTAGAATTCCTAGGGGCATTATTGAATATGTTCTCGTAAAAATTGATAAATTTGTTTTCCCAGTAGATTTTGTTGTTTTAGACATGGATGAGGATAATTCAATCCCCGTAATTTTAGGAAGGCCTTTTCTAGCAACTTCCAAGACTAAAATTGATGTTGCCTCAGGTGAGCTCATACTTTGTGTAGGTGACGACTCAATTAGCCTTCAAGCCCTCGACTCAGCTAGGTCATCAAAGAATCAAGGTGAGAAAGAACATCCTTTTGATAATCATTCAATTACACCCTCTTTACAGGAACCACCAAAAAAAGGAACGATTGAACCGGATCCTCAGCTCAGTACCAACAAAGAAAAAACTCACGAGGAGCAAAGGATTAAAATCGATGACCTAGATGAGTGGAAAACACACTTCAAAGAGAAATTAGGGATATATGAGGAAGAACCAGAGCTACACACTGTAAATCTAAAGGAGCCACCAGAAGAGCTAGTAGGAACAACAAATCACAACAAAATAGGAAATCAGGTACTAATCAATAAAGCCGATCTTAGCATCATCACAGCAAACCTGAAGAAAGAAATTCCTCTTGAGGTACGCAATATCTTCCTACACGAAAGAGTCAAGGTAAGCAACCCAACATGCGGCACTCCTAGGGTAAACACTTTTCGACTCAACCTTTGTCAAGAAAATAGGACTATAGGCATGAGGGAAGATATCCAAACTTTTAAGCCTCTCTAAAATTTTCAAATAACGAGGTAAAGTCTAGCTTAAGACTATAAACGAGCGCTTCTCGGAAGGCAACTCGAGCACAAACTTTATTTTTTTTACTTTTATTTGCATTTAAATCTATTTTCCTTTTTCTTTTTTTTAAAACTAACCAAAAATACAGGATTTCCAGGTCACACGGCCTTACACACGGCCGTGTCCATGGCCGTGTGGACCACCGAAACTGCCACACTGACAAAGCAGAGGCCGTGCAAGTTAGTCCAACCACCCCCCAACGTTACGGATCCAACCACCCTCCCCACGGGCATCGACAGAGAGGGCACGGCCGTACCCTCAACCGTGTGAAGCTACTGACTTATTTCACATGGGTGCAACACGCCCGTGCAAAACAATCGTGCCAAAAGAAAAACTTGACGTACACGAGCGTGGGTGACGTAGCACGGGCATGGTGTGACAAACACACTCATCGACACGACCGTGCGAGGTGGCCGTGTGCATCGACACCCCCTAGGAGCACGACCGTGGGAAGCACAAAATTCAAAAATCTATTTAAACACCTCAACCTTTCCCCTTCCCTCCATCTGATTCACATCCTTATTTTCTTTGCTTCTCACTCTCTTCCATCTCAGATTCTTCACTCACTAAGACTCTAGATCCTTGAGCAAGCTAACACCATGCCGAAGAAGCAGAGGACGACAAGCATAGGCTCTTTAACAAAGAACGATCAACATGAGTTCATGCCGGTAGCTTCGTCTCAGTACCAAGCCAAGGATCTTTGAGACCATTTAGTTTATATTTTTCGTTTCTCTTTCCTTTCATTCTCCTTTTCTTTGCTAATCTTAGGCTTAAATGAGTTTAACTTAGTTTAGTTTAGTAGTGTCAGGTTTACCAGGCTGCTAGGGAATCACGCCGACCACCACGATAACATCTTCACTTCCGCCACTGCCAGCACCTCCCTAGCCTTAGAAGTCACACCCACCTTGCGAACCATCCTTCAATAAGGACTTCACAGTCCATTAATATTTTCTTTTCATTTTAGTTTTCTTCTTAGTCTCCTTCCCTTTAATTTGTTTTTCTATAACTTTATATTTAATTTATTTTTATTAGGTCTTAATAAAGCCTGGCTACTTCTCAAAGCGCTACCTAATTTCTTCATCTAGCGCAGGAACGTTATCCTGACTGACCATCACTGCCACCAAAGACACTCATTCGGGAAAACATCCACAACTTAGGAAGTAATTTTTTCCCCTTCTCTTTTGATTTATCCCTTAAATGTCATTATCTATCTTTGTACATTGAGGGCAATGTACATCTTAAGTGTGGGGGGGTGAATAGTTATTTTGAGAAAATGCCTAACTTTTTTCATTATTTTCAAACCCTGAGGATAAAAATGCCTAACTTTCCTGCATTGTTCTCAAATCCCTGAATTTAATCTTGTTTTAAAGTAATTTTCTCATATTACTAATTAAGATGAAATTTTTGATGATTTGTGATTTTTATTGATATGCTTTTGAATAAGTCATAGTTAATTGTGCATTGATGATTAAATTTGAAGAATACTAAGGAATCATGCATGATAAGTCTAATTTTCTAAAATTAAAATTTTAGGTTGTCAACCATAATTTGAATGTTATCTTGAAATTTGAGATTTACAAGCTTGATGTCAAAAACACCCATAATTTTTGTGAGAATTTGAGCCTTATAGAGCATACATTCTTTTTCATGCTTACTTCTTGATTATGAGTGTGTCAACTATGAACTGTTATTCTAGAACTTGACTCGATTATACATGTCAAAACCACAGTTATGATTTGATATACCGAGATGATAAAGGCACTTAGGTTTTAACCCACTTACTCCACTAAATAGCCTACCCTTATAATTAACCCTTAGTGAACCCCGTTGAGCCTAACAACCCTTTTATTGACTTACCCGTTAATTTTAACCCAAAACCCTTTGTATTTGTTATCACCCTTTCTTTTGACTACCCCTTAATCGAGATTTGATTTGAGCTAGTTACCTAAGTTATTATTCTGGTAGTTAAATTTATCTTGTATTTAGTTTGTTCTTAAAAAAAGTATATTCAGTATCAGTGAGCTTATACAAGTTAAAGTCTAATTATAAAAAAGAAAAGCTCGTATTAGTAGGATTATTTTCAGTTTATGCAATTGTTATCTTAGAAATTTTTAGGTAGGTAACTTATCAATTCAATCTCGATTCTAACCTTCTAATTTCAAGCCTCTATCCACACCTTTAACCCTATCCCTGTTACAACCCTAACAAAGACCTTTTGATCTGTTTATCACATCATTTTACAGTGGTGGAGATTTGATTTTCAGGCAAGCCTATGGGATTAACTTTTCAGGTTCGACTTATGAGTGCTTAATTTTGACCCTTAAACTCTTTTTCGAGTGATTTGAGTGAATCTTTTGTGAGGATGTCAATCCTTGTAGGTTTTAAATTAAAGGTAATTACTTAGATGAAGGGGAACACCTATGTTTTCGTGCTACAAATGTATGACTTATCTTGTTTGAATCTTTAGGAATTTTTAAGTCGAATTATCCATGTAAAAATTATCTATGAATTAGGATAAAGCATTGTTGATAGGAATTATGGATCATGGAAGGTTCGTTTTAATTGTAAGTTGAGAATTTTGCTTGAGGACAAGTAAAAGCTTAAGTGTGGGGGTATTTGATAAACCGTAAAAGTAACATATTTCAAGCCCACATTTAGTATTTTTTGGATGATTTATCCCTTGATTTATGTAAAAAGGTGCTCTTAATCCTTTCTTCATGTCTTATACCCAGGAAAGCACCCGAGGATGAAAAGAACATAAAACGAGCTTAAAACGGGCCAAATGGACCAATTCACGAAAATGACACGGCCTGAACGTGCCTCATTAAATTACTAGAACACGGTCTCTCCCCCGATTCACACGGTCGTGCCTCAAGTTAGAAATCCGAACACGACCTGGAGTTGATCCACACGGACGTGCTACATGGCCGTGCCTCTGTCGTCAGAATGACCAATTTCAGTCGGAAAAGGATACTTGGGGAGAAAGAATCACATTCCAAGAGCCTATATATATCCCCTAAATACCACCTTTGAAGGGGCGTAAAAGCTAGGCGAAGGAGCCAAGCCAAGAAGGTCAAAGTTAGGGAATAACGCGAAGATAGCCAGTTGATCCATCCCAAGAAGCCGAAATTATACTCAAGACGGCGGAATTCTCCTTCAATTCCTTCAGGGAGTTTTAGGATTTTCTTATGTTTTGTTTTATCTTTTCTATTGCGATGTTTTGTTTATTCATTATGAACTAAACCCTTCAGATACTTGAAGGGGATGAAACCTAGATGAATCTTTTTATTTGATTTTTAAGTTATATGATAATTAGTTAGTTTGTTCTTAATTATGTTGCTTAATCCAAATCTAATGTGCTTAGGTGGGGGAGGAATATACCCTGCCTAAGAGTAGATCTAACATAATTAAGCGGAGTTGATCAAACACCTAGAGATAGGGTTATGAGATTTTGCCGGATTAGGGTTAAACCTAATATGGGAGTCCATTGATCGATTTACTGCTATCCTTAGGGGTTATTATAAGCGAACGAGAGTTCCACTAATTAACCTAGGGTTAGACGTTATTCGCCTCGAGAGAGGGTTTAATATAGGTTAGGGAGTGTTACAGATCAAGTTAAGTAAAAGAAATCATATAATTTAGGGTTAATTAATAAGTGAAGTCTAGGTGGATTCTTCCTGAAAGTATCGTCGTAATCAACTGAGTTTTCCTTCAAAGTTATTTTCCTATTCGTCCTTTTTGTCTTTGTGCCCTTAGTTTAGTCTTCGTCAATATAGTTAAAAGCAACTTCACTTTATTTTTAAGGCTAAATAATAAAAAGAAAGTTAGTATTAATACTTTTGGTTCCTTTGGATTCGATATCCAGTCTTGCCTAAGCTATACTACTGTTCGATAGGTACACTTGCCTTTAATCGTTGTCAGAGTTAGTTTCCATGTTCGATCATTCTCCTTGTATCTCGAGTGGCTACTATTGATGTGATCGGCACTTTGGCATTTGCCGCTCTACAGCTAGAGTAGAGAGAGTTACACACCTGATAGGAATCTGGTGCTAATCTGCGCTCCGACCACTCCTGTTCCCAAACGCCCTCCATGGTGTATTCATCCTCCTCCTAGAATGCTATATATATAGCTAGCTTCTCACCTTCCTTATTTGTATCTTTCCGATGTGGGATCCTTCCATCAGCAGAGTTTAAATCCAACTCAAACTTTTCCTGTCCAGACCGTAAAATAAATACTCCCTTGCTTCATTGTGGCGTCATTCCCTTGCCCCCTAAGTGGCGTCACTTTGCCACTACACCACACACTCCACTTGTGTCATTTTTCTCCATATTTTATTCTTAAAGCCTACCTACTAACTCCCAGGGTTTTTTTCACCTAAAACCAAAATTTCCCTAAAGCCAAAATTTGATCTCGGGACTTCATAGAAGCCCCCTAACCTTCCAAAATCACTTACCTAATAGGTCCAACTTGCACTAAAGCCATTCTCTTGTTCTCCAAAAATTTTAAATGGTACTACGCCCAAAGTCCATTGGGCCCAATCCTACTAGGCCCAATTTCGGGATGTTACATTGGTGGTTTGTATAGTTTCTCGCAGGTACACTCAGTAATGCAATATGACTCGAATCTAGGAGGAGTGGCGAATTCTGAGTACCCACCCTACAGATATGGCATGGAAAACGAGCAAGCTCACTATACGGGTAACTATTCTATTTCACAAAATAATTTTTATAATGGCACTTATAATGGAGGTTGGAGGTACCATCCCAATTTCTCGTGGGATGATCAAAATAGCCAAGGACCGGAACTTTTTCCAGATTTTTAACAACCACCTCACCAACAGGAAGAGGAGTTGAACCTTGAAGAAATCTGACAAAATTCATGGCAGCCACAGAAACCCGTCTCCAAAAAAACAAGACAACGCTCAATAATCAACAAGCATCAATCAAAAGGATCGAGAGCCAAGTTGGGGAACTAACTAAGTCAGTTAGA
Source organism: Gossypium bickii (assembly GCA_025503065.1). Taxonomy (NCBI): domain Eukaryota; kingdom Viridiplantae; phylum Streptophyta; class Magnoliopsida; order Malvales; family Malvaceae; genus Gossypium; species Gossypium bickii. Next base: position 23,927,224 of record CP106717.1, read on the forward strand.
CAACTTACTAAGATAGTTTCAGAAATTCAATCAGAGATCTTAGAACAACCACAAGAAAGCTTGCCAAACAACACTGAAACTAACCCAAAAGAGCAAATTCAAGCTGTAGCAGCTCATGACAGTGAAAGGTTAGTGGAATCTGACCCAATGCAAGAACCTGTGGTAAGTAAAGGTAAGGTTGAGGTGAGCCATGAATTACCAAAATTGGCAATTATAGAGTACCAACCTCATATATAATATTCTGAAGCAATGAAGAAGGATAACAAAGAGGGACAGTTTGGTAATTTCTTTAACTTTTAAAGAAATTACATATTAACTTATCGTTTCTTGAAGCTCTTTCGTAGATACCCGATTATAGAAAATTTTTAAAAGAGCTGTTGACAAACAAACGGAAGCTAGACGAGGCATCGCATGTGGAGATAAACGCAATATGCTCAGCAATTCTACAAAATAAACTGCCACGAAAATTAAAAGATCCAGGGAGTTTTACAATTCCATGTTTAATTGGTAGTTTATCTATTGATAATGCTTTAGCTGATTTAGGGCCAAGCGTCAATGTTATGCCTTATAAAATGTTTAAACAACTAGGTCTAAGGAAACCCAGGCAAACTAGGATGAGCATTCAATTAACTGATAAAACTATCAGAATTCCTAGGGGTATAATAGAAAATGTTTTAATCAAAATTGATAAATTCGTATTCCCAGTAGACTTTGTCGTTTTAGACATGGATGAGGACAATTATATTCCTTTAATTTTAGGAAAACCCTTTCTAGCAATTGCCAGGACTAAAATTGATGTTGGTATAGGAGAACTCATTCTTCGTATAGGTGGCAAATCAATCAGTCTACAAGCTCTTGACTCGGCCAAAACATCAACTGATGAAGGTGAGAAAGTAAATTCAGTTGATAACAAATTTGTTCAACTTTCATCACAGGAAACACCACGAAGCCACAAACCTGAGCCGAATCATAGACCTCGTGCCAATAAAGAAGAATTATATGAGGAACGAAGCCTTAAGGTCGACAAACTAGAAGAGTGGAAGACACACTTTAAAGAGAAACCGAAACCGCACGAAGAAAAATTGAAGGAACCCTCAGACAAGCCTATAGGAACAACAAATCACTTCAAAATAGGAAATCAAGTATTGTTGAATAAGGAAGACCCTCGAATCATCAAATCAAACCTCAAGGCAAACGAAGAAATCACTTTTGAGGTACTTAATGTCTTCCTATACGGCACAGTCGAGGTAAGCAATCCTAAATCCATCACTTTTGAGGTAAACACTACTCGACTTAAACTCTATATCCATAACCGAATTGATCGCGTGAGAAAGGATTTTTATCTCCTCAAACCACCATGACCATACAAATGAGAGGTAAAGTCTAGCTTAAGACTATAAACGAGCGCCCCTCGGGAGGCAACCCGAGCACTAACCCCATTTTTACATTTTTATTTTTTATTTTTATTTTTTTACTTTTATTTTTTCCTTTTAGCACCTAACCATAAACTAACCAAAGTGCAGATTTCCATACCACATGGCCTTGCACATGGCCGTGGTCGTGGCCGTGTGGCCACCACATGAAAGTACAAGGGAGGGGACAACCACCAGATCCATAATTTTTATTTAACCCTCTTCTCCCTTTTTCTTTTCCAGATGTTTTTCTTCTTTCATTTTCCATTATTTACTTTTATTTTTATTTTTAATTTTTATTTTTTTATTTTCTTATTATTCTTTATGACATTTAGATTTAGCTTAAGACACAATAAAATTCGACCAGCTGCTTCGAGGATTCAATTTCAAACACTTCAAGGCGCTACCCCACATTCACCTCCAACGTATTTTCCACCTCCTCCAAGGATCTCATCCATAATTCAGGAAGTTTCACTTCTCTCCCTATCTTATGATTTTATGATTATTTTGGTATTATCTATCTTTTTACATTGAGGGCAATGTACATCTTAAGTGTGGGGGGTTAACTATAGTATTATTTGAAAATCCCTAAATTATGCCTAGTTCTTAAGTAATTTCCTCATATTACTAATTAGGATGAAATTTCTAATGATTTATGATTTTTATTGATTTGTTTTGGATTAAGTTATTGATAATTGTGCATTGATGATTAAATTTGAAGGATACTAGAGAATCAAGCATGATAAGTCTATTTTTCAGAAATTAAAAATTGTTTTAGGTTGTTTACCTGAATTTGAATATTACTTTGAAGTTAGAAATTTACGAGGTTGACATCAAACACCCATAATTTCTGTGAGACTTTGAACCGTATAGAGCATCTATTCTTTTTCATGCTCACTTTTTGATTATGAGTGTGTCAACTATGAACTGTTATTCTAGAACTTGCCTTGATTATACATGTTGAGACCACAGTTATGATTTGATATACCGAGATGATAAAGGCACCTAGGATTTAACCCACTTACTCCACTAAACAACCTACCTCTATAAATTAACCCCTAGTGAACCCCATTGATCCTAACAACCCTTTTTATTGACTCACCCGCTAATTTTAACCCAAAACCCCTTTGTATTTGTTATCACCATTCCTTTTTAACTACCCTTTTTGTCGAGACTTGACTTTGAACAGTTTCCTAACTATGTTCTATATTTCAGTTGTAAAAGTTCTTTCTTATTATTATAGTTTGTTCTAAAAAAACGAAGTATATTCATTATTAGTTCTATGTTAAGGGAGCTTATGCATGTAAATTTCAAAATCTTGAAGAAAAGCTCGTATTATTAAAATTTTCAATTGATGTAATTATTTAAGATTAGTTCATTTTTCTAGTTAGAAAATCTATCAGGTCAATCTCGATTCTAACCTTCTAATTCAACCTTTATCCATACCCTTAACCTAAGCCCCGTTACAGCCCTGTTAAAGACCTTTTGATCTGTTTATCATCTCATTTTACAGTGGTGGAGATTTGATTTTCAGGCAAGCCTATGGGATTAAATTTTCAGGTTCGACTTATGGGTGATCTTTTGACTTTGAACCCTAAACACTTTTTGAGTGATTTAAGTGAATCTTTTATGAGGATGTCAATCCTTGTAGGTTTTGAATTAAAGGTAATTATTCAGATAAGGGGAGACACCTATGTTTTTGCGATACAAATACATGCCTTATATTGTTTGAATCTTTAGGACTCTTTGAATTGAATTATCCATGTATAAATTATCTATGAATTATGATAAGACATTGTCAATAGAATTTATGAATTATGGAAAGTTTGTTTTAATTGTAAGTTAAGAATTTTGCTTGAGGACAAGCAAAAGCTTAAGTGTGGGGGTATTTGATAAACCGTAAAAGTAATATATTTTAATCCCACATTTAGCATGCTTTTGGATGATTTATCCCTTAATTTATGTAAAATGGTGCTCTTAATCCTTTCTTTTCATGTCTTATACTCAGGAAAGCACCCGAGGATGAAAAGAACAAGAAACGGGCCTAAAACGAAGCAAATTGGGCCAAGGGAGAAATTGACACGGCCTGGACTTAAGCCCACACGGCCGTGCCTCACTAATCATCTAGAACACGGCCCGACCCTCGATGTACACGGTCGTGTCTCATTAAAGAAATCCGAACACGGCCTGGCCACGATTCACACGGGCGTGTGCCATGGCCGTGTCCCTGCCGCTGGAGTAAGCAATTTCATTCGAATTTGGATACTTAGAGGCAAAGAAACACATTCCAAAGCCTATTCAAACACCCTAGTAGGAATTCTACTTAAATTAGGATACTTAGGGGCCAAGTAAGGCATCTCAAGGCCTATATAAACACACAATGAGGCAACTTGAAAGGGGAGTTCCGCAAAAGCCTGAACCGGCGTGCAGCTAGGCCAAAGACCCAAGCCAGAAAGGTCAGAATTGTGGGAATCGCTCGAAGTTAGCCAGTTGATCCATCCCAAGAAGCCAGAATTATACTCAAGACGGCGGAATTCTCCTTCAATTCCTTCAGGGAGTTTTAGGGATTTCTTATGTTTTGTTTTATCTTTTCTTTTTAGATGTTTTCTTTATTCATTATAAACTAAACCCCTCAGATACCTGAAGGGGATGAAACCTAGATGAATCTTGTTATTTGATTTTTGAATTATATGATAAATACTTAGTTTGTTCTTAATTATGCATGCTTAATCCAAATCTGATGTGCTTAGGTGGAGGAGGAATAGACCCTGCTCAAGAGTAGATCTAGCGTAATTAAGCGGAGTTGATCGCACGCCTAGAGATAGGGTGACGAGATTTTGCCGGATTAGGGTGAAACCTAATATGGGAATCCATAGATCGATTTACTGCTATTCTAAGGGGTTATTACAAGAGAACGAGAGTTCCACTAATTAACCTAGGGTTAGACGTTATTCACCTCGAGAGAGGGTTTAATATACATTAGGGAGTCCTATGGATCAAGCTAAGTAAATAAATCATATGATTCAGGGTTAGATAACAAGTGAAGTCTAGATGGATTCTTCCTGAGGGTATCATCGTGATCAATTGAGTTTTTCTTTAAGTTATTTCCCAATTCGTTCTTTTTTTCTTTGTCCTCAGCTTAGTCGTCGTTAAATTTAGATTAAAACAACTTCACTTTATTTTTTAATGCTAAATAATAAAAAGAAAGTTAGTATTAATACTTTTAGTTCCTTTGGGTTCAACAATCCGGTCTTGCCTAAGCTATACTACTGTTCGATAGGTACACTTGCCTTTAATCGTTGTCAGAGTTAGTTTCCAGGTTCGATCATTTTCTTTTATAAATTTTAAAGCTCTAATTTCAGCAATCAAGTTTTTGGCGTTGTTGCCGGGGAACTAAAATATTAAGAACACTCTAATTTTATTATTTTAGCCATTGTTTTTATTTTCAACAATTTATTTTTGTTTTTAGGTTAATTTTTAATATTTCTAATTTTTCTTTCTTTTCTTTTCAGGTACCTCTAGTTTATGACTAAAAGGAACCCGAGAGGACCTTTAGTATATGACAGTGATATTGAAGCAACCACTCGTAGGAATCGTCGAGAAATCAAGCGAGCCCTAAATTACACAGAGGAAAACCAAGAAGGCAGATCCGATCCTACTGAAGGGATGGACGAGACTATTCCACAACCCCATGTTGTGGGGGACCGCAACGCTCCGCGTACTTTGTTTGATTATGCTAAACCACATCTAACAGGAGCCGAATCAAGTATTGTTAGGCCCGCTATAGCTGTTAATAATTTTGAATTAAAGCCTAACACAATACAAATGATTCAACAGTTTGTTCAATTTGATGGTTTGGAAGACGAAGATCCAAATACTCATATAGCTAACTTTTTAGAGTTCTGTGATACCTTCAAAATAAATGGTGTTTTTGACGATGCCATATGTCTTCGGTTATTTACCTTTTCATTAAGGAATACAGCCAAACAGTGGTTAAACTCGTTACCACGAGGTTCAATCACAACATGGGAACAAATGACCGAAAATTTTTTGTTAAAATATTTCCCACCAGCCAAAACGGCCAAATTACGGAATGATATCTCTTCTTTTGTGCAGATGGATTTAGAGACATTATACGACGCATGGGAGAGATACAAGGATCTCTTGAGAAGGTGTCCACACCATGGTTTACCCTTATGGCTCCAAATCCAAACATTCTATAACGGTCTAAACCCCTCAACGAGGCAACTAATCGACTCAGCCGCCGGTGGAACCCTGAACAACAAAACTCCTGAAGCAGCGTACGAGTTTATTGAAGAGATGTCACTGAATAATTATCAGTGGCAAGTTACAAGGACGAAACCGACAAAATCAGCAGGAGCTTTGAACATAGACACAATAACCATGCTATCAACACAGATGGAAATGATGAATAAAAAGCTTGATAATTTGTGTTCTTCGCAGGTACATTCAGTAATGCAGTGTGACACAAGTGGAACCGTGGCGAATCCTGAGTACCCACCCTACCAACCGGAAGTAGAAAGCGAACAGATGAACTATATAGGTAACAATTTTAGATCTAATAATAACCTTTATAGTAATACTTACAATCCAGGTTGGAGGAACCACCCAAATATTTCGTGGGGAGGCCAAGGAAATCAAGGAAATAAAAGACAACAACCTCCTCAAAACTTCCAAAATCAGCCCTATCCACAAGAGAAGAAACCAACCCTCGAAGAGATGCTGACAAAATTCATGGCAGACACAGAAAAATGTCTACAAGATACCGAGAGAACCCTTAAAGATCAACGGGCTTCAGTTGAAAATTTTACTGAGTCATTTGGGGAACTCACTAAGACGGTTGGATTACTTACTAAGATGATCTGTGAAATACGAGTAGAATTTTTTTAAAGAAATAGAACAGGTAAAAGCAGTCTGTAACACCCCAAACCCGGCCCAAAACACCACGACCGAATTCGGAGTATTACTAGAAAGATGATTAAAAAGAAAACGGGTAAATGATGGAAACATTTGGTTGAAACAAAATTTGAGCAAAGAGTAAAAATGCGTGTTGGATTTAAATCAAATGTTCTGTTTATAAGAGTTTGTTGTTCTTAGGAAAAAAAATGATTTGCCCGAAAAATCTGAGTTGAAGATCATTGTGCAGTTGAAAACCATGTTCTTTTGAAAACTTTAAGAAAGTCAAGTTGTTACGAGTGTCCAGATTGGAAAACCTTAGCTTAAGTTTTTAAGTTGTAAAAGTTTGATTTTCGAAATCATTTGCAGTTACTAATCAATAGTCAATCTGGCATAAACCATAATAAAAATCCCAAATACTTGAAATGGCCTTATTACAATAAAATCATCCCAAATAAACCGAAATTAAAAGAAAATGTTTTTAAATAAGAAGATTCGCATCTGCATGGCCATCTCGAATCCCTTCCAAGCCCGGTCCAAAACATCATGTATCACCTGCATTATTTGGTAAAAATTGGGTGAGTCAAACCGACTCAGTGTGTAATTAATCCACGGATTTCCACATACGGGCTTGGCCCAAAACCACACAAATCCACATATCATGTAGTAATGCAAAATGTACCCAACCCAGCCTAGTGTCCATCCTCTACACACCCAAGTATCCAGCCACCACACACCAGGGGATTACTAAATCGATCCTCCAACCGCTACACACCAATTCGGCAATCAATGCCATCCATCGAGAGGTCTAGCCACTGGTCCACGTGATTAAATCACAAAATAATCCACAACGTGACCCATGGTCAACATCAATCCATGATGTAGCTCAAGGCTAGCATCAATCCATGATGTGGCACATAGCCATCACCAACCACGATGTGGCACATAGCCTACACCAACCACGATGTGGCACAAAGCCGATCATCAATCCACGTGAGGCTCGAAGCCATCACTAAACCACGTACATAAACGTACACCCTGTCCTTCATTCAAAATATATCCCGACCCCATGCTTATGCAACATACAATAGTGATATGACAGGATAATGCATGAACATGCTTAATAAGCATATAGCATATAACCACAGCAAATAACAATAACCTTATCAATATTTGGGCACTGACCTGATTATCGACATACCCATTAAGGGTAACCATCTCACCACAGCCACTGTATTGGCCATCATACACATAACACATACAATTAATCTATTTAACAGGGAAATTGCGAATTAATCACACACCTGATAACTCGAAGTACTACACTCTCAATGTTGACACTGTTACTAAACAAAACTATCGCTATCTGCCTACGATCCTACTCTGACGCTGGCCCATACCCCGGTGGCCAATCCCGCATCGACAAAACCCAACGCTTCTTGAACTTAGGGGTAGGGACTACTCCTTTCTCTCCTCGACTGGTACTCGCATCCATCAATAATATCTTAGTCAGAAAACCCCGTTAAGAAATCGAATCAATCCATACGAAAACTAAATATCATCTAAATCAAATAATCTTACCAAAGTAGATCCAAAACCCGAAGGTTCTCACTTGATTCTGAGAGTTGTCGAAATCCCTATATTGGCCATGTTAGAATCGGCTCTAACATTAATGAACAAAAGGAGTGGCCTTCGGCCTAAGGTTGTATCTTGCTTACCTCTAATGTCCAAATCCCAGAAGATCTCCACTGCCCCTAACGTTGGCTTCAACAAAGAAGTCACGAACCTAATGCCTTGTATAGATTAGGCCACACACAGAATACAGAGTTACACTTCTTGATCTCGGTACCCAAAAAAAAAGAAGAATGAAAAGTTTATAGAAAACCTTACCACTATTACTAGGAATCGTATAGGAAGAAACGACAAGAGATGACCGACGACACAGAGGTGAGGCTTGAGAAGATTTTCAAATCGAAGAAGAAAAGGATATAGACGAAAAAGAGAGAAGAAATGGTAAATGGGAGATTCGGCCAAGGTTTAAATGACTAGGAGAGTTATTCGGTTTTAAGCAAAAGAAAAGAGAAGAGAGGGTTGGAGTTTTGAGAGGTTTCGACTTTGGTGAGAATGAGAAGGGTTCGGCTTTAGCAATAGAAAAGAGAAGAGGAGGATAGATTCGGCCTAGAGAAGAACATAGAGGAGAAGAGAAAGATGGAAGAAAGTGACCTTAATGGTCTTCCCAAGTTTCGGCTAATGAACAAAAAATAGAAAAGAAAATTGAAGAATTTTGACTACCAGTTTCGGCACAAGACTAAGGAAGGAGAAAAAAACATAAAAGATGCACCTATAACCCTTAGACAAATTCGGCACCCAGCTCCCCTTACATGACCGAAATATGCCCCCTCCAAAGTCCCACATTCGGCCAACTTTCACCCCTCTCCTCATCCCCTCTTTTCTCTCCTAAATTTCCTCAACACCACACATTTGAATGAGTTTGAATGCTTCAAATCCCTACCTCCCTTCATAGCCACAAATTCAAAATAATTTGACTCAGTCAAATCCCACCTTCCAAGTGCCATTGCCGAATCCAACTCTCCCCTCCCCTTGACGCAAAACAAATGCCCAAAATGCTAACTCCGCAGCTCGAACCTTGTCCCTTGTAGCTCCCTAAGGCGTCACTCCCTTAAACTCCAAGTGGCGCCTCCCTTGCCACTCCACCATCTCCCTTCTTGTGTCATAACCCACACATAAATTCCCTTAAGGCCTAGCTCCCCTAGCTCCCCCCTAATCAGCTTCAACCAAAAATTTTACTATTGCTTCTACCCAAGCCCAAGGTTTCCCGAAGCCCCCAAACACATCCAAACAGCATACAGAGCATAACAACACACAGATACAAATTAAAATGCATGACCCCCAAATCCCGAATATTACAGTTCCACCCCCTTAAAGAAATTTCAGCCTCAAAATTACCTGATCAAAATAAGTGAGGGTATTGCTGTCGCATTGCGTCCTCAGGTTCCCAAGAAGCTTCTTCTGAACCATGGTTCTGCCATAACACCTTGACTAGAGGAACTGATTTCCTCCGTAATATCTTCACAACCCGCTCCAAAATCTGAATCAGCTCTTCCTCGTAAGACAAGTCTGGTCTCAACTCCACTTCCTCAACTGGCACCACGTGAGATGGATTCGATCGGTAACGACATAGCATCGAAATGTGAAACACGTCATGCATCTGCTTTAACTCCGAAGGTAACTCCAACTGATATGCCACTGGTCCAACCCACTTCAAAACCTGATAAGGCCCTATAAACCTAAGACTCATCACCTTCTTCCATGAAACTTTCAGAAACACATAGTCACCTACTGCAAACTCTATCTCTTTCCACTTGAGATCTACATACGACTTTTGCCTGTCGGATGCCTCCTTCAACCGTGCCTGAATCACCTTAACCTTTTCTTCTGATTCTGCACAATCTTTGGACCCAAAACATGACGTTCACCCAGTTCTGTCCAACAAGTAGGAGTCCGACACCTCCGCCCATACAATGCTTCATACGGTACCATCCAAATACTAGCTTGATAACTGTTGTTGTACGCGAACTCTGCCAAAGGCAAGAATTCCTCCCAACTACCTTTGAAGTTGATAATGCAACCTCTCAACATATCTTTTAACACCTGAATTACCCTTTCAGACTGGCCGTCCGTCTGCGGATGAAATGCCGTGCTAAAGTCCAACCTGGTGCCCAATGCCTGATGCAGTACTTTCCAAAACCGGGATGTAAACCTAGGATCCCTATCTGAAATAATCGATACCGGCACCCCGTGTAGCCTCACAATTTCTGCCACATACAACTTCGCCAATCTCTAAAGAGAATAGTCGACTCGCACTGGTATAAAATGTTCTGACTTTGTCAACCGATCCACGATCACCCACACTGAGTCTTTCTTAGTAGGCGTAAGGGGAAGCCCACTAACGAAATCCATTATGATTCTCTCCCACTTCCACTACGGAATCTTTATTGGTTGCAACAACCCCGAAGGCACCTGGTGTTCAGCTTTGACCTGCTGACACGTTAAGCATTTCCCCACAAACTCCGTAACTTCCCGCTTCAGACCAGGCCACTAAAACTGATCCCGTAAATCCTTATACAACTTACTCCCTCCCGGATGCATAGCATAATGGCTACTATGCGATTCTCGAAGAATATTCTGCCTTAATTCCACATCCTTCGGCATACATACCTTACCCCGAATACACAACACTCCATCGCTGTTCACACTGTAGTCCTCCAAACCCCATTCTGAACATGTAGAAGTCGAGCACTTAGATCCTCCTCCACCAACTGCTTCTCTTTTACCTGACTTAACCATGTCGGCTTCACCTGCAGCTCCGCTAACAAACTCCAGTCATCATAAAGACTATGATGTGCAAACATCGCCCTCAGTCCGATACTACCTTCTGACTTAGGGCATCTGCCACCACATTCACCTTACCCGGGTGATACTCAATCGAACAGTCGTAATCCTTTAACAGCTCCACCCAACTTCGTTGTCTCAAGTTTAGTTCCTTCTGAGTCAGCAAATATTTCAGGCTCTTGTGGTCCGTGTAGATCACCGACTTCTCTCCGTACAAATAATGCCTCCACACTTTTAACGCGAAAACCACAGCAGCCAACTTTAGGTCATGCGTCGGATAGTTAACCTCAGGAGGCCTTAATTGCGGAGACGCATAAGTAACCACCTTTCCTTTTTGCATCAGTACGCATCCTAACCCTGTGTGAGAAGCATCGCAGTACACCATAAAGTCTTTCCCGGCCTCAGGCTGAATCAAAACCGGAGCCTCTATCAAAACCCTCTTCAGCTTCTCAAAACTCTCCTGCTGCTTATCCGTCCACGCGAAAGGTACCTCCTTCCTCAACAACTTAGTCAAAGGTGCTGCTAACGAAGAAAACCCTTCAACAAACCTCCTATAATAGCTGCTAACCGCAAGAAACTGCGAATCTCTGCCACTGACTTAGGTGGTTTCCAATCCAATACCACCTCTATCTTCCGAGGGTCCACTCTTATCCCTTCTGCAGACACCACATGACCCAGAAAAATAACTTCCTTTAACCAGAATTCGCACTTGGTAAATTTGGCGTATAACTTCTTTTCCCTTAAAATCTACAACACTACCCGGAGATGCGCATCGTACTCCTCCTCAAACTTGGAATATACCAGGATGTCGTCTATGAACACCACGATGAACTGATCTAAGTAGGGTTGGAAAACCCGGTTCATCATATCCATGAACGCAGCTGGGGCGTTCGTCAAACCGAACGGCATTACTAAAAACTCATAATACCCGTATCGAGTCTGAAAAGCTATCTTATAGATATCCACTTCCTTCACCTTAAGCTGATGATACCCCGACCTCAGATCTATCTTTGAAAATGCCGCAGCCCCCTTAAGCTGATCAAACAAGTCGTCTATCCTCGGTAGCGGGTACTTATTTTTGATCATCAGCTTATTCAACTGCCGGTAATCTATGCACATACGCATAGTCCCGTCCTTCTTCTTCACGAATAGGACCGGTGCTCCCTATGGAGACACACTGGGTCGGATGAACCCACGATCTAACAGCTCTTGGATCTGGGCCTTGAGTTCAACCAACTCTTTTGATGCCATTCAGTACGGAGCGATAGACACTGGCGCTATTCCTGGCAACAAGTTAATCCCGAACTCTACCTCGCGATCCAGAGGCAACCCTGAAAGTTCTTCCAGAAAGACATCCACAAACTCTTTCACTGTCCTGACCTCTCCTACAGCTGCTTCCTTAGCCTCCAAGGCACTGACAAACATCAGAAAAGCCATACATCTCTTTCTCACCATCTTCTCTACCTTAAGAGCAGACACTACATTGGACAAGTAGTCCCTCCTCTCTCCTATTACCACAATCTCGTTGTCCTCGGGAGTCCTTAGCGACATGCGCTTAACAGCACAGTCCAAATTTGCACGGTACCTTACCAACCAGTCCATGCCTAAGATTACGTCAGATTCCCTGAACGGCAGCTCCATCAAGTCAGCTGGAAACACCGTTCCCTGAACCTCTAAAGGCACTTCCTTAAAGAGTTTATCTACTACTACTGATTGCCTTAAAGGATTAAGTACAGTCATCTTCCTAGGGACAGTCTCAGAGTTCACATTCAAAGTTCCAGACACTTCACTAGCAATGTAAGAATGAGTCGACCCGATATCTATTAAAGCAGTAAAAGGTAATCCAGAAATAAGGAACGTACCCGTGGTCACATCTAGCACATCCCCCTCCTCACGACGCCTGGCTGCATAAACCAACCCTGGCTGTTTCGCATCTGAACACCCAACACCTCTGCCCGGTGCTCCACGACCTCGGCCGGAACCATTCCCTCCATAGTTTGGACCATGACCCCTCGTGGCCTGCTGACCACCTCTGCTTGGCTGCACATATTCCTGACCTACTATCCGAGCCCTATCCATCTCCTGAGGACAATTCCTAACCAAGTGACACTTGGACCCACACCTGAAACATTCCTTACTCTTTCCCCAGCACTCTCTTGCATGAGCCCTCCCACACTGAGCACATGGACGAGTCTGATTCCCAGCAACTGGTACAGGTGCACGAATAGAATTCTCAACCCTCGGTCTCTTCTGAAAATCCCCCGGATGAAGCTGACGGTCCAAAACTCCTCTTATTCTGGCTTCTATCCTTATCCTTGTTCTGTCTCTCAGTCCGCTTAACTTCTTCAGCTATCCGAGCTTTCTCCACTAGAATAGCAAAGTCCCTCTCCCGCTGAGGAGCAATCAACACCCGCAGCTCATCCCACAGTCCATCCTCAAATCTAACACATCGCTCATAATCAGTAGCAACAATCCCTCTGGTGTACCGACTTAACCGAAAAATTCTACCTCGTATTCCACTACCGGCTTGCCTCCTTGCACTAAATTTAGGAACGTCTTCCTCTGTGTGTCCATGTAACTAGCTCCAACGTATTTTCCCTCAAACTTGATCTTAAAATAACCCCAGCCCACTCGATTTGCCGGGGTACCCTCTCTGACAGTGAGCCACCACTGGTAGGCCTCCTCCCGGAGCAACGAAACAGCACCCTTTAGTTTCTCCTCAGCAGTGCAGTCTAAATCGTCCATGATCCTTTTGACTGCCTCTAACCAGTACTCCGCCACATTCGAAGCTACCCCAGATACCCCATAAATATCTCAGCTCCATTCGCTCGAAGCCTCTCAGACACGGACTTCCGGGCCCCAGTACCCATGTTTGCCCCTGTAACTCTCTCTAAAACCCGCAACATAGCCTGCGGCACTGCGTCATCTCCACCCGTCTGATCCTGAAATTCAGCCTCCGCAACTGGCGGCGGCGGCTCATTCCCTGACCCATGACCAAACCCAACTGGTTCAGATACAGCCACTCTGCCTCTACCACGCCCACGCGCATTACGACCACGTCCCCTAGAACTCATGTCTATTATCGCGTTCTAATCTATTTTAAGAAATTTTATGCATTAGAATCTTTTCACTTGTTGATTAAAGGAGTAGTTTTATGTTAAAGAATTTCAAGTTGTTGTTTCACAGTAACCACACAACCCTAAAGTTTCAGTCTCTAAAGAGATGGTCCTAGAGTCTAGTGTCCACATCTTATCACAACACAGCACATATTCACCTTCATGTATTTAACAAGTCAAGAGACTTACCTGGGCTGGAAGATTCGAGTGCCATGCTTCATAAAAAACTCTTTTCCCTGAAAAATTTTCTTTAACCTACTAAAGCACAGAGTTAAAAACGTTTGTGGGCCTCAAAATCCATAGGCCGAGTTTAGAAACTGGGCTAGTCGAACCAAAGAAGCAAATCCCATACGAAGATAACAAAGCAAGCGATAAGGGGATTGAGGATATAAATCCAGTACGCAACGAGAGCAAACCACCAATCCCATATCCAGCAAAGTTAACGAAGGAACGAATTGATGCCCAATACGGTAAGTTTCTTGAACTTTTTAAACAAACACATATTAACTTACCTTTTGTTGAAGCCATTTTATAGATGCCAAAATACGCAAAATTCCTAAAGGAACTCCTGACAAATAAAAAGAAACTTGGAGAAGTGTCGATGTTGGAACTCAATGAAGAATGCTCAGCAATCCTCCAAAACAAGTTACCAACCAAATTAAAAGACCCAGGAAGTTTTACTATCCCTTGTTTAATTGGTAGTTTGAATATTACGAAAGCATTAGCTGATCTAGGCCCCAGTGTTAATTTAATGCCTTACAAAATGTTTAAACAACTAGATCTTGGGGAACCAAAACCCACTAAGATGAGTATTCAGTTAGCAGATAGATCCATTAAGCATCCTAGAGGAGTTATCGAAGATATCTTGGTGAAAATTGATAAATTTATTTTCCCTGTTGATTTCGTTGTGTTAGATATGGATGAAGACATTAATGTTCCTTTAATCCTAGGGCATCCTTTTTTAGCCACTGCTAGAGCCGTATTGATGTAGGTGACGGTAAACTTGCATTAAGGATAGGCGATGAAGAAATTATCTTTCAAATTTATGATGCCATGCGTTATTTTAAAGAGCAAGATGGTTCCTGTTATTTTTTTGATACTACTGATCATATCATTCAAAATTCATTACAGGAAATCATACATGACGACATGATGGAACTGTGCCTGACTCAAGAAGAGGGGAAGAAGATGAAGGAGATGAGATGAATTTAAATATATCGTTATTCAAACAAATGAAAGAAGAAAACTTTGAAAATAATGACGAAATAAAACAGAAATCCTCCATTGATGGGCCACCCAAATTGGAATTAAAGCAGTTGCCAAAACACCTAGAGTATGCATTCCTCGGGGACAATTAATTATCTCTTCAGAACTAGAATGCAAGGAAAATGAGGAGTTGATAAAGGTACTAAGAGAGCACAAAAAAGCCATAGCTTGGAAAATCTCTGACATTAAAGGTATAAGCCCCTCGTTTTGCACCCACAAAATTTTAATGGAAGAAGAATACAAGCCTTGTGTGCAACCCCAGAGACGGCTAAACCCCAACATGAAAGAGGTGGTCAAAGCTGAGGTAATTAAACTTCTAGATGCAGGAATAATTTATCCTATTTATGACAACACTTGGGTAAGTCCTGTACAGGTAGTTCCAAAGAAATGAGGAATGACGGTGGTTCCCAATGAAAGGAATGGGTTAATCCCCACAAGAACAATTACAGGTTGGAGAGTTTGTATAGACTATAGAAAGTTGAACGATGCCACCAGAAAAGATCACTTTCCTTTGCCCTTCATAGATCAAATGTTAAAAAGACTATCCGGGCATATGTACTACTGTTTCTTGGACAGACTCTCTGGCTACTTCCAAATCCCCATAGCTCCTGAAGATCAAGAAAAGACAACATTTACATACCCATATGGTACGTTTGCTTTCGTAGAATGCCTTTTGGATTAAGTAATGCTCCTGCTACTTTTCAACGTTGCATGTTGGCAATCTTTGACGAACTTGTGGAAGACATCATGGAGCTATTTATGGATGATTTCTCGATTTTCAATAATTCTTTCCATCTTTGCCTTAAAAATTTAAAACGAGTCCTCATGAGGTGTGAGGAAACAAACCTTGTTTTGAATTGGGAAAAATGTCATTTTATGGTTAGAGAAGGAATTGTGTAAGGACATAAGATTTCTAGTAAAGGGATTGAGGTAGATAAAGCAAAGGTTGAAACCATAGAAAAACTACCTCCCCCTAATTCTGTCAAGGCTATTAGAAGCTTTTTAGGACATGCAGGGTTTTATAGAAGATTTATTAAAGAATTTTCTAAAATAGCTAAGCCTTTGACAAAATTACTAGAAAAAGATGTTCCTTTCGATTTCAATCAGGAATGTTTAGATGCATTCAATGTCCTTAAGGATAAATTAATAAATGCTCCGATTATAATTGCACCTGATTGGAACTTACCCTTTGAACTAATGTGCGATGCAAGTGATTTTGCAGTAGGTGCAGTTTTGGGACAACGAAGAGACAAGCATTTTTAGCCAATTTACTACACTAGCAGAACATTAACACCCGCACAAGAAAACTACACCACCATAGAGAAAGAATTGCTAGCTGTAGTTTTTGCTTTTGATAAATTTAGACAATATCTAATATTATCTAAAGTTATCGTTTACACTGACCATTCAGCTCTTCGTTATCTTTTAAACAAACCTGATGCAAAACCCAGACTCATACAATGGATTTTACTCTTATAGGAATTTGACTTGGAAATACAAGATAAGAAGGGAGCTGAGAATCTTGCAGCAGATCACCTTTCTAGACTCGAAAATCCACACACCAAAGAACTCGATGAAAGTGAAATAAACAATTCATTTCTCGAAGAATAACTCTTCTCTATAACGCATTCTAAGGTACCATGGTTTTCAAATATTGCGAATTATTTAGCAGCCAACATCTTGCCAAAAAAATTAACACATCACCAAAAGAAACGATTCTTTGCTAATGTGAAAAATTATTTTTGGGAAGACCCCTTTCTTTTCAGCATATGTGTAGATCAGGTAATCCGAAGATGTGTTGCAAAAGCAGAAGCAAGCAAAATCCTGGAACATTGCCATTCAGGACCTTCAGGAGGACACTACAGTGGTATAAAGACAGCACACAAAATATGTAACAGTCTGAATTTGACCCTAATCAGAACGATGGTTTTGGGACCATGAATCCGAGTCTAAAATATATTTAAATGATATATTCTGTGCTTATTATATGTGCTTTAATGTGTGTGAATGTTTTGTAGAAAAATTTAACCGTTTGCGTGTTTAATTTAACAAAAAGGACTAAATCGCGTAAAGTGTAAAAGTTGCATGCTATAGTGTAAAGTGCTAGAATGAGGATGGCTTTTTAATATGAGGTATTAAATGGGTAAATAACCCATTTTTAAGTTAGTGGGTGGCATATGACATGATTAACCTTAAGTTTTATATTGTATAATTTTATATAATAAGGTTATAATAGTAAATTATTAAATGTCCTATAATATGTTAAATAAAACATAAAAAAAAGACATTATCATCTTTTATCTTGCTTGACCGAATGTTGAGAAAAGAAAAGGGGTTTGGTTTCACTTGAATTTCGACATCTATAACCACAAATTCAAGGTTAGTTTGATTTCGGTTCTTGATAATTTTTACATTTTTGAGATCGTTGCTTCGAATATTAGTTGTGTAATATCCCGGGTTAGGGGCTATTTTTGTTATGGCATGTTTTGCATATGTTGGTATGCTATGTTGCTATTTTTATGTTTTAGGGGCTTAATTGTAGGCTAGGTGTATGCCTGAGTGTATGGGAAAATTTTGGTTTTTGGGTGTTAAGCCAGGGGAGCTGATGGAGCGGAGGGATGTGTATTTTATTTGGTATTTTGTTTCCCAAAAATAAGGCTAGCAAAGTGGCAAAGCATGTGCCACTTGGAGCTGAGTGTGGCGTCATCTACAAGGGGAAGGTGGCCTTGTGTTCGAGTCATGAGTGGACACTTTTTGGCACTCATTTTGACGGCATGGAGGGAGGAGTTTGTGGCAGTTCAAACTCTGCCTAAGACTTGGTCAAATGAGGGATTGGTAGGTGGAGAGTGAAAGTAGGAGTTTGACTTGTTCAAACTATTTTGAACTAGTGGCTTGGAGTGAGTGGGGGGATATGGCCGAATTTTTGGGGGAGTTTTGGGGAGTGGCCGGTTGGTAGGTGTTGGAGTAGGGGACGGCTTGGTATGGGGGAGTGGGTAGCCGAAATTCATTTTGGCATTTTGGCATTAATTCGGTCACTTTTGGTTTCAAACCTTTTTCCTCTTTTGTTGTCAATAGTAGCCGAATTTCTCCAAGTAAGTTCTCATTTTCTTCCTTTTCAAAACCGAAAGCTTAAGCAATTTCACCTTTCCAAAATTGCTTTGTTTCCCCTTGACTTTTATTGGTAGCCGAAACCCATCCTCCAAATCTCTCTCTCCATTTCTTCTTTCTTTCAAAACCGTAAGTACTCTCCCTTTACCCATTTTTGTTTTCCTTCTATCTTAACACTTTTGAGCCGAATCTTCCTTCCATTGTTGGCCGAATATCAACCCCTTGCGTACACCTTTCTCTTGTGTTTCTTCTTTGGGATAAGCCGAATTCTTTCTTCGTCTTGTTCTAAAAGTTGGCCCGAACCTCTCCTCTCTGGAAGGCCTAGTTTGGTCGAATGTTGGGTGTTGGTAAGTGCAAGGCCGAATGGCCATATCTCCCTCTTTTGGTTCTTTATTGGTTGTGTCTTGGTTAAGGGCCGATTATGGTTATGTTGGAAGGGTTCTAATCTCTTTGTTTTAGGGTCTTTGGGAGTGTGAAGCAAACAAGGGAATCGTCATTCTTTTGTGATCGACTGGTAAGTAGGGGTGAATATATGGTATTGTTATTATTTCAATCTTTTAGGATCGATTAAGGCAAAGGTAACAAAAGATTAATAGCTCTCTTTTGAAGGTAGCCGATTGTTGGAAGGAAAGCCTTTGTGGTTCGGGTTTGATAAAGAATCAAACCAATAGCAAGGTAGTATGATGATTCGACAAACCCCTTTGGTTAATGGTTGTTGGTCGAATGTAGTAATGCCTAACCCCTATGTTGGACCGATTGTAGGAGCTAGTCATCAAGGGGCCTTAGATTGTTTTCGTTGGGATTCTAGACTCGTAGTTATCAGGTGTGTAAACTAACACACTTCCGTTTAGTAATATGATTGATAACTTTGTGTGTGATGATTAAAGAAAGCAGTGATGTTTGATATGATACCCTAATGGGTATGATCTGGACTCGGGTAAGTCAGTATTATTATTATGAGTTTAATGATGATCTATATGTTACCATGACTATGGATATATGTGACACGGGATATGAGATTAGACATAATAGCATGAGATGCATGATTGTATGATATGCATGATTACATGAGTATGGTATGTTGATGGGTGATACGAGTGGAGGGAGCAGTGGTATTTTGTGCTGACGAGCACCAGTGTTTTGGTAACACAACTTTGTGACTTTGGGTCACCAGAGGTTTGGCACCTCCAGAGGTTTGGTACCTCAGCGTCTCGTCCCCCGTGGTTAACACCACCGTGGGTTAGCCCCACTTGTGAGATACGGGATTGGCGCCGGTGATTTGGTATCACACGATGGGTTGGCCCCATCACACGATTTGTGACTACGGTCACCGGTGCTTTGGTAGCACATTGTGTCTTTGGGACACGAGAGGTTTGGCACCTCATTGCGACTTGTCCCACGTGGTTTGACCACCATGGGTTGGCCCACTTGAGATATATGGGATCGCCCGCTAGTGATTTGGTATCACACGATGGGTTGGCCCCATCATCATTGGATTTGTGACTTTGGTCACGGTGCTTTGGTAGCACAATTGTGTCTTTCGGACACCGGTGGTTTGGTACCACATTGACGGATATTGTGTCTTTGGGACACCGGTGTTTTGGTAACACATTGTGACTATATGTCACCGGTGGTTTGGCACCACCGGTGGTTTGGTACCACACGGGTAGAAAAAAAGCGATATGGATGGTTAGGATCGGGTTGCATTAATTATCTTTGCTATGTATGTTGTGTGTTAGCATGTTGTTTCTTGGGAGCGGGATTTACACTTTGAGTCACTCGACTCACCCTCTCCTTTAACATTTCGGGTAACTCGTAGACGCGCGGACTTGGAGCCGGGATGAACTCGGGTGCACATGCCATGCTTTAATAAAAGTTTTGCTCGGATGTTGCATTTGGGTACTTTAGCTTATTTACTTTTATTTGGGTTTTATCTTGGATTTGTAAAAGGCCTTCTAAGATGTGCTTTATGATATTTATGCTTTACGTTAGATTTTGATATGCTGTAACAAAATAACTTGGTACGAACTTTTATTAAAATTTGGAAAGGCCACGTTTTCAAACCAACAAAGCGATATGTTTTTGACTGTACCATCGGGTATCACACCGATTTTATAATTGAATGAAACTCAATTGGATCCAAACTGGAAACCAAAATTTTTACTAAGACTGAATGTTCTAGTAACGATATTAAACAACTTGTTTTCTAAAAGGAACAAAGTTTTATCAAATCTATCTAGTGCAACCTCGAAAATTTCAAACACGTTTTCCCCGTAACATACCAGATTCGGCCGTGGTGTTTGGACCGGGTTTGGGGTGTTACAATTGTGGTATCAGAGCCAAGTTCAAAAGCTCGGCTGTGGGCCTGAGGCCCAAACTGTTTTCAAAAGTCTGTTTTAAATGTTTTGGGTTAAAGACATGGCATGGTTTACAAGGCATGGCACCGAGTCTCCGGCACCAGTTCGCCCAGGTAAGTAGTTCTAAACTCTTCTGTGAATTACTATTTGTAGAAGGGTAGGTGATATGGAACGTAGATAGATTTATAGGACTTGAACCCTAGGATTAGGTCACTCAAACACTCGAACTAAAGCATAAGACTTAAAGCACTAAACCAATCTATGACTCGGACACGGGGCTAGGGGTGTGGTAACTCAGATGCATGTCTAGGAGAGGATCCGGGAAGAGCTTGGTATTTAAGCGATCCTCGTGACTCACCTCCTCTTCGCAGTATCCCACAGTGCGTAGCTCGAGTTCACCACGACCAAGAAGGCTCGGTCATAGACTTAACCTAACGACTAAAACCCGAAAAAGGGAATTAGCCATGTTTTCGAAAATACAACAACAACCCTAATGTTTTCAACTTTTTACAATAAACACTTTCAAAACTGAGAATGTCACTTTTACAACGAATTTCTCGATTTGTAAAAAATTACAAAAATGCCCTTAGGGGTAAATTTACTAAAATGCCCCCGGTTTATAATATCTCGAACTCAATAAATTTGTACGAAAATCAAACACTCTATTTTACAAAATATCAATCGAAAATTTTGATTTTGGAAATTTACGAAAATGCCCTCAGTCTGTGAAAATTACTAAAATACCCCTGGTTTCCAAAACGAAGTATTTTACAAAATTTTCAAAGAACACTCTCAAATTTTTGAAATTCCAAAGTGACCGATTTTACGAAAGTTTTAAAATATCTTTTATTACAAACAAAATACCCTGTAGGGAAAATGACGAAAATACCCTTGGGTTAGAAATGGGCAGCAATGTCCGAAGAGTGAATAGGTATGGAAAGGGTTAAGGAATGGATGTATGACCTCTTTTGGGTGAATAGGATAGAAGATTGAAACCTTGGTTGCTCGAAAGAACCACGATTAAACTCCATCCATAAAATTTCTTTGCGGTTAAGAAAGTGGAAGCGATACTAATGCATAAAAATCTTCTTAATCGAGAGACGTAGATCGTTTAGTCATGAGTACTCGAGGTGGGCGTGGCCGTAATACTCGTGGTCGAGGTCGAGGTAGGATGTGAGTTTACGAACCCGTGAGGATCCGGTCGGCGGTCGAGAAAATGAGATCTGGGATTCGCCACCACGGTGGAGGTGGTGAGTTCAGAGATCGACCAGGGGATGATGCGATGTGTCGAGAGCGTCTTGCGGGTGTTGGAAAAGAGTAATGGTGGTGTAGGTGGTGGTGTAGGAGTTAGGAAATCTGTTTCTGAGCGACTGCAGGCTACTGGGCCGAATTTTTCCGAGGTGTATCGGGTGTTGCTCCTAGCAACTGCTTGAATATTATTTTGGAGGCAACCGAGCGGATCATAGATGATCTGGACTTGTGGTGAAAGAAGAAGTGAAGGGCATCGATCGCTTCTTCGGGATGAGTCATATCGGTGGTGGCTCACGGTTCGGGACGGTGTGGCGGTGAGGATCCGACATGGGATTATTCAGATTTGCATATCAAAAGAAATACATCGGGGCTAGTTACATCGACTCCCAGTGAAAGGCATTTCGAGGCTTGTTCGGGAGTAAATCATTCTTGAGTACAGGTGAGTTCACGGGTGAGTAGGTATGCCGGGGCATTGTAGCCACTTGAGCATGAGAGGTGTGTTCGTTTCGAGGATGGTGCGAGACGAGTTGAGGTGCTTGATTGCTCCACGGCGAGAGGCGCGAGTTCTTGTCTTAGTTGAGAAGGCTAAGGTAGCCGAGGGTGTTAAAGAGTCGGTAAGAATGAGCATGGATAGGAGTAGGCTTAAGAGGAGCTTTGGGTCTTACGGATCGTGCAGTAATCATGAAGAGAGGCTAGGCAAAGTGGGCGAGAATCGATCTACTAGGTTTGTTTCCGCTAGGCGAGGACCGCCGCAGTGATGTATGTCGGTGTGGGAAATCTCATTGGGGTGGTTGTTGGGTGGTGGAAAAGGTTGCTTGAGTATGGTTCTCGGATCATCGCATTAGGGATTTGTCCGCGTAGGATGGCGAGATCGGCCCCGAGAGTCGGGCCGTGTCGATTCAGAGGTAATGGACCGCCACCACGAGAGGCCGTGGTAATGGCGAGAGGTGGTAATGGATTTGGTCGAGGTCGTGGAGCAGCGCGGAGGTGTGGGTAGTTCGATGCCGCATACTGGATTGGTGTATCTTTGCCGCAAGGCGCCGAGAGGAGAGGCGACTTGCCGGACGTTATCACCGTGACGTTTTTAATTTTTGTTCTCTCCTATATCGCTTTAATTGACTTGGGTTCCACGCGTTCGTATGTTGCTAGTAGTATAGTTGAGACCATGGACTTAGACTTAAACCGCTTCTAGACAAATAAGCGTACTTAGCCCTCAGGTCACTCAGTAGTGGTAGATAAGTCGTGTATAAGGATGTACCGCTAGAACTCCAAGGGGTAGTATTCTTCTGCGATCCGATGGAAGCGCCATTTGGGAGTTCGATCGATTCTTGGGATGGGCCCGGTTGGTTAAGTACCAGGCCAAGGTGGATTGCGCGGCTAAAGCGCATGGTTCTATCGACGGATAAGGGAGATGAAGTGATTATGATAGGTAATAGGAGAGATTACTTATCCAATGTGGTGTCGGCATTAAAAGGCTGTAAAGATGGTCGGGAAAGGTGTGAAAGCGTATGTGGTTCATGTGTATGCCTTGGAGGCTAAAAAGAGTGCTTTGTTGAGAAGGTTCGCATTGTTAAGGAATTTGTTGATGTGTTTCGGAGGAGCTTCGGGTTTGCCACCGGATCGTGAGGTAGAGTTTAGGATAGATCGCTACCGGGATCTGCGCGGTGTCTATTGCTCCATATAGGATGGCGCCAAAGGAATTGGTGGAGCTTAAGGCTCGGATTCGGGATTTGTTGGATCGAGGCTTCATTAGGCCAAGTGTTTCACCGTGGGGAGCGCGGTATTATTCGTCAAGAAGAAGGGCGATGCGATGCGGATGTGTATCGATTCGCCAACTAAATAAGTCGACGATTAAAAACAAGTATCCGTTACCACGGATAGATGACTTGTTTGATCGGTGAAAGGTGCATCGGTGTTTTGAAGATCGATTTGAGGTGCAGGTACCATCGGTTGAAAGTTAAGGAAGCGGATATCCATAAGGCGGCGTTTGGACTCGATCACGGGCACTACGAATTCCTCGTAATGCCGTTCGGGTTGACTAACGCTCGCAGCTTTTATGGATATGATGAATAGGGTGTTTCATTGATGATCTGGACCGTTTTCGTCGTGGTTTTTATTGACGACATCTTGGTTTACTCAAGGTCGGAAGAAGAGCATGATGCACACTTGAGAGTGGTGTTGCAAATTTTGAGAGAGAAGCAACTCTATGCTAAGTTCGATGAAGTGCGAGTTACGGCTTAGTGAAGTGACGTTTTTGGGTCATGTAGTATCGGTGGGGGATTAGAGTAGATCCTCGAAAGGTTGAGCGATTCTGGATTGGAAGCCTCCTAAGTCGAGTGGTGAGATTCGGAGTTTCTGGTTTGGCGGGATACTACAGAAGATTTGTTGAGGGTTTTCGTTAATTGCGCACCGATGACTAAGTCATTAAGAAAGGGAGTTCCGTTCGTTTGGGTGAGAGCAAGCAGGAGAGTTTTGATAAGTTGAAGAAGATCTTGGACCGAGGCTCTGTTTTAATTCAACTTTGAAGGTGGTAAGGAATTCACAGTGTCTTCGCGATGCATCACATACGGGATTGGGTTGTGTCTTTGATCACGGGAGGGGTAAGGTTGTGGCTTACGCTTCTCGGCGGTGAGGCCCACACGAGGCAACTATCCGACGCCTTACGATTTAGAGTGGCATTTGTAGTCTTCGCTCTAAAAATCTGGAGGCATTACTTGTGCGGTGAGAGATCAATAGTCTACCACGGATCATAAGAGTCAAAGTACCTATTGACTCGAAGGATCCGAATTTGAGGCGGCGTAGATGGGTTGAATTGCTCGAGGACTACATTATTCGATTGAATATCATCAGGGCAAGGCTAACGTGGTGGCGACGCGTTGAGCCGTAGGGTTGTTTCGGACTTAAGAAACGATGTTTGCCCATTTGAGTTTGTATGACGACGGAAGTATTTCGCAGAGCTGCGAGTTAAGCCTACTTGGGTTGAGCGGATCGAGAAAAAGCGATTAGAGAGGATGAGGTTACGAGTGCGCGAAGGTTACAAGTGCGAGAATGGTGGATTGGAGGGTTCTGACTTGTCTAGTGATGAGGTTCTGTGTTTTCAAGGTAAGGCTTGTATGCCTAAAGATGTTGGTAGAGCGAGAAGATTCTTCAGGGCGCACATAGCGATCCTTATGCTATGCATCCCGGAGGCGATAAGATGTATAGGGATCTTAGAGAAGCGATTTTGGTGGCACGGCTTGAAGAAAGAGGTGACAGAGTCTGTTGGGAAGTGTCGACTTGTCGCCAGTCAAGGTGAACATCGATTCCGTCGGGGTTGCTTGACTGTGAAAATCCCTCGATGGAAATGGGAAAGGATAACTATGGATTTTCGTCGGTGGTTTACCGCTTACGCCAAGCAAGAAAGATTGATTTGGGTTATCGTGGACCGTCGACTAAGTCATGCCCATTTCATTCGGTGAGTGGACTATTCACTTGAGAGGTTGGCGAAGCTTTATGTGTCGAGATAGTAAAGGTGCCGCGGTGTACGATTTCGATAATCTCGGATAGGGATCCCGAGTTTACGTCGAGGTTACGGAGAGCGTTGCATCGGAGCTTTGGGTACGCGTTTGGATTTCAAAGATGACTTTTCACCGCATGATCGGCGCAGGCGATCAGAAAAGGTTATTCAGATCTTGGAAGACATGTTGAGAGGTTGTGTTCGGACTTGAGGCGATTGGGAAGAGTTTTCACCGTTAGCCGAGTTCGCCTATAATAACAACTACCAAGCAAGCATCAAAATGGCACCATATGAGGCGTATTTGTATGGTAGGAAGTGTCGCTCACCTACATGTTGGACGAGTTAGGTGAACATCGGTTGTTGGGACCCGAGTTGGTTCTTTGAGGACCGAGGACAAGGTTAAGTTGATTGATCTCGTTTAAAGGAAGCTTGGACCGCAAAAGTCTTATGCCGATCTTAAGCGAAGAGATATAGAGTTATTTGTGGGAGATCGAGTTTTCTTAAAGGTCTCGCCTTGGAAGAAGGTCTTTGAGGTTTGGCGAGAAAAGGCAAGCTAAGTCCGAGGTTTATTGGGCCGTATAAGGTGTTGAGACGAGTTGGACCAGTGGCGTATCAGCTTGAGTTGCCAGCGGAGCTTAGCCAGATTCACGATGTTTTTCACGTGTCGATGCTTCGACGGTGCCGTTGAGATCCATCACATGTGGTAGCGGTGAGAGAGATCGAGGTAAATCCGATTTGACTATGGAAGAGGAACACGTGCGATTCTTGATCGGGATGTGAAGGTCTGCGTAGGGAAGTCTGTGCCTCTGGTTAAGGTACTTTGGCGGAACCATGGCGTGGAAGAAGCTACATGGGAACCCGAGAATGTGATGAGACAGCAATACCCGCAACTCTTTTGACCAGGTAATTTCGAGGCCGAAATTATTCTTAAGGGGGGTAGAAGCGTAATATCCCGGGTTAGGGGCTATTTTTGTTATGGCATGTTTTGCATATGTTGGTATGCTATGTTGCTATTTTTATGTTTTAGGGGCTTAATTGTAGGCTAGGTGTATGCCTGAGTGTATGGGAAAATTTTGGTTTTTGGGTGTTAAGCCGGGAGGCGATGGAGCGGAGGGATGTGTATTTTATTTGGTATTTTGTTTCACAAAAATAAGGCTAGCAAAGTGGCAAAGCATGTGCCACTTGGAGGCTGAGTGTGGCGTCATCTACAAGGGAAGGTGGCCTTGTGTTCGAGCATGAGTGGACACTTTTGGCACTCATTTTGTGGCATGGAGGGGAAGAGTTTGTGGCAGTTCAAACTCGCCTAAGACTTAGTCAAATGAGGGATTGGTAGGTGGAGAGTGAAAGTAGGAGTTTGACTTGTTCAAACTATTTTGAACTAGTGGCTTGGAGTGAGTGGGGATATGGCCGAATTTTTGGGGAGTTTTGGGAGTGGTAGGTTGGTAGGTGTTGGAGTAGGGACGGCTTGGTATGGGGAGTGGGTAGCGAAATTCATTTTGGCATTTTGGCATTAATTCGGTCACTTTTGGTTTCAAACCTTTTTCCTCTTTTGTTGTCAATAGTAGCCGAATTTCTCCAAGTAAGTTCTCATTTTCTTCCTTTTCAAAAGCCAGAAAGCTTAAGCAATTTCACCTTTCCAAAATTGCTTTGTTTCCCCTTGACTTTTATTGGTAGCGAAACCTATCCTCCAAATCTCTCTCTCCATTTCTTCTTTCTTTCAAAACCGTAAGTACTCTCCCTTTACCCATTTTTGTTTTCCTTCTATCTTAACACTTTTGAGCCGAATCTTCCTTCCATTGTTGGCCGAATATCAACCCCCTTCTGTACACCTTTCTCTTGTGTTTCTTCTTTGGGATAAGCCGAATTCTTTCTTCGTCTTGTTCTAAAAGTTGGCCGAACCTCTCCTCTCCTAGAAGGCCTAGTTTGGTCGAATGTTGGGTGTTGGTAAGTGCAAGGCCGAATGGCCATATCTCCCTCTTTTGGTTCTTTATTGGTTGTGTCTTGGTTAAGGGCCAATTATGGTTATGTTGGAAGGGTTCTAATCTCTTTGTTTTAGGGTCTTTGGGAGTGTGAAGCAAACAAGGGAATCGTCATTCTTTTGTGATCGACTGGTAAGTGGGGGTGAATATATGGTATTGTTATTATTTCAATCTTTTAGGATCGATTAAGGCAAAGGTAACAAAAGATTAATAGCTCTCTTTTGAAGGTAGCCGATTGTTGGAAGGAAAGCCTTTGTGGTTGGGTTTGATAAAGAATCAAACCAATAGCAAGAGTATGATGATTCGACAAACCCCTTTGGTTAATGGTTGTTGGCCGAATGTAGTAATGCCTAACCCCTATGTTGGACCGATTGTAGGAGCTAGTCATCAAGGGCCTTAGATTGTTTTCGTTGGGATTCTAGACTCGTAGTTATCGGTGTGTAAACTAACACACTTCCGTTTAGTAATATGATTGATAACACTGTGTGATGATTAAAGAAAGCAGTGATGTTTGATATGATACCCTAATGGGTATGATCTTGGACTCGGGTAAGTCAGTATTATTATTATGAGTTTAATGATGATCTATATGTTACCATGACTGTGGATATATGTGACACGGGATATGAGATTAGACATAATAGCATGAGATGCATGATTGTATGATATGCATGATTACATGAGTATGGTATGTTGATGGGTGATACGAGTGGAGGGAGCAGTGGTATTTTTGTGCTGGCGAGCACCAATGTTTTGGTAACACAACTTTGTGACTTTGGGTCACCAGAGGTTTGGCACCTCCAGAGGTTTGGTACCTCAGCGTCTCGTCCCTGTGGTTAACACCACCGTGGGTTAGCCCCACTTGTGAGATACGGGATTGACGCCAGTGATTTGGTATCACACGATGGGTTGGCCCCATCACCAGATTTGTGACTACGGTCACCAGTGCTTTGGTAGCACATTGTGTCTTTGGGACACCAGAGGTTTGGCACCTCATTGCGACTTGTCCCTGTGGTTTGACCACCGTGGGTTGGCCCCACTTGAGATATGGGATAAATCGCTAGTGATTTGGTATCACACGATGGGTTGGCCCCATCATCATTGGATTTGTGACTTCGGTCACCAGTGCTTTGGTAGCACAATTGTGTCTTTCGGACACCAGTGGTTTGGTACCACATTGACGGATATTGTGTCTTTGGGACACGGTGTTTTGGTAACACATTGTGACTATATGTCACCAGTGGTTTGGCACCACCGGTGGTTTGGTACCACACGGGGTAGAAAAAAGCGATATGGATGGTTAGGATCGGGTTGCATTAATTATGTTGCTATGTATGTTGTGTGTTAGCATGTTGTTTCTTGGGAGCGGGATTTACACTTTGAGTCACTCGACTCACCCTCTCCTTTAACATTTCGGAGTAACTCGTAGAGACGCGGACTTGGAGCAAGGATGAACTCGGGGTGCACATGCCATGCTTTAATAAAAGTTTTGCTCGATCATTTGCATTTGGGTACTTTAGCTTATTTACTTTTATTTGGGTTTTATCTTGGATTTGTAAAAGGCCTTCTAAGATGTGCTTTATGATATTTATGCTTTACGTTAGATTTTGATATCTTTGTAACAAAATAACTTGGTACGAACTTTTATTAAAATTTGGAAAGGCCACGTTTTCAAACCAACAAAGCGATATGTTTTTGACTGTACCATCGGGTATCACACCGATTTTATAATTGAATGAAACTCAATTGGATCCAAACTGGAAACCAAAATTTTTACTAAGACTGAATGTTCTAGTAACGATATTAAACAACTTGTTTTCTAAAAGGAACAAAGTTTTATCAAATCTATCTAGTGCAACCTCGAAATTTTCAAACACGTTTTCCCCGTAACATACCAGATTCGGCCGTGGTGTTTGGACCGGGTTTGGGGTGTTACAAGTTGACCCATGTTAGAATTTTTGAATTTGAGCATTCTTGATGTTCGGCCATTGTTATGTTTATGTGGTTTTTGATGTTTTATGATTTTTTATTAAAGATATGTTAAAGATTAACAAATATTGAATTGAAAATTTTGGTGATTTTGAGTGTTTTGGGCTAAATTGCAAAAATGAATTTTAAGGGGACCAAAATGCAAAATAAATGAAATAAATAGACTAGTGAGGTCCCTATGAACATTCAGCCCTTGTATAGTTTAGTGAGATTTTGTGTATTTTGTGTTTTGTGCAAATAGGACTAAATTGTAAAAATGTGTAATAATAGGGGCAAAATGGTAATTTGCCCGTTTATGTGTTTTGGACTAAATTGAGATGAAATGTACTTGAATGAGCTGATTTTTAATGTGTTTAGATCAAGACCAAAGAAAAACAGATTTGGATCTGGGAAAGACGAAGGTTATCGAATAGCCGGTCTACGTTGTTCGTTGATAGCCGAGGTAAGTCCTTAAGCAAGTATATGTTAAAGAATTACTTATGAACATATTAAGTGATAATATTTGATAATTCTGAGTATAATTCTGTGCAATGGCCGAATGTGGTAGTATGTATTGTTGGATTGACTTTATTTTGTTCATAGTAATGTGAATAAGTAAGTTCGGTTGATATGTGAAAGAAATACGAAATGTTGTGAATTTAGCACTAAATAACGTGAAATGAATGGTTAATAGTGTTGATATTCGGGCTTCAAGCCTAGCAGGCCTTGTGCCAGTGAGTTATATCAGGCTTAGGCCTAGTAGGCCTTGTGCCGGTGAGTTATATCGGGCTTCAAGCCTAGCGGCCTTGTGCCGGTGAATTATTTCGGGCTTATTGCCTAGTAGGCGTAATGCCGGTGATATGATATAAACGAAGAATCTGAGAATCAAACAAGGTGAGTCATTATAGTGCTATATACTAAAAGCTCGGGTAAGAGTTGGTCTTCTATATTAGTAAGAAATGAAGTGAGCTAAATTCTTATCGTTTTAGTTAAATACGATGTGATGAAATGGATGATTCAATAAGTATTTTATTTTATGATGTTGAGCTTATTATTAATGTGTTTGAACATTACTTATATGTGAAAATCGGGTTATATACATGTAAGCCACAGTGAAGACTCGGTTATAAAATGGAGAGATCAATGGTGAAAGAGTCGAAAGTGTTGTACATATGTGTTTAAGTAGAAATAGATGATTGATGCCTAGATTGTTTCATGTGGTTTGAGTATACGTTATAATATGATATTCATGTGAGTTGATAATATACATGTTTCGAATGGTATAGTGAGGATATTTAAATCAAGTGTGTTACTAGTATTCGACTATGTACATTTTATACATTGAAATATTTATGTTCCATACTTGAAGCTTGGAGATTAACATGTTTGAATGTATGATCATTACATTTATATTTGTTTGAGACTTACTAAGCTAGTGAGCTTACTTTGTGTGTGCTCGTTGTTCGTTTTATAGATACTGATCAAGCTACGGACTCGGGGAAATCGTCAGCAAGTCAATCGTACTATCATCTTTTTGGTACTCTTTTGGTTTAGTTTATTTTGGATAAAGGCATGTATAGAATGGAGAATGTCTATGTTTAAGTTGGAAACTTTTGTTTATGTGTATATATTAAAGTTATGCGAATATGGCTTATTTTTAATATCTTGGGATTTCTATGTTTCATGTATTTTTTTTATTTTAGTATATGTGGTTTTAAATGCATGATAAGTATAGTAATTTGTGTGTTCGTTACATGCATTAATAGATATATATATATGAGATGAATTTATAATTGATGGCATAGTGGATATTTTGATTTAGTTGAATTGGCATAGTATGCATATGCTTTATACATAATTGGGTGATAGTTTGAGTTTGGATTGAAAATTTAAACATGGTGTATGCATATATTCGGCTAAAGCTTGGATCCATAATAACCTAAATGTATTATATATTAGATGTTCTCATTAATGATAGAAAGTATATTCTATGATTGTTTTAATTGGTTCATAAGGGAATTGATTGTGCACGAATGTTTGTTTAAGGAACAATAGGTGCAATTATTCTTTTAATAGGTATAGATCAAGCGCATTTGATGTATTTATGATGGGATCATTTGAGGCTTGGTCATTTTGATTCATTTGTGGTGGTAAATATGTTTATATGTTAGGCATGAGTATATAGATTATTAATAGTTCGAAAATAGAAATAGTGAGTTTGTCACGTTATTTGGCCGAATTCCATGAGGTACATATTTAGCATATGATTAAATTATGGTATGTGAGATATTATATTTGATTAAGTCATTATGTATATGGTCAAGATGTGTTTAAATTATGCTTGACTGTTTCATGAAATAAATTGTAATAATTTGATAAAGGATCTTTAATAATGTGATGCGAAGTGATAGAGTGGATATGCTTATATATTTAGCTATGTTAGAAATTAAAGTTTAAAGTGTGGTAATGTTATAATTATAGTGGTGATCGCACTGCATATACTTGAATTCAATTGAACGTTTATCTGGAATTGAGTTTAGCTCGGTAACACCTTTTAACCTTAATCCGGCGACGGACACGAGTTAGGGGTGTTACAAAATACTCGAATCAGGTTTTTATTGGGCTACTCTATTTAAAGATGCCAACAGGTATGTTACCTCGTGTGATAGATGTCAAAGAATAGGTAATATTTCTAAACGTGATGAAATGCCCCAAACATATATGTTGCCATATGAAATATTTGATGTATGGGGTATTGATTTCATGGGACCATTCCCTAGTTCGTTTGGAAACAAGTACATCCTAGTGGTAGCTGATTACATGTCAAAATGGGTAGAAGTAGAAGCTTTACCTACCAATGATGCTAAGGTAGTAGTTAAATTTCTCAAGAAACTGTTTTCCCGATTTGGAACACCTAAAGCCATCATTAGTGATAAGGGTACTCATTTCTGTAATACTCAATTTGAAAAAGTTCTAAAGAAATATGGAGTATACCACAGGACAGCCGCCCCATATCACCCCATATACCAAGTTTCGAATGGTATAGTGAGGATATTTAAATCAAGTGTGTTACTAGTATTCGACTATGTACATTTTATACATTGAAATATTTATGTTCCATACTTGAAGCTTGGAGATTAACATGTTTGAATGTATGATCATTACATTTATATTTGTTTGAGACTTACTAATCTAGTGAGCTTACTTTGTGTGTGCTCGTTGTTCGTTTTATAGATACTGATCAAGCTACGGACTCGGGGAAATCGTCAGCAAGTCAATCGCACTATCATCTTTTTGGTACTCTTTTGGTTTAGTTTAT
Source organism: Gossypium bickii (assembly GCA_025503065.1). Lineage (NCBI taxonomy): Eukaryota > Viridiplantae > Streptophyta > Magnoliopsida > Malvales > Malvaceae > Gossypium > Gossypium bickii. The sequence goes on from CP106717.1 coordinate 23,959,826, forward strand.
TTTGGATAAAGGCATGTATAGAATGGAGAATGTCTATGTTTAAGTTGGAAACTTTTGTTTATGTGTATATATTAAAGTTATGCGAATATGGCTTATTTTTAATATCTTGGGATTTCTATGTTTCATGTATTTTTTTTATTTTAGTATATGTGGTTTTAAATGCATGATAAGTATAGTAATTTGTGTGTTCGTTACATGCATTAATAGATATATATATATATATATATATATATGAGATGAATTTATAATTGATGGCATAGTGGATATTTTGATTTAGTTGAATTGGCATAGTATGCATATGCTTTATACATAATTGGGTGATAGTTTGAGTTTGGATTGAAAATTTAAACATGGTGTATGCATATATTCGGCTAAAGCTTGGATCCATAATAACCTAAATGTATTATATATTAGATGTTCTCATTAATGATAGAAAGTATATTCTATGATTGTTTTAATTGGTTCATAAGGGAATTGATTGTGCACGAATGTTTGTTTAAGGAACAATAGGTGCAATTATTCTTTTAATAGGTATAGATCAAGCGCATTTGATGTATTTATGATGGGATCATTTGAGGCTTGGTCATTTTGATTCTGTTGTGGTGGTAAATATGTTTATATGTTAGGCATGAGTATATAGATTATTAATAGTTCGAAAATAGAAATAGTGAGTTTGTCACGTTATTTTGCCGAATTCCATGAGGTACATATTTAAGCATATGATTAAATTATGGTATGTGAGATATTATATTTGATTAAGTCATTATGTATATGGTCAAGATGTGTTTAAATTATGCTTGACTGTTTCATGAAATAAATTGTAATAATTTGATAAAGGATCTTTAATAATGTGATGCGAAGTGATAGAGTGGATATGCTTATATATTTAGCTATGTTAGAAATTAAAGTTTAAAGTGTGGTAATGTTATAATTATAGTGGTGATCGCACTGCATATACTTGAATTCAATTGAATGTTTATCTGGAATTGAGTTTAGCTCGGTAACACCTTTTAACCTTAATCCGGCGACGGACACGAGTTAGGGGTGTTACAAAATACTCGAATCAGGTTTTTATTGGGCTACTCTATTTAAAGATGCCAACAGGTATGTTACCTCGTGTGATAGATGTCAAAGAATAGGTAATATTTCTAAACATGATGAAATGCCCCAAACATATATGTTGCCATGTGAAATATTTGATGTATGGGATATTGATTTCATGGGACCATTCCCTAGTTCGTTTGGAAACAAGTACATCCTAGTGGTAGTTGATTACATGTCAAAATGGGTAGAAGTAGAAGCTTTACCTACCAATGATGCTAAGGTAGTAGTTAAATTTCTCAAGAAACTGTTTTCCCGATTTGGAACACCTAAAGCCATCATTAGTTATAAGGGTACTCATTTCTGTAATACTCAATTTGAAAAAGTTCTAAAGAAATATGGAGTATACCACAGGACAGCCACCCCATATCACCCCATATACCATGTTTCGAATGGTATAGTGAGGATATTTAAATCAAGTGTGTTACTAGTATTCGACTATGTACATTTTATACATTGAAATATTTATGTTCCATACTTGAAGCTTTGAGATTAACATGTTTGAATGTATGATCATTACATTTATATTTGTTTGAGACTTACTAAGCTAGTGAGCTTACTTTGTGTGTGCTCGTTGTTCGTGTTATAGATACTGATCAAGCTACGGACTCGGGGAAATCGTCAGCAAGTCAATCACACTATCATCTTTTTGGTACTCTTTTGGTTTAGTTTATTTTGGATAAAGGCATGTATAGAATGGAGAATGTCTATGTTTAAGTTGGAAACTTTTGTTTATGTGTATATATTAAAGTTATGCGAATATGGCTTATTTTTAATATCTTGGGATTTCTATGTTTCATGTATTTTTTTTTATTTTAGTATATGTGGTTTTAAATGCATGATAAGTATAGTAATTTGTGTGTTCGTTACATGCATTAATATGTATATATATGCATATATGAGATGAATTTATAATTGGTGGCATAGTGGATATTTTGGTTTAGTTGAATTGGCATAGTATGCATATGCTTTATACATAATTGGGTGATAGTTTGAGTTTGGATTGAAAATTTAAACATGGTGTATGCATATATTTGGCTAAGGCTTGGATCCGTAATAACCTAAATGTATTATATATTAGATGTTCTCATTAATGATAGAAAGTATATTCTATGATTGTTTTAATTGGTTCATAAGAGAATTGATTGTGCATGAATGTTTGTTTAAGGAACAATAGGTGCAATTATTCTTTTAATAGGTATAGATCAAGCACATTTGATGTATTTATGATGGGATCATTTGAGGCTTGGTCATTTTGATTCTGTTGGCATGAGTATATAGATTATTAATAGTTCGAAAATAGAAATAGTGAGTTTGTCACATTATTTGGCCGAATTCCATGAGGTACATATTTAGCATATAATTAAATTATGGTATGTGAGATATTATATTTGATTAAGTCATTGTGTATATGGTCAAGATGTGTTTAAATTATGCTTGACTGTTTCATGAAATAAATTGTAATAATTTGATAAAGGATCTTTAATAATGTGATGCGAAGTGATAGAGTGGATATGCTTATATATTTAGCTATGTTAGAAATTAAAGTTTAAAGTGTGGTAATGTTATAATTATAGTGGTGATCGTGACTTTGCATATACTTGAATTCAATTGAACGTTTATCCGAATTGAGTTTAGCTCGGTAACACCTTTTAACCTTAATCCGTGACGGACACGAGTTAGGGGTGTTACAAAATACTCGAATCAGGTTTTTATTGGGCTACTCTATTTAAAGATGCCAACAGGTATGTTACCTCGTGTGATAGATGTCAAAGAATAGGTAATATTTCTAAACGTGATGAAATGCCCCAAATATATATGTTGCCATATGAAATATTTCATGTATGGGGTATTGATTTCATGGGACCATTCCCTAGTTCGTTTGGAAACAAGTACATCCTAGTGGTAGCTGATTACATGTCAAAATGGGTAGAAGTAGAAGCTTTACCTACCAATGATGCTAAGGTAGTAGTTAAATTTCTCAAGAAACTGTTTTCCCGATTTGGAACACCTAAAGCCATCATTAGTGATAAGGGTACTCATTTCTGTAATACTCAATTTGAAAAAGTTCTAAAGAAATATGGAGTATACCACAGAGACAGTAGCCCCATATCACCCCATATACCAAGTTTCGAATGGTATAGTGAGGATATTTAAATCAAGTGTGTTACTAGTATTCGACTATGTACATTTTATACATTGAAATATTTATGTTCCATACTTGAAGCTTGGAGATTAACATGTTTGAATGTATGATCATTACATTTATATTTGTTTGAGACTTACTAATCTAGTGAGCTTACTTTTGTGTGTGCTCGTTGTTCGTTTTATAGATCTTGATCAAGCTACGGACTGGGAAATCGTCGACAAGTCAATCGCACTATCATCTTTTTTGGTACTCTTTTGGTTTAGTTTATTTTGGATAAAGGCATGTATAGAATTGAGAATGTCTATGTTTAAGTTGGAAACTTTTGTTTATGTGTATATATTAAAGTTATGCGAATATGGCTTATTTTTAATATCTTGGGATTTCTATGTTTCATGTATTTTTTTTATTTTAGTATATGTGGTTTTAAATGCATGATAAGTATAGTAATTTGTGTGTTCGTTACAAGCATTAATAGATATATATATATATATATGAGATGAATTTATAATTGATGGCATAGTGGATATTTTGATTTAGTTGAATTGGCATAGTATGCATATGCTTTATACATAATTGGGTGATAGTTTGAGTTTGGATTGAAAATTTAAACATGGTGTATGCATATATTCGGCTAAAGCTTGGATCCATAATAACCTAAATGTATTATATATTAGATGTTCTCATTAATGATAGAAAGTATATTCTATGATTGTTTTAATTGGTTCATAAGGGAATTGATTGTGCACGAATGTTTGTTTAAGGAACAATAGGTGCAATTATTCTTTTAATAGGTATAGATCAAGTGCATTTGATGTATTTATGATGGGATCATTTGAGGCTTGGTCATTTTGATTCTGTTGTGGTGGTAAATATGTTTATATGTTAGGCATGAGTATATAGATTATTAATAGTTCGAAAATAGAAATAGTGAGTTTGTCACGTTATTTGGCCGAATTCCATGAGGTACATATTTAGCATATGATTAAATTATGGTATGTGAGATATTATATTTGATTAAGTCATTATGTATATGGTCAAGATGTGTTTAAATTATGCTTGATGTTTCATGAAATAAATTGTAATAATTTGATAAAGGATCTTTAATAATGTGATGATGAAGTGATAGAGTGGATATGCTTACATATTTAGCTATGTTAGAAATTAAAGTTTAAAGTGTGGTAATGTTATAATTATAGTGGTGATCGTGACTTTGCATATACTTGAATTCAATTGAATGTTTATCCGAATTGAGTTTAGCTCGGTAACACCTTTTAACCTTAATCCGTGACGGACACGAGTTAGGGTGTTACAAAATACTCGAATCGGAGTTTTTATTGGGCTACTCTATTTAAAGATGCCAATGGTATGTTACCTCGTGTGATAGATGTCAAAGAATAGGTAATATTTCTAAACATGATGAAATGCCCCAAACATATATGTTGCCATGTGAAATATTTGATGTATGGGGTATTGATTTCATGGGACCATTCCCTAGTTCGTTTGGAAACAAGTACATCCTAGTGGTAGTTGATTACATGTCAAAATGGGTAGAAGTAGAAGCTTTACCTACCAATGATGCTAAGGTAGTAGTTAAATTTCTCAAGAAAACTTTTTTCCGATTTGGAACACCTAAAGCCATCATTAGTGATAAGGGTACTCATTTCTGTAATACTCAATTTGAAAAAGTTCTAAAGAAATATGGAGTATACCACAGGACAGCCACCCCATATCACCCCATATACCATGTTTCGAATGGTATAGTGAGGATATTTAAATCAAGTGTGTTACTAGTATTCGACTATGTACATTTTATACATTGAAATATTTATGTTCCATACTTGAAGCTTGGAGATTAACATGTTTGAATGTATGATCATTACATTTATATTTGTTTGAGACTTACTAAGCTAGTGAGCTTACTTTGTGTGTGCTCGTTGTTCGTGTTATAGATACTGATCAAGCTACGGACTCGGGGAAATCGTCAGCAAGTCAATCGCACTATCATCTTTTTGGTACTCTTTTGGTTTAGTTTATTTTGGATAAAGGCATGTATAGAATGGAGAATGTCTATGTTTAAGTTGGAAACTTTTGTTTATGTGTATATATTAAAGTTATGCGAATATGGCTTATTTTTAATATCTTGGGATTTCTATGTTTCATGTATTTTTTTTATTTTAGTATATGTGGTTTTAAATGCATGATAAGTATAGTAATTTGTGTGTTCGTTACATGCATTAATATGTATATATATGCATATATGAGATGAATTTATAATTGGTGGCATAGTGGATATTTTGGTTTAGTTGAATTGGCATAGTATGCATATGCTTTATACATAATTGGGTGATAGTTTGAGTTTGGATTGAAAATTTAAACATGGTGTATGCATATATTTGGCTAAGGCTTGGATCCGTAATAACCTAAATGTATTATATATTAGATGTTCTCATTAATGATAGAAAGTATATTCTATGATTGTTTTAATTGGTTCATAAGAGAATTGATTGTGCATGAATGTTTGTTTAAGGAACAATAGGTGCAATTATTCTTTTAATAGGTATAGATCAAGCACATTTGATGTATTTATGATGGGATCATTTGAGGCTTGGTCATTTTGATTCTGTTGGCATGAGTATATAGATTATTAATAGTTCGAAAATAGAAATAGTGAGTTTGTCACATTATTTGGCCGAATTCCATGAGGTACATATTTAGCATATAATTAAATTATGGTATGTGAGATATTATATTTGATTAAGTCATTGTGTATATGGTCAAGATGTGTTTAAATTATGCTTGACTGTTTCATGAAATAAATTGTAATAATTTGATAAAGGATCTTTAATAATGTGATGTGAAGTGATAGAATGGATATGCTTATATATTTAGCTATGTTAGAAATTAAAGTTTAAAGTGTGGTAATGTTATAATTATAGTGGTGATCGCACTGCATATACTTGAATTCAATTGAATGTTTATTTGGAATTGAGTTTAGCTCAGTAACACCTTTTAACATTAATCTGGCGATGGAAACGGGTTAGGTGTGTTACATTTGATTGGTATCAGAGCTTACAGTTTAGTCGATTCGAGGACTACCTTAGTGCGTGAGAGTTATCTATACATGCCTTTATTGTATATATGATAGTGTGGTGACTTCTGACCTTTCCAACTATGTTTTATATAGTAAATGGATTCCGATCCTGACAGAGCCGTAGCAGATGATGTAGAGAGTGTAGCACCTGATTGCGCACGCGGATCAGTGCCGGAGACTATCGACCAGTTTTGGGTAGCCATGAGGGAGAGGCTAAACAGGCCTTCTACCAGGTGATGACCGAATGGTTTACCCAGTTTGTTCAGAATAACCCAACTGTACAACAACCTCCACCCCCGAATAATCCAACTCCGATACCTTCAGCACCCCGATGATAGATCTGATGAGATCTAGTAGGCCTTCCGTTGATAAAATCAGGAAATATGGGGCCGAAGAATTCAAGGCCAATGATGATGATGCAGAGCGAGTTAAGATGTGGCTTGATAATACTATTCGGGTACTTGATGAGCTATCCTGTACTCCAGATGAATGCCTGAAGTGTGCTATATCTCTACTTCGGGACACTGCATATCACTAGTGGAATACACTAGTATTAGTGGCTCCGAAAGAAAAAGTGACTTGGGATTTCTTCCAGACCGAGTTCCGTAAGCAATATATTAGTCAGAGATTCATCGATCAGAAACGAAAAGAATTTCTGGAATTAAAACAAGGTCGCATGACTGTGACGGAATATGAGCGAAAGTTTGTCAGATTGAGCCATTATGCCCGAGAGTGTATATCAACTAAAGCCATTATGTGCAAAAGATTTGAAGACGGTCTGAATGAAGACATAAAGTTGCTTGTTGGCATTCTTGAAATCAAAGAGTTCGTGGTACTAGTCGAGCGAGCTTACAAAGCTGAAGAGCTCGGAAAAGAGAAAAGAAAGGCTGAAATAGAAGCTAGAGACACTCGTAAAAGATCATCGAGTAAGACTTTCCTTTCAGTGCCTAAGAAGTTCAGAGATGACTTCAGCCGACATAAAGCTACTTCAGACCTGTTTAGACAAGATCGACCTCCAATGAGTTCCCGAGCTACTTTGATGGCTAGTGTTGGTAATGTTCAGCAGAACCGGGCTAAGTGCAAACATTGTGGAAAATGGCATTTTGGGAGTTGTAGATTCCGTGATCGGTCTTGCTTTAAATGTGGATCATCGGACCATTGCATTCGAGAGTGCCCGATACTAGTCGAACAAAATACGGCTCAGAATACTAAACCGAGTAGCGCGCCAGCACGGGGCAGACCACCCAGACATTCAGGCAATGTAGGTGGCAGTCAGAGAGGGACGAAGGACACTGCAGTTCGATCAGAGGCTAGAGCTCCAGTTAGAGCTTATGCTATACGAGCCAGAGAGGATGCTTCTTCCCCAGATGTCATTACCGGTACTTTCACACTTTATGATACTACTGTGATTGCATTGATTGATCCTGGTTCGACTCATTCATATGTGTGTGAAACTCTAGTAAACAGTAAGACTTTGCCAGTTGAGTCTACTGAGTTTGTGATCCGTGTGTCTAACCCTTTGGGTAGATGTGTTCTCGTTGATAAAGTGTGTAAAGGTTGCCCATTGATGATTCAGGATTCCTGCTTTCCAGTTGACTTAATGTTGTTGCCTTCCGACGAGTTTGATATAATTTTGGGAATGGATTGGTTAACTTTGCACGATGCAGTGGTGAATTGCAAAAGAAAAATTATTGATTTGAGATGTCAGAATGGTGAGATCATCTGAGTTTAATCTAGTGATTTAAATGGGTTGCCTACAGTAATATCCTCGATGCTAGCCTGAAAGTATGTGAGAAAAAAATGTGAAGCTTATTTGGCCTATGTATTGGATAAAAAAGTGTCTGAAAAACAAATTGAATCTGTACCGATTGTGTGTGAATACCCAGATGTGTTTCTTGAAGAATTACTGGGTTTACCACCAGTACGAGAGATTGAGTTTGGCATTGAATTAGTATCGGGGACGACTCCGATTTTGATAGCTCCATATCAGATGGCACCTACTGAGTTGAAAGTGTTGAAAGCACATTTGCAAGAGTTGACAGATAGGGGCTTTGCACGACCGAGTTTCTCTCCTTGGGGTGCACTAGTTCTGTTTGTGAAAAAGAAAGACGGGACTATGCAAATGTGTATTTATTATCGGCAGCTGAATAAAGTGACAATAAAGAATAAATACCCGTTACCTTGAATTGATGATTTGTTTGACCATTTAAAAGGGGCTTCAGTGTTCTCAAAGATAGATCTGAGATCGGGTTATTATCAATTTCGAGTCAGAGATACAGATGTGCCAAAGACTGCATTCCGGACGAGGTACGGACATTTTGAGTTTTTGATTATGCTTTTGGACTTACTAATGCACCTGCTCTTTTTTATGGATCTGATGAATAGGGGTTTCAGATAGTTTTTGGATCGATTTGTAGTAGTGTTTATTGATGATATACTAATCTACTCTAAAGATGAAACCGAGCATGCCGAGCATTTGAGATTAGTGCTACAAACTTTGCGAGATCGACAGTTGTATGCAAAGTTTAGTAAGTGTGAGTTCTGGATGAATGAAGTCAGTTTCCTGGGTCATGTTGTTTCAGCGTCAGGTATTCGGGTTGATCCGAACAAAATATCGGCTATATTGGATTGGAAGCCACCAAAGAATGTTTCCGAAATTCGAAGCTTTCTGGGACTTGCGGGATACTACAGACGATTCGTCAAAGGTTTTTCCATGATAGCTACACCTTTGACGAAGCTACTACAGAAAGATGTCAAGTTCAAATGGTCGGAAAAGTGTCAGAAAAGTTTCGATCAATTGAAAGCCCTTCTAACTGAAGCTCCAGTATTAGCTCAGCCTGAATCGGGTAAAGAATTTATTGTTTTTAGTGATGCTTCTTTGAATGGGTTGGGTTACGTTTTGATGCAGGAAGGCAAAGTTGTAGCCTACGCTTCAAGACAATTGAAGCCTCACGAAAGAAATTATTCGACTCATGAGTTGGAACTAGCAGCCATTGTTTTCGCTTTGAAAATATGGCGTCATTACTTGTTCGGTGAAAAATGTCATGTTTATTTAGGTCACAAAAGTTTGAAGTACTAAATGACTTAGAAAGATTTGAACTTGAAACAACGCAGATGGTTAGAACTGTTGAAAGACTATGAATTAGTGATTAACTACCATCCGAGGAAAGCTAACGTTGTTGCAGATGCCTTAAGTCAAAAGTCATTATTTACTCTTCGTGCATGGAATGCACATATGGTTATGTCTGGTGATGGTTTGATCATAGCCGAGTTGAAAGCAAGACCGATGTCTATTCAGCAAATTTTTGATGCACAAAGAATTGACAAAGACTTGATTGCTAGACGAGTTCAGTGTGAAAATGATACAGAGTCAGAGTTTCGAATTGATGCAAATGATTGTTTGAACTTCAAAGGCCGAATATGTGTTCCAAAGAATGTGGATTTGATTCAGATGATTCTGAACGAGGCTCATAATAGTCGACTATCGATACATCCGGGTAGCACGAAAATGTATAATGATTTGAAACAATTCTATTGGTGGCCTGGCATGAAACGGGATATATCTGATTTTGTTTCAAAGTGCTTAATTTGTCAGCAAGTAAAATCCGAACATCAAGTGCCTTCCGAATTACTTCAGCCGATCATGGTACCTAAATGGAAATGGGATAGAATCACTATGGATTTTGTATCTGGTTTGCCTACGACACCGAGCAAGAAAGATGCAGTCTGGGTTATAGTGGATCGATTGACCAAATCAGCTCATTTTATGCCGGTTCGTACAGACTATTCACTCGATAAACTTGCTGAGTTGTATGTATCTCAAATTGTGAGATTACATGGTGTGCCGAGTTCCATTGTTTCAGACAGAGACCTAAAATTCACTTCGCGGTTCTGGAAGAAGTTGCAAGATGCTTTAGGTACTAAACTCCACTTTAGTACAGCCTTTCATCCGTAGACAGACGGTCAGTCTGAACGAACCATTCAGATACTTGAGGAAATGTTGAGATGTTACGTCCTTGAGTTTGAAGGTACGTGGGAAAGATACTTACCTTTGATTGAATTTGCTTATAATAACAGTTTTCAACCTAGTATCAAAATGGCACCATATGAAGCTCTATATGGCTGCAAATGTCGTACACCATTGTACCAGACCGAACTCAGTAAGAATAAGATACACGGGGTTGATTTGATTAAAGAAACAGAACAGAAAGTGGCTATAATCAGAGATAATTTGAAAACTACCTCGGATCGTCAAAAGTCTTATGCTGATTTGAAGCGCAAAGATATAGAGTTTCAGGTCGGAGATCGGGTATTCTTGAAAGTTTCCCCGTGGAAGAAAGTACTCCGATTTGGTCGGAAAAGCAAACTGAGCCCGAGGTTTATCAGACCGTACGAGATCATTGATCGTATTAGGTCTGTTGCTTATAGATTGAAGTTGCCCTCTGAATTAGAAAAGATACACAACGTATTTCACGTTTTGATGCTTCGTAAATATAGATCAGATTCGTCACATGTGATCGCTCCGTCTGAGATTGAAATCCGATCCGATATGATGTATGAGGAAGAACCGATTCGTATTTTAGCTCGAGAAACGAAAGAGTTGATAAGCAAGAGAATTCCATTAGTGAAAGTACTGTGGAATAGGCACGTAGTTGAAGAGGCTACGTGGGAGCCTGAGGATTCAATGAGGCAACAATATCCGACTTTGTTTAACGGTAAGATTTTCGGGGACGAAAATCCCTAAGGGGGAGAGTTGTAACAGTCTGAATTTGACCCTAATTGGAACTGTGGTTTTGGGACCACGAATCTGAGTCTGAAATATATTTAAATGATATATTCTATGCTTATTATATGTGCTTTAATGTGTGTGAAAGTTTCGTAGAAAAATTTAACCGTTTGTGTGTTCAATTTAACAAAAAGGACTAAATCGCGTAAAGTGTAAAAGTTGTATGCTATAGTGTAAAGTGCTAGAATGAGGATGGCTTTTTAATATGAGGTATTAAATGGGTTAATAACCCATTTTTAAGTTATTGGGTGGCATATGACATGATTAGCCTTAAGTTTTATATTGTATAATTTTATATAATAAGGTTATAATAGTAAATGATTAACTGCCATATAATATGTTAAATAAAACATAAAAAAAAGGCATTATCATCTTTTATCTTGCTTGGCCGAATGTTGAGAAAAGAAAAGGGGTTTGGTTTCACTTGAATTTCGGCATCTATAATCAGAAATTCAAGGTTAGTTTGATTTCGGTTCTTGATAATTTTTACATTTTTGAGATCGTTGCTTCGAATATTAGTTGACCCATGTTAGAATTTTTGAATTTGAGCATGCTTGATGTTCAGCCATTGTTATGTTTATGTGGTTTTTGATGTTTTATGATTTTTTATTAAAGATATGTTAAAGATTAACAAATATTGAATTGAAAATTTTGGTGAATTTGATTGTTTTGGGCTAAATTGCAAAAATGAATTTTTGAGGGGACCAAAATGAAAAATAAATGAAATAAAGGGACTAGTGAGGTCCCTATGAACATTCGGCCCTTGTATAGTTTAGTGTGATTTTGTGCATTTTGTGTTTTGTGCAAATAGGACTAAATTGTAAAAATGTGAAATAATAGGGGCAAAATGGTAATTTGCCCATTTTTGGGACTAAATTGAGATGAAATGTACTTGAATGAGCTGATTTTTAATGTGTTTAGATCAAGAACAAAGAAAAACGGATTTGGATCGGGGAAAGACGAAGGTTATCGAATAGCCAGTCTACGTTGTTCGTCGATAGTCGAGGTAAGTCCTTAAGCAATTATATGTTGAAGAATTATTTATGAGCATATTAAATGATAATATTTGATAATTCTGAGTATAATTGTGCATAATGGTCGAATATGGTAGTATGTATTGTTGGATTGACTTTATTTTGTTCATAGTAATGTGAATAAGTAAGTTCAGTTGATAAGTGAAAGACATGTGAAATGTTGTGAATTTAGCACTAAGTAATGTGAAATAAATGGTTAATAATGTTGATATTCGGGCTTCAAGCCTAGCAGGCCTTATGCCAGTGAGTTATATCGGGCTCCGAGCCTAGCAGGCCTTGTGTCGGTGAGTTATATCAGGCTTCGAGCCTAGCAGGCCTTATGCCGGTGAATTATTTCGGGCTTATTACCTAGCAGGCATAATGTCGGTTATATGATATAAACGAAGAATCCGAGAATCAAACAAGGTGAGTCATTATAGTGCTATATACTAAAAGCTTGGGTAAGAGTTGGTCTTCTATATTAGTAAGAAATGAAGTGAGCTAAATTCTTATCGTTTTAGTTAAATACGATGTGATGAAATGGATGATTCAATAAGTATTTTATTTTATGATGTTGAGCTTATTATTAATGTGTTTGAACATTACTTATATGTGAAAATCGGGTTATATACATGTAAGCCACAGTGAAGACTCAGTTATAAAATGGAAAGATCAATGGTGAAAGAGTCGAAAGTGTTGTACATATGTGTTTAAGTAGAAATAGATGATTGATGCCTAGATTGTTTCATGTGGTTCAGAGTATACGTTATAATATGATATTCATGTGAGTTGATAATATACATGTTTCGAATGGTATAGTGAGGATATTTAAATCAAGTGTGTTACTAGTATTCGACTATGTACATTTTATACATTGAAATATTTATGTTCCATACTTGAAGCTTGGAGATTAACATGTTTGAATGTATGATCATTACATTTATATTTGTTTGAGACTTACTAAGCTAGTGAGCTTACTTTGTGTGTGCTCGTTGTTCGTTTTATAGATACTGATCAAGCTACGGACTCGGGGAAATCGTCAGCAAGTCAATCGCACTATCATCTTTTTGGTACTCTTTTGGTTTAGTTTATTTTGGATAAAGGCATGTATAGAATGGAGAATGTCTATGTTTAAGTTGGAAACTTTTGTTTATGTGTATATATTAAAGTTATGCGAATATGGCTTATTTTTAATATCTTGGGATTTCTATGTTTCATGTATTTTTTTTATTTTAGTATATGTGGTTTTAAATGCATGATAAGTATAGTAATTTGTGTGTTCGTTACATGCATTAATAGATATATATATATATATATGAGATGAATTTATAATTGATGGCATAGTGGATATTTTGATTTAGTTGAATTGGCATAGTATGCATATGCTTTATACATAATTGGGTGATAGTTTGAGTTTGGATTGAAAATTTAAACATGGTGTATGCATATATTCGGCTAAAGCTTGGATCCATAATAACCTAAATGTATTATATATTAGATGTTCTCATTAATGATAGAAAGTATATTCTATGATTGTTTTAATTGGTTCATAAGGGAATTGATTGTGCACGAATGTTTGTTTAAGGAACAATAGGTGCAATTATTCTTTTAATAGGTATAGATCAAGCGCATTTGATGTATTTATGATGGGATCATTTGAGGCTTGGTCATTTTGATTCTGTTGTGGTGGTAAATATGTTTATATGTTAGGCATGAGTATATAGATTATTAATAGTTCGAAAATAGAAATAGTGAGTTTGTCACGTTATTTGGCCGAATTCCATGAGGTACATATTTAGCATATGATTAAATTATGGTATGTGAGATATTATATTTGATTAAGTCATTATGTATATGGTCAAGATGTGTTTAAATTATGCTTGACTGTTTCATGAAATAAATTGTAATAATTTGATAAAGGATCTTTAATAATGTGATGCGAAGTGATAGAGTGGATATGCTTATATATTTACCTATGTTAGAAATTAAAGTTTAAAGTGTGGTAATGTTATAATTATAGTGGTGATCGCACTGCATATACTTGAATTCAATTGAATGTTTATCCGAATTGAGTTTAGCTCAGTAACACCTTTTAACCTTAATCCGACGACGGACACGAGTTAGGGGTGTTACAAAATACTCGAATCAGGTTTTTATTGGGCTACTCTATTTAAAGATGCCAACAGGTATGTTACCTCGTGTGATAGATGTCAAAGAATAGGTAATATTTCTAAACGTGATGAAATGCCCCAAACATATATGTTGCCATGTGAAATATTTGATGTATGGGGTATTGATTTCATGGGACCATTCCCTAGTTCGTTTGGAAACAAGTACATCCTAGTGGTAGTTGATTACATGTCAAAATGGGTAGAAGTAGAAGCTTTACCTACCAATGATGCTAAGGTAGTAGTTAAATTTCTCAAGAAACTGTTTTCCCGATTTGGAACACCTAAAGCCATCATTAGTGATAAGGGTACTCATTTCTGTAATACTCAATTTGAAAAAGTTCTAAAGAAATATGGAGTATACCACAGGACAGCCACCCCATATCACCCTCAAACCAGTGGGCAAGTTGAAGTAGCAAACCGAGAACTTAAGCGCATCCTAGGAAAAACGGTTGAATCAAATCGAAAAGATTGGGCATTAAGAGTAGATGATGCTTTATGGGCCTATAAAACAGCATTTAAAACACCTCTAGGGACATCCCCATACAAACTTGTATACGGGAAAAGCTGTCATCTACCATTCGAATTAGACCACAAAGCTTTTTGGGCAATAAAGTTTTTGAAATTTGATCTCAAAATTACAGGAACAAAAAGAACGATGCAGATGAACGAGCTAGATGAATGGAGAAATGAAGCTTACGAGAATTCAAAATTATACAAGGAGGCAACGAAGCGACGCCATGATGCTCGTCTCAAGAGATCAAAACAATTCGAAATAGGGGACTTGGTCCTACTATGCAACTCAAGGCTTAAATTATTTCCTGGGAAGCTGAAATCAAGATGGTCAGGCCCATTCATGATCTAAACAATTTTTCCATATGGCACAATTAAGGTAACTCACCCCACTAAGGGCACATTCAAGGTAAACGGTCACCGACTTAAAATTTATAATGGTGCAGATTTTGGAGATATGAGAGAGGAGCTTCTGCTCCATGAACCTTCTTTTAGGACCGAAAACAAGGAAAGTCTAGCTTAAGACTATAAACAAGCGCTTCTCGGGAGGCAACTCGAGCACTAACTCACTAGCATTTTATCTTTATTTAACTTCTAACTCCACACTAAAATCTTTCTAATAGATGTGCAGGTTTTCAAACACGGCATGGCACACGGGCGTGCCAATGGCCGTGTGCAAGACAGGGGACGAACCACGGGCATGCTAGTAGCCGTGCACAAACAAGGAAAAATTTCACTGTCCAAACACGGGCTGCGATACCGGACCACGCCCGTGCTATCTAACCGTGCGAGGTCACTGACTTATCGAGCACGATCTGAACAAACCTGTGCCGCATAACCGCGTAGAGATACTAACTTACCACACACGGGCTGAACATGCCCGTGCCCAATAACCGTGTGGACATACTGACTTATCCAACACGGGCGTGCCCATGTACCCACGGCTGTGTCAAAAATCCTGAAATGCGCCCAAAATCTAGAAATCGCAAAAAACACGGCCACTTTAAAATAGGACACGAGCGTGGCACCTGCCCGTGCTCGCTCCCCTATTTAAGCAACTTTAACCGTCGCCTTCCCCAAAATTAACCCAAAATAGCCTCTTTTTCTCTAATTCTAGCCACACTGATGACCCCAACCCTCTAAAAACACCTTTCAACCTCCATTTTTCTCTAAGCCCCTTGCAAAACCGCACCACACGCCCACGCCTACACCACCATCGTGCACCCGCAGGAAAAACACAGCACCACCGTGTTGAGCCCGTGCTCTGTCGATAACCACCACCATGACCCCTGGTTCCCTCCATTATCTTTCTTTTCTTTAACTAATTCTTTGATAGAATTTATTTGCTTTGCTTATGATGACTTCTATTGTTGGTATCAAATATTTGTTAGGATCTTTAGAATAAATCATGACGTATTTTTGCATGATAATTAGTTTCTTTTCAAATTAGTAGACTTGGCTGCTCATAAATTTGAATAATTGTGTTTAGCCTTTAAATACATCGGGTCTAGATGAAATTACTTAATTGGATGCAAACATTACGTCTATATTTTCAGGTACAATGTCGTCATCTAGAGGAAAAAGATCAACAACCCTAAGCACCAAAAAGAGAAAAGGGCCTGGATCATCTTCCGCAAGTGCTTCTTCGGAGCTTTGACACCTATTCCTCAGATTCTCTCAAGCAGCTCAGGAAGAGCGTTACAAAACAATCCGAGACAGACACATCGGCATCGGTAGGTGCATCGATTGGCCAGCAGTAGAACAAGTAGGGCTCGCATCCGATATTCAAGCCTTCCTCTCGACTGTCCCGTGGGAGCAGTTCTTCTCAATCAATGAGCCCACATACTTGGAGCTCACACTAGAATTCTGCACCATTTTCACATTGTAGACTGTGATGGCACAATTCGACGATCCTGGTACCATCCAATTCCGCCTAGGGGGAACGGTGCATCGATTCAGCGTACCGCAATTCGGTTCGGCACTAGGACTTTATACATAAGAATTCATAAAAGCTAACCTGCTATTCGAGTTGAACCGAGAGCTCCACTGTACCCCCTCCAATGCTGGCATAACTTAACACCCATCACAAATTCTACGACCCCAGTCGCTCGAAGGCAACAGCGCTTCTGCCACCCCTACGGTATATCCACACCATCCTCGCCCATACCATCACAGGTCACCGAGAGAACACCGGCGTGGTAAACAAACACGATGTTTACTACCTATTGTGCATGTCTGAAGGGCATGTTTTTGACTTGGCATACTTCATCGCCTATGCAATTCAACACCAGACAGAGCCGCACAGGAAGGGGATCTTATTGATGGGACCGTACATCACAAGGCTGGCTCGATACTTTGGCCTCCTCCACACTGAGGCATAGACCACTTCTCTTACACTGTTAGGCAACATGGTACCTCAAGGCATCCAGACGATGCTGCACATGAGAATGATTAAACAACATCGTGGGACCAACCCCCCTCAGTATCGAATAGTGCTACACATAGACGAGGGGGAGCCCGAGGACATTACTGATGATGTCCCACCACCATCACATGAGGCACCAAGTCTGAGCTAGCAGCCAGTTCGTATAGCACCCTCATTAGCAGACATCTCTGCACGGCTCAACCAGTTTGAGCTGTATTTTGCTAAAAATTCTCGACGTCTTGATGGGATAGAGACTACACTTCAACAGATATACCAGCACCTCCATATCTCATCGGTAGAACCACCGCAGGACCCGGCCGATGATGAGGACCTTTGAGTCCCTTTATCTAGATTTTCTTTTCTTATTTTTAAGTTTTTATTTTTATTTATTTTCTCGTTATTTTAATTTATTTTAAATTTGAACATTTTTCTTATACATTGACAACTTTTTATAATTATCATCAACATCTAACTTTTGAGTATTCCTAACATCTGATGACTTAGCAGTTTCAAAAACATCATTAGGAGCAATAAACCACTACACAAGTCATCAGACAAATGACCTCTATCATCTTCCAAGGAAATCAGCCATTAATTCAGGGAGTGTCACTTCCTCCCCTCTCTTTTAATTTTGCATATTAATGTCATTTTCTATCTTTGTACACTGAGGGCAATGTACATCTTAAGTGTGGGGGGTGAATAATTATTTTGAGAAAATGCCTAACTTTCGGCATTATTCTCAAATCCTTGAATTTAATCTTGTTCTTAAGTAATTTTCTCATATTACTAATTAGGATGAAATTTCTGATGATTTATGATTTTTATTGACATGTTTTAGAATAAGTCATAGTTAATTGTGAATTGATGATTAATTTGAAAAATACTAGGGAATCAAGCATGATAAGTCTAATTTTCAAAAAAAATTAAAATTTTTAGGTTGTTTTACCTAAATTTGAAAATTACCTTGAAGTTTGAAATTTATAAGGTTGATGTCGAAAACACCCATAATTTTTGTGAGACTTTGAGCCTTACAGAGCATCTACTCTTTTTCATGCTCACTTTATTGATTATGAGTGTGTCAACTATGAACTGTTATTCTAGAACTTGCCTCGTTTATACATGTTGAGACCACAGTTATGATTTGATATACCGAGATGATAAAGGCACCTAGGTTTTAACCCACTTACACCACTAAAAAGCCTACCCTCATAATTAACCCCTAGTGAACCCCCTTGAGCCTAACAACCCTTTTATTGACTCACCCACTAATATTAACCCAAAACACTTTGTATTTGTTATCACCCTTCATTTTGACTACCCTTTAATCGAGATATGATTTGATTAAGTTTTTATTACAAGTTGAAATTGTCTTTATTTAGTTTGTTCTAAAAAAATCAAAGTATAGTCAGTATTAGTATTATGAAGAGTGAGCTTATACAAGTTAAAGTCTAATTATCAAAAGAAAAAGCTCGTATTAGTAGGTTTATTATTATTTTCAGTTGATGTAATTATTATCTCAGAAATTTTTAGGTAGGTAGCTTATCAATTCAATCTCGATTCTAACCTTCTAATTTCAGCCTTTATCCACACCTTTAACCCTAGCCCCGTTACAACCCTAACAAAGACATTTTGATCTGTTTATCATATCATTTTACAGTGGTGGAGATTTGATTTTCAGGTTAGCCTATGGGATTAACTTTTCAGGTTCGACTTATGAGTGCTTAATTTTGACCCTTAAACACTTTTTGAGTGATTTGAGTGAATCTTTTGTGAGGATGTCAATCCTTGTAGATTTTGAATTAAAGGTAATTATTTAGATGAAGGGAAACACCTCTGTTTTCGTGCTACAAATGAATGACTTATCTTGTTTGAATCTTTAGGACTCTTTGAATTGAATTATCCATGTATAAATTATCTATGAATTAGGATAAGGCACTGTTGACAAGAATTATGAATCATGGAAAGTTTGTTTTAATTGTAAGTTGAGAATTTTACTTGAGGACAAGCAAAAGCTTAAGTGTAGGGGTATTTGATAAACCGTAATTAGAACATATTTTAATCCCACATTTAGTATGCTTTTGGATGATTTATCCCTTGATTTATGTAAAAATGTGCTTTTAATCCTTTCTTTTCATGTCTTATACCCAGGAAAGCACCCGAGGATGAAAAGAACGTAAAATAGGCCCAAAACAGAGTAAATGGGCCATATCATGAAATCGACACGGCTTGGCCCAAATCCCACACGGTCGTGCCTCACCGATCACCTAGAGCACGGCCTTAACCCCAACTTACATGGCCGTGCCTCAAAGTAGAAATCTGAACATGGCTTAAAGTCGAGCCACATGGGCGTGTGTCATGGCCATGCCTCTGTCACTGGAATGAGCAATTTCAGTCGGAAAAGGATACTTAGGGAGAAAGAATCACATTCCAAAGAGCCTATATATATCCCCTAAGTGCCACCTTTGAGAGGGTGTCGAGCTAGGCCAAGGAGCCAAGCCGGAAAGGTCAGAATTGTGGGAATCACTTGAAGTTAGCCAGTTGATCCATCCCAAGAAGCTGGAGTTATACTCAAGACGGTGGAATTCTCCTTCAATTCCTTCAGGGAGTTTTAGGGATTCCTTATGTTCTGTTTTATCTTTTCTCTTGAAATGTTTTCTTACTTAGTTATGAACTAAACCCTTCAGATACTTGAAGGGGATGAAACCTAGATGAATCTTTTTATTTGATTTTTGAATTATATGATAATTACTTAGTTTGTTCTTAATTATGCATGCTTAATCCAAATCTGATGTGCTTAGGTGGAGGAGGAATAGACCTTGCTTAAGAGTAGATCTAGCATAATTAAGCGGAGTTGATCGAATGCCTAGAGATAGGGTTACAAGATTTTGCCTGATTAGGGTGAAACCTAATATGGGAATCCATAGATTGATTTACTGCTATTCTAGGGGGTTATTATAAGAGAATGAGAGTTCCACTAATTAACCTAAGGTTAGACGTTATTCGCCTCGAGAGAGGGTTTAATATACGTTAGGGAGTCCTACGGATCAAGCTAAGTAAATAAATCATATGATTCAGGGTTAGATAACAAGTGAAGTCTAGGTTGATTCTTCCTGAGGGTATCATCGTGATTAATTGAGTTTTTCTTCAAGTTATTTCCCAATTCGTTCTTTTTGTCTTTGTCCTTAGCTTAGTCGTCGTTAAATTTAGATTAAAACAACTTCACTTTATTTTTTAAGGCTAAATAATAAAAAGAAAGTTAGTATTAATACTTTTAGTTCCTTTGGGTTTAACAATTCGGTCTTGCCTAAGCTATACTACTGTTCGATATGTACACTTGCCTTTAATCGTTGTCAAAGTTAGTTTTCAGGTTCGATCATTCTCTTTTATAAATTTTAAAGCTCTGATTTCAGCGATCAGCTACGGGTCCAAACTTTTTACAATGGTGTGAACCCTTCAATAAGGCAACTAATTGATTCAGCTGCCGGCAGAACCCTAAACAACAAAACTTTTAAAGCAGCCTATGAGTTTATAGAAGAATGTCACTGAATAACTATCAGTAGCACGTTACAAGGACAAGGCCAGCCAAAGTAGCCAAAGTTTTCAGCATTGATACAGTGACCGCTCTATCAAATAAGGTAGAGTTGTTACATAAAAAATTTGATAGTTCCTATGGTTCTTCGCAGGCTTATCCAGTTATGCAGTGCGATGCAAGTGAAGGAGTGGCGAATCCTGAGTACCCACCCTACGGATAGGGCATGGAGAGCGAACAAATGAACTATGTGGGTAACAATTTCCGATCTAACAATAACCCTTATGGTAATACTTATAATCCAGGTTGGAAGAACCACCCCAATTTCTCATGGGGTGGTAAAAGAAATCAAAGGCAACAACCATCCCAAAACTTCCAACAACAGCCCTAGCCACAGGAAAAGAAGTCGAACCTTGAAGAGGTGCTGACAAAATTCATAGTAGCCTCAGAAACACGTTTCCAAAAGATAGAAACAAAACTTGAGGCACTGACACAAGAGTTCAAGGATCAAATTAGGCAACTTACTAAGTTAATCCTTGAAACACGATCAGAAAGCTTATCGAGGGAAACAGAGCTGTAACACCCCTATCCAGAGTCCGTTGCAGGATTAAGGTTAGGAGCGTTACTAAAACACCCCAAACCCGGCCCACGAGCCTTAACCGGATCTGGTATGTTCCCCAGTGTAAACCGTTTCAAATTCTTTTGTTACTTTGGAAAATCTGGGTTTTTGAGAGAGAAATTATTTCTGGGTTGGGCTCGAGTTGAAAACAATTTTAACTTATATTGGAAACCCTTTAGTTTAGGCGACAAAACACTTAGGATTTATTTTGAAATAAATTTACTTAGTCTTTAAATTCATAAAATTTTTGTAACATAATACTTTAAAAGTAAAATAAAATAAAATAGTTCCCTACTTGGGCCTTATGGCCTTATTACATCAAATAATTCCCAAACTTAAAATTTAAAGTACTTAGTAAAATAAAAGTTCCAAATAATAAAAGTTTTTCCTTGCTATGCATGGCCACCTTTAGCTCCTGCCGACCCGGTCCATTATTGCTTATCACCTGAAAAATATTTCCCACAACGGGGTGAGTCAAATAGACTCAATGTGTACACAACACTAAATCGTAATAGAATCAGGCATACAATACATTCAAACATAAAATACAAGTTATGATGCATTCCCAAACCCGAACCTAAATGTCCATCCGCTACACACCCCCGTACCTGCCAAACACACCGTGGGGACTACTAAGTCGACCCTCCTTTCGCTACACACCAAATTGCGGGCTTAAGTCACCGCATCTGTGGTCTTAGGTCACCACTTTTCAGATTACCGTGGTCTTAGGTCACCACTTTTCAGATTACTGTGGTCGTAAGTCACCACTTTTCAGATTACTGTGGTCTTAAGTCACCACTTTTCACTTCCCCTTTCAATATACAACCATATGCCCCATATATTAATATGCATAATATACCAGAGTTCACAATCGTATAATATTCTCATGTTACGAATAACATATTTCATATTCCTAGTAGGAGTAGGAAACGTACCTGAGTACTTAGTACCATAACATGGTACCTTAGCCACGTTCATATTTCCATTAACACATATTTTAATACATATAACCATAATTCATATTACAAAGTAGTGTGGGGTACACACTTGATTCGCTTAATGAAGTCCTTGAAATCTCGAATAACTGATCTACTGATTTAGATCTTAATCCCTATATTCGGACAATCATTCAAACACATTAATAAACCTTTTTGGTCTTAAAACCAAATCCTAGTAGGATTTATACACTTACCTTGGTGTCGATTTCCTTTTTGGTTCAAATCCCGAAAACCTTGCCTTATAAGTCTGTCAAAAATCCTATAAGCACATGTTAGATTGATTTCTAACACTTAATCATCTTTAAATGGCCTATGGCCGAATATTCATATGACTTACCTTGAGTCTTAGAAATCCCGAAACTTCGTTGTACTTCTCCTTGTAGTCGACAACTACTAGATCTTGAAGAAAACCTTCCAAATTTCATCCATGGAATTCTAAAGGAGTTAGATTCCTATATTTCGGCTAAAGAGAGATTGAAAATCAAATAATAGCTGATCTTACCTTTTTGAATGAAATCGGCAACACCATTCTGTCACATACAACAAAGATTCGGCTTTTTGAGAATTTGGCTTGGTTGGATTGTGTTTTTGGTTTTGAATAAAAGAGAGGGAGGCTAGGGAATTCGGCTAGAAAAGAAAAGAGAAGAGGAGAGAACCCTAAGAATTTCGGCAGAGCAGAGAAAAAAAGAAAACTGATGGGTATCCCTCCTTCCTTCCTTTTATAGACGAAATTATCAGCTAAGGAGTCCCTTACTTGGCCACCACTCTTCTATTTTGATAGCTTTATCTTTTAATTATCATAAATAAAAAGGGTTTAATCCAATATTTATCCCTTCTAAATAATCCAATTTAAAATTCCTCTATTTATCCCCTTATTAATCAATATTTATGAAAAAAAAACACCTCCCTTTCTAGAAGCATGTGCCGTCCACCTCAGCCTTCTAGAATCAAAAATAAAACCTCCTTTATTTGCTTCCCAAGTGACTCGAACTCAGGCCCATTCCTCTTGCATATGGCGCCATTTCCATAGGCCCTAAGTGACATCTTCAGGCCACTTTTCCAAGCCTGTTTGTGTGTCAAATTTCACAAACTTTTTCTTTTAAGGCCACGTTGCCTTAATTTCCCCTTTTAAACATTAAAACTCGTCATTTCTAGGTCATTTCTAAGTTTCCAAAAATCAAGTTTCCAGAAATGTTCACTTTCCTTTTTTTGAATCATTTTCCTAGTTTCCATAAATGTTCACTTTTCTCTTTATTCCTTTACATTTCCAGGACGTTTCCCTACATTTCCAAGACAAGACATTTCCTTACATTTCCTTGCATTTCCTTACATTTCCATACATTTCCTCACATTTCCTTACATTTCCTTACATTTCCATACATTTCCATACATTTCCTTACATTTCCTTACATTTCCTTACATTTCCATACATTTCCATACATTTCCTTACATTTCCTTACATTTCCATACATTTCCTTATTTCTAGAATTCACATAACACATTCATAATTCATAAAACATGCCATTTTACCACATGGTTCCTTGTGTCATGCTTCACACGGAGTTTCTTTTAAAGCCTCATTTACCTAGCTCCCTTTTACTTAAAACCAATAATTTTCCAAAGCTTTCTTCTTCCATCCTAGAATTCTAAAAAACCCTTAATACACTTCCACAACTGCCAAAACCTACTAACTCATGAATTAGGCACGAACGCATAACCCCTAATCTAGGATGTTACAGTTCTACCCTCCTTAAAAATAATTTCGTCCTCGAAATTACTTACTAACAGTCGTACAATCCTTCTCACCGCACTATGCTTACGCTGCGCACTCTGATTTTAATAAAACTATCTTACCTTCTAAGCACAATTTCTGAGTTCACGTCCCCTAGAACCCATTTCTAACGTCACAATTTAGTCTGATTTAAGAGTTTTATACATTAGTACTTTTGTTTCACTGGTTAACCGCGAACAGTTTTATGAAATGAGTTTTAGGAGTGGTTCTTTCATATTCATACATGCACACAGTCTTTCCATCCATTCATACATCTATCAAACAATTATGAACCTTCGTTCATTCAGAGAAACGTTGTAGTTTTCATTGTTGTTGTTTTTCCACTACCCAGGGGTATTTTCATAATTTTGTCCTACAGGGGTATTTTCGTAATTTTTTCAAAATGAAAAGTTCCTCGGTGATTTTGTCAAAAGTATTTTGGTAATTTCAAAGTCCCGGGGTAATTTTGGAAAAATTTTGAAATCCAGGGGTATTTTGGTAATTTTAGACCTTGGGGGTATTTTGGTAATTTTTTACAAAGCGGGGAAATTTGTAAAATTTAATAAATCAGGGGTATTTCAAAAGTTGCAAAACTTTGAGGGTTCTTTTTGAGAATTGTACTTTCCAAAACAGTGATGTTGCAAAAATTTGAAAATCAGGGTCATTTTGGTAATTTTCGTAAATTAAGGGCAATTTTGTAATTTTTCAAAATCAAGGTATTTTTGATAGTTTGCAAATTAGGGTTTGTGAACATTTATAAAATAATGAAGTTTTAGCAAAACCGTTGAAAAGTTTGACATTTTGTGAATCAAGGGCATTTTAGTAATTTTACCACTAAGGGCATTTTTGTAATTTCATAAATGAGAAAATTTTTTTTTCGAAAAATTTTGTAAAAATAGTTCTCACAAATTAAAAAGGAAATTTTAAGAGTTTTAAAAGTAGGGTTTTTATAAAAATACGACTAGTTCCCTTTCAGGTTTTAGTTATTGCGTTTAGCTTGTGACTGAGTCCTCTTGGTTAGGGTGAACCGTAGCTACGCACTGTAGGATTCTGCGAAGAGGAGGTGAGTCACTAGGACTGCTAAGTACCTGTGCTCTTAGGATCCAATCCTAGACATGCATTGTGGGGTTGCCACACCCTAACTCGGCGACTTAGCCATAGGTTTGTTTAACTAGGCCCTTAAGTCTTATGTAATAGTTGGGGTAAACTAGTCCTAGGGTTCAAGTACTTATTCTCTACTCTACGTTCCATTCCTACCCTTCTACAATTCATAGCATAAATCACACAATAGATAGGGGTACTTACCTGGTGGACTGCGGGTCGGAGACTTAGGTGCCATGCCAGAAAAAACCTGCTTATTTCATAGAATACTTTCATAAAGCTTACTTGGGCTCGATTTGAAAACGTTTTGGGCCTTAGCCCACAAGCCGAGAGTTTAAAACTGGGCTCTGATACCAAACTGAAACACCCCAAACCCGGCCCACGAGCCTTAACCGGATCTGGTATGTTTCCCGGTGTAAACCGTTTCAAATTCTTTTGTTACTTTGGAAAATCTGGGTTTTTGAGAGAGAAATTATTTCTGGGTTGGGCTCGAGTTGAAAACAATTTTAACTTATATTGGAAACCCTTTAGTTTAGGCGACAAAACACTTAGGATTTATTTTGAAATAAATTTACTTAGTCTTTAAATTCATAAAATTTTTGTAACATAATACTTTAAAAGTAAAATAAAATAAAATAGTTCCCTACTTGGGCCTTATGGCCTTATTACATCAAATAATTCCCAAACTTAAAATTTAAAGTACTTAGTAAAATAAAAGTTCCAAATAATAAAAGTTTTTCCTCGCTATGCATGGCCACCTTTAGCTCCTGCCGACCCGGTCCATTATTGCTCATCACCTGAAAAATATTTCCCACAACAGGGTGAGTCAAACAGACTCAATGTGTACACGACACCAAATCGTAATAGAATCAGGCATACAATACATTCAAACATAAAATACAAGTTATGATGCATTCCCAAACCCGAACCTAAATGTCCATCCGCTACACACCCCGTGCACACGCCAAACACACCGTGGGGACTACTAAGTCGACCCTCCTTCCCGCAACACACCAAATTGCGGGCTTAAGTCACCGTGATTCGTGGTCTTAGGTCACCACTTTTCAGACATCGTGGTCGTAAGTCACCACTTTTCAGACATCGTGGTCTTAAGTCACCACTTTTCACTTCCCCTTTCAATATACAACCATATGCCCCATATATTAATATGCATAATATACGAGTTCACAATCGTATAATATTCTCATGTTACGAATAACATATTTCATATTCCAGTAGGAGTAGGAAAGCGTGCACGAGTACTTAGTACCATAACATGGTACCTTAGCCACGTTCATATTTCCATTAACACATATTTTAATACATATAACCATAATTCATATTACAAAGTAGTGTGGGGTACACACCTGATTCGCTTAATGAAGTCCTTGAAATCTCAAGAAACCGATCTACTGATTTAGATCTTAATCCCTATATTCGGACAATCATTCAAACACATTAATAAACCTTTTTGGTCTTAAAACCAAATCCTAGTAGGATTTATACACTTACCTTGGTGTCGATTTCCTTTTTGGTTCAAATCCCGAAAACCTTGCCTTATAAGTCTGTCGAAAATCCTATAAGCACATGTTAGATTGATTTCTAACACTTAATCATCTTTAAATGGCCTATGGCCGAATATTCATATGACTTACCTTGAGTCTTAGAAATCCCGAAACTTCGTTGTACTTCTCCTTGTAGTCGACAACTACTAGATCTCGAAGAAAACCTTCCAAATTTCATCCATGGAATTCTAAAGGAGTTAGATTCCTATATTTCGGGGCAACACCCTTCTGTCACAACAAAGATTCGGCTTTGGCAGAATTTCAGCTTGGTTGGATTGTGTTTTTGGTTTTGAATAAAAGAGAGGGGAGGCTAGGGAATTCGGCTAGAAAAGAAAAGAGAAGAGGAGAGAACCCTAAGAATTTCGGCAGAGCAGAGAAAAAAAGAAAACTGATGGGTATCCCTCCTTCCTTCCTTTTATAGACGAAATTATCAGCTAAAGAGTCCCTTACTTGGCCACCACTCTTCTATTTTGGTAGCTTTATCTTTTAATTATCATAAATAAAAAGGGTTTAATCCAATATTTATCCCTTCTAAATAATCCAATTTAAAATTCCTCTATTTGTCCCCTTATTAATCAATATTTATAAAAATAAAACACTTCCCTTTCTAGAAGCCTGTGCCGTCCACCTCAGCCTTCTGGAAGCAAAAATAAAACCTCCTTTATTTGCTTCCCAAGTGACTCGAACTCAGGCCCATTCCTCTTGCATATGGCACCATTTCCATAGGCCCTAAGTGACATCTTCAGGCCACTTTTCCAAGCCTGTTTGTGTGTCAAATTTCACAAACTTTTTCTTTTAAGGCCGCGTTGCCTTAATTTCCCCCTTTAAACTTTAAAACTAGTCACTTCTAGGTCGTTTCTAAGTTTCCAAAAATTTTCGTTCGGCTCTGTAAACTTGACATTTCCTTACATTTCCAAGTTTCCAGAAACGTTCACTTTCCCTTTTTTTGAATCATTTCTAAATCATTTTCCTAGTTTCCATAAATGTTCACTTTCCTCTTTATTCCTTTACATTTCCAGGATGTTTCCCTACATTTCCAAGACAAGACATTTCCTTACATTTCCTTGCATTTCCTTACATTACCATACATTTCCTCATATTTCCTTACATTTCCTTACATTTCCATACATTTCCATACATTTCCTTACATTTCCTTACATTTCCTTACATTTCCTTACATCTCCATACATTTCCATACATTTCCTTACATTTCCTTACATTTCCATACATTTCCTTATTTCTAGAATTCACATAACACATTCATAATTCATAAAACATGCCATTTTACCACATAGTTCCTTATGTCATGCTTCACACGGAGTTTCTTTTAAAGCCTCATTTACCTAGCTCCCCTTTTTAATTAAAAACCAATAATTTTCCAAAGCTTTCTTCTTCCATCCTAGAATTCTAAAAAACCCTTAATACACTTCCAACACTGCCAAAACCTACTAACTCATGAATTAGGCACGAACGCATAACCCCTAATCTAGGATGTTACAGTTACCGGATAAATTGGAAACATTCAAAGACAAAATCATACATTCAATCATCATTCTCAGACATAATGTCCCTTAATTGGGTCCTCGAGACCTTAAGCATGCTTATAAACTGAGTTGCGACTAAACTGAAACACATACGAAATTCCATGAAAATTTGAAATTTTTCTAAAATACAGGGGAGACACGCCCGTGGGAGGAGACCGTGTGCCCTCCACAGCTTCTATACACTCCCGTGTAACCGTCCGTGTTTATACTGACTATACCAATACGGTCATTAGGCACGCCCGTGTGCCATGGTCGTGTACTTTTAGGCCATATACTGACTTCCCCACCACGGCCACCAAGCATGCCTGTGTCGAGGCTGTGTATTTTTATGTTAGCTACTGACTTATACACCACGGCCAGATGACACGCCCGTGTCGAGGCCGTGTGATTTTATGTTGCATCTTACCAAATTACCCACGGTCTAAGGCACGCCCGTGTGACATTATAGGCCATTTAGAAGGCCAAAATGCCAACCAAAAAGGTTCATACCTATAAGCATCATTTACCAACACATATCAAGCATATACGGCAACCAAAAACATACAAATAACCATCCAAATCATGCATATTTGATCACTAAGATATTCACAACTATACATTAAATTTTCATTATACATATACATTCAAAACCAATACTAAACATACCAATTTGCATAACTAAAACTCAATTCTACCTATGCACCATTTGTCTATATACTTACCATTTCAAAACCATTCCATATATGAACTAATCATATCATAAAAACTTTACATATCACATTCATCTAAGCATGGTACCAAAACATAACTAGCCAAATCACATGGCTAAGTTCACTTTATAAATCATCACAAGAACTAGCCTATACATGCCATATCTAGCTATATACATATCCAAAGTGTACCAAAATGATATTAGTAGTGTGATGACGATCCTTGACGGTCCCCGAGCCTTGATAGCTTTTTGACGACCTATAAAATAGATTAAACACACACAGAGTAAGCTTTCCAAAAGCTTAGTAAGTCAATATACAACAACTTAGCTAAAATGCATATATTTGCTTTGATTCATACACTTTTGACCACATTTGCCATATTCCCAATTCAAAGATCACATAAACACATATCTCATTTCACCAAAACCTTATACAACATATCATTAATTCCATACTCATAGCATCATAGTAAGATCATATTGATGCTTACCTTGTATACACAATTAGTGTATAATCAACATACCTGAATTGAATTTACTATCACGTATTTGTTCATAGCTCAGATTTGCAATTAGTATCACAGACTTGTCCGTTGAACAGTAATAAATCCAATGGGATACTCAGAAAGCTCAGAATAATCGTATAATTCCAACATCCCAGACGAGGTCTTACATGCATTCGGATATCGATGCCACTATCCCAGTCATGGTCTTATACGAATCAAAACGATGCCGATGTCCCAGACATGGTCTTACTCTTAAGTGTCATAATGATACCAACGTCCCAGACGTGGTCTTATACATAAAGTTTATATTGATGCCAACGTCCCAGACGTGGTCTTACACATAATCAGAGATTGATGCCACTGTCTCGGACAGGATCTTACACGAATCTCAAATCAATGCCAACATCCCAGACGCGGTCTTACATGATAAAACAGAACAGATACCTATGTCAAGGTTCGTACTAGGCTTCTCAGACTTAGTTAATATACCAAACTTATCTCGGAATTCAATTACAGAATTTCTCAAAAGCATTCATTATCATCATTAAACATATGAACAATTACAAATGCATACATATTCAGTTATTTGTATAGTGACTTACCTCGGATTCGATTTATCGGAATAGAAAACGGCTACTCGATAACTTTCGCTTTCTCGCAATTTAAATCTATTTTCCTTGGTTCTTGATCTAAACATATTCAGAATTAACCATTTTATTCACTAGTTCATTCAATTCAATCCAAAGACATACATTAGGGCAATTTGCAAATTAGCCCTCACATTTGCACAACTTAGCAATTTAGTCTATTTTTCTCAAAATATCAAATTCACAAAATCTACTTTTACACACGCTTGGCCGAATACATATATATAACATACAAACCCACATTTTTCATCAAATTCACAAATTAGTCCCTCAATTTGTCATTTTCTCAATTTAGCCCTATCAAGCTAAATTCATCAAAACTTCAAGAACAAAACATGTTCATCTACCACCAATCTATCATTTAACACCTTAAAGCATCACAAAGCTCAACTTAGCATCAATGACACAACTTACAAACATCACCAATACACAAAATTGAAACATGGGTTTGATAGTAGACGAAGTAACGATTACAAAAACATAGAAATTATCAAAAACCAAAACCAAATCATACCTTAATTAGAGCTTACAAAGGCCGAATACCAAGCTTCTTTCTCTTTTCTTTTCTTTTGTGAATATTTGGTGGATGAACAATAGATTCAAGCTTATTTTAAGCTTTTGTTTAATTAATAATATGATATAAACTAATTTACCAATATAACCTTTCATATAAATATACATATCACATAGTTGCAAGGTCATTTATGACCTTAGCCATCCACTAACCATGAAAATGGCTAAATTGCCACATATATCCTCATATTTAAAAAGCCATAACACATAAGCACTTTAACATATAGCATTCAACTTTCATATTTAATGCAATTTCATCCTTTCGTCAAATTAAACACACAGACAGATAAATTAACTTATGAAACTTTAACACATGCTTAATCATATATCAACAGCACAAAATATAATATTAAAATATTATACAGACTCGGATTTGTGGTCCCAAAATCACTGTTACGATTAGGGTATAAACCGGACTGTTACAAGAGCAGGTACAGGCAGTAACACTAAGAAGTGGAAGGGAATTAATCGAAACGATGAAAGAGGCACCACATGAAATCGAGAAGGCAAAGATAACACCAACCCGTGAGGAGATCAAACCAACAATCCCATATTCAGCAAAGTTGAAGAAAGACCGCTTAAACGCACAATATGGTAAATTTCTTGAACTTTTCAGACAGTTACATATTAACTTACCTTTTGTTGAAGCTATTTCGTAGATGCCAACATATGCAAAATTTTTAAAGGAGCTTCAAACAAATGAAAGGAAGTTCGAGGAAATTTCAACAGTGGAGCTTAATGAAGAATGCTCAGCTATCATCCAAAACAAGCTGCCAACCAAATTGAAAGATCCAGGAAGTTTCACTATTCCTTGTTTAATTGGTAGTTTGAGCATAGAAAAAGCATTAGCTGATCTAGGTGCCAGTATTAATCTAAGCCTTATAAAATGTTTAAGCAACTAGGTCTCGGGAAACCAACACCCACTAGGATGAGTATTCAGTTAGCTGATCGATCTGTTAAGTATCCTAGGGGAATTATTGAAGATGTTCTGGTAAAAGTAGATAAATTTATATTCCCTGTTGATTTTGTTATGCTTGACATGAATGAGGACGTAGAGGTACCTTTAATTTTGGGTCGACCCTTTTTAGCTACTGCTAGGGCTGTTATTAATATTGGTGAGGGTAAACTGGCATTAAGGGTAAGAGATGAGGAAATTGCTTTCCAAATTTATGATGCCATGCGATATTCTAGAGAAAAAGATGATTCTTGTTACTTTGTTGATGCCACTGATTACATTTTTCAAGAATCTTTGTAGGAAATCATGCACAGTGACACGATGGAACTGTGTCTTTCAGAAGGTGAGGGGAAAGATGACGATACCGATGAAGATAATCCCAATGCATCATCCTCTAGACAAATGAAAATAGAGGACATCGAGATCAATGATAAACTAAAACAAAAACCCTTTTTTGATGAGCTGCCCAAGTTAGAACTAAAACAATTACCAAAGCATTTAGAATATGCATTCTTAGGGGATAATTCTACGCTACCAGTAATCATTTCTTTGGAACTAGGACCCAAGGAGAAAGAAGAGTTACTAAGGGTACTAAGGAAGCACAAAAAGGCCATAGCATGGAAAATGTCGAACATTAAAGGAATAAGCCCATCATTCTACACCCACAAAAGTTTAATGGAAGAAGAGTATAAATCGTGTGTGCAACTTCAGAGACGGTTAAACCCCAATATGAAAGAAGTTGTCAAAGCCGAGGTAATTAAACTTCTAGATGCAAGAATAATTTATCCTATTTCTGATAGCACTTGGGTAAGTCCTGTGCAGGTAGTTCTGAAAAAAGGAGGCATGACTATGGTAACTAACGAAAAGAATGAATTGATTCCCACAAGAACAGTCACAGGTTGAAGAGTCTGTATAGATTATAGGAAGCTAAATGACGCCACCAGAAAAGATCACTTCCCTCTACCCTTTATTGATTAGATGTTAAAAAGATTGTCTGGGCATATGTACTACTGCTTCTTGGACGGACTCTCCAGCTACTTCCAAATCCCAATAGCCCCTGAACATTAAGAGAAGACAACATTTACATGCCCACACGGTACGTTTGCTTATCGTAGAATGTCTTTTGGATTATGTAATGCTCCTGCTACTTTTCAGCTACATGTTGGCCATATTTGATGAACTTGTGGAAGACATTATGGAGGTATTTATGGACGCTCCTGCTAATAAGATGTGAAGAAACAAATCTTGTCTTGAATTGGGAAAAATGTCACTTTATGGTTAGAGAAGGGATTGTGTTAGGACATAAGATTTCTAGTAAAGGAATTGAGGTAGATAAAGAAAAGATTGAAACCATAGAAAAATTACCTCCCCCTAGTTAAGGCTATT
The DNA here is from genome assembly GCA_025503065.1 of Gossypium bickii. Classification (NCBI taxonomy): domain Eukaryota; kingdom Viridiplantae; phylum Streptophyta; class Magnoliopsida; order Malvales; family Malvaceae; genus Gossypium; species Gossypium bickii. The sequence goes on from CP106717.1 coordinate 23,992,957, forward strand.
ATAAGCTTTTTAGAACATGCTGGATTTTATAGAAGATTCATTAAAGATTTCTCTAAAATAGCTAAGCCTTTAACAAAACTACTAGAAAAAGATGTTCCTTTCAATTTTGATCAGGAATGTTTAGACGCATTTAATATCCTTAAAGATAAACTAATAAATGCTTCGATTATAATTGCACCTGATTGGAATTTACCTTTTGAACTAATGTGTGATGCGAGTGATTTTACAGTAGGTGCAGTTCTGGGACAATGAAGAGACAAGCACTTTTAGCCAATTTATTATGCTAGCAGAACATTGACATCCGCACAAGAAAACTACACCACCACTAAGAAAGAATTTCTAGCTATAGTTTTTGCTTTTAACAAATTTAGGCAGTATTTAATATTATCTAAAGTTTTCGTTTACAATGACCATTCAGCTCTTTATTATCTTTTAACTAAATCTGATGCAAAACCTCGACCCATACGATGGATTTTACTCTTACAGGAATTTGATTGGAAATACAAGATAAGAAGGGAGCTGAGAATCTTGCAGTAGATCACCTCTCTAGGGTTGAGAACCTACATATCGAAGAGCTCGACGAAAGTGAGATAAACGACTCATTTCTCGAAGAACAACTTTTTTCTATAACCAACTCTGAGGTACCATGGTTTGCAGATATTGTGAATTATTTAGCTACTAACATCTTGCCAAAAAGCTTAACACATCACCAAAAGATGCGATTCTTTGTTGAAGTGAAAAACTATTTTTGGGAAGATCCCTTTCTTTTCCATATATGTGCAGATCAAGTAATTCGAAGATGCGTTACAAAGGTGGAAGCAAGTAAGATCCTAGAACATTTCCATTCAAGACCTTCAGGAGGACATTGCAGCGGGATTAAGACAGCACACAAAATGCTCGAATCAGGATTCTACTGGCCAACTCTTTTCAAAGATGCCAACAGGTATGCCGCTTCGTGTGATAAATGCCAGTGAACAGGTGATATCTCTAAACACGATGAAATGCCTCAAACATATATGTTATCATGTGAGATATTTGATGTATGGGGTATTGATTTTATAGGCCCGTTCTCTTAGTAGCAGTAGATTACATGTCAAAATGGGTAGAAGCCCAAGCTTTACCTACTAACGATACTAGAGCTATAGTGAAGATTCTTATGAAACTTTTCTCTCATTTTGGAACACCCAGAGCAATTATCAGTGATAGGGGCACTCACTTTTGCAATACTCAATTTGAAAGAGTCTTAAGAAAATATAGAGTACACCACAGAACAGCTACCCCTTATCATCCTCAAACCAGTGGGCAAGTGGAACTGGCAAACCGAGAGCTTAAGCGAATCCTAGAAAAAACAGTTGAATCAAATAGGAAAGATTAGGCAGTAAAAGTAGATAATGCTTTATGGTCCTACAGAATAGCATTTAAAACCCCTTTAGGGACATCCCTGTACAAACTTGTTTACGGAAAGAGTTATCATCTACCATTTGAGTTAGAACAAAAGGCCTACTGGCTATAAAATTCTTGAATTACGATATTAAAACTGCAGGTGAGAAGAGGATGATGCAGTTAAATGAACTAGATGAATGGCGAGCTTAGGCCTATGAGATTTCACGACTATATAAGGAGGCAACAAAACGACGCCATGATGCTCGTTTAAAACAATCAAAGTAATTCGAAGTAGGAGACTTAGTCCTGCTGTATAATTCAAGGCTCAAACTATTTCCTGGAAAGCTGAAATCAAGGTGGTCAGGCCCATTCGTGATAAAATCTATTTTTCCTTATGGCACAATCGAGGTAACCCATCCAACTCAAGGAACATTCAAGGTAAATGGCCATCGACTGAAACATTATAATGGTAAAGATTTCAAGGAATTGAGAGAGGAGTTTCAACTCCGTGAACCTTCTTTCAGGAATGAAAATAGTGTGAGTCTAGCTTAAGACTTTAAACGAGCGCTCTTCGGGAGGCAACCCGAGCACTAACTTCACTAACCCCATTAATTTTTCACATTTTAATTTTATTTTTTCCTTTTAGCACCTAAATTAAACTAACTGATTCAGTAAAGCGTAGGTTTTCTACCACACAGCCTTACACACGGGCGTACCCATGGGTGGTGGTCAACATGGGATGAAAAATAGGCGCGTAGGTAGACGTTTGAGAAGAAGAAGAGAAAATTTTCCCCAACATGGATTGCGATAAAAAGACCACAGCCGTGCGATGCGATCGTGGTCTATCTTGAGTAACTAAGCACGGGCATGAGCCACGCCCGTGCCTACCAACTGTGTGAGACACTGACTATATATACACGGGCGTGGCGACCTAAAGCATGGGCATGGGAGAAGCGAACATAATAGCACACGTCCAGGGAACACGGGCGTGGGCAACATCGAAAACTCGCCCAAATTTAAAATCGCAAAAAACACGGGCTGAATAACAGACACACGGGCGTGGCCTCTGACCGTGTCACCTTTCCTATTTAAAGAAACACAGCTCTATTTTCCCCAAATTTCTTCCCAAACCCCAACCCTAGCCGTTCTACCTCAAAAACTACCCCCTAACTTGGCCACCATCAACAAAAATCACCCCCATTTGACTCCCATAAGACCCATACAAAAATGAAGCCACGCCCGTGTTAACAAGAGTCCACGCCCACTCAACCGCCGTGTTACCCAGATTTTTTACAGCACATGACCGTGCACCACCGTTACACGCCCGTGCTCCACCCTCCACATCGACACGCTCGAAAGCACTACTGGTCACCTTTCACTATTTCATTCCCATCTATTTACTTATTATATGATTGGATTTCATTTTGTTTAGTCTCTTTTTACTATTATTTTTATTTATTATTAAACTAATCTTTAGAATTTTAGAACTCATTTATCTTAGTCATTGTTTAGTTAGCTAATTAGAACTAGATAAAACTAATCACTGTTGAAATGGTTACTCATGGTTGAAATGTTCCTATTTAGACTTTGAAAATTTTTGGTATTGATCAAACTACTTGTTTTATTTTGGTAGAAAATTTCTTGAATATAAACTATTTTCAGGTACAATGTCGTCGTCACAAAGAAAGCGAACTGCAGTCACCACTTCTAAAAAACGAAAGGGACCCGGCTCATCCTCTGCTAGTGCAACCACCAAACTACCCCACTAGTTCCTCCAATTCCCTCAAATAGCCCAAGAGGACCGTTACAAGGCATTACGAGCGCAACCTCTCAGCACCGGTAGATGCATTGATTGGGCCGCTTTAGAGTAGGTCCGTCTAGCAGACGATGTCCGAGCTCTGCTTACAACTGATCCGTGGGATCAATTTTTTACCATCATCGAGCCTACGTACTTGGAGCTTACTTTAGAGCTCTTCTCTACTTTCCAACTCTAGACGGTGATGACACAATACGATGATTCGGGTACGATACAATTCTGCCTGGGAGGCACCACACGACAGCTGAACGTACCTCAATTTGGGGCCGCACTCGGACTCTATACGGAAGACTTCGTAGCAGAGAATGACCTCTCCGAGGTACACCACAAGTTTCACCGCACCCCCGTAAGCTGTTGGTACAACTTAGCCCCTGACAAGGGTAATTACGACCCGAGTCACTCCAAGGCGACGGCCCTTGTCCCGTCCCTGAGGTACGTACATGCCATCTTGGCTCATACTCTTACAGGTCGACACAAGAGCACCGGCGTCGTAAATACTCATGACGTCTACTACCTATAGTGCATGTCAAACGGGCACGTTTTTGACCTAGCTTACTTCATAGCCCGTGCCATCCAACACCAGACAGAGCCACATAGGAGGGGGATCATATCGATGGGTCCATATGTCACACGTTTGGCTCGGTACTTCAGCCTCCTCACATCGAGACCCAGACTTTCTCTCTCACACTGATTGGGCAAATGGTGCCCCAGGACATCCAGACTATGCTGCATATGAGGATGATTAAATATCGACGTGGAATCGATCCTCCTCAATACAGACTAGCCCTCCCCACTGACGAGGAGGATCCTCGAGGATATTACTGATGATGTCCCACCACCATAGGAGGCACCACTCCCGAGCCAGCATCCCACCAATGCAACAGCTCCACTTTCGAACATTTCTGCATGTCTCACTCAGTTTGAGCACTACCGTACTCAACAATTCAATGATACCGCTCGACGATTTGACGACATTAAGGCCACGCTTCAGCAGATTTGTCACCACTTTCATATATCGCCGCCTCGACCACCCAGCGACTCAGCAGATGACGAGGACCTTTGAGTCCTTTTTTTATCTTTATTTGCCATTTTTTTATTATTATTTATGTCTAATTTTTAGTTATCAAACTTTTTATTTTGTCTTGTTAGAACTTTTATTTAGTACAGTTCAGTTTCTTTTATCAATGGCTATCTAACCCTTCAGTATCTCTAACAAATTCATTAAATATTTCTCCCTAAACATTTCATTGATGACTTCACAGATTAGATAGAATTAATATACAACTCAAGGAACAAAAATTATCACTTATACCTAGTCATCACATTCATCATGAAATATCCTCCAAGGATCTCATCCATAATTCAGGAAGTTTCACTTCTCTCCCTATCTTATGATTTTATTATTTATTATCTATCCTTGTACATTAAGGGCAATGTACATCTTAAGTGTGGGGGGTGAATAGTTATTTCGAGAAAGTGCCTAACTTTCTGTATTATTCTCAAATCCCTAAATTATGCCTTGTCTTGAAGTAAGTTTTTCATATTATGACTAGGATGAAATTTCCTTTGATTTATGATTTTTATTGAAATGTCTTGGATTAAGTCATTAATAATTGTGCATTGATGATTAAATTTGAAGAATACTAGAGAATCAAGCATGATAAGTCTATTTTTCAGAATTTAAAATTTTTAAGTTGTCTACCTGAATCTAAATATTATCTTGAAATTTAAAATTTACAAGGTTGACATCAAAAACCCAAAATTTTTGTGAGATTTTGAGCCTATTAGAGCATATATTCTTTTTCTTGCTCACTTTATTTATTATGAATGTGTCAACATTGATCTGTTATTCTAGAACTTGCATTGATTATACATGTCGAGACCACACCTATGATTTGATATACCGAGATGATAAAGGCACCTAGGTTTTAACCCACTTACTCCATCAAAAAGCCTACCATCATAATTAACCCCTAGTGAACCCCGCTGATCCTAACAACCCTTTTTATTGACTCACCTACTAATATAAACCCAAAACCCTTTGTATTTGTTATCACCATTCTTTTTGACTACCCTATATCGAGATTTGATTTGATTGGTTGCCTTATTATTTTATTTCAGTAGTAAATTCGTCATTTGACTTGTTCCTAAAAAAAAGTATATTCATTATTAGTTCTGTGATTAGGTGAGCTTATACATTAAATTCCTATTATTAAAGAAGCTCGTATTAGAGTATTATCAATAGTAGTATTATTAGTTTTCAATTGATGTAATTATTTAATATTAGTTCATAGTTAGGTAAATTGTCAGGTCAATCTCGATTCTAACCTTCTAATTCAGCCTATCTCCATATCTTTAACCTAAGCCTTGTTACAACCCTGTTAAAGATCTTTTGATTTGTGTATCATCTCATATTATAGTGGTGGAGATTTGATTTTCATGCAAGCCTATGGGATTAACTTCTCATGTTCGACTTTTGAGTGCTTAATTTTGAACCTTAAACACTTTGAGTGATTTGAGTGAATCTTTAGTGAGGATATCAACCCTTGTCGATTTTGAATCAGAGGTAATTATTTAGATGAGGGGAAACACCTATACTTTCGTGCTACAAATGTATGACTTTGATTGTTTGAATCTTTAGGAATCTTTGAGTTAAATTATCCATGTATGAATTATTTTTGCATTATGATGAAACATTATTGATAAATTTTACGGATCAAGGAAGTTTGTTTTAATTGTAAGTTGAGAATTTTGCTTGAGGACAAGCAAAAGCTTAAGTGTGGGTGTATTTGATAAACCGTAAAAGTAACATATATTAGGCCCACATTTAGCATGCTTTTGGATGATTTAATCCTCGAATTATGTAATTTGGTGCTCTTAATCCTTTGTTTTCATGTTTTATACCCAGGAGAGCACTGGAGGACAAAAAAACAGAAAACTGGCCCAAAACGGAGCAAATGGGCCATATCATGAAATCCACACGGCCTGGGCCCAAGACCACACGGCCGTGCCTCATTCAATAGGCTCGAACACGGCCTGGCCATGACTTACACAGGTGTGTGCCATGGGCGTAACCCTGTCACAGGAAAGAAGAGTTTCACTCGGATTTGGATACTTAGGGGCAAAGAAACATATTCAAAAGCCTATATAAACACCCTAAGTATGACTAGAAAGGCAGACCCCAAGGCTTTAGTCAGGGGGCGTCCAGGTAGGCCAAAGAGGGTAGACTTGTGGAGAATTACTCGAAGATAGCCAGTTGATTCATCTCAAGACGCCGGAGTTGTACTCAAGATGGAGGATCTCTCCTTTAATTCCTTCATGGGGTTTTAGGGATTTCTTATGTTTTGTTTTATCTTTACTTTTGAGATGTTTTCCTTTATTGTTATGAACTAAACCCTCAGATACCTGAGGGTGATGAAACCTAAGATGAATCTTGTTATCGTTTGCTGAACTATATGATAAATATTTGACTTGTTCTTAATTATGCATTCATAATTCTTGTGTTGATATTTCGGGGATATTAATTCAAGTGTGATGTGCTTAGGTGGAGGAGCAAAAGTCCCTGCCTAAGAGTAGATCTAGCATAAATAAGCAGAGTTGATCGCGCGCCTAGAGATAGGGTGACGAGATTTTGCCGGATTAGGGTGAAACCTAATATGGGAGTCCACAGATCGAGTTAATGCGATTCTAGGGGTTTTAATTAGAAAGAGATTTCAATTAATCAACCTAGGGTTAGACGTTGGTCGCCTCAAGAGAGGGATTAATATAACTTAGGGAATCTTACGGATCAAGTCAAATGAATAAATTGTCTGGTTCAGAGTTAGATAACAAGTGAAGTCTAGGTGGATTCTTCCTTGGGTGTCGTCTTAGTCAATTAGTTTTCCTCAAGTTATTTTTCCAAATTCATTCTTCTTTGTCTTAGAGTCTTTAGTTTAGTTGTTAGTTAATTTTAGTTTAGATAAAAAATTCCCTTAATTCTTAGGCTAAATAATAAAAAAGAGAGTTAGTATTAGTACTTTTGGTTCCTTTGGATTCTACATTCCGATCTTGCCTAAACTATACTACTGTTCGATAGGTGCGCTTGCCTCAAAAACATTGTCATAGTTAGTTTCCAGGTTTGATCATTCTTTTTATAAATTTTAAGACTTTGACATCACGAAAACAATGATCACTTTATCTTTCTTGTCTTTAAATATATATCTAGTTTATTTTGAATTATTATTATTTCCTGGCTAATTCTCTACGATCTTTCCAATTTCTTCATCTAGCGTAGAGCTCGGTAGCAACCACCACACCTCGGGACTCAAGGAAACCATCCAAATTTGGGAAGTTTCACCTTTCCCTTTCTCTTAAATTTAATATACATCTTTGTATATTGAGGGCAATGTACATCTTAAGTGTGGGGGGTGAATATTTATTTCGAGAAAGTGCCTAACTTTCTGCATTATTCTCAAATCCCTGAATGATATCTTGTCTTAAAGTAATTTCCTCATATTATGATTAAAATGAAATTTCCTTTGATTTATGATTTTTATTAATGTGTTTTGAATTAAGTCATTGATAATTGTGCATTGATGATTAAATTTTAAAGATACTAGAGAATCAAGCATGATAAGTCTATTTTTCAAAAATTAAAATTTTTTGCTAGGTTGTCTATCTGAATCTGAATGTTACCTTGAAGTTTGAAATTTACGAGGTTGATATCAAATACCCATAATTTTTGTGAGATTTTGAGCCTTTAAGAGCATACATTCTTTAGTGCTCACTTTATTGATTATGAGTGTGTCAACATTGATTTGTTATTCTAGAACTTGCATCGTTTATACATGTCGAGACCACACCTTTGATTTGATATACAGAGATGATAAAGGCACCTAGGATTTAACCCACTCACTCCACTAAAAAGCCTACCTTCATAATTAACCCCTAGTGAACCTTTTTAATCCTAACAACTTTTTTTATTGACTCACCTACTAATATTAACCCAAAACCCTTTGTATTTGTTATCACCATTCCTTTTCACTACCCTTATGTCGAGATTTGATCTGATCAATTGCCTAACTATTTTATCTATTTAAATTATTAAATCTATACTAAATATTTGACTTGTTCTTAAAAAAAAAGAATATTCACTATTAGTTTTGTGATTAGGTGAGCTTATACGTTAATTTCTAATTATTGAAGAAGAAGCTCATATCAGAGTATTATTATTATTAGTAGTACAAGTTTTCAATTTATGTAACTATTATCAGTTCAATATCTCTAGTTAGGTAATTTGTCAGGTCAATCTCGATTCTAACCCTCTAATTCAGTCTTTATCCACACCTTCAACCCAAGCCCCATTACAACCCTGTTAAAGACCTTTTGATTTTTGTATCATCTCATATTATAGTGGTGGAGATTTGATTTTCATGCAAGCCTATGGGATTAACTCTTCATATTTGACTTTTGAGTGCTTAATTTTGAACCTTAAACACTTTGAGTGATATGAGTGAATCTTTAGTTTGAGTGATTTGAGTGAATCTTTAGTGAGGATGTCAACTCTTGTCGATTTTGAATCAGAGGTAATTAATTAGGTAAGGGGAAACACCTAACATTTTCGGGCTATAAATGTATGACTTTGAATGTTTGAATCTTTAGGACTCTTTGAGTTGAATTATCCATGTATGAATTATCTTTGAATTATGATGAAACATTATTGATGAATATTATGAATCAAGGAAGTTTGTTTTAATTGTAAGTTGAGAATTTTGCTTGAGGACAAGCAAAAGCTTAAGTGTGGGGGTATTTGATAAACCGTAATAGTAACATATTTTAACCCACATTTAGCATGCTTTTGGATGATTTAAGCCTTTAATTGAGTATATTGGTGCTCTTAATCCTTTGTTTTCACGAAACGGGCCTAAAATAGAGTAAATGGGCCATATCACGAAATCAACATGGCCTGGGCCCAAGCCACACGGCCGTGCCTCACTCAACAGTCTCGAACACGGCCTGGCCACGATTCACACGGACGTGTGCCATGGGCGTGTCCCTGTCGTGACAAAGAGAAATTTCACTCAGATTAGGATACTTAGAGGCAAAGAAACACATTCAGAAGCCTATATAAACACCCTAAGTATAACCTAAAAAGGGGGAACCCAAGGCTTTAGTCAGGGGACGTCCAGCTAAGCCAAAGAGGGCAAACTTGTGGGGATTTACTCGAAGATAGCCAGTTGATTCATCTCAGGAAGCTGGAATCATACTCAAGACGGAGGATCTCTTCTTCAATTCCTTCAGGGGGTTTTAGGGATTTCTTATGTTTTGTTTTGTCTTTTCTTCTAAGATGTTTTCTTTTATTATTATGAACTAAACCCTCAGATACCTGAGGGGGATGAAACCTAAGATGAATCTTGTTATCGTTTGCTGAACTATATGATAAATATTTGACTTGTTCTTAATTATGTGTTCTTAATTCTTGTGTTGATATTTTTGAGATATTAATTCAAGTATGATGTGCTTAGGTGGAGGAGCAAAAGTTCCTGCCTAAGAGTAGATCTAGCATAATTAAGCGGAGTTGATTGCATGCCTAGAGATAGGGTGATGAGATTTTTTTGGATTAGGGTGAGGACCTAATATGGGAGTCCATAGATCGAGTTAATGTAATTCTAGGGGTTTTAATTAGAAAGAGATTTTAATTAATCAATCTAGGGTTAGACGTTAGTCGTCTCGAGAGAGGGATTAATATAAATTAGGGAATCCTACGGATCAAGTCAAATGAATAAATCGTCTGGTTCAGAGTTAGATAGCAAGTGAAGTCTAGGTGGATTCATCCTCGGGTATTGTCTTAATTAATTGGTTTTTCTCAAAGTATTTCTCCCTGATTTCATTCTTCTTTGTCTTAGAGTCTCTAGTTTAGTAGTTAGTTAATTTAGATTTAACAACAAATTCCCTTTTTTTTAGGCTAGATAATAAAAAGAAAGTTAGTATTAGTACTTTTAGTTCCTTTGGGCTCGACAATCCAATTTTACCTTTACTATACAATTGTTCGATAGGTGTGCTTGCCTCACATCGTTGTCATAGTTAGTTTTCAGGTTCGATCATTCTTCATATAAATTTTAAGACTTTGACATCGCATAAAACAACGATCAATATCACACCAGAGAGTGTTGGGCTAACAGTCGAAACTGTTATAAATGTGGCTCCCCCGATCACTTTATCCATAACAACCCCGAGAGGGATGATAAGGAAAAGAAGCAAGAGATAAGATCCAGTGATGTGTCTATAAGAGGTAGACCACCTAGGAACTCGAGAGGTGGGAATAGTGGTAGAGCTGCGTCCAAAGATTCTGCTGTGAGACCAGAGGGTCGGGCACCTGCGAGGACATATGCTATTCGCGCTCGCGGAGAGGCATCCTTCCCAAATGTGATAACAGGTACTTTTTCTCTCTATGACACCTTTGTTATTTCTTTAATAGATCCAAGGTCTACTCATTCTTATATTTGCATCTAGTTTGAGTATGACCGTTGAGTCTACGAAAAATGTGGTTAAGGTGTCAAACCCGTTAGGAAAGCATGTGTTAGTGGACAAAGTGTGTAAAAATTGTCATTTATTGATTGAGAATCATTGTTTTCTGGCAAACCTAATGTTGTTACCGTTTGATGAGTTTGACTTAATCCTTGGCATGGATTGGTTAACTACCCATAATGTCTTAGTGAACTGTGGTAGTAAGGTTATTGAATTGAAATGTGTGAGTTGAGATGTGGTTCAGGTTGAATCAGGTGGATCGGATAGTCTACCGGTGATGATTTCTTCCCTAGTGGCTAAGAAATGTTTGAGAAAAGGGTGTAAATCCTATCTCACCTTCGTGTTGAATACTCGAGAGGTTGGAGTGAAGTTTGAAACAGTACCAATAGTATGCGAGTATCCGGATGTATTCCCGGAAGAGTTACCCAGATTACCTCCAGTGAGAGAGGTCGAGTTTGGGATTGAGTTGATTCCAAGAACGGCACCGATTTCAATTGCTCCATATAGAATGGCACCTTTAGAGTTGAAAGAACTGAAGGTACAGTTGTAAAAGTTGACAAATAAGGGTTTTGTAAGACCGAGTTACTCACCGTGGGGTACTCCGGTATTATTTGTGAAAAAGAAAGATGGGTCTATGAGATTGTGTACAGACTATAGATAGCTCAACAAGGTGACGGTGAAGAATAAGTATCCTTTACCAAGGATTGATGACCTTTTCGATCAATTGAAAAGAGCTACAGTGTTCTCCAAGGTAGATCTGAGACCTGGTTACTATCAGTTGAGAGTGAAAGAGCAAGATGTGTTGAAAATTGCATTTCGAACAAGGTATGGCCATTATGAGTTTTTGGTTATGCCATTTGGTTTAACGAATGCACCTGCGATTTTTATGGATCTGATGAACCGTGTTTTTAGACCATATGTGGACAAGTTTATGGTTGTCTTCATTGACGATATATTGATCTATTCTCGGGATAAGAATGATCATGAAGAGCATTTGAGAATTGTCTTCCAAACTTTAAGAGATAAGCAGTTGTATGCTAAGTTTAGCAAGAGTGAGTTTTGGCTCCGAGAGGTCGGATTTCTAGGACACATTGTGTCGAGTGTGGTGTCAGAGTTGACCCAAGTAAGATTTCAGCTATTGTAGATTGGAAACAGCTGAGGAACGTGTCAGAAATCAGAAGTTTCTTGGGATTAGCGGGATATTACAGATGTTTCGTAAAGAGGTTCTCTGTGATTGCTACCCTGATGACGAAACTACTGCATAAAGATGTCAAGTTTGAATGGACTGAGACATGTCAACAGAGTTTCGAGAGACTGAAAACAATGTTGATTGAGGCACCAGTTTTGGTTCAACTGGAATCGGGGAAAGAGTTCGTGGTTACAGTGATGCGTCATTTAATAGTCTTGGTTGCGTGTTGATGCAAGAGGGTAAGGTAGTCGCTTACGCCTCGAGACAGCTAAAATTGCACGAGAAGAATTATCTGACTCATGATTTGGAGTTGGCTTCGATTATTTTCGCGTTAAAGATTTGGCGACATTACTTGTATGGTGAGAAGTGCCAAATCTTTACGGATCACAAGAGTTTGAGATATTTGATGGATCAGAAGGATATGAATTTGAGACAGAGGCGGTGTTTTGAGTTATTGAAAGACTATGAATTAATCATTGATTATCATCTGGGAAAAGCGAATGTGGTTGCGGATGCCCTGAGTAGGAAATCCTTGTATGCTCTAAGAGTTATGAGCACGAGTTTAGAAATAGCTGATGATGGTGCTATTTTGGTAGAGTTGAGAGCTAAGCCACTATTTGTTCAACAAATATGTGAGGCTCAGAGAATTAACAGTGAGATGCAGGCAAAAAGAGCTAAGTGCGGATTAGAAAGTGGTTCTGGTTTTCGAGTGGGCTCGAATGGTTATTTGTTGTACTGTGATAGAATTTGTGTACCTAAAGAGGAAGAGTTAATCTGGAAGGTTTTACATGAAGCCCACAGTGGATGTTTGTTAGTACATACGGGCAGTATGAAAATGTACAATGATTTGAGGAAGTTTTATTGGTGGTCGGGTATGAAAAGAGATATTTTAGAATTTGTAGCAAAGTGTGTGATTTGTCAACAGGTGAAGCTGAGCACCAAGTACCTTCGGGATTGCTTCAACCTGTGATGGTTCCCGAATGGAAGTGGGATTGGGTTACCATGGATTTTGTAACGGGATTGCTAATAACTCTGAAAAAGAAAGATGCTGTGTGGGTTGTTGTGGATAGACTAACGAATTCGGCTCACTTTATTCCAATACGTGTTGATTATTCACTGGATAAGTTAGCTGAGTTGTATGTTGCAGAGATAGTGAGATTGCATGGTGTGCCTATGTCTATTATTTCGGATAGAGATCTGAGGTTTACTTTGAGATTTTGGAAGAAGTTGCAAGAGGCCATGGGTACGAGGTTGAATTTCAGTACTGCGTTCCATCTGCAAACTGATGGTCAGTCTGAAAGAGTAATTCAATTCTCAAAGATATGCTTCGATGCTATGTGTTAGAATTCGTAGGTAGTTGGGAGAGATATCTACCTTTGGTCGAATTTGCTTACAACAACAGTTATCAGTCAAGTATACGGATGGCTCCGTATGAGGCCTTGTATGGTTGTAAGTGTCGGACTCCATTGCATTGGACCAAGCTTAGTGAAAAGTGGATCCATGGAGTTGATCTAGTAAAAGAGACCGAAGAGAAAGTGAGAGTAATCTGTAATAGTTTGAAAGCTGCTTCAGACCGACAGAAGTCGTACGCGGATTTGAAAAGAAAAGAGATTGAGTTTGAGGTGGGTGACAAAGTGTTTTTGAAAGTGTCCCCGTGGAAGATGATTATGAGATTTGGACGAAAAGGGAAGTTGAGTCTAAGATTTATAGGGCCGTATGAGATTACCGACAGAGTTGGGCCAGTAGCTTACCAGTTGGCTTTGCCGGTAGAGCTGGAAAAGATTCATAATGTGTTCTATGTATCGATGTTGCGACGGTATCGATCTGATCCTTTACATGTGATTCCTTCAACGAAAATTGAAATAAGACCGGATAAGTCTTACGAAGAGGAGCCGATTAAGATCTTGGCTCAAGAGGGGAAACAGTTGAGAAATAAGAGCATAGCACTAGTGAAAGTGTTGTAGCAGAATCACGGTGTGGAAGAGGCTACGTGGGAAATGGAAGAGACTATGAGAGAGCAACATCCAAACCTCTTTACTGGTAAGATTTTCGAGGGCGAAAATCTCTAAAGGGGGGAGAGTTGTAACATCCCAGTTTAGGGCCTAGTCGGAATAGTGGTGCGAGACCACAAATATAAGGTCTATGTATGAGTTTTTGAGGTTTATGCTATGTTTGCATGTTAGTGTGAAAGTTTCATGAAGCAATTTTGTGAAATTGCGGTTGAATTGTCCAAAAGGACTAAATTGCAAAAGTTGCAAAATGTGAGATTCTAGAAGCTATTTTTGTGAAATAGCTTTAGAATATTAATTAGAGGTCCTTAAATAGAAATTTTCCCATTTTTTAAATTTTTGGACAAAATTGGGCATGGATGAGTTAAAATAGGAAGTTTATCAAAAAGGGCATTTTGGTCATTTGGTAATTAAATGATTAAAATGGGAGAAAAGATGACAAAATTCATTCATCTTCTTCTCCAAGGTTGCCGAAATTTTCAAGAGCCATTGTTAGGGTTCTTGAAATTTTTCAAGCTTGCAAGTAAGTGCAACCAAACCCCGTTTTTGATATTCTTCGTATTTTTGAAGTCCTAGTAGCATGAATAAGCTATTTTTAGCTAATTGATGAGCTATAATGGATGTTCAAAAATATGCCTATGTATGACATGCAAGTTTTTAGTGTTTTATGGAAGAATATGAAAGCTTGATGTAGTAGAAACATCTTTTACTAAGTGATTTTCCATGAAAATGCATGTAGGGACTAGTTTGTAAAAGTCTTGAGTTTAGTCATACATGTGTGATTTAGTGAGAATTGATGAATGCTTTAGTTGAGTAAGTGACTCGACTAAGCATGTAAAGATAGAAAGTTGAATAAAAATCACTTTACGAGTCTTGGGGCAAAAGGGTAATTATGAGAAATATTAGGGGCAAAAGAGTAATTTTACCAAAGTATGAGATAAGTGTCAGTTTAGTCAATGTGTGTATTGAATAAGCTGATTTATTCATTATAGATCAAGAAAAATGAAGCCTGGATCTAACGAAGGCAAGAATAAGGTGGTGGACTAGATGTCATATTTCTATACTTTTGAGTATCGAGGTAAGTCTATGCTTAAACAATGCATTCATACTTACAATTTCTTAATGCTAGCTAGTGTGTAGCATGATTGAGAATGATTGAGAACCTATGTGGGATGAATGTGGTAGAGTTTGTGAATAGATGTATGGTTAAGTAAGTAGATATGTGAATGTGTAGTGAGAATGCTAAATGGTGGGCTAAGTGCGTGTAGCATCCCTAACCCGTATCCGTCGCCGGATAAGGGTTACGAGGCGTGAATCAACAAACCCAAAGTCAACTTATACATAAAAATTTTAATGCGCTAATAAATATACCATAACTAATATCTTGGTACAAATTTCATTCAAATAACTAAAGTACTATTCAATTGAGCATTTTCGCACACTGTAGCTAAGTATATATATATACCATTTCCCTTATTCAATTCACCGTCATTATACCCAACATTTTAGAAGTATATATATAACCAAAACATTACTAATTAAAATTCACACCTAGATCAAAACCATACTAGTGGTCGAAAACTTTTATTCACTCATTCACACGCATGTGTCATAATTATCAATAACTGACTTATCCAATAATTATAGGTAATAAGTATAACACCAATCAATTCTTAAAATTTTACTACATGATTCATTTCAAATATCTACAAGCAGTCAGATATCACTCATGCACATTATATATATAATGTCGAAGAACAACTTTCAAATTTGCTTATGACAAAGACCGAACCTACATGATTAGTAGAGCTAATATCAAACACATTTTTAAAACATCATTAACATAGAAACATAGCCATTTTCACATGGCATTTATAAACATATCAATTATAATAGACTTAAGAGAGCGATATAGCCTATACATGCCATAATAGTCATAGTTTACTACTTTAAAAAGGGTACCAAAAATAAGTGATGGTGAACTTCCGAAGTGATCCCCAAGCACAAATTGAGTATCCAAAAGTAACCTACGCGTTTAGAAAATAACCAAAAACAAAGTAAGCTTTCGTATCTTAGTAAGAATTAAGCAATTATTTTTCCCTTTCCATAAACTTATTCAAATAAAAGCAAAATAAGTAATCAAACAAATAACCCTATCTATGTATAACCATTAGATCGAATAACCAAACCCTCCAAGAGTTGAATGCATAACAAAAATTCAACTCACACATCAACTTCTATCACTCTGAAATTTATAAACATGATACTTACCTCTAGTTTGCTTACCAACCCCAAACTTAGTCATTCATGCATATTCATAGAACAATATACTCAATCATCTTTATATACTTATTTTCATTTATAATAGAAGTCTTTAAAACGAACCTCACACCTGCTCATTATTAATATTTAATATTTCTCGTAACGTATCGCTCATATAGAGCCGTTACTTTATGCTTATCGTAACGTATCGCTCACATAGAGCCGTTACTTTATGCTTACCGTAATGTATCACTCACATAGAGCCATTACTTTATGCTTATAGTAACATATCGCTCACATAGAGCCGTTACATAAGAGTCTCCGTAACGTATCACTCACTTAGAGCTGTTACATAAAAGTTTGCATGTATAGTGCGCATTAAACCATTTTGCAACTTATGCTTCTCATAACTCATTATTCATTCAATATGCATACTTTACATATATATTATTTAATATTCATGATCCAATCCATACCATTACCTGCATGCATATTCACACCAGGATAATATTACAATCTCATGCTCAAATAAAATTTCACATTTGGCTATCATAATATCGAGTAACTAGCTTCACTTGAATTAGACACTCATATCAAAATTTAATACTCCATCTAATTACATGCATCACAACAATTAGATATACACTTATTACTTTAAATTTCAAATCTCCAAGCAACCCCACATTGAGCTAGCTTATACCAAATGTAAATACACACTCGGCACTTAATGTTCAAAATATTAGTCACCCCTAATCTTAGACATAATATCAAATGTAGTTCAATTTAATAAAGTTGCTTAAAACTTACCTTGATGGTTGGAGGGTAAGGATGTCCCGACTACTCGTCTAGCTTAGCTTTTCCCCGATCCTTTTCAAATTCTTTCTTTCCTTGCTCTAAACAAAATTCGAAAGGAGTCTATTCAAAAGAATTTCATTCATCTCAATTTGAACACAACATAGAACCATTCTTTCAATTAATCATTCATAGTTTCATAATCTTTACAAATTAAATACCAATCCTTTCCATTCATTCGAATATATAAAAATTCATACACATTTAGCAAATGCCGAATACCCCTCAGGATGTATTAATTCTCTTTATACATTAAAATAACTCGTACTATGAAATTTTTCCAATTCACTGATTTATCCCTTTTATTTTGGTTTTCTCATAATTTAGTCCCTTAATATAAAATACAAAAATTACATGAAATTTGAACTAGCACCTTAAGAACCGAATTTTCTCCACTCCTATTCTAGTCTATAAAAGCCATTTATTTTGTATTTGTACCCTCAACTAGTTAGTTTCAAAATTCAAGTTTCCATTCATCCCTCTTATCCAATTTCCTACTCAAACATGTTCATTCCTAGCTCATACTAAAAGAAATCTCCTATCGACCATGTTTGAAACAATGTACTCATCCATGGCTGAACCTAAAATAAGCTTCAAACTTCAAAATTTTCACATGTACTTTGAAATATACATGACAACTAACACAACCGTGCAAGATTTAACAAAAATGAAGCTTAATTTCTTACCTTAATAGGACATGCAAGAATCGGCCATGGAGCTCAAATTTTCTACCCTTTTTCTCTTTGTTTTCGTGGAGAAGATGAAGTAAGTGGGGAGAAAGATGTTGGTTTTCTTATTTTATTATTTCTTTAACCTTAATAATTCTATATTAAAAAATATCACCCCACTAACTAATGATAATAATAATCTAATGTATAATATAATACATATATATTACTCATGGTAATTACCGTCCACTAAGATTAAAAATATGGTTAAATTGCAACTTAAATCCCATGTGAAAAGAGATCAAATCTTTTTAGCCCTAATTTCCACAATAGCTACTTTCTCATTTACTCATTTTAGTCCTTTTCTTAAATTAACCACTCAAACATACAAATAACTCCAAAATATTTAACACACACTCGAATGCATAATCTAGCTATCAAATATATATTTACGAAATTTCTAAGTCGGATATGTGGTCCCGAAACCACCGTTCCGGTTAGGGTCATATTTGGACTGTTACAGTTCGATACCATCTTAATGCATATTGATGATAAGCTAGCTATGTGTGATGCTATCGCTAGGTATATCGTCTAGTGGGCTATCTGCGAAACCACTATGAATACCTTTGTGGTAGGCTAAGTGCAATACTACTTTGTTAATTGATTGTGGTGAGCTAAGCGCGAAACCACTGAGAAATAAGCTGTATGGATTAGCTATGTGGTTGTATTATTGAATTAATTAGCTGTGTGGATGAATTATCGAGAAATGATGTTGTGTTGTATATTGTGTAAATGTGATATTGGATGCAGGGGTGCATTTCAATGGTTATGAGTATGCGACTCATGATATGTTGGGAATGTGGTAAGGGATAGAAAGAGTAAGCATAGTTGTACATTATATGTTAGTATAATGCTAATTGTTGTTTAGATTATACTATGATGTTTAATTGTTTATGTGTAAACTTACTAAGCTCAAAGCTTACTCCCTTTCTTTTCCCTTGTCTTATAGAGTAAAAGTGTTGAATCAAGATACGAGGATCAATTGGAAGATCGTTCACATTATCAGCACACTCTGGTACATGAGACTCCATGTTTTGTATATGGCATGTATAGAGGCTAGACAAGTTAGTGAATTTTGTTCTAAATGGTTAAGATGTGATGGCCTTTAAATGGATAGTCTATTTTGTATAATGCCATAGTGGTTGGCTACTTTATTATCTGATAAGATGTTGTTATCCATGTGAAATTGTGATTTCAATTGAGTTGGTTATGGATGAGTTGAATGAATGCATATTGTGTGTGCTAGGAGGGTGAAAGGAACTTGGCACATAGCTTTGTTCTTGTCCATATGGATAGACACACGGGCGTGCGTCTAGACCATGTGTGACACATGGTCAGCCCACGGGCGCGTGACTGGGCCGTGCGTCCCCTGCACGTTAACACATTAAGTCAGAATAGACCACGGACTAGCCACACGGGCATGTGCATAGACCGTGTGTAACACCCCAAACCTGGCCCATTTGTTACGACCGAATTTGAAATGCCACTGCGGAAAACGTTTGAAAATATTTTTTTTCTTATGGTAAAACATGAAATTTTCTATGCCTTTGGAAAAACATTGTGTAATTAAAAATTATATGCAAAACTTTGATGTTACAAAATATCCGAATTAAAACTTTATTATATACTTTTAATATATAAGTGGCCGAAATTAAAAACATTTCCCGAATAATAATTTAATCGACAATCCAATTTAAAACATAGCAAAATTCATAAATATCTCAAATGGCCCTTATTACAATAAATAAATACTTAGAATTTCTGAAAAGAAATATAAATACGAAATCAATTAAAATATCTGCTGCATGGGTCACCTTGTATCCATTCCAACCCGGTCCGAGCTTCAAGCGTCACCTGTAAGGTTTAATAAAAATATTGGGTGAGTCAAACAGACTCAGTGCATAGTCATCTCACATATCTCCACATATGGGCTTCGCCCATATCCACACAGTCCATACACATAAATATGCAATTATGAAGCCCAACCCAAACCTAGGGTCCATCCGTTATTCCTACCTTAGCAGACTCCCTGCCCAAGGCCGTGGCTAATCCACCTCCGATCACATAGTGATCCACATATCTTACCTTGGCAGACTTGCTGCTCAAGGCCGTGGCTGAGCCACTGGTCACCTAAGTGATCCCACTTACCAATCAGTCCATGGTGATGCACGCAGCGATCAACCGCCGAGATGGGCACCTAGCCAACACCTCCCTTGATGAAGCACATAGCTAACATCAAGCGCTAATGTAGCACAAGGCTGACATTAGACCACGTACATAAATATGTACACCTTGTCCTCCAACATTCATATCCCAAGCCCTCATGCACATATATATATATACCATGACAAAACATCATTTAATAAAAGATATACAACATGCTCATCTCCATTTCACATAATCATCAGTAATCATTGAACAACATAAAACACTGAACTTGTTAATCGGTTACCCATCAGGGGTATCCACCATTTTTAGCCCTTATCTCGGCTATCATTCATAACATAGCACATATACATTTTAATATATTTAAATCAATCAAAAGACAGTACGATAACTACGCACCTGATTGGTGCAATCAACTAAATCTCGAAGTCACACGTTGTACCCAGAAGTCTGCCGAAATCACTAAAGGAAACCATATTAGTTTCGGCCTCTATACCCAAAAAACATCAAAAAGTGGCCTTTGGCCGAACCTACCCTTACCTTGAATGATCGAACCTAAGAGTCCCCTTTAATGCTCCTCCCCGTTAGCTATACACAAAAGAAACATAAGGTTATGGCCTTAAACACCCTTAGTTATCCAATAAAAACCAATACCCAACACTTTGTTTCGGCACCTAAATAGAAAGAAGCAAACCAACTACTAAAGTAGAGATTACTTACTATCGAAAAGACTAAGGGAGAGTAGTTGGCAGTCTCAAGAATCGGCTTTAGCAAAACGGCAAGACAAGAGAAAGGTTTCGGCTATGATTCAGAATGGCAAGGGAATATCGGCCACACAAGAACATAGGTAGAATTGAGGTTTGAAGAAAAGAAAAAGAGTAGGGAGAGAAGTTAGGAGAATTTCGGCTAGTCACTAAATAAAAGAAGAAGCTTGGGACGAAGGGTGTAGATTCGGCAAAAGGAAGAATATTCATGCAACTATAATTCGGCACTTAATACCCCCCACATTACCAAAATTAAAACACCACCAAAAGACCCTTATACAACCGCCACCTCTTCTCAAATCAAATCCCTTAATTCCCTCCTATTTTACCTCTCTGACACTTGTTCAAAATAATAAAATAAATTAGCAATTATCCTTATCTTACCCATAAAATAAATAAGTAAATAAAGCCATATGCTCATCAATCTCTTCCATCCGAATTTAAAAACAAAATCAGCTTGATCCTTATCTCAATTGAAGATCCCATGTGCCGTCCAATTACTCCTTCCCCCTGACGCCAGGATGCAAAAAAATAAAACACTCCCCTGCAACCCCCAAGGTTCGAACTCCAAACCTGCTCCAGCAAGCTGCAACAACGCCTCATGCCACTCTGCCGTGGTGATTTTTATGACATAAACCCGCCATATTTTCTTTTATGACCTCCTTCCTTAGTTCCTTCCTTTTTAACCCCAAAAACAAAAATAAAATCCCCACTTGCTGCCGCCGTGTTTCGAACCCAGGCCCTTGCTGGCGTTACTTCCAGGCCCTTAAATGGCGCATGGGAGCCGCTTTACCAATCTGATTTTCATGTCCATAAACCTTGCCATTTTTCTTTAAGGCCTCCTTAGCCCAATTTCCCCTTTTAACCTAAAAATTTCAAAAATTTCCAATGCACTCCCTTTTAATCCTAGAGTTTTAAAAACCCTTAAAACATCACCAATCCCCACTTAAAGCCTACTAACACTTGCGTTATGCTCCAAACGCACAACCCCTAATTTAGGATGTTACAGTTGTACCCTCCTTAAAATAATTTCGTCCTCGAAATTACTTACTAACGATCAATCGTGCATCCTTAACTCGTCACACTACGCTACTACTGCGCACTCTGATCTTAAAGAACTATCATACTTTCTAGATACATTTTCTAAGTTCATAATCAAAATTCCGTACACTTTACTAGCAACATAAGAACGAACTAACTTAACCACAAACAAGACAATTGAAGGTATTCCAAAAATAAGAACTTACCCGTTGTCACCTCTGGCACATCTTCCCCCTCGCAACGGCCGACTGCGTAAACCAACCTTGGCTGCCTTGCATCTGTACCTTCAGCCTCTCTGTTTGGTGCTCCATGACCTTGACCTCGAGCCCTATCCATCCTTTGAGGACATTTCTTAACCAAATGAGCCTTAGACCCACACCGGTAACATTCCTTACTATTTCCCCAACATTCTCCTGAATGAGCTCTTCCACACTTAGCACATGAATGATTCCGATTCTCAGCAACTGGTACTGGTGCACGTACAGAATTCTCGATCCTTGGTCTTTTCTGAACATCTCTAGACGATGCTGGCGGTCCAAAACTTCTCTTATTCCCGTTCCTATTCTTTTCTCGATTTTCTCTTACAGTCCTCTTAACTTCTTCAGCTATCCGAGCTTTCTCTACCAAAACGGCAAAGTCTCTTTCTCTGTGCGGAGCAATCAACTCTCGCAACTCATCCCGCAATCCGTCTTTGAATCGAACACACCTTTCATAATCAGTAGCCACAATCCCTTTGGCGTACTGACTTAACCGCACAAATTCGGCTTCGTACTCTGCTACCGACTTACTTCCTTGAACCAAGTTTAGAAACGCCTTCCTTTGCGAGTCCAAGTAATTGGCTCCTGCGTACTTTCCTTCAAACTTAAGCTTAAAATATTCCCAATCCACTCGATCTGCCGGAACACCTTGCCTGACAGTGAGCCACCATCGATAAGCTTCGTCTCGAGTAACTAAACAAAGACACCTTCGACTTTTTCTCGAGATGCAGTCCAAATCGTCCAAGATTCTTTGATCGCGCTCCAACCAATACTCCGCTACATTTGGAGCTACTCTCGACACTCCTCTAAAGATCTCGGCTCCGTTCGATCTAAGCCTTTCCGATACTGACTTTCGAGTTCCATTTCCTGCACTAGCTCCTGCCACACGTTCTAGCACTCGTAACATGGCCCGTGATACTGCATCATCTTCTCCTATCTGATCTTGCTCCTCCTCGCCACTTCTTTGGCGGCAGACTTCATTTTTCGACCCATGGCGGACCTACCGGGCCCGATACCGCCATTCTACCTCTACCGCGTCCACGACGACCACGTCCCCTAGAACTCATCTCTAACATCGCGATTTAATCTGATTAAAAGTTTTATGCATTAGTATTTGTTCCACTATTTAACCGCGAACAATTTTATGAAAAGAATTTTTAGAAGTGGTTCTTTCGATCGAACAAAGTTCCAGTTCAAGTTTACTACTCTAATTCAGAGAGTCACATTCACGTTCATAAACAGAGACACATTCATTCATCAACACATTCATTCAATGGTATCTACCACACACATTCACTATTCAGACATTTCTGCCCGTTTCTATCCCAGGGGTATTTCCGTCATTTGTCCTACAGGGGTATTTTGGTAATAAATCAGGGTCAATTTGAAAATCACAAAAGTCATTTCAAAATTTTTTTCAAACTCATGGGTATTTTGAAAGAAAGATTTTCCAAATCAAGGTTTTGCAGAAATTTCGAAAATCGGGGTTGTTTTGGTAATTTCGTAATCTAGGGGTAATTCAGTAATTTTCCAAATCTGGTTATCTTAGCATTTTGCAAAAATAGAATTTTCTGGTATTTTTGTAAAGTAGAAATATTTTAGCAAACGTTGAGGGTATTTTTGAAAATCTTAAGAACTAAGGGTATTTTAGTAATTTACAACACAGGGGCATTTTAGTAATTTTGTAAATCGGAGATACTTTGGAAAAATTTTCACAATAATCTTTGTAAAAGGGTAATTTAGGAACTTTAAAACTAGGAATTTTATAAAACTGCCTGGCTAGTCCCTTTCGGGTTTTAATTATCGGGTTTAGCTCGTGAATAAGTGCTCTTGGTTAAGGTGAACCGTAGCTACGCACCAGGTAGGATTCGAGTAAAGAGGAGGTGAGTCGCTAGGACTGCTTAAGTACCAAGCTCTTACTGAATACCAATCCTAGACATGCGTACAATGGTTGCCACACCTTAACTCGGCGACTTACTTCACAGGTTTGTTTAATAGTCCTTTAAGTCTTATGCATGTGTTTGAGTGCACTAGCCCTAGGGTTCAACAGATCCTAGTTCACTAATCTACGTTCCCTTCATACTTATAGAATTCACATTCATAATTCACTTCAGTAGTTAGAACTACTTACCTGGTGGACTTCGGGTCGGAGGTACAGGTGCCATGCCAGAATAAACTTGAAATAAATGTCCATTTATATATATATTTTGAAAAGCCCATTTTGAAAATGTTTTTCGGGCCCAAAACCTCAAAGCCTAGTTTTAAACTGGGCTCTGATACCAATCTATAACACCCCAAACCCGGCCCATTTATTACGACCGAATTTGAAATGCCACTGCGGAAAACATTTGAAAATATTTTTTTTCTTATGGTAAAACATGAAATTTTCTATGCCTTTGGAAAAACATTGTGTAATTAAAAATTATATGCAAAACTTTGATGTTACAAAATATCCAAATTAAAACTTTATTATATACTTTTAATATATAAGTGGCCGAAATTAAAAACATTTCTCGAATAATAATTTAATCGACAATCCAATTTAAAACATAGCAAAATTCATAAATATCTCAAATGGCCCTTATTACAATAAATAAATACTTAGAATTTCTGAAAAGAAATATAAATACGAAATCAATTAAAATATCTGCTGCATGGGCCACCTTGTATCCACTCCAACCCGGTCTGAGCTTCAAGCGTCACCTGTATGGTTTAATAAAAATATTGGGTGAGTCAAACAGACTCAGTGCATAGTCATCCCACATATCTCCACATATGGGCTTGGCCCATATCCACACAGTCCATACACATAAATATGCAATTATGAAGCCAAACCCAAACCTAGGGTCCATCCGTTACTCCTACCTTAGCAGACTCCCTGCCCAAGGCCGTGGCTAATCCACCTCCGATCACATAGTGATCCATATATCTTACCTTGGCAGACTTGCTGCTCAAGGCCGTGGCTGAGCCACCGGTCACCTAAGTGATCCCACTTACCAATCAGTCTACGGTGATGCACACAGCGATCAACCGCCGAGATGGGCACCTAGCCAACACCTCTCTTGATGAAGCACATAGCTAACATCAAGCGCTAATGTAGCACAAGCCTGACATTAGACCACGTACATAAATATGTACACCCTGTCCTCCAACATTCATATCCCAAGCCCTCATGCATATATATATACCATGATAAAACATCATTTAATAAAAGATATACAACATGCTCATCTCCATTTCACATAATCATCAGTAATTATTGAACAACATAAAACACTGACCTTGTTAATCGGTTACCCATCAGGTGTATCCACCATTTTTAGCCCTTATCTCGGCTATCATTCATAACATAGCACATATACATTTTAATATATTTAAATCAATCAAAAGACAGTGCGATAACTACGCACCTGATTGGTGCAATCAACTAAATCTCAAAGTCACACATTGTACCCAGAAGTCTGCCGAAATCACTAAAGGAAACCATATTAGTTTCGGCCTCTATACCCAAAAAACATCAAAAAGTGGCCTTTGGCCGAACCTACCCTTACCTTGAGTGATCGAACCTAAGAGTCCCCTTTAATGCTCCTCCCCGTTAGCTATACACAAAAGAAACATAAGGTTATGGCCTTAAACACCCTCAGTTATCCAATAAAAACCAATACCCAACACTTTGTTTCGGCACCTAAATAGAAAGAAGCAAACCAACTACTAAAGTAGAGATTACTTAGTATCAAAAAGACTAAGGGAGAGTAGTTGGTAGTCTCAAGAATCGGCTTTAGCAAAACGGCAAGACAAGAGAAAGGTTTCGGGTATGATTCAGAATGGCAAGGGAATATTTGGCCACACAAAAACATAGGTAGAATTGAGGTTTGAAGAAAAGAAAAAGAGTAGAGAGAGAAGTTAGGAGAATTTCGGCTAATCACTAAATAAAAGAAGAAGCTTGGGACGAAGGGTGTAGATTCGGCAAAAGGAAGAATATTCATGCAACTATAATTCGGCACTTAATACCCCCCCACATTATCGAAATTAAAACACCACCAAAAGACCCTTATACAACCGCCACCTCTTCTCAAATCAAATCCCTTAATTCCCTCCTATTTTACCTCTCTGACACTTGTTCAAAATAATAAAATAAATTAGCAATTATCCTTATCTTACCCATAAAATAAATAAATAAATAAATAAAGCCATATGCTCATCAATCTCTTCTAGCTGAATTTAAAAACAAAATCAGCTTGATCCTTATCTCAATTCAATATCCCATGTGCCGTCCAATTACTCCTTCCCCCTAACGCCAGGATGCAAAAAAATAAAACATTCCCCTGCAGCCCCCAAGGTTCGAACTCCAGACTTGCTCCAGCAAGCTACAACAATGCCTCATGCCACTCTGCCGTGGTGATTTTTATGACATAAACCCGCCATATTTTCTTTTATGACCTCCTTCCTTTGTCCTTCCTCTTTAACGCCAAAAACAAAAATAAAATCCCCACTTGCTGCCGCCGTGTTTCCAACCCAGGCCCTTGCTGGCGTTACTTCCAGGCCCTTAAGTGGTGCATGGGAGCCACTTTACCAATCCGATTTTCATGTCCATAAACCTTGCCATTTTTCTTTAAGGCCTCCTTAGCCCAATTTCCCCTTTTAACCTAAAAATTTCAAAAATTTCCAATGCACTCCCTTTTAATCCTAGAGTTTTAAAAACCTTTAAAACATCACCAATCCCCATTTAAAGCCTACTAACACTTACGTTATGACGCACAACCCCTAATTTAGGATGTTACACCGTGTGAGTTTAATCTGTGTTGGCCACGGACTAGCCACACGAGCGTGTGACTAGGCTTTGAAGTCGCATATATGTAGTCAGTATTCACCACGGTTGAGGAGCATGGGCGTGTGGGTCTATGCACAGACGTATCTCTTTTTGTACGGGCGTGTTAGCCCTGCACAAAAGAGAAAATTTTTAAAATTAGAAAAAGTTTCGATATAGTCTCGGGAGCCCTCGTGTGTATGAGTAAGGCCTCGTAAGTGGAGAAGAGGTTGTTGTGGTGACTTAAGAGGGTAGTCACGATGAGCCTAAGTGGTGATAAAGTGGTTTTAGTACGATAACGCCTCAGGCTCGGTTCTGGCGTAGAACCTAGGTAAGGGGTGTTACAGTTTATCACGGTCTTAAAGAACTCCCAGGTCAGTCGATTGGGCTGAGTGCCCTCCTTAACAATGAGCAACCACTGATATGCCTCATATCGTAGCAGCGGTACAGCACCCTTTAATTTTTGCTAGGGAGTGCAGTCTAGGTCATCCATAATTCTCTTTGTGGCCTCTATCCAGTACTCAGCCACATTAGGGGTAACTCCAACAATACCCCTAAAAATCTTGGCTACATTAGACCGGACTCGTTCCGTAACCGACCTTCAGCCTCTAGCTCTAGTATTGGGCCCAGCGACCCTCTCCAAAATCTGTAACATGGCTTGGGACAGTGCGTCGTCCCCAGCCGCACGATCATAAGACTCAGATCCAATCTCAGTCACCAGTGAGGCCGGTGTGTCACTAGTTTCCAAATTAAGTATGTGGCCAGATGATGAGGACCCAACTCGAGTACCTCTATAGCCCGTACCACGACCTCTTGTACCCCATCCGTGAGTACCTCTCGTGCTCATTGTCTAAGCACAGTTATCTGTATTAACAGTCTTATGCGTCAGTTTACAGTTCTAGTGTTTATTAACGGGTATTTTATGAAATCAATAGCAGAAGTGTAAAGTTTATTTTAGTACAACGCAGTGTCTATCTGTGCATATTGATTTTACTACAGTATCAAAATACACTAACTTGAGTGTTTTCAGTATAGTCTATCTATAGTAGTCTTGGTACATACTATCTATAGCACTTTCAATTTTTAAACAGATAACTGTTTAGAGGACTTACAGGATTGGCGCAGGAGACTCGATGTGCCACACATTTAGGAAAAATGTTTCACATTATGTAAAAATCAGTTCTTAGATAATCAAATCTTAAAACCCAAATCCACAGCCGAGTTTTACAACCTGGCTCTGATATCACTAAATGTAACACCCCAAACCCGGCCTAGACGTTATGGCCGAATCTGGCGGTGTCACATGGTAGTGTTTTTCAAAAAGTGAGTTGTCATAAAAAACCTCCTTTGTTTATCACTTCTTTACACTCTCTTATGCTTAATTCCAAGACCTGTCGATCAATTTCAAACGTGATTCATATTCAAAAGTTATTTTCTTTCAAAACGTTATTAACTTTAAAAACGTCATTTATTGTGGAAGCTTTTTAAAACAGTTTGCATATTTGTGCGTATTTTATTAAAACGTTTGATTCATTTTGAAAACTCGATTATCCCTACTACTAACAATTGTAAATCAAAACAATAGAAACCCAAAAGTAAAAGTAAAAATGTAACAGCTCGATTAAGACCCTAGTTAAAACAGTGGTTTTGAGACTACAAATCCGAGGTCAAAAAATATTTTAATATTATTTTTGGTGTTTGCAGTATGTGATTATGTCTGCGTGAAATTTCTGTGTGAAAATTTTATTGTTTGAGTGCTTAATTAGCAAAAAAAGACTTAGTCGCGTAAAATGTAAAAGTTGTGTGCTGATTTGTAAGTACCTAATTATTGTTGTATTTTTAATATGGAGGCTTTATGATGCAATTAGATCATATTTAGTGATAGTGGGTGGCAATAGACTAGAATAACCTTAATATATAAAGGTTATATATGTTTAATAAAAAGGGCAAATTGGTAAAAGACATATTAATGTTTAATAAAGAAAATAAAACAAATTTTAATGGCCATTTCTCATCTTTTCCACCGATTGTTGAAGAGAAAGATAGCCATGGAAGCATTTTAGGTTTCGGCACATCCATAGCTTGATTAAAGGTCCGTATTTGTTCGATTTTTGATAATTTCTACGTTTTTGTGATCATTGCTTCATGCTCTTTCAAACCCATGCTTAAATTTTAGAAATCGATGGTGATTTTGAGATATGCCATTGATGAATGCTTGAGCTTTGTGATAGTTTTTGACAAATTATGAAAGGTATATGAATGATAAACATATTTTGTCTTGGAATTTTTAGTGAAATTGAGTAATTTGAGCTTAATTAAGAAAAGTGTAAATTGGACGACTAAAATGTGAAATAAATAAAATGTGTGGGCTTGTATTAGCATGGGAAGAATTCGGCTAGGCTTGTGTGAGTAGAAATTTGATGTATTTCGTGATTTTGTGAATTAGGGACTAAAGTGTCAAAATGTGAAAATGTGAGGGCTATTTTGCAAAATGCCCTAAATATGTGTGTTTGGACTAAATTGAATGAATTGGTGATTGAATGAGTTAAATTTGAATGTGTATAGACCAAGAAAGGAGAGGTTTGGATCGAGTTCGAGGCAAAGACAAAGTGCTCGGTTAAATGATCGTTTCGGTATTTCGACGTCCGAGGTAAGTTCGGATATAATAATTGCCATTAAATTTGTATCTATGTGATGAGAAATGAATGAATGTATATTAATGAAATAGAAATGTGTTATGTATGAGTTCGAGTATTGAGGCACTAAGTGTGCGAATTTAGAAACGAGACAGAGACGATTAGCACAGTGTGTGCGAAACAATAGAAGCTTCGGCTTATTGACTTGGCACTGTGTGTGCGATATCGAGATAAGCTCGGTTCAAAATAAAGGCACTAAGTGTGCGATGTTAATTAAGCTTCAGCTATACATTGGGCACTAAGTGTGCGATTGAGTTGAAAAGATATCAAGCATTGATTAATAAGATCGTTAGTCGACTAAGTGTTGACAAAGGTATGTTTCGAACCTATGTGGTTGATGATATTATTCAAGGTTGAATTAATGAACATGAGTATATGGTTGAGGATGATATTGTGTTTAGTTGAGAATTTATCTATGTGATGGTTTAATAATGATTCAATGTTGTATTATTGAGTATGATATATTATATTACGAACTTACTAAGCTTTTGAAAGCTTACTATGTGATTTGTTTCTCTGTTTTACAGTGTTAGTAAAACTAGCTCGGATCTGGGGATCGTCAGCATCTCTATCACGCTATCGACAATCTATTTTGGTACTTTTGAATATGTGTATATTTGAATATGGCATGTATAAGCTAGTTGTTTTGAAACATGTTTGAGATGTGTAAATAGCCATGTGATATGGCTAGATAAATGTTGGTAATATGCATGAATGATTATGGTATATGAAGTATGTTTTGGTATGGCTTGATGGCAATGAAATGGTCTTAAGAATGGTAAATTTATTGATGGATTGATGCCATAGTGATTTATTGAAATTGTAGATGAATCATGCTTGGTTTTACATGTGAATTGGTTGAGCTATTTAGCATATAAGATGGTATGCTAGAAATGAGATTGAATTGGGTTGATATGATGAACATTTTGATGTGTTTTTGGTTGCTTTTGATACATGGAAAGATGCTTAATTGTGCTTGTAGGGATGACCCTTGTGTGGGTGGCAAATTGGCCTTGAAAATGGCTTATATTTGCCCACACGGTTGAGTACACGGGCTTGTGGCTCGACCGTGTCCCTGGTGGTTGAAATTCAAAACAAGTCAAGATCGACCACGGGCTAGACACACTGGCGTGTGACTGGCCGTGTGGTGAAGTCAGTAGCGACCACGGGTGAGGCACACGGGCGTTTCCATGGTCGTGTGGACAAGTCAGTATGTATGCCCTATTTTGACATGGCTTAGAGACACGGGCGTGTGGAGACCGTGGGAGGCACACGGCCTACCTACATGGGCGTGTGACCTCTGTAGTTTTGAAAATTGTTTAAATTTCTGAGAATTTTCATATGTATCCGGTTTGGTCCCGACCTCTTTCTAACACATGTTTAAGGTCTCGTAGACCTCGATAAGGGACTATATGTTTGTATTTGCATATGATTGATTGGTGATTGACTTTGTGTTGATTAAATGGATGTGAAATGTTTCGATTGTTCGGTAATGCCTCTTAACCCTATTCCGACGTCGGTTTCATGTTAGGGGTGTTACAAAAAATCCAAAGACGCCATTATTACAGTAAAATACCCCCAAAATAAAATTATAATTATAATTAAGTACTAAGTTGAATTTAATAGGTCGTGTGGCCACCGCTGAGTCCTCCATCGCACCGATCTACTATGTCTGGGGATTACTTGTACAATCAAATTAGAAGAGTGAGTTTACAAAAACTCAGTGTGTAATCCCATATAAAGCAAACAGACAGAAAACAATCATAGTCTAGGCCTAAGCCCTTTTTAGTATTAGTGACAATATCAGTTTGGGCTTTAGCCCATCTTAGCACAGAAGCAACCATGTGTTTGGGCCTTGGCCCATTACAGTAACAATAATCAGTATAGTAATAGATTATACAGTATACAGGTCCTACCTAGCCAGCCTCTACACTCCATCTCCGTCCAACCTTACACTCTATGTAGGGATATAATCAACCCACCCATCACTACACTCCAAAAAGTACCAAATGCGGCACTAGATAGTAGTTTGCAGTTGAGCTGCCAGTAAATTAGGCTCGAGGCCTTTCAGTACAGTTCCTCAGATCAAAATAAACCCCCAACCCAATGCAATGTAGTATACAAATATGATATGTTATAACATAATATCATGCATGTAATCAGGGCATACAGTATCAAATCAGTGGAACATCATCATGCTTATTCATATCAGTCATACAGTCATTTCAGTCAATCAGGGGCCTAGGAAGCTTACAGACCCTACAGTAGATTCACAGTCGTCTCAGGCGACCCGTGCAACCTTAACATCAAAACAGTAAAAAATGGGCCCACATGCCCATGTTGTCGGCCGTTGTGGGCCCATACGCCCGTGTGGCCCACACGGCCTCCAAAATGGCCTTGGTTGTATAGAACATACGGCCTGGCCTAAAATATTCCACACGACCCAATTTGGCCGGACCCATGAATCGCACATGGCCATCCTTGTCGATCATACACCCGTGTTCGGTCATACGGGTTGGCACACGCCCGTGTGGCGTCACCAATCACTTGTTTCGACTATTTGTCAAATTCCAATTTCGAAGTTGTCTTTACACACCTGAACCGTTTTCGATGTGTTTGTACACTGGAGCACTCTAATACCTATCAATTGATCGATAAACACCAGAATAATTCCTTGAAACATATTCAAACCGAATTGAAACGAATAACTCATTATAATACGCAACCTCCAAACTTACCCACGACTCTCGAATGATCGACTAAAGTTCCACTTGCTTCTGGTCTCTTTCTTCAAAATCTGATACTGTCCAAAAAGATAATGTAATATTAATTAGAACCCTAACGACAGCGATTTGCTAAATACCAAGAACTCACTTACTGGAACCACACACACAGAATCGTCAAAGATAGAAGCAATGAACAGTATTTTCGTGGGATAGAGAGATAATTTCGAGAGGGGAAAAGATAAAGAACAAAGAGGAATAATTTGGCACCCACTAAAACAACACAATACCTCGACAGCACTTCAGGAAGGGGGTGTCCAAGCAGAGAAAAGAAGAAGCCAAAATTTAGGAAGAAGATCAAATATGATTCGGCTAGGGAAAAGAGAGTAAGAAGAACGTTCAAAACTTTAGCAAAAACCAAAGGAATTTGGGAGCAACAAAGGGGATATCGAAGGGGAAAGTAATTAATAGAAAATTCAAATAGGAATAATTGGTACAAAGAACTAGGATTAGCCGACAAAAACCAAAAGAGAGGAGAAATGAAAGCCAAGGGGGAAATTCGACAGAGAGAACCAAAAGCAGAGGACAAAAAACTATCAGAAAACTAGAAGAATGAGGAAAGGTAGCCGAATTGCCACTACCAGTTTCGATTCTATCCAACCTCTTCCACCCATATTTTTCTCCCCAAATCACTCAAACATAATCCCCTCAACCACTGAATTCAAACCCCACTCAAACCCTTCAGAATTTTGGTCAAACTACAACACTCACACGGCACAAGCAGTAAAGGTAAATTCCATGTTTGCGCAAGGACTCGAACCCCAGACCTCCTGCTCTTTTGCTCTCCACTTAACCACCAGACCAGTAGGCCCATTTTGATATATTTTACCAATATTTATTTATAAACCTATTAACTAGAGATAGGGGTTTATCCAATTAAAACAAAAAAAAAAATTGCCAAAGGTAGGCCTTGAACTTGGGACTTCTCACACACACCCATAATATTTAACCACTGAAGCAAATACACATTTGTGTCCCAAACATACGAAAATAAATATATAAGAGATTTTTGGGGCGTTACACAAACCCTCATGTGTGTTTGAGAAATTAATTTTTATTGAGTTTTGTTTTTTTCTTACTATTTTATGTTTTATATATTTTTTATGTTATTTATTTTAGGGTATTTTTATTTTTAGAAAAAATTGAGGTTGTTTCTAAAAAATATCTCTTCTCACGTTCTTCTCTTCTCTTTTCACATTTTCTTTTTTATGCAATTTCCATTGATTTTCTTTTTGCTTCTTATGCTCTGGCGTCTGTCAAGGGAGCTTAGTTCATGAGTGTTCTACTTGATTAGTTTCGAAATTGGGTAAGTTCTGTCTTTTGTTTTAATGGATGAATTGCCTCAATTTTGTTGTGTTTCTTAAATTAAATTTTTATAATTAGTTGTGTTTGTAATTGAGGTCTCTGAATCGGCTTGGTGGAACGAGTCGAACAATTCTGGGTGTTTTTATTCCAAATTAAGGTGTGGGTTCAAAAACTTTCCTTTTCTGTTATTGATGAAATTTTAATTTGGTTCTGTGAATTTCGACATGGTTTGTAGGTTTCTAAAATTTATCAACTGAAGTGTCGTTGTTGCGGAATCGTTTGGAATTTTGTATGTTTTTGACTTATTCTTGAGTTAACTAGGGTTGGGGATCATGTTGATGTTTGTGTTCAGCATTTTGCCTGTCTATCTGGTTGCGAGATTAACGGTATATAGATCGATGTATCCAAAACTAATGTGTCTGTTTTGGTTGTGATGATTATTTTGGATATCGGATTGCCATTGTTATATTTTTTATTGTGGCACTTAATTTTTATTTTTCTGTCATTTCGAGCTCACATTGAACTTGTGTCGCTCACCCCTTTAGTTTCCCTTTTTCAGGTACTCCCGTTTTCTGTTTTTGTAGCTGGACTTGGTTTGCGGAGGTCTCGAAAGTGTGACATTTTTAAAACTGGTTAATAAAGTGGTTTCTGTAAATTTGAGTTTTATGTAAATGGTTTTGGACTGTAAGTTCTGTTTTAAATATCATGGTATGAAATTTTGTGTTAAATACAAGTAGATGTTATTTGGATTGAACAACTGTATTTTGAGATATCGAGATTTGATAACTGAAAATTTTTATGTAACCTAAATACTGTTTGTTTTCTCACTTGTTGAACCTAAATTTTCCTACAATCAATTCAGTGATCAATGTAACCTTCGGGATTCAGTCTAGACTTTTAGGCCGGGTTTTGGGGCATTACATGAAATGCCCTGTTGAACATAGTAAACGTTTAGGATACGTTTGGCATGCCAATGGGTCAGTATGCGTGTTTGTATAGGTTTGCACTTCAATGCCTCTACTACACTTTGGTGTCTTTATTTGCATTTCAGTGCCTCTAATTGCACAATCGTGCCTCTGTCTACACTTCGATGCCTTTATTACGCATTTATGATGC
This sequence comes from Gossypium bickii, assembly GCA_025503065.1. NCBI lineage: Eukaryota > Viridiplantae > Streptophyta > Magnoliopsida > Malvales > Malvaceae > Gossypium > Gossypium bickii. The sequence continues at coordinate 24,027,637 of CP106717.1, forward strand.
TTTCGGTGTGATTTAGTTACCCGAGTATCCGAGTCAAGTTACTAGTTCATCGGGCTATGTAATAATTAAATTACAACCTATTTATATACTTATATGTTATTGCATATTCATAGTATTGGTAAGTGAAAAACATGATATTGAATTTCTTAGTTACATGTATAGATTATTGCATTGAGGAAATGTGATTTATGGTATGAGTAAGTTCTTTGAGATGGAAGTTGTTTTGATATACTTGAATATGTGAGCAATTACTAATGTGAATGGTGAATTTGTATTTGGTGATCAAGAATTATAAATTATCTCTTTAAGTGTTTACTTTGATTAAGGTAAGTTAATTTGATGTTTATACTATGAGCTTACTAAGCTTATTTAGCTTAATTGTTTCATTTATGTTATTTTGTAGTTGACAAGTTTGGGGACTGACTGGGTGGAACAATTGGAAGCTCACACTATCCAGCGATTTTGGTAGCTTTTGTATCTTGTTTTGGGATGTGGCATGTATATTGGTGTTTTGTTGTAAAAACGTAAATAGTATGCTATAATGGTGTACCTACTGACATGCTTGGTTTGAATGTGTATGTTTGAAATGTTTTTGGTTGGGTTGACTCTTAATAGTCAAGAGTTAGATGTTAACACTTTGGAATGGTGATTTTTTACTATGTTTATATGCTTTGGTCATTTTGGTTGATGTTTGAGCATATGTAAATGGTTAGTGTCATGTGCTATTTGGCTATGTTAGTGAATGAATGATCTTTAATTGTGGTGCCTTTGAATGGAATATTGGTTAGGTATAGGATGAATGAAATTTTCACATGTAATTAGTGATTTGAATGTGTTTTTGAACCATGGGAATGAATTAGGTATGGCGTGTCTTGTTATGCAAGGAATGGTGCATGAATTTACTTGTTTTAGTGGTTAAAAATGATGCACACAGATTGTCACACGACCGTGTGCCACACACGGTCACCTTACACGGCTGTGCGTATTTATTATTTTTAGGTAAATATCCAGAAGACTTGCGACACGGCCATGTGAATCAAAATAGTTTGCTACACGGTCTAGCACATGGCCTGCAACACGGCCGTGTGACCCCTATTTTGAAAATTTTCAAGTTTTTTTGAAATCTTCTGATTTGTTTCGACTTGACCCCGGGTTGTTCTTAAACTATTTTTAAGGCCTGGTCAGCCCAAATTAAGGCCTGTAAGTATATTTATATCTTAAATTGATTCGTTTATATATGTTTGTAATTATGTTTGTTGAAATTGTTTTTGATTGAAGTTAAATGTTCTGTTTAGCTCGATAACACTTCGTAACCTTAATCTGCAATGGAGTTGGGATACGGGTGTTACATATGTTATGTTTATGGTGTAAACAGAAACCAAATCTCTCTCACCATCTTGTTTGATTAATATTTGATAAGATGTGACATTCTTATAATTATTCGCATGTTTAGGGGAATGTATGTGAATGAATGCAATATTATATATATTTGTTATATAATTTTTATTTTTTTGCCAAGATTATGGTTCTTAGGAAATAGACCGTGGACTATCATCTCCACGTAGGATTATTTTTATTTATAGATTTCTTGTGAGCCAGAAATGGACATAGGACATAAATGTAATTTCTCCAAAAATGAGTCCATGATGAGGAGAAGATGGAGAGATGGCAGTCGAAGACACAAGGAATTTCTCGTGAGGAAAAATTATGTAATTTTTATTTTTCATTTATTTTCTATAATTAGAACCATGGAAATCTTAGCTGCAATTTATTTTATTACCCATCTCTTTATATATCTATTTAATAATTATTTACGGTATAATTGTGATATATATATATGTATGAGATTATCCATAATTGATCTATTAAAGATAAGAAGTGTGGTAATGAGAAAATACATATGTTATATTATTTCATTCACTTCTTTAGGTTATTTGATTACTGTAAGAAGTGTTGTAATGAGAAGGTGCACGCCTAAAATTGGATCTGGCAAGGAAAGGCTTGGTTTTTAAGTAGTCGAATACAACTCACCTCCCTTTCCTAGGAACCTACCTGATGCACAGGTCACATTCAGTTCTTCGATTTTTCCCTAAAAGAAAATTTGTGAAGAATCAAAATTGTTTGATTAACTCTTGTAAATGAAAGAATGTAAATATTATAAAATTGCTAAAGAATGTCATGCATACATGAGATAAGCATGTCATATAGTTTAGGAAATAATGCCACATGTACTTGTCATGCATATATTGATCATACATGATTGAAACCGGGAATTAAAAACCTTGCATGTTTTTAAAATATTGAATGGGAGAAAGTCCCTAAACAAGACCTATGGCCTCCAGCAATGGTCTCTTGTGATGGCATGGCAAGTGCACTACCCCACAGTAAGATTGCTTTGTGGATTTCACTGAGGAGCTTTCCTAAAAGTAAGAATAATTCTCTTATGATCAAGTTATAATTGGACTAGCACTTGTGGTAGGCATTATCATGAGATAAGTCAAGAAATTCTCTCTTCAAAAAAGGACAACTAGTCAAAACATGCTACTCATTGAGATTTTCCCACGATGACTCATTTGGGGTGCATGATGTGATAGGTGTTGAGTTGATGGTTATACACTCAAGATATTCTAACTCCCTATGAAGCTCTAATTAAGTTAGAATGATGGCCAAACGCTACACAATTATTAGTACCTGTGAATGCTTAAGGAATTAGGTTCATGTACTAATTGTATGGAAATCCATGTTCTACTAGTTGATCATGATCACCCTACGATGGCTTGATTCAATGGGTGTGAGAATTATCATTGCAACAACCTACAAATGTTTTCAAGGTTTAATGTAAGATGCATGCATAATCTTAATGCATATCATAATGTTGTAAAGCATTTTCAAACATTTGCTTAATACAAAGATATTAATATATGAATGTTTTATTTCCAGCTCGAAAATGACACCAACTCCCTTATTGAACATACTTACTAAGAACAAACTTAACGGAAATAACTATAAGGAATGGAAAAGGAACCTGATAATTGTCCTGAGTTATGAGAAACTTAAAACAATTCTTGATAAAAAGTTCCCATCAGTCACTCAAGCTGAGGCTAGAAAATGCTAAGAAGAGTCTGATGAGATAGCTCGTTGCTATATGCTGGCAAGCATGACTAGTACTCTGTATAAGCAACTGCAGAGCTATAAGACTACTAAAATGATTCTAGATAAGCTAGAAGACATGTTCGAAGGCAAAGCTGCCTTGCCTCGATATTCCGCCATAATTAGCTTGATGAATGCCCAACAAAAAACTGACACTTGGGTCAAAGACCATATGACCACTCTTATGGGCTACTTTGTTGAGGCCTCAAACAATGAGGCCAATTAAGACTAGAACTGTAACAACCCATTTTTCAGTGGTGTCGAAAACAGTGGTTTCAGGGCCACCAAATCTGACAACTTATTTAAGAGTCAAATGTGATTTTAAAAAAGTTTTTGATTTGATATTTTATGCTATTCGGACGATTAATTAAGCTCAAGTGGTAAGACCCTAAGGTCAAGTGGTTTTAGAAAATGAGGTATTGGGACCTTATTTCTATAAACGAGCGGTAAATATTTTTATAAATATTTTCTGAGTGTCATTAAGGTGGTACTAAACTTTCGGTAAGAAATTTGAACGTTTTGATAGTTAATTAATTAAAAAGGACTAAATCGTAAAACATGTCAAATTTGATCACTATTTGATTTTATTGATTAAATGGTTTATTGAATAAAGGAAAAGGGACTTCAATGGTAATTAAACTATTCAAGGAGTAAGTGGACAATTATGGGCATGAAATTGGTGTTTTATTTATTTATTAACCATGTAACAACCCAATTTAGGGCCTAGTCAGAATAGTGGTTGCGAGACCACAAATCCGAAGTAGAAATATGTGTTTTATGATTTTATGAGGCTTATGAGGTGTTTGCATGATTGTGTGAAAATTTCGTGAAGAAATTTTATTAATTAGTGATCAAATTATCCATTAGGACTAAATTACAAAGATTAGAAAATATGAGATTCCAGAAGATTTAAGTATGAAATAGAATTATTAAAATTACTAGAGGTCCTTATTTAGCACTTAGACCATTATATGTTAAGATGGAAAAAAATGGACGTGGGAAGGGAAAATGTCAAGAAAGGGGCTTAAGGGCATTTTTGTCCTTTGGTTAATAAAAGAATTAAAAGGGAAAATAAAGTAAAATATATTGTCCATCTTCTTCTCCCATGGCCGAAATTCACTAAGGAAGACATAGCTAAGGTTTGTTCATCTTCCAAGCTTGATAGTAAGTGCATCCTAGCACCGTTTTTAATGTTCTTCATATTTTTGATATCATCGTAACTCGATTTAGCTATTTCTAGCTATATTTTGAGCTAGGTTTGATGCCTAAAAATTTACCCATGTATGAAATGCATGTATTTTGATGATTTATAGAAGAATATGAAAGTTTGATGTATGATAAACATCTTTTTCTAAGTAATTTTCATGAAAAATGCATAAAAAGACCAAATTGTAAAAGTTATAAAATTGGTCATACATGAGTTAAATAGTGGAAATTTGGGGCTTCTGTAGTTAAGAAAATGATTCGGTTAGGCTTGACATACAAGAAATTTGAATGAAAATAATTTTACGAGCCTAGGGGCAAAAGTGTAATTATGAGAAAGTTTAGAGGCAAAATTGTAATTTTGCCAAAGGGTGATTCATGAGTCAATTTAGTCAATGTGAGTATAAACAAGTGAAATTGTTATTATAGATCAAGAAACACGAAGCCTAGACCGAAACCGAGGCAAGGACAAAGTGTTAGACTGAATCGAACATCCACACACATTTTGATTACCGAGGTAAGTTTGTGTGAAATTAAAGTTACATATGTTATTATGTTTAGATTACTTATTATTTTGAGAAATGCATATCATTTCCATGAAATTCATTAAAGATGACTTAATGAGAAAATGATGAGATTATGTTAAGTGAAGTCCCGGTTGAAATTTCAAAATAACGAGGATACCTATGTCACGACATGAGATAAGGACGGTCCCGTATAAGACCATGTCTGGGACATGGCATCGGCACCAAATGTAGGTTCCGTATAAGACCATGTCTGGGACATGGCATCGACATCTATGTAAGATATCATATAAGACCATGCCTGGGACATGGCATCGACATCGAGCTAAGAGATCCCGTTTAAGACCATATCTGGGATATGGCATCAGCATCAAGAGGTGATCCCATATAAGACCATATCTGGGATATGGCATTTGTAACAGTTTGGTTTAGACCCTAATCAGAATAGTATTTTTGGGACCACAAATCTGAGTCAAAAAAATAATTTAATATTATTTTCTGTGTCTGCAGTATATGATTAAGTATGTGTGAAATTTTTGTGAATTAATTTTTTCGTTTGTGAGCTTAATTTGATAAAAGGACTAAATCGTGTAAAATGAAAAAGTGGCTAATTAATGTGTAAGTGTTAATTTGCTAATGTCTTTATAATTTGAAGTCCTTAATAGGTAAATAGTCCACTATTTAAGTAAGTGGACTGCAATGGTCAAGAATGACGTTATACTATATGTTTTATATATTTTGTATTAAAGGTTAAAAATGGAATTTACTAATTAAGTTAATGTATAATAAAATAAAAGCTTAAATCAATGTTCACCTTTCATGTTCTTTACTGAAAATAGAAAAACAAAATAAGGTTTAAAGCTTTGTGATATTCGGCCTAGGGTTAAGCTCAATTAAGGTAAGTTTTTTATTTGGTCTTTGATAATTTCTACGTTTTTGTAATCGTTGCTTAGTATTCTTCAAAACCCATGCTTCAATTTTGTGAATTGATGAATATTTTGAAATGTGCCATTGATGAACATATGAGTTTTGTGATGTTTAAAGATGAATTATGAAAGATATGTGTTAGATTAACATAGTTTGTCTTTGGAGTTTTTGTTATTTTGAGTAATTTGGACTTAATTGAGAAAATAACATTTTGAGGGACTAAATTGTGAAATAAGTGAAATGTATGGTTTTGTATGATTATAGTGAACATTTGGCCATGCATGGGTATAAGAAAATTATGTGTATTTTGTGATTTTATGAAATAGGGACTAAAATGTCAAAATGTGAAAATGTGAGGGCTAATTTGTAAATTGCCCTAAATATGTGTCTTTGGATTGAATTGAATGATTTAATGAATAAATGGATTAAATTTGAATATGTATAGATCGAGAATCGAAGAAAATAGATTTAGATCGCGAAAAGTTGAAAGTGATTTAAAAGCCAAATCTGTTCATTTACTCAAATCCAAGGTAAGTTTATATACAAATAAATGTATTTACATTGATATTTGAATGTTCATACGAAAATTTATCATGATGAATGTATATGAGATAAATTTATCATGATGAATGTATATGAGATGATGAGTTCATGAAATCCGAAGAAGAATCGATGGTATAACAAAGTCTGAAAAGTCCCATACGAACCTAGGAATAGATAGGATTACATATGTAATGACATAGGTTTCTGATATGTGATATCATGTAAGACCACGTCTTGGACGTTGGCATTGATTTGAGATTTCATGTAAGACCACGTCTGGGATGTTGGCATTGATTTGAGATTTCGTGTAAGACCACGTCTGGGACGTTGGCGTCGATATGAGATTTAAGTGTAAGACCATGTCTGGGACATTGGCATTGTATTGATTCGTGTAAGACCCTATTTGGGACAGTGGCATCGATATTTGGTTACATTTAAGACCACGTCTGGGACGTTGGCATTGTACGACTATTCCAAGTATTCTGAATATTCTATTTAGTTCCGAAAGGTTCAACGGGAAAGTCGAGAAATGAATGTCTATGTGAAATGTATAAATGATTCAGGTACGTTGGAAGGTAACTATTTAAGTGAGCTTACTAAAGTGAATATATGTATAGATTTGATGTGATAATATGTGATACAAGCTTGAATAAGCTATAAGTAAAGTGATACTTTGAGCTAAGGAATGTGGGTAAGTAATGGCTAAACAAATGAGCCAAAGAATATGTGATAAATTTGCAAATGAGAACATTAATGTTATTGTATCTATGTGATTATATGCATTTTATACTAAGGTTATTTGTATATGGCTTACTAAGCTTTTGGAAAGCTTACTTGTATGTGTTTACTCTATTTTACAGATCGTCGAAGCTACGAAAGGCTCAGGAATTGTCGAGGATAATCACCACACTATCAAAATTTATTTTGGTACCTTTTGAAATTGTATAGATATTAAAGCATGGCATGTATAGGCTAGTTGTTTTGGAGTATGTTTGAGATATGTATATAGCCATGTGATATGTCTAGATAAATGGTTAAGTTATGAATGAGTAGCCATGTCTTATTATGCTTAGTTTTGGTATGTTTTGGTGGTTATGAAATGGTCAAGATAATGGTAAGCTTATTGATGCAAAGTGAGTATATATGTTTGATGAATGATGGTTATGTTGAAGTGGTAAGTTGGGGATGAATCATGCCTGGTTTATTTTTTAATTTGTTTAGCTATTTGTTATATAAGTTGTTATGCTTAGAAATGGGATGGAATGGGATGATATGATGGCCATTTGGTATGTTTTTGGTTGCCAATTGTGTTAAGAAATATGCTTGTGTGTGCTTGTAGGGATAACCCAATGTGTGGGTGGCATTTTGGCCTTGAAACTGGCCTATAATTGCCCACACGGTTGAGCACACGGACGTGTGGCTCGACCCTGTCCCTCGTGGTTGAAATTCAAAACAAGTCAGATTAGACCACGGCCAAGACACACGGGCGTGTGACTGGCCGTGTGGTGCAAGTCAATAGCGACCATGGGTGAGGCACACGGGCATGTCCACGGCCGTGTGGACACGTCAATATGTATGCCCTGTTTTGACACGGCTTAGACACACGGGCATGTCCGGTAATGCCTCTTAACCCTAGTCCGGCGACGGTTACGGTTTAGGGGTGTTACAGCATTGGCATTGTGATACATGTATGATGAGATTGAGTATCCTCTAATATTCCGAGTAGTTCAAAGGACAAAAAAAGCTAAGTATGCAAAGATGATATAGAGCTAAATTATACAATGATGATAATGGGTTCCAATTATGTTAAGGATGATGATGATTTAAGTTTATGTTCAAGTTAGTATAAGTGCTAAATTATGTGACAAAATGATCCAGGTATCATGGGTAAAATACAAGTTATGAAACCATAATATGATGTGTGATGGTAATAATGAGTATGAGTAAGTATACCTAAGCACTTGAGAACTTGTGCTGCTATTGTTCTATGAGATGAATGGATTTTACCATGAGTACTTATGTTGCTATATTAATTCATGCAAACTTACTAAGCTATATGCTTATCCATCTCTTTTCCCTTTTCCTTAAAGTATCGCCAAGCTAGCTCGGGGATCATAGAATGTAAGAGCTCGGATCACACTATCAATCATTCTTTTGGTATAGTAAAGCTAACTTATTTTGAGTATGGCATGTATAAGAACTTGATTATCTTGTGTTATGTCATATTTGGAAGACAAAGTGTTGGCTACTAATGTCATACACTCATTTTGTAAATGGCCATTAGGAATTGGCCGATATTTGTTAAGTTTTATATTTTAATGGTGATGAGTTTTATGAAGTGAAAGTTTATGCAAATGATGAAGTAAATTGTGAAGTGTAGAGATGACTAGTGGTTCTTCATAGTGTATTATTGCCATGTTATGTGTTGCTTGTGTTAGTATATGTGTGTTTATGTTTCAAGGTGGCAATTGGCTTGGAAAATAGCCTTCTCATTGTCCACAAGGGTAGACACACGGGTGTGTGTCTAGGCCGTGTACGACACACGGTCAGCCCCATGGGTGTGTTGATAGGCCGTGTGTCCCCTGCATCAAATTTGCGAAAATTCGATTCGTCACAAAGGCCAACACACGAGCATGTGCCTAGACCGTGTGCCTATTAAGAGTTGATGACATCATAAACTGAATACCCAGGTTTTCACACATGGGTGAGGACACGGAAGTGTCTAGGCTGTGTAAGGGACACAGTCCAAAGACACGGGCGTGTGCCCGGCTGTGTGAAAACCCCTGTAGGTTCAAAATGAAAAATAAATTCTACACGGGCTAGGGACATGGGCGTCTGTGACCACACAGCCTGCCCACACGGGCGTGTCCCATTTCACACGGGCATGTGGCCTTGTTTAGGTAAAAATTTTCTAAGTGCGCAAAACTTCTCGGTTAAATTTTGAAACCCTCTGTATGCATGTTTAGGGCCTGTAGGCCCATAATAAGGATGATATGAATGTGACTGAGAAGTTTTATGTTGAGAAGAAATTTTATAGCCCAAAGTTGTATATTCAAGCAAGTTAAGTCCAGTAATGCCTCGTATCCTGTCCAGGTGTCGGATACGGGTAAGGGGTCTTACATTTAGTGGTATCAGAGCTACAATTTAGTCGATTCTCGAACTAACATAGCGTATATATAAGTCTAGCTATATATGCCATACATATGAGCATTTATGTAATAATAGTGTGACGACCCCTAACGATTTAAATTGTGTTTTCATATAGTAAATGGATCCCGATAGAGCTATGGCGGATGATGTAGAAAGTAACACACCAGCTCCCGCCGAAAAGACGGTGCCAAATGAAAATGAGAATAGACCTATGACCATGAGTTATAGAGGAGGAGAATAGGCTAAGGAAGCATTTCTCCACATGATGAATGCATAGTATATGGAGTTCGTGCGTACGAACCCGAATGCACAATCCCCTTCACCCCTATCTATTCCTCAGCCTACCCCAGTAGCTCCTCAAGTGGTAGAAGTGATAAGAAGAGAAAAGCCTCCGGTTGATAGAATCCGGAAGCATGGAGCCGAAACATTCAGGACTAGTAAAGATGATGAATCGAAAATAGAAGAATTCTGGCTTGAAAATACCATCAGGGTATTTGATGAGTTGTCCTGCACACCTGAAGAGTGCATGAAGTGTGTGGTGTCTCTTTTGAAAGATTCCACTTATCGTGGTAGAACACCTTTGTGTCGGTTGTACCAAGGGAAAAGATCACGTGGGAGTTTTTCCAAGAAGAATTCCAGAAGAAGTATATTAGCCAGAGGTTTATTGACCAGAAAAGAAAAGAATTCCTTAAACTGAAACAAGGTAGATGACAGTAACCGAATATGAGCGTGAGTTTGTAAAGCTCAGAAAATATGCTCAAGAGTGTGTATCCACTGAAGCCATTATGTGCAAATGGTTTGAGGATAGATTAAATGAAGATATCAGATTGTTGGTGTCCTCGAATTGAAGGAATTTGTTGTGCTAGTGGACCGGGCTTGTAAGGTCGAGCAATTGGTGAAAGAGAAAAGAAAAGCTGAGATGGAGTTTTGTGACTCAAGAAAGAGACAAATGAACAAGTCGTTCCAATCTTCATCCAAGAAGTCAAGAGAATTCCCTACCCGATCAGCTACTTCAGCTGGGTTTTCAAACAGAAGTAAGAGTAAACAGTACTCGGGGATCAATGTTCAGACTACTTTAGTTGCAAGCGTTGGGAACACTCGACCTAACCGACTGAAATGCCCACAGTGTGGCAGACGTCACCTCGGTGAGTACTGAGCACATGAGAGGGCCTGTTTTAAGTGTGGTTCCCAAGATCATTTTATTAGAGAATGCGTCGAGATGGTTGAAAAAGAGAAAATTTAGAGTGTAAGATCGGGAAGCACTACTAGAGGGAGTAACAGAGAATCCCAGTAAGTCGGATGAGTAGTAAGAGTACTCCCAAAAAGTAGACTGCAATATCTGAGGGTAGAGTGCCTATGAGGACTTATGCCATTCGCGCTCGCGAAGAGGCGTCATCCCTTAATGTAATTACGGGTACATTTTCTCTCCATGATACTAATGTCGTTGCTTTAATTGATCCGGGGTCTACCCATTCATACATTCGCATGAAATTAGTATCTAGTATGAGCATGCCTGTAGAGTCTACAAAATTCATGATAAAAGTGTCCAATCCTTTAAGCAAAAGTGTATTAGTTGATAAGGTATGCAAAGATTGCCCATTAATGATTAGAGGTCATTATTTTAAGGCAAATCTCATGCTATTTCCATTTGATGAATTCGATATAATTCTTGGTATGGACTAGTTAACCACTCATGATGTGATAGTAAATTATGGAAAGAAATACATTGAATTGAGATGTGAAAATGGGGACACTCTTCATGTTGAATCAGATGAACAAGACAAATCTCCTGTAGTGATCTCTCATATGTCTACTAAGAGGTATATAAGAAAGGGGTATGAAGCATATCTTGCTTTTGTTATGAATGCTAAAGAAACTGAGTTAATGATTGAATCAATGTCGATAGTATGTGAGTACCCAGATGTATTCCCAGAAGAATTGCCAGGGTTGCCTCCGGTTAGAAAGGTTGAATTTGGCATCGAGTTAGCTCCTGGTATGGCACCTATATCGATTTCTCCATACAGAATGGCTTCGATTGAGTTGAAGGAATTGAAGGCATAGTTGCAAGAATTGACGGACAAAGGTTTTGCAAGACCAAGTTATTATCCATGGGGTGCTCCAGTATTATTTGTGAAAAAGAAAGATGGATCCATGAGGTTATATATAGATTGCCGGCAACTTAATAAGGTAACACTGAAGAACAAGTACCCATTGCCAAGGATCGATGATTTGTTCAATCAATTGAAGAGAGCCACTGTGTTTTCCAAGATAGACTTGAGGTCAGGATATTATCAGTTGAGAGTAAAAGACTCAGATGTGCCAAAGACTGTATTTCGGACAAGGTATGGGCATTACGAATTTTTAGTCATGCCTTTTGGCTTAACAAATGCCCCTGCGGAGTTTATGGATTTAATGAACCACATTTTTCGACCATATTTGGATAAGTTTATCGTGGTTTTTATTGATGATATACTGATTCATTCTCATGATAAGAATAAACATGCCGAACACTTGAGGACGGTTTTACGGACTTTACGAGAATATCAGTTGTTTGCCAAGTTTAGAAAAAGTGAGTTTTGGCTCAAAGAGGTTGGATTTTTAGGGCACATTGTCTCGGGAGATGGAATCCGAGTTGACCCAAGTAAGATTTCAGCTATTGTTGATTGGAAACCGCCGAAGAATGTATCAGAGGTTAGAAGTTTTCTGGGCTTAGCTGTCTATTACAGGCAGTTTGTCAAGGGATTCTCCATGATAGCTACACCTATGACGAGCTTAATACAAAAAGATGTAAATTTTGAATGGACATAAAAGTGTCAACAGAATTTTGAGAAACTAAAGGCATTGTTGATAGAGGCTCTAATTCTAGTGCAACCTGAACCGGGAAAAGAATTTGTGATTTATAGTGATGCATCCTTGAATGGACTGGGCTATGTACTTATGCAAGAAGGCAAGGTGATAGCGTATGCTTCTAGACAGTTAAAGCCACACGAGAAGAATTACCCGACACATGATTTAGAGTTGGCTGCCATTGTGTTTGCATTGAAGATATGGAGACACCATTGGTATGGTGAAAGATGTCAGATATTCACTGATCACAAAAGTTTAAAGTACTTGATGACTCAAAAGATGGCTAGAGTTGATAAAGGACTATGAGTTAGTGATTGATTGCCACCCAGGAAAGTCGAATGTAGTCGACGATGCTTTGAGTAGAAAATCCCTATTTGCATTAAGGGCTTTGAATACTCGGGTGACCTTGCCAGTGGATGGTTCTATTCTAGCTGAGTTTAGGGCTAGACCGATGTTTCTTCAAGAGATTTACAAGGCTTAGAAAGATGACAGTGACTTACAAGCCAATAGAGTTCAGTGCGAGTTAGGTGTTGAGTCTGACTTTCAGATCAATTCTAATGGATGTCTGATGTTCAGAGACAGAGTTTGTGTACCAAGAAATGATGAGCTTATTCGAATGTTTTTACACAAGTCACGTAGTGGATGCCTATTCGTACATTTGGGCAGCATGAAAATGTATAGTGACTTGAAGAAATGGTATTGGTGGTCGAGTATGAAGAAAGATATTTCTGAGTTTGTATCAAGATGCTTGATTTTTCAGCAAGTAATGGCCGAACACCAAGTTCCTTCGGGTTTTCTTCAACCTATTATGGTTCCCAAATAGAAATGGGATCGTATTACCATGGACTTTGTAACGTGTAATATCCTGAAATAGGGGTAAATTTTTATTAAATTATTTTCATGTATATGCTTGAAGAGATTGGAATGCTATGCTCATTTGACTTGTTTTAGGGTATAATCATAACCCCGGGCTAGGTCTGACTTAGGATTAAAAACTTCTTTTTAGCACTTGAGAAGAAAAAGCTAAGTGAGGAGGCTTTAAAAATTATTGGTGCGAAACTTGACACAAGGAAGCAGCTAGTAGAGTGGTTGGGACGCTACGTAGGGGCTAGGAAGGGTACGGCAAAGTAGGGGTTCGAGCTGCCGAGTTTGCGCATTGGGAGTTTTATTTTTTTGCGTTATGGGAGTTGGGCTGGGAAGGCCTTAAAAATTAAATGGTGAGGTTTAAGGGCATGAAAGTCGATTTGGTAGAGTGGCTTGGGGCGCCACATAAGGGTCTTGGTGAATGGACTCGAGTTCGAGTCACGATGGACGCAAGGGGTGTTTTTATTTTGGCTTTTGGCGTTAGGAGGAAGGGGAACTAACGAGGGAGCTCTTAAAAGAATTTGTGGCGAGTTTAGGCCATAAGAAAACGCCTTAGCCGAGTGGCTAGGGGGCGCTATATGTGGCTGCGGTAGTGAGGTCCCATGTTCGAGACTTGGGGGCAGCAAAATGGTTGGTTTTTACTTTTATTTTTGGCGTCAAGGAGAGAAGAAGTTGGACGGCACATGGGTATATGCTGGCTTTTATTTTTTTTTATTTTAGAAGACAAAGATGGCCTTATTTTTATTTGTTCTTGAAGAGGTGGTAAGGGGATAATTGCTATGTTATTTTATTTATTCAAATGGTTGAAGATAAGCTTGATGGGTTGTTTTTGGATTCGGCTGGAAGTGTGGGATAACTATTATTTTATTTATTTTTTTATTTATTTATTTGAAGGGGTGATAAAGGGATGGGATAAAGGATAAAACAATGTTTTATTTTATTTCAAATGGGTGATAATTATTAGATTATCACATTAGGAAGCAATGGCCGAATGAAAAGGGAGTCTTAGAAAGTATTTTCGGCTAACACACCCTCCTTTTCTTCTTTTCTCAAGAAGACCGAAACCCCCATAGACATTTTCTTCACTTTTTTTTTTGTTACTCAAACCGAATATCCTTAGTCCCATTCTCTCCTTTTTCTCACGCAATATAGCCTTTCTTGTGGTGCTGAAATTGAGTTCTCTTCTTCTTGAGAGACATAGCCGAATCTCTAGTTAACGTGAAGGTGCATTGAAGGAGTCTTGCGGGATTTGGTTCTTCAAGGTAAGGTATATATACTATTCGCCAAGGGGCCACCATCATTGGTTTAAGTTGAAACCGATCTTAACAATGTTTTAGCAGGGTTCGACAATTTCAAAGGCTAGGAGTGGCTTCCGGGATTTCAATTCGTTTTGGTAAGTAATAGGTAGTTTTGGCCAAGGGCCATTTGTTAAGAATTTATGCTTAAAGCCGAAGCTAATATGTGCCATATAGGGATCTCAACGATTTCAGGAATAAGTGCGGTTTCGGGATTTGGTAGGAGACCAAATCGGCAATCAAGGTGAGTGCTATTTCGAGTACGACATATCCTTTGGGATTATTAGTTTAGCCGAATAAGGCGTTTTGATACTAACCTATAGTGGCCGAATGTAGGAGCAATACGGGAACACGTTTCGGGATCTTGTGATATCGTATAAATTCAGAATTTCACCATAGATCTTCGGTTAAACAGGTGTGTAAACTCTTACACACTTTATTAGCATAGATTGCTTATTATGTTGCTATATAACCTCTCGTGTAGTAACTTTGCCTTGTGGGCATAAGCTTGGATTCCGGGTAAGTCCCCCATTACGTGATCTACGATGTATGTTTGTGTATGCCATCATATGCTATTGAATGCTATGCTATACATAAATGCATGTTATATGGGGTTATGATACTTGTTATGTGAGCATGATGATGGTGGGATTGATGAGAGGAGGGGGATGATCTCTATGGACTGTCACCAGTGGTTTTGACCATAAATTGATAATTGTGACCTATGGTCATCAGTGGTTTTGACCACACGATGGGTTGGCCCCATCACTTGATTTGTGACTCCAGTCACCAGTGGTTTTGACCACACGGGGTAGTAAAGGAGTATGGATGGCTAGGTTATGGGTTTTGCATGTTTTGCATGTCTTACTAATATTTTGTGTATGAGTTTGCACTTCCGGGTTGGGGATTTATACACTGAGTCTTGGTGACTCACCCCTTCCCATATCATTTTGCAGATGAGTAGATCGCGGAGATGGAGCCGGAGAGGACTCGAGGCGGCCATGCTTGTTCTTTGGATTTGAATTTTTATTTAGCACAGTTAAAGTTTATTATTCACTAAGTTTTGGTTTGGATTGTAATAAGGCCGCTAGTTGTTATTTTGATGTTTAAGTAGTTGTTTTTACTTTACTTCTACCATATTACTAATGAATTTATAAATTGTTAAATAAATCGGTTAAAAGTAACGTTTTTAAATAGGAAATTCTTACGAGTTTTTAAAGATGTTATCATCAGGTAGCCAAATTTACCAAGTTAACAGTAACTCTGATGCTTTAAAAATTTAAATGATCAAATGTTTTCAAAGGAAAAGGGTTTCGACTCAACCATGTTTAAAAAATCAAATCCCATCTGAGTTTTTAATAAACACCGTTTTATAACCTCAACATATTTTCAGATTTTCACCGATTAATCGAAATAATTCAAACCGTTTTTACTCTGTGACATACCAGATCCGGTCAGGGCTTATGGGTCGGGTTTGGGGTGTTACAAATTGGTATCAGAGCCCAGTTCAAAACTCGGCTGTGGGGGCCCAGGGCCCAAAATGTTTTTGGTAGGCCTTTGTGGAGTATTATGAAAATGGTTTTGTTTTGAACAGCATGCCATCGAGTCTCCGGCACCAATCCGCCCAGGTAAGTACTTCTAACTACTGTGTGAATTATTATCTGTAGAGGGGTAGGAATGGAACGTAGATAGTGTGATAGGTATTTGAACCCTAGGATTAGTTTACCCCAACAATCACATAAGATTTTAAATGCCTAATTAAACCAACCTATGACTAAGTCGCCGAGTTAGGGTGTGGTAACCCTTGTGCGCATGTCTAGGATTGGATCCGGAAGAGCCTGGTACTTAAGCAGTCCTAGTGACTCACCTCCTCTTCGCAGGAATCCTACCTGGTGCATAGCTTCGGTTCACCCTAACCATGAGGACTTATTCATAGGCTAAACCCAATAACTAAAACCCGAAAGGGAACTAGCCGTATTTTTATAAAAACCCTAGTTTAAAACTCTTAAAATTACCCTTTTAACGTGTGAGAACTGTTTTACAAAATTTTCTGGAAAATTTTCGATTTATGAAAATTACGAAAAATGCCTCTGTGTTGTAAATTTCTAAAATGCCTTTAGTTTTAAAGATTTTCAGAAAATACCCTCGATTTTTGTTAAAATATTTCTACTTTACAAAAACATTGGAAACTTCTGTTTTGCAAATATCAAAATGCCATGATTTTTGAAAATTACGAAATTGCCCCTAACTTACAAATTACCAAAATGGCCCTGGTTTTCAAAAAATTTTGCAACATTATTTTCGAAAACAAATTCTCAAAAAGAACCCCCAAGTTTTACAAATTTCGAAATACCCTTGATTTATTAAGATTTATAAATTTACCCTGGTTAGTTACCGAAATGCCCCCGAAAATTTAAAATTACAGAAAAACCCCGAAATTTCAAAATTTCTGAAACACTCCGGGATTTCAGAATTACCAAAATACCCTTATTGACAAATTCACCAAGGAACTTTATTTTGACAAATTATGGAAATACCCCTGTAGGGCAAATGACGAAAATACACCTGGGATAGGAACGGACAGAAATGTCCGAAGAGTGAAGGTGTATGAGAGATACTATGGAATGGATGAACTTTTCTGTGAATTAGGATAGGAAGCTTGAAACTTTGAATGATCGAAAGAATCCCTATTAAACTCTCTTCATAAAATTTCTTCGCGGATAACCAAATGAAACAAGTACTAATCCATAAAAATTTCTTAATCAGATTAAAGCGCAATCGTTAGAAATGAGTTCTAGAGGACGTGGTCGTTGTGGACGCGGTAGAGGAAGAATGACCGTGTCAGAACCCGTTAGGTCGGGTCAAGGGTCTGATAATGAGATACCACCGCCACCACCACCCCCAACTTTTGGTGTTGAGCAGCAGGACCAGACGGGGGGTGAGGCGGTATCGCAGGCTGTGCTGCGAGTTCTTGAGATAGTGGCTGGAGCAAGTGGAGGTATGGGAGCTCGAAAATCTGTACCCGAGTGACTCCGAGCCAATGGAGCTGAGGTGTTCCGAGGTGTATCGGGTGTGGCACCCAGTACGGCGGAGTATTGGTTGGAATCAACCGAGAGGATCATGGATGACTTGGATTTGTCAGCTGAGGAAAAGCTGAAGGGTATAATCTCTCTTCTACGGGATGAGTCGTACCAGTGGTGGCTCACCGTAAGGGATGGAGCGTTGACAGAGGACCTCACATGGGAATTCTTTAAGGCAGCCTACCAAAAGAAATACATAGGAGCTAGCTATGTGGATGCGCAGCGGAAGGCTTTCTTGAACCTGGTTTAGGGTAACAAGACGGTGGCGGAGTATGAGGCCGAATTTCTCCGGTTGAGTAGGTATGCTCGTGGTATTGTGGGTACTGAGCATGAACGCTGTGTCATATTCGAGGATGGGCTGAGAGATGAGTTGAGGATGATGATAGCTCCACACCAGGAATGGGAGTTCGCGGTTCTAGTGGAGAAGACTAAGGTTGCTGAAGGGGTAAGATAGTCTGTTAGGCGGAATCAGGACAGGAGTAAGGATAAAAGGAATTTTGGGTCTTCAGGGTCCGCTGAAGGTTCACAGAAGAGGGCTAGATTTGGGGAATCAAAAAAAGTTGCAAAGCCTGCTCAGTGGCCACCTCAGTATGGTAGATGCGGGAAATCCCACTCGGGGGAGTGTTGGAACGGTAATCGAGGGTGCTTTGAGTGTGGATCAATGGAGCACCGGGTAAGGGATTGTCAGAGGAAGTTGGCTAGGACTCAAGCTGAGGGTCAAGGACGTGGTCAATTCAGGAGGGATGGCCAGCAACCTCAGAGGGGACGAGGTGCAGCTAGGGGTAATGGTAATGGTAACGGGCGTGGCTGAGGTGCTGAAGGTGCAGAGGCGAGGCAACCAAGGTTGGTTTATACAGTTGGCCGTCACGAGGAGGAAGATGCACCAGATGTGACAACGGGTAAATTTTTTATTTTCAGAATACCCTCAATTGTCTTGTTTGTGGTTAAGTTAGTTCGTTCTTATGTTGCTAGTGAAGTGTAGGGAACTTTGATTATGAACTTAGAGAATGTGTCTAGAAAGTATGATGGTTCTTTAAGATCAGAGTACGCAGCAGTAACATAGTGTGATGAGTTAAGGATGCCCGATTGAACGATAGTAAGTAATTTCAAGGACAAAATTATTTTTAAGGGGGGTAGAATTGTAATATCCTGAAATAGAGGTAAATTTTTACTAAATTTTTTTCATGTATATGCTTGAAGAGATTGGAATGCTATGCTCATTTGACTTGTTTTAGGGTTTAATCATAACCCCGGGCTAGGTCTGACTTAGGATTAAAAACTTCTTTTTAGCACTTGAGAAGAAAAAGCTAAGTTAGGAGGCTTTAAAAATTATTGGTGCGAAACATGACACAAGGAAGCAGCTGGTAGAGTGGTTGGGACGCTACCTAGGGGCTAGGAAGGGTGCGGTAAAGCAGGGGTTCGAGCTGCAGAGTTTGCGCATTGGGAGTTTTATTTTTTTGCATTATGGGAGTTGGGCTGGGAAGGCCTTAAAAATTAAATGGTGAGATTTAAGGGCATGAAAGTCAGTTTGGTGGAGTGGCTTAGGGCGCCACATAAGGGCCTTGGTGAATGGACTCGAGTTCGAGTCACGATGGACACAAGGGGTGTTTTTATTTTGGCTTTTGGCGTTAGGAGGAAGGGGAACTAACGAGGGAGCTCTTAAAATAATTTATGGCGAGTTTAGGCCATAAGAAAACGCCTTGGCCGAGTGGCTAGGGGGCGCTATATGTGGCTGCGGTAGTGAGGTCCCATGTTCGAGACACAGGGGCGACAAAATGGTGGTTTTTACTTTTATTTTTGGCGTCAAGGAGAGAAGAAGTTGGATGGCACATGGGTATATGCTGGCTTTTATTTTTTTTATTTTAGAAGACAAAGATGGCCTTATTTTTATTTGTTCTTGAAGAGGTGGTAAGGGGATAATTGCTATGTTATTTTATTTATTCAAATGGGTGAAGATAAGCTTGATGGGTGTTTTTGGATTCGGCTCGAAGTGTGGGATAACTGTTATTTTATTTTTTTGTTTTATTTATTTATTTGAAGGGGTGATAAAGGGATGGGATAAAGGATAAAACAATGTTTTATTTTATTTCAAATGGGTGATAATTATTAGATTATCACATTAGGAAGCAATGGCCGAATGAAAAGGGAGTCTTAGGAAGTATTTTCGGCTAACACACCCTCCTTTTCTTCTTTTCTCAAGAAGACCGAAACCCCCATAGACATTTTCTTCTCTTTTTTTCTTTTTGTTACTCAAACCGAATATCCTTAGTCCCATTCTCTCCTTTTTCTCACGCAATCTAGCCTTTCTTGGGGTGCTGAAATTGAGTTCTCTTCTTCTTGGGAGACATAGCCGAATCTCTAGTTAACGTGAAGGTGCATTGAAGGAGTCTTGCGGGATTTGGTTCTTCAAGGTAAGGCATATATACT
Source organism: Gossypium bickii (assembly GCA_025503065.1). Classification (NCBI taxonomy): domain Eukaryota; kingdom Viridiplantae; phylum Streptophyta; class Magnoliopsida; order Malvales; family Malvaceae; genus Gossypium; species Gossypium bickii. The sequence continues at coordinate 24,047,647 of CP106717.1, forward strand.
ATTCGCCAAGGGGCCACCATCATTGGTTTAAGTTGAAACCGATCCTAACAATGTTTTAGCAGGGTTCGACAATTTCAAAGGCTAGGAGTGGCTTCCGGGATTTCAATTCGTTTTGGTAAGTAATAGGTAGTTTCGGCCAAGGGCCATTTGTTAAGAATTTATGCTTAAAGCCAAAGCTAATATGTGCTATATAGGGATCTCAACGATTTCAGGAATAAGTGCGGTTTCGGGATTTGGTAGGAGACCAAATCAGCAATCAAGGTGAGTGCTATTTCGAGTACGACATATCCTTTTGGATTATTAGTTTAGCCGAATAAGGCTTTTTGATACTAACCTATAGTGGCCGAATGTAGGAGCAATATGGGAACACGTTTTGGGATCTTGTGATATCATATAAATTTGGAATTTTACATTAGATCTTCGGTTAAATAGGTGTGTAAACTCTTACACACTTTATTAGCATAGACTGCTTATTATGTTGCTATATAACCTCTCGTGTAGTAACTTTGCCTTGTGGGCATAAACTTGGATTCCGGGTAAGTCCCCTATTACGTGATCTACGATGTATGTTCGTGTATGCCATCATATGCTGTTGAATGCTATACTATACATAAATGCATGTTATATGGGGTTATGATACTTGTTATGTGAGCATGATGATGGTGGGATTGATGAGAGGAGGGGGATGATCTCTATGGACTGTCACCAGTGGTTTTGACCACCAGTGGTTTTGACCACACGGGGTAGTAAAGGAGTATGGATGGCTAGGTTATGGGTTTTGCATGTTTTGCATGTCTTACTAATATTTTGTGTATGAGTTTGCACTTCCGGGTTGGGGATTTATACACTGAGTCTTGGTGACTCACCCCTTCCCATATCATTTTGCAGATGAGTAGATCGCGGAGATGGAGCAGGAGAGGACTCGAGGCGGCCATGCCTGTTCTTTGGATTGAATTTTTATTTAGCACAGTTAAAGTTTATTATTCACTAAGTTTTGGTTTGGATTGTAATAAGGCCGCTAGTTGTTATTTTGATGTTTAAGTAGTTGTTTTTACTTTACTTCTACCATATTACTAATGAATTTATTAATTGTTAAATAAATCGGTTAAAAGTACCGTTTTTAAATAGGAAATTCTTACGAGTTTTTAAAGATGTTATCATCAGGTAGCCAAATTTACCAAGTTAACAATAGCTCTGATGCTTTAAAAATTTAAATGATCAAATGTTTTCAAAGGAAAAAGGGTTTCGACTCAACCATGTTTATAAAATCAAATCCCATCTGAGTTTTTAATAAACACCGTTTTATAACCTCAACATATTTTCAGATTTTCACCAATTAATCGAAATAATTCAAACCGTTTTTACTCTGTGACATACCAGATCCGGTCAAGGCTTATGGGCTGGGTTTGGGGTGTTACATAACGGGTTTACCGTTAACACCGAGCAAGAAAGATTCCATATGGGTTGTGGTAGATAGACTTACGAAGTCGGCCCATTTCATACCTGTACGTGTCAACTATTCACTTGATAAGTTGGCAAACTTGTATGTTTCTGATATTGTAAGGCTTCATGGAGTGCCTTTGTCGATTATATTAGATAGAGATCTTAGATTCACCTCCCAATTTTGGAAAAAATTGCAAGAGGCCTTAGGCACAAAGTTGAGTTTTAGTACGGCCTTTACAGACAGTCGGAGAGGTTAATACAAATACTTGAGGATATGCTCCGATGTTGTATTCTTGAGTTTCAAGGCAATTGGGAAAAGTAACTACCGTTGGTAGAGTTTGCTTATAATAACAGTGTTCAGTTGAGTTTGAAAATGGCGCTTTATGAGGCTTTGTATGGGCATAAGTGTCAAACGCCTTTATATTGGACTAAGCTCAAGGAAAATCAGATTCACGGGGTCGATCTGGTTAGAGAAACCAAATAGAAAGTAAGGGTGATTCGAGATTGTTTAAAAGCTACTTCTGATAGAAAAAAATCCTACTCGGATTTGAAACGAAAAGAGATCAAGTTTCAAGTCTGTGATAAAGTATTCTTGAAAGTGTCACCATGGAAGAAAGTTTTCAGTTTTGGCCGGAGAGGCAAATTGAGTCCGCATTTTATCAGACCATATGAGATCACCGAGAGGATAGGGCTGGTAGCCTATCGATTGGCTTTGCCGTCTGAATTGGAAAAGATTCATGATGTGTTTCATGTGTCTATGTTAAGTCGTTACCGATCAGGCCCTTCTCATGTCATTACACTGACAGAAGTTAAAATTCAACCCGACATGACTTATGGCGAAGAACCGGTAAAGATTTTGGCACGAGAAGTCAAACAGTTAAGGAATAAAAATATAGCCCTTGTGAAAGTGTTGTGGCAAAGACATGGGGTAGAACAGGGTACATGGGAGGCCGAGGAGGCTATGAGGAACCAGTACCCAAACCTTTTCACTGGTAAGATTTTCGAGGACGAAAATCCCTAGGGGGAGAATTGTAACAGCCCGATTTAGGGCCTAGTTGGAATAGTGGTTGCGTGACCACAAATCTGATGTAGAAATATGTGTTTTATGATATTATGAGGCTTATGAGGTGTTTTCCTGATTGTGTGAAAATTTCATGAGGAAGTTTTATTAATTAGTGATCAAATTGTCCATTAGGACTAAATTGCAAAGATTAGAAAATATGAGATTCTAGAAGATTTAAGTACGAAATAGATTTATAAAAATTACTAGAGGTCCTTATTTAGAAATTAGACCATTATATGTTAATATGACAAAAATGGACATGGGAAGGAAAAATCTCAAGAAAGGGGCTTAAGGGCATTTTTGTCCTTTGGTTAATAAAAGAATTAAAAGGGAAAATAAAGTCAAAAATCTTGTCCATCTTCTTCTCCCATGGCCGAAATTCACTAAGGAAGACATAGCTATGGTTTTTTCATCTTCCAAGCTTGATAGTAAGTGCATCCTAGCCCCTTTTTTAATGTTCTTCGTATTTTTGAGATCCTCGTAGCTCGATTTAGCTATTTCTAGCTATATTTTCAGCTAGGTCTGATGTCTAAAAATTTACCCATGTATGACAGGCATGTATTTTGATGATTTATTGAAGAATATGAAAGTTTGATGTATGATAAATATCTTTTTCTAAGTGATTTTCATGAAAAATGCATAAAAGGACCAAATTATAAAAGTTATAAAAATGGTCATACATGAGTAAAATAGTGGAAATTAGGGGTTGCTGTAGTTAAGAAAATGATACTGCTAGGCTTGAAATACAAGAAAGTTGAATGAAAATCATTTTACGAACCTAGGGGAAAAAGTGTAATTATGAGAAAGTTTAGGGGCAAAATCGTAATTTTGCCAAAGGGTGATTTATGAGTCAATTTAGTCAATGTGAGTATTAAACAAGTGAAATTGTTATTATAGATCAAGAAACACAAAGCCCGGACCAAAACCGAGACAAGGACAAAGTGTTGGACTGAATCGAACATCCATACACATTTTGAGTACCGTGGTAAGTTTGTCTGAAATTAATGTTTGATAAACCATATTTTGTACATATTTTAATCTCACATTTAGCATACTTTTGGATGATTTATTCCTTGAATTGCAGAATTCGGTGCTCCTAATCCTTTAATTTCATGTTTTATACTTAGGAGAGCCTCGGAGGATGAAACGAACGAGAAACGGGCCAAAAACGGAGAAAATGGGCCAAACCACAAAATGCACACGGCCTAGGCCCAAGCCACACGGTCGTGCCTCTTTAGTAGACCCAACCATTACCTAGATTCGATTCACTCGGGCGTGTCCCTATCGTGACATGTTTTAATTCTATTCGGAATAGGGTACTTAGAGGCAAAGAAAGACATTCCAAAAGCCTATATAGACCCTAGAGGCCAACCTTCAAGGGGCGTCCAGGTAGGCTTAGGAGCCAAGCCAGAGAGGTCAGAATTGTGGGATTTACTCGAAGAAAGCCAGTTGATTCATCTCAAGAAGTCGAAATCATACTCAAGACGGAAGATCTTCCCTTCAATTTCCTTCAGGGGGTTTTAGGGTTTTTCTTATGTTTAGTTTTATATTTTCTTCTGAGATGTATTCTTTTATGATTATGAACTAAACCCCTCAAATGCCTGAGGGGAATGAAACCTAAGACGAATCTTGCTATTGTTTTCTGAACTATTTGATAAATACTTGATTTGTTCTTAATTATGTGTTCTTAATTCTTGCTTTGATATTTCAGGATATTGATTGAAGTATTGATGTGCTTAAGCAGCGGAGGAAAAGTCCCTGTTTAAGAGTAGATCTAGCATAGTTAAGCGGAGTTGATCGCAACCCTAGAAATAGGATGACGAAAATCTGCCAGATTAGGGTCAAACCTAATATGGGAGTCCATAGATCGAGTTAATGTAATTCTAGGGGTTTTAATTAGAAAGAAATTTCAATTAATCAACCTAGGGTTAGATGTTAGTATCCTCGAAAGAGGTATTAATATAAATTAGGGAATCCTATGGATCAAGTCAAGTGAATAAATTGTCTGGTTTAAAGTTAAATAACAAGTGAAGTCTAGGTGGATTCTTCCTCGGGTATTGTCCTAGTCAATTGGTTTTTCCCAAAAGTATTTTCCCCAATTCATTCTCTGTGTCTTATCATCCTTAGCTTAGTAGTTAGTTAATTTTAGATTAAACAACAACCCTTAATTCTTAGGCTAAATAATAAAAGGAAAGTTAGTATTAGTACTTTTGGTTCCTTTGGGTTCGACATTCCGGTCTTGCCACTAAACTATACTACTGTTCGATAGGTGTACTTGCCTCAATCGTGGTGATAGTTAGTTTCTAGGCTCGATCATTCATTATATAAATTTTAAGACTTTCCCACCACTGATCAAGTTTTTGGCGCCGTTTCTGGGGATCTGAAATATTAAAAACGCTCAATTTTTATTACTTTAGCCATATTTTATTTTTACAATTGTAACATCCTAAAAATAGGGGTCTAGTATTTTTGCGTTGTTGCATGTGTGCTGCTTGATAAGCGTGTTAATTGGGTGTGTTCGGGGGTCCTGGGGAGGCTCGGGTTCAAACCTAAGCCCTGGTGAAAGTTTGGTTTTTTGGCACTTTAGTGGGGTGAGCAAGTGGAGGCAGGACTTAAGTTTAATTGTTGGTGTTGTGCTAGCACAAGTGAGCACATGGTGGAGTGGGTGTGGTGTCAGTAGTAGAGCAAGGGGAGAAGGAGTTCGAATCCCACATACAGCATATTGGGAAGTTTTATTTTGTGCCCAGGAAAGGGAGTTAGCTGAGTGGAGGCCAAACTCTGCAGGAGAGAGGGAAGACTTGGTCAAATTATTTGAATGGGTGATTGAGAGTGAATGAGGGAGCAAATCAAGGAGTGAATTGGGGGAGCTGAGAGTGAGAGGTAGTGGTTGGCCGAATGTGGGGTGTTGGGGGAAGAGGAAAAACAGCTAGGGGAGTGGGTTTTGGCATTTTCGGCTAGTGTGGCTTTGGTGCCGATTTTTTTTCCTTAGGCTTTTACGCAAAATTTTTTGCATTTTTGGCATCCTGTACTCAAGTGCTTTTGGCTTCTTCTTTTGGTCATTTTTCTTTTCTTTGTTTTGAGCACTGTTCATCTTCTGGTTTTTTTTTCTCTTTAAGACTTCGTCGAAACTCTCTTTACCATCTCCTTCACACGTTCTTTTCTCTCATCTCTTTCTCTAATTCTTCAAAAGCCGAACCTCCTCTTTTATCCTATCTTGGAATCGATTTCTTGGCTCTTTTTTCAATAGCCGAACCTCTCTTCTTCTACTTCTTCTTCTTCTTCTTCTTCTTCTTCTTCTTCTTCTTCTTTGCTTCTCTACTTTTTCTCTACTAACCGAACCTCTGTTTTTCCCCAATTCGAATCGGTGCTTCTCGAGTAGCCTGAAGCATGAGAGACTATTTTCTGCCAAATCTACCTTGGCTATTCGGCATTATTGTGAGCACAAGGTAATATTGTATTCCATCTTTTTCTTCTCTTAGCTTTTCCTTAAAGCTGAACCTCTTACCTTGTTGCTTTTGTGATCAAGGCCAAATCTTAGTCCTTCTCCATCTTGAGTACTCGTTCACTCTTCTTTTGTGTAGAAGTCGAAATCCTGGTTGTGCAATTATCGATTCTGTGGCACATTGGTAAGTGTATCCTTGACCGGTTAGAGATGGAAGTTCCCTCATCTTGCTGAGTTTTTAAGGCCGAATAACCTTGCCTTTGTGAACTTGGAACAACGGTATTGACTTATGTTCTTTGGTTAGGGACCCAACTTCGTAATCAAAGGGAGTAGTCAAGCGTGCTAGCATAACAAGGAGTTGCCGTCGAGGTGGTGAGTATGGTGGTTCATTATCAATCTCAATTTCGGGGAGTAGTGTGGATTATGAAATAATCGTTAGCTATTGTAATCTCAGGTGTTTTGGAAGTGCCGAGTATCGTAAACTCGTATCAGGTGTGTAATCTCACACCCCTCTAAGTGATTGCATAGGATGTTTTGCAAATCGGCCCAAAAGCTAAAAAGCCGGAAACCGGCACCTATACCCACTCAAGCGTGCAAGCGCTCGTAGTGGTAAATCAGAGTTTGAGTAATGGTGGTAAGTCGTAGAGAGTGTCACGAGCACTCTCGCAAAGCTGGGGCTATAACAGGCCTAACAGAGCCGAAACGAGCTTAATGGGATATTCGGCCCACATAGGCGAAATTGATGGAAAATTGTAGAAGGGTAAGTGCAGATGTGAAATATGGAAATTCGAGACTAAAACCTTACGAATTGGGCCACACCAGCGTATGGGCCCGTTTGGGCCTAAAATCCATTTTAGGCCCAATATCTCTGTAGAGACCTAGAAAGGGTCCCGTGTCACTCGAGGCGACAGTAGGCCTTCGGAAAGGCCGTTAAATGCAAAATTATTGAAATACCCTTAGTGTGAAAAATAACTGAAATACCCTTTGTGGGTAAGTTACTGAAATACCCTTGGTGGGTAAATTACTGATATACCCTTGGTGGGTAAATTACTGAAATACCCTCGACGGGTAAAATTACTGTTATACCCTTAGTGGAAGATATGGTTTGTTGTGTATACTTTGATTAATTTTCCATGATGATACTTTATTGCATACACGAAATTATTATGCCATGACATGATGCATGGGGTTGGGTTATATTAATGGAGGAAGTGTACTGTTACTAGTGGCTTTGCCACAAATACTATTACTGACAGCTCTGCTGCAATACTTCTACTGGTAGCTCAGCCACATAAACTGATACTGGCAGCTTTGCTGCGTTTATACTGGTAGCTCGATTGCATTATTAGAGTGTAGGGTTGGGTGGGTTGACTTGGTCCCCACATGGAGTGTAGGGCTGGTACGGGTGGAGTGTAGCGGATGGACTATTAGGTTGGGGCTGCATTTTCTGTTTGCATTACCATGACTTTCGGGCCGTGGGCCCAAACTGATACAGTATGGGGCTTAGGCCCAGACTGAAACTATGACTGCGACTGGAATCGGGATTACACACTAAGTTCTTGTAACTCACCCCGTTGTTTTAACCTTCCAGGTGATCCCTAGTGATAGCGGATTTGGGAGCTGCGGAGGACCCTGTAGTGTCCATACATTGGGAATAATTTCTAGGGAACTTAGTAAATTTTCAATTTTCCTCTATTTAGTTTTATTCTATTTTGGGTTAATTTTTTTGTAATAAGGCCAATGTATAATTTCTATTAAGTTTTCCTTCATAACTGCTAGATTTACGAATACGTAGTTTTCCTTAAACAACAATAATTTTTTTCAAAAATATCACATTTTCGTAGACTACTGAAATTGATTTCTGTATTAAACAAGTTTTTGGGAATAATTTTAAAAGTAATAATAATAACAACATTTTCACAAGAAAACCATAAAAACAAATCTGGTTTTTCACAAACAACAATGCTCGAAGTTTAAAAAAGAATGCGAACTTTTTAACGAACGCTTGAGTTTTTAAACACCTCTTTTATGTGACATGCTAGATCCGATCGTAATGTCTAGGTCAGGTTTGGGTGTTACAGCAATTAAATTTTATTTTTACTTTTCTAAATTTTCTTCTTTGCTTCTAGCAGGTATTCTAGTTTATAACTAGAAGAAACCCGTCAGGACCTCTACTTTACGATAGTGAGATTTAAAGCACAATTTGCAGAAACCGAAGAGAAATAAGGAGAAGCCTACAATACATACAAGAAGAGCAAGAGAATGAAATTAATACTACCGAAGAGATGGCTGAGAATAATCTGCTACCTCCAGAGGTCGCCGAAAATCATGCTCCTCGAACTATGCATGATTATGCCAAACCTAATTTAACAGGAACTGAATCAAGTATTGTTAGACCTACTATTGCTGCAAATAATTTTAAACTGAAACCTAACACAATTCAGATGATACAGTAATTTGTTCAGTCTGATGGTTTGTAGGATGAAGATCCAAATAATCACTTGGCGAATTTCCTAGAATTTTGCAATACTTTCAAAATAAATGGCGTTTTTGATGATGCCATTCATCTTCGGTTGTTTCCCTTTTCGTTTAGGAATAAATCTAAACAGTGGTTGAATTCTCTCCTACGAGGATCAATCACTACATGGGAACAAATGACCGAAAAATTTTTGTTGAAATATTTTTCGCTGGCTAAAACGGCTAAGTTGAGGAATGATATCTCTTCTTTTGTGCAGATAGATTTAGAGACACTTTATGATGCATGGGAGAGATACAAGGATCTATTGAGAAGGTGCCCACACCATGGATTACCCTTGTGGCTACAGGTCCAAACCTTTTACAACGGTGTGAACCCCTCAACCAGGTAGTTAATTGATTCAGCCGCCGGTTGAACCCTGAATAACAAAACACCTGAGGCTGCCTATGAATTCATTGAAGAGATGTCACTGAATAACTATTAGTGGCAAGTCACGAGGACAAGGCCAATGAAAGCCGCCAGTGTTTTCAACCTCGACACAGTAACCATGCTATCAAACCAGGTAGAGATGTTAAATAAAAAGATTGATGGTTTATGTGGTTCTTCGCAGGTACATCCAGTTATGCAGTGTGATACGAATGGAGGAGGGATGAGTAACACAGAATATCCGCCTTACAACTCAACATTGAAAACAAGCAAGCTCACTATATAGGTAACAATTTTAGACCTCGAAATAACCCTTATAGTAATACTTATAATCTAGGTTAGAGGAACCACCCCAATTTTTCATGGGATGGTCAAGGAAATCAGAGACAACAACCCACTCCAAACTTCCAACAACAGCCCTACCCACAGGAAAAGAAGCCGAACCTTGAGAAGATGCTGACAAAATTCATAGCGGTGTCAGAAACACGTTTCCAAAACACCAAAACAACACTTAAAAATCAACAATTATCAATTCAAGAGATCGAGAACCAATTACGTCAACTTGCTAAGATCATATCCGAACGACCACAAGGCAGCTTGCCAAGTAACTCTGAAACTAACCCAAAGGAGCAACTTCAAGCCATAACCACTCATGATAGTGAAAGGTTAGATGAAACAAAATTGAGGAAAGAGAATATGGTAGAGGAAGGTAAGGTTGAAATAAGTCATGATAAGCCAAAACCAGTAATTAAAGAGTACCAACCTCATGTACCATATCCCAATGCGATGAAGAAAGACAACACAGATGAACAATTTGGTAAATTTATTAAACTTTTAAAGAAATTACATATTAACTTACCATTTCTTGAAGCTCTTTCACAAATGCCAGATTCAAGGAAATTTTTAAAAGAGCTTCTAACAAACAAACGAAAGTTAGATGAAGAGTCGCATGTGGAACTAAATGTAGTGTGCTCAGCAATGTTGCAAAATAAACTTCCACGGAAATTAAAAGATCTAGGGAGTTTTACAATTCCGTGCTTAATTGGTAGTTTATCTGTTGATAATGCTTTAGCTAATTTAGGGGCAAGCATAAATGTTATGCCTTATAAAATGTTTAAACAGCTAGGTCTAAGGAAACCCAAACAAACTAGGATGAGCATTCAATTAGCTGATAAAACTATTCGAATTCCTAGGGGTATAATTGAAGATGTACTGGTCAAAATTAACAAATTCAAATTCTCGGTAGACTTTGTCGTTTTAGACATGGATGAGGATAATAGTATCCCATTAATTTTAGGAAGACCCTTTTTAGCAACTGCTAAAACTAAAATTGATGTTGGTACAGGAGAACTCATACTTCGTGAACGTGACAAATCAATCAGTATTCAAGCTCTTGACTCTTCTAGGACATCAAGTAATCAAGGTGAGAAAATTAATTTTATTAATGACCATTGGGTTAAACCTTCTTTTCAGGAAGCACCACGGAACTACACAACTGAGCTAGATCCTATACCTCATGACAACAAAGAAATAACTCACAAGGAATGACAGCTTTAGATCGATGAACTAGACGAGTGAAGGACACATTTCAAGGAAAAACTAGGAATACACGAAACAAAACTAAAGCAACTCCATGATAAACCTAAAGATGGGACAAACCAATTTCAAATCGGGGATCAGGTATTGTTGGCTAAAACAGACCCTCGGATCGCCACCTCAGACCTTGATACAAATGAAAAAAATCCCTTTTAAGGTACTCAATGTATTCCCTTACGGAACAGTCGAGGTAAGTAATCCTATATTCGACACTTTTAAAGTAAATGCTACTCAACTCGAGCTATATATTGATAATAGAATTGATAGCATGAGAAAGGATTTTCAACTCCTCAAACCGCCATGATTATGCGAATGAGAGGTAAGTCTAGCTTAAGACTTTAAACGAGCGCTTCTCGGGAGGCAACCCGAGCACTAACCCCATTAATTTTTACTTTTTTATTTTTACTTTTATTTTTCCTTTTTAGCACCTAACTATAAACTAACCAAAGTGCATATTTCCATACCACACGACCGTGGCCATGGCTGTGTGGACACCATGGATTTCTATGCTAGCATGGCAAAGATAGTACGAAACAGGATGAAAAATATCTTCAAGCCACGGGTTCCGATTAAACACCACGGCCGTGCGATACAACCGTGGTCGATACTGTTTTATCAACACGGGCGTGGCGACCTGCATACAGGCGTGGGAGAAATGAACGAAGCACAATACGACCGTACGATACGGCCAGGTGACTCAACACGCCCATGACACACGGGCATGGGGATGTACCAGATCCGAGATTTCTATTTAAAACACCCCTCTCCCCTTCTCACCTACTCCCCATTCACCTTCTTCCATGCCCTTTACACTCCCCCTCCCTTTTCATCTTTACGCTTCTTCAAACTTTTGATCTACACCCTATCCATGTCGAAGAAACGGAAGGATCCTAGCACAGTGTCCCCCTGCGAGATCGATCTACATAAGTTCATGCCAGCCGCTTCATTAACTCGACAGGACAAGGACCTTCGAGTCCATTCCATTCTTTTTTTTTTCTCTTCTTCTTTATTTTCCTTTTCTTTATTTCTCTTATTCTTACTTTAGTCTATTCTATTTTGTTTTCTTTGATTTAGGTTCTAAAGGCTGCTTGGGAATCACCACACCACGGCCTTAGAAATCATACCCACTTTGCAAACCATCTAATGATAAGGACTTTTCAGTCCATTAATCTTGTCTTTTAATTGTATTTTACTTTTTATTTTCTTTCTCTTTATCTTTCTTATCTTTAAATATATAATTAGTATATTTTGAATTATTCTTATTATTTGCTGGCTAATTCTTCACGAGATTCCTAATTTCTTCATCTAGCGCAGAGATTGTCGGTGGCCACCACACCACAACCACTGCCAACTCAAGGAATCCATCCAAAATTCAGGAAGTTTCACTTCTCCCCATCTCTTAAGATTTCTTATATGTCTTTGTACATTAAAGGCAATGTACATCTTAAGTGTAGGGGTGAATTTTATTTTGAAAAGTTCCTAACTTTTAGCATTATTCTCAAATCGTTGAATTATGTCTTATCCATAAGTAATTTCCTCATATTACTATTAGAATGAAATTTCCTTTGACTCATGATTTTTATTGATATGTTTTGGATTAATTCATTAATAATTGTACAGTGATGATTTAAAATTTAGGGGACTAGAGAATCAAGCATGATGAGTCTATTTTCAAAAATTAAAATTTTGTTAGGTTGTCTACTTGAATCTAATTAGTACCTTGAAGTTTGAAATTTACAAAGTTGATATCAAAGACCCATAATTTTTGTGAGATTTTGAGCCTTTTAGAGCATACATTCTTTTCTTGCTCACTTTATTGATTATGAGTGTGTCAACATTGATTTGTTATTCTAGAACTTGCATCAATTATACATGTCAAGACCACATTATTGATTTGATATACAGAGATGACAAAGGCACTTAGGATTTAACCCACTCACTCCACTAAAAAGCCTACCCTCACAATTAACCCTTAGTGAACCCCTTTAATCCTAACACCCCTTTTATTGACTCACCCACTAATATTACCCCAAAACCCATCTTGTATTTGTTATCACCATTTTTATTGACTCCCTTTTTTGTCGAGATTTGATTTTGAGCAACTGCCTACCTATGTTCTATATTTGAGTTGTTAAAGTTCTTTCTTATTATTGTAAATACTTGATTTGTTCTAAAAAAAATTCAAAGTATATTCATTATTAGTTCAATAATAAAGTGAGCTTATACGTTTAAATTCCAAAACTTAAAGAAGAAGCTCGTATTATTAGTTCCAAGTTTTCAATTGATGTTCATTTTTCTAGTTAGGTAAATTATCAATTCAATCTCGATTCTAACCCTTTAATTCAGCCTTTATCCACACCTTTAACCGAGCCCCATTACAACCCTTTTTAAAGACATTTTGATTTGTGTATCATCTCATTTTACAGTGGTGGAGATTTGATTTTCATGCAAGCTTATGGGATTAACTTTTCATGTTCGACTTTTGAGTGCTTAATTTTGAACATTAAACACTTTTGAGTGATTTGAGTGAACCTTTAGTGAGGATGTCAACCCTTATCGATTGTGAATCAAAGGTGATTATTTAGGTAAGAAGAAACGCCTATATTTTCGTGCTACAAAAACTATAACTTTGATTGTTTGAATTTTTAGGACCCTTCTACTTTAATTATCAATGTATAAATTATCTATGAATTATGATGAAACACTATTGATGAATATTATGAATTGAGGAAGTTCGTTTAATTGTGAGTTGAGAATTTTGCTTGAGGACAAGCAAATGCTTAAGTGTGAGGGTATTTGATAAACCATATTACGTACATATTTTAATCTCACATTTAGCATACTTTTGGATGATTTATTCCTTGAATTGTGGAATTTGGTGATCCTAATCCTTTAATTTCATGTTTTATACTTAGAAGAGCCTCGAAGGATGAAAAGAATGAGAAATGGGCCAAAAACAGAGAAAATGGGCCAAAGCACGAAATGCATACGGCCTGGGCCCAAGCCACGCGGTTGTGCCTCTTTAGCAGACCCGACCATGGCCTGGATTCGATTCACACGGGTGTGCCACACGGGCGTGTCCCCATCGTGAGCTGTTTTAATTCTATTCGGAATAGGATACTTAGAGGCAAAGAAAGACATTTCAAAAGCCTACATAAACACCCTAGAGGCCAACCTTCAAGGGGCGTCTAGGTAGGCTTAGCAGCCAAGCCAGAGAGGTCTAAATTGTGGGATTTACTCGAAGAAAGACAATTGATTCATCTCAAGAAGCCGAAATCATACTTAAGACGAAAGATCTTCCCTTCAATCTTCTTCAGGGGGTTTTAGGGTTTTTCTTATGTTTTGTTTTATATTTTCTTCTGAGATGTATTCTTTTATGATTATGAACTAAACCCCTCAAATACCTGAGGGGGATGAAACCTAAGACGGACCTTGTTATAGTTTTCTGAACTATACGATAAATACTTGATTTGTTCTTAATTATGTGTTCTTAATTCTTGCTTTGATATTTCAGGATATTGATTCAAGTATTGATGTACTTAGGTAGTGGAGCAAAAGTCCCTATTTAAGAGTAGATCTAGCATAGTTAAGCGGAGTTTATAGCAACCCTATAAATAGGATGACGAAAATCTGCCGGATTAGGGTCAAACCTAATATGGGAGTCTATAGATCGAGTTAATGCAATTCTAGGGGTTTTAATTAGAAAGAAATTTCAATTAATCAACCTAGGGTTAGATGTTAGTAGCCTTGAAAGAGGTATTAATATAAATTAGGGAATCCTACAGATCAAGTCAAGTGAATAAATCATCTGGTTCAGAGTTAAATAACAAGTGAAGTCTAGGTGTATTCTTCCTCAGGTATTGTCCTAATCAATGGGTTTTTCCCAAAAGTATTTTCCCCAATTCATTCTCTGTGTCTTAGCATCCTTAGCTTAGTAGTTAGTTAATTTTAGATTAAACAACAATTCCCTTAATTCTTAGGCTAAATAATAAAAAGAAAGTTAGTTTTAGTACTTTTGGTTCCTTTGGGTTCGACATTCCGGTCTTGCCACAAAACTATACTACTGTTCGATAGGTGTGCTTACCTCAATCGTGGTGATAGTTAGTTTCTAGGCTCGATCATTCATTATATAAATTTAAAGACTTTCCCACCACCGATCAATGTTACATATGTTATTATGTTTAGATTACTTATTATTTTGAGAAATGTATATCATTTCCATGAAATTCATTGAAGATGACTTAATGAGAAAATGATGAGATTATGTTAAGTGGAAGTCCCGGTTGAAATTTTGCAATAACTAGGATACCTATGTCACGACATGAGATAAGGACGATCCCATATAAGACCATGTCTGGGACATGGCATCGACACCAAATGTAGGTCAATTATAAGGCCATGTCTGGGACATGGCTTCGGCACCAAAGGAAGACCTCGTGTAAGACCATGTCTGGGACATGGCATCGACATCAAGCTAAGAGATCCCGTGTAAGACCATATCTGGGATATGGCATCAGTATCAAGAGGTTATCCCATATAAGACCATATCTGGATATGGCATTGGCATCGTGATACATGTATGATGAGATTGAGTATCCTCTGATATTCTGAGTAGTTCAACTGGCAAAAAAGCTAAGTATGCAAAGATGATATAGAGCTAAATTAAACAATAATGATAATGAGTTCCAATTATGTTAAGGATGATGATAATTTAAGTTTATGTTCAAGTTAGTATAAGTGCTAAATTATGTGACTAAGTGATATAGGTATCATGGGTAAAATACAAGTTATGAAACCATAATATGATGTGTGATGGTAAGAATGAGTATGAGTAAGTATGCCTAAGCACTTGAGAACTTGTGTTGCTATTGTTTTATGAGATGAATGGATTTTACCATGAGTACTTATGTTGCTATATTAATTCATGCAAACTTACTAAGCTATATGTTTACCCCTCTCTTTTCCCTCTTCCTTATAGTATCGCCAAGCTAGCTCGGGGATCGTAGACGTAGGAGCTCGGATCACACTATCAATCATTCTTTTGGTATAGTAAAGCTGACTTATTTTGTGTATGGCATGTATAAGAACTTTTTATCTTGTGTTATGTCATATTTGGAAGACAAAGTGTTGGCTACTAATGTCATACACTCATTTTGTAAATGGCCATTAGGAATTGGCTGATATTTGTTAAGTTTCATATTTTAATGGTGATGAGTTTTATGAAGTGAAAGTTCATGCAAATGATGAAGTAAATTATGAATTGTATGAAAGATGATTAGTGGTTCTTTATAGTGTATTATTGCCATGTTATGTGTTGCTTGTGTTGGTATATGTGTGTTTATGTTTCAGGGTGGCAATTGGCTTTGAAAATAGCCTTCTAATTGTCCACACGGGTAGACACACGGGCGTATGTCTAGGCCGTGTACGACACATGGTCAACCTCATGGGTGTGTTGATAGGTGGTGTGTCCCCTGCATCAAATTTGCGAGAATTCAATTCGTCACATGGGCCAGCACACGGGCGTGTGCCTAGGTCGTGTGCCCCTTGAGAGTTGCTAATGTCATATTCAGAATACGCAGGTTTTCACACACGGGCGTGTCTAGGCCGTGTGAGGGACACGGGCCAAAGACACGGGCGTGTGCCCGGCCATGTGAAAACCCCTGTAGGTTCGAAATGAAAAATAAATTCTACATGGGCTAGGGACATGGGCGTGTGTGACCACACGGCCTGCCCACACTGGCGTGTCCCATTTCGCACGGGCATGTGGCCCTGTTTAGGTAAAAATTTTCTAAGTGTGCAAAGGTTTTTGGTTAAATTCCAAAACCCTCCGTATCCATGTTTAGGGCCTCGTAGGCCCATAATAAGGATGATATGAATGTGAATGAGAAGTTTTATGTTGAAAAGAAATTTTATAGCCCAAAATTGTATATTCAAGCAAGTTAAGTCCAATAAAGCCTCCTATCCTGTCCCGGCGTCGGACACGGGTAAGGGGTGTTACAAACCAAGGTTAAAATGGTAATTTGATAATTAGTTAAATTAATTAAAACATAAGTAAAAGATAATGGTTGTCATCTTCCTTTCTCATTTTTGTTTCAACCGAAAGTCATGGCTATGGAGAAGCTAGGTTCGGCCATGTTTCATTTCATGCATGGTAAGTCATTTTTCACTCGTTTTTAATAATTTTTTTATTTTTGAGATCGTTGCAACTAAGTCCAACTAGCCCGTACCTTCGATTTTGAAATTTTTAAAGATTTTGAATGTTTTCATTTATGAATCTAGTGATTTCTTATGTCAAATGATGAATTTGTAATATTAGTTGTTTAAAAGTATTTTGTTAAGTAATTTTGATGAATTTTTTTATTAGGGACTAAATTGGTGAATAATAAAAGTACAAGGATTTGATATGAAATTGTTGCAAAAAGGGGCTGAAATGGAGGCTATGAATATTCAGATGATGTGAATTGGCATTGAAAACGGTTAATTTGCATGTTTTATGCTTAGGGACTAAATTGAATAAAAGTAAAATGTTGGGGGTAATTTTGTAAAAAAATTCATAAATTTCTAAATTGCATTAAATACATTGTTTTACTGTCTAAATCAATAAATTGAATGAAGTTATTAATTTATATAAAGATCGAGTGCTGAATTGATGAGAATGAAAAATTACCAAAATGCCCTTATACTTTGACATTTCTGCAATTTAGCTAGGTAAGTTCGTACGTTTAAATAGTATTTTAAATTGTTGTTTTAAATGCTATCATGTTATATTACCATATCATGTCTCGACAAAAAAATCCAACAAAGTATCGACGGCCATCGATTATGAAAAGGGATTGTGACAACCATCGAATATGAAAAGGGATAGTTTTGACCATCGAATATGAAAAGGGCTGGTGACGACCATCGCATATGAAAGGGATAGTTTCAACCATCAAATATGAAAAGGGATGGCTTTGACCATCGAATATGAAAAAGGATGGTTTCGACCATCGTTTAGCACACTTGTGTGAGCTCCAGTAAGGGTTCCGACTGACTTCACTACGACAAACATGGAAAGGTATGATGTACCAATGATCAAAGTATGAATATTCATGATTATGAAAGGTATGATTTAAGTGATGCTATGTTTATGTACCATATCTTACCATGTGATGATATTGCTAAGTTATGTGTTTAATCACCTATGGTAAATGTTATGCTTATGTCTTTTGTGTTATGCAAATCAAATGGTAAGGGTTCAATATGAACCAAAACATGTGTGTATGAAACTTATTGAAATGGTGATACATGGAAAACATGATATGTTATGAAGGATTATTCCAACTGGATCATGCTCAAGTATAATGGTTATCTATGTTATATTCACATGAATTATATTCAATTATGCTAACATGTGTTGTTGGTGGTGTTTAGACTTGTGCCAAGTTTATGATTGAATTATATCATGTTTAATCTTAATGACATAAATTGAAACAGTAAGTGCTCAATTGGTAACGCGCTTATGTTCATGAAAAGGTGGAATAAATCAAAGTATGTAATTTCTTATGCAATGGTTGATTATGTAGTTGATTCCAAAAGAGCTATGTTTAAATGCACTAGCTTGTAGTCATGGTTGATGTTATGTTTATAACTTGTGTGTTATGCATATGAAATGGGTGATGAAAGGTAATGAAATGGTAAATTCATAGTTGAAATGAAATTTTATGAAAAGGGAGTAATGAGTTTGAATGATGTACTATATGTGAGAAATTTTCGTATGCTATGGATAAATATACCTATATCATGGATAAATACACTAAGTTGGGAATTAATAAGCATTAGGAACAGAATGAAAAGAAAGAGATTGAAAAGTGTATAATCTTATATAAAGGTTGATGATTATCCATTAAGTCCCATAAAATCCTATCATGTTATGAATGATAAATATATGCAACATTAATGAACTTACTCATTTGTGAGTTGATGATCATATCGATTTATGAATCTTATGGCATTGGCATCAATAAAGTTTATTATTGAAATGGAATATTATGCTTAAATTTTATACGAGCTTACTAAGCATTCATTGCTTACGTAGTTATTTTCCTTTACTTTACAAATTATCAGAAGCTAGAATGGGTTGGAAGCTAGTCGGAGATCCATCACACTATCCATCGATTTTATCGGTAGATTTTGATGCTTTGGTCATGGTAATAATGGCATGTATAGGTGGACTATGTCTAATGTTTAATTGATGAGTTTGGCATGTATATGTCATTGTGGTTGATGATTATGGCATGAAATGTTGCCTTGGATTTGAGGTACTTAAGGTACTACGATGTCTTGTTGGTTGTGGTTAATATGGTCAAATTGATGCATGTTTTGAAATGACCAAAATTGGTATGTGTTAAAGTAACTTTAAATGGCCAAAACGGTATGTGATAAATTGATCTAAACATGGTCAAGATATAGTTTACTTTGGAAAGGTTTTGAATTAGATGTGCATGATGTAAATATGGTATATAAATGTCGGTTGCTTGGTACTATTTGGAAATGGTTGGTTTATTTCATTTAGCTGGTTATGAAGCATGAGAGGAATGGTCCAAATTGTAAGGTTATCTTGATATGGTATGATTGATATGTATCAATTGTGATATGTTTTGGCATGGAAACAAAATAGTTGATAAATGGTAAATGTGCACATATTTAAGTTGATTTGATGATTATGTTTAAGGAGCCTTTTGGCATATTGGTTTTATAGATAAATGACCTATTGAATTGGTCTTAACATGCATGCTTCGATATGTTTGAAAGCTTGATTGTATATGCAAATGTCTTATAGGTGTGAGCCTGAATTGAGTGAAAGAAACGGCTTGAATTTAACCTATTTCTTGTCCACACGACCTAAGACACAGGCGTACATCTCAACCGTGCGTGACAAATGGCCATGCGACATGGCCATGTGTCCCTTGTACGTTTTTAAAGGTTAAATTTCGAGAGTTACACAGCAGCACACAAGCGTGTGGCTTGGCTGTGTGAACCAAGTCAGAGAGTTATACAGGCTAAGACACAGCCGTGTGTCCCTACTTTGAATGCCCACACGGCCTGAGACACGGGTGTGTGTCTCAGCCGTGTGACCCCTGTAGTATGAATTTTTCTATCTTTTTCCATGAAATTCTAAATGTTTTCGATTTAGCCCCAAATCATTTCTCAAGTGTTTCTAAGGCCTTGAGGGTTCGAAAAAGGGATGTTATGCATGTGCTTGATTGGATTTTGCAATGATTATGAAATGTTGGAAATTAAGGATTTGAGTTACATTTTTATAATAATGCTCTGTAACCCTACTTCAGCGGCGGATACTGGTTAGGGGTGTTACAAGAACACTTAAATTGAGATGATGTTCAAAAGTTTGTCCAAGTATTTTGCTGGTTTTCGAGCTGCATATAACATTGGCAACAAAAGCCTGACGCTTATGTAACTCATGAAGGAGTTACAATCCTATGAGTTGATGTTGAACAATGGATAGCCAGTCCAAAGAGTATAAGCAAATATAGTCGTCCCTTCTTCCTTAAAAGGGAAGGAAAAATGCGCTAAGAAACGTAAGGCTAAGGTTTCTAGGCCACCATAAGTGGATAGGAAGAGAACTAGAAAGCCTAAAGACTTATCTAAATATAAACTCTTCCTCGGCAAGAAAAGGCAGTTCAAGGCAAACTATAAAGTGTGGAAGGAATACCTAGCTAGTTAAGGCAAAGGTATAGAACTCTTGATGATAGAATCTATTTTAGTGGAAGATTCAATAGACCATTGGGTCATTGATTCAGGGCCACTAATCATGTTTAAGTTTCTTTACAAGGTTCAAGAAGACGAAAGATCTTAGAGATAAGAGTATATCATTGTGGACTATAAATGGGACAAATGTGGCAACTGAAGTAGTGGGATATGTACATATTTACTTTGATAATTTTAGGAGCTTAATTTAAAAGACATTTTCTATGTACCAAGTTTCAATAGAAGCTTAATTTCTGTTGCATGTTTATATAAAGACGACTTGATTGTGACTTTTAATAATGGAATTACAATATTTGGAAATCGCGATCTTATTTATAATGGATGGATTCTCAAACAATCTCTATTTTATCAAACCAAATATATACACACTGCTTGAAACTGAAATATCAAATAAAATACTTAAAACTTTTCACTCTAATGAGGCGTACCTTTGGCATTTGAGACTTGGTCATATTAATTGAGAAAGAATCATTAGACATGTGAAAAATGGCATCTTAAGTTCACTTAAAGAAATTGATCTTCCACAATGTGAATCTTGCTTAGAAGGTAAGATGACTAAGCGTGCTTTTAATGCAAAAGGAATAAGGGCTGGAAAACCCCTAGAACTTGTGTACACTAATGTATGTAGCCCCATGAGCGTTAGTACAAGAGGTGGTTATGAGTATTATGTAACCTTTATTGATGAATATTCCATATATAGGTATGTATACCTAATGCACCACAAGGGTGAAACCTTTGGTAAATTTAAAGAGTTTCATGCAGAAGTGGAAAAACAACTATGTTTACCCATAAAGGAACATCGGTCTGATCAATGGGGGAATAATCATTTGATGAGTTCTTAGGGTACCTCATAGAGAATGAGATTCCATCCCAATTAACCGTGTCAGGCACTCCACAATAGAATGGCGTGGCAAAGAGAAGTAATCGAACATTTTTAGACATAGTACGTTTGATGATAAGTTAATCAAAGCTGCCAACCTATTTTTGAAGATATGCAGTACAAACGGCTTGTTATATTCTGAATGATGTATCAACTAAGGTAGCACCAAAATCTCCAAACCAATTTTGGCATGGCAAGAAGCCAAGTCTAAAACATTTAAGGATTTAGGGATGCCCAACCCACGTATTGGATAAAGATGTGATGAAGTTGGATTCACGAACAAAATTGTGCATGTTTGTAGGATATCCAATAGGAACAAAAGGTGGTTTGTTTTATAACCCGAAAGAGCAAAATGTTATAATGTCAACTTATGCTACTTTCCTTGAAGAAAGCTACATGAATACCTTCAAACATCAGAGTAAAGAGGTACTTGAAGAGCTTTTGAAAAATATACAAAACCCTATTGAAACAGTTCCAAAACCAACTCCTAATAGTAGACCTGCAAAAGATCAGCAACATTGGGAGCCTCGTCGTAGTGGGAGCGTCTCTCATAGGCCTGAGTTCTTCCAATCTGGAAGAAATGTTTTTAACACTGAGTCTATTGAACAGGAAGATTATGACTCACTCACATATGACAAAACGATGCAGAGTGTTGATTTCAAACTCTAAGGAATAGCTATGAAAGCTGAGATGGACTCTATGTATTCCAACTCAGTGTGGGAACTTGTAAACTTACCGGAAGGGATAAAACTCGTAGGGTGTAACTAGATTTACAAGAGGAAAAGAAATGTGGATGGAAAATATGGAAACTTATAAGGCTAAACTTGTAGCAAAAGGTTATAATCAGAAAGAAGGTATCAATTACGAAGAAACCTTCTCTCCAATTGCCATGCTCGAGTCAATTCGCATATTACTATCCATTGTGGTGACTCTCGACTATGATATCTGAGAAATGGATGTCAAGACAGTGTTTTTCAATGGCTATTTTGAATAGAGCATCTACATGATGCAACCTACCAGATATATAGCTAAAGGAAACGAGCATAAAGTTTGCAAACTGCTTAGATCCATATATAGACATAAACAAGCATCTGATCATGTGTCAGAGTCTTAAAAATTTATATAAAGAATGATCGAGCCTAGAAACTAACTATGACAATGATTGAGGTAAGTGCACCTATCGAACAGTAGTATAATTTAGTGGCAAGACCGGATTGTCAAACCCAAAGGAACCAAAAGTACTAATACTAACTTTCTTTTTATTATTTAGCCTAAGAATTAAAGGAACTATTATTAAATCTAAAATTAACTAACTACTAAGCTAAAGATGCTACGACAAAGAGAATGAATTTGGGAAAACACTTGTGGGAAAAACCAATTGTTTAAGACAATATCCGAGGAAGAATCCACCTAGACTTTACTTGTTATCTAACTCTAAACTAGACGATTTATTCACTTGACTTGATCCGTAGGATTCCCTAATTTATATTAATACCTCTCTCGAGGCTACTAACATCTAACCCTAGGTTGATTAATTGAAATCTCTTTCTAATTAAAACCCCTAGAATTGCATTAACTCGATCTGTGGACTCTCATATTAGGTTTGACCCTAACCCGGTAGATTTTCGTCATCCTATTTCTAGGGTTGCGATCAACTCCGCTTAATATGCTAGATCTACTCTTAGACAGGGTCTATTCCTCCTTTGCCTAAGCACATCAATACTTGGATCAATATCCTGAAATATTAAAACAAGAATTAAGAACACATAGTTAAGAACAAAACAAGTATTTATCATATAGTTCAAAAAACAATAACAAGATCCGTCTCACGTTTCATCCCCCTCAGGTATTTGAGGGTTTAGTTCATAATCATAAAAGAATACATCTCAGAAGAAAATATGAAACAAAACATAAGAAAAACCCTAAAACCCCCTGAAGGAAATTGAAGGGAAGATCCTCCGTCTTAAGTATGAATCTGGCTTCTTGAGATGAATCAACTGGCTTTCTTTGAGTAAATCCTACAATTATGGCCTCTCTGGCTTGGCTCTTTGGCCTCACTGGACGCCCCTTGAAGGTTGGCCTTTAGGGTGTTTATATAGGCTTTTGGAATGTCTTTCTTTGCCCCTAAGTATACTAATCCGAGTGAAATTAAAACAGGTCACGTCAGGGACACGCCCGTGTAAGTCAAGGCCAAGCCCTGTTTGGCTCTATTAAGGAAGCACGGCCGTGTGGCTTGGGCCCAGGCCGTGTGCATTTCGTACTTTGGCCCATTTTCTCCGTTTTTAGCCCGTTTCTCTTTCGTTTCATCCTTCGGTGCTTTCCTAAGTATAAAACATGAAATTAAAGGATTAAGAGCACCAAATTCCACAATTCAAGGAATAAATCATCCAAAAGTATGCTAAATGTGGGCTTAAAATATGTATTTATTACAGTTTATCAAATACCCTTACACTTAAACATTTGCTTGTCCTCAAGCAAAATTCTCAACTCATAATTAAAATGAACTTCCTTGATTCATAATATTCATCAATATTGTTCCATCATAATTCAAAGATAATTCATACATTGATAATTTCAGCAGAAGGGTCCAAAAGATTCAAACAATCAAAGTCATATTTTTTGTAGCATAAAAACATAGGTGTTTTCCCTTTACCTAAATAATCACCTTTAATTCAAAATCGACAAGAGTTAACATCTTCACTAAAGATTCACTCAAATCACTCAAAGAGTTTTAAGGTTCAAAATTAAGCACTCAAAAGTCAAACATGAAAAGTTAATCCCATAGGCTTGCATGAAAATCAAATCTCCACCACTGTAAAATGAGATGATACACAAATCAAAAGGTCTTTAAAAAGGGTTGCAATGGGGCTTGGGTTAAAGGTGTGGATAAAGGCTGAATTAGAAGGTTAGAATCGAGATTGAATTGACGATTTACCTAACTAGAAAAATGAACTAATCCTAAATAATTACATCAATTGAAAACTTGTAATACTAATAATACGAGCTTTCCCTTCAAGATGTGGAATTTAAATGTATAAGCTCACTTAATTATAAAACTAATAATGAATATACTTCGATTTTTTATTTTTTTTAAGAACAAATCAATGCAATATTAAGAAAGAATTTTACAACTGAAATATAGAACATAGTTAGGCAACTGCTCAAAATCAAATCTCGACAAAAAGGGAGTCAAGGAATGGTGATAACAAATACAAGATGGGTTTTGGGTTAATATTAGTGGGTGAGTTAATAAAAGGGTTGTTAGGATCAAAGGTGTTCACTAGGGGTTAATTGTGAGAGTAAGTTTTTTAATGGAGTGAATGGGTTAAATCCTAAGTGCCTTTATCATCTCTGTATATCAAATCAATGATATGATCTTGACATGTATAATCGAAGCAAGTTCTAGAATAACAAATCAATGTTGACACACTCATAATCAACAAGTGAGCACGAAAGAATGTATGCTCTAAAAGGCTCAAAATCTCACAAAAATTATGGGTTTTTGATATCAATCTTGTAAATTTCAAACTTCAATGTAATAATTAGATCCAGGTAGACAACCTAACAAAATTTTAATTTTTGAAAATAGACTCATCCTGTTTGATTCTCTAATCTCCTAAAGTTTAAATCATCACTGCACAATTATTAATGACTTAATCCGAAACATATCAAAGAAAATCATGGATCATAGGAAATTTCATTCTAATAGTGATATGAGAAAATTACTTAAGAACATTGTATAATTTAGGGATTTTCAAATAATATTATAGTTGACCCCCCACACTTAAGACGTACATTGTCCTCAATGTACAACGATAGATAATAGCAAAATAGTAATAAAATCATAAGATAGGGAGAGAAGTGAAACTTCCTAAATTTTGGATGGATTCAATGAAAAGAAACCGGATAGGAATTGGCAGAGGTGAACATGGGTGAGTGCCTCGAATCATTTGAAATTGAATCCTCGAAGCAGCTGGCCTGATTTTATTTTATCCTAAGCTAAATCTAAATGGCATGAAGAATAAGAAGAAAATAATAAAGAAAGTAAAAAGAAAATAAGAATAAGAATAAAAGTAAAAATGGAAAATGGATATACGTTTAAAAAGAAAGGGGAAAGGGGACGAAGACTTTGGGGGGAAAAGTGAACAGAAGAAGGGATTTTAGAAAGAGGAAGGGCCTATGCCCATGCCCTGGGTGTGATATGTCACATGGTTGAATCACACGGCCGTGTTAAACTTCATGCATTTCTCCCACGCCCATATAAAAGGTTCGCATACTCGTGTTGCTTAATCAGTGTCGCCCACGGCTTATAAGCACGGTCGTGTCACACGCCCGTGTTCTTTAGTTAGTTTCTACCACGGCCGCATTGCACAGCCATGGCGTTTTGTAACATCCGGGATTTAGGGGTTATGCGTGTAACTCATAATTCATGTGATAGTGGGCTTTGTGTGTGTTTGGATGTGTTTTAGGGGTTTTGGGAACACTAGGATGTAGGAGAGTGCCTTAGAAAAAAATTTGACTTCAAGCTTAGAAAGGGGAGCTGCGGGAGTTAGGCTTTAAAGGAATAAATGGTGGAGTTTAGGACACAAGGAACCATGTGATAAAGTGGCATGGAGACGCAAGGGTGCAAGGGGGAAGGTTGCGTCAAAAGAGGCTTCAGGAGGAAGGAGGTTCGAGTTGCAGAGGAAGCATTATGGGGTTTCTTTTTGCGTCAAGGAGGAGGGGCAGTTGGACGGCACTTGGACTTTGACTGGATGGGGATGAGACTTGGTCTTATTCTTTTCAAATTTGGCTAAGGAGGAGGGATAAGGATTGACTCATTCAATTTATTTTGAATGAGTAGTACGGAGAGAAAATAGGAGAGAAATAAGGGACATGAGAAGAGAAAGTGGGGTGGCCGAACATGGGACTCTAGGGAGGTGTATATTCGGCCTTGGGAGTGTTGTAGGAGTAGGTGCCGAAACTTTTCTTTGTGAGTGTGTCCATCTTTTGTTTCTCCTCTAATGCTCCTTGCCGAAACTTCTCCAACTCCCACCTCTCTCTTCTTTTCTCTCCATAACTCTCAATAGCCGAATCACTCCATCACTTCTTTTCTTCTCTTCTTTTCAACAAAGCCGAAACCTCTCTACCATTGCTCACCATTGTCGAATTCTTCTAACCTTCTTCTATACTCCTTTTTCTTTTTCTCAACCCCAATTCCCTTCTAGTCGAATATTTCTTTGTCATTTGGAGCCTTAGCCGAATCTTGCAGCCTTCTTTTTCTCCTTTCTTTTCTTTAGATCATTAGAGCCGAAACACTTCTTGTACTAGCCGAAACTTTCTTCTTTGGATTCAAAAACTGATTCTCTAGTAGAGGTGTTGTTGACTACTTTTTCTTGATCTCTTCGAACGTGGGTGGTGGTAAGGAAATTCTTCTTTAGTAATCGTTTGCTCTTTTTTTTCATTTGGTAGCCGAAACCATATGGTTAGGCCTTGGTTTTAAGGATGACCGAATATGCTTAGGGGCCATAGTAATGTGTTTCATTTGTATGTAGCCAGCGTAAGGGAGCACTAAAGGATTGTTTGGGGTTGACTACTCAAGGTAAGGGCTAGTTTCGGCCAAGGGCTTTTTCCTTAAGTATTCTTGTGTTGAAGCCGAATCTAACATATAGCATATAGGGATTTCGACAACCCCATAGACAAGTGGTGGTTTCTGGGATTTAGACGAGCAAGGTAAGTGGGTTATGACATTCGGCCAAAGGCCATATTATGAGTGTTTTAAGTGATGACCGATTCTGACTATGGCTTTTAGGAGCAGTTCGAAAGGGATAAGGAGAGTCTCGGGATTCAAGATCATTTTGGTAAGAGTACTCTGTAAGTGTGGATTTAGTTGTTTAGACTATAACATTAATGATTAACCAGTTATTCTGATTAAGTGAATTTCGATGGACGCGGGTACCAGTCAAGGAGAGAAAAGGGGAGTCCCTATCCCTAATTTAAGAAGCAATCAGTCTCTACAGTACGGGATTGGCCACAGGGTGTGGGCCAGCGGCAGGGTAGGATTATAGGCAGATAGCTGTAGTTTCGATTAGTGACAGCATCGGTATTGAGAGCGTAATACTTTAGGTTATCAGATGTGTGATTAATTCGCAGTTTTCCCAATTATGTTAAATAATTGTATGTACTATAAGCATGATGATTAATGCAGTGGAAAATAATGAGATGGTTACCCTTAGTGGGTATGTCAATAATCAGGTCAGTGTTAAATGCCGGTAAAATTGTGGTTATTATTGTATATATGTGTTGTATGCCGAATAACATGTTCATGCATGATCTTATCATATCACTATCGTATGTTGCATAAGCATGGGGAGGGATTGATATACATGAAAGAAGGACAGGGTGTACTTCATGTACGTGGTTTAGTGATGGCTATGAGCCTCACGTGGATTGATGATTGGCACTGTGCCTCATCGTGGTTGGTATCGGCTTTGTGCCGTATCGTGGTTGGTGACGGCTATGTGCCTCATCGTGGTTTGATGTTAGCTACGAGCTATATCGTAGATTGACGTGGACTGAGGTCGCGTTGTGGATTATATTGTGATTTATTTCACGTGGACCAGTGGCTAGCCCACTTGGTGAATGGCATTGATTGCCAAATTAGTGTGTAGAGGTTGGAGGGTTGATTTAGTAATCCCCTGGTGTGTGGTGGCTGGATACGGGGGTGTGTAGAGGATGGACCCTAGGTTGGGTTGGGTGCATTTTGCATTATTATCTGATATGTGGTTGGTGTGGTTGTGGGATAAGCCCATGTGTGGAATTCTGTGGACTAATTACACACTGAGTCGGTTTGACTCACCCAAATTTTTACCAAACAACGCAGGTGATTCGTGACTCTTGGACCGGGTTGGAGCGGATACGAGGTGGCCATGCAGAAGATGTTCTTATTTATTTCATGCACTTTATATTTTCAGTATTTTTTGAATAATCATTTATTGTAATAAGGGCCACTTAAAGTATTTGGGGTTTTATTGTGTTTAAGTTGGATTGACGATAAAATTTAATATTTGGGAATGTTTTAGTTATATTTTTAAAAGCAATTTATATCTTAAAACCTTACATTAAAGTTTTAAATCCGGAAGATTTGTAACAACATAATTTTACTTAGAATTTTAAATATACAATGTTTTGAAAATGACGACAAAATCCTTATGTTTTCACCTCTATGTCAAACTCTTTTCAAACTTTTTCCTCAGTAGCATTCTAAATTCGGCCGTGGTGTTTGGGACGGGTTTGGGGTGTTACATGTTTTATCGCAGCCCATGTTTTGGGGAATTTTCGTCCTTGATTCGCACGGTCTCTGCCATGCCGGTGTGCAAATTCGTGGTGTCCACACGGCCACGGCCATGCCCGTGTGTAAGGTCGTGTGGTAGGGAAACCTACGCCTAAAAATTTTGGTTAGCTTTTAGTTAGATGCTAAAATTTGAATATAAGGACGTTAGTGGGGTTAGTGCTCGGGTTGCCTCCCGAGAAGCGCTCGTTTAAAGTCTTGAGCTAGACTTACCTGTTATTCATATGGCCATGGTGGTTCACGGAGTCAAAACTCCTTTTTCTTATTATCAATTCTATAAACATATGGTTTGAGTCGGGTAATATTTACCTCTAAAGTGCCAAAATTAGAATGTGTTACCTCGACCGTTCCATATGGAAAGACCTTACGTGCCGAAAAAGGAGTCGCATCATTTGTATTAAGCTCTGAAGTGGCTATTCGAGGGTCGGTTGCATCTGACAGTACCTGGTCCCCAACTTTGAAGTGATTGGTTCCACCTTTAATACTCGATGTCCTAGTTGTTTCAAGAACTGTGTTTAGCTCCACATGCGACGTATCGTCTAACTTTCGTTTGTTTGTCAAAAACTCTTTTAGAAATTTCCTTGAATCTAGCATCTGCGAAAGAGCTTCAAGAAACAAAAAGTTAATATGTAATTTCTTTGGAAGTTTAAGAAATATACCGAATTGTTCCTCTATGTGGTGTTTCTTTATCGCATTGGGGTACGGCACACGTGGTTGGTACTCTGTAATTACCGGGTTTGGTTTATCATGGCTTACCTCAACCTTACCTTCCTCTACCATATTCTCTTGCTTTAATTTTGGTTCATCTAACCATTCACTATCGTGAGCAGTTATTCCTTGAGGTTGCTCTCTTGGGTTAGTTTCGGTGTTGCTAGGCAAGATACCTTGTGGTCTTTCTGAGATCAGCTTAGCAAGCTGACCTATTTGATTCTTAATCCCTTTAATTGATGCTTGCTGATTTTTAAGCGTTGTTTCAATGTTTTGGAAGCGTGTTTCTAACACCGAGATAAATTTAATTAGCATCTTCTCAAGGTTCGGCTTCTTTTCCTGCTGGTGAGGTGGTTGTTGAAAACCTGAAGGAAGTTACGGTCTTTGATTACCTTGACCTCCCAACGAGAAATTGGGATGGTACCTCCAACCAGCATTATAAGTGTTACTATAAAGATTATTTTGAGGTCTAAAATTGTTACCCATATAGTGAGTTTGCTTGTTTTCAACGTTCGGGTTGTAAGGCGGATATTCTATGTTGCTCATCCCTCCTCCATTCGTATCGCACTGCATTACTGGATGTACCTGCGTAGAATCATACAAACCATCAATTTTTTTATTTAAAAGCTCTACCTGCTTAGATAACATGGTGACCGCGTCAAGGTTGAAGACACTGGCCGCTTTAGTAGGCTTTGTAAGTCGAGGCACTGACCGCGTCAAAAGCTCTACCTTCGCATACGCTCGTGTAAGTCGAGGCAAGGCTGTGTTTGGGTCTGTTAAGGAAGCACGGCCGTGTTGCTTGGGCCCAGTCTGTGTGCATTTCGTACTTTGGCCCATTTTCTCCGTTTTTGGCCCGTTTCTCGTTCTTTTCATCTTCCAGTGCTCTCCTAAGTATAAAACATGAAATTAAAGGATTAAGAGCACCAAATTCCATAATTCAAGGAATAAATCATCCAAAAGTATGCTAAATGTGGGCTTAAAATATGTATTTATTACGGTTTATCAGCATCCCGCTCATGAAATCAAAGATTTGATCAAGCGATCAAGACTTTAGATTTGAGCAAAATGTAGGTGACCCTTGTGTTTACAAACATTTAGGGGATGGAAAGGTGGTCTTTCTCGCTCTATATGTTAATGACATTCTACTCATTGGAAATGATGTAGGGACATTGCCATTGGTTAAATTGTGGTTAACCCAACAGTTTAGCATGAAGGACTTGGGAGAAGCTAATTTTGTTTCAGGTATTCAAATCCTAAGGGGTCAAAAGAACAAGATGATTGCACTGACTCAGGCTACATACAATGACCAATTCAAAGAAGGGAAATCAACCCTTTGTATTGGGATTTCATCTCTCTTTAGAGGATTGTCCTAAGACAGCGGAAGGAGGAGAGAACATGATAAAGGTTTCTTATGCTTCGATAGTAGGAAGCCTCATGTATTTTATGCTATATTATGCACACGCCCAGATATTTGTTTTGTAGTGGGGTTGGTAAGTCTATATCATGCGAATCCAATACCAAGGCACTAGTAAACAGTTAAGCATATACTCAAGTATTTACAGAGAACGAGGAATTATATGCTTATGTATTCCAGAGGTGACCTAACTCCTCTTGGATATACTGATTCTAACTTCCAAACGTGTCAAGAATCGAGTAAATTGAAATTAGACTGTGCTTTTATCCTAAACGATAGGTCCATAGTGTGAATAAGTGTCAGGTAGGGTTACACTGCTAACTTCACTATGGAGGGCTGAATATGAGATAAGAAAAAGCTATGACACTATAACAGTGTGGATATAGCTAAACCTAAAAGAAACCACATAAGGACATAACACATTAAGGGAGAAGATAGTGTTTGACAGAATAGTGGATGTAGTCAAAGAAAGCATCTGAGGACATATAATAGGGTTTGTTTCACCAAGACTCTGCTAGCTAGAGAGCTCTCTGGAAAACATGTTGAGGGGCATAGGAATGCTAAACATGACTCATCTACTTCATTAGAGCAAGTGGGAGATTGTTGGATCTGGTGCCTTGAGTGTAGTATTTTCGTTTTAAGTACACTTGAAATTTTTCGAATAGATTGCTTAATAAAATTATTCATTAATTACATTAATACTTTGTATATTATCCTCACATGGTTTTTTTTACACAAAACAAAATGGAAGCACATGTTGCTCATTAGTTGTCTAATGTTTAACTAATATTAAGCGGCATTATGTGGTCGAATCACAATACAGAAAGCTTGTATTAGTAGACAAACCTAAACATAACCTTTGTAACACCCTAAAACTCAGCCTAGAAGTTTAGACCGAATCTCAAATGTTACATTGATCACCGAAGTAATTAGAAAACAATTTTACAAATCGGTTTGTTGGAATCTCATTTCGAACACAGTTTGCTAAAAATGTACTAAACCATTTAACCATTTAGGATTCAAAATAGAAAATTTATGTTACGTCAAAATCATTCGAAATTAAAATTCTGTAATTTCTGGATTTCATTACAAAAGTAATTTATGAAAACCCAAAATTAAATTGCACCACAGTCACTATAGACTCTTACAGTCCAAAATAGTTCACAAATTTAAAAAAAATCTGAAGAGTCATTTTATTAACCCGAATTAAAACGTATCACTCCAAGACCTCTGGTATGTCGAGTCCAACTTCAGATTATGAGAGTACCTAAAAGGGAGAAAACTAAGGGGTAAACTACACAAGCTCAGCGTGAGTTAGAAATAGACGAAAACAAAAGATGGGAATCCAAAGGGTGGTTCAGAAAACGAATCATGTGCTTACCAATCACATACAGATAACTCAAACGACAATTTGATAAACAAAGAGTTAACAATAATAAACCTAACTCATATACGTTGTCAGTCCATGAAACACCCCAGACCCGGCCCACAAGCCTCGACCGAATCTGTTATGTTCCTTAAGGAAAGTTTAGCTTTATCTCATTTTATCTTCTTATAAGATATGATGATTTTAAAAACAGGTTTGTATTTTTATCAAGTTGAAAACCAAGTTGTCGTTCAAGTTTGTATTTCATTAAAACGCTCCTTTCATACTTCAAAAAAAAATTAAAAGATTTGCCAGATTTTAGAGTTCCTTATGTTGAAAAGAAAACCGTAAATTTGATTAAGTGATAAAACGTTGAAATTGCTTTAAGAAAATTTTTAATTACTCGTTTGATGATTATTGTACTGAAATAAAATTTAAAATGCAAAATTAATCAGTTAAGTAATGGCCTTATTACATATTAAAAACCGAAATAAATCCCAAAAGAAAACATACTAAAGAAAATGAAAAGGAGTTCAACCATAGAAAACCAGAAATTTGCTGAGCATGGCCACCACATAGTCTCTGCCGACCCAGTCCATTGTACTATGTATCACCTGCAAAATGTTAGCCCACGAAGGGTGAGTCAACAGACTCAATGTGCAACTACCAACACCAAAACCCAACTGATTATAGCCTTTTCTACTTACATTTTTGGCAAAGCCCATCTTCAATCATAATCGGCCTTAAGCCCATATCATAGCATATTAAATCACATATATATAAAAATGAAGATGCAACCCGAACCCACCTAGATATCCAACCTCTACACACCACCCGTACCAGCCAGTCACACCAATGGGGATTACTAAATCGACCCTCCATCCGCAACACACCCTCGAAGGCAGTCGCTGCAATCAACTGCTCATCGCCCTTAATATGTGGCATAGCCACCGGATAATGTGACAACATCACCGAATCATAATATTGTGACATGAGTCACCGAATAATGTGGTAAAACCACCAGAACACTTCCCCTTTTCATTATAACCCTCGTGCCCATGCAACATACATACTATTACAGGTATCATACTATATGTTTAATCCCAAGCCCATATCGAAATTCACATGTGTTCATACAAATAATTGTCAACACTATTAACAGAGTGTTAGATGTACGTACCTGAATGAACTATACCATTGAATGGTACCCTTAGCCGTGATTATTCATAACCTTATTAACATATATTTAATATTATTAATCTATTGAGAATAGTGTGGGGTTACACACCTGTAAACACCGAGAACAACACTCTCGATCTCACTGACGCTTTCACTTGCAGGGATCACAGCGATCTGCTTGTCACTTTCCGAGGCTGGCCCATAACCTGGTGGCCAATCACGTACCGCGGAAACCGAACATTTCTTGAATCTAGGGGTAGGAACTACCCCTTTCTCTCCTCCACTAGTACTCGCATCTATCGAATATCACTTAATCAGAAACTCAGTTAATCAATACGTAAAAATCTAAACGAATCACATCTATAACTTAACTGAATACCCTTACCGAAATAGATCCGAATCCCGAAGACTCCCACTTTATCTCTGTCGAACTCTTCCTAAAACACCATAGTTAGAATCGACCAACTCTTAAAAATAATATGGCCTTTGGCCGAATAGCATTATCTCCTTACCTTGCTTGATCAAATCCCGGAAGTTTTGAGATATCCCCTAACATTGGCTTCCAAGAAGAGTTACGAATCCAAAACCTTGCATAGATTCGGCCATACTGATTTCAGCAGGCCAAAATAATAAAGAAAGACTTAGACCAAAAGAGATCTCTTACCCCAATACTCACCCGATTCGGCTTACTGACAGCCCTTGGAGATCAACGCGATAGAAGAGAATGGAAAAAGAGTGTAGACGAAAATAAAAGAAGAGAGAAAGAAATGATGAAGGGGAGGTTCGGCCAAGGTACTATTCGGCCTTGAAGAAAAGCAAGAGAAGAAGAATTAGTGAAGAGACTCAAAGAGGTTTGGCTATGGTCTTAGCAAATGGGAAAGGTTCTTTTGGCTTTTGAAGATAGAAGATTCGGTGCAAAGAAGAAGAAAAAGGGTTCGAGTTTGTGTGGTTTCGACTATGGTGAGAATAGAGGGTATGTTTCGGCTTTTAGAGAGTGAATGAAGAAGAAAAGAGATAGCTTGCAAAGATGAGAAAAAGTGCACGAATGGTTCTTCACTTTTGGCTTTTGGTTAAGAGAGAAAAGAATGCAAGTTTTTGGCAAGAAGCAGAGATGAAAAGAAACTTCCAAAAGAGAGAAAATGGCCACACATTCACCTTATTTCGGCACCTAAAGCCCCTAGCCTAGCCACTTCCCTCTTGGCCGAAAATGCCACACCAAGACTCCTCCATTCGGCCAACTCCTCTCCTCTCTCCCAAATCCCTTGTTTTTCTCCTATTTCCCCTCTTCTCCTCTCATTCAAAAGAGTTTGAATGAATCAAACTCTTATCTCCTTTCTTAGCCGAAAATTTAAGCTGTTTGACCCAATCTACAGCTCATCCATGAAGTGTCCACGGCAACTCCAACTCTTCCCCTTATTGACGCAAAAAAGAAACCTCCAAAATGCTTCCCTTGCTGCTCGAACCCTGTCCATCTAGCTCCCTAAGGTGTCACACCCCTATGCACTAAGTGGCGCCTCCCTTGCCACTTTGCCAACTAAATTCTTGTGTCATAACCCACACGCAAATTTTCTTAAGGCCTAGCTCTCTTAGCTCTCCCTTAAAGGCTTAAAGTCAAATATTTTCCTAAGGCTTCTACCTACACCCTAAGGTTCCCAAAGCCCCCAAACACACACAAACAGCACACTAAGCATACTACTACATAAATATGAGTTAAAACGCATAACCCCTAAATCCTGGATATTACAGTTCTACCCCCCTTAAAAATAATTTCGGCCTCGAAATTACCTGACTAAATAGATGAGGGTATTGCTGTCGCATTGCTTCCTCTGGCTCCCATGAAGCTTCCTCCGATCCATGGTTCCGCCACAACACTTTAACTAGAGGAACTGATTTCCTCCGTAACACCTTCACATCCCATTCCAAAATCTGAATCGGCTCTTCCTCGTAGGATAAGTCTGGTCTCAACTCCACTTCTTCAACTGGCACTACATGAGATGGATCCGATCGGTAACAACGTAACATCGAAACGTGAAACACATCGTGCATCTGTTTTAATTCCAAAGGCAACTCCAGCTGATACGCCACTGGTCCAACCTGCTTCAAAACCCGATAAGGCCCTATAAACCTGGGACTCAGTTTACCCTTGCGACCAAATCTCATCACCTTCTTCCACGGCGACACTTTCAGAAACACCTGATCTCCCACTGCAAACTTTATCTCTTTCCGCTTGAGATCTGCATACGACTTTTGTCTGTCAAACACCTCCTTCAACCGTGCCCGAATCACCTTAACCTTTTCTTCTGATTCTGCCACAATCTCTGGACCCAAAACATGACGTTCCCTCAATTCTGTCCAACACGTAGGAGTGCGACACTTTTGTCGATACAGTGCTTCATACGGTGCCATCCGAATACTTGCTTGATAGCTGTTGTTGTATACAAACTCCGCTAAAGGTAAGAACTCCTCCCAGCTTCCTCTGAAATCAATCATGCATCCTCTCAACATATCCTGTAACACTTGAATTACCCATTCAGACTGGCCATCCGTCTGCGGATGAAACGCTGTACTGAAGTCTAACCTAGTGCCCAATGCCTGATGTAGTGCTCTCCAAAATCGAGACGTAACCTATCCGAGATAATCGATACCGGCACCCCGTGCAGCCTCACAATTTCTGCCACATACAACTTTGCCAACCTCTGCAGAGGATAATCAACCCGTACTGGTATGAAATGTGCAGACTTTGTCAACGGATCCACTATCACCCAGACCGAGTCCTTCTTGGTTGGCGTAAGGGGAAGCCCACTAACGAAGTCCATCGTGATTCTCTCCCACTTCCACTGCGAAATCTTTATTGGTTGAAGCAATCCCGAAGGCACTTGGTGTTCAGCCTTGACCTACTGACATGTTAAGCATTTCCCCACAAATTTTGTAACTTCCCGTTTAAGACCAGGCCACCAAAACTAATCCCGTAGATCCCTATATAACTTACTTCCTCCAGGATGCATAGCATAAGGACTACTATGCAATTCCCGAAGAATTCTCCGCCTTAATTCTTCGTCCTTCGGCATACAGACCTTGCCCCGAAAACACAACACTCCGTCGCTGTTTACACCATAGTCTTCCAATTCCCCATTCTACACATGCAGTAGTTTAGCATTCAGATCGTCATCTACCAACTGTTTCTCTTTCACCTGACTTAACCATGTCGGTTTCACCTGCAGCTCCGCTAACAAACTCCTGTCATCATAGAGACTAAGATGTGCAAACATCACCCTCAGATCTGACACTACTTTCCAACTTAGGGCATCCGCCACCACATTCTCCTTACCCGGGTGATACTCTATTGAACAACCGTAGTCTTTCAACAACTCCACCCACCTTCGCTGTCTCAAATTCAGTTCCTTCTGAGTTAACAAATATTTCAGACTCTTGTGGTCCGTGTAGATTACCGATTTCTCTCCATACAAATAGTGCCTCCACACTTTCAGAGCAAACACCACCGCAGCCAACTCCAGGTCATGCGTTGGATAGTTAACCTCATGAGGCCTTAATTGCCGAGACGCATAAGCGACCACCTTTCCTTCTTGCATCAGCACGCATCCCAATCCTATGTGAGAAGCATCACAATACACCACAAAGTCCTTCCCTGCCTCAGGTTGAATAAAAACTGAAGCTTCTGTCAATACTCTCTTAAGCTTCTTGAAACTTTCCTGCTGCTTATCAGTCCACACGAAAGGTACCTACTTTCTCAACAATTTCGTCAAAGGTGCTGCTATTGACGAGAACCCTTCAACAAATCTCCTGTAGTAGCCCGCTAACCCCAAGAAACTGCGAACCTCTGCCACAGACTTAGGTGGTTTCCAATCCAACACCGCCTCAATCTTCCAAGGATCCACCCTTATCCCTTCCGCAGACACCACATGTCCTAAAAATGCAACTTCCTTCAACTAGAATTCGCACTTGCTAAACTTGGCATACAACTTCTTTTCCCTTAACACCTGTAACACTACCTGGAGATGCGCATCATGCTCCTTCTCAGACTTAGAATATATCAGGATGTCGTCTATGAACACAACGACGAACTGATCCAAGTAGGGTTGGAAAACCCGGTTCATCATATCCATGAATGCAGTTGGGACGTTCGTCAATCCGAACGGCATTACTAAGAACTCATAATGCCTGTATCTAGTCCGAAAAGTTGTCTTACGGATATCTACTTCCTTCACCTTAAGCTGATGATATCCCGACCTTAGGTCAATCTTTGAAAATACCGCAGCCCCCTTAAGCTGATCAAACAAGTCGTCTATCCTTGGCAACGGGTACTTGTTCTTGATGGTCAGCTTATTCAACTGCCGGTAATCTATGCACATGTGTATAGTCCCATCCTTCTTCTTCACGAATAGGACCGGTGCTCCCCGTGGAGACACATTGGGTCGGATAAACCCACGATCAAGCAACTCTTGGATCTGAGCCTTGAGCTCAACCAACTCCTTTGGTGCCATTCTGTACGGAGCGATAGATACTGGTGCTGTACCTGGCAACAAGTCAATCCCAAATTCCACCTCGCGATCCGGAGGCAACCCTGGAAGTTCTTCTGGAAAGACATCCACAAACTCTTTTACCGTCCTGACCACTTCTATAGCTGCTTCCTTAGCCTCCAAGGCACTGAAAAACATCAGAAAAGCCATACATCCCTTCATTATCATCTTCTCCGCCTTAAGGGCAGACACTACATTCGACAGGAAATTCCTCCTCTCACCCATCACCACAATCTCATTGTCATCGAAAGTCCTCAACGACATGCGCTTGGCAGCACAGTCCATACTCACACGGTACTTCACTAACCAGTCTATGCCTAAGATTAAGTCAAATTCCCCAAATGGCAGCTCCATTAAGTCAGCCGAAAACTGCGCCCCCTGAACTTCTAAAGGCACTTCCCTAAAGAGTTTGTCTACTACTACTGATTGCCCTAAAGGACTAAGTATAGTCATCTTTCTAGGGACAGTCTCAAAGTTCACATTCAGAGTTCCAGACACTTCACTAGCGATGTAAGAATAAGTCGACCCAATATCTATTAGAGTAGTAAAGGGTAATCCAGAAATAAGGAACGTACCCGTTATGAAGTCAGGTGCGTCACCATCCTCCCTCCGATGAACTGCATACACCAGACCTGGCTGCCTCGCCTCCGTGTTACCACCACCTCTGCTCGGTGTCCCACGTCCTCTACCAGAACCATTACCTCTGCCAAATGGACCACGACCCCTCGGCGGCTGCTGTCCACCTCTGCCAGTCGGATTAAAACCTTGACCTACCGGTCGGCTCCTATCTGCTACTACCGGACAGTCCCTAATCATGTGATCTTTGGACCCACACTTAAAACATCCCCCTGTCTTTTTCCAACACTCCCTCGGGTGCATCTTTCCACACTGAGCACAAGTACGATACTGACTTCCCACAGCAACTTGCTGACCTCGCGGCGCATCAACTCTAGGTCTTTTCTGGAAATACCCAGATGACCCTGATGACCCATAACTCCTTTTGCTCTTACTCTGACCTCTGTTCCGATTCTGTCTCTCGGTACGCTTCACCTTCTCAGCTATTTTCGCTTTCTCCACTAATACCGCGAAATCCCTCTCTCGTTGTGGAGCTATTAACACCCTCAACTCATCTCGAAGCCCATCTTCGAACCGTACGCAGTGCTCATGGTCGGTCGCCACGATTCCCCGGGCATATCTACTCAAACAAAAAAATTCTGCTTCATACTCGGCTACGGATTTGCCCCCTTGTACTAGGTTCAGGAATGCCTTCCTCTGAGCATCCACATAACTCGCTCCTATGTCCTTCCCTTGGAACATAGTCTTGAAATAATCCCAATCAATCCGGTCCACTTGAGTACCCTCTCTAACAGTGAGCCACCACTGGTACGCCTCATCCCGAAGTAGTGACACCGCCCCTCTCAGTTTCTCCTCAGCCGTGCAATCCAGGTCGTCCATGATTCTTTCGACTGCTTCCAACCAATATTCAGCAACATTTGGGGCCACCCCAGAGACCCCCTAAACACCTCAGCCCCGTTCGCTCGCAGTCGTTCAGGCACTGACTTCCGAGCCCTTCCACCTAGACCTGCCCCAGCAACTCTTTCCAACACTCGCAACATCGCCTGGGATATTGCGTCATCTCCCCCGGTTTGGCCCTAGAATTCAACTTCTCCAACCGGTGGTAACAGTACCTCATTCCCAGACCCGTGTCCAGACCCTGCTGGTTTGGACACAGTGATTCTGCCTCTGCCACGTTCGCGCGTATTGCGACCACGTCCCCTAGTACTCATTTCTCCCGGCGCACTTTATCTATTTTACAAGTTTTATGCATTATCTTCTTTTCACTTCTTGTTTAAAGGGAAGTTTTATGCAGAGAGAGATTTAACAGTTATTTTTCGCAGGAGTACACATATACCTAGGGGTTCATGTCTCTATAGTGTGGTTTCCTAGTCCTACCATCCATAGTATCATACATCAATACATACAAGTCAATTTATCATTCAAAGAACTTACCTGGCGGACTCGGGCCGAGAACTCGGGGCCATGCTTCCAAAAGACCATTTCATGAAAAATTTCAAAAACCCATTTTTATCACAAATGTTGAAAATGTTGTGGGCTTCAAAACCCAAGGCCGAGTGTTTAAAACTGGGCTCTGATTCCAAATTGAAACACCCCAGACCCGGCCCACAAGCCTCGACCGGTTTTGTTATGTTTCTTAAGGAAAGTTTAGCTTTATCTCGTTTTATCTTCTTA
This sequence comes from Gossypium bickii, assembly GCA_025503065.1. NCBI lineage: Eukaryota > Viridiplantae > Streptophyta > Magnoliopsida > Malvales > Malvaceae > Gossypium > Gossypium bickii. The sequence continues at coordinate 24,087,526 of CP106717.1, forward strand.
TAAGATATGATGATTTTAAAAACAGGTTTGTATTTTTATCAAGTTGAAAACCAAGTTGTCGTTCACGTTTGTATTTCATTAAAACGCTCCTTTCATACTTCAAAAAAAAATTAAAAGATTTGCCAGATTTTAGAGTTCCTTATGTCGAAAAGAAAACCGTAAATTTGATTAAATGATAAAACGTTGAAGTTGCTTTAAGAAAATATTTAATTACCTATTTGATAATTATTGTACTGAAATAAAATTTAAAACGTAAAATTAATCAGTTAAGTAATGGCCTTATTACATATTAAAAACAGAAATAAATCCTAAAAGAAAACATACTAAAGAAAACGAAAAGGAGTTCAACCATAGAAAACTAGAAATTTGCTGAGCATGGCCACCACATAGTCTCTGCCGACCAAGTCACCTGCAAAATGTTAGCCCACGAAGGGTGAGTCAACAGACTCAATGTGCAACTACCAACACCAAAACCCAACTGATTATAGCCTTTTCTACTTACATTTTGGGCAAAGCCCATCTTCAATCATAATCGGCCTTAAGCCCATATCATAGCATATTAAATCACATATATATAAAAATGAAGATGCAACCCGAACCCACCTAGATATCCAACCTCTACACACCACCCGTACCAGCGAGTCACACCAATGGGGATTACTAAATCGACCCTCTATCCGCTACACACCCGAAAGCGGGCATTTGCAGCTTAATCGCTCATCGCTTCTTAATATGTGGCATAGCCACCGGATAATGTGACAACATCACCGAATCATAATATTGTGACATGAGTCACCGAATAATATGGTAAAACCATCGGAACACTTCCCCTTTTCATTATAACCCTCGTGCCCATGCAACATACATACTATTACAGGTATCATACTCTATGTTTAATCCCAAGCCCATATCGAAATTCACATGCGTTCATACAAATAATTGTCAACACTATTAACATAGTGTTAAATGTACGTACCTGAATGAACTGTACCATTGAATGGTACCCTTAGCCGTGATTATTCATAACCTTATTAAAATATATTTAATATTATTAATCTATCGGGAAAGGTGTGGGGTTACACACCTGTAAACACCGAGAACAACACTCTCGATCTCACTGACGCTTTCACTTGCAGGGATCACAGCGATCTGCTTGTCCCTTTCTGAGGCTGGCCCACAACCCGGTGGCCAATCACGTACCACAGAAACCAAACGTTTCTTGAATCTAGGGGTAGGAACTACCCCTTTCTCTCCTCCACTGGTACTCGCATCCATCGAATATCACTTAATCAGAAACCCGGTTAATCGATACGTAAAAATCTAAACGAATCACAACTATAACTTAACTGAATACCCTTACCGAAATAGATCTGAATCCCGAAGACTCCCCCTTTATCTCTGTTGAACTCTTCCTAAAACACCATAGTTAGAATCGGCCAACTCTTAAAAATAATATGGCCTTTGGCCGAATAGCATTATCTACTTACCTTGCTTGATTAAATCCCAGAAGTTTTGAGATATCCCCTAACGTTGGCTTCCAAGAAGAGTTACGAATCTAAAACCTTGCATAGATTCGGCCATACTGATTTCGGCAGGCCAAAATAATAAAGAGAGATTTAGATCAAAAGAGATCTCTTACCCCAATACTCACTCGATTCGGCTTACTGACAGCCCTTGGAGATCAACGCGATAGAAGAGAATAGAAAAAGAGTGTAGACAAAAATAAAAGAAGAGAGAAAGAAACAATGAATGGGAGGTTCGACGAAGGTACTATTCAGCCTTGAAGAAAAGCAAGAGAAGAAGAATTAGTGAAGAGACTCAAAGAGGTCTGGCTATGGTCTTAGCAAATGGGAAAGGTTCTTTTGGCTTTTGAAGATGGAAAATTCGGTGCATAGAAAAAGAAAAAGGGTTGGAGTTTGTGTGGTTTCGACTATGGTGAGAATGGAGGGTATGTTTCGGCTTTTAGAGAGTGAATGAAGAAGAAAAGAGATAGCTTGCTAAGATGAGAAAAAGTGCACAAATGGTTCTTAACTTTCGGCTTTTGGTTAAAAGAGAAAAGAATGCAAGTTTTTGGCAAGAAGCAGAGATGAAGAGAAACTTCCAAAAGAGAGAAAATGGCCACACATTCACCTTATTTTGACACCTAAAGTCCCTAGCCTAGCCACTTCCCTCTTGGCCGAAAATGCCACACCAAGACTCCTCCATTCGGTCAACTCCTCTCCTCTCTCCCAAATCCCTTGTTTTTCTCCTATTTCTTCTCTTCTCCTCTCATTCAAAAGAGTTTGAATGAATCAAACTCTTATCTCCTTTCTTAGCCGAAAGTTTGAGCTGTTTGACCCAATCTACAGCTCATCCATAAAGTGTCCACAGCAACTCCAACTTTTCCCCTCATTGACACCAAAAAGAAACCTCCAAAATGCTTCCCTTTGCTGCTCAACCCCGCCCATCTAGCTCCCCGAGGCGCACACACCCTATGCACTAAGTGGCGCCTCCCTTGCCACTTTGCCAACTAAATTCTTGTGTCATAACCCACACGCAAATTTTCTTAAGGCCTAGCTCTCTTAGCTCTCCCTTAAAGGCTTAAAGTCAAATATTTTCCTAAGGCTTCTACCTACACCCCAAGGTTCCCAAAGCCCCCAAACACACACAAACAGCACACTGAGCACACTACTACATAAATATAAGTTAAAACGCATAACCGCTAAATCCCGGATATTACATTCCAAGCACACATGTACCCAAATAGATATGGATTAATCGTAGAGTTTCATTTAGATGCTAATTAATCAAACAAACAGACATAGACTCAGAAGTGTGAATTATGCAGTAATCAGAAATCCCACCCAACCAACCGAACACGACTTCGACCACCCAGCATACCACATATGAGCTATATCAAGCCCAACCAACCCTACACACCACATAGGACCTTAAAAGGCCCATGTAACCCTACACATCACATATGTGGAACTAAGCCACTGAAATAACAATATGCAGCTAAGCTAGCACATGTACAGTACATTACGGTAAATCATTGTACAAATATGTTGCAGTTTTAACTGCCAAATTAGATCAGACTTCCTTCTCTTCATAATGAAACCCAAAACTTTATGCAAATGTATGTATGCCAACAGCCAATAACAGACTTACAGAAACAATGTACACAATTTACAAACAGTCATATATCAGTCAAATAGGATTAGAGGAACACATATTCAATCGACCAAAATCAGAATCAGTTATAACGGTACTTAATTACTAGGTAACATCACTTAACACATAAACAAGTCATTAAATTAGTGTAACGATTACAAATAACTCATAAGTTCGAGCTAAAACAGAGTCCCAACCATCCTTACTAAGGCCTGGATGAGGGTCGAAACACACAGGAACACAAACAGGTCAAAATCTAGCACAGAACAAAAAATTACAAAACATGGCCACATGGCCATGTGCCTCGACCGTGTGGAAGTGCCTAGGCCGTGTGGGGGTCTACATGCCCATGTGAAAGCTACACACGCCCGTGTGTGTAGCCCGTGTAATTCACTGTCCAAAAGAGCCAAAATTAAGTGCAGAGCAAACACAGTTGTATAGGAATCTCACACGCTCATGTAGCTAAGGGACACGGACATGTGACCAAGGCACACGCCCGTGTAAAAATCAAAAAAATCCCAAATTGTAGCCACACGGTCGTGTGACACCAAAAATTACCTAAAAACACTAATTTCCAACTTCACACGGCCATGTGAACAACCCGTGTGCGGCACACACCCTTGTGGGCACCCGTGTTGTCACAAAGCCATACTGAAACAGGCTGAAAAATGCACTTTTGGCAATGAAACCAACCCCCAACCTTTGGTAATTTAGAGAGATACCAAAACATATAAATTTTTATACAATTCAATTGGAAAACAACACATCAATTAGTCAATTTCAAAAATATAATAAATATGTCAAATTTTACAGAACCAAATTAGAATTTCGATAATAAAAAGAAAGAGTTTTTGAACCCACACCTTAGACAGAATATTGAGCTCCTAGAATCATTCGACTCACTCCACCAAGCCAATTCAGAAACCTCAGTTAGACATACCAATTTATAATAACTTCAACTTAACAGTCCATATCATCCAAAATCCTCTCAATAGCCTCCATCCAGTACTTGGCCACCATTGGATTCGTACCAACCACACCCTGAATAACTCAGTTACATTAGACCGAAGCCTCTGATTCACAGACCCTCAGTTATCAAATCCAATTTGGGCTCCAGCCAACCTCTAAAGAACCCTCGGCATCGCTTGGGATACTGCATCATCACCCCTATCAAAATTTCTACCTCTAATTGCAAATGAATCCTCTCCATATTCAGCCTCAGGAATTGGAGTGTCATTCTAAGCTATTAGTGGCTCAATAGGAGTAACTCAACACAGCCTACCTCGGGGCCGTCTACCTCTAGTTATGGGACTAGAAATATGATGAGTAAATTATTATTTTTTTATTGTTTTAATGTTTATAGGATGTTAGAAGGCTCGTATTAAAATTTTTTTAAGAAATTTCGATGTTTGCATACTTGATTAAGTGAAAAGGACTAAATAGTAAAAAGTACAAAAGTAGAGTTCTATTAGTTAAAGGGGTCAAATGACTATGAAACTTTAAAATGAAAAGACTTAGATGGTAATTAGACTATTTTGGTAGTTAGTGGATATTCATGGCAAGGTTTTGTTGTAAATTTTAATAAGTAAAAAGGCTAAAATGGTAATTTAGGAATTAAAAGAAAATTAAGAAAGGAAAAGATGAATTATAGTTGTCATCTTTTCATTCTTTGTTCTTGCTTGGCCGAATACACCATTGATGGGGGAAGAAAGCTTGGTTTTGAATTTCACTTGCATGGTAGGATTTTTAAGCTCTTTTTTAATGATTTTTATGTTTTCAGAATCATTGTAACTTAACCTAGCTAGCCTGGGATCAATTTGTAAATCTGTTAAAGAATTATTATTATACCATGAATACTATTATTTGATTCTTTATGTTTAATGGTAGATGATAAGTCCTTGTTGATAAATAAACAAGTTTTATAAAGTGATTTTTTATGTAAATGACATTTAGGGACTAGTTTGTAAAATTAGTAAAAGTTCAAGTTAAACTTAAGAAATGATGGTTTGCATAAGTTGATATAGGTCCCTAAAGAAATCAGCTAACTTGAGAAAATGATGAAAATGCTTAGATTTCAATTTATGAGCATAAGGACAAAATTGTAAAAAAGTTAAAATGTTAAGGCAAAATAGTAATTTTGCATAAATATGAAATATGGACTGAATTGAATAATAGAGATATTAAATGGATTGAATTTTTCTATTTAGATTAAGATAGATCGCGTATGGATTCAGATCAGGGAAAAGCTAAAGCCTCAGATTAATTCTACTTCGTTTTACGCCCTAGTAATCAAGGTAAGTTCGTAGTGCTTTAATATGTAAACGAATTTATATTTGTGTACTTATATTATGATGCTTTAATTATTATGTATTTAAAATAATATTGCTGAATTGCACATACGTGCCCCTATTAGTACTTCGATACCCCTGAATTGCACATACGTGCCCCTATTTGTACTTCGATACCCCTAAATGCACTTTTGTACCATGTTTAGACTTTGGTAATTCTGAATCGAATAATATATGAATCATATTCAATTCATTTTTAGATTAAATGATATACTATGTTCTTACTAAGCTCTATAAGCTTATTCATTCTTATGGATTATTTTGTAGATCGTTGTTGCTGACATTTTGGACGGATCAAACCGCTAGCTCACACTATCCATGGATATTGGTAGTTTTTGTATCTCCTAGGGTAGTGGCATGTATAAACTTATGTAGTTGAATAGTGGTTGAAATGTATTTAGGATGTTTTAAAGTGGTGTTTGATGAATATGTAAATAATAGCTAAATGTGTTTGTGATTTGGTGTCATGTATGCATAATAGGTTGTAATGTTTGTTAGAAAGTACTTTTGGTCACTTTTGATAATGAATGAGAAAGGTTTATTAGTATCATTTGATGGTTTGTGTCATTGAGCTACCTTATGTTGTATGTTTAGTAAGTTTTTGGAATTAGTAGTTAATGAATGGTAAGTGGTAAAATTTGCATGATTAGGTAGGTTTTGGTGATTGAAATTGAGGTGCCTTGAATGGCATTTTGGTTAGTTGATTTAGGACTCTTGAATTGGTATTTGTATGTATGTTTTGATAATGTCTTGTTGCGTTGAATAGGTGCAAAATTGGCCTAAAGGGTCATACATGAGTTGTGTTGGAAATGGCTTGATTTTGGGCAAATTCATGTCCACACGGCCTGAGACACGGGCGTGTGACTCAGTCGTGTGTCCCCTGTAGGTTCTATTGCATGCAAGTCAGGCAATTACACAGCCTAATACATTGCCTGGCACACAGGCGTGTAGGGCTATTTCAAAAGCTACACTGCTTGGCACACGGGCATGTAACTTGGCCGTGTGACCCTACTCAGAGAGTTACACGGGTGAGTACATCGGATAGAACACGGCTTTGTGTCCCTAATTTGATTGTTACACGGCCTAAAAGATGAACGTTGTCTTAGCTGTGTGCCACATGACCATGTGACTCCTACAGTCAAATTTTTCTAACTTTTTCTTAAACTATCCAAATGTTTCCAATTTAGTCCCGAATTATTTCTAATGTATTTCTAAGGCTTCGAGGGCTCGATTTAGGGATGATATGCATAAGAATGAATATATTATGATATGTTTTCAATGATGTATGAAATGTATGTTAATGTGTTCTGTTTGTACTGTAAAGCTTTATAACCCTAATCTAGTGATGGATACGGGGTTAGGGGTGTTACACGAATATCTAACATCTAACGTATATGTAACATCCCAAAATTGGGCCTAGGAGAATTGAGCCCAATGGGCCTTAGGCGTAGTAGCATTTGAATTTTTAGAGAATAAGAGATCGGCTTAAATGCTAGTTAGACCTATTGGATAAGTGATTTTGGAAGGTTAGAGGCTTCATGAAGTCCGGGATCAAATATTGGCTTTGGGGAAATTTTGGTTTTAGGTGAAAAAAACCCTAGAAGTTGGCAGATAGGCCTTAAGAATAAAATATGGAGGAAAATGACACAAGAGGAGTGTGTGGTGTAGTGGCAAAGCGACGCCACATAAGAGACAAGGGAGTGACGCCACAAGGAAGGAAGGAGGTCCAAGGTTCAAGTCTTGGCTTTTGCATTTTGGTTTCTTTTTGCTTAGACCTTAGAATTTTGACCATAGTTTATATTTAGTTGCGCATGGTTTAAGACACAAGAGGAGCTTGTGGCCAAGTGGGCTATGGCGTGGATTATGTTGCAAAGGAGCACGGGTTCGAATCTCATGAAAAGCAAGGAGTATTTATTTCATGATTGGACGGCAAGAGTTTTAGTTGAATTTAAACTCTCATCGAGGAAGGGATCCCACATCGGAAAGACACAAAGAATGAAGGTGAAGAGCTAGCTATATAAGGAGCATCCTAGAAGGAGAGTAAACACATCTTGAGAGGCGTTTGGGCACAAGAGTGGTCTGAGCGCTTGATTAGCCCTGCAGTCCTATCGGTGTGTAACTCTCTCTACTCTAGTTGTAGAGCGGCAAAATGCCGAAATGCCGATTACATGGCATTAGTAGTTACACGAGCGTGCAAGCGCACGTGTGGGGCTTCAACAGCGATAGTTGAGGCCATCAGTAGTATTCTTGTGGGTTGGGCTGCTTGGGCCTCGATGGGCCGAAGTGGGCCCAATAAGCCCGTGGGCCTATATGAGTAAATTGCATGATTGGTTAGTATATGTTGAACTAGACTAGGTGGAAGTTATATACGTGGCTAGATTCGTGCTAGGTGGGCCACACGAGCGTGTGGGCCCGGATGGGCCGAAATCGAGTTTTAGGCCCAATCGTCGTCAGACGACCAGGAAATGGTAGCTGAGTCGCTAGTGACGACATTAGGCCTTCAGAAAGGCCATTGCAGGTGTGAATTTACGAAAATACCCTTAGTAGGTAAAATTACGGTTATACCCTTAGAGGTTGATTAGCATGATTATGTTGTTTAGTTTTGGCCGATTGTAGGGGAAGGCTTGATCTCGCATATCTCGGGTTGTGGCTAGTGCTCGAAAAGTGTTAAGGAAGCGGGATCTAGTGCGTTAGATCTTGATCTACGGGATTTGATAGTCGCATTAGTAACTGTGTGTGTAAACTAACACGCTTCTTGCTTTGTATATGTTTGATAAATCGATTGATTGGTAAAACCGAAACAAGATGGTTGAGTGATATGATACCCTATGGGGTATGTGCACGGATTCGGTAAGTCCGTTTCATTATGAGTATCGTTATTGATACATGATGTCATGATTTATGATCTATGTGCTATGAGATGCAACGTTAAACATGTTTGCATGATTTGAATACTATACATGAGTTGGTATGATGATGGGTGATATGAGAGGAGGGGAAGTGATATTCGTGTCGACGGACACCAGTGGTTTGGTACCACATTGTGACTACGGTCACCAGAGGTTTGGCACCCGCAGAGGTTTGGCACCTCATAGCGTCTCGCCCCAAAGTGGCTTAGCACCACGCGTGGGTTGGCCCCACGATGATAATACGGGATTGACGCGCGGTGATTTGGTATCACACGATGGGTTGGCCCCATCACTTGATTCGTGACTTCGGTCACCAGTGATTTGGTATCACATTTGTGTCTTTGGGACACCAGTGGTTTGGCACCACAAGTATTGACGGATATTGTGACTTTAAGTCACCAGTGGTTTGGCACCACCAGTGGTTTGGTACCACACGGGGTAGAGAAAGGTGTTTGGAAGGCTAGAAATTTGGGTGCATATCGTAACTTGTGCATGTTAAACCTGTTTATGATTGGTGTATGATAATTTTACTAAACCGGGAAAAAGGGCTACACATCGAGTCTTAGTGACTCACCTTTTTCCTTTAACATTTTCGTGTGATGCGTAAAGATGGACAGGGTTCGGAGAGGACACAAGGTGGCCCATGTGGAAGAAGATATTTGGATTATTTTAAGCATTTTTAATATTGAGTATTTTGTTTTAAGTATGGGTTGTAATAAGGGCCTTACTATTATTTTGGTATTATTTTAATTATGGCTTGATTAAATCGAACCACTATGTGAAGAGGATTTTATCTTAGCAACTCGCTTATTCAAAATAGTATTTAATAAAGTTTAAATTCGCATAATTTTATAACACTAAGGTTTTTCATATTACTTTAAATGGACATGGTTTTCAAAAGTTAACAAACTTTCATGATTATTCTAAGTCAAAAAGATTTTCAACCGTCTTTCCGCAGTGACATAACCAGATCCGGTCAAGGCTCGTGGGCCGGGTTTGGGGGTGTTACAGTATATCTACAATTCATAAATAAAATACCTAGTTATTTCCTGAGTATTTATAGTCTAAAGTTTGTCTATAGTTTTTGTAATACAGTAACTAATTAGGATCGACATCGGAGTCTCAGATTTAATTTTTGAAAAAACTTTATAAAAATCACTTGTGACAAGGTTTCCCTAAATACCCCTTTTTAAAATATACATGCAGACCCAAACAAAAACCATAGTTTGAGTTTTGAACATGACTCTGATACCACCAAATGTAACCTCCTGATCGGTTATTTAATGTCACAGTAATTATGTGCAAGCGTACACTGTTGATGCAAGTATAGTAGACAAATATGAGTCTGTCGGATATCAATCCCACGAGGATGGTTGTCTTTTTTTATCAATATCGGTGCAATAAATGGATAGAAACGAGATAAATTATGAGAGTAGGTGTCGAAGTAATAACTTGAAAACAACAAGATAAAATATGATAATGATAAATTGGGACCCAACGTGAATATTCAACAGAATGCTAAGTGCTCACAAGGTATAAAATGAGAGGTGATTGTTGATGCAATAAGTTGTAATGAATATCTTACCAACTTAACTTTTATATTTAATCAAAGACTTAAACATGCACACTAGCCACACCTTCCGATGACGGCTATGGAACAATATTAAGAATAGGTAGATTAAATTCCTCTAATCCTCAAGCAACTTCCGTTGTCATGCCTGTTAGCTTGAACTATCGCTGCACCTTCTAGTGTCAATGACTGCAATAAGACTTCTGTGCTAAAAACATTCAAACCCAAATATTAAACAGTAGAAACAAGATTGAATAAAATAACATTTAACCCAAAAATCATGTGTACTTCCATACTAACATGAAATAGAAAGTAATCACCAGCGTTTAGAAAAGAAAAATAAAAGAAACAAGTGGAGAATACTATTCCCAGACAACTCGACTTGAATCTATCTATTCCCTCTTGTGTCGCACTCAGGGCTCCTTGTCAAGAGCTAAGCTACATCCTTTTCACGTCGGTTCACCCTTCAGAGCTTAAGCCACCATAGCCGAAAGCTTCAAGGGATAGGTTGATGAAGATGATCCAAAAATCTCACCTCCATTTTTTTCCCTTTTTTTTTTTTGTAAATCTTTTTTTTTTCAAATAGCCCAAGTGTCCTTTCATCAGAATCATGCTACTCTGTACGTACAAGTTATTTGTACCAGACTGGACAGCTCACACATTTTTATTCTTATCCAGACAGCTATTAAGTGCAGCGAAAATTCTGGGCGCAATCTGAAATTACTCATGCAGCGACATCAGTACCAAAATATGACAAAATTAAAGGTAAATAAAATAAGATCCACTGAGTCATAAAATGTAAATTATTGAATTGAAAATGCTAAAATATGTGCTAAAGATAACTAAATGGCGACAAATTAACCAATAAGTAGGGAGAAAACATGTGTTCTTTCTAGTACTATTACGCTCCTAAACTTGAGTTTTTACTTGTCCTCAAGTAAAACAGAAACTAGTAAGTCTACACAAGAATTCACTAAGGCAACATTCTAGCAACTTGAATCACCTAAAACCCAATGAATGAGTCACATTCAGATGACAGAATATTGCATCGACAATACATAAGTATGAATGAATAAGATTGCAACTTCATCAAAACCAGCATCATGCTTTAAATCCTAAATTCTATCCACCAATACAACATTTATTGCACAATATATGTCTATTATTTTTGTGAACAAGGGATATCGTTGACTTACTGTACCATTGTTCCTGAAAAGTAACGATGGAGTGGAACAATCCCTCAAGGAGTACGTAATTGCACCGACATACACTCGTGCAATGACAGCCTTTGGCCAGATTTATTTTTCTAATGCTTGCATTGGAGTGTTCCCTCATTAACATTTCATAATACACCCAGTTTGGAGTGTCTCTTATTCATAACTACATATACATATGAGTAGCTGTAAAAGGCAAATTCATTCAAGATTCAAGGAATGCTACTAGTCATCCATTACTAACGCAACCTAAATCATTCATCAAAGAATTGAAGATACAACATTCAGTCAAATTTATCCGACTTACTCATTGATAGTTCACATGATTCAAGAATTAAGCATCGAATGTAACAAAACATTTCAACACATTTGCATTAACCACAAATAAACCTTGTATGTTTTATTAAAAAAATTTGAATTGTGGCTGTATTTCCAAACCCCATATGCATTCCCCTAAACTTAAAGTTTCCATTCTTCCCAATACACTAACATTAAATTAAGATGACAATAAAAATGCAACGACAAAGTTCACTAACAAAATGAAACTTACAGCTACATGCAATGTATGAATACTTCAGTTAAAACTTTAAATAAACTAACTCAGTTTTCCTCGGCCATCAATGTGGTTGCACGATGATTCTTCTTCCTTCTCTTTTTCTTCTCCTTCTTACGTTTTTTGTGTTTGGTGAGAGCTTTCACTTCTTTTCTTTAGGCTTCACACGGTCCTCGGATCGCTCCTCAATTTTCGACACTACCCCATCATCACCGGCTGCTTCTTGTATAGGAGGGTCACATTGAGTGGTCTAGTATAGACCACTATAGCCAATGAATTGTGGTGGTCCTCATTTGTTACCTCTGAAGCATCCACCAACTAGCTCTATCTCTCTCCAGTTTATCATTAATTGCATCCACAAACTCGGATGCATTGACAATGTCCTCAATAGATTCGTTTTCAACAGCTTTTGTCTCAATATTTTTTTCCACAGCCTTCTCGTTCACAACTTCAACACAGACATCTTCATCTTCCACAACAACGTCCTCCTTAACAGCAGATGCCTCTTGACCAACAATGACGCCACCTTTGATCAGGCTATCAATCCTTCGCATGCACTTCCCAACATCCCTTGAGTCCTTTTTTTTCTCAACATCAGAGACATACACAATGCGATAGGATTCCATCGATCAATCTCGGTCCCCTAGGTCACCTTCCTCGGAGAAGGGTTCATACTCTCGGATGATCAGTGGGAACACTAGAAATTCTGGGAGTGGGGTCGGGTTTAACTAACGTAATATGGCTATAATAGAGTTGTTATAGGCCCTAGTATAAGCATAGAACAAGTTTTGTGATCTGTCCATATGCTCTATTGTAACAACAAGCCTGATCTACTTATTGCTGATAGAATTGGCCAACTTCTCGATATCCTTCATTTTGCGCAGCAATGATGTCTCTGCAGCCAAGTTTGTTCCCTTGCTTTCTGCTTTTGTTTTTCCCTTCCTTGTCTTGCTGGTTTCTGCCTCCTTCATTTTCGACATATCTTTTCCATGAGTCATTCTTTCAATAGACGCTTCATTGATCGGGCCATTATTTTCTAAGACCTCCTCATCATCACGGGCCACGATCCCTTTCTGCTGGCACAGTAGCATCACCAATGATGGGAAAACCAAAATTCCAGTTTTCCTTGCGGCAGAGTCAATAATTTCTTGGTGAAGTATTGCACCGACATCAATCTTTCTGCCCTTGACAATTGAATGTATCAGGCACATTCTATCAAGGTTGATTATGGTGCTGTGAGTAGAGGGCAGTAGCCTGCAGTTGACAAAATGAAACTAGATTTTGCTTTGCAGTGTCAAGAAGCGGCGATGCATCGTATAATTCTTTTGATGTGAACCCGTCCACAATTCTCCTTCGACACATAAATCCTTCACCAACAGGTCCCTTTTTTATCTATGATATCCTCAATAAACTTAGAGTGTTCATCGACATCCACTTTAGTGTTGTATAGGTCATTGACTTTTGTAGCATCCCATGGGATTAAGCCTTCTCGAATAAAGATAAACTCCAACTCAAGGTCATAAAGGTTAGTGTAAAACTCACATACCAATGAAAGAGAATAGCTTCCAAGATACGTGCAGAAAGTCTTCCACTTCAATTTAGAGCTGGTTCTGGAGACTTGTTTGCCCAAGTCTTACTATTGCGAAAGGAGAATGCCCTGTTCTAGGTGGAAGTTTCACTTTAAAATGTTGTTTTGAAATCAGTCTCTAGCCATTTTCGTTAAAAATATCATCAGTTCATTTTTATCCGTTGGCATAGAGGATTCTGACTCACGAACTGCAGTTGCAGAGGATGAGTGTTCTTAAACAGGCTTGGTAGCTTTCTCGACTAATCCTCTCGTTCTTGCCATATTTTGTTTATTTTGTGGAGTGAAGATGGTTTAAAGTTGTAAATGTATAAGCTTGGAAAAAAGAAAGTAAATAAACTTGGCTACTTTGTATGTGTAACAGTCGGCACAGTGAAAGGGGGTTTATAGCGAGTGAAAGAAGAAGATGGAAAGGCGTGATTTTTGTGAAGGAATATAAAGCTGGCGGAATAATTATGTCCAATGAGAATTGCGCCCGCTTAGAAAAAATAGGAAGTTAGGTAACTTTTGATCAAACGGTGAGATCTTGAAATTTCTGATATGCGCTCATTCTTGATGAGTTAGAAGTGACAACACAATAGTACAAACTACGTTGACAATAAAGCTCAAGTGCGTAGAAAATGGTACCTAATTATTCTACAAAAATAGAAATAAATAACAAAATAAAACAAACTTGAACAAAAATAAAAATAAAATTACATAATAAATTTTATAATAATTAAAAAATTTCGACCAATTTAGTGGTCTCTGCCTGCTTCTGATCAATATTCCTAAGATAATGTTTCAGTAGCTGGCCATTCACTTTGAACTGGTGTCCATCATTTAAATCTTTGATTATGGCTGCACCATGAGAAAATACTTTAACAACTTCCAAAGGTCCAAACCAACGAGAGTGCAATTTACACGATGCAGTTTCAGTCTAGAATTAAATAATAAAAATTTGTTGACCCATAGTTAAAACTTATCGCTGCAAAATATTTTGTCATGATATTGCTTGGTCTTTTCTTTGTAAATTGCAGCATTTTCATATGCATTTCGCCTGATCTCCTTAGTTCAGTGATATCCAGTAACTTTTTCTTTCCAACAGCTTCATAGTCCATGTTCACTTGCTTAATTGCCCACATTGCTTTGTGTTCCAGTTCAACTGGCAAGTGACATCCTTTCGCAAAAACCAATTGATACAGCGACATCCCTACTGGAGTTTTGTATGTTGTCTGCAATGCCCATAAAGCATCATCCATTCTGGAAGACCAATCTTTCCTCGAAGGGTTCACAACCTTCCCAAGAATGTTTTTCATTTGTCAATTCGATACTTCAGTTAGTCTATTAGTTTGCAGATGATAAGTAGTAGACATTCTATGATTAACTCCATATCTCTTCAGTGCGGTTGCCACTTGGTTGCAATGAAAGCGTGTACCCTGATCACTAATCAATCCATTTGGTGTGTCAAAGCGGGTGAGCATATGCTTCTGAAAAAATTTAAGTATTGTCTTTGCATCATCCTTTGGGACTGCAACAGCTTCAACCTACTTCGAGACGTAATCAACAGCTACTGATATATAAAGATTTCCAAATGAACTTGGAAATGGTCCTATAAAATCCATACCCCAAACATCAAACAATTCAACCTCCATAATTGGTTGCTACAACATTTCATTGCGTCAGAATATAGAACCACTGCGCTGACACCTATTGCATTGATTTACAAAATTGTGGGTGTCTTCGAATAATAAAGGCCAGTAGAATCCATATTGGAGAATCTTAGCATCAGTTCGTATGCCACCATAAGGAGCATCATGGCAGTACTTCAAGATTGAAAGCATCTCTTCTTCCAAAACACAAAGTCGAATAACGTTGTCATTACATATCTTAAATAAATACGGCTCGTTCCAATGATACTTTACTACTTTACAAAGAAATCTTTCTTTTTTATGGCCTGTGACACCCAACGGGAGTTTTCCACACACTAGATAATTAACCAAGTCTGCATACCAAGGGGTTGCATCTACAGCAAATAACTTCTCACCTGTGAATGCATCGAAAATTTGAAGTACATTTCTATCTTCGTTGCCAGCTTCCAATTGAGACAGATGGTCTGCAACTTGATTCTATTAACCTTTATAGTCTTTTATCTCGATGTCAAATTCTTACAACAGTAAGATCCAGCATATTAGTCCTAGTTTTCCATCTTTCTTCGCAAAAAGATATCTCAACGCCGAGTGATCAATAAATACAGTAACATTTGCACTGACAAGATAAGAATGAAACTTTTTGAAAGCAAAGACTATAGCCAACAATTCTTTCTCTATAGTGGTATAGTTGATTTGAGCCTCTGTAACAGTTTTGCTAGCATAATAGATGGCGTGAAATATTTTTCCCTTGCATTGTCCTAGAACAGCACCCACAGCAAAGTCGCTTGCATAGCACATAACTTCAAAAGGTTGAGACCAATCTGGTGCAACGATAATGGGTGCATTTTCTAACTGCGTCTTTAATTGAATGAATGCCTTCAATTTTCGATTCTGTTCCAGCAATGACCATAAGGGCTTTGCAATTTTTGAGAAATATCTAATAAACATTTAGTAAAACCCCGCATGCCTAAGAAAACTGTGAATACCTTTCACATTTGTTGGTGGAGGTAATTTCTTAATGATTTCCATTTTATCTTTGTCTACTTCTGTAACACCCCTAACCCGAAACCGATGCCGGAATAGGGTTAAGAGGCATTACCGATCAATCAAAACATTTCATATCCATTTCACGACACAAAGTCAATCATCATTAAAACATATCACAACATAATCATTTAGTCCCTTAATAAGGTCCACGAGACCTTAAACACATACTAGAAAGGGGTCGGAACTAGACCGAACACTTACGAAAGTTTTCTAAATTTTAAGCATTCTTCAATACTATTGAGGTCACACACCCTTACAGTCAGGCCGTGTGCCTCGCACGGCTACCAGGTACACCAATGTGTCTAGGCCGTGTCATAACAGAGCATACATACTGACTTATCCCCACGGCCACTAGACATGCCCATATGCCATGGCCGTGTATTCTTAGGCTAGCTACTGACTTGGTCACATGGCCACCAGGCACGCCCGTATGCCACAATCGTGTAACCTGTCCAGACTCACTTCGAAGTGGTCCTTGAACCACACGGTAAAGATACACGCCCGTGTCCCTTAACCAAATGTGCAAAATAGGCCATTCGCAAGGCCAATTGCCACCCATACAAGAGTCAACACTACAAGCACAATTAAGCATGTTTTCTCATACAATTTGGCAACCAAATACTTGTCAAATAGTTAACATATCATCTCAACCAATCTCATTTCTAAACATGCTAACTTATAAACTAAATTGCACAACTTGAACACATTCAATACCAACCATGATTCATCCTCAAATTCACTAGATCATACTAGCATCAATCCATCACTAAGTTTACCATTCATAAGACATTTTTATTACCAATAAGCCATACTATAATATGCATCATTTACCAAATCCATTCATGCTTATAGCCAACATATATTTAGCCATATCACATGGCTATTTACACATCTCAAATATGTTTCAAAACAACTAGACTATACATGCCATATTTCAACTATATACATCTTTCCAAAGTACCAAAATAGATTGCCGATAGTGTGATTGAGGTGCTGATGATCCCCAGATCCGAGCTAGCTTTACTAACACTATAAAATAGAGAAACAATCACATAGTAAGCTTTCAAAAGCTTACTAAGTTTGTAACATAATACATTTTACTAAAACAAACCATCACATAAAGTATTTACAATCACATATATCATACCATCCAAAACTAATATGTTCAATCAACCTACTTTACTCATTTATAGGTTCATCAACCACATAGGTTCCGAACATACCTCAGCCAACACCTAGTTGTCGATTACATTTGCTACTTAATACTCACTATTTCATTTCGATCAACTTCCATCCCTTCTTCGATTCAATCGCCCACTTAGTGCCCAGATAGTTAGCCGAAGCTTAATTAGCATCGCACACATAATGCATCTATATCAAACCAATCTTAAATCGGTATTGCACACACAGTGCCAACCATAAAGCCGAAGCTTATAATATTCCGCACACATAGTACTAATTATCTCAGTCACATTTCTGAATATGCACACTTAGTGCCACATAATTCGAGCCCTCACATAGCATTCACATTTCAATATTATCATTCCATTCATTTCATAACATTAAACATAACTAAATACACGTATTATGTTCGAACTTACCTCAAACGTCAAAATATCAAAACTGTCAATTAATCGAGCACTTTGTCTTTACATCGATCTTGATTCGAACCTCTCCTCTCTAGGTCTATACACATTCAAATTCAACCATTCAATCACCAATTCATTCATCTTAGTCCAAACACACATGTTTAGGGCATTTTGCAAAATAGATCTCCTATTTTCACATTTTGACACTTTCGTCCCAAATTCACAAAATCACAAAACACACATAATTTCATTTCACCCATGCCTAACCAAATTTTCTGTATATTCATACAAGTCCACACGTCTCTTTTATTTCATATTTTAGTCCCTCAATTTACACTTTTCACAAATTAGCCCAAAATACTCAATTTTACTAAAATTCAAATACAAACAATGTTAACCCAACACCAAGTTTTCGTATTTCACTATCAACTAACACATAGCTCAAGTATTCATCAATGACTTATCACAAAAACATCATCAATTCACAAAATTACAACATGGGTTAGCTAGAGCACGAAGCAACGATTACGAAAACATAGAAATTATCGAAAACCGAACAAAATCTAACCTTGAACCAAGCTTGATAGGTGCCGAAAATTAAAAATCTTTAAACCCTTATTCTTTCTTCAAAAATCGGTGGAAGAAAAGATGAATAAGGCTTCCTTTTTCTCATTTGTTTTAGTAAATATACATTATTTCTTCATTTACCAATTTACCCTTTTATTAAACATATAAAACATATATACACTAAGGTTATTTTTATCCATTGTCACCCACTATCACTAATAATGGTTAAATTGCATCATAAAGCCTCCATATTAAAAAGACAACCATAATAAGGCACTTATAAATAAGCACACAGCTTTTGCATCTTATGCGATTAGATCCTTTTTCTTAATTTGGCATACAGTCGATAAAATCTTCACACAGAAATTTCACACAGGGTAAATCACATACTGTTCACACAGAAAAAAATATTAAATTATTATTCCAACCTCGAAATTGTGGTCTCGAAACCACTGTTTCGACTAGGGTCTAAACCGGGCTGTTACAACTTCAATGCCTTGATTAGATATGTGATGGCCTAACACAATGCCTTCATTTGCCATGAAATGGCATTTTCCCCAATTTAGAACAAGAGGCGTGTTTTCACATTGCTGTAATACTTTATCAAAATTTTCAACGCAACGATCAATATCATTCTCATAGACTGAGAAATCATCCATAAAAACCTCTCAAGAATCTTCGATCATATTTGAGAATATTACCATCATGCACCTTTGAAATGTGGCTGGTGCGTTATAAAGATCAAAAGGTATACGGAGAAAAGCAAAAGTACCAAATGGACAGGTGAAAATTGTTTTCTCTTAATCTTCCGGTGTAATAACAATTTGATTGTACCCAAAATAGCCGTCTAAGAAGCGGTAATAGGCTCTACCAGCAAGACTGTCCAACATTTGGCCAATGAAAGGAAGTGAGAAGTGGCCCTTCCCTGTGGCAGCATTAAGTTTGCAATAATCCATACAAATTCACCATCTCGTAGGAATGCGTGTAGGAATTAATTCGTCTTTGTCTTTGCTAACCATTGTGATGCAACTCTTTTTAGGAATGCATTGCACTAGACTTACCCAATTGCTATCAGAAATAGGGTAGATAATTCCAGCATCAAGTCACTTTATAATTTCTTTCTTAACAACTTCTTTCATCTTCTCGTTTAATCTTGTTTGTTGCTCAATTGACTGCTTGCCTTCATCTTGCAACTTGATCTTGTGCATGCAAAAAGATGGACTAATACCTTGAATATCGGTAATACTCCAAGCAATAGCTCATTTATGTTGCTTAAGAATATGGATCAATTTCTCTTCTTGAGTTACATTCAGTGTTGCAGAGACAATAACTGGGGGAGTATTATTATCACCAAGAAAGACGTATTTAAGATGAGTAGGTAGTGTTTTCAATTCCAGAGTAGGAGCTTCATTAATAATTAAAAAGGTGTTGTTCTGTTAGCTAAGTCTAAGGATTCAATATGCCATCCATACCTGAGTACAATATTATTAGCGTCAAACCTACTGTCATAATTATCTAAGAATTCATCATCAAATATCACTGCAAACTCCTTAGAAAGTATTGTGGTTTGGTCATTAAATTCTTCCGTATTTAAATCATCTAGCACATCGACAGTATGGCATTCTTCTTTATCCTTGCATTGAATAGATTCGTAAACACTGAAGGTAATGTGCTCATCATTAAGTTGTATGGTCAGTTCATCTTTGTAAACATCAATAAGAGTTCATCCAGTGGCTAAAAATGGTTGTCCCAAGATTAAGGGAACCTCCTTGTCTGCCTCACAATCAAGTATGATAAAATCAACTAGAAAAATGAATCTATCCACATGAACTAAGATATCATTGATTTGCCCTTCAGATTGAGACAAAGATTGATCAACTAGTTGCAATGTCATTGCAGTAAGTTTCATGTGACCAATTCTCAACTTTTTGAAAGTTGATAGTAGCATTAGGTTGATGCTAGCTCCCAAGTCACATAAATCCTTGCCCAAATAATGGTTGCCAATTGAACATAGGATAGTAAAGCTCCCAAGATCTTTCATTTTGGAGGGCAACTTATTTGTCAAAACAGCACTACAGCCCTCTGTGAGTGCAATAGTTTCCACATCACTGAGCTCCTTCTTCTTGGACAAGAGCTCCTTCATAAATTTCCCATAATTTAGAATTTGCACAAGGGCGTCTATTAAAGGAATATTGACCTGAAGTTGCTTCAGTGTGTTAAGGAACTGTTGGTATTATTTATCCTGCTCATTCTCTTTGAATCTTTGCCGAAAAGGTAAGGGTGGAGATATATCTGATTGCGCTGACACCTTTGGTTGCGTCGACATTTTCGAGGGTCGAACATTAGGCATATGAGTGATAATTTGTGCAACTTTTTTCTGGTAAATTAACAAGCTCTTCAGATTCAACTTTCTCACTAGGGATCACTTCACCAATATCTTGAGGTGCAATAGTAGAGTTTGTATTCGACTCACCAGTATTTTTACCACTGCTAAACTAGATAACCTTGTAGTGTTCTTTCCCTCTCGGACTTGGATTTTTTGTGTCACTAGGTAGTGTGCCTGGTGGTTGAGTATTAAGATTTGAAGCAAGCTTTCCTATTTATGCCTCCAACGCCCAAATGGAAGATGAATTCCCATGCACAATAGCTTCTATACGAGACATATGCTCCCGAATTAAAGCCTCAAGAGCAGCTAACGGGTCAGAAGGAGAAGCTTGCGTGTACTATTGTCGTCAATGGTCTAGAACATGTTTATTCGACATTGCAGAATGTTGTGACTGCGTTTGATTCTGGTACGGGTGCATCTAGCTTTGTTGTAGATGTATCTGAGGGTGCTGATTGTAGTTCTGCTGTTGTTGATTGTAATTCCCTTGTCTTGAATTATAATTTCCTTGAGTAGATATATTCCCATATCAGAATGTCGCAGCACTTTGTCCAGCATTTTAAGTTCCTTAAGACTGTTGATTGCATGCAAAATTATTATAAGAGTTGCCATAAGAATTTTTGCAGATGTTACTGACATAAAAGACATTCTCTACATGTTGTGGACAATTTTCATAGTGTAGTTGCCACTGCAAATCTCACAACAAAAGGTAGGAACATCAACTTGTTAAGCAACTTGCATAGGTGCAACGTCACTAGTCCCTTGCATATTTTTTTATCACATTTGCAAGAGAAGAAACTTGAGCACTAAATGCAGATATTATGTCCAGTTCAATAACTCCTAGAGTAGCATTTGCTTGTGAAACTCTAGGGATTGGATATTTGTAGTCACTCTGAGCAATTCTCTCCAGAATTTCAATAGCATCATTATAAGTACAATCCAACAAAGGTCCATTGGCTGATGCATCGACAAGATTCCTCGTGTGTGAATTCAGCCCATTATGAAAAAAATCTCAATTTGTGTTTCCTTTTGAATGTCGTACATAGGACAATGTCGAAGCAAAGATTTATAACATTCTCATATAGTGTGAAGATTCTCATCATCCAGCTGATGATAAGCTATAATATCATTTCAGAGACGAGCATTCATTGTTGGCGGGTTAAATCGCAAAACAAACTGTGTTGCTAGTGCATTCCACAAAGTAATTGATCCAACAGGTAGCCCAATGAACCAAGTACGAGCTCTTCATTGCAAGGAATAAGGAAATAATTGCATCTTCAAAGCGTCATCAGGGACGCCTTGTTGACTAAGGAAGCACAAATCAATAAAAAATGATTTAAGATGTTCTTGTACATCTTCATGTGGCAGTTTAGCATATTGCCCATTAGAATTTAGCATTTGAAACATTACTGTCTTGAGTTCAAAATTTCCAGCTTGGATTGCTGGCCTAACAACTCCCGGTTGTAAGTTATCCAAGACAGGTACAACAAAATCTCGTATAGTCCTATTTTGTATTTGGGCGTCTTGCTGCAATGGTGGGCCATCAGCATTTTGGTTTTGCATCGGGGGTATGAGTGCATTGTTTCTTAGCAAAGCCATGTTCCTTTATTCTCAAAGTCTCCTCCAAATGGTTCTTTCAATCTCTGGATCAAAATCGGTAATAAACTCTAAATTGCTTTGGGTCATACAACATCTAAAATAAAATGTGCAAATAACGACAAAAAGAAAACAAGTTAGTAGCAACTAAATATTATGAAATAAAAACAAACACAATGAAAATCAAACAAATGTCATCCCCAGCAACGGCGCCAAAACTTGATCGATTATTTAATATCAGAAATAATGTGCAAGCGTACACTATCGATGCAAGTATTGTAGACAGATATGAGTTTGTCGGATATCGATCCCACAGGGATGGTTGTCTTTTGTTTATCAATGTCAGTGCAATAAATGGATAGAAACGAGATAAATTGTGAGAGTAGATATCGAAGCAATAACTTGAAAACAACAAGATAAAATAAAAATCATAAACCAGGATCCCCAACGTGAATATTCAACAAAATGCTAAGTACTCACAAGATAAAAGGCTAGGTGATTGTTAATGCAATAAGTTGTAATGAATATCTTCTGCCTTTTTTATTTTTATTTTTATTTCACATTTTTTAACTATTTAATCATTTTACTGATTTAAGTTTTTAAATAATTAGTTCAACTATTTAAATAGATGACATTAAATGTCTTTGAAAATTTAAATAAAGTATTTAACTACATTTATAATTATATTAATTGGATTTTTTAACTCAAAAGGAAATAAATAAAAATTGAGACCAACTGTAAAGTCTTGAAGGCAACCATAGCTGATGGGCGCTGAAACCACCAAATATAAATTCCTATGACAAATATAATAATAAATTGAAATATAGAGTAGTAGGGTCGAATCCATAGGGACTAGTTATCTATGTAATAGCCCAAAATAGTGCCTAGTCGGAACAGTGGTTTCGAGACCACAAACCTGAAGTAAAAAAATATTTAATTTATGATTGTTTTAGAGTCTATGATATGTTTGGGTGATGGTGTGCAAATTTTGTTAAGTAATTTTTATCGATAAAGTGCCCAATTTTATTATTGGGATTAAATTGCATTAATTGCAAAATATGAGTTCTAGAACATAAGTACTTGATTTAAATGGGGATTTAAACTAGAGGTCTTTAAATGGAAAATAGACCATTATTTTTGTTATGGACAAAACTAGTCATGGAAGGGTAAAAATTGAAGGTTTAGTAAAAAGGGCATTTTTGTCATTTGGGTGTTTTAAGGCATAAAAGACAAAATTGAAACCCAAAAATCTGCTCATTCTCTTCTCCATGCTGCCAAAATTTTCAAAAAGCCATGGCTAGGGTTTCAAGCTTTTTCAAAGCTCAATTATAAGTGCATTTGAGCCCCGTTTTTAATGTTCTTCATATTTTTGAGATCCTAGAAGCTTAACCTTTCTATTTTTGTAATATCCTGAAATTGGGCTTGTGCATTTTTGCTTAATTATATGAAATAGCATGCCTTTGTGTGTTATAATGTGTTTTGTGAATTTTGTGAACCCTAGAGTGTAGTGAATGCCTTAGAAATTATTCGATTTTAAAGTTTTAAAAGAGGAAGCTAAGCAGGGTGGCCTTAAGAAAAATTGTAATGGAAATATGACACACAAACGGGCTTGGAAAAGTGGCTTGGAGGTGCCACTTAAGGCCTCTGAAAATGACGCCATAAGCAGGTGCAGGGCCAAGGTTCGAGCTGCAGGGGAAGCAAAATAAAACTTTTATTTTGCAGCAGAGATTAGCAGCAAGGGACGGCACTAAGGCTATATTTTAGGAGCTTTAATCCTTTTATTTTTAAGAGATAAATGATGGATTATTATTATTAATTTTAAATAAAGAGATATGAAAAGCAAGGAATTTGATAGTGTTGGTTAATAAAGGATTCTTGGGGTAGTAATTTCAATTTGAAAGAGGAAAAGAGAGGCCAATCTTCATTCTTTCTTTCTTTGTTCATCTCTTTGAAATTCTCTAGCAAACTTTCTCCTCTTCTCTTTTAGTTTGCAAAGCCGAAAACTCAAGCAAAGTCTCTCATAGTCTATTTCTCATTAAGCCTCAAGAGCCGAAATTGTTGATCCACATCTAGGCCTTAGCCGAATATCTTTGGGGCTTCAAGCAGAGGTCTTTGTCGACTTTTGTATTAAGGGTAAGGGCCAATTGTCATTCGGTTTCCATTCTTTTTCTTTTAGGCTTGTTGAAAACTAGGAATCTAACTCTATTAATGTCTTTGGTCGAAACTATGAAGGACTCTTTGGGGATCTGTCTCTAGTCGACTATAAGGAGGTTTGGGATTTCAATATCTAAGGTAAGGCATGTGTAATATTCGGCCAAGGGCCATTTGTTATGATTAAATGTTAGAAATTGATCTAACATATATCTATAGGGATTTCGACAAAGACTACAAAGAAGTGACAATTTTTGGATTTAAGATTCACAAGGTAAGTGAATCTGGCATTCGGCCAAGGCCCTATTTTGGTATTTCAGATCTATTTCTTATTTGTTTAAGCCAAAAACTAATCAAGTCAATGGATTTAGTGATTAGCCGATTACAAGAGGAAAGCATCACAAGGATTTGGGATTTGATTGGTAATCAAATCGGCAACAAGGAATTAAGGATCTAAAGCATTAGATTGGGTTTTCGGGAAATCAGTGAACCGATAAATATATCAGGTGTGTACCCCACTCTAAGTTTTAATGGATGTATGGCTATATTTTAAATGTGTAATAAGAATATGTAAGTTGTAGTTAAGGTACCATGTGATGGTACAAAGTACTCAGGTACGTTTTCCTACTCCTACTATGAGTATGAGATGATAAATATCTGTTATGGCACATATGTGAAACTATAAGCATGTGAATAAAGAATTTGGCATGATAATGCATGTTTTGTATGACATGGGCATATGGGTTATTGTGAAAGGGGAAGTGAAATTGGTGGTTTATACCACGATATCTGAATGTGGTGACTTCGGTCACATTATCTGAATGTGGTGACTCATGTCACAAATATTTTATCTGGTGGCTATGTCATGAATTTTATAAGAGGCGATGAGCACGCATCGCAGCAATGATCGCCTTCGATGATGTGTAGCGGATGGAGGGTTGACTTAGTAGTCCCCATGGTGTACAGGTTGGTACGGGTGATGTGTAGCGGATGGCATCTAGGTTTTGGGTTCGGGTTGCATCACTATTTCTATCGGTTATATGTATATGTATGTGATATGATAATATATGCCTGAATCGATGAATCTTAGTGTTGGTTACACATTGAGTCTGTTTGACTCACCCCGTTGGGGAATATTTTCTTTCAAGTGACACTCAGTGATGGACTGGGTCGGTAGGAGCTTAGTGGTGGCCATGCTCAACTCAGAGTTTTTAGTTGATTCTGGACTTTCTTTTATTTATTTAAGTATTTTGATTTGTTTCGGAAATTGTCTTTGATGTAATAAGGCCATAGTAGAAGACTGTTTTACGTTTTCTTTTATTTATTTCTATCACGATATTATTAAGACTAAATCAAAAGTTGTCTAAATTGTTTTGTTAAAATAAACGTTAAATGTTTTGACACCTAAATATAAGTGATACTCAATTTAAGATAGACTTTGAAACGGAGAAATAAAGTTTTATAAATACCTAGATTTCAAGAGTAAACTTGTTTTCAACTCAAGCCCAACCCAAAATATAAAATTTCTTTCAAAACCATCCAAACTATTCAAAAAGTTTTGAACTGTTTTATTTAAGGAACATACCAGATCCGGTCAAGGCTCGTGGGCCGGGTTTGGGTTGTTTCAATTTTTACCATTTATTTGCATGAAAAATGAAGTTTAGAAATTGACCCATGCTAAATATTTGTGCATTTTGATATTTAATGGTAGAATAAGGGTGCACGAGGTTAGGAGAACGATTTTTGCTAAGCGATATTCGTTGAAAATGGTTAAAACTGGTTAATTAGTAAAAGTTGTAAATGCTCCTAAAAGTGTAAAATAATAAGAATTTGAGGTTGCTTTGGAAGAGAAAAAGGTTCGGCTGACCTTGAATATAGAAATTGAATAAAAATCATATTACGACCTAGGGGCAAAATCGTAATTTGAGAAAATTTAGGGGCAAAATTGTAAATTTATCGTAGTATGATTTTTGTATTAAAATGAGTAATGTGAGTGGTAATTAAGTGAAATGTGACATTTTAGATCAAAGAAATCAAGATTTGGACCAAGTACGGGGAAATGTCAATCAAAATGACCGACTCGCGTCGAGGTAAGTTTATATGGTTAGTCTATAGTGAACGATTATTAAATTTGAATTGAGATGATGTATTATTTTATATATGTTTGTTATCTAATCATAAATTTATGCAAGTACGAGATTGGATTGAAGGATTAATTGTGAGAAATGCAAGGTCAAGTACATTCGTACTACAACTCGTGATGAATTGACGGAAAAAGACCATGGTTGGACCATGGCAGTGGATGTGCCAGTGTAAGACCATGTCTGGGACATGGCATTGGCCTCAAGTTGTGTTAGTGTAAGACCATGTCAAGGACATGGCATCAGCACAGACAGAGAAGAGTCAGTGTAAGACCATGTCTGGGATATGGTATCGGCTCGAG
Organism: Gossypium bickii; assembly: GCA_025503065.1. NCBI lineage: Eukaryota > Viridiplantae > Streptophyta > Magnoliopsida > Malvales > Malvaceae > Gossypium > Gossypium bickii. Next base: position 24,114,265 of record CP106717.1, read on the forward strand.
ATGAGTGCCAGTGTAAGACCATGTGATCCTATATAAGACCATATCTGGGATATGACATTGGCATCCTACCAGGTGTACAAGATGTCCTGAACATCCCTAATATTACAAGTAGTTCAATGGGAAATTTAAGGAGTATGCTCAAGATAAGTAAGAATAGGATATGTGAGTATTATGACTAAGCACAGGTATGTATACGAGACTCGTAAACAATGTGCTCAGATTATGATGCATTATTGATAAGGATGCAAATGAGTAAGATGTGTCTATGATCACTTGGTTGTTATGTGCCAAGTTATAATATGCTTTGGTGTAAGTGTGTATAAATGAAAGTGAACACAAGGAATTAATGAATGAGTGAAATTGACATTAAAACAGTTGTGGGCGGCAGCATTAGTATAACTTTGAAAAATAACAAAAAATGGTGGAAATTGAATTAAAGGTTGGGTGAGATATGAAATTAAATCTTAATGAGTATATTTTTTATAAAAGAAACAGAGTAAGCAAAAGAACGTGAATTATGAGATATTTGAATTTTAGTGAGATAGGGTCAGAATGAGTTTTGGAATCCCCTGTTCCAATTTTAGAAAATCAGTAAAAGTTTTAAAAAAATAATTATAAAGCATAATTCATATGCTTGAAATCTTTAATAAGTCTATTTTCAATTGAAATAAACTAGAACATCATATGAATTTTATACAATGAGAAAACTGATTTGTAGTGAAGAAGTGTCAGAACTATTGGACAGCGAAATAGGGGTAAACTTAATGAATAAACTATACTAATTGGCTAGACAAAAAATTCTGAAATTTTTATGGTAAGAAGTTATGTAAGTCTAGTTTCATGAAAAATTAACAGTTCTTCATTCAGAGCTCTGTAGCTCAAGCAATAAATAATTTAGTGACAGTGACTCGAGTAGATAGATTAATGTAAACATGAGTAATAAGGTGTAAGCATGTGATATAATGATTATATCATCTTAAGAAATTATTGTGAGGATTTATCCACACAAGTTTATTAATTTCTTATTATTTTCATATGTACTTACTAAGCATTTATGCTTACTTCCCCTCTCTTTTCCCTTGCCTTGTAGTATCGCCAAGTTAGCTCGGGGATCGGTGGACGTCGGAGATTCGCTCACACTGTCAATTGGAACACTTGATATATCTAGATACATTAATTTTTGGGTTATGGCATGTATAGTAGGCTTGGTCGTTTTGTCATATATGTCATATTTCTTATGGCCTAAAATATTAGCCCTTATTTAATAAATGTTCATTTTGATTAAGGCTGTTTGGAGATGGCCAATATTGATGGTTGTTATACGCCTATGATGTGGATATTCATGTAGGTGGTAATTGCATAATTGAGATGTTGTGGATGTGGTTTACAAATGATTTTATAAATGACGATGTGTATGGGAATGTGTATGCAAAATTGGATATTCGAATGTCCAATTATAGCATGATACATGTTGATGAAATGGATACAAGAGAGTTTGTGTTTTATCTGGGGAACTGGCTTGGAAAATAGCCAACTTCCAAGCCACACGGGCAGAGACACGGCCATGTGGCAGACACGGTCTAAGGGCACAGACGTGTGCCAAGGCCGTGTGACCCTATTTTGATGATGACATCATAAACATAGAGTTACACAGGTTAGGAACAAAACAAAGGATGTTTTGAGCTTTATAAGCCAATATAAGGAACAAAATGCATGTGTTAGAAAAGTTTTAAATTTGACGAAATTTTATGACCCGATTTTACATGTTCAAGAAATTTTAAGTCCGGTAACACCTCGTACCATGTTCCTGCATTGGATACGGGTAGGGGGTGTTACAATCTAATTTCGCCTTTTCTTGTGACTATATTTGTTGTCGCGACTACAGTCGTGCCCACGACTTGTGCATAGTAGTGCTGAAAAAAATAAAAAAAATTGGGGGTTTAAATTGATTAAGATAATAAAATAAGGAAATATAAAGTGTAATAAAATAAAATAAAACTAGATTCAAAAATGCAAAAATAAATTTAAGAAAATAAAATAAATGGATAAATAAAATATTTTTTTAAGCTTAGCCTTAGCCTCGGTGTACTCCAATCTTGAATCGATCCTTGAAATAGAATTTCCCTTCCAATCGATAAGTTGGTTATAGCAATCGAGGATCCCTCAAACCTCCAACTCTTCCTCTCATAGTCGATCCCGGTATCACCTGCAAATCGACCCTTGTCAAATTTCCAACCACGTGGCACATATCAGTAATTTAAGACTTCAACAGCCTTGCGATCTGAAAAGCCCAACTCGAATTAAGGGCCTCAACCATGTGGGTCATTTAAATCTGATCACTATCTCCCTTGACGGAATCCAACTATCTTTTTCCAATTGAACATGCCAATTTGTTCGCAGGATTTTGAATACAGCACCACCGACTCAACTTCCCAATTGTATGTCAAATGTTTCCAACCCAACGCGCGCTTTTTGAATTGAAATCAAATCAACTTTGAGTGACAAATTTGTACTATCCCGTATACCGGAGAGATAGCGAATATCAAATTGCAAAGTCTTTAGTGTGGGTTTATATCTAACGATTACTTTGTCGAAGTGATAACCGAGCTTGTAACACCCCTAACCCGAACCGTCGATAAAATAGGGTTAAGAGGCATTACCGAACAATAGGATTATTTACAACCCAATTACGACACAAAGTCAATCATTATCATAATACATCAAACATAAACAAATAGTCCCTTATTAAGGCATATAAGACCTTAAACACATGCTAGAGAGAGGTCGGGACTAAACCGAAACACATACAGAAACTTCATGGAAATTTAAAACTTTTCTAGGTTTCAGGGGATACACGCCCGTAGGGGTAGACCGTGTGCCTCCCACGGCTTCTAAACACACCCGTGTGTCCTCCCCGTGGTCTATACTAACTTATCTTCCACGGCCACTAAGCACGCCCGTGTGCTCAGGCCTTAGTCGAATCTGCCAAAAATCACACTGTTACTAGGCAGTAGGCACGTCCGTGTGCCAAGGCCGTGTACTATCCTGACTTGGTCCCCACGGTCACTAGGCACGCCCGTGTGCCATGGCCGTGTGACATTATAGGCCATTTACAAGGCCAAAATGCCACCCACTTAAGGTCAATCCTATAAACACATATAAGCATCTTTATACACACAATTTGGCAACCATTTCCTATCATATGATCTATCTATCAATTCATACAATCTCATTTTCGAACATATTAACTTATAAGCTAGCATATACAACTTAAACACATTCAATACTAAACATCATTCTTTCCCAATTTCACTAAATCATATTAGCATTTTACCATCACATAGATTTCCATTTATAAGTCAATTTCTCAACTCACAATCCATACCAAAAGATGCATCATATATACCAAAGTCATTCATGCTAAAACTAGTACAGATCTAGCCACATCTCATGGCTACTTACAAATCTCAAACATGATTCAAATGACCAGCCTATACATGCCATATTTTAACTATGTACATCTTTCCAAAACACCTCAAAATAGATTGCCGATAGTGTGACTGAGATACTGACGATCCCCCAATCCGAGCTAGCTTTACTGACACTGCAAAGTAGAGAAAGAAATCACACAGTAAGCTTTCCAAAGCTTAGTAAGTTCGACATACAATACAATTATATCATCAAATCAAACCAATGTATATAATAAACAATCACATAGATCAATTATCTCATATTCATGCCCTCATCCATAGCTAAAATACTCATTCACTCAATCATAGCTTGTTTATAACTCATCAACCACAAAGGTTCAATAAGTACCTTAGCTACACATAGTTATTAAACTTCCAAGCTATTCAATGCTCGATATTACTTGTGGATCATCCTTTAATATTCATTCAATTTGATCGCACACTCAGTGCTATATACATAATCGTAACATATTTTTCATCGCACACTTAGTGCCTATTCTTTTAACTGACTTGTCTCGGCGTCGCACACACAGTGCCAAGTCAATAAGCCGTAACTTTCATATCATCGCACACCCAGTGCCATTCATTTCTGTTTCGATTTACATTTCGCACACTTAGTGCCATCAACTAATTCTTGCACGTAGCATCTCAATCTCATAATCGTATACATATTCATTCCATAATGCTAAAACATATCTTAATAACATGTATTATATTCGAACTTACCTCGGATGTCAAAATACCAAAATGGTCGATTAATCGAGCACTTTCTCTTTGCCTCGATCTCGATCCGAACCTCTCCTTTCTTAGTCTATACACATTCAAATTCAGTCCATTCAATCACCAAATCATTCATTTTAATCCAACTCACTTATTTAGGGCATTTTACAAAATAGCCCTCACATTTTCACATTTCGACACTTTAGTCCCTATTTCACAAAATCATCAAATACACAAAATTTCAAGACACATATGCTAGCCGAACTCTTTCCATGCCAATACAAGTCCACACATTTCATTTATTTCACATTTTAACCCTTCAATTTGCTATTTTCACAATTTATCCCTAATTAGCTAAATTCATCAAAAATTCAAAAACAACACATGTTAATCCTTCACCTATCTTTCATAATTCATCATCAACTATCACAAAGCTCAAGCATTCATCAATGGCATAACTCAAAACCACCATCAATTTCTAAAATCAAAGCATGGGTTTGAAAGAACACGAAGCAACGATCACAAAAACGTAGAAATTATCAAAAACCAAGCTCAAAACATCCCTCAATCAAGCTTAGCAAGTGCCGAAATTTCAAAAGCTTCAATGGCTATTCTCTTTTCTATTTTTCGGTGGAAGAAAGATGAGAAAAATGGCCATCAAATTTGTTTTGTTTTAATTAATATTGATTTATTAAACAAATACCAACTTTGCCCTTTTATAAGTCATATAAAACAAATATATTTTAAGGTTAATAAGTCATTTAGCCACCCACTATCTTTAAAAATGGCTTAATAACAACATAAGGCCTCCATCTTAAAAAGCCAACAACAATTAAGTACTCGTAAATCAACACACAGCATTTTGCACTTTATGCAATTAAATCCTTTCTCTTAATTCGACATGCAAACAATCAAATTATCATACAGAATTTTCACACAGACTATATCACATACTATTCACACAGAAAATAATATTAAATTATCATTCTGACCTTGGATTTGTGGTCTCAAAACCACTGTTCTGACTAGGGTCTAAATCGGGCTATTACAGGGTTAAGGCTAAAAAGGATTTAGTTAATCACGAAAAAAAAAATCATGCTTTGAAAGTGGTTTTGTAGAATTGTGAAAGGTGGAAAGGGAAAGGGCCTTAGAAGGCAATTAAACCAAAAAGCTAAAAGTTAAAGAAAAAAAATTGAAAAAACAGAGGTTACGCAGGAAGAGAGAAAAGAAAAAAAAATAAAGAATTTATTAAATGCCAAAAGTAAAGTGTGTTCAATTGGTTGTAGTCACTAGGTATTTGTACACACTTTTAGTACTAAAATTTAGTCAGATTTTTTCTAAATATTATCACTAAATAATTCTAAATATTATCACTAAATAATTCTAGATAAAACTAATTACATAACAATATCAAAAATCCTTCAATCTTTATCCAGCCACTTTTAAGAAAAATCTTCAACCCTTCAATCTTTATCCAATCATCTTTGAATCTTCAATCTTTCAATCAAGCCCTCCTCTTTGCTTTTTGTTCCAATTTGGCCCTTTTCTTGTAAGAGTTTGAATTAAACACACCAACTTCATTCCTGATAAGAAAAATCCAAATTTAATAGCATTTTATTTGATAATTAGCCAAAAATAAATATATTAAAATATGAATTTATCTTGCTATCAATATCCCTACGCAAAAAAATAATCACTAATTCATCAAATATCGCCATTAATTCGTCCAAAATAAATACTGCCATTGATATTACTAGGATAAAAAGTAATTTCCTGCTATTTTTATTGATTTAAAATAAGCTATATTATTTGAAAGTATTTTAATTTTTTTATTTTAAAAAATTAATAAAAATATATATACGATGAGATTTAAATTCACATCAATTATATTAATAAAATATTTAATTTACTACACAGTTAAAATTTTATTTTAATGTATTTGTATAAATTTTAATTTTATTATGCATACTTTATTACCTCTATCAATTGTATATATTAATAATTTATTTGATTGATGATAACGTCATGATAAACAGTTTAATCTTTTTTTTTTCATTTTAATATCGCACATATTTCATGTGATACTATTATTAATTAATTTCAAATCATACATTTTATTATTTATTATATGTTTTTGTTAAACACATATTTGTCTTCTAAATTTGTGGTTTTCATACAAATACACATGTGATAGGAATTCTAGTATTAGGGTCTGTTTTTTTCACTGAAAATGGCTTTCAAAAAATAATTTCTGGAAAATGACTTACTTTTCTAGAAAAGTTAATATTTTCTGATATTTGGATGAATCTGTGTAAAATATTTTCTATTATTTGACAAATTTCTTAAAAACATTTCATAAAAGTTGTTTTCAATGAAATAAACATACATTGGAGATTTTCTTATCTTTTCATTGTTTAATTGAGTTTATTTTATATCTACAAATTTATATTTTACATTATTTTTTTATATATTAAAAATATTTTGTTAAATTTAAGTTCATTACAACGTTATTTTTTAGTTACATGACTACCAAGTGGGTATTTTTTATTTAAAAATGTGACATCAATAAAATTAAAATATTAAATAACAAATTAAAATAATAATTTATATTAATAATTTATTATATGACTAAATATAAATAATTAAATATGTATGTTTAATAATATTGAAAAATATAATATTTTATTTTAATATTTTTAATATTTTTAAAAATAAAAATAAAATTTATTATCAATATAATAATATTAAGCTTGATTTATGTTAATTTTTATATAAAAATAAAATTACCTATAGAGGAGCTCTTTTCCGAAAAATGACTTACACTTTTCAAAAGGGTAAGTCATTTTACAAGAAAAAGAGCTAATTTTACGTTGACGTGTAAGTCATTTTCCGTTGATCAAACTGTTTTCTGTTAAACAAACACAAGAAAATGGAAAAAATATTTTCCGTAAAACCCTTTACATGTAAACAAACGGACCCTTAATAATATTATTAATTGAGTTAGTGTCACAAGTTAACTCAACATCAGCTCATGATTGATAGCAACACCATGATAAACAATTGTGTTTATTTAATCTTCTTAATCTAATGTATTTATGTGTTTAAATTTTGTTTTACTTACAATTTATTTAATTTTTTTTTATTTTAACATTATACATATTTCATATGTTATTATTAATTAGTTTCACATCATACATTTCATTATTTATTATATATTGTTTTTAAGTGCACATATATATTCTAAATATATGGCTTCCACGTGCAAACGTGTGCGATAGAATTTTTAATTTTCAATAAAATAGTTGAGTTAATTAGGTTTAGATATTAAATTAACATTGTTTAATGCATCAATGTGATTTGTTTCTTCAAATAGTAATTTTTTAAACATTAATCTTATTATAGCTTCTTCTCATATATGTTCTTTTTTATACAAATCTAGAATTATCTATAGCCCCTCCCCAACCCTTAAATTGAAGGATAATACACTTCAACACATTCGAATCCACGTCCTCTTACACTGGTAATAATACCGATACCAATCGAGCTAAAACTCAATCGGCCTTTAAATAGTAAATTAAACTTATGTTGAAAGATAATGTTTTAATTAGTTGAGATAATTAAGTATAGCATTAAATACTGGTTGCTGCTATAATATAGTTTCTACACAGGCTTTTACATATAATATTATAAATTGATTTTAAATTTTATACAAATCCCTATACACAAAATTTGTATTAATACTAAAAAATTCTTTACTTTTATAAATTTATTGTAATAAACTTTTATTAATTAAATTATCTTTTAAATTAATTTAATACCATATAAATTTAAGGGGTTTTTTTTTACAATAATGATATGTATTCTTTTGTATTTTTATAATTAATTTTTTAAATCTTATATATGATACATCATTTACTTTCATTAGCAACATAATTAAAAATACGAAAGGAGATTTATTTATGTAAACACCCAAATTTCAAATAATTGCAAATATGAATATCAATAATTAATTCATGTTTGCTTTAGATATTCAATTTATTCTATTCTTAATTTATATTTATCATAATTCTAAAAATTAAACATTTATATTTTTTAAATTTTCTTAACATTTATAATTTTTACTTTCTTAATCGTAGTATTATTGAAATGTTATAATTTTTTTAATAAATAAATATAAAATGTTAAAATTGATACATACAACTGCATAGGATAAAAAAAAAAAAAAACTAGTTAGTGCATATAGTAGGATTTAATGAGTGTACCAAAATAATTTATAATTATATTTCGTTGTTGCAACTTGTGGCTGAGAGAAGAGAAGAGAAATGGTTCAATTCATTCAATTATGATATTATGCAAGAAGTTCATGAAAGACTTATCTCTTACAGGGTAACTAGATAAGGCATGAGGCATGAAGAGTTCTTTTTGAATTAAAGATTATATTTCGGTAGATAACGAAGGATTTGAGGGTGTGACCATTTCTAATAAGGAGATATTATGAGATTTTGAAAATAAAGCTATGACTTGTCAGAGTTGATGTTGGGCTTAAATCATTAATATTTATATTGTGATTATTTTTATAGATTTATTTTCTAAGTATAGATACACAAACTTAGATTAAGTATGAACTATGTTAATAATCTTTTTGAAGTGTAACATGTACGGTATAATTATAAATACAAATTTGAGTAACTACAAGTATCAAACTATTACAAACGAACTGTCCAAGTAACCACCAAATAGAATTAAACTGTTACAGCACAAACAAACTAAAAACTCATATAATTGTGCATGTTAACAATATTTATGTGCAAATTTTTATTGTTATTATTTCTACTATTGTGGCCACAACTCTTCCAAAACATAGTCAATCATGCATTCAATTGGTATCAGAGTAAACACATGAAATTAAATCATATGAAATATGTTTCAATGATTTTAATTGGATAAAATCTTATTTACCAAATTATTTAAATAAGATATTTAAAGAATTCGATTAAGGAGATACATATTATTTTCAAATAATATCATATTTAATTTTAAAATCGCTTAATCCTCCGAGAACATGATAGTGGTTATTCAAAATAGTTTGAATAAGACAAAAGGTTATTATCCTATTATTCGAACTTAGCCAAAATTCTATGTCTAGCACACGAGTTTTTCAAGAAAAATATTTGAAATATTCATGAGAGAATTCTAATCGTATTTGCTGGGTAAATTATGTAGAGGCCAAAGTTTTTCAAAGTTGTTACTAGAGGTTTGAAAATAGCATTTAGAACACACATTCTACATAGGCAGATTTGGCTCCTACAGTATCTAATAAAATTTTAAAATGTTTTCATTTGGAAATGTTATCTCACACTTGAATTATGGACAAGAAAGACCATTTTTTATTTTTTATTTTTGCTATGTTAACGGTGCTCCAATGACCTAATATTCTCAACATAACCTAACTTGTTCAAAAGTTAAGGACTGTTCTTTGACATTCCTCCTACCTTTGTAAATATTCCATTTTCCTTATTTGAGAGGTCTACTAACCTTTCTAAAGATCTTCAAGTAGCGTAGATGAACACTTAACCTGACTTCGTCAACTCTTATACTCCACATACTTTGTAATTAAAACTTTAGGTTGAAGTTTTTCCTTTTTCAACATGAGTTTCCACTAGAGCTATCTATGTTCAAGTGGCTCGCCTAGCTCAAATGTAAATAAAATTATTTTATTTAAATTTGATTATAAAAATATATAAATATTAATATAAAAATATATTATTTTATTATTTTTAAATAGTAATATGGGCTTTTTGGGCGAGACAAGCCCGAGCTTGGAACATTTTATAAAATTGGGCCCTAACCTAACCCATGTACACATCTAGTTTCCACACAAGTTTAATCAAAAGGGTTTTGAAACTTTGTATCTTTAAGCCCCAACCCACCTTCATTTTTTTCTGTTTGATTAAGGTTTCTCAATAGACACAATGGAGCTTCCTTTTATTCTCATCCCACCACAAAGGAAATTTTTATTAATGCGTTCGAGATCTTTAGAGGGAATCAAGCAGCTTTGCACATAGAAAATAAGTATTGTAGCAGTGGTGGGTTGTATGAGTGTGAGTCTACCTACAAGGAACAACAAGCTAGCTTTTCACACATTCCAACTTTCTCCATAATAAAACAATAGAAATGTTTCACTCTTTTGTGATGGATTAAGATACCCCATACTAGTCTCAAAGATGTTCAAAATTTGGGAAACCAAATCACATTGCATCCAGTGAAGTTAATCAAATTTTATCTCACCATTTTCGAAAAGTTTGTTGCTTTAACCACTAGAAAAGGGGATTTATGAAATTTCTATTTTCTATAATTAACAGTGTTTAAAATAGATAGGAGACATATCTATTAACAATAGTTCCTTCCTTTGATTTATTTCCCATTATTACTCAAGAAGCCCATATTTTTATTAAATCTTCTTTGCTTAACAGTGGGCAAGTGAAAAAAGAAAGTACTTCTCTCACTCATTATGATTCGGCTTTGTTTAACTATACTTTTGAAAAACACTTTTAGCTTAAAAACCACTCTTGAATTTAAAGTTGTGCTAAATAAGCACCATTTACTTGAAAATTTTGACTTCTAAACAGCACTTTTGCTTAGATGGAAAAGTTAAAAATTTTAACTTTTTAATTTGGCTGCTAATTTATTTTTTCATCCTCCATTTTTCTTCTCCCAAAACACACGGTATACTTCCAATTTCTTTTTCGTTTTTTCTTTCAAAATCGGTTCTCTGGTTCTCCTTCTCTTTTATTTTATTTGATTCTTCCATTTTCTTTAAGGTTTTTGCTGCTACTCTCTCTCTCTCTTTCTTTCTACTCCCCTAATCCCATCTTCTCATTTCAACTCTCCATTTAATTTTTTTTTTGTTTTTTCCCCATATCAGGTTAAACTATTTTTGGTTGCTGCTTTTTGTGTTAGCTTCTTTTCTACAAATCTCAGGTTAGCTTCTTTTTGTGTTATAGTTTGTTGGGTTTATATATATATATATATATATTCCATTTTTAACTGCAATTTGTCCTCTCATGGAGTATCCTGGAAATTTTAGATTAGTTTTTGGGATTTCATTTCACTAGGATTCAACCTTCTAGATAACTATTTGATAGATTAAGGATCCTTCAAAAATAGATTAGTAGGTGTTCGGCAATTTGTAGCTGATAATACAAATACTTCATCTCATACACTTTCAACCCTAGAACATAATTTTGCCAATTCTAGTTCAAACTTCATCTCACTTTACCATGATTTAACATTGTATCAAACTGCTAGTGTCACGGGGCTAGATCTTTTGTTGTCTCGCGATACATGTGGCCTTAGGCGATCCGTTCGTTCCAAACTTGCCTAAGTCAGTCTAACCACCACAAGTGAGGATTCCTTTAGAATTCCTCCAAGGTACCAATTTATATAGCGAAAGCAATTGTGCCAAAAGAAACCACAAAAGAATAACAGAAAGCCACAGAAAAAAATGCACGAGAGGTGTTTGAGTAAATGCTCTCAAAATGCTCTTATTCACAAAGAATAATAAAACAATGTATGAATGAAGTGAGTTACAAGTGAGCGGGAGGCTCTCTATTTATAGTTAAGTTCCCCTAAAACCTACGGTCTAGATTAAGTTACATCGACGGACGAGATTAACATATCCTTTAAATCATGGAATCTACAAGATATACAATATCAAATCTAATCTGATCCATACAAGATATGATTCTTATCAATCTTCTAAGATTAGTTCCCATATTTACCAAGGTAGCTTATGTTGTCATATCTTCATCATTGGGCCACCCAGGTTTCAATCTGACAGGCTTCTTCAACAGTTTTTTGAATTTGACCAGTTCTCGTGGGCTAAATGATCCCCATCTAATCGATAGACCTCCATGGGGTGCATCTTGTACCATGGTCACAAGCTTTGCATTTTGGCTCGTGACACTAGAATCTTCAATGAACCTCCCCATTACAACTTTTCAATCAAAGAACAAGGGAAGCACTAGATTCGCCTTCATTTCTTTCGATTTGTATTCGAAGAGTATGATATGAGCAAGGCTAAATTCTTTGTTTCAGCTCAAAACTTTAGCCTTACTAGAGAACCCCAATCAAGGAATGTTTATATTGTTAAGCAATACTGCTTAAACATTACTTCTAATAACTTGATTCTTAGTTTTATCCCTAAATCTAAGTCATTTGCTTTCATAGGAATAAACAGAACTTATCTTTATTTGCAGGATATAAAATTTTTATCCTTAGAACAATCATTTAGCATTTGGAATAATCATGTAATTCAATAGTTTCTTTGTAAGAAATATATGTATTTATCTTATTTGATTCCATGGCTAATTAGAACCCTATAATTAACCATTATAATAAACTAACTAATCATTTCCATCTTTCTTCATTGGTGTTCAACTTTATTTATTCTTTCTAGCACATGCAATCAATTAAGAAAAATTCAAGCATTTTGTTTTATTACACATAATTGGCTATGCATAGGATGTGAAATGGATTCAAACAATCACTATATTGCCAATTACTGAGAAGGGTGCACTCACTACTGAAGATAGGTGTTTCAGTTGTATAAGATGTGTATGATGGAGAAAGTGATGATGATGATGAATCAAACAATTCAAGTGATTTTGAAATGGAATTAATAAGAGATGTTATAGCTTCTAGTTTAATAAATTCACTTTAAATTGTAAATGCTAATGTAAAATTTTTAATATTTATATTTGGTATTTAAATATTACCCCTTTTTGAAACTTTAATCTAAATACATTAGGTTTATGTTTTCTATCTTATGTTAATATCTAATATAGGTTATATATTCAAATTACATTTTTAAATAAAATAATATAGATGTTTTAAAATCATTAATTAAAAATAAAAAAAAGCATTTTTAAAAATAATAAAATTGTGTTAATATCTAATTACAAATATTTAATGGTTATATTTAAATATTTAAAATATAGTTTATATATTCTAATTAAATTTTATAAATAATTAATATAAATTACTAAGAAATATTTAAAATTTATATTTCATATATTAAAATATTAACAATAAGTTAAATAAATCATTTGTATATTATTGCTAAAATATCATAATATTAACTAATTTAAACATTATTTAAATGTATTTTTGTTACTTTATAATACTATGTCTAAAATAGATATTTTATTCTCAAAAGCGCTTTTTAATAGCAATACTAAATATTTAAATATTAAACTAAACTTTTCAAAAATATTTTTCCACGACACTTTTTAGAAGTACTCCAAAAACAATGCTAAACTAACACTCAATTCACTTTAGATTTGAGCGTTCATAGTTCTTCCACTTCTTTAATGAGTGTTGTTTGTAATTAGTAAAGGGATTAATTTGAGCTTAACTCAAGTGTTTCCTTAATGATTCGTTTCTTCTTTATAAAACATATTTCTAAAAGTGTTATGATTTCATCCCTTAAAATATGAAAACCATGCTTTGGTTTTGGTAGGTACAGAAACCATATTGGATGCTTTATCCCCATCTTGTAAAATCGAATGCAATCCCACTTTTTAAGGTTAAGGTTGAGCAAAATATGACAGCCATGCAATATAACTCTATGTCAACGCGTAACTACCACCTCTATTAGGAGTCTGCAAAAACACAGCAAGTCTCTATTGCATTAAATTCAGAGGATTTTTAAGGTCTGACCCACTAAAGCCCCAATCCATCAAATGGCAATCATAGAAAGTCCAAAATCCCACTAGGGATAGGGGTAGACCACTCTTGTGGGAGATTATGCATATAAGAAACAATTTTCATATTACCCCAAAAATAATTAAAGTTCAAAAAACCTAGGACTAGACAAGATCCAATTATGATTAGAAGAGTGTAACTTGAAGATTGTGTGAGTCTTTTTACTTGGTGTTGCAAACCTCAATGTTTAAGATCCACAATCTTTTTTCAGATATCAAAATAAGAGGCAGTCAATAATTTATCTAATAAAGAGTGTTACTTTCTTATCAGCACCTAATAAAAGGTTAGGTATCAATACATCTCTTGTACCGTTGAAATTAATTGATATATGAAGTTAAATAAATAAATTACTGATGATCATCATGATGTTTAACAGTATAAAAAGTCCTAGAAAAATTTTAAAGAAAAAAACTAATTTAAGTCCTTTCCAACTTTTTACACCAAATTAAGCTCCTGAACTGATAATTTTGATAAGTGAACGTTGACCGTTAGAAATAATAGCAACACTGACATGGTCGTTAAAGGTCGCTGAGTTGGAAAACATATGATGATGTGTCAATTCATATCAACATTAATTGCTAATGTCGCACTCAAAATAAAAAAATTCAACTTTTTTAAAAAAATATATTTTAAAAAATTCAAATTTAAAATCACCTTAAAAAATGAATGTCCTAAAATTATAATTTTTATATAAAAAGAAAAACACACGGGCTTTTGTTTTTGTCTCAACCAGTCCTGGATTTTGATTTGTCGAAAGAATTCTAGTACTTTGGTGTGAAAATTGTTGAAGGCATGATGCTTCTCCATTTTTTTCATTCATGATTAATCCTATCATTTCATTAATTAATATTGCTGCCTTATATTTGGTGTTTTCCTCCACCAGCATTTGATATTTTTATATTTTGGGTAAACTCCAAAAATAGTCATTCAACTATGCCCTTAGTTCTATTTTGATCACTTAACTATTAATTTTTTCAATTTAGTCATTCAACTTTTCGAAATTAAATATTTTTAGTTGCCTTTTTTATTGGAAAATAACAAATTTAGCCCTTCAGTATTTACACATTCTATCAATTAGATCCTAAAGCTACAAAATTCAACAAATTTAACCTTTTAACATTTATAAAATTTACTGATTTAATTCTAATTCTAAAAGTTAAAAAAATATTTTAAAAATAATCAATAAAGTTGTTTATAGTTTACAGAATGAATTTTGAAAAAGGTGTAAACAATGGTGGTGGATCAAGACCTGGAAGGTAAGAAGGCAAAAACTCTTGATTATGAATGAAAGCAACAAAATATAGTTCATAAAGTTAATTACAGTTTTATGGTTTAGTTTTCTTCTAACCTTCCATTATGGAGATGAGATTTGGGCTTTCTAGTTTGATTATCATAATTCTTTTTTTATTAATGGTAGTCAACATGGTGTTGACTTTTTGTCTGAATTTTCTTTTTGGTGATATAGAAGTTGGGTCTGAGGAGAGCAAACTACAAAATTAAAGTTGGTTTGTCGTATGAATTTTTTTTAATATTTTCCCTTTTGAATTAGAGTTATATTGAATTTTAAAATTCGAATTAAAATGATAATTTTATTTTAATTGAGGGTTGAGTTTGTTGAATCTTTTAGATTTAGGATCAAATTGTTAGTATGTGTAAATATTAAAGGATAAATTATTATTAAGTTAATAAAAAGATGGCCTACATCACTTATCTCACGGGGAGTGACTAAAATATTTAATTTTAAAAAATTGAATGACTATATCAAAAAATAATAATAGTTGGGTGACTAAAAAATAGAACCAAAGGCATAGTAGGGTGACTATTTTTGTAGTTTACCCTCACTTTTTATTTATTTATAATTTTTAATAAATTTGATATTTTTTTTTCTTTTTATAATTTTAAAATTATTCTAGATAAATGGATGAATGAAGATGGACAATCATTTGTTCAAGTTTGATTCTAAACTTGAATTTTTTAAAAAAAATTTAAAATTTTATTTTCTTCTAAATTTTGAATCGGTGTGGATGTGAATTACCATGTTAGCATTCAATTGCTAATTTAGTGACTTTTAACAGTCATGTCAATTAATATATGTAAGAAGATGAGAGGGACTTAATTGAATTTTTAAAATTATTTTAAATAATAATAGAAATAGGTTTTTTTATCGGAATAAAATAAGAGGAAAGAAAAAATAAGAAGAGAGAGAAAGTGGAAGTGGAAGTAAAAGAAAGAAATAATAGTGGATTTTATGATACTTCCTTACCTTGGCCTATTATTGCCGTAGCCACGAGAAGCGACCTTTGGACCTCAATCTCTGTCTTTCTGTTTCTCTGTTTTGTATTATTATTTTTTCCTTTGTGTCATCAATGGCGAGCAGATACTGGGTGGTGTCTCTTCCGGTTCAGAACTCAGCCTCCACTCTTTGGAATAACTTACAGGATCAAATCTCCAAGCATTCCTTCGACACTCCTCTCTACCGAGTATCTATCTATCTTGTTTCTTTTCTGTTCCTCTCTCCCTCAATTAGATCTGATTTCCTAATCCTTCTCTTTTGATTGCAGTTCAATATACCCAATCTCCGTGTTGGAACTCTAGATTCCCTACTTGCTCTCAGTGATGATCTCTTGAAAGTAATTTCCCTCCCTTTACTCATTCAATTCTTCCTCAATTTATTTTCTTTCTGCTTTTTCTTCACCGAATTCTTGTCTACCTTAGATCTGTTCTTTTTCTAATGATTACACCGAAGCCCTCAGATTAATTTTTTATCAACTTCTGATTTAGGCACTCTTGATTTGCTTTTGAGTTTTAATCTTTTATTTCCTCCTTTTCTTTTGGTGATTTCGATGTATGTGCAGTCAAATACCTTTATCGAAGGAGTTTCCCACAAGATCAGGAGGCAGATCGAGGAACTGGAGAGGGTATCTGGCTTGGAAACCAATGCTCTCACTGTTGATGGAGTGCCCGTTGATTCTTATCTAACCAGGTAAAATTTTTCCTAACTTCAATAAATGGATGTGGCATTCGTTATGAATCTGATAGGGTATTATGGATGATGGGTTTCAATTCAACTTGGTTTTGGTGATTTGATGGCAGGTTTGTTTGGGATGAAGCAAAGTACCCAACTATGTCCCCTTTGAGGGAAATTGTTGATGGTATTCACACTCAAGTGGCAAAGATTGAGGATGATCTCAAGGTAGTAATTCCTTTTCTGGATTTTCTTATTTATACACCTTAATGCATGTTGGTTTTTTACTCGAATAGGTTGAATGGGAATTTGGGCCTTAAAGTGTTGTTTATTATGTTAGGTTCGTGTTGCTGAGTATAACAATGTGCGCGGGCAGCTTAATGCCATCAACCGAAAGCAAAGTGGAAGGTGTGACTACTGCTTCACTTGATTGTTGCATATGCCAGAATGTTTTGGTTTAATAGCTGATTTATTTCTGCCTATTTTAGCTTGGCTGTTCGTGATCTATCTAATCTAGTGAAGCCAGAGGATATCATTACTTCGGAACACCTGGTGACTCTCCTTGCAGTTGTTCCTAAGTATTCTCAGAAGGATTGGTTGTCAAGTTACGAAACATTGACTACCTATGTGGTAAAGCAATATCATTCTTCGCTCAAAGTGCTAACTCTAGCTGTCAATTCATAGCCGCTTGCTATATAAAATGCTACCTGCCAGAGCAGTTATTCTTGTGATATTTTTGAAGCATCTGTGGTGCAGGAACTTTTTATTTATTTATTACTGTATTATTTATTTATTATTTTTTTCATTAACATATGACAGACGGCTAGGATTGTTAGTTATTTTTAGAATTTAAATCTAGGGCTACGAATAAAGTTTTATTTACAAGAAAGCTTAGTAACTTTACATGCAAGAAAACCTAGTATATATAAGCAGTAAGCTTTACAGTCAATAACTTTATTATTTTTGTTCTTATTATTTTCTTTAAATTAAAAGTGAGAAACTCCCTATCTTTTCATTACTGTTGTTTTCTCCCTAAACCACATCAATTTTGGTATGAGAACCTACCTAGATTCTAGTGTTTACAGTTGGGTTTGCCTTTTAAGCCATGGTTAGACACATTAGAGGTCAAGGAACAGGAAATCAGGGTCAAGAAACAATATTGGCTGCAATAAGACGTGCCTTGAAGAATTGTCATGTGCAATTTATGCTAGGTTGCCACAAGATCTGCCTAGCTAGATTGCATGTGTCAATTCTTCAATCGCACATTGTATCGCAGCCAATTCTGTTTTCTGGCCCTGATTTTCTATTCATAATGCCAATCTGGAAGAGTTGAACATTGTGATGCGGACCAGTTATTCCAGTTTATTGCTAGTGATGCAAGAAATAGAGTTTTTATTTTGGGGATTAAATTTGTAGCTTTATTGATGATAAAGAGTTGTTTTAGCCTATGTTGCTCGGACTCTTCATTCTTCTTGAAGCACCTGTGTTCAATACTCATGTCCGACACATGAAAACGAGGATATGATGTTCCAGGATTCTCCAAATACAAATCTAATTACACCCATGTCCTATACATACTTGTATCTGACACTCACACTCAAGTTCGAGTAGCATAGGTTTTAGCTTCTTATCTAGAACTATTTCTCATATTGATTGTAGCATTCACTCTTTATATCGGCAAACTCGTACCTATTAAACTTAATTATTGTATGTTGAAGTCATTCTGTGTAACAAAGCAATGCATTTTCAGGTCCCTAGGTCCTCCAAGAAGTTGTATGAAGATAATGAATATGCTCTCTACACTGTTACATTATTTGGTCGTGTTGCAGACAATTTCAGAACTAGCGCACGTGAAAGAGGCTTCCAAGTGAGTACATTCAATGGTTGTTTTTTTCTATACGAGTACTAGTTTTTGGCCATTCCATGTATGGAGTACATATTCTTAAATTTAAAAAATAAAATAACTCATTTGGAGGATATTATATTCCCATCTTTTTGGTGCATTTCTTTTGATGCCATTCAGGTTCGTGATTTTGAATATAGTCCAGAAGCACAAGAGAGCCGAAAGCAGGAAATAGAAAAATTGGTACAAGACCAAGATATGTTGCGAAGCTCTCTTTTGCTATGGTGCTATGCTAGTTATGGAGAGGTATTGTGTATTTTCCATTTCCTTTGATATTCTCGAGTCTTTCTAAGTTTTGAAACTGTTTTTTTGAATAAGATGCTTGCCTGTAGGTTTTCAGCTCCTGGATGCACTTTTGTGCTGTACGCGTCTTTGCAGAGAGCATTCTGAGATATGGTTTACCACCATCTTTCTTGGTAATTGTGAACTCCTTGATTTCTTTTATTGTTTCTGAATCAACATTTGGTAGATGTGTCTGACTGCTGTTTTTGAACTGATATCAGGCCTGTGTTTTATCCCCATCTGTGAAGGGTGAGAAGAAAGTGCGGAGCATCCTGGAAGGGTTATGTGATAGTGCAAACAGGCAAGTGTAAAAGGCCTCTATTTTTATTTTTGGTGTGTATGTTGTAAAAATGTTGAAACATGGGGTCAGGCTGCTGTCATGGCTACATTTTGCTAATCTGTCCGTTCAACTGGAAATTTTGTTGAAATGAGTTATAATACACATAGTGCGTTTTCTCAGTTTGTGTGTACATGAATAACAATGGGCATGCATGCATGCAAATCCTGAAGATACCGAGGTAATAGGTGATAGTACAAAATCATTGTGAAGTCCTGAAAACAGTTGCCTAGGTAGATTGGTTTACTAAAGTTATACCCTTAGATTGATCCCCTGATTTGACATTGATCTAATCCTCTCCTTAAACAAAAAATGCAGTACATACTGGAAGACTGAAGATGAAGGTGGAGCAATGGCTGGTTTAGGAGGTGACACTGACGCCCATCCCTATGTCTCCTTCACGATCAACCTTGCTTGAAACTGTTGTTGGTTTCTTCAAGTATATTCATCAAGACATCAGTAATCATAATAATAATAACAGTTAATAATAAGAAGAAATAAGGTAAAGCGTTGGAGATGCATTTGCTGTCTGTATATTTGGTTTGATAGATCGATTCTTTAGTTATTTATGGGCATACTCCCCTCATCTCAGCATACCCTGCCTGCCTTCCTTTCCAGGAAAGGTTAGGGAAGAGAAGAGAAGCTCCATTTTAAGGATTTTTGTGGAATATGGTGGATGAACCCTTGTGGAGAAGCTGTCTGCAACTTTTGTATTCTAAATTTTCGAAGCCTTTTAAAAATTTATTTATTCATATATATTATTACAAGTAAGATTTTGATTTCAGTAAATGAATTGAGTCGATGACAAATCAGTGAATTTAAATTTTTATATTAAACTGACTGTTTATTTACCTATACCTTTTAATAAATGTGTAAAATTAATTCACAAATCTTCACATACTGTCTCCTCGGTGCAAATCAGCTTAGAGGCCTCTCATTCTACGTTAAAGTGATTCATAGAGAAATCAATGTTTCCTTCCATCCAATTAAGATTTTTGGTTAAAATATGCCACAAGTCCTTATGATTTTCGTAAATTTAATTTTTGTATTTTCATTTTTAGGAGTTTAATCCTCTTACCTTTCAGATTCAAATTTTAGTTTAAATTGTTAAAGAATTTTTTGTTAAATTTAAGTTCTATATGTCATATTTTAGTTATATTACTACCAAGTGATAAAAAAATATTAAGAATTAAATTTTAAATTTGTGAAGATTACAAAAACATTTGACATTTTAACCAAAAGCTTTAAACCAAGGCCAGAAAAAAATAAGTGAAATATCACTTCTAACTATCAATAAGACCGAAAGCTTTCCACACTCGCAACCAATCCTATGAGAAGGTTTTGCAGGCCTATTAAAACACTGAACACCCCAATTGGTATAACAAAGTATTTATATTGATTCATTAAAGAAGGATTCCAAATTGAGCAGCAGTTATCTTACCACTTCACTTAAAAGAAATTGTTAGTTGAGCATTAATGTAACAGTACAAATCATGGCATAGCTTTAACTCCAAAGAATGATGATTTATTATTATTACCTGCTGCCGGCAGATGCTTGGTTTCTTCTTGTTTTGGAATTAGAATCGAATTGTATTTGTTTAGCTGTATGTATCTGAAAATAAAATACCTACTCTTCTCTCACAATTCATCCATCAACCATCTAACTCTGCTCAATCTGTACTGTTAGAAGGTACTGATGCATGCATCCCTTCATATCACTCCTTAGGATGGAATGGAGCATCTCAACAGTCGGCTCTCTTTTCACACTTTGGACTCAAATTTCTTACATCCCAAATCCTTTAGACAGCCCTCATCAACACCTTGTCAATCCATGTCAAAGATGTATATATGTCACCAATAATCTCCACAGGAACAGAATCCATCTTTGAAATGATGGAATCGTTTTGAATCTCTTACAACAATTTCCCGGTCAACAATCTTTGAAATCAACTTAATGAAGGTATGACAGTCCCCACAAATCCTAAGATTCTTAATAACATGGATTGTTGCACCAGGAACCGTATGCATAATTGCAAACACAACCGCCAACTTCTCACTATGAACCCGCAATGTCAGTCTTTTCTCTTCCTCATCAACATCATAGAGAACTGATGTCAACTTGGGTGTATAACCAACTCCTTGCAGCTTCACATATAGATCTTCCAGATACTCGTATATTTTCTTATGTTGAGGATGCTCTTTATCTCCAACCAAGAAAACATGTATCCTCCCTTTCAGTTCAACCAAACTGAATCCAGGATGTTTAACCAACCCACGATCCTTCATAAGAATTCTCATTCTCTCGACGTCTTCCCACCTTCCAGCATCAGCGTATATGTTAGAAAGTAAGACATAGTACCCGCAATTATTCGAGTCTAATTCAAACAACTTATTGGCAGAAATCTCTGCAAGCTCCACATTCTTGTGAATCCTACAAGCCGCAAGAAGTGAGCCCCAGATTACAAAATCAGGTGTTACCTTCATTTGCTTGATCAAGTTGTACGCATGGTTGAGATGTCCAGCTCGTCCGAGAAGATCAACCATGCAACTATAATGTTCCAACCCAGGTTCTACTTTGAATTCTTCCTTCATTGCATTAAAACAATCCCAACCCTCTTGTACCAGACCTGCATGGCTACAAGCTGCAAGAACTGACACGAAAGTTATGTAATTTGGTGTGACCCTATCACTTATCATCTTGTAGAAGACCTCCAAAGCTTCTTTGGCACGGCCATGCATTCCATAACCAGCAATCAGGGCAGTCCAGGACCTAACATTCTTCTCTCTCATACAATTAAATACCCTCCTTGCCATTTCAACTTTCCCGCATTTGCAATACATGTCAATAATGCAGGTTCCCAATATCACATTATTCTCCAAATCCATCTTTATAACCTATGTAGAAAAGCACAAATCCTAGACCCCATTAAAGACTTGACACTTCACAAAATAATTCTACCAAGAGATTAATTATATTAGGGAAAGTAAAGAAACTGTAATAGTACCTGGTCATGCACACACTTGCCGACTTGCAAAGCACCAGAATGAGCACAAGCTAACAGCACAGAAGAAAGTGTAATGACATTGTAATTGACATTATTATCCCTTACCATCCCATAGAAAGCCTCCAAAGCCTCATTAGACAATCCATTTTGTGCATAAACAGAAATCATAGAATTCCAAGAAACCTCATCCTTCTCAACCATCGCATCAAACACTTTCCTAGACAGAGCCACATCCCCTCTTTTAGCATATGCATCCAGCAATGTATTTCCAACACCCACTTCTCCATCAAATCCCTTCTTTATGACCATTCCATGAGCCCCTTCACTTGCTCCTTTTATAGGAAAACGAGAACAAGCCGAAAGGACAGAAACAATAGCTACTGAATCAATAAAAACGTGTTCGTTTGCAACATGTCTATCATTTTCACTTTCCTGAATCAACAATTCCTTGAAAAGCAATAAAGCTTGACGGGGATTATTGTTCTGGACATATCCTGTAATCATAGAAGTCCAAGACACGATATTTCGTTGAGGAATTTGATCAAATAAGATTCGGGCATCTCTGAGTTGGCCACATTTTGAGTACATATCAATGAGAGCTGAGGATACAAAGAGGTCAGAGTGATAGCCAAAGATTAAAGCTTGTTGGTGGGTTTGTTTTCCGGAATAAAGATCAAGCAAAGCGGAGCAAGCCTTGATAGTGCAAGGGAAAGTGGATCGGTTCGGTTTAAGAGAAAGCTTGCGCATTGAATGGAAGGCTTTGAGAGCTTGGGTAGAGTCGCCAGCGCGAGCTAAGTCGGCGATGATTGAGTTCCAAGAGGAGACGCTGGATTTGTCTAAGTATTTGTTGAACCATATTGTGAGGTTGGAGTTCGTTGAGAAGTGACTTTTCAAAGCAGTTTTGGTGAATGCTGAACTTGGATTTACAATCTTCATTGGCTTCAGCTTTGTGTTTGAATTTCAAGTTGCCAGTGCAGTGCTGCTTTCCTGTAAGTTATATACTTACTATTTTGACGTATTGTGGGGAAAATTCAAGCAGCATCCATAACATATTTATGAAATCACCACTAGAATTTCTTTTCTTTTTCAATAATTTATTACAGTGGTATATACTGTTATAACAGAGGCCCATATTTTCCGTACATGATTATACATTCTTTCTGGTGCCAATTTTAGGAAGGCAAACAGCCGTTGATACCTACAGCTTTCAAATCATATCCATAATGGTGCCGGAGTTGCCCTCCTCAGTTCGAATCTGAAGCAGCTCTTCTTGGAGTTGGTAAGTTTGAAAATGAAGAAGCGCATTGAGTGACTAAAGAGAAGCTGAATCAACTTCTGTACACAATGTTGTTAGATTGAAGTATTGGTTGGATCTAAAAAACCGATTGAATAGATAGTTAAAATGGTTTTCTCTATTTTCTAAAATTTTTCTAATAATTTATTTAATTAACCAACCTGAAAATCAGTAGATCAGTTCTAAAAGAGAGTATGAAAAAAAAAGGGAAGGAAGGAGGTGTTAAGATTAGATTAATTGTCACAAAATTACTGAAATACCGCTGTTTAGGAGGAACTCTGTTCACTTTTCCATGTTTTGATGACTTGGGGATTGGGTTCACGTACTGCAGCAGCAAATGACAGTAACGTAATACTGTCATCCCCTCCGCTGCCGTTTCTGTCAGGTTCAGGTTCTAACAAGATTGGCTTAAGCTTCTAATTCTAATTCTAAAGCAGAAGCAATTGATGAAAGTTGCAGACAAACTTTATACCCTTTATTAGACTCACATGCTTAGTCCATACACACCTGGTCAGCTCACGGTGCCCACAACAGTTTGCAAATTCCACACTATACAAAATTACATCTCTCAATTGTAAAAACAAACTGCAGGCAGCCACTTATGCATCAACTATTCTCTTGAAAGTAGTAGACATCAGGTCAACTTCAAATTCCATGACAAAGGTCCGGATTTCCATCGGAGCAAGCTCCACCTCCAATTTTTTTGGATCAACTGGTGCACCTCTCACCACCTTGGGATTTTCATTTTGATTTTCACTTTCTCCTTCTACTTTCCAAACAAGCCTCCTCTTCTCCATTTCTTCTTTTTCTTGATTCGCAGATAAGCTCAACTCTCTCACCTTCGCTATCTAAACAAATGCATCATCACTATAGACATTACCACTACTTCAAATTTAAATGGTTTCTAAAATAAATAAACAAAAAGACAATGAAGTGGAGCCTGGAAACTTATTTGCCTGTACCTTCTTGCCTGGAAACAGCTTCTTCAGTTCCACTTCACTCATTACAGAAAGATCACTGTCCTCTCCAACCTGTGTAATCCAATAAATGTTTGTATAGAAGGTTATTTAATTAAAACTACTTTGTTATGGAAAAGAAATAAGGAAAACAAACAACTATAAATTAATCCAGGGCTCTTCTGCACCATCGCAGGGCTGGCTGGCTGTCCTTAAACACCATTTACAGTTAAAAGAATATATATGATGTCGACTGAATTCATGGTAACACTTGTTCCTGAATTGTGAAAACCATTCCTATTTCCTTTGAGATTGAAGGGTAAAAGTTTTCTCAAAGCATGTACAAGATGGAATTAAGTGAAGAGTAAAAGGCTAACCTCGTATAAATGTGCCAACCTAAGGAGGACTTTTCCATCATCAAGCTCCTGTATAGAACAGGAATATAAGTTAGAAAGGAAAGGGGAATGCAAGTAACTTGCATGTCATAATTTACCACACCACTATAGACTTTTGCAGAATGCACCTTTGCCTTAAACTCAATATAATGCAAGTATAACAAAATAATGGATAATTGTGCATTTCGCTTTTCCCGTCCATGAAAATACCATCTACCTGAAGAGTTATAAGTGCAACATTATCAGGTAAACTATAGGAGGCATCAATCGCAGAAAATGTGGGTGTGTGAGAACTCATCCAGTTCTCTCCATCCTGCCAAGACAATTTGGCTAGTTAAAAACAAATCTCCATGACTAGAATAAATGTGGAAAAACAGAAATAAAGGAAAAAGAAAGCAACCTCTTCTGCAAATGCTAAGAGGAGGGGTGAGTATATCTCTTGGCCAAAAGAACGACGCCACTTAGCACCCTCTCCGAGTGGGTCAATTCTGTAATAATATTTTCCTTGGACCTGGATGTGTTTTGGTGAAACAAAAAGCAGGCTGATTATTAGGAGAATAAAAGCACAATTTGTAGACAAAACTACACTTGAAGATGTTAAAGCAAAAGTTGAAGTCATTTTATACATACAAACAAGTTATTAACCCCTAGATAAAAAACCATGGTTATCGGCAATAAGTGAAACTAACTTCATTTCAACTATTTGTCAACAACCTCTTGAGAATCATGCAAACCATCATCAACCAGGGGTCTTAAGAGACAAGTTAGAGCCAAACTGATAAAGGAAAATGTCAATTACCACAAACAGGATCTGGATAATTTTTACTTACAGCTAGTCCTCTGCAATCATCAAGAACGCAGACTGTTTCATTTAGAGCCTCATCAACACCTCTAGAGTCATCAAGGAGCAGCCTCCTACGTGGCAATAGAAATCCAAAATCATAATTCTCACCAACTATCAGGTATGCAAGTATTATACACTTGGCCATGTCATAGAAACCCACACCTTTTACGTATTGCCTTCGGGAATTTTCAATATCCACCAAGTGCTATGGTCAAGGTAATATAAGAGTAACTGAAAACCAAGTAAAGGACAGATGAAAGCAAACCTGTGGAGCATCAACTCTATTTGTCCATCCACTATGCTAGATCCTCCTAGAGATCGATCTACCAGGACCGAAAATTCTTTCTTACTATCACGAATGTAAATTCCTAAATTAATCTGCATGGGTAAAAATGCTATATGTCAAAATAGAGTCTCTCATTAACAGCAATTCTCTAAAAGTATAAACTTATCTTTTGGCGCAAAGTTACTGATGGAAAGAACATACTGGGTAATAATTTCCAGCGACTGGTTGGTTTACTTCCAGGTCCCAGTCTGTCCTAAAATCACGAATCTGCAAAAGAAAAATAAAGATGGGTTGGAGTGGAGGGGAATTAAAAGTCCATAGTTTGTTACTGCTAAAAATAAGTAGTTAACAAGCGCAAACTTAAGAAGTGTTTCTTTGCATTCTAGATTAACACAATTAACTTACTATAATATATTTCTTTCATAATCTATCTTGGAACATGAAGGCATAGCCCAAATCTGGACTAAAGTTTGAGGCTAACAACCAGTCTGTGTCTCAAGATGGTATTCAAACAATAACATTTAAGGCTTAACACTGCAGCATGCAATCAACATACCCGTTTAATAAAATCACGTCCATTAGAATCAGTGTAGAATGTTTTGCTGTTTTCCAGAGAAGTTGTTATCTGAGTTGCTACTTCTTTTCCAAATCCATCATCAATTGGCACAGGCCCAACCTGAGAGTCAAACACGATTAATGCATACAATCCAACATGCATGTTTTTTTTCTTATAAGATGGTGACAATAAAAGTAAAATGCATACAAAAACAAATAAATGAAAGAAAAAAAAAAAAAGAAAAATGGTCACTAAGCGTCAAATACTCAAGAGACTTTTATAAAGCCACAAAGCTGAGCAGGCCATTTGGTAAACTTACAATGAACTCAACTTCAACATGCTCCTTCTCCTTGTAAAGTCTAGTAGTCTGCAAAACATATGCCAGTAAGAAAGCTACATTCTCTAAAAAAGATAAGAGATCTGAAACTGCGAGAATAGGATATCTGTTTAGATTGGAAGAAAGCATCATAAAATTGTGAAAGAGCTCTACTTCTAACTCTTCATGATTCGGTTAGTTTCATCCGCCAGCATAAAGCATTACTTAGCCACATTTTATCTAATATTAGTTCGGGAGAAAACAGAATTCTAAAGGGGAAAAAAAATACACCAACAAAAAATAAGCATCAGACAAGGCAAGACACCTGAAATATCCACGGATTGATCTGCTGATGCACCTCATTTATCAATGGTCCTTGAATAACAGTCAATGAGGCCTGAGACTCAACAAGAAGTATTAGTTTATAGATAAGGTAATTATGTGTTTGAACAAAAACTTCTTTAAATAAAACCACAGACCTGTTCAGCTTTTATGTGGTATGTGCCATTTGGACGGAAGACATATGCCCCAGAGTTCTTGTAAAAGTACCAAAATTTTTATATGAGAACAACCAACAAAGGGATACCTAGTGTTTTACTTAATTGCCAAGCAGGCAACAGTGCAATAAGAGAACATAGAATGCTAGTTTGTAACGCATGAGGAACTTCAATGTTACATATCGTTACCTGGGGTGCTTTGTCGTTAACTCCATTATATCCAGTGTAATAGCTAAATGATTGTTCCACTGATTCCTCAACCTTCAAAAGTTTCAATCAAGCATTAGCCACACAGATTTTTAGCCACACAGCAATACTGATGTGACAATTGAAACAACCTTTTATATTCATTTGTAATCACAGTTGAAACGACACCAACATAAAGATATGCTTCAAGGAAGATAAAGCATCAAATAAGCAACACTAATTATGTATTACCCACCAAGTTTCTGTTGTTGACATAATTTATGATCTTCCCTGAAGGAGCTGAAATAGTAAGCTTTAAATTTCCTTCACCAACTTCAATAGCTGGTTTCTCACTCTTCTGAATTTTGTATATAGATGATTTGGTTGATCCAGCTCCTGAAATCAGACACAGCAACAGATTGCAACAATTTATTTGCATTTGATAATCAAAGAAATAGAAACCATACTTGTCAAACTATATAACGGAATTTTTAATAAGTAGAGCAGCTACACGAGTAAACCTGGCTTTATAGAGGCAGAGATGGTGTAAGTGCTGAAGCCAAGAGGTGGTACAGATACCGTAAATGCAATCCAATACTTGGGTACATCATCTGGGCTGCTACCTAAATATGCCCTAGCATAATACTTCCTTAGGTCCACATAGGCATCAACTATTGGAACAAGCTGTGATTCAATTTTTCTTCCCTCAGAATCATGAACAGTAACATCTTCATTAACGACCTACAACAAACCAGATAAACATATGTGATTCCTAGCACCAACACAGCCTGATAGACGAATGTAGATCTCACTAACATTTTCCGTGCTCAACTTTGATCACCTAATTAAATAAGATGCACACAAAAGAACAACTCTGGCTGCAATATTAGAGAATGATTTTAGACATATAATTACCTACATTTGAAGCAATGCTGTTCAAAGATGAATGTTGGATATGCATAAATGTCCATCATGGAGATGCTCAATTTTTGTGAGTTTTTCCTTATCCTCATGACCATGTCCATCATAGATATATCTAATTGTTATAAGTTTTTTTCTTACAATCACAACCATGTCCACTTCAATATGTCCAACAAAGGTACTCCAGGAAAAATAAAGGATTAAAGCAATATCATATAAGTAATCTCTGAAAACAAAGTTTCACAAATAGCCAATATGTATCAACAGAATATTACGCTACAAGCTCCTTAATTTGAGGAGAAGAAAAAGGAGTTCAAGGCAAAGAGAAATGGATGTACTCACAGGAAAACGTATTACATCCTCTCTTTTCCATCCCAAAGAATTGTAGACCACAACAATCTGTCAATGAAAAGAACTAAAAATTCATTTATCTAAGAATTATTTAAGAGGTCAAACAACAAACGACATGGAAAATTCCTTCTTACCAAGTTCTTCCCATGAGACAGGTCAGTTTCTGATGCAGGACAGTAAGTTATATTCAGAAGTAGACACTGGGAAAAGATCAAAGAGGTGGATAAGAAGACACATCTCACATGTAAAGCCACTTAGCTAAATTTCATATCATGATTAGTTTGAAAATCAACTGTATTACACGTGAAACTAAAATTCATCAGTCATGACTTATTACCTGCTGGAAATTGCTGGTTGGGTCGCCACATCCAAAGGATGACTTCGAATCAGTTAAGCAAGCAAGTGAAGATGCGACAACCTTCTCAGCCTTTACAAAGATAACAAACAAGTATACAACTTTAGACCAAAGTGAAAAGAAATGAGTATCCAAGAAAATTGTAAGAATCAAATCGGTACCTCTGTGTAGCCTATTGATAGCCTTTTTGCATAATCATTGGCCACATGCTGCTTCTCGGTACCTGTAACAGCATCATGATGTTGAGCAATAGCCATAGCATCTGCCAGTGAGTCCGTATTTGGCCCTGAATCATTCCTCCCTTTGAAGAATTCAAGTTGCCTTGCTGCCTGATTAAATATTCACAAATATGAACTATACGCGGTAATGAAAAAGATTATTGAACCAACTATATCACATTAAAATGGACAAAGAACAGTACCAGATAGTAGCCACTCATTTTTCTAACATAGAATTTTAAAGCTGGTCTACTTGTAAAGTATCCTGTCCAGTAAGCATTTGCACGATCTGCGTAACTGATAAGAAGTACACTAACTTCTTAGAAAATACAAAGTGTGAGAACCAAGATTTAGAGATTCTCAAGAAATGAACTCACGGAAAGTAGTCCTCAATTTTGAGAGGCCAAGATTTACTTGTAGCATATTTAGCATCAGTATATATGGATGGAGTAGAGTAGAGAGCATTGACACGTCCGTCCTGCAAGTCGTCATTCAAAACCACTTAAAACCAATGGTTTGGATTAATAATATGACATTCAAAGAGGATAAAAACAAACCAGGTAAAGTATGCTAAAAATATCACCAGAGAAATGAAAGAAACTAGAGATGCTCACCTTATTCACATAATGAATAAGCTTGTCCATGTTCCGGTACCAAGTGTGTGCATACTGATACCTAAAATCTGTTCCCATGGTCCACATTATGTGATTTGTTCTAGTTATGTTTGCCTGCCAATAAAATGTTTTCAGGACTGATATGGACAATTAAATCGAAGATAGGTAAAAAGACAACATAGTTTCTAAATATTTTCAGAACACACCAATCTTTCTGTGGCAGACTAGTAAATCAGGAAGGTTTTATTAAGTACTGTTTTGTTTTAAATGGATAAGTATCAGGATACTTCTTTCTTATAGCGGAAACAAGCCTTTTCATTGAACAAAACAAATGGTCCAGCCAAATACTTGGGTAGGTACTTCTTCTAAGTAAGGTTGAACTTATTACTTATAATGATAATCTTGAAGATTATACATAATGCGGGAACTTTGCTAAAACAGGTACTTGCCACCTCATAAACTAGACCTATTATTTCAACATTAAAATATTTAATAGAGAGAATAAAGAAAAAGGAAAAATTTTAGTAAGAAAAAAGATATCCATAAATATTAAGACCAAAGAACACATGAAGCAAAAGCAAAAACCTTAAGAGAGTTCCATAAAGTACCAAATTTCCACAAAGAGATGGGAAGGAAACCAAGATAGAAAATTCCTCGCATTGCAATTTAACTTCATTTACCTGTGCTATTGCAGCAACAACAAAGTCATTCACTCTGTCTTGGACATTGTAATCAAACAAATTGACATTATCCTGCAACAGAGGACATATTTAACTAGAACCAATTACATACTCGAGTCAACAGACTGACTAAACAAATAAGATTGAGCTTACTTGAACAACAGGGGAATCAGCATTAACTTCAAAGTAGAAACCTGGTGGAGGTTCATAATTTTCTGGGAATGCTCCTGCAAAAATCTGCAACGCAAATAAGTTCAAGTAAATAATAACTGAAGAATAATGGAATGTTGATATACATCCCCAGCCATAATTTGAAAGGTCAATAAATCAGTAAATGCAACACTATAATCATGAAGTTGAAGTACAAAATTTCATATCAAAAGCTAATCATGCATACACCAGATACAAGCAAAACAAACAAGCTGCTCACCTGAGCAGATGAGCCCAGGCTCTTAGAACCCTGCCAAATAACTTCGAGACTCTTCTCTTTTTTTCGCTTAATCCTGTCTTGGTAGTCTATGCGGCCAAAGAAAAATGAGTCGAATCCCACCTTCAAACATAGAAACATAATTCTATCTAAACTATGCTGCTTGAAAAGTGAGTAACAATAACTGAAGAAGAAAGCTAGCAGCAGTAGTTACAGATAGACTTACCTCCGCACCCAATAAGTAAGCCTGTACTGCAGAATGTCCAAAAGGATCAATTTGCCATCCAATTCTTGGAGTGACACCAAACTCCTCTTTTAGGAATCGATGTCCAAGAGTTGTTTGATCAATCATGTCTATGTAATGTGGTACTGCCTCATCATGCATGCACATGCCTCCGTTTCTGGCAGAAGCAGAGGAAGAGAATGAGTGGAAGTACAAACTCGTCCGGATATGACAGAAAAGAATAGTTTTTAAACATGCAACATAGTTGCAACCATGGATGTTTGGAAAAGGGTTAATTTATGTCACGAATTACATGAACTCCAGTTGACCCGAGTTGACAAGTTTCTTGACTATACTCTGAGTTAGCTCACTCTGATCATTCCACCATCGCTGAAAAAATGCCTGCATGAATCAATTAAGACAATTACAACCACATATCTCTTGCCAGTACAGTCGAGGAGCATAACCTTAAAATAGGTTTAATGCAGCGTTTTAGACAAGGAATACGAAAATTGGAGGTTAAGCTTCAAGGAAAAATTTATACTAAAGACAGTAAAAATTCGAGATTTCTTGCCTGCTCAACATAAATGAACTTGCGGTTTTTGTCAGCTAACAGTGCCGGCACTAAAGAATCCAACACATTCTGCACACAAGCTCCCTAGTGGCGGAAATCCCACAGAAACAGAAAGAGAAAGATATAAAAAGAAAATTTAAGATAGAATCGTAGAAAGAGAGAGTGGAAGGAGAAAGGGGGCACCTGGATGGAATTGTTAGAGCCAACATAATACTGATCAACGGTTTTTAACCAACCAACATCATCATGGGTGTGAGGAACCAAATGAACATTGATTTTCCCAGCATCTGTTCCAGCTGAAGTGTTATAAACCATGTATTTCGATTCAGCACATAAAACCCCCAAAAATAGCACCACGCCGATCAACTCAACAGTACCCATACTTGGCAGTTTAGTTTAGAGTGTGGGTGTGGGTGTTGGTGATTTAAGCAGTTTTAAGGTGTTGGTTTGAGTTAGAAAGGGAGAATGGAAACAAGTTTTTGGCTTCAAGCGACAGATTACTGTAGCTTTAGACGTCATAAACGAAAAGGACGGCAAAGGTTTTCAGTAAAAAAAACGTTTACGAGACTCTGCTTAACAGATAAGGGAGGAGCAAGTCAAGCAAAGAAACACTCATCCAAACATTTCTGCAGTAGATGGAACAGCGGCAACTGCCATTCTTCACTTTCTTTTCTGGTATTGACTTCTCTTGATGAATACCAATACCAGTTGTAGTGTAGATATTTAGTATTATTATGATAATTCTACCATCCTCCTTTCAACTTCTTCCTTATTCAAAACTATTTTAAAATAAGGTAAATTATGTTATTTATTGAACCTGAGAAAAATATTATTTAAAAAAAGTTCATAGTTAAATTAAAATATTAAAAATATAAGTATTTTAAAGGGTTTTTTACTAAAATAATACCAAAAAAATAAAAAAAATAGTTAAAAACAGTGAAAACGAGAAAGCTGACATGGCCAGGTCAATGGGCTGCCACAGGCAACACCAAAGGTGCCATTGCCAGAAGCGGCACCGGTGGTGCTAGTGGCAAAGGCGGCATCGGTGTGAACTGACTCAATGCCATTTTGGCATTTTATGCCGTTGGGGACCTTATAATGGTCCCCTCCCCCCAGAAGAAGAAGAAGAAGAAGAAGAAGAGGAGGGTGGTGGCGCCGGAAAAAGGAAAGAAAAAAAAGGGAAGGAGGAGAAAAAAGAAAGAAAGAATAAGAAGAAAAAAATAGAAGTAGATATAATTTTTTTAAAATAATAGATGATATTGTTGTTATTGTGTTGATAATTTATTGTTATTATTATTATTATATATATTGATTTTTATTTTTATTATTTGTTGTTGTTAGTTTAGTTTATAACTATTGTTAGTTATTAGGATTAGTAGGTTAATTATTATTTTAGTTAGTTAGTTATTATATTGTTAGTTAGAAATCCTAAAATGATATTTTAGTTAGTATATTGTTAGTATATTAACATATTAGTTAAAAAGCCTAAAATAATATTTTGTGAGTATATTAATATGTTAGTATATTAATATTTTAGTTAATATGTTAGTTAGTATATTGTTAATATATTAATATGTTAGTTAAAAACTCTAAAAACCCTAAAATAATATATTGTTAGTATAATTAATATGTTAGTATATTAACATTTTAGTTAGTATATTTTAGTTAGTATTATTAATATTGTTAGTTAAAAACCCTAAAAACCCTAAATAATATATTGTTAGTATAATTAATATGTTAGTATATTAATATTTTAGTTAGTATTATTAATATTGCTAGTAAAAGACTCTAAATATTATTTTTGTTATTTTTTAGTTTTGTTTTAAAGCTATTTTGTTTGTTTATTTTGATTTGTTAGTAAGTTTTGTGTTTATATTAATTATTTTTTTATTGTGAATGTTATGTTCTAAATTTTTTTAATATATTTGAAAGTTTTTATATTAGTAAAACTATCATAAAGTAATTGTTAATTAGTGATAAAAATTGAAAATATTTCTGCAGTAGATATTGTTAGAAATGGCAACTTATTTGGTATTGACTGATGAGATAATAACTTCAGCACAAATGGAGAAAGTTGATTAGATGATGAGAGAAGTGCAAGATTACAGAATGAAACCAGAAGAAGACATTGTTCAACACCTTATTATCGTAAATAAAAAGATGCAAGAAGTGTTGTGGAATGGTCATGAAATGATTAGGAAGAATAAAGTGCAATACTTAACCCTTAGAGGGACATTAATAGAACGGGACCATCAAATCATTTTAGACGAACTTTGGAAGACATTGGTACCACGAACCTATTGGAATCTGGTTATATGCTTTGTGAAGTTTATAATCTCTTGTGGAGCTAGGAAAACAGTGCGGCAAAGTATAGGGTCACGGAAGTTGACTGGGAAGCAAAGTGTGTTTGACATACCATGGATGGATAAACTAGATGTTAGGAAATTACCAAGAGAATTTCTAAATTCAATACCTATTATAAAGATTGAAGAGGAAGAAGATCCCGAGGAATTTTCAAATTGGATTGTAGAAGATGAATATGAAGAGAATCAAGAATTTCTAAATTGGATTGTACAGTATTTCCTAGAGGAAGATACAAGATCGGATATGGAAGAAAATGTATAATTGAATTTAAGTGGTTAGATGTAAAGATAAATGTTGTTCATGTACAAAATGATAACTATAATAGTATGAGCTTAAGAATGAAAAAATTTGCGTATTGAAACATTAATTTTTTTTAAACTAAATTATTTACTGATTGAAATTTTTTTGAGAATTTTTGTTTATTTTTTAACAGATTGAATATTGAAGATGGATGATCAGTTTTTCGTATGCATTTATTTCGATGGAATCATCTTGACAACAACTGTTGGATGCATATTTAAATGTTAGCAACAAATAGCAATGAGATTTAATAGAAATGTCTCGTTGGATGATATGAAGGGAAGGATTAACGCAAAAATTGTTAGACGTTGTGGGAGAACGATTTCGAGAATTTTCTACAAGTTTTCAGTTTCGGCAGATCCGATCAAATTCACAGAAATGGAACTTGTAGACGATGAATACTTAGAGACAATGATCGCTCTTTACTGTGGGAATGGGAGTAACAAAAATGCACCGATTCACTTATTTGCTGAGTTAGCCAGTATTTAGCAAAATGAAGATATCAATGCATATGGTGAAGAACATGGAGCTCAAGAATCGTGCATGGTGCCTCCAATATCGTATGTTGATGCCGAATCGACTATACATGGGATCGATATCGATCTTAATATTACACCCGATGTTGATGTGGTTAGTGATGATGGAGACGATAGTAGTGATCATTGTGAGGAAGAGGTAAATAGTGACAGTGATCCCGATATGGACGATATACGATATTGACGATGAAGATGTGAATGACGATGAAAACATTAGCGCGTCTTCAGTCGGGAACCAGATACAATGTATTATGATACATAATAATCCTGGGCCGCACATGTCGCTCATAGACCACGACGCAGCGCGTGTGGCTGAGTTTCCGGAGTACCCTAAAATACTTCCTCCTCACCGGCTGGTCGTAAATTCCGAGCATGAGTTATTCGTAGGCTAGAGATTCGAAAGTAAAGAAGAGTGCGTATCTGCTATTAAACGATATAGCATGGATATATCAGCGGATTATAAAGTCGCAGTGTCTAAACCGATGGTATATATTGGGGAGTACGAGCTGTAATTGGCGGGTACGAGTTGCATTCATTCAAAATTCGCAGATGTGGGAGATACGAAAATTGGTTGGACCTCACACATGCAGATCGACACGTATGAAAAAAGATCATCGAAAACTTGATTCCAAAACTATCTGTACGTATATCATGCCAATGGTGAAGGACATGCCGACCATTAAAGTTTTGGTACTGATTGTTAAAATACAAACACGATTTCAGTATCGAGTATCATATTGAAAGGCGTGGATAGCAAAACAGATGACAATTGAGCAATTGTACGGGGATTATGATTCATCTATAACTAGCTACAGGGATGGATAGCTACTATGTGAGAGTACGCATCGGGAACTGTGATTGAGTTACAGACACGACCTTATTACGGCCCAGATGACCAATTACAGCTGGGGAAAAGAATTTTTCATCGGATGTTCTGGATGTTTGATCTATGTATGCGGGCATTTCCACACTGCAAGTCGTTTGTGCAGGTGGAT
This sequence comes from Gossypium bickii, assembly GCA_025503065.1. Classification (NCBI taxonomy): domain Eukaryota; kingdom Viridiplantae; phylum Streptophyta; class Magnoliopsida; order Malvales; family Malvaceae; genus Gossypium; species Gossypium bickii. The sequence goes on from CP106717.1 coordinate 24,150,600, forward strand.
GGGATATGGCTATACGGAAAATATACACAGATCTTACTTATTGCGGTTGCTCAAGACGGCAATAGGAACGTGCTCCCAATAGCATTTGACATAGTAGATAAGGAGAACATGGAATCCTAGGAATTCTTCCTTACCAACCTGCGGAGGTATGTTATTAGCAACGATAATATTTGCATCATCTCCAATAGAGGGAAAGGATTAATTGCCGCAATTAGGCGTTCCGGTGTGCCATGGAGATTCGTTTACTGCATTGGTCACATTGTGGCTAACTTCCTTCGAGATTATAAGAATGCAAACTGGAAGAGATAAGTGGTGAAAATGGGTAAAGGATAACCTTATATTTTCAATATAAGTTTTAATGTTTTTATGTTATCCAGTTACTGTAACTTATCTTTTCTTAAAACATATACAGCGTACGAGTTAGAGCCACATATTTTTTGCCAAAGAATGACTCGACTTGAAAGTGACATGAAAGGTCAAACGAACAAATCTTTTCGACAGTGGTTGGGTGCAATGGAGCCATGACAATGGGCTCAAAGTTTTGACGAGGGCTTTCGTTATGGTCAAATGACCACAAACTTGGTGGAGGGGGTCAACACTGTGTTGTTGAAAACACGACATCTTTCGATTTCATTTGTCTTCTCGGCTACATTCTACAGGTTGGTAACCTTGATGCCAAGAATGGGTGAACAACAAGTCAACAAGATGGATGCGGGACACGTGTTTGTGGAAAATGTCAGAGATGCATTGATTGCAAACCGTCAGATTGCGAGGTCGATGACTGTAGAAATATATTCATGATGCATGGAAACTTTTTGAGTTACGGAGTCCATCGGTCGTCGACCTGGTTTGCCACCTAGGTCTTATGGAGTTGATCTCCGGAACAGACGGTGCGAATGCAGGATGTTCTAAACACTTCATTATCCGTGTGCGCAAATCGTGGCAGCGTGTGCTAAAGTGAACCTTAATGTTGAACAATTTGTCGATGATGTGTACACGCTCGAGTGCACGTTGTGTGTCTGGGAAAATGAGCTCCCTGTCCTGCCCGACCTGTCTACATGAGAGGTGCCTCAGATGACTTTCGAGCTTGTCCCAGACAGAGCACTACGCAGGAATCCGAGAGGTCATCCGCAATCATCCAGAATCCGTAATGAAATGGACATTAGGGAGAAATCCGACGGTAAGTGTTGTGGAGTATGCAGGTTAGGTGGTCATAATCAAAGTAAATGCCCGCAGTGAAACTATCATGTTGGACAATCGTCACGAGCGAGTGGGAATTGAGCTTATTTAGATTAACATGTTTTGTATTGAGATTTTTGGTGATTTTGAGTAATTAGGGCTTAATTGCAAAAATAAATAAATTGAGGGACTGACATGTAAAATAAATGACATGCATGGATTTGTATGAATATGGGTAAAATTCGGCCCTACTATGGTGTAGTCAAATGTTTGAATAATTTCTATTTTGTGCGATATGGGTAAAATAATAAATGTTGAATTTTAGGTTGAATGTATATAAGCCATGCGAAAACGGCTGGGCTATTGCAAGTGTTTCATGAATATTTGGTCAATAATTTTATTATGTATTTAATGACAAGTGAGATTACTATTTTATGGTTGGTTGTGTATGTTCATGTACACTAATTTCATATTTGGCTATGGTATAATGTATTAAATATTCATATATGATTACTTATTAAAATGTACAATATGATTATATAATTAGATATGATTATTAATAGTTTGTTTTTAACGTTAAATCATGAGTGACTTTAGTGAATATATGAAAGTTTGGAATTGAACTGTTGATTCGTAATGCCTTATACAAATTTTGTTATGGTCAAATTTTGTTACAAATTTTAAAGCTCCAATTAATCAAGTTAATTTTATACAAATAAAGTACAGACATTGTAATATTTAAAAATAAAAAATAGAGGAAAATCAAAACCACAAGAAACACCTAAAATTGATGGTTCGATGGTGTGGTCCTAGGTGTATACTTCTGCGGTGGTTGACATTCACGTTGTGGGTGCTCGCGACGACCAACATCCTCTTCAGGCCCAGGTGGGGGTGTGCTAAACATGGCAGAAAAAATCATGTGGCTTGAATGGCATCGATGAACTTGAGCCAGAAGGAGTGCCATGATGCAGTGGATACGACCTAGGAGGCCTGATGTCTTACAGTGGATATGAGCCGGGAGTGTTGTACTGCGGTGGGTACGATCCAAATATATCAAACCCGTAATGGTATCCACCTCCTGATAAGCCCGGGAAAAAGTCATTGCCCGGCACATCTGGATGATACAAATGTGCATCTGAATGTGAATATGATTGCTCGGGCTCCGGCTCGGGATCAGGATCTGCAGTTGCCTCGGCCTCTATATCAGCCACTGGCTCGTATGCCCCATGTCGCTGCATGTGCGGGGGGACTATAGTCGACTGCCCTCCGAGTATATATGGCTTCCCCTTACTAGAGTACCATTGTATATACTCTAATGGAGGTTGCAAATTGGAAGACATATCCATCTAGGGTATTCGAGACATCTGATCATTCCACACAGCAATAAATCTCCGATACTTTACCCCCCAATGCAGTCCCTATTTCCCTCTCTTATTTATGCCGTGAACCTCTCCCACCTGGCATGGCAAATCCAGGATATATTGGATGCAACCAAATTGTCGCAGCACTCGATCCCCGTGGTACCACTCGACTACATTGAAATTTATAATTGGTGCATTAGTGCACCACATATGCGAGTAAATGTAGGCAGACGGGGGTATAATGGCTGCAATTTCCTGTCTACGATATAGCATCCATATAAACTGCACGATTAATAACATTGTTAAAATTTAACACGGTGTGAGTAAGATATACAAAGTAACACGCCACGAATATTGGAATTGCTTACCCCTTCCCAGGCATGTTCTTCAATCATAAGCTGGTATATCGGGACAGTATACGACCTTCCGATACCCAGATAAATACTCCATCTACAAAAACAAATTTCAAGTCAATATAGTATCGTTACAATAGTATGAATATAAAGAAGTTGTCAACTATTAACAAGTTATATTTTATCACCTGTTTACTAGCGGATGGTGGGTAACTGATGCCAAGAATGGCATCCGATAAAGAGCCCACGACTGCAATAATGTCAGGCATCCGCCTATGTCTACGGCCGCTGGCTTTGTTGTCTGGCAAAGCTCACGGTACAACATCGCAAGAACTGCGAAGCCCCAACTATACGAGCGAGCATTGCTCAAATCAGCTAATATGGGTAAGTACATGATATGAACCCTATTATTGTTTGCATCGGGCATCAGTACATCCCCTATGATGTGCATAATGTATGCTCAAGCAGCGCACATCAACTCGCCTTCAGTGGCATTAGCTGATAAGTTTTCATACCTCGCTCTCAGCCATGTAAATTTCAAGCTCGAAATATTTTCTTCATCATTGTCGTACGAGACTCCTAGTAGGCTCTGACAAAGTGGAAATGGGTCAGCTATCGCACTGACACCCGTAACAGGACTCCCGTCGATTGGGAGCCCAAGTTGCACTGCAACATCCTCTAGAGTGACTGTGCACTTTCCACAGGGGAAATGAAAAGTGTGGGTCTCCGGGCGCCAACGCTTGACTAGTGCGGATATTAAACCATACCGCAGATCAAACGTCCGGATCTATGCTGCTACTCGAATCCAGCTTGCTCTATATAGCGCATCAATCATTCATCCGGGGGATTTCCTAAGCCATTCACCCGATCCCTTAATACACGGTACGAACCCTGATAGTGTTAAATCACAAAAAAATTATTATAATAACATAATTTATTATGTAGCTATTTTGTTAATACAACCCGCGATTAATAAATAACAATATATTACTATATTATTAGCAGCGTCAGATATGTGAGGAACTGTACTAATCAATGAAGCCATTACCGTCTCAAATATTTAATTTTTTACCTACATAAAAAACAATAAATCTATATTAAATTGGTAAAAAATAACATGCCAATAATAATAATACAAAAAAACATAATATAAACGACACATAATAAATATAATTTTTTATTATTTATACAAACATAATAATATTAACTAAAATAATAATTAGATTTTTTTACTAACAATATTAATAATATTATTAACTAAAATAATAATTAGGTTTTTTACTAACAATATTAACAACTAATAACAATATTTAGGGTTTCTTAATAACAATATTAATAATACTACTAACTAAAATAATAATTAAGTTTTTTACTAACAATATTAATAACTAATAATAATAATATTTAGGGTTTCTTAATAACTATATTAATAATAATACTAACTAAATTAATAATTAGGGGTTTTTTATCAAAAATATTAATAATACTAACTAAATTAATAATTAGAGTTTTTTACTAACAATAATAATAACTAATAATAATATTTAGGGTTTCTTAATAATAATATTATATTATACTAACTAAACTAACAATAATATTTAGGATTTCTTAATAACAATATTACGTATACGTATACCTTTTTCTAATAGAACCAGTGATTAACAAATAATAATTTAGTACATAGTTATTATATATTACGAGCGTTTATTCGTTTTATTTTATATTATTTTAGTACATAATGATTCAAATATATTATTTTAGTGTTTCTTTTATATAAATTTAGTAAAAACTACTTATTTTAGTGCTCAACTTCTATTACTTTAAAAAAAAAATATTATTTTCGTATTTTTTTATTTTATATTATTTCTTTTAGTACATAATGTTTCAAATGTATTATTTTACTATTTTTTATATAAATTTAGTAAAAACCACTTATTTTAACCATTTATTCGTATTTTTCTTTTTCTCAAATTCTATTACTTTCAAAAAGTATACTATTTTTGTATTTTATTATTTTATATTATTTTAATACATAATGTTTCAAATGTATTATTTTAATATTTTTTATATAACTAACAATATTATCAATAACTAACAATAATAATAATAATTTTTTACTAACAATAATAATATAATACTAACTAAAATAATAATTACGATTTTTTACTAACAACAATATTAAACTAACAATAATAATAATAGTCTTATGTACTAACTAAAATAAGGTTATAGGTTTTTTAACTAACATATTAATATAATATACTAACTAACTAAAATATTATTTTAAGGTTTCTAACTAACTAACAATAATAATATAACTAACTAAAATAATAATTAACCTACTAATCCTAACTAACTAACAATAGTTATAAACTAAACTAACTAACAACAAATAAGTAATAAAATAAAAATTAATAAACAATAATATAATAACAACAAAAAATCAATCAACACAAGCATTATTTTAAAAAAAAAATTATACCTAATTTTCCTTTTTTTTTTCTTTCCTCTATTTCTTTCTTTCTTCTTTCTCCTCCTTTCTCTTTCTTTTTTCGACGCCACCACCCTCTTTTTCTTCTTTTTCTTCTTCTTCTTCTTCTTCTACCTAAGAGTTCAAATTTGGGGGGGGGGGGGAGGGACCATTATAAGGTCCCCAAGAGGTAGAACATGCCAAAACGGCATGCATGAAGGGTCTTGTCACTGGTGCTGCCTCTGCCATTAGCACCATCGGTGCCGCCTGTGGCAGCCCATTAACCAGGCCATGTCAACTTTAATCCTCGTTTTCATTGTTTTTAACTGTTTTTTTTTAATGTGGCAGATCGGTCTGACACCAGGGTAGTGCTGCCTCTGGCATAGGCGTGACCACCCTGGATGTACCATTCTGGTACATAATAAAAAAGGCATGCCATTTTGGATATTTTATTTTTTTTGGATATTGTTTTAGTAAAGAACTCGTATTTTAAATTTGTAAAGACTTCTGTTGCAATGGGCTACTGGTCTATTAATTCAATCCGCCTCGTTTTTTAATTTAGTATTATATTATATAATTTTTAATTCATAAAAATTAAATTAATAATGATATATAATATTTTAATATAGACATTAAAAATTATTAAATTGTCTATATATAAAAGGTTAAATTCTATTATTAGTCTCTCTCTCTTATGTGTAAGTTGTGAATTCAATACTTATACTTTAATTTTTTTTGGTTATTTTTAGCCTTTTTATTTTTCGAATTTTAAAATTGTAGTCACAAATGATAGTTGTTAAATTTATTAAGTTTTATTATTTTCAAATTTTGACATGGTAAATGTATTACCACATGTATAATGTCATGTTAACTTGCCATTTTCACATATTACTCACAAAAAGTCAGTTAATGGCTTTAACTACTATCGTTTGCATCAATATTGAAATTTCCAAATTCGAAAAGGGACTAAGAACGATTCAATTGGATAATATGAATTAAATCTACAATTTCATACATAGTAGAAGATTAATAGCATAATTTAACCAACCGATCTTAACTGCTACCATTTGGATCGGGACTAAAATTTCAAATTTTGAATAGTATATGGATTAAAACTAAGCAATTTGAAAAGTACAAGGACTAATTTTGATTAAATGAATATATAGGAACTAAATCCACAACTTATGCATAGTATAAGGACTAGTAACATAATTTAACCTATAGAAAGTTTTAATATATGAAAAAAATAAAATTATTAAATATTAAATTAAAAATAATATATATATTTTCAAAAAATTAAAAAATAATATAAACATGCCTAAAATGAGTTTAGGTTAGCCATCTATAAATATGACAAGCTTTAACAAAATTATAGACCCATATTTTAAGTCAAGTAGACTCGGACAACATAAAATATATTAATATCATACCTAAACTTGACTCATGAATACCTCTAATTTATGATAGAATGAATATTGTTTTTATAGGTGAGGGTTGAGTTGCACCAAGTTCATATGTAGTTACAATATTATATATATAATCCTTAAGGTTTAATACGGTTTAAAACATTGATTTTAAACTTTGTTCAAATTTATACATATTTATAAATAATTAACTTGAGTTAGTTAATGTTTGTACATAATGGTTTTTATTTAATATTTAGTAATTTTATGAATATATAAATTTTAGAGATAATATATACGTTGCCAATAAATTTCATCACTTTTGTATTAAATTGATACTTCAATTTTTTTGGAATTAACTGGTATATGAACTTGGAGTCACACACATTTTGGTAATTATGTTGTAACATTGTTAGAATGTGAGGATGTGGTATAGCCATGCCATGTCTAATATTATGGCATGTAGCAAGTACTAATAAAAATAAAAAAATATAAATATATAAAATATAAACTTATTAAAATTTATAGGGTTAATATGCAGATTTATGGAAATTGAAAATGATCATTATATTTTACTTTGATTGAGATTTGCCATTCTCCTTGAGAACTAGAGATAAATTTATTATTATACTTTAACCCAGTATTGAATTTTATGGTTTTACTTTTATTTGGTTAAATTTTGCCACTAAATTTAATTTTTTAAATTAAATTTTGCTATTCAATTTTAATTTAAAACAATTTGAATATAAAATTTAATAAAAATATTTTTATATTTTATTTTAATATTTAGCAATTATAAGTTAATTAATATAATATTAAAATTAAATAAAATATTATTTTATAAAAATAAATTTTTTCTTTTACAATATATGTATTTTTATTGTTCAATTTTTTATTTCATTAAATAAAAATTCTAATACTAATTTTTAATATTTATAAGTTAAATTATTTTCAACTATTAAAATAAAATATTTGAAAGAATTTTTCTTATCAAATTATGTTTTTAAATCATCAAAATTAATATTGAATGGTAAAATTTAATTTTTTTTAAAAAAATCAAATTTGAGGGCAAAATTTAGTAAAATTCAAAGTTTAGTGATAAAATTTAATCACATAAGAGTTGAATAGTAAATTTACTCATAATTTCAAAATACAATGGCAAATATCAATGAAAACAAAGTATAGTGGAAATTTTCAATACTCACCTATAGTACGATGAAAAATTTGCATTTTAACCCAAAATTATAAAATTATATCTAGACAGATGGATGTCTAAATTCAAATGAATTCAAATGTCATTTTCTTCTAATTTATTTTTGGATATATATTTTTAGTAATTTTAATATTTAAATTTTATAAAAAAAATGATTATATGAATATTGTGGTGTAATAGGCCAATTTAGCCCGGGCCATACAAAAAAAATAAACCCAAAATAATAAAATAAAGTCCAAGTTCAATTCAAAATATATCATTTGGCCCAATCGAAATGACCCATTACTTGAAAAGATTGAAGGTCTATCTAAAAGCTTGACGTATATGGAAATACAATCTTTAAGGATATGCAATCTTAGATATGATATGCAAATCTTAGATATGATATGCAATCCTGGAAGATATGGTATGCAATCCTAGAAGATATGATATGCAAATCTTAGATATGATATGCAGTCCTAGAAGATATGGTATGCAATCTTAGAAGATATGATTTTGTAATATTAGAGATTTAATTTGTAGATACCTTTTAATCTTAACTATTGATGTAATTAATCTATACCGTTGGATTTGGAGAGGCTTAACTATAAATAGAGGCCTCTCCCTTCATTGTAAAGGACACTTGAATTTTGAATAATAAAAATTCTTTAGAGCATTCACTCAAATTTCTCTCTCTTTTGCGTTCTTATTTTCTGTGGCTTGTTCTTATTTTGTTCTTCGTTCATCTTCATTTCTTTTTGAGTTGCTTCCATTCGAGTTAGATTTTGGTGCAGGAATTTCGTTGAATCCTCATATTGCGAGAGTTAGGTTGACTTATGTGTTTTTTTAATTTTTTTTATCCATTTAATTGCTTAATCATTATTTATTCATTTATTTTAATTATTTTAAACTTGTTTTTCTTTTTTGCTTTTCCTTATTTACGTTAAATTGTTTGATCATATATATTATTATTTTTATTTGTTATATATTATCTATATATTATATATTATTTAACTTTTTGTAATAATTTAATGTTACTTTTTTCAAATCTTTGTTTAATAATATCTATCTCCTTTAATTACCACATTTTATTCAAAAGTTTTTCTTAAATAAGACAATGTTTTGTGTTTAGAAATTCGGGAAATAGTGCCCTAACATGCTGGGTTTCGATTTTCTGTTTGACTAAATAACTAAATATCCTTTTAATCAATTTTGTAAATCATGAGATGATTTTGGTTACGAGAGTTTAAAACATCATGTCCTAACGTGCTGTATGTGATGTTTGTATGTTTTCGGAACAAATGAATCTCAAGTTTCAACTCAAATTGTTCAAGTTTTTAAAGAAATCATGTTTTCTAATCTTTTCGAATTTTCGACATTAGGACAATAACTAATCAATTTGGTACCAATTTTGGGCGTTACGAGGGAGCTAATCCTTCCTCGTACGTAACCGACTCCAGAACCCTTTTTCTTGAATTTCGTAGGTCAAAATCAATGTTTTGAAATAAAACGTTTTATAAGGTGATCCGATCACACCTAAGCAAAAAGGGATTGGTGGCGACTCTATTTTCGTTTTAAAGTCGATCTCTGTTTTTTTTAAAATATAAAAATAATTTCGACATGTGGTATTTAAAATCCGATATTAAGAAATTAGTACTTCACAAAACCTCAAGAAATTTAAAAAAAAAAAGACATAATAATTTAATAAATAGTAAGAAGAAAAAAATTTGTTAAATATTTTTCACCAAACTCATCATAATTGATTAAAATAGAGAGTTTTCTTTTTCAACCAAAACCAGTTCCAAGCAAACCCCACACTTATTGAAGCAAAAACAAAGAATAAAACATGTAAATAAGGTGAATTAGACTTGTAAATAAATTATCTATTTAATGTATAAAAAAAGGAGGGATAAAAAGAAGAGATCCGACCAAAAATAAGCAAAATCAATGACTTTATCGAAGATAAATGAAACATTTTTTAAGATGAGTGAAAGAAAATTGTAAAATTTTTAAAATTTTGGGTTTTATTTTGGAGAATATTTTTGAATGATAAAAGTTGGATTTGATTTGAATTCGATAATTGTTATATTTTTTATTAAAAATTAATTATTATCGAATTATATCAATGAGAAGATACCATTTATTAATATTATATATTATAGAAATCGTATACTCATTTTTATTTTCTTATTCAATTAAATTTAATCTTTTATTTATATAAAAAAATATACAATTTACATAGGATTAACAATCATTTATGCCAAATCCTTGTACTGAGCGGAGTATATTTTGCTGGATGATTATATATTTATGGCTTAAAAGAAAAAGAAGGGAAAGTAGCTACTTTTTCATCTCTCCTTAACTTTACCTTTTCAGCTTTTGCTATCTCCCACCAACCACTGTATAAAAATACTACCACCTAATCTAATCTCATACATTGTTGAATATCAAAACCACTCTCTTTAATTATAATACAAACAACATATTTATTTCAAAAAATAAAATATGTCTTTTTTGACCACCAAACATTTGCATTTGCACTTGCAGTAAGGAAAGTTGGGATCTCCATTGGACCACAACCAGCTTGGCAGGCAGGATTGATAGCTCCAAACCTTTTATCCAATTAACTCAAAAACATGAATATTTATAAGAATGATTCAACTTAAAAAATAATGACGAAAATTACTTAAAATGAACTGTACCGGGTAGTGTCAGCACCCCTATGACCGATACTCAAGTCAATCACCCTCCAATTATTAGTTGTTAATTGCATAGAGGTTTTAAAAAATATTTGTTTTGGTGTCAGATACTGCATTGGCTGGCACCCGTATATATTTTTATGTATTTTTTTAAAAAATACCGGTATTTCTCGATTCAAAAAAATAATTTTTTTATTAGGTGGCAGTGTCTAGGTGGTCGGCATTAGAAAATTTTTTTAAATTTTTTCGGTATTTTTTTTTTGTGGCAGCACTCATGGTAGGAAAAAAAAATTTTAGTGTTAGCCTTATCTCCGTCGGCACCGGTGTGATTTTTAATTTTTTTTTCCTGCATGCTTTGGTTGTCGAGATCGGCGACCGTTTGGTTTTTCTTCAAGCTTTGGACAATGTGACTCCTAAGCTTTTAGTTGCATGAGAAGAGAGATTTGAAGAAAAAAATACATACGGGTGCTGACTATTGTAGTGTCGACACCAATTTTTTTTTTAAAATCCCCATGCAGTCACCAGCTAATGATTAGGGAATGCTTGACTTGGGTGCCGACTATGGGAGGTGTCGGCACCGCTTGACACTGTTCATTTTAGATTATTCTCATCATTATTTTTGAAGTTGGGTCATTCTTATAAATATTTATTTTTTGGGGTTTAGTTGGGTAAAAAGGCCAATAGCTCCTTTTTACTACACTGTATGCTTATTTCTCTTTCTTTCGCATCCAAACATATATGCCACAATTATATCATAAATAATTACAGATATATAAAGAGACGAGTAATAAAATAAAATTGTCAGCCAATGTTTCTATGGTTCTATTTCTAGAAAATAAATGAAAAAAAATACATAGTTTTTCATCACAAGAAATTCCTTGTGTCTTCGACCTCCATCGCTCCATCTTCTCCTTATCATGGGTTACTTTTTGAAAAAAATTACATTTATGTCCTATGTTCGTTTTCGGCTCATAAGAATTCTATAAATAAAAATAATCATACATGGAGATGATAGTCTATGGTCTGTTTCCTAAAAACAACCTTGGCAAAAAATAATAATTATATAATAAATATATATATAATATTACATTCATTCACATAGATTCCCCTAAATATGCGAATAATTAAAAAAATGCCACATCTTATCAAATATTAATTAAACAAGATGAAGAGAGAGATTTGGTCTCGGTTTACACCATAAATATAGCGCAACTTGGCGATCTGATACCAATTGTTTAAAAAAGAACTAGCTTGAAAATGATTTTCTTATATAGCGGAAAATTAAAATTTTGAAAATCGACCCGATTTGTGATATTTATAGCAATAAACCTTAACCGAATTCGTACATGTTTTTTGGATAAGCGAGTCCTTGATTTTTTCGGCTTTCAACCAAACGATCTTCTTCACTATTCTCGTACCATGAACTGCTTCGAATGTGGGCTCAAACCAATTGAATCGAAACGCAGAACTAGACAAAGTTCTCTCTTTTTAGGGTGAGAACGAAAATTCTTTCTTCTTTAATAGAAACCAGTAAAATTGTTATTCTAAAAAAATATGTTTATAAGTTGAGAATAAATTCTCTTTATTTTTTGGCAAAATAACAATCTGTTAAAAGTTGTGTTAATAGCTCTACTGGTGTCATCTATATATAGGAAGAGAAGGTAGAATCCTTTTAGAGTTGTAAAAGTTTCTTTCCACTAGAAAATCATAGTTTATCTAGGATATAGGGGGAAACAACCCTAGTTAATGATACTAGGGTTTTGCCATCCCACCTCCTTACATGAAGGGTTTTGGGCCTCTCTCACATCAAGTCCAATTATGAGTACTTCCTAAACCTTTTGGACCCAGTACTTTGTAATATGATCAAACTTGATTCAATTTTTTTTCTATTTTTCTAAAATAAATTTTAATATCCACATATTAAATAATTTTCTCACCCCAATTTTATCTCAATAAAGTTTTGAAAATTTTACTCCCGATAAAATTTTGACAATTTTACCCCGGTAAAATTTTGAGAAAATCCGTTCAATATGTTACAACTCAACATGTTCACTAGACCTGCTCATGGGTCGGGCCATCCAGCCCAGCCTGAAATGTGGGAGGGTTTGGGCAAAAATATAGGCCCGAAAAATGGACTTAGACAAAAAAAAAAGGTCTGTTTAAAAAATGGGCTGGACCTCGGGTAAGGTATTTTTCGCCTGAGCTGGCCCGGCCTGAATTTACTAAAGGAAAAAAAAGTCTACTTTTTTTAATATATTTTCTTGTTGTTTTCTCTCTATTTTGCTATCATTTTACAATTATGTTGCTACTATTTTGTTGTTATTGTTTGGATATTGTATAAAACTTATTTTATTGTTAATTTTGTTATTATTTTAAAGACATTTGTTAATTTTGTTATTATTTTAGGGACATTTGCTTGTTAAGTTGCATCTATATTAGTGTTATTTAAGTATACATATTTTTTAAAATTTATTTTCAATTTGTTGGGAAATATTTATTTTGATGGTTTTAGTATTTTTGGTGTATTATATATATTTTAAAATTATATAAAAAATAATACGGGTGGGCCGGGTTGGGCCCGAGTTTTAGCATTTTATCCAGGTTGGGCTTAAGCAAAATTTTAGGCCCATTTTTCGGGCCAGGCCTAGCAAACGAGCCTGAATTCATTTAGTCATGAAGTCATTCCACTATAGTCTTGTGACCAAGCTCCCCCCAATGACATACCATTACAAAAGTAACTACTTAGTGCTCGTCCAATGACATTGTTATAAGTGTGTTACCTTCATAGGATATCCTTGATCTCTTTGGGATAATACCCATTCTCCCAATATAATCCTATTTTATCTCATGGTAACCATTACATATTCCTTTATGAAAAGTCAATCACTATCAAATAGTGATCAAGTCATCCATCACAAAGACAGGCAACCCTGGCCACGTTTACTTTATATCAACCATTTAATGCCAATGAGAGGATATCATTTACCCATGTTTTGGGCAATGAATTCCACTGTTTTGAATGATGCTATATACTACGGAAGTCGTACACCCAACGCACTAGCTTTTGGTTCTTATCTATTTGAACTCAGGCTTTTACTTACATCAAAGAGTACGAGTCATGCATACATAGTCCACAATCCTTTCAAAATTTAGGTATGCCACACTATGAACGTCACAAGTGAATAAATCCATAAACAGATTCAAGATTTATTCTGCTTGTGCTCTGTTTGATGGGCTATCAGTCCAGTCAGTCATATCTATGTCTCTATCTTCTAGAAGTCATCAGCTCTGATGCCCAAGACAAGGCATCTCTCCAATTGAACTTGATAGACGATATATTAGTCTTTTAATCGATTTGTTCATTTCTGATTAGACTATGGACATGTTTAGGTTCATTTGCTAATACAACCTGTCTTTCTATACTATGATTCGGCCACGTAATACAGCTTAGTATTAGTTAAACAAGTGAGGATAATAATATAAAGTATATTAATTTAATTCGTGAATAATTTTATGGCATAATGACGAAATTAGCCCTTAACATTTGGGTGTTAGGTCACTTTGGCCATTAAGGTTTTTTTTGAAGCACTTTCGTAATAACCATTATTTTTTTTATTTGCTCAAATTGGTCATTTTTTAATGGTCTTGTTGACATGGCCGTTAAAGGACTAACAGCACTGACATGGAAATTTTTTTTCCACCTAGGCGCCACACGTATGTAGATGCTGACATGGAATATAAGACAAAATAATGCCACATCAGCAAATGAATTTAAACTTAAAAAAGAGTTAAAATAAAAAAAATATTTAGAATTTTTTTTGGGTTTACTCACAATTAAAACAATTAAAAAAATTAAAACAAGTTAAACTCTAACTAGAAAAGAGAAGCCCGGTCGATCACAACAAAAAAACTAAACCCTAACTTTTGAATTAGTTAATCAAAACAAAATATTAGAACCTTAACTCGAGAATCTAACACCCCTTACTCGTATTCGACGCCGGAAATGGGTACGAGGCATTACCAGACTTAACATACTTAATCATACAAAATCGGGCCATAAATTTTCATTCCAACTTAAAAATTTTCATTTGTGTTCATAGCGTCCCTATTATGGGCCTAAGAGACCCGAAGCATGCATATAAAGTGGTTCGGGACTGAACTGGAAGCTTACAAACGCTTAAATTTTTTTTTGCTCAAAACAGGGCCACACGCCCGTGTGGAAAGGAACACGCCCGTGTGGGCAGGCCATGTGGTCACACACGCCCATGTCCCTAGTCTGTGCAGATTTTGTTTTTCATTTCAAACCTACAGGGGTTTTCACAAGGCCTGGCACATGCCCGTGTCTATGGCCCATGTCCCTCACACGGCAATGACACGCCCGTGTCTTATCCCGTGCGTGAAAACCTTGACATGATGAGTCACACGCCCGTGTGCTAAGCTGTGTGGCAAATTTAATTATTGCAATTAATATGCAGACTTCACACGGCCTGGGAACACGCCCATGTCCTGAGGCCATGTCCTTTACACGGCTGAGACACACGGCCATGTCTCTACCCGTATGTTTACTACCAGGCATTCTATTTTGCTAAATTTGGATGCAGGGGACACACGGCCTATCAACATGCCCACGGGGCTAACCGTGTGTCACACACGGCCTAGACACATGCCCGTGTGTCTGCCCGTGTAGACAAATATAAGGCTATTTACCAAGCCATTTATACATGATCCCCATGTTAGGTATTTAGGTGGTGAGATGGTGAGGCTTAAAGAGGATCCAGATACGATATCATATTTTAAGTTATGTAAAATAGTTAAAGATAGATTAGAGTTTAATACAGGGAAACTAATTTATTTCCATGTACTTGGTAGTAGGAATTTACAGGATAACCTTAGGGTTGTATGGAATGATAGTAGCATTATTGATATGATAAACTATTGAGTTAAGCATAAGGAGAAAGACTTATATGTAGAGTATGAGATTGACGTTGCTGTTTTTGTCAATGATGAATCGATGTTAGCTGTAGCATGTTTATAATTTGGTGGTAATGGTAATGAAGGTGGTGAGGGTGGTGGGGTTATTGGAAGTAAATATGGTGAGAGTGAGGGTAAGGGTGGTGAGGTTGTTGGCAATAATGGTGGTGAAGGTGAGGGAGGTGGTGAGGGTGAAGGTGGTGAGGTTGCTGAAGGTTTAGGTGGGGAAGATGATGATGTTGCTGTCAGCAAAGGTGGTAAGAGTGATGGAGGTGGTGAGGTGGGGAGTTAGGGATGAAAGTGATAGTGATTCAGAAGATGAGAATGCTTATTGGATGAAGGTTATATACTTATCAAATGGTGATGATGTTGAGGAGTTTCAATAAGCTAGGCAAAAGGTGAAGGAAGTGGAGGGGAAAACTAGTGGGAAAGGTAAGGAAACAATACTTGAGGAGACTGAAAGTGAAAGCTCTGAAGAGCAGTTTGAGCCTGAGGTCCCTAAAGAAGTCGATGGTGAAGGACTAAATGATAGTGTTGGTAGGGAAGAAGATGGAAATGAAACTGAATATTTTGATAATGATGATCATAGGAGCATACTTGGGTTAGAAGATGATGATAATACTAATGTTTGTAGAAGAAGAAGTAGGTTCCCCACATACAATCCAAACTCAGCAAGTCCACACTTCTGTATTGGGATGTTGTTTAAAGATGGTGAGCAATTCAAATCCACAATTTGTAAGTACTCAATGTGTTGTAGAAGGGAGCTTAAGATAATCAGGAATAAATCAAATAGGGTTAGAGTTAAATGCATTGCGTCAAAAAAGTGTAAATGAGGAATATTTGCAAGTTACAGTAACATGGCCAGATGCATGTAGGTGAAAAGTTTTCATGGTGAACACAACTGTTGTGTCAATTTTAGAATCAAAATGATCAATGTAAAAGTTATTGTAGAACATTTTGAAGCTACTATTGGGGACCAACCAAAAATGAAGCTAGTGGAGATACAAAGAAGGGTAGCTTCAGAAATTCATGTTAATGTTAATATGACAAGGTGTAGAAGGGCCAAGAAAATGGTGAAGGATAAGTTGCCAGGGAACTTCGTATAGGAATTTGCTATACTATGGGATTATGTTGATGAGTTGAAACTAAAGAATCCTGGAAGTACTATAAAGAAGGCAGTGAATAAAGTCACACTTGAATCTCCACCACATTTCAAGAGGTTTTATGTCTATTTTGAAGCACTGAAAAGAGGTTGAAAAGAAGGGTGCAAACCTATACTAGGTTTGGATGGTTGCTTTTTAAAATGTCCATTTAAGGGTAAGCTGTTGGCTACTGTTGGGAGAGATGGAAACAATTAGATATACCAAGTTGCCTGGACTATTATTAAGGGGGAATGCATTGATTCTTGGGTATGGTTTCTTAGTTTATTGGTAGTAGACTTAGGAATGGAAGATGGTTTTGGGTATACCATCATCAGTGACCAACAAAAGGTAAACTATTTATTTTGTATTTATTTATTACTAATACTATTAATTATTACTGATGATTTACTTATGTTTTGTAAATTAATTTGTAGAGTCTCGAGATAGCCATTAATGACATTTTGCCTAGAGTAGGACATAGAAATTATGCTAGGCATGTATTATCGAATTGGTCTGGTAGGAAGAAAGCAAATCCATTCGAATTTGCTTTTTGGAAAGTTGTGAAGTCTACAACAGAGAGGGAGTGGGAACAAAACAAAAAAGACTTGTATAAGCTTGATGAAGGTGTTGCAAAGGAGTTGTTCTCTAAGAATTCAAAAGCTTGAACCAAGGCCTTTCAGGGGTTACACTCGGTGTTAGATATTATAGGCAATAACCTCTGTGAAACATTTAACTCCAGCATCGTGGAGTCTAGAGTTAAAATCATAATAACCATGTTGGAGGAAATTAGAGTTAATATGATGACCAAAATAGAGGCTAAGAGGAAGCGATACAGTTCGTGGAAATAAAATTATGGTCCACTAATAAAGAAGAAAATTGATGACAACAAGAAGGAAGCTGTTGATTGGAAGATGATCTGAAATGGGGAAAATGGGTGTAAAGTTAAGAAAGGCAGAAAGTAGTACGTAGAAAATGTAGAGCATAAAACCCGCAGTTGTCAAAGTTGACAATTATCTGGGATCCCTTGTCCCCATGCCTACTATGCTATATGACATATTAAACAAGATCATGATGACTACTTACATAGGTACTACCACAAGGACATATATTTGAAATCATATGAATATGCTTTGCAACCCATAAATGGGTCACATGAATAGACTAAATCTAGTATTCAGCCTGTGCTTCCACCAGTTGTGAAAGCAATGCCTGGTAAGCCAAAGAAGAATAGAAGGAAAGCAAAAAATGAATAAAAAAAAAAGTGAAGCCTAGACAACTCAGTAGGGCTGGTCTAATTATGAGATGCAGGAAATGTGTGATGAGGGTTACAACAAAAGATCATGCATTCAACCTAACACAAGGGGAACACAGGTATATCATAAACACCTTTTCATTGTCAATACCAAAATATTAAAATCTAAATTGGGTTCTCATTTTTTTGTCTTAGTCTAGTACGAGTACAAGAACTAGAAGCCCAAAAAATAACAACATAACACCATGCATTTAGCCTAATACAACTAGATCATAGGTATATCGTATACACTATTTTAATGTCAATTCATAAATATTTTAATCTAATTTGGGGTTTTTATTTTTTGGTCTTAGTCTAGTACGAGTACACGAACTAGAAGCCAAAAAAAGAACAACAGAACACCATGCATTCAGCCTAACACAACTAGATCACATGTATATCGTAAACACTTTTTTAATGTCAATTCCAAATTATTTAAATCTAATTTGGGGTTATGATTTTTTTCTGAGTCTGGTATGAATATGAGAACTAGAAGCCAAAAAAAGATGGCATATCAGGAACCTATCAAGCACAAGAATCCACTGCAACAAAGAAGATGAAGAAATGAATTGAGATGGTTAACATATTTTGTTTGTTTTTTGAAATGATTTGTTGAAATGGTTTTTAATGTCTTACTGTTATAGGATCATTTTGTTAGCATAACATATTTTGTTTGTTTTTTGAAATGATTTCTTCAAATGGTCGGTTAACATCTTACTTCTATAGGATCATTTTGTTGTATAACATATTTTGTTTGTTTTTTGAAATGATTTGTTGAAAGATGTATACCATTACTGCTATAGTAGATTTTTTTAACATGAAATTGGTGAAGCCCCATATATGAAAAGAGTGAAGATGAAATTGACAAGTGTATTATATTTTTGTTTTGTGGGGGAATATTTTTATACTAATGTCAACCTTGCTTGCTAGTTTTAGTTATGCTGCTCAAATACGTGAAACTGAAATAAAAAAAAAAAGCATAATGGAATGAGCAAATCCAATTAAAATTAAATTATAGAGAGAAGTTTTAATCTAATGGTTTTAATCCAATAAAAATCAAAATGGAATTTCCCAAAACCATCTTAGAAGACTTTGTTTCTAGAATTTTTAATCTAATGGTTTTCTTCATGTAACACTATCATCCATATTATGGATAGACTATTCATCAAACAACTAATGCTCCAACAATAATCCAAAACATTAAAAAGGTTCCCTTAAGGTTACCAAAGCCTAAAAAAACATTAGAAATGCTTGCAATCCCCAAACATGTAGTACATATTAATGGGTCAAATTATAACATTCCTAAATAATGTGACAAATAAGATAAGCAATACACTGCAAAGAAACATTTCCTTACAAAATTCTTACTCTTTCTTGAGTGATTTACATTTTTGTTTCAAGCTCTTAATATTTGTGTTTAATTCAGTGTTATCCATAACATCATGATTCACCTCTTTTATTTGGTTGTCCTTGCCCACATTTTGCATACTGCCACTCTCAGACATCTCAACATTCCTGCTTCTACTGCCACTCTCAAACATCTCACCACTTCCATACTTCATTATTTGCTTCCTAAGTCTCATATTCTCTTTTGCAAGTTTTATTTCGCTATCATGTAATTCACGTATTACTTTATTCGCCCTGTTACACACATTATCTGTAATACCCCGAAAATTACTATAGTAAGAAAGTAAGATATTATCCTTGATATAGTAATGTAAGGAAATAAAGTGAAAAAAAAGGAAATTTTGAGTTATGTCAACATTGGGAAGTATATTATGATATATTAATTCAAGAAAGGACTAAATCACAAAAGTAAGAAAAGTTTTGTGGCCCAACAGTAAATACTAAAAAATTAAGGGGTTAAAGTGTAAACATGAAAAAGTTAAAGGACCAATAGTGCAAATATTTTAAGGGTGGAATGATCTAGAAACTAAGGAAAATGGATGAATTAGGACCAAATTGAATAGGTGAAGAATTATGAGGGACTAAATTGTAATTTTACCAAATTAAGTGATGACTCAAGGATGGAATTTTAAAAGATCATAAAGGGAAAACTGGTCAATTAGAAAGAGAGAGAACTATAAAAGGCAATGATGATATTAGAGATATTTTGATGATATTTTATAATTATTTAATTAGATAAATATTATTTTATTAATATTTTAATGAGATATTTTATTTAGTATATAAGGAAAGAAAGATAAAGAATTCTCTTTATCTTTCCATGCACCCACGTGAGAAGAGAAGAGAAGAAAGAAATTTTCTTTTCTTTACAATTTGGTCCTTTTACTAAAAATTCACCATTTTCACTTAGAAATCAAAAGAATTTCCATAGCTATCAAGAGAGAAAAATAATAAGGAGACTATGAGGAGCTAGAATATCAAGTTAGATTCAAGAAATAGAAGTTGGAGGAGAGAGAAAATGAAGTAAAAGATTGAAATCAATAGAACAAGGTAAGAACATCAAGATTTCAATATATTTTTAAGTTTGATATTATTGAAAAAGCATGAAAATGATATTAAAGTAGAGTTTTCTTATATAAGGTTCTATGTTCTTGATATGTTAGTGAAGGGAAATAAGAGGAAGTGATGAGAAATATTGTAGAAAAAAGAAAGGAGGGTGTTATAAACTTGGTTGTCAACATTTTGCACTAAAACAGTTTTGGACAACAACAATAGTCTGGCTTTGAAAATTCACCAAAAATTGTATAAATTGAATTAGAGGTTAAATAAAGTATTAAATTAAAACCTATTTAGTCTAGTTTTACATATAATAAACGGTGTAAGCAAAAGAGTTTCATATTATGAGATATATGAATTTTTGTAAGACAAGGTCAGATTGATTTCGAGTTCCCCTATTCTTACTTTGGAAAATCATCAAAAATTGTAAAAAAATAATTAGGGGTTTAAATTTATATTTTTAAATGATGATTCTATACATATAAGCATGTTATATACATTAAGGATATGGAATGGAGAGGAGGAGGAAAATATATGAATATTCAGCTAGCATGGGTTTACATTAAAAATGACCAATTTGCATGTTTTAGGCTCAGGGACTAAATTGAATAAAAGTAAAATTTTAAAGGGCAATTTTGTAAAAATGTCAAAAATGATCAAATTGCATGAAACGAATTGTTTTATTGTCTAAATTAATATATTGAAAGAAATTATTAATATCAAGTGGATTTAGAGCTTTAATTTTGTCGTATGATGATATTATAAAGTGATTTTATTAAATATTGATGTTAGGATCAAAGTGTGAAAATGGTTAAAATATTAGGGTTTGGTATTAAATTTCTATTTTATTAAGAGTTGTATGATAGCCTAGAATATTTGGATAAATTATTAATTGAGAAAAATTAGTTGATTTGATAGATTAACTAGTTAAGAGACTAAATTGTAAAAGTTCTAAAAGCTGGCGTAATTATGTAAATTCAAAAAATTGAAAGGTATAAATTGTGAAATGAATTGGAACTGAAATATATGCTAATTAATGAGCAATTTTATATTTTAGAATCAAGATTTCGTAGATACTCGTGAAAAATGAAAAATAGCAGAATAGTCCCTGAACTCCTGCAATTATTACAATTCAATTCAAGTAAGTTCGTATGGTTAAAGTTTAATAATTATATTGAATTGACGAATGATGTTACGTATTTAATATATTGTTGAAAAATGGAATGTTGTTAAATTATTATGTATTTAGCATATTGTTAAAAAAATGAAATATTGTTAAATTATGAATTGAATAGAATATCCGGTTAAAGTGGAACGTGGGATTGAGTATAATCATTCTGTGGCAAAGGATGAATTGATAGAAAATGCAAAGGATGAATTGATAGAAAATTACAGAAGTAAATCGAGGTTCAGCATTTGTTGCGAACTTTTGTGTTTACTTTTCGTTTAGCTCTTATGAGCTTCTGTTAACTCATATGAATTTTGGTTTAACCCTTATGGGTTTCCGTTTAGCTCTTTTGAGCTTCAGTTTAACCCTTATTGGTTTTCATTCAGCTTTTACGAGCTTCCGTTTAACTCTTATGGGTTTCTGTTTAGCACTTATGTGCTTTTGTGCAACCTTCCTGTAACAGTCCGATTTTGGGTCTAGTCGGAACAGTGGTTTTGGGACCACAAATTCGACTCAGAAAAATTTATTTTTATTATATTTTTATGGTCTACAGTTTTATGGAACGATTTCATGAAAATTTTGTTCTAAAATTTTAACGTTTGGGCACTCAATTTAGTTAAAGGGACTAAATTAAAAAAGTGCAAAACTTGAATTCTATATGTTAAAGGTGTCCAATTGCTATGAAATCTTAAATTAAGAGTTCTTAAATGGTAATTAGACCATTACACTTAGTATGGACAAAAATGGACATAGATAGGTGAAATTTTGAAGTTTTTCATTAAGAGCATTTTAGTCATTTAGTTAATAAAGACAAAATTTAACAAATAAAAGATGTTCATCTTTCTATTTTCATCCCTATGGCCAAATTTCACAAGGAAAACCATAGCTAGGGTTTTCCAAACTTCCAAGCTCGATTGTAAGTCCGTTCTTGTCCCGTTTTTAACAATTTTACTGTTTTTGAGATCGTTGTAGCTTGATTTAGCTATTTCAAGGACTAATTTGAAAGAAAGGTGAAGTTTAAAATTTTACCAATGTTCAACATGTATGTATTTTGATGTTTGATGGTAGAAAATGCATGTTTGTTGTTTGTTAAATGATTTCTGCTAAGTGATTTTCGGTAAAAATGTCAAAAAGGACCTATTTGTAAAAGATAAAAAATGAGTAGAAAAATGTGAATAGATGAGAAATGTGAGCTATTATGAGTATGAAAATGGTTCAGCTAGCCTTGGGTTTTTAAGAAATTGAATGAAATTCATTTTACAAGCCTAGGACTAAAGTGTAAAATGTTAAAAGTTTAAGGGCAAAAATATAATTTGCCCATAATGTGACTTTTGGGCTGAAATGAATAATGTGATGATTAAATGAGATGAATTTGGTATTATAGATCAAGAAAAACGAAGTTCGGGGGAAAACCAAAGTGTTTGATGATTAGGTCTATTTCTGCTATCTTTGTATCGAGGTAAGTTCGTATGTTAATAATGCAACGTTATAATTGTATTTATAATGTTTTAATAATGCATGATTTGTACGATTGAATATATGGATGTAATTGATGAAGTTTCGACAAGCGAGAAAATCTCGGTTGAACCGCAGGAATAGATTAGGATACAAGTGACATGTCACTAGGAACCCATGTGATTATGTGATTTATGTGTCCGGTGCATTTGGTCCCAGACGTCCCTACTGGGTGGTCGGGTATCTTGGCATATGTTGCGGATACCTAACAGCTTGTGTGAGTAGCACCGAATAGCTACATCATGACTGACAGCTTGTGTGAGCAGGCCTGAGGATAGCTCAAGGGCGAGCCTATATGTGTTATGAGAATTGTGGTAGCATTGGCTACATATGTGGCACTTATGTGCAAATCTTTTCGTATATCTGATAGTATTCCAAGTGGTTTAACAGGTATGTCAAGGATGAGAAAGTATGTGATTATGTTACGAGTTGGTACAGGTATGTACGAAAAACTCAAAGAAAATGGATTTTGTAACACCCCTTACCCGTATCCAACGCCAGAACAGGGTACGAGGCGTTATCGGACTTAAAATTTCTTTAACATGTAAAACTAGGTCATAAAATTTCGTCAAATTTAAAACTTTTCTAACACATGCATTTTTTTCCTTATATGGGCTTATAAAGATCAAAACATCCTTTAGGATGGTTCGGGACTAAACCGAGAACTTTGGAAACTTCTAAAAAAATTTAGAAGATTTTGTCAAAACAGGGGACACACGCCCGTGTGGTCTGGGACACGCCCGTGTCCCTAACCCGTGTAACTCTCTGTTTATGACATCATCATCAAAATAGGGTCACACGGCCTTGGCACATGCCATGCCCTTAGACCGTGTCTGTCACATGGCTGAGACGCATGGTCGTGTCTATGCCTGTGTGGCCTGGAAGTTGGCTATTTTCCAAGCCAGTTCCCCAGATAAAACACAAACTCGTATCCATTTCATCAACATGTATCATGCTATAATTGGACATCCGAATATCCAATTTTGCATACACATTCCATTACACATCGTCATTCATGAAATCATTTGTAAACCACATCCACAACATCTCAATTATGCAATTACCACCTACATGAATAACCACATCATAGGCGTATAACAACCATCAATATTGGCCATCTCCAAATAGCCTTAATCAAAATGAACATTTATTAAATAAGGGCCAACATTTTAGGCCATAAGAAATATGAAATATATGACAAAATGACCAAGCCTACTATACATGCCATAACCCAAAAATTAATGTATCTAGATACACCAAGTGTTCCAATTGATAGTGTGAGCGAATCTCCGACCTCCACCAATCCCCGAGCTAACTTGGCGATACTACAAGGCAAGGGAAAAGAGAGGGGAAGTAAGCATAAATGCTTAGTAAGTTCATATGCAAATAATAAGAAATTAATAAACTTGTGTGGATAAATCCTCACAATAATTTCTTAATATGATATAATCATTATATCACATGCTTACACCTTATTACTCATGTTCACATTAATCTGTCTACTTGAGTCACTGTCACTAAATTATTTATTTCTCGAGCTACAGATCTCTGAATTTAGAACCGTTAATTTTCCCTAAAATTACACTCACATAAATTCTTACCATAGAAATTTCAGAATTTTTGGTCTAGCCAATTAGTACAGTTTATTCATTAAGTTTACCCCTGTTTCGCTGTCCAATAGTTCTGACACTTCTTCATTACGAATCAATTTTCTCCTCATATAAAATTCATATGATGTTCTCGTTTATTTCACTTGAAAATAGACTTATTAAGGATTTCATGAATATGAATTATACTTCATAATTATTTTTTTACAATATTTACTGATTTTCCAAAGTTTGAACAGAGGATTCCAAAACTCATTCTGACCCTGTCTCACTAAAATTCAAATATCTCATAATTCACACTTCTTTTGCTTATTTGTTTGTTTTATAAAAAAAGTAGACTAATTAGGATTTAATTTAATATCTCACCTAGCCTTTAATTCAATTTCCATAATTTTTGGTGATTTTTTAAAGTTATACTAATGCTACTGCCTACAACTGTTTTAATGTCAATTTCACTCATTCATTAATTCTTTGTGTTCACTTTCATTTATACACACTTACACCAAAGCATATTATAACTTGGAACATAACAACCAAGAGATCATAGACACATCTTACTTATTTGCATCCTTATCAATAATGCATCATAATCCGAGCACATTTTTTGTGAGTCTCGTATACATACTTGTGCTTAGTCATAATACTCACATATCCTACTCTTACTTATCTTGAGCATACTCCTTGAATTTCCCATTGAACTACTTGTAATACTAGGGATGTTCAGGATATCTTGTACACCTGGTAGGATGCCAATGCCATATCCCAGATATGGGCTTACATGGGATCACATATCGGTGCCGATGCCATGTCCCAAATATGGTCTTACACTGGCACTCATCTCGAGCCGATGCCATGTCCCAGAAATGGTCTTACACTGACTCTCCTCTGTCCGTGCCGATGCCATGTCCCTGACATGGTCTTACACTAACACAACTTGAGGCCAATGCCATGTCTCAGACATGGTCTTACATTGGCACACCCACTGCCATGGTCCAACCATGGTCTTTTTCGTCAATTCATCACGAGTCGTAGTACGAATGTACTTGACCCTAAATTTCTCACGACTGATCCTTCAATCCAATCTCATACTTGCATAAAGTCATGATTAGATAATAAACATATATAAAATAATACATCATCTCAATTCAAATTTAATAATCGTTCACTATAAACTAACCATATGAACTTACCTCGACATGAATTGGTCATTTTGATTGACATTTCCCCGTACTTGGTCCAAATCTCGATTTCTTTGATCTAAAACGTCACATTTCACTTAATTATCACTCACATTACTCATTTTAATACAAAAATCACACTACAAAAAATTTACAATTTTGCCTCTAAACTTTCTCATAATTATGATTTTGCCCCTAGGCTCGTAATATGATTTTTATTCAATTTCTATAAAATTCAAGGTCAGCCTAACCTTTTTCTCTTCCAAAGCATCCTCAAATTCGTATTATTTCACACTTTTTGGAGCATTTACAACTTTTACTAATTAACCTGTTTTAACTATTTTCAACGAAAATCACTTAGCAAAAATCGTTCTCCTAACCTCGTGCACCCTTATTCTATCATTAAACATCAAAATGCACAAATATCTAGCATGGGTCAATTTTTAAACTTCATTTTTCATGCAAATAAATGGTAAAAATAGAAAGGTTAAGCTTCTAGGATATCAAAAATGCAAAGAACATTAAA
The DNA here is from genome assembly GCA_025503065.1 of Gossypium bickii. Taxonomy (NCBI): domain Eukaryota; kingdom Viridiplantae; phylum Streptophyta; class Magnoliopsida; order Malvales; family Malvaceae; genus Gossypium; species Gossypium bickii. The sequence continues at coordinate 24,177,118 of CP106717.1, forward strand.
AACCGGGCTCAAATGCACTTACAATTGAGCTTTGCCATGGCTTCTTGAAAATTTCAGTAGCATGGAGAAGAGAATGAACAGATTTTTGGGTTTCAATTTTGTGTTTTATGCCTTAAAACACCCAAATGACAAAATTGACCTTTTTACTAAACCTTCAATTTTTACCCTTACATGACTAGTTTTGTCCATAACAAAATATGATGGTCTATTTTCTATTTAAAGACCTCTTGTTTAAACCCCCATTTAAATCAAGTACTTATGTTCTATAACTCATATTTTGCAATTAATGCAATTTAATCCCAATAATAAAATTTGGCACTTTATCGATAAAAATTACTTAACAAAATTTGCACACCATCACCCAAACATATCATAGAGTCTAAAACAATCATAAACTAAATATTTTTTTTTACTTCGGGTTTGTGGTCTCGAAACTACTGTTCCGACTATGCCCTATTTTGGGCTATTACAGATTCAATATATGATAAGCTATTGGTAAGAATGTGATTGAGTAAGTTGTGCTTATGAAGCTTAAATGATATTTATGTTGATATATGTTATGTCATTCATATGATGAACTATTAGTAAGAATGTGATTGAGTAAGTTATACTCGTGAAGTCTTAATGACATTTATGTTAATATTTGTTAAGTTATTTATATGTCAAATGTATGAATAATGTTTTGTATTATTTGCACATGAACTTACTAAGCTATATAGCTTACCCCCTTTCTTTCCCTTATCCTATAGTGTTACCAAGCTAGCTCGGGATCGGAGATCGTCGGAGATTCGCATCACACTATCAAACCCTCTCGTTTTGGGTATTGATGATCCTAGTATTTTAAAAGTATGGCATGTATAGGGACTTAGTTATTTTGTTATATGTGTCATTATGATTGTAGCCAATGTGTTGGCTTATAATTGTCAAAGGCTTATTTTGATATTTGGCCATGTAGATTTGGCTTATTTGGGCTATCATGGTTGTAAGCCTAAGTATAGATATATATGTGCTAATGGCTTTGGTGATATGATCATGGTATACTTGGTGAATGATAGAAATGTGATTATGACATGAATGTGAAATGTTTGGCAATGTGGTTTATTGATGAAATGATAAAGTGGTATAAATATCTTGAAAGTAGTCAATTGTGGCTTAATAATTGCTGTGAGCATGATAGATGTTGATATTGTATTGGTCATAATTATGGATGTTTTTGGTTGCCTAAGTATGTTATGTTTGTGCCTTGAATTGGTGTAAGTGTATGTGTGAACAAGGGTGGCAAATGGCCTGGTAAATAGCCTTTATTTTGTCCACACGGGTAGACACACGAGCGTGTGTCTAGGCCATGTGTGAAACACAGTTTGCCCCACGGGCATGTGTTTCAGCCGTGTGTCCCCTGTACCTTAATTTTGAAAAACAGAATGTCCAGAATTGAGCACACAGGCAGAGATACAGGTGTGTGTCTTAGCCGTGTGTGCTACACAGCCTAGCACACGGGCGTGTGGCACGGCCGTGTGGCACAAGTCAGAGAGCACCCTAAATTGAACACGGTCTGAAGCACGGGCACGTCCCAGGGTCACACGGGCATGTGAGCCCTGCAGTTAGCAAAAAAAATGTTAAGTTTTGTAAAAATTTCTAAAGTTCTCGGTTTAGTCCTAAACCACCTCCAAAATAGGTTTTGGGCCTCATAGGCTCGTATAAGGGGCTTTATGATTGAATATGAATGGTTTTAATTTGGACGCAAAATTTATGATTCAGAATTGTGTGAATGCTTGTGTTGTAAGTCTGGTAATGCCTCGTACCCTGTTCCGGCGTTGAATTCGGGTAAGGGGTGTTACACTTTGGGCTTCTGAATACGATGTACTCATATTCGTAAGCTGTTCCCCGACTCGATAAGATCTGATAAGTGACATATGAAATTAATGTTTGAAGACTTGAGGGTATTATTGGTGTTGATCTGAAATAAGTGTATTCATTGATTGAAATTGTGATGAGAAATAATCTCAAATGTGATATGTTGATAAAATAAGTTTATCAATGTTGAATTTATATGAAATATGTTCAAGTATGCTAACAAATGTTGCTGTTGATGCTTAGACAAGTGCCAAGCTACTGGGTAAATGGTAATATGTTTATTTATATGATGTGTTGAAAGGGTAAGTGCTCAAATGAAAATATACTTGTGCTCATGAAAGAGTGGTAAGTTTTAAGTTATGCAATTTCTTATGAAATGATTTATCATGTGATTAATTTTAAAAAGGGTTATGTTCAAATGCATTAGCTTGTGGTTATGGTGGTATGGTATGTTTATAACTGGTGAGTTATGCATATGGAATGAGTGAGGAAAGTAAAGAAATGCAAATGAAAATTTAGAAATCTGTAATAGTTAAAGTTGTTGAATATACCTTATGAATATTGGGGTATCAAGATTGGATTATTCTGGATATGTATAAATTTCTTATTTAAAATGAATTGATATGATTAAAATTTATACGAGCCTACTAAGCATTTACTGCTTACGTAATTGTTTGCCTTTACTTTTTAGATTATCGGAAGCTAGATTAGGTTGGAAGCTTTTCGGAGATATATCACACTATCCATCGGTTCTATCGGTATTTTTGAATGTTTTAATCTTAGTCATAATGGCATGTATAGGTATTTTGTTTAATGTTGGTTTATATGTAAATTGTTGAGATTAGCCACTTATGTAGATTTGTGAATTGGTGGGGCTAGGTTAGTAACAAATTGGGTTAGAAATATGGTTTGTAAAATGACCTATTTTCATCCACGTGGGCAGAGACACGGGCGAGTGTCTCAACTGTGTGTGACACATGACCAGGTGACATGGCCGTGTGTCCCCTGTATCTTAAATCTGCACAAAACAGAATGCTCGCACGGCCTAGTACACGGGTGTGTGACTTGGCCGTATGACCCAAGACAGTATACTCACACGGGCACGAACATGGGCTGAGACACGGCCGTGTGTCCCTATTTCTAATGCCCACACGGTCGTGTGACCCCTGCAATGTTGAAAATTTTAAATTTTTTTTGAAAAAAATTTGAGTTTTCGATTTAGTCCCTATTTGTTTCTAATACATAATTTGGGCCTCAAGGGCTCGTTTAAGGGACAATATGTATAATTTTGATTGGTTTCTAATATGAATGCTAGATGGAATGAAATGTCTGATAATTAATTTGTAAACTTCGATAATGATCCGTAACCCTATTCTGGCAACAAATTCGGGTTAGGGGTGTTACATTATCATCATACCACTTAAAAAATCTGCATCCACCAACCTACATTTCACACACAAAAAAATTGACTTTTTTTTTAATATAAACTCTACAACCCAATTTAGTCCAGCCGACACAATAATCAAAAAAATAAAATTTACCCATATACAATTTTGTATATGTAGAAAAACTCAATTACTCTTTTACACATATCATAATTCCATGAGAAATTCATCCGCCTTTCTACATACAAAATTGTAAGGTGACACAATTTCTACATCCCCATTTCAGATTTACCCAGCATTTCCAAAATACAAGAACAGTCATTTTGTTAAAAATGGAAAACCTAACACAATCCATAGAGGCCAATGTTTGAGCTTACATCCTCAACACCTATCCCAAAATGACCAAATGCAGTTCCAATGTCATACTTGTCAACTTCGTAATCTAGTAACACCATTTAAGAAAAATGAAATATCCACAACTAAGTTCATATACAGTGACTACTCTAATATTCACTCATGGGAAAGAAATGTTTCATCAATATCCAATTAAAAAATAAAAAAATCCCTAATTTCTTATGAACCCTAAAACAAATCGGCTAAATATGCTTACCCGAATACATTTCACGCATGGGAAAGAAATGTTTCATTAATATCCAATTAAAAAATTTAAAAAAAAAATCACACAATTTCTTATGAACCCTAAAACAAAATGACTAAATATACAGTGACTACCCCAATCCTAATTCTAATGCTATGATGAATTGTAGCACCAATTTAGTCCAGCTGACACAATAATGAAAAAATAAAAAATTCCCAATTTCTTATGAACCCTAAAACAAATTAGCTAAATATATGCTTACCTGAAAATCTGAGCAACCATAATACCTTCAGCTTGAATTTAAATTGCTCCACGATGTCTCTCTCAGAGCTAACTTGTTACAAAAACATCTTCTTTTCTCCTCATCATAAATGAACTACCCTCTTAATGATGAAACAATATTTTCGATTCTTTTACAAACCCACTAAATTTCAAGCTTCAATTTCTAAAGAATTTCAAGGGAGTGGGAGAGGATTTGAGACTTAGGGTTCTTCATTTAGGAGCTACTAATTTTTTTTAATTCTACCCGTGTGTGTTAGTTAGGGGTTTTAAATATTTTTTAAATTTTAATTATTTTTTAATTTTAAATTCATTTGCTGACGTGGCATTATTTTGTCTTATATGCCATGTTAGATTCTACATATGTGTGATGCTTAGGTGGAAAAAAAATTTCCACGTCAGCGTCATTAGACCCTTAATGGCCATGTTAGCAAGATCGTTAAAAAATGACCAATTTAACCGAAAAAACAAAGGTTATGTATGAAAATGCTCCAAAAAACCTTTTAGGGCCAAAATGACCCAACACCCAAACGTTAGGGGCTAGTTTTGTCATTATGGTTAATTTTATTAATCAACAGGTTCAGAAAAATTACAAGTTTACAAATGAATATACTACACTCGGGGCACTAGATCCAACATGATGCCCTTAAGGGAATATCTAGGCAAGTGAGACCGAAAGGTAATCTTATTGCGCACCTATTCACTAGTCTCGTATTGACTAGTGAGATTAAGAGATAAATCCGTCTAAGTCGGTAAAATTGATGTCAAAATAAAATGGAGCCACTTAGTAATTTAAGCAATTTAAGTACCTTGTTCGAGGATCAGTGAACCACATCAAAATCGACCTATCACTGCTAGTCATTTATTTGGTTAATTTCTTAGTTTCATACTCTTTGCAATTTAGTCCCTAGATTAGCATATTTAATTTTCTTGCAGAAATTTCTTGTTATGGTTTTCCGTACTATAAAATCATATTAGTAGCCGCTTAGACTCTATCGTGTATGCTATTTATTTCTCAATTACCATCTCTTTTGGGTTCAATCCTTGGCATACTCCGATATTCCATTGTAACACTACAAATATTACAACTGATCTGTACGCTTGCAGTAAAGCCGAACTTATAAAATTGTTTTGATCGTGTCTGAGAGTTTTAATATTTATATAATGAATGATTTAGCCTAAAAACTAACTATCACCACGATTGAGGCAACCGTACCTATCGAACAATAGTATAGCTTAGTGGCAAGACCGGAATGTCGATCCCAAGGGAACCAAAAGTACTAGTACTGACTTTCTTTTTATTATCTAGCCTAAAAATAAAAGTGATTAATGTTAGAATGAACTGGGAAAATGCTTTTGAGAAAATCAATTGATTAAGACAATACCCGAGGAAGAATCCACCTAGACTTCACTTGTTATTTAACTCTGAACCAGACAATTTATTCACTTGACTTGATACATAGGATTCCCTAATTTATATTAATACCTCTTTCGAGGCTACTAACGTCTAACCCTAGGTTGATTAATTGAAATCTCTTTCTAATTAAACCCCTAATGTTGCATTAACTCGATTTATGGACTCCCGTATTAGGTTTGACCCTAATTCGGCAGGTTTTCATCGTCCTATCTCTAAGAGTGCGATCAACTCTACTTAATTATGCTAGATCTACTCTTAAACAGGAACTTTTGCTCCTCTGAATAAGCACATCAATACTTGAATCAATATCTTGAAATATTAAAGCAAGAATTAAGAACACATAATTAAGAACAAATCAAGTATTTATCATACAGTTCAGAAAACAATAACAAGATCCGTCTTAGGTTTCATCCCCCTCAGGTATTTGAGGGGTTTAGTTCTTGTTTATAAAAGAATACATCTCAAAAGAAATAAAGTAACAAAACATAAAGAAAAACCCTAAAACCCCCTGAAGGAATTTAAAGGGAAAATCCTCAGTCTTGAGCGTGATTCCTGCTTCTGAGATGGATCAAGTGGCTTTCTTCGAGTAATTCCCTATATTCAGCCCTCTCTGGCTTTGCTCTCCGTCAAAAGCCCTGACAGAGGTCTTCTATCCGACTCCTCCTTTAGGATGCCCTCTAGGGTGTTTATATAGGCTTTCAGGATGCCTTACTTGGCCCACAAGCATCCTATTCCCAGGTCACGGCAGAGACACGCCCGTGTGAAGTGAGCCCAAGGCTGTGTTCGAGTCTGCTAAAGTGGCACAGCCGTGTGGTGAACTCCAGGCCGTGTTGATTTCTTATTTTGGCCCATTTTCTCCTTTTTTTGGGCTGTTTCTCGTTCTTTTCATCCTTCTATGCTCTCCTAAGTATAAAACATGAAATTAAAGGATTAAGAGCATCAAATTCCACAATTCAAAGGATAAACCATCCTAAAGTATGCCAAATGTGGGATTAAAATATGTATATATTATGGTTTATCAAATACCCCCACACTTAAGCATTTGCTTGTCCTTAAGCAAAATCCTCAACTCACAATTAAAATTCATTCTTCTCAACTTATAACTCCTATCAATAATGTTTCGAAATAATTTATAGGTAATCATACATTGAGAATTCAACTAAAGGAACATCAAATTTTCAAACAATCCAAGTTGAGCATTTTATTCACGAAAACATAGGTATTCCCCCTTATCTAAGTAATCACCTTTGATTCAAAATATCACAGAGTTAACATCCTCATTAAGGATTCACTCAAATCACTCAAAGTGTTTAAGGGACAATAAATTTAAGCACTCAATAGTCAACATGAAAAGTTATTACCATAGGCTTACATGAAAATCAAATCTTCACCACTACAAATTGAGATGATACATCAAGCAAAAGGTCTTTAAAAAGGTTATAATGTGGCTTGGTTAGGGGGTGTGGTCACAAGCTGAAAGAGGAGGTTAGAATCGAGATCGAATTGACAAATTACCTAACTAGAAAAATAGACTAGTAATGAAAAATTACATTAATAAAACGAGCTTCTTCTAAAGATGTGAAATTTGCTATTTAAGCTCATAAAAACATAGAACTAATAATGGATTTACTTTTAACTCTTTTTTTAACAAATCAGGTACAATAATAAGAAATTAACAACTGAAATGGAAAATATAGTTCGGCAACTTCTCAAATCAAACCTCGATAAAAAGGTTAATACAATAGGAAAAATTCTTAATGAATCAAAAAGAGTAAGTCTTGGTTTAATATTAAGGGTAAATCAATGAATGGTTTATTAGGATCAAAGGGGTTCACTAGGGGTTAATTATGAAGTTAGGCCTTTTAGGAAGTAAGTGGGTTAAATCCTAGGTGCTTTATCATCTCAGTATATCAAATCAAAAGTGTGGTCTTGACATGCATAATTGAAGCAAGTTCTAGAATAACAAATCAATATTGACTCACTCAAAGTAATAATAAAAGTGAGAAAGAAAAGAAAATGCTCTCAAAGGCTCAAGATCTCACAGAAATTATGGTTTTTGATGTCAACCCTGTGAACTTCAAATTTCAAGATAATACCTAAACTTGGGGAAACAACCTAGTAATTTTTTAATTTTCAAAAATCAACTTATCATGCTGGATTCTCTAAATCCTTCAAGTTTAAGCAATCAATGCACAACTGCTTATGTTTTAATTCAAGACATATCAATAGAAATCTTAAATCAATCAGAATTTGTTCTAATAGTGATATGAAAAAGAAAAGACAAAATTCAGGGATTTGAGAATAATGCAAAAAGGTTTCTGAATAAAATTCACCCCCATACTTAAGATGTACATTGCCCTCAATGTACAAACATATATGTTCTAGAGATTAATAGCATTATATCATAAGAGAGAGGGAGAAATGAAACTTCCTGAATTTTGGATGGGTTCCCTGAGTTGGAAGTGTGGAAACTTGATTCGGAGATGTAAAATAAGTTGGAGGAGGCATGGCAGATTTTTCTCATTAGAGTTGGATATTCCAGAGTGCTATTTTAGGCTTTTCAACTGCAATAAAATTAGTGGGTTCTTTAAAATTTAAGGATTACTCAATTATTGCCAAAAGATGTAAATTGGGTAATTGTGATTATGAAACCTAAAAATAACTAAAATAAACATGAGTCAAAAATAAAATGAAAATTAGTATTTTAAACATAAAAAATTAAAGGAAAATAACATAAAGATAAAATAAAAAGGGCTCAGAAGTCCTCATCGCTAGATGGCTCGCGAGGTGGGGGCGGTGATGAAATGTGAAGGTGCTGACATATCTAGTGAAGGGTGGCGTCGATGTGATCGAAGCGCTGGAAGCATTGCTGCTCGAATCGTGTTAGGTGCTCAGATATGTCTGAAAGAGAAGCTGCCGCATGAACTGGGTGATGGCTTGATGGTGGCCTCTCGTGTGGTGGGGGGACATCGTCAGTAATGTCATAAGGATCCTCCTCCTCGGTGGCATGGGCTAGATGTTATTGGGGAGGATCGGTCCCACGGTGACACTTGACCATCCTCTTGTTTATCTTGGTTGAGATGTCCTGTGGAGACATCTGGCCTATCAAGGTAAGGGAGGATGATTGTGCCGCGGTGTTAAAGAGACCAAAGTGTCTCGTGAGGCGTGTCACATAGGGTCCCATGGAAATGACCCCTCGTTTGTGCTACTCCGTCTGGTGTTGAATGGCGTGAGCGATGAAGTAGGCTAAGTCGAAGACGTACCCGTTGGCCATACACCATAGGAAGTAGGCGTCGTGAGTGTTGACGACACCGGTGCTCTCTCGCCTACCTATCAGTGTATGAGCTAAAATGGCGTGTAAGTACCTCAGGGATGGGGCGAGAGCTGTCACCTTGGAGCGACTGGGGTCGTAGGTGGCCGAGCCGGGGGCTATGTTTTTCCAATAGGCGGAGGGAGATTTATGGATGTGGTGGTGGAGGTCCTCAAGTTTATTATCCTCTATGAATTCGTCAGTGTAAAGTCCCAACACTGCCCCGAACTATGGGACACTCAGTTCACGTACAATGCCTTCGAGACAGAATTGGATTGTGCTCGGATCGTCGTGGTACGTCATCACCGTCTGAAGGTGAAATATGGAATAGAGCTCCAAAGTGAGCTCTAGGTATGTGGGCTCGATGATCTCGAAGAATTGCCCCTATGGATCGGTAGTTAGGAGAGCCCGTACATCGTCTGCTAGTTCGACCTGCTCTAAAGTGGCCCAATCAATGCTCCTTCCTACGCCGAGGGGTTTCACACGGAGTATCTAAAAAAGTCGCACGCCCTTGTCATTTACTTAGAATCGACCACAGCTGTAGCGCACAACCATGGCCCTTTTATCGCATCCCGTGTTGGGGAAAGTTTTTTTTCGTCATTGGTTCGTACGATCTTTGCTACCCTGGTATGTAAATCCATGGTGTCCACACGGCCACGGCCACACCCGTGTATAAGACCGTGTGGAAAGGAAACCTATGTTTCATTAATTTGGTTAGTTTGTAGTTAGATGCTAAAAGTAAAAATAAAAATAAAAACTAAAAATTAATGGGGTTAGTGTTCCGGTTGCCTCCCGAGAAGCGATCGTTTAAAGTCTTAAGCTAGACTTACCTCTCATTCTCGTATTCATGGTGGTTTGAGAAGTTGAAATTCCTCACCCCTGCTATCAGTTCTATGATCGCTATATAGTTTGAGTCGAGTAGTGTTTACCTTAAAAGTGCCGAACTTGGGATTAGTTACCTCGACTGTTCCATATGGAAAGATATTCAATACCTCAAAAGGGATTTCTTCGTTTGTATCAAGGTCTGAAGTGGCGATCCGAGGGTCTGTTTTATCCAACAATACCTGATCTCCGATCTTAAATTGGTTTGGCTCATCTTTAAGTTTGTCATGGAGTTGCCTCGATTTTGCTTCGTGTGTTCCTAGTTTCTCCTTGAAATGTGTCTTCCACTCGTCTAGTTCATCAATCTGAAGCCTTTGTTCCTCATGAGCTATTTCCTTGTTGGCATGAGGTCTAGGATCTGGCTCAATTGTGTAGTTTCGCGGTGCTTCCTGAAAAGAAGGTTTAACCGAATTGTCATTAATAGAGTTTATGTTCTCACCCTTATTACTTGATGTCCTAGCCGAGTTAAGAGCTTGAAGAGTGATCGTCTCGTCACCTACACGGAGTATAAGTTCTCCTGTACCAACATCAATTTTAGTTCTAGCAGTTGCTAAAAAGGGTCTTCCTAAAATTAAAGGAACATTGTTGTCCTCATCCATGTCTAAAATGACAAAGTCTACCGGGAATATAAATTTATCAATTTTCACAAGTACATCTTCAATTATACCCCTAGGAATTCTAATAGTTTTATCAGCTAATTGAATGCTTATCATAGTTTGTTTGGGTTTCCCTAGACCTAGCTGTTTAAACATTTTATAAGGCATAACATTTATGCTTGCCCTTAGATCAGCTAAAGCATTACCAATGGATAAACTACCAATTAGGCACGGAATTGTAAAACTCCCTGGATCTTTTAACTTTCGTGGTAGTTTATTTTGTAGAATTGCTGAGCACGCTGCGTTTAGCTCCACATGCGATGCCTCGTCTAACTTTCGTTTGTTTGTCAAAAGCTCTTTTAAAAATTTCCTTGAATCTGGCATCTGCGAAAGAGCTTCAAGAAACGGTAAGTTAATATGTAATTTCTTTAAAAGTTTAAGAAATTTACCAAATTGTTCATCTGTGTGGTCTTTCTTTATCGCATTGGGGTATGGCACACGAGGTTGGTACTCTGTAATTACCAGGTTTTGGTTTATCATGGCTTACCTCAACCTTACCTTCCTCTACCACTTTCTCTTGCCTCAGTTCTGGTTCATCTAACCCTTCACTATTGTGAGCTGTTATGGCTTGAAATTGCTCATTTGGGTTAGTTTTAGTGTTGCTTGGCAAGCTGCCTTGTAGTCGTTATGAGATCAACTTAGCAACCTGACCTAATTGGTTCTCGATCCCTTGAATCGATGCTTTTTGATTTTTAAGTGTTGTTTCGGTATTTTGGAAATGAGTTTCTGACACCGCGATGAATGTTGTTAGCATCTCCTCAAGGTTCGACTTCTTTTCTTGTGGGTAGGGTTGCTGTTGGAAGCCTAGGAGGGGTTGTTGTCTTTGATTTCCTTGACGACCCCATGAGAAATTGGGGTGGTTCCTCCAACCTGGATTGTAAGTATTACTATAAGGGTTATTTTGAGGTCTAAAATTATTACCCATATAGTGAACTTGCTCGTTTTCAGTGCTCGAGTTGTAAGGTGGATATTCTATATTGCTAGTCCCTCCTCCATTCGTATCGCACTGCATAACTGGATGTATCTATGAAGAACCACACAAACCATCAATCTTTTTACTTAACAGTTCTACCTGGTTTGATAGCATGGTTACTGCGTCGAGGTTGAAAACATTGGCGGCTTTTGTTGGCTTTTGCTCGTGACTTTCCATAGATAATTATTCAGTGACATCTCTTCAATGAATTCGTAGGTAGCCCCAAGTGTTTTGTTGTTCAGAGTTCCATCGGCGGCTGAATCAATCAACTACCTAGTTGAGGCGTTCACATTGTTGTAAAAGGTTTGAACCTGGAACCACAAAGGTAATCCATGGTGTGGGCACATTCTCAATAGATCCTAGTATCTCTCCTATGCATCGTAAAGTGTCTCTAAAACTATCTGTACAAAAGAAGAGATATCATTCCTCAACTCAGCCATTTTAGCCGGTGGAAAATATTTTAACAAAAAAATTTTGGTCATTTGTTCCCATGTAGTGATTGATCCTCGTGGTAATGAGTTCAACCACTGTTTAGCTTTGTTCCTCAACGAAAAGGGAAACAACCAAAGACCAGTGGCATCGTCAGAAACACCATTTATTTTGAAACTATCATAAAATTCTAGAAAATTTGCCAAGTGATTGTTTGGACTTTCATCCTGCAAACAATTAAACTGAACAAATTGCTGTATCATCTGAATAGTGTTAGGTTTCAGTTCAAAATTATTTGCAGCTATAGCAGGTCTAACAATACTTGACTCAGTTCCTTTAAAACTAGGTTTAGCATAATCATACATAGTACGAGGAGCAGAATTTTGATTCACCGGATTTGCGGCAACCATAGGAGGTAGCGGATTGTTATCAGCCATCTCTGCGGTAGTATTGGTATCGTCCTCTTTCTCTTCTTCTATGTATTGTAGGCTTCGCCTTATTTCTCTCTGATTTCTACGAACTGTATTTTCAATTTCACTGTCAAAAATCAATGGTCCTGACGGGTTCCTCCTAGTCCTAAACTAGAAAAACCAATCAGAACAAATGATAGAGAGATTAGAAAACTAAAAATAAAAATTCGAAAGAAATAAATAAATAAAAGAAAAATGGCTAAAGTAATAAAAATTGAGCGATCCTAATATTTCAGTTCCCCGGTAACGGCGCTAAAAACTTGATCGTGTCTGAGAGTTTGAATATTTATATAATGAATGATTGAGCCTAGAAACTAACTATCACCACGATTGAGGCAAGCGCACCTATCGAACAATAATATAACTTAGTGGCAAGACCGAAATGTCGAACCCAAGGGAACCAAAAGTACTAGTACTGACTTTTTTTTTATTATCTAGCCGAAAAATAAAAGTGGTTAATGTTTGTCTAACTAATTCCTAAGCTGAGGATGCCAAGACACAGAGAATGAACTGGGAAAATACTTTTGAGAAAATCAATTGATTAAGACAATACCCGAGGAAGAATCCACCTAGACTTCACTTGTTATTTAACTCTGAACCAAATGATTTATTCATTTGACTTAATCCGTGGGATTCCCTAATTTATATTAATACCTCTTTCGAGGCTACTAACATCTAACCCTAGGTTGATTAATTGAAATCTCTTTCTAATTAAACCCCTAATGTTGCATTAACTCGATTTATGGACTCCTATATTAGGTTTGACCTTAATTCGGCAGATTTTCATCATCCTATCTCTAAGAGTGCGATCAACTCTACTTAATTATGCTAGATCTACTCTTAAACAGGGACTTTTGCTCCTCTGAATAAGCACATCAATACTTGAATCAATATCCTGAAATATTAAAGCAAGAATTAAGAACATATAATTAAGAACAAATCAAGTATTTATCATACAGTTCAGAAAACAATAACAAGATCCGTCTTAGGTTTCATCCCCCTCAGGTATTTGAGGGGTTTAGTTCTTGTTTATGAAAGAATACATCTCAAAAGAAATAAAGTAACAAAACATAAAGAAAAACCCTAAAACCCTCTGGAGGAATTTAAAAGGAAAATCCTCAGTCTTGAGCGTGATTCCGGCTTTTGAGATGGATCAACTGGCTTTCTTCGAGTAATTCTCTATATTCAGCCCTCTATGGCTTTGCTCTCCGTCAAAAGCCGTGACAGAGGCCTTCTGTCCGACTCCTCCTTTAGGTTGCCCTCTAGGGTGTTTATATAAGCTTTCGACATACCTTACTTGGCCCACAAGTATCCTATTCTGAGTGGAATTAAAATAGGTCATGACAGGGACATGACCGTGTGAATTGAGCCCAAGGCCGTGTTCGAGTCTGCTAAAGTGGCACGGCCGTGTGGTGAACTCCAGGCCATGTTGATTTCTTATTTTGGCACATTTTCTTTGCTTTTGGGCTATTTCTCGTTCTTTTCATCCTCTTATGCTCTCCTAAGTATAAAACATGAAATTAAAGGATTAGAAGCATCAAATTCCACAATTCAAGGGATAAATCATCCAAAAGTATACCAAATATGGGATTAAAATATGTATATATTACAGTTTATCATGTTGTATAAAATCATTTGTTTTATGTGCATGTGCAAACCAGTCAAAGTTATTGGCGTTGCTGCCGGGGAGAGGATGTAAGATTAAGTAATTCTTAGTGTACATGTTAAGTAGAAATAAGTAGCAAAAATATGATTTATAGATACGACTTTGTTTTTATTTGTATTTATTTCATTTGTAATTTTTGGTTAAATTTTTTCACTCTTTTGTGCTTGTAAGAGGCGTTATATGACTCAGACCTATAACAATGTCTTATCATTTGAGCCGAAACCGAAATGTATCATCACACACGCGAGGAGGGAGCAACATCCTAGAGACGTCCCACCTCCACAGAAAGAACAGCCTATCGAAGATCTAGAAGTAGAAATTCAACAACCACACCTACCCATGGAGCAATGAACTTTACGGGACTACACAATGCCAAACCTGGATGTTGTTCAAGGTAACATTAATTTCCCAGTGATTAATGCTAATAGCTTCAAAAGCAAACTAAAAATGATCCAAATGAAACAAGTGAAGCTTTATTTTCAATGGTCAATGAATGAGGATCCGAACCAACATCTTAAGATATTTCTAACCATTTGTGATATCTTTAATATAATGGGGTATCCAGTGGCACTATCCATCTTCGGTTATTCCCTACTTCTCTTACTGATGATGCTTTTATGTGGTTAGATTCATAGCTGGTACATTTCATCAATAATTGGGACAAGCTAGCGAGCAAATTTTTGTCAAAGTACTTTCCCCTAGTAAGACAATGTAGCTTGGTATGAATATTACAAATTTTCAGAAATTGGAAAGAAAGTCTTTATAAAAAGCATGAGAGCACTTTAAGCTAACGCTATGCAAGTGTCCATATCATGGCTTACAAGATTGGTTGCAACTTTAAGTCTTCTGCAGTGGGCTTGACGGAAACTTACAACTCTAGTCTTGACGGAGCATCCATGGGAGCATTCATGTCAGGATATACGCCGAGGCTTGTCAATTTACCGAGGACATGGCGATAAACTCTTACATTTGGCCGGCTGAGTAGTTCACATATCGGGCTAAAAAATCGACAGTGAATATTGTTGGTAGCGGGGACAAGTATCAACAAATCCTTGAAAGGCTTAATCAATTAGAGATTAGTTCTACCAATGTGCAAGTCCAACACCTATTTTATTTCATGACACGATGGTAAGGGAAATCATATGGAGGTTAACTATGTAGTGAAGAAAGGATATAACCCTTACTCCAACACCTATAATCTAAGATGGCATGATCATCCTAACTTTAGGTGGGGAGGAAACGAAGGGGAACCTCCTAATTAAGGGAACCAAAACCTTAATCCTTCAAAACCAAATACACCGTATCAACCTCCATTACCTTTTGGGGCACCCCAAGATCAAGAAAGAATATCAACCTATAGTAGCGACCCTCCATTGTGAATTAGGATAAGTAAGGTAAAGCAAGGTTTGCATGTAGTGGAAGCTGATGTGTGCCAAAATCATGGTCTATTAGACCAAGTCTTGCAATTTTTGCAAAACAACTTAACCTCTAGCATAACAGTAATATTGAACCTAATTTGAAGAGGGAAGGGAAGGAACATGCCAAGGCGATCACCCTTAGATTCAGGGCTATGTTTAAGGAACCTATCTGATCAAATTAATGGGAGAAAGAAGTTAGTGAGAAGGATGAGAGCACACACACTCTTAGTGTTGGAGATGGGGTGGGAGAGAAAGTAGGACTTGAGAAAGAGCCCAGACAAGTTGAATCAGAGGATAAAACCATTCTATCACTACCACTAAGCCTAAAGCCCATACCATTTTTTTCACGTCTAGAGGAGAAGAAGAAGAAAAAGAGTGAGGAGTTCTTGCAATTCCTCAATATGTTTAAGGCCTTGAATGTGAACCACCCCTTGTTAGAGCTCTTTAAGAAAATGCCCAAATACGCCAAATTCCTTAGGGATGTTATGTCTCGTAGGAAAAAATAGTGAGAGGAGAGCAAAATTCTCTTAATGTGGAATGCAGCGTGATAGTGTTTAGAAGAGTTCCTCCCAAGCTCAAGGATTCCAATAGCTTTACCATCCCAATAGAGATAGACAAAGCTAGTTTCGGGAAAGCCTTATGTGACATAGGGGAAAGCATTAACCTTATGTCACTGTCTATCTATAGGAGATTAGGTTTGGGAGATCTTAAGGAAACGACAGTCACCTTGCAATTAGCCGGCTGATCTTTGGTAAGTCCCAAGGGAGTCTTTGAGGATGTGTTAGTGAGAGTTACGCAATTTATTTTTCCCATTCACTTTATCGTGCTGGACTTCGAGGAGGATCTCAAAATCCCTATTCTCTTAGCGAGACCTATCTTGGCCATGTCTAGAGCTACTATAGATGTAGGAAGGGGTGAGTTGACTATGGAAATCGAGGGAGAGACTGAAGTTATCAAATGTGTTGAGCCCGAACCTAAGTCTAAAGAGGTGTTGCCATCACAAGGGTATAAGTGTTAGCTAAATGATATGAGACCTTGTTGTGCTAACAAATTTGCAACTTTTATGGAATGATGTAGCTTTCTAGCTATTTGTGCGCCACGCGAAAGAATCTGGATGTGAACGAGGATGAGGAAGACCTTACAATTCTCAGGAGGCCTCAATCGCACATTGAACAAGAGGCATATCCAAGTGTTAAAGACACCGATGAAACATCATTTCAAGGGTGTGATTGACTGCCCCAAGTTGCATTTTTAATTTTCCACATGTAGCAAGGAAACCCAAAATTTTATAAATAATTAAATGTTTTGAGCATGAACCCCAAGTGTTTTTACATGTAGTGTAATGACCCGATAGTCAAAAGTGTCGAAAAGTGCATTTTTGGGACTTCGTTTTCATAAATCAAACTCGTAAATATTTCTAATATATATTTACGAAGTTAGTTCTGTAGTTAATTAGGTTTTGGTTAAGTGAATTTGCATGAATTAAGAGTAATTAGGTAAAAGGACTAAAAAGCATAAAGTGTGAAAGTTGAATTATAGATTAAATGTAACACCCCTTACCCGTATTCGACACCGAAATAGGGTACGAGGCATTACCGGAATTACAAATTTATTTATCAAAAATTTTATATCATTTAACATTTATTTTTGAAACCAATCAAAAATCAAACATATTATCCCTTAAAACATATTTATTTTTCTTATTTCATGACTTACTTGAATTTATTTCTCGTCTCAACATATTTAATTACCTTTTATTTACATATTACAGATAATCACATATTGACATGTCATGATAAATATCATTCTCTTGCCGTTTATTCATAAACATATATTAGTTAATTCATTATATCAATATTTCACGTGCTATCAACTTATATTTCCTTATATCACATATTTAAAGTTACTCGAACTTACCTGGCTAAATTTGCAGAAATACCAAGATTCAAGGGCATTTTGGTAATTTCCCATTTTCATCGATTTTTCAACCGATCTTAATCTAATTAATAATTTCATTCAATTTTGCAATTTTAAATAATAAAATAATCCATTCCATGTAAATTGGTCATCTCCAACATTTATACAAAACTAATCATAAACTTTTACTTTTATTCAATTTAGTCCCGAGCCTAAAACATTACAAATTAGCCATGCTAGCTGAATATTCATACATATTTTTCCTCCTCCTCCTCTCCATTCCACATCCTTAATGTATATAGCATTCTATAAGTAACATTATCAATAATTTTCAACATTTACTTATGTGAATATTTAAGCTGTCCATGCGTGTCATAGTCACTAAATTATTTTTATCTGGAGCTACAGAACTCCAAATGAAGAACCGTTAATTTTTCTTGAAACTAGACTCATATATCTTTTTTACTATAATTTTTCCAGAATTTTTGGTATGGCCAATCAATACCAGATTATTCTTAAAGTTTCCCCTGTTTTACTGTTTGACTGTTCTGACCTCTCTTCACTACGAATCAAATTACTCTTCATACAAAATTCATATGACCTTCTTGTTTATTTCATTTGAAAATAGACTCATTCAGGATTCTAAAAATATAAAGTTAAGCCCCTAATTATTTTTCTCCAATTTTTTATGATTTTTCAAAGTCAGAACAGGGGATCCTGAAATCACCCTGAACCAGTTTCACTAAAATTTAAATATCTCATAATACAGAACTTATTTGATTTCTCTATTTCTTTCATATGAAAGTAGACTCAATAAGCTTCAATTTCATATCTTACTCAGCTTCTAATTCCACTTCTACGATTTTTGGTGATTTTTCAAAGTTACTCTACTGCTGCTGTCCAAAACAGTTTTGTTATAGCTTATTTTACAATTAAATCCTTTACCCAATTCTAACTTCAAATTCTTTCAATTAAACCACTAATTCATCATTTTATTCATCATATGCTATATTCAACAGCTTTAAAACTTCAAAAACTTCAACTTAAATTCATCAAAACTTTGTTCTAAAACTTATAAAACATCAAAATTAAAAGAGAAGGACTAAATTAACTTACCAATTAAACTTCCAAGCTTCAAACCATCAATTTCTCCTTTTTCTTTCTTTCCCCCTTTTCTTCCCCTGCTTTCGTCTTGTTCTCTGTTTCATTTTCTGGTATTCTTCTTTTACTTCTTTTGGTTTATATATATATAATAATATAATAATATAATATAATATAATATAATATAATAATATACTTTTAAAAATCTGAGATTTTCTTACGTTAACCGCCTCAACTATGCAAAATGGTAAAATTACCATTTTGATCCTTCATAATTTCTTTTAATCTATAATTTAACTTTTACTTTCATTTCAGTTTAGTCCTTTTCATTTAATTTCCTACCCAAACGTTAAAATTTTCTAACGAAAGTTTAATAATAACTTAATGACACTCCATAAATATTTTTAGAAATATTTATGGCTCACTTTATGAATTCGAGGTCTCAATACCTCGTTTTTGGCCCAATTTTTTCTAATTAATTCTTTGAGTTCACAAAATTCACTAATTTTAAAATATTTCTAAAATCACACTTAACTTATAACTATCGATTAACAAAATTTTCTAACTTTTAAATCGATTTAGTGATCTCGAATCATTTGTTCCGACACTATTAAAATTGGGTGTTATTAAATTCTTCCCCTAAAAAAATTTCGTCCTCGAAATTTCCTTATTATTTTGATCATGAACTTCGTTATTTCTATAATTCTATAGCTCCTTTGTGCACATATTTATCTGATTTATCATTTATATCCATTCCATATCCTTTCAGTTTGCAATTCATTTTTAATTCAATATTGCGAACATACCTTATAGCGAAAATTACTTACCTTTTTATAAGAGGCCCAATAGATTCAATAGAATACTTAAGATATATGAAACAAATATAGAAGTGTATTATTATTTACTATTAATCGAGATAGCACTTGATGAGAACCAAAGTGTTATTATCGAGAGAATGCGCTAAAGTTCCTTAATGGTATACCACTAATATCTTAGTAGATTTAATCTCATTTACTTGGGAAAATTACATTATACACGCATGTCACTTTTACAATTTTAACATAATGCTTTTACATATCATTTTTTTTTTTTTTTTTTCCAATTTCACTTAAATGTATTCACAAATAAATTTAATTTCACTTCCTCTTCAATATACAATTCAATACTAATATTTATCCATCGATTAATTCGGTTTCCATTTAATTCATCAATAACGCTTACCTCATACTTCACTTACTATACGCATAATTTAAATTTAACATTTAATATTAAATAGTAAACATCAAGCATGCAACAATATAAGTCATATGTGTTAATTTATACTTTAATTTCATACCTCAACAATATCATTTCATCAAATAGCATCATATATCATCTATATTATTTTTAATCAATTCATAAACCTTTGGTTCAAGTTTTCAATCTCATATCTCAATTTCAATTTACATTTCAATTCCTAATTCCACTTTTCCATACTTTCAATAGTTTAACCGATCAAATTCAATCGATTTTTCTCATTTCGTTTATTCAACAGATTTCAATAATAATAATTTGATATTTTAACAAATTTATGAACCTTAAGTTCATACTTCAATTCTCACATTTCAATTCGATTCACAATTCAACTCATAATTTCTTACTCATATTTTCAATAGTTCAATCGATCAAATTTATTTAGTTTTTCTCATTTTAGTTATTCACCCTATTAACAATCCGGACTTTGACAGATACACGGATTCCAACCCAAACACACCAGTACGGCACATTGTGCCTTAACGGTACACAATATACGACACACAAAGTGTCGAATCGGTAACAGTAACAGTAACAGTAGTCGGCATGTAAGTGCCTGATCAGTAAGCCGGCAAAAACCTGCACTCTTCCATATCCTATAGCATGTCAATTATATCCGACTAGTCCGACAAGTTAATAGGGAGATCAATTCTCATTTCATTTTTTTTTCTATTTCAAATTCACTTTTCCATTTCCTAATCAGTATATAATTCAATGATTCACTTTGTTCTCATTTCACTTTCTTAGCCCAAAGTAGACTTTATAGAACACACCGGATATACGGAACAGATACAGAGGTGCATTATGATGCACAAGTGAACAGAGAGCACCAATGTGCTAATAATCAGAGAGCACCAACGTGCTAATAATCAGAGAGCACTGACGTGCTAATATCGGAGAGCACCAATGTGCTAATATCGGAGAGCACCAATGTGCTAATATCAGAGAGCACTGACGTGCTAATATCGGAGAGCACCAATGTGCTAATATCGGAGAGCACCAATGTGCTAATATCAGAGAGCACTGACGTGCTAATATCGGAGAGCACCAATGTGCTAATATCAGAGAGCACTGACGTGCTAATATCGGAGAGCACCAATGTGCTAATATCAGAGAGCACTAACGTGCTAATGTTCCTTAATATCCCAGTAGTTCTAAATTTCGTCTACTTGGGCATTAAAGCTGAATCTCATATATTTAAATAATTCACATAAATATTTCAAAAAGGATAAATAACAATAATTTAAAATTCTTGTAGTACTTACAACAAAAAGGTTGAAATGATATATGTTATTCTTCCTTCACTCCTTAACCTTCTCTTTTCCTTTTCCTTCAATTCGGTCCTCTCCTTTCTTTCTCAAATTGATTTCATATAAACATATAACATTTATATGTAAAAAGTAATCAAATAAACTTTCTATATTATTTAACAAAATAAGCATGTATAATATATTTTTATTCAATTCGTATTTTTAATTTATTGTCTAATCAAATTTAAAATCACTAATTACTTTTCAATCAATATACATTTCAATTACTCACATATTTTCTTTATTTAATTTAATTTGCCTTCAAATATTCAAATAATTCATAATTGATTCACGTAATTTAAATAACTTTCTAATTTCCAGTTCATTCTACTTTCACTTCTTATTTCAACCAGTTTCACGAAGATTGCAGTAATTCTTCATAGTTTAATGCAATACACATAACAATATTCAATAACTTCATGATTCAATTCAAGACACAAAATAATATTCAGATTCCATAATTCATTCGATGATCGTCTCAACTTCGATGACTCAATCTTAAATTTATCATTTTACTAAATACTTACCTTAAAATACTTACCACACATAATTAATAAATTACACATAATAATGATAAAGTTTAAATTATAATGATACAAATATCATCAAAGTCGGAACATATCACATTATCTCAAGTTATATATTAATAATAGCATATATTTCTAGACTTCACATATACTACATTTGGTCCGAGAACCGACTAAACCTAAGCTCGACGATACCACTAAATGTAACACCCTTACCCGTATTCGACACGAAATAGGTACGAGGCATTACAGGAATTACAAATTTATTTATCAAAAATTTTATATCATTTAACATTTATTTTTGAAACCAATCAAAAATCAAACATATTATCCCTTAAAACATATTTATTTTTCTTATTTCATGACTTACTTGAATTTATTTCTCGTCTCAACATATTTAATTACCTTTTATTTACATATTACGAGATAATCACATATTGACATGTCATGATAAATATCATTCTCTTGCCGTTTATTCATAAACATATATTAGTTAATTCATTATATCAATATTTCACGTGCTATCAACTTATATTTCCTTATATCACATATTTAAAGTTACTCGAACTTACCTGGCTAAATTTGCAGAAATACCAAGATTCAAGGGCATTTTGGTAATTTCCCATTTTCATCGATTTTTCAACCGATCTTAATCTAATTAATAATTTCATTCAATTTTGCAATTTTAAATAATAAAATAATCCATTCCATGTAAATTGGTCATCTCCAACATTTATACAAAACTAATCATAAACTTTTACTTTTATTCAATTTAGTCCCCGAGCCTAAAACATTACAAATTAGCCATGCTAGCTGAATATTCATACATATTTTCCTCCTCCTCCTCTCCATTCCACATCCTTAATGTATATAGCATTCTATAAGTAACATTATCAATAATTTTCAACATTTACTTATGTGAATATTTAAGCTGTCCATGCGTGTCATAGTCACTAAATTATTTTTATCTGGAGCTACAGAACTCCAAATGAAGAACCGTTAATTTTTCTTGAAACTAGACTCATATATCTTTTTACTATAATTTTTCCAGAATTTTTGGTATGGCCAATCAATACCAGATTATTCTTAAAGTTTCCCCTGTTTTACTGTTTGACTGTTCTGACCTCTCTTCACTACGAATCAAATTACTCTTCATACAAAATTCATATGACCTTCTTGTTTATTTCATTTGAAAATAGACTCATTCAGGATTCTAAAAATATAAAGTTAAGCCCCTAATTATTTTTCTCCAATTTTTATGATTTTTCAAAGTCAGAACAGGGGATCCTGAAATCACCCTGAACCAGTTTCACTAAAATTTAAATATCTCATAATACAGAACTTATTTGATTTCTCTATTTCTTTCATATGAAAGTAGACTCAATAAGCTTCAATTTCATATCTTACTCAGCTTCTAATTCCACTTCTACGATTTTTGGTGATTTTTCAAAGTTACTCTACTGCTGCTGTCCAAAACAGTTTTGTTATAGCTTATTTTACAATTAAATCCTTTACCCAATTCTAACTTCAAATTCTTTCAATTAAACCACTAATTCATCATTTTATTCATCATATGCTATATTCAACAGCTTTAAAACTTCAAAAACTTCAACTTAAATTCATCAAAACTTTGTTCTAAAACTTATAAAACATCAAAATTAAAAGAGAAGGACTAAATTAACTTACCAATTAAACTTCCAAGCTTCAAACCATCAATTTCTCCTTTTTCTTTCTTTCCCCTTTTTCTTCCCCTGCTTTCGTCTTGTTCTCTGTTTCATTTTCTGGTATTCTTCTTTTACTTTTTTGGTTTATATATATATAATAATATAATAATATAATATAATATAATATAATATAATAATATACTTTTAAAAATCTGAGATTTTCTTACGTTAACCGCCTCAACTATGCAAAATGGTAAAATTACCATTTTGATCCTTCATAATTTCTTTTAATCTATAATTTAACTTTTACTTTCATTTCAGTTTAGTCCTTTTCATTTAATTTCCTACCCAAACGTTAAAATTTTCTAACGAAAGTTTAATAATAACTTAATGACACTCCATAAATATTTTTAGAAATATTTATGGCTCACTTTATGAATTCGAGGTCTCAATACCTCGTTTTGGCCCAATTTTTTCTAATTAATTCTTTGAGTTCACAAAATTCACTAATTTTAAAATATTTCTAAAATCACACTTAACTTATAACTATCGATTAACAAAATTTTCTAACTTTTCGCCGATTTAGTGATCTCGAATCACTGTTCCGACACTATTAAAATTGGGCTGTTACATTAAAGAAAAATTAAAGGGACTAAACAAGCAATTATGCCATTGTCTTAAAATGAGGCAGCATAATGTATATATTATTATAAAAATTTAAAGTTAAAATATATATTATAATATTATAATATTAAATCTTAATTATTAGGTATATATATTATATTATAATAATAAAATAAAAAAGAAATAAAGAAAGAGATAGAAGAAAGAAAGAAAAAGAAAAAAAGGAAAGAAATAAAGGAGAAAGACAAGGCTAGGGGTTTCAAAGTTTCCAAGTTCAATTGCTAAAGTTGTACCAAAATCTTCGACTAAAAAGGGAAAAGATAAAGTCGACGAGAAATAGCTCGGAATTTTCGGTTTGTATTTCTATAATTCGAACTTAGATATTAATTGTTGTATTTTTTTATTTAATGCTTATGGTAAGTGTTGAGGTGAGTATTTAACACTTTGTCATTGAATTGAATTTAAGTTGATTGAATGGATTGAATTGGTATATATATATTGAATATATTGATTATTTGAATTGAAATGAATATTGGTTGTATTTGAAAATTGAATTGGAACCCTATTAACTGTATCGGGCTGAGCCGGATATAGATGGCATGCCATAGGATTGGAAGAGTTCAGTGTTTTTCAACTTTGAATTGATGAGACACTTAGTGTCAATTTATTACTTTGGATTTATTCGATGAGGCACTGTGTGCCAATTTACTTCGGGTTAACCGATGAGACACTGGGTGTCAATTTACTACTTCAAATTATCCGATGAGGCACTGGGTGCCAAAGTAGTGTGTTTGGTTGGATCCGTATATCCGTCCGAGTTCGAGTCGTGTAATAGAGGTAATTAAATAAAACAGAATTATGATTGAAATGGTATGTAAATTGAAAATGAAATAGTGGTTTTAAATATGCAAATGAATTACATGAATTATGTATTCATGAATTGGATATGAAATGAGTAATATTATTGTTAAATGATATATGGATCAAATTGTGAAAAGCTATTATATAGCAACTGATGAAAATTGAGTAGAGTATAAAATGATGTATTCATGATTTGAGTATTGAATGGTTAATGCCATTGTATAAATAAATATGGTTTTAAATATGTAATTGTGCTTAACATTTAATTGTGTATTTTATATTGTTTTGTTTTTAAATATTCAGATTATAGAAATATCACTGAGTTTTACTCAGCATATGGTTTTGTTTTCCGTGCGCAGGTGAGGTACTTAATTTTGATCACTGGTTCAGCATCCAACAATGACCTCAAACTCAAACGTGGTGATATTTATCATTTTGAAATGTGTCGGCATGTACCTAGGGTATCTAAATAATAATTATTTTGTGGATTAATTGTAAATGAGATTATAAGCTTAATATTGGTTGGCATATATCTATAAGTATGTGCTTGTGTTTGAAGCCTTATTATGGTATGTTATATTGATGTTTAAGTTTTCATGATTTAGATGAAAGTGGATTGAAATTGGTATGTATATAATTTGGATTAAATTGATGCTTTGATGATTTGTTTGATGATATAATTGTGGTACCAATGAGGGTACATTTGTAAGACACCTAGGATGATTGTTTTGACATGTTTTAAATGTGTTTGATTGTGATTTGAAATAGTTAAATGAATGATTTTTGAGTTGCTTAATGTCCAAGCTTGTAGGAATTGGTAAACTTGTTGTTTAAAGTGCATTTCGAGTCCACACGGCTAGCACACGGGTGTGCGAGGCCATTTCAAAAGGGCACATGGTCTGGCACACGGGCGTGTGGCTTGGTCGTGTGTCCCAAGTCTGACATTTACACGGGTATAGACACGGGCTGGGACACGGCCGTGTGTCTCTATTTCGAATGCCCACACGGTCTAAGACACGGGCGTGTCTCTTGGCTGTCTGAGTCACATGACTTAACCACACGACTGTGTGAACCTTGCAACTTTGAAATTTTTTAATATTTTTTGAAAAATTCTCTGAGTTTTTGAATTAGTCCGGATTTGTTTCAAACATGTATTTTGGGCTTCGAGGGCTCGAATAAGGGACATTATTTATGAGTTTAATTATTTTTTTACCTGAATATAATATGATAAGAAATGTTTGAAATTTATGTCTGTTTGATCGATAAGCTTCAGTAATGCTTCAAAACCTTATTCTGGCGACGGATGTGGGTTACGGGTGTTACATTTAGTGGTATCAGAGCTTTGTAAGTTTAGCCGATTTTCGGACTAAATCGAGCTTGGAATTGAGTCTAGAGGTACGTGCCATAATTGAGTCGAATTGAGTCGGAATTTGGATGCTGATATATATATATTTTTTTGTTTTATAGTTGAAAATGTCAGATGATTATAACGATGATGTTGATCAAGAAATGTATACGGGAGATGATGTCTCAATGAGTTAAATGAAACCGAATCGGTAACACCAAGTGCTAATCCGGTTAGTACTCAACAACCTAATGTTGAACGAGGTAATATTAGGGAAAGAGATGATTCACAGTTACTTAGAGCTATCGCTGATGCTCTTCAACGTATGGCGGGAACTGCATCCACTACGACATCTACCATACTATTCGTCGAGCTCCGATAAAAGAATTGCGTAAATATGGTGCAACAGAATTCTTAGGATTGAGAGAAGTTGATCCTTTTGCAACTAAAATTTGGATTGAACCTACTAGACGTATCTTGCAACAACTTGAGTGCAACCCGCGAGAAAGTTTAATATGTGCTATTTTTTTACTACAAGAAGAAGCATATAGTTGGTGGCAATCAGTGACATGCCATGTACTCGCAGATCAGGTAAATTGGGAATTTTTCCAAAAGGAATTTCAAAAGAAATATGTGGGTGAACTGCAAATCTAAGACAGAAAGAAAGAGTTTTTGATGCTGAAACAAGGCGAAATGTCTGTGGTTGATTATGAACGAGAGTTTTCGCGACTTAGTAGGTATGCAGTTGAATTTGTGCCGATTGAAATTGATAATTACAAGCGATTTCTGCATGGGGTACGCGATGAGTTACGAGTATAGTTAGTATCGCACGAAATTACTGAGTTTATAGATTTGGTGAAACAAGCAAGAATGGTGGAACAAGTTCTGGGTTTTGATAAAAAGACTGAGAATACTCGTACTGTTGGAAAACATCCTGGAGCTGTAAGTTCAAATGCACAACCGAAGAGATCAAAGGAATTTCGTGGTAGCTGGAGATCAAATTTTAAGTCAGATAGAACTGATAAAAATCGTGATAGACAACCGACTGTGTCTACAGGTAGTGTGCGAGGTCCATCTAGGGATACTGATATTCTAAATTGTGAGCACTGCGAGAAAAAGCACTATGGTGAATGTTGGAAGTTAACTCGAGGCTACTTTCACTGTGGATCTACTGAACATTTTATGAGAGATTGTCCAAATAATGAAAATGTTACACCCGTTACTTCTCAGAGATCTATGCCTGCTTCTAGGGGTAGCGAGTTAAGTTAAAGTGGTTTTTTTTCGAGAAGTGGTGCTAAAAAGGGGAATGATGCTATTACTTAACAGTTGGAGGCCAGAACGCCAGCTCGAGCTTATGTTGTGCGGACTCGTGAGGATGGTGATGCTAATGATGTTGTGACAGGTATATTTTTATTACATTCAAAACCTATTTATGCTTTGATAGATCCGGGATCTTCACATTCATATGTTAATACTAAATTGGTTGAGTAAGAAAGTTTAAAATCTGTGACGTCTAGAGTATCGATAGTGGTGTCTAGTCCATTGGTACAATCTGTGTTAGTGGATTAATGATACAGAATATGACCTTCCCTGTTGATTTATTGATAATGTCATTTGGTGATTTCGATATGATTTTGGGAATGAATTGAATTACAGAGCACGGGGTAATTCTAGATTACTGTAAAAAGAAGTTTGTTGTTTAGAGTGAAAGTGGTGATATGATTGGGGTGAATAGTATTCGAACAAGTGGTTCAATTCGTATCATTTCAGCAATTCGAGCTAATAAACTTCTTAACCAAGGTTGTGAAGCTTTTCTAGCCTATGCTATCTATTCGAATATTGGTGAAAATCAATGTAGTAAAATTTGAACTGTTTGTGAATTTCCTGATGTGTTTCTCGAGGAATTACTAGGATTACCACCGGATCGGGAGGTTGATTTTGCAATTGAAGTGTTTCCTGGTACGGCTCTAGTGTCAATGCCCCTTATCGTATGTCATCTACAGAGTTGAAAGAATTAAAAGTACAATTGTAAGACTTATTGGATCGTGGTTTTATACACCCTAGTGTATTGCCTTAGGGAGCTCTAGTACATTTTGTTAAAAAGAAAGATGGTTCAATGCGGCTTTATATAGACTATTGACAATTGAATAAGTTGACGATTAAGAATTGATATCCTCTACCTCGTATTGATGACTTTTCAAAGATTGATTTAAGATCGGGTTACTATCAGTTAAAAGTGAAAGAAAGTGATGTATCGAAAATGACATTTCGTACACGGTATGGTCACTATGAATTTTTAGTGATGCCTTTTTGATTGATGAATGCTCTTGCAGCATTTATGGATCTCATGAATCATATCTTTCAATCGTATTTGGATCAATTTGTGGTTTTTATTGATGATATTTTGGTCTATTCGAAGTTTGAATTCGAGCATGAACAACACCTTAGAATTGTTTTGCAAGTGTTATGAGAGAAACAGTTATACGGGATGCTTAGTAAGTGTGAATTCTAGTTATCAGAAGTTATATTTTTGGGTCATGTTATCTCAGCAGGTGGAATTAGAGTTGATCCGAAAATGATAGAGGCAATTGTTCAGTGGAAAGCACCGAGGAATGTGTTAGAGGTTCGTAGTTTTCTTGGATTAGCTGGTTATTACCGAAGATTTGTAAATGGATTTTTGAAGATAGCTTTGCTGGTAACAAAGTTTTTACATAAGAATTTTCAGTTCGTCTGGGATGATTAATGTCAAGAAAGTTTTAAAAAATTGAAGCAGATGTTGACTGATCGTCTGGGATGATCAATGTCAAGAAACTTTACCAGAATCGAGAAAGGATTTTGTTGTTTATAGTGATGCTTCTTTGAGAGGTCTTGGTTGTGTTTTGATGCAAGACGGGAAAGTGATTGCTTATGCGTCTCGTCAGTTGAAAGCGCATGAATACAATTATCCAACACACAATTTAGAGTTAGCTAATGTGGTTTTTGCTCTAAAGATATGGAGACACTATTTGTATGGCGAAAAGTGTTATATACATACCGATCATAAGAGTATCAAACATCTTCTATCTTAAAAGAAGTTGAATTTGAGACAGCGTCGTTGGGTGGAGCTTCTGAAAGATTTTGATTGTGTTAGTGATTATCACCCTGGTAAAGCTAATGTTGTAACTGATGCGTTGAGTAGAAAAGTAGCAAATGAATTGCGAGCAATATTTGCTCAACTCAGTATCAATGACTATGGGAGCTTATTGGTTGAATTAAAAATCAAACTGGTGATGTTTGATCGGATCAAGTCAGCACAGTTAGAAGATGACAAGTTGGCGAAGAAAAGAGAAATTGTTCAGAATGGTACATTAGAAAATTTCAGCATTGATGATTGTGGTTGCTTGAGATTTTATAACCGAATTTAGGTTCCAGATGTTTCTGAATTAAAAGAGTTGATACTTCGCGAAGCTCATGATAGTCATTTTGCTTTACATCTTGGAAGAATGAAAATGTATCGTGATCTGGGAGAATCTTATTGGTGGCCAGGAATGAAAAGAGATGTGCTCGAGTATGTGACTAAATGTTTAACTTGTCAGCGAGTTAAGGCAGAACAGCAGGCTCCTACTGGATTACTTCAGCCTATTTCTATTCCTGAATGGAAATGGGATTGTATTACGATGGATTTCGTAACAGGGTTACCTTTATCGGCAAGTAAGAAAAATGTTGTTTCGGTGATTATTGATTGATTTACGAAGTCAACTTATTTCATTGCAGTCAGGACTGATTGTCACTTCAAAAGGTTGCTGAAGTTTATATTCAAGAAATAGTGAGATTGCATGGTGTCAATATGTCGATAATTTCTGATCGAGATTTTGGAAACAGTTGCATGAATCTCTTGGTACACGACTTAATTTTAGCACAGCTTTTCACCCGCAGACTGACGGACAATCTGAGCGTGTTATTCAGATTTTGGAAGACAAGCTTCGTACTTGTGTTATTGATTTTGAATCAGGTTGGAAGTGTTACTTACCTTCGGCTGAATTTGTATACAATAATAGTTTTCAACGAAGTATTCAAATGGCTCTGTGTGAAGCCTTATATGATCAAAAGTGTCGATCACCTATTTTTTGGATGGAATTGAGTGAAAGAAAAATGATTAGGCTAGAATTAATTCAAGAAACGTACGACATTGTTAAGAAAATTTGAGATAGATTGAAGACAACTTTTGACAGACAGAAATCATATGAAGATTTTAAACGTCAAGATATTGAATATTCTGTTGGCGATAAAGTATTTCTTAAAGTTTCGCCTTGGAAGAAAATTTTGAGATTTGGTCGAAAAGGAAAACTTAGTCCTCAATTTATTGGACCGTATGAGATTACGGAAAGAGTGGAACAGTTGCATATCGTTTAGCTTTGCTTGCAGAATTACAGAAAATACATGATGTTTTTCATGTTTCAATGCTTAGAAGATATCGATAAGACCCATCTCATGTTATTTCGATAGAGTATATTGAAATTCCTGATTTGTCGTATGAAGAAAAACCAGTTAAAATTTTGGCACGAGAAGTGAAAGAATTGCTTAATAAGCGAGTTTCGTTAGTGAAAGTGTTGTGGTGTAGTCATAGTGTTGAGGAAGCGACTTGGGAACTGGAAAAGGGAATGAGATCTCAGTACCCTTACCTCTTTTCAAGTAAATTTTGGGGACGAAATTTATTTAGGGGAGAATTAAAACGACTCGATAGTCACGGGTTTTAGAAAGTGCATTTTTGAAACTCCGTTTTCGTAAATTAGACTCGTAAATATTTACGAAGTTAGTTGTGTAGTTAATTAGGTTTGAATTTGCATGAATTAAAAGTAATTAGGTAAAAGGACTAAATTGCATAAAGTGTTAAAGTTGAATTATAGATTAAAGAAAAATTAAAGGGACTAAACAAGCAATTATGCCATTTCCTTAAAATGAGCGGCATAAGGTATATATTATTATAAAAATTTAAAGTTAAAATATATATTATAATATTATAATATTAAATCTTAATTATTAAGTATATATATTATATTATAATAATAAAATAAGTAATAAAAAGAAAGAAAGAAAGAAATATAGAAACAAAATAGAAAGAAGAAAGAAAGAAAAAGAAAAAGGGAAAGAAAGAAAGTAGAAAGACAAGGCTAGGGGTTTCAAAGTTTCCACGTTCAATTGCTAAAGTCGTACCGAAATTTTTGACTAAAAAAGGAAAAGATAAAGTTGACGAGGAATAGCTCGAAATTTTCGGTTTGTATTTCTATAATCCGAACTTAGTTATTAATTGTTGTATTTTTTATTTAATGCATATGGTAAGTGTTGAGGTGAGTATCTGACACTTTGTCATTGAATTGAATTTAAGTTGATTGAATGGATTGAATTGGTATATATACATTGAGTATATTGATTATTTGAATAGAAATGAATATTGGTTGTATTTGAAAAGTGAATTGGAATCCTATTAACTGTATCAGGCTGAGTCGGATATAGATGGCATGCCATAGGATTGGAAGAGTTCAGGGATTTCTTCAACTTTGAGTCGATGAGACACTGGGTGTCAATTTATTACTTCGGATTTATTCGATGAGGCACTATGTGCTAATTTACTTCGGTTTAACTGATGAGACACTGGGTGTCAATTTACTACTTCGATATGAGGCACTGGGTGCCAAACTGGTGTGTTTGGTTGGATTTGTGTATCCGTTCGAGTCTGAGTTGTGTTAATAGGAGTAATAAAATAAAAAAGTATTATGATTGATATGGTATGTGAATTGAAAATGAAATAGTGAATTGAAATATGCAAATGAAATACATGAATTATGTATTCTTGAATTGGCTATAAAATGAGTAATATTATTGTTAAATGATAAATTGATCAAATTGTGAAAAGCTATTATATAGCAACTGATGAAAATTGAGTAAATTTAAAATGATGTATTCATGATTTGAGTGTTGAATGGTTAATGCTATTGTATAAATAAATGTGGTTTTAAATATGTAATTGTGCATAACATTTAATTGTGAATGTTTTATTGTTTTGTTTTTAAATATTCAGATTATAGAAAAACCACTGAGTTTTACTTAGCGTACGGTTTTGTTTTCCGTGCACAGGTTAGGTACTTAATTTTGGTCATTGATTCAGCATCCAACAATGATCCCGTACTCAAACGTGGTGATATTTATCCTTTTGAAATGTGTCGGCATGTACTTAGGGTGTCTAAATAATAATTATTTTATGCATTGATTGTAAATGAAATTATAAGTTTAATATTGGTTGGCATATATCTATAAGTATATGTTTGTGTTTGAAGCCTTATTATGGTATGTTAAATTGATGTTTAAGTTTTCATGATTTAGGCGAAAATGGATTGAAATTTGTATGTTTATAATTTGGATTAAATTAATGCTTTGATGATTTGTTTTGATGATATAATTGTGGTACCAATGAGGGTACATTGGTTGGGCATATAGGATGATTGTTTTGACATATTTTGAATGTGTTTTATTGTGATTTGAAATAGTTAAATGAATGATTTTTAAGTTGCTTAATGTCCAAGCTTGCAGGGATTGATAAACTTGTTGTTAAGGTACATTTTGAGTCCACACGGCCAGATACACGGGCATGTAACTGGGCCGTGTGAGACACATGACTAGCGCATGGGTGTGCGAGGCCATTTCGAAAGGGTGCACTGTCCGGCACACTGGCGTGTGGCTTGGCCGTGTGACCCAAGTCAGATAGTTACACTAGTATAGACACGGACTGGGACACGGCCGTGTGTCCCTATTTCGAATGCCTACACGGTCTAAGACACGGGAGTGTCTCTTGGCCGTGTGAACCCTGCAACTTACAAAATTTGTATTATTTTTTGAAAAATCCTCTGAGTTTCTGAATTAGTCCCAATTTTTTTCAAACATGTATTTTGTGCCTCAAGGGCATGAATAAGGGACAGTATTTATGAGTTTAATTTTTTTCCTGAATATAATATGATAAGAAACGTTTGAAATTTATGTCTGTTTGATCGGTAAGCTTCGGTAATGCTCTAAAAACCTATTCCGGCGATGAATGTGTGTTAAGGGTGTTACATGTAGTGTACGATTTTAATTAGTGTTTGTTTGCCTTTTAGACTTGCTAGGATATAAATTTGATGATTGAGAAGAAAATTTGATGATTTTGTAAAAGTTTTGGGGTCTGTTCAGTGAAATCGCGATGCCCAATGAGTGATATTACAATTTCTAAAATAGTTTCAATAGGGGCCAAAATCTTTTGGTTATCACGATACCGAACCCTTGATATCGCGATACCCCTAGAATTTCAAAAGTCAAAATTTTTGTTTTAATCAGTGGTATCGTGATACCCAACCCTTGGTATTGCAATAGATCAGATAGAATGCAATGTGAAGAGTCCAAAAATAGGGGTTATCACGATATCCATGTCGGGTCAAGAGATACCTAGTTTCAGGTATCATAGTTTGCGTGTTTTGGAGGCATTTTAAGCCTCCAAACACCTCATTCTCTTTATTTTCCCCAAATTTTCAACCCTAAATTCTGTAAAAACATTTTCCCCTCTTTATTTTTTTTTCAATTTTCTCCATTTTTCTTTGCAATTTCTCTTTCCTTTTTTCTTTAACTTTGGTAAGTTTTCTTCTTTTGCAGGTATTCTACTCTTTTAGCTTGGGAAACATGAAACTTTGTTGCCTCATACAAACAATTTATCACAACTAACATAGTTCAAGTTTCCTTTTTCTTCCTTTTGTTTGCATTTGCTATTTTTGTCATATTTATTGTTATTTTTACTATCTTATTTTGGTTTTAGTGTTGATTGGTTGTGGGTTAGTTGGCTAGTACATACTTGATAGTTAGCTTTGTTTAAAGGTTGATAAACATGCCCCATAGAATGAAAAAATGAGCGAAATCCCAACTCAAACCTATTTCTCAAACATTCAAGGAAGGAATTTTATCCTTGAAAGAGGCTTTGACCCTTTCGCCTTGGATTGCGAAGAAATTTAGGATTTGGTTCAGTTTCATTGATGGATGAATCTTGCTATGATGCCAGCAACACCTACGATAATACTAGTAGGTTGGAGTTTTACTCTAATTTAAAATTTTCTGAAAAGAATAAGGTGTATGTTCGACACAAGAAAGTCGATATATGTAATAGCCCGTTTTCAGTGACATCGAAACAGTGGTTTTGGGGCCACAAATCTTACAAGTAAATTATTAATTTATTATTATTTTAATTACTATGGAATTATAGTAAGGTCGTATTAAAATTTCGTTAAGATATTTTGATGTTTGCTTGATTAATTAAGTAAATAGGAGTAAATCGTAAAAGGTGAAAAAGTGGAGTTCTATTAGTTAAAAGGGCTAAATGACTATGGAAATGGGACTAATTGGACTTAAATGGTAATTATACCATTCATAAGGTTAGTGGATGTGCATGGCATGTTTTATTGAAATTTTGGAAGTTTTTATAGGTTAAAATGATAAATGGTAAATTAAACATAAATTAAATAAAACAAAGGTTAACTTCATCTTCTTCTAATTGTCTCCACTGAAATTTCAAGAAAAGAAAGCCATTTTTAGGGATCTTGAGTTCGGCTAGCTTGGGTGTATGCATGTAAGTGATTCCGAACCCCGTTTTTAATGATTTTTTTATGTTTTTGAGATCGTTTTAGCTTAACCTAGCTAGCCCAGAGATTAATTTGTAAAATTGTTAAAAGTTGAGGGTTATGCCATGAATGATTCTTGAATAGTTTTGATGTTAAATGTTAGATTATGAACTATTGTTGAAAAATAAATAAGTTTTGTAAAGTGATTTTTGATGAAAACGGCATTTAGGGGCTAAATTGTTAAAGGTAGAAATTATAGGGTTTTATTGTGAAAAGGTGATATATTTTAGTATTTTCAAGGTTCCTTGTATGTTTGGTTAACATGGAATTTGATTGAAATGGTTAGATTTTAAGTTATAAGCTTAAGTACTAAATTGTGAAAAGTTAAAACGTTAGGGGCAAAATGGTAATTATATATAAATGTGAATTATGGATTGAATTGAATGCTTGAGGTTAATTGAAATACTGAATTGAATATAATTATCTATTTAGATCAAGATAAACCTCAACCGAATCTAAATCGAGGAAAGGCTAAAGCTATGGATTAGCTCGATCATATTTCTACGCCCTAGTCATCGAGGTAAGTTCGTATGAATGATTATCATATTAAAGTTAATTACATTGATTGTTATTATGTTAATTATATTGCAAATGAATCAAGATATGAACATATCAATGCTATGAAGAATTGACGGATAATGTGTCCCGGTTGAACCTTAGGAATTCTTAGGATACAAATGACATGTCATCAAAGGTTTCATGTTTCGGGTGCTAGTCTTGAATGTCCTACTGATGGCTGAGGTCTTGCATTTGTTATTATGTTAATTATATTGCAAATGAATCAATATATGAACATATCAATGCCATGAAGAATTGACGAATAACGTGTCCAGGTTGAACCTTAGGAATTCTTAGGATACAAATGACATGTCATTAGGGATTTCATGTTTCGGGTGATGGTCTTGAATGTCCTACTGATGGCTTAGGTCTTACATTTGTTGCAGATACTCTTCAGCTCGTGTGAGCAACATCGTGTAGCTTACATTTCGACCTACAACTCATGTGAGTAGGCCCATTTCACAGCTCGTGTGAGCAACGATGTAAAGGAAAGGTTATGGTTATATGTACAGGCACACTTTGTGTGAGCTTTCCCGTGTTTTCGATGTAATTCTAGATGGTTCAACAGGCAAGAAAAGTGAATAGAAAGGTAAGTATGCAATTGGATTGAATCATAACAATATGGAACATTGATGGTGCAAAATGTTATGTTTAAACATGATAAATCACATATTCTATGGATGAATTTAAATATATATGAAGAAGTGGACTAACTTGTGAGTTTAATGTTATTGTTAGGCTTGTATCAAGCTTATGGTTATGGTTGATTTTATGCTTATATTTATATTACATAATTGAACCGGTAAGTTAAGTTTTGTTTATACGAACTTACTAAGCATTCAATGCTTACCTAGTTGTTTTTCCTTTTTTTATAGATTATAGGAAGCTCGACCGGTTTGGAAGCTCGTTAAAGATCTATCACACTATCCAGAAAATATATCGGTAGTTTTTGAATGTTTTGGCCAAGGTTATAATGGCATGTATAGGGTGTTTTAAATGGTGTTTTTGATGAACATGTAAAATGACATCTTGGTATGTTTTGTGCTTGGATGTTGTGGACTGTTGATGGACTTATAATGCTTGCTTAAGTAAGTCATTTTGGTCACTTATAAATGCATGTATATAAGGTTCTTTTGGTAAGTTTGTAATGTCTTGGTAATGGTTTGTTATGGTATGTTTTATGTGTTTTGGAAATGGTCAAGTGAGGAATGTTTAAATACTTAAATGGCTTAGAATTGTATGCATGGAATTAGGCATATGAACATGTTTAGATAGGTTATATTTTGGTATATATTGAGGTGCCTTATATGGCATATTGGTTGATTGAATTGGGATGTTGAAATGGTATATTAATTTGTGTTTGAAGATGCTGAGGCTCATATATAGTGTGCATAAATGGGTGGTAAGGTCATGTATGGAATGGTTTGGAAATGGCTTGATTTTTTTGGTACATTTTGGGTCCACACGGTCTGAGACACGGGCGTGTGACTCAGTCGTGTGAGACACACGGCTTGGCGACTGATAAACCGTAAAAGTAACATATTTTAATCCCACATTTAGTATGCTTTTGGATGATTTATCCCTCGATTTATGTAAAAGGGTGCTCCTAATCCTTTCTTTTCATGTTTTATACTCAGGAAAGCACTCGAGGATGAAAAGAACAAGAAACGGGCCTAAAACGGACCAAATTGGGCCAAGGAGGAAATCTACACGGCCTGGACTTAAGCCCACACGGCCGTGCCACGTCAATCTACTAGAACACGGCCTGATCTCGATCACACGGTCGTGCCTCATTAAAGAATTCTGAGCATGGCCTGACCACGATTCACACGGGCGTATGCCACGATTCATTCGGGAAAGGATACTTAAAGGCAAAGAAACACATTCCAAAGCCTATTCAAACACCCTAGCAGAAATTCTCCTTAAATTAGGATACTTGAGGGCCAAGTAAGGCATCACAAAGCCTATATAAACACCCAAGGGGGCAACTCGAAGGGGAGTTCGGCAGAAGCCGAAACGGGAGTCGAGCTAGGCCAAGGAGCTAAGCCGGAAAGGTCAGAGTTGAGGGAGTCACCCGAAGTTAGCCAGTTGATTCATCCCAAGAAGCCGAAATTCTACTCAAGACGGCGGATTTCTCCTTCAATTCCTTCAGGGAGTTTTAGGGATTTTTTATGTTTTGTTTTATCTTTTCTCTTGAGATGTTTTCTTATTTAGTTATGAACTAAACCCTTCAGATACCTGAAGGGGATGAAACCTATGATGGATCTTTTATTATTTTCTGAATTATATGGTAAATACTTAGTTTGTTCTTAATTATGCATGCTTAATCCAAATTTGATGTGCTTAGGTGGAGGAGGAATAGACCTTGCCTAAGAGTAGATCTAGCATAATTAAGCAGAGTGGATCGCACGCCTAGAGATAGGGTGACGAGATTTTGCCAGATTAGGGTGAAACCTAATATGGGAGTCCATATATCAATTTACTACTATTCTAGGGGGTTATTATAAGAGAACGAGAGATCCACTAATTAACTTAGGGTTAGACGTTATTCGCCTCAAGAGAGGGAGTCTTACGGATCAAACTAAGTAAATAAATTATATAGTTCAGGGTTTAATAAACGAGTGAAGTCTAGGTGGATACTTCCTGAAAGTATCGTCTGGATCAACAGAGTTTTTCCTAAAGTTATTTTCCCAATTCGTTCTTTTTGTCTTTATGTCTTAGCTTAACAGCCGTTTAATTTAGTTTAAAGTAACTTCACTTTATTTTAGGCTAAATAATAAAAACGAAAGTTAGTATTAGTACTTTTAGTTCCTTTGGGTTCGACAATCCGGTCTTGCCTAAGCTATACTACTGTTCGATAGGTACACTTGCCTTTAATCGTTGTCAGAGTTAGTCTCCAGGTTCGATCACATTCTTTATAAATTTTAAAGCTCTGATTTCAGCGATCAAGTTTTTGGCGCCGTTACCGGGGAACTAAAATATTAAGAAAGCTCTATTTTTATTACTTTAGCCATTATTTTTATTTTCCACAATTTATTTTTGTTTTTAGGTTAAAATTTTAATTTTGCTAACTTTTCTTTCTTCCTTTTTCTTCTCAGGTACCTCTAGTTTATAACTAGAAGGAACCTAAAAGGACCTTTAGTATACGACAGTGATATTGAAGCCACCGCTCAAAGGAATCGCAGAGAAATCAGGCGAGCCCTAAAATACCCAAAGGAGAATCAAGAAGGCAGATCCAATCCTACTGAAGGGATGGACGAGAATATTCCACAACCCCATTATGTGGGGGAACACAATGCTCCACGTACTATGTTTGATTATGCTAAACCGCATTTGACAGGAGCAGAATCGAGTATTGTTTGGCCTACTATAGCTGCTAATAATTTTGAATTAAAGCCTAACACAATACTCAACAGTTTGTTTAATTTGATGGTTTGCAGGACGAAGACGCAAACACTCATATAGCTAATTTCTTAGAGTTCTGTGATACCTTCAAAATAAATAGCGTTTCTGATGATGGCATACGTCTTCGGTTATTTCCCTTCTCATTAAGGAATAAAGCCAAACAGTGGTTAAACTCGTTACCACGATGGTCAATCACTACATGGGAACAAATGACCGAAAAATCTCTATTAAAATATTTGCCACTGGCCAAGACGGCCAAATTACGGAATGATATCTCTTCTTTTGTGCAGATGGATTTAGAGATATTATACGATGCACGGGAGAGATACAAGGATTTCTTGAGAAGGTGTCCACACCATAGTTTACCCTTGTGGCTACAAGTCCAAACATTGTATAACGGTGTAAACCACTCAACGAGGCAACTAATCAATTCAGTCGCCAGTGGAACTCTGAACAACAAAACTCCTGAAGCAGCCTACGAGTTTATCGAAGAGATGTCACTGAATAACTATCAATGGCAAGTTACAAGGACGAAACCTACAAAATCAGCCAGAGCTTTCAACATCGACATAGTAACCATGCTATCAACACAAATAGAGATGATGAATAAAAAGCTTGATAGTTTGTGTTCTTCGTAGGTACACCAGTAAATCAGTGTGACGAAAGGGTAATTGTGGCGAATTCTGAGTACCCACCCTACCAACCGGGAGCAGAAAGCGAACAGATTAACTATATAGGTAATAATTTCAGATCTAATAATAACCCTTATAGTAATACTTACAACCCAAGTTGAAGGAACTACCCAAATTTTTCGTGGGGAGGACAAGGAAATCAAGGAAATCAAAGACAACAACCTCCTCAAAATTTCCAAAATCAGCCTTATCCACAAGAGAAGAAGCCAAACCTCGAAGAGATGCTGACAAAATTCATGGCAAACACAGAAAACCGCTTCCAAGAGACTAAGAAAACAATCAAAAGCAACGAGACCCGAGTCGGGGAAATTACTAAGTCAGTCAAGGAAGTCACCAATGTAGTCGAACGACTCGCAAAACTAATGTCAGAACGACCGCAAGGAGGTCTACCAAGTAATACTGAGACTAACCCAAAGGAGCAGATTCAAGCCATCACAGCTCACGACAGTAAAGGGTTAGATGAACCAAACCCAACACAAGAAAACAAGGTAGACGAAGGTAAGATAGAGGTAACACAAAAAGTTGAAACCGGTAATCAAGGAGTACCAACCTCGCATACCTTATCCCGAAGCGTTAAAAAGAGATGATTCAGAGGAGTAGTTTGGTAAGTTTCTTAAACTTCTAAAGAAATTACATATTAACTTACCTCTTCTCGAAGCTCTTTTCCAGATTCCAGACTCGAGGAAATTTTAAGACAGCTCTTGATAAACAAACGCAAATTAGACGAAGAGCCACACGTGGAACTCAACGCAATGTGCTCAGCAATTCTACAAAATAGACTACTATAGAAGCAAAAAGATCTAGGGAGTTTTACAATTCCATGCATAATTGGTAGTTTATCTATAGAAAATGTGTTAGCCGATTTAGGGGCAAGCATAAATGTTATGCACGCCCGTGTGGATCGACTTCAGGCCGTGTTCGGATTCTTTAATGAGTCACGGGCGTGTAAATCGGGGGAGAGGCTGTGCTCTAGGTGATCGGCGCGACACGACTATGTGGACTTTGGGCTAGGCCGTGCCGATTTCGTGCTAAGGCCCATTTTACTCCATTTTGGGCCCGTTTTACGTTCTTTTCATCCTTGGGTGCTTTCCTGGGTATAAGACATGAAAAGAAAGGATTAAGAGCACCTTTTTATATAAATCAAGGGATAAATCATCCAAAAGTAAGCTAAATGTGAGGTTAAAATATGTTATAATTACGGTTTATCAAATACCCCCACACTTAAGCTTTTGCTTGTCCTCAAGCAAAATTCTCAACTTACAATTAAAACGAGCTTTCCATGATTCATAATTCCTATCAACAATGCCTTATCCTAATTCATAGATAATTTATACATGGATAATTCAATTCAAAGAGTCCTGAAGATTCAAACAAGAAAAGTCATATTTTTGTAGCACGAAAATATAGGTGTTTCCCTTCATATAAATAATTACCTTTAATTCAAAACTGTCAAGGATTGACATCCTCACAAAAGATTCA
The DNA here is from genome assembly GCA_025503065.1 of Gossypium bickii. NCBI lineage: Eukaryota > Viridiplantae > Streptophyta > Magnoliopsida > Malvales > Malvaceae > Gossypium > Gossypium bickii. The sequence continues at coordinate 24,217,903 of CP106717.1, forward strand.
CTCAAATCACTCAAAAAGTGTTTAAGGGTCAAAATTAAGCACTCATAAGTCAAACCTGAAAAGTTAATCCCATAGGCTTGCCTGAAAATCAAATCTCTACCACTGTAATATGAAATGATAACAGATCAAAAGGTCTTTGTTAGGGTTGTAACGGGGCTAGGGTTAAAGGTGTGGATAAAGGCTAAAATTAGAGGGTTAGAATCGAGATTAAGTTGATAAGTTACCTGCCTAAAATTTTCTAAGATAATAATCGACTGAAAATAATAATAAACCTACTAATACGAGCTTTTTCTTTTGATAATTTGACTTTAACTTGTATAAGCTCACTCTTCATAATATAAATACTGACTATACTTCGAGTTTTTTTTTTAGAACAAACTAAATAAAGACAACTTCAAATAATAATTCATAAAAACTTAGGTAACTAATCAAATCATATCTCGATTAAAGGGTAGTCAAAAAGAAGGGTGATAACAAATACAAAGGGTTTTGGTTTAAAATTAGTGGATGAGTCAATAAAAGGGTTGTTAGGCTCAACGGGGTTCACTAAGGGTTAATTATGAGGGTAGGCTTTTTAGTGGTGTAAGTGGGTTAAAACCTAGGTGCCTTTATCATCTCGGTATATCAAATCATAACTGTGGTCTTGACATGTATAAACGAGGCAAGTTCTAGAATAACAGTTCATAGTTGACACACTCATAATCAATAAAGTAAGCACGAAAAAGAATTATGCTCTATAAGGCTCAAAATCTCACAAAAAATATGGGTGTTTTTGACATCAACCTTGTAAATTTCAAACTTCAAAGTAATATTCAAATTCAGGTTAACAACCTAAAGTTTTAAATTTTTGAAAAATTAGACTTATCATGCTTGATTCCCTAGTATTCTTCAAATTTAATCATCAATGCACAATTAACTATGACTTATTCAAAAACATATCAATAAAAATCATAATTCATTAGAAATTCCATTTTAATTAGTAATATGAGAAAATTACTTTCAAACAAGATTAAATTCAGGGTTTTGAGAAAAATGAAAGAAAATTAGACACTTTTACCCCCATACTTAAGATGTACATTGCCCTCAATGTACAAATATAAATGATGATAAGTAGTGATCAAGCAGAAGATAAGAGGGAAAGTGTCACTTCCTGAATTACAGATGAAATCCTTGAAGGATGTGGAAAATGTGTGGCGCCAGGAGACTTATTAAATTTCTCCTAGTTGTGCGTTTTGTATGTGGAGTGTGTGATTTACTCTGCAAAGTCACTGGTTAGTGATCTTAGATATTTGGTTAGGGATGCTCGAATAGTTAGATAGCCAATGGTAAAAGTTTGTAATACTAATTAAAAGTTCAAATTTAAAAGAAACAACACAAAATAAAAACTTAAAATAAAGAAAAATAAAATGAAAGATAACAAATTAAAAGGACTTATAGGCCCTCATCATTGGTTGGGTCTGGTGGTGGTGCTGATGATGAAATGTGGATGTGCTGGCATATTTGGTGTAGAGTGGCCTCTAGTCCATCAAAGCGCCGAGTGTTTTCAACGAAGTATAGCTCGAACTGGTCGAGTCGTGCAGAGATGTCTGCTAATGATGGTGTTGCTCGGTACGAATGCTGGCTCAGATTCGGTGCCTCCTCTGATGGTGGGGGAACATCATCAAGAATGTCCTTGGCCTCCCCCTCGTTTGTGGGTGTCCTTAGTTGGTACTGAGGAGGGTCGGTCCCTCGATGTTGTTTGATCATCCTCATGTGTAGCATTGTCTGGATGCCTTGAGGTACCATGTTACCCATCAGTGTGAGTGAGGTGAGTTGATCGTCGGTGTTGAGGAGATTGAAGTGTCGAGCCAACCTCGTAATGTATGGCCTGTAACATCCTGAGTTAGGGGGTTGTTTGTAATTTTATTATTATTATTATTACTATTATTATTATTATTATTTTCGCATGCCCGAGTTAAGTGGAATTAGGGCAAAAATTTCTTTTAGTGCCTAAGGAGGAAGAAGCCTAGTAAGGAGGTTTTAAATAAATTTTGGTGCGAGACTTGCCACAAGGAAGTAGCTGGCAAAGTGGCTTGGAGTGCCACTTAAGGGCCTGGGGGCGCTGGACTCGAGTTCGAGTCACCATGGACGCAAGGGCGTTTTATTTTGATTTTTGGAATTGACGAGAGGGAGTGCTTAAAGGAAAAGTGTGACAAGTTATGTCACAAAAGACGCCTTGGCCGAGTGGCTAAGGGCGTTGCTTGGAGACTGCGGCAACGAGGTCTTGCGTTCGAGTCCTGTTGGAGGCGTCGGAGTGTTTTATTATTTTTACCTTTGGCATTAATGCGTGCAGGAACCAATGATCGAGTGTTTAAAAGAAAGTTGTGGCGAATTATGTCATGAAATGCGCCACAGCAGAGTGGCTGGAGGCGTGGGGGTTTCTTCCTCAGGTCATGGGTTCGAAACCCATGTGCAGCAATGGAGGATTTTATTTTCCCTCCCTTCCTTTTGGCTGGCGTGCACTAGTGGCCTGCATGGGTTTTATTATTTTGTTTAGTGTTTTCAAAGGCTGCATGAAGTATGGGGTAAGTTTATTTTATTTGGTTTTATTATTTTATGTTATTGAAAGTATGGGTTATATCTTGGTTTGTTTATTTTATTTGTTTGAAGATGGAATAAGTGATGGGAAATTTATTAATGAATTTTGTTGATTTTAAATGGTGATGGGAAGAGTAATAAACAATGTTTTATTGTTTTTGGTGTTGGGCAACTATCACAAGAAAAAAAAAAGAGAAGCATGGCCGAATGTCTTCATTTTGTTTTGAAATTCTTCTTGGCCGAATGAAGCATGCTTAGGGGAGCATGGTCGGCCTTGAGTTGGCAAGGGAGAGCTTGGCCGAAATTCTCTAATTTGTTTTCTTTTCTTGCCATATTGTTCTTGGCCGAAAAAGAGAGAGAGCAAAGGCTTGAGGTTAGGTTTTGGAAGGAAGTTTAGGGAGGTATTTTCGGCTTGGGGCATGCCCATTGGGTGTGCCGAAATCTGCTCCTTCTTTCTCCCTTCTATTTCGTTTGGAGTAGACGAACATTCAACTTCTTTTTGCAAGCTAGGCCGAATCCCCCAAAAAAAGGTATTGTCGATTTCGAAGCTTGGTAAGTGTCTTTAGTTAGCATTCGGTTTCTTTCTTTTCCTTTTAGTATGCCGAAAACTTGTGTAAAGGCCTTGGCAAGGGTTGGCCGAATGTTTCCTTAAGACACTAAGTGTTTTGCTCTCTTGTGTGTAGTAGCGTGAAGGTGCTTTGAAGGAGTGGCTTTCATGGGTTTCGTGTCGTTTTGGTAAGAAAAAGAGTAGTTCGGCCAAGGGCCATTTGTTATGAATTTATGCCTAAAGCCGAAACTAATGAGTGCCATATAGGGATCTTAACGATTTCGGGTTTTGATTCTTCAAAGAATCTCAACAAGGCAAGCGTTAATTTTGGGATTTCGGTAAGTATGGTAAATGGTTAAGCATTTTCGGTCAAAAGGCTATTTTTGGTATCCCAGTATGACCGAATGTGCACTATGGCTTTAGGGACTAATCGGCAAAAGGAAACAGAGGCTTTCGGGATTTCAAAATTCGTTGGTAAGTGCTAATAAAGATTTTGGCCTAGGGCCATATTTTGTTTTGAGTGCGATTGATCCTTTGGGATTGTTAGTTAAGCCGAAAGAGACCGATTGTAGGAGCAAGGGGTCTAGTACGGTAGATCGATTCTACGGGTTTTCGTTATCGAATAGTTCGGAATTCGCTTAGACTTACGTTTAATCAGGTGTGTAAACTCTTACACACTTTATTAGTATAGACTGCCTATTACATTGCTATATAACCTCTCGTGTAGTAAATTTTGCATTGTGGGCATAAGCTTGGATTTCGGGTAAGTCCCCTATTACTTGATCTATGATGTATGTTGTGTACGCCATCATATGCTATTAAATGCCATGATATATATGAATGCATGATATATGGGATCATGATACTTGTTATGTGAGCATGATGATGGTGGGATTGATGAGAGGAGGAGATGATCTCTATGGATCTGTCACGGTGGTTTGGCACCACACGATGGGTTGGCCCCATCATATGATATTTGTGACTTTGGTCACGGTGGTTTGGTACCACCGATGGTTTTGACCACACCGTTGATATAATTTGTGACTAAGTCCCAGTGGTTTGGCACCACCAGTGGTTTGGCACCACATATTGATATTTGTGACTTCGGTCACCAGTGGTTTGGCACCACCAGTGGTTGGGTACCACATGTTGATATTGTGACCTATGGTCATCAGTGGTTTTGACCACACAATGGGTTGGCCCCATCACTTGATATATTGTGACTTCGGTCACCAGTGGTTTGGCACCATCAGTGGTTTGGTACCACACGGGGTAGAAAAAGGAGTACGGATGGCTAGCTTGGGTTGCATAATTGCATGTTTTTCTAATATCTTGTGTATGAGTTGTAATTTTGGGTTGGGGATTTATACACTGAGTCTTGGTGACTCACCCCTTCCCATATCATTCGCAGGTGAGTAGATCACGGAGATGGAGCCGGAGAGGACTCGAGGCGGCCATGCTTGTTCCTCAGTTTTGAAGTTTTATTTCGTACCGTTTAAGTTTACTATTTACTAAATTTCGGTTTGGTTTGTAATATGGCCGCTAGTTATTATTTTGGATGTTTAAATAGCTGCTTTTACTTTATTTCTATAATGTTGTTAATGGACTTATGAACTGTTAAGCAAATCGGTTAAAAGTAACGTTTTCAAAATTTTACTCGTACGCGTTTTCAAAAGATGTTACCATTGGGTAACAAAACTTATCAAGGGAACAATAACTCTGATGGTTTTAAAAATTAGATGATCGAATGTTTTCGAAAGTTTTCAACTCAATCGTGTTTATCAAATCAACCCATCCGAGTTTTAGCAAACATCGTTTTATACCCTCAACAAATTTTCGAATTTCCACTATTAGTCCAAATCTTTCAAACCCTTTTTTTACTCCGTGACTACCAGATCTGGTCAAGGCTCGTGGGCCGGGTTTGGGTTGTTACATAATTGGTATCAGAGCCCGGTTCAAAACTCAGCTGTGGGGGCCCAAGGCCCAAAAATGTTTTCTTGGTAGGCCTCTTTGAAATATTATGGAAATGGTTTTGTTTTAAACAACATGGCATCGAGTCTCCGGCACCAATCCGCTCGGGTAAGTATTTCTAACCTCTGTGTGAATAATTATCTGTAAAGGGGTAGAAATGGAACGTAGATAGTGCGAAAGGTATGTGAACCCTAGGACTAGTTTACCCCAACAATCGCATAAGATTTTAACTGCCTAATTAAACAAACCTATGACTAAGTCACCGAGTTAGGATGTGGTAACCCTTGTGTGCATGTCTAGGATTGGATCCGGAAGAGCCTGGTATTTAAGCAGTCCTAGCGACTCACCTCCTCTCTGCAGGAATCCTACTTGGTGCGTAGCTTCAGTTCACCCTAACCGTGAGAACTTGTTCATAGGCTAAATCCAATTACTAAAACCCGAAAGGGAACTAGCCGTATTTTTATAAAAACTCTAGTTTTAGAAACTATTAAAAATTACCCTTAAAACTTGTGAGCTTTATTTTACAAAATTTTCGAAAAAATTTTGATTAATGGAAATTACAAAAATACCCCTAGTGGTAAAATTACAAAAATGCCCCTAGTTTCTAAAACTACTAAGCTACCCCTAAATTCAACAAAATTTTTCTTATTTTACAAGCATACCCAAAATCCTTAATTTGCAAATATCAAAAATGCCATGATTTTGGAAAATTACGAAATTGCCCCTAACTTACAAAATTACCAAAATGACCCTAATTTTCAAAATTTTTGCAACACTGCCAATTTGGAAGACAAATTCCCAAAAAGAACCCCCAAGTTTTACAAATTTTTAACTTACCATTGATTTTTCAAGATTTACAAATTTACCCTAGTTTATTACTAAAATACCCATGTAGGGCAAATGACGAAAATACCCCTGGGATAGGAATGGGACAAATTGGTGATGGAATAAGTGAATGTGTATCTTGAAATTAGAATAGAAGACTTAAAACTTGTTTGATCGAAAGAACAACTTTTAAATTTCGTTCATAAAACTTCTTCGTTGATAATCAGTGAAACAGTGATTAACTCATAAAACTTTTTAAGACAGATCGCGCGATAAGAGATGAGTTCTAGAGCACGCGGTAAAGGCCTGATGGCTGTGTCAGAACCCATTAGGTCGGGCCAGGGATCTGATAATGAGATACCACCTCCACCACCACCCCCAACTTTTGGTGTTGGACAACAGGATCAGATGGGGGGCGAGTCAGTATCGCAGGCTGTGCTGCGAGTCCTAGAGATGATGGCGAGGGCAGGTAGAGGTACAGGAGCTCGGAAATCTGTTCCTGAGCGACTCCGAGCGAATGGAGCGGAGATATTCTGAGGTGTATCAGGTGTGGCCCCCAGTACGGCGGAGTATTGGCTGGAATCGACTGAGAGGATCATGGATGACTTGGATTTTTCAGCTGAGGAAAAACTGAAGGGTATAATCTCTCTACTCCGGGATGAGTCCTACGGTGGTGGCTCACCGTAAGGGACGAGCAATGGCGGAGGATCTCACATGGGAAATTTTTAGGCGACCTACCAAAGAAAATATATAGGAGCTAGCTACGTGGATGCGCAACGGAAGGCTTTCTTGAACCTGGTTCAGGGTAATAAGACGGTGGCAGAGTATGAGGCTAAATTTCTCCGATTGAGTAGGTATGCTCGTGGTATTGTGGGTAATGAATATGAACGCTGTGTCAGATTCGAGGATGGGTTGCGGGATGAGCTAAGGATGATGATAGCTCCGCAACAAGAACGGGAGTTCGCTGTTCTGGTAGAGAAGGCTAAAGTTGCTGAAGGGGTAAGACAGTCTTTTAGACAGAATCAAGATAGGAGCTGGAACAAAAGGAACTCCGGATCTTCGAGGTTTTCTAGAAGTCAGCAGAAGAGGACAAGGTATAGTGGGTCAGATCAAGCTGCTAGGCCTGCTGCTGCTGCTACCAATACTCAATGGCCGCCACGGTGTGCTCGGTGTGGAAAGTCTCATGCGGGAGAGTGTTGGAATGGTAATCGAGGATGCTTCGAATGTGGATCTGTGACACATCGAGTTAGGGACTGTCCGAAAAAGGCAGCTAGGCTAAGGTCTGAGGATCAGGAACGTCCACTGAATAGGAGGGATAACCATCAGCCACCGAGAGGTCGTGGTGCAGGAAGGGGAGGTAATGGTGCTGGCAGAGGTCGTGGGACATCGAGTGGAGTTACCGGTGGTACTGAGGCTAGGTAACCTGGCTTGGTTTATGCTGCAAGGCGTTAAGAGGAGGGCGACGCAGCGGACGTCATAACCGGTATGTTTTTGATCTTTGGAGTACCTTATAGCACCTTGATTGATGTTGGCTCAACTCACTCATACATTGCAAGTAGCATAGTGAAAACTCTGAACTTAGACTTTGAGCTTACTTCTAAGAAGATGACTGTGTTAAGCCCTCTGGGTCACTCTGTAGAAGTAAATAAACTCTATAAGGATGTACCCCTAGAACTCCAAGGGGTCTTGTTCTTGGCCAACTTGATGGAACTACCGTTTAGGGAGTTCGATCTGATTCTTGGGATGGATTGGCTAGTAAAGTATCAAGCTAGCCTGGATTGCACAGCTAAGCGCATGGTGTTAAAGACCGTTAAAGGAGATGAGGTAGTGATGATAGATAAGAGGAGAAATTACCTATCTAATCTGGTTTCGACATTGAAGGCGGAAAAGATGGTTAGGAAAGGTTGTGAGGCATATGTAGTGCATGTTCGCGCTTTGGAAGCTAAGGATACAGCTATTAGAGATGTCCGGACTGTAAGAGAGTATGTTGATGTGTTTCCCGAAGAACTCCCGGGTCTACCTCCTGATCGTGAGGTTGAGTTTGGTATAGATTTGTTACCTGAAACCACGCCAGTATCTATAGCTCCGTATCGGATGGCACTGAAAGAGTTAGTGGAGTTGAAGGCTCAGACCTAGGAGTTGTTGGATTGAGGGTTCATCCGACCGAGTGTATCGCCTTGGGGAGCCCCAATGCTTTTTGTCAAAAAGAAGGATGGAACAATGAGGATATGCATAGACTATCGACAGCTGAACAAGTTGACAATAAAGAATCGGTATCCCTTACCTAGGATTGATGATTTGTTCGATCAACTCAAGGGTGCATCGGTTTTCTCTAAGATCGACCTTAGGTCGGGGTATTATCAGCTAAAGGTGAAGGAAGCTGATATCCATAAGACGGCATTCCGTACTCGGTATGGGCACTACGAGTTTTTGGTAATGCCTTTTGGTTTGACGAATGCATTAGCCGCGTTTATGGACCTGATGAACCGAATTTTCCAACCCTATCTGGATCGGTTCATCGTAGTGTTTATAGACGACATTTTGGTGTACTCGAAGTCTGAAGAGGAGCATGACGCACACCTTCTTGTGGTTCTGCAAGTGCTAAGGGAGAAGCAGTTGTACGCCAAATTCAGCAAGTGCGAGTTCTGGCTTAATGAGGTAACTTTCTTAGGGAATGTGGTTTCAGCTGAGGGGATCAGGGTGGATCCTAGTAAGATTAAGGCAGTATTGGAGTGGAAACCACCAAAGTCGGTTACGAAAATCTGAAGTTTTCTGGGGTTGGCAGGATATTACAGAAGATTCGTGGAAAATTTCTCCTTAATTGCAGCACCGTTGACCAAGTTGCTGAGAAAAGGAGTTCCGTTTATGTGGTCTGAGAAGCAGTAAGAGAGCTTCAACAAACTCAAGAAGTTTTTGACAGAAGCGCCAGTCTTGATTCAGCCTGAGTCAGGAAAGGAATTCACTGTGTATTGTGATGCATCGCATACTGGTTTAGGGTGTGTGTTGATGCAAGGAGGAAAGGTGGTCGCTTGTGCGTCACGGCAATTGAGGCCTCACGAAGGTAACTATCCGACATATGATTTGGAATCAGCTGCTGTGGTTTTTGCCTTGAAGATTTGGAGGCACTATCTATATAGGGAGAAGTCGATTGTGTACTCGGATCACAAGAGTCTGAAGTACCTCTTGGCCCAAAAAGATTTAAATCTAAGGCAGCGGAGGTGGATTGAGTTGCTAAAGGACTACGACTACTCTATCGAATACCATCCGGGCAAGGCTAATGTAGTCGCTGATGCTTTGAGTCGTAAAGTGGTGGCAGATTTGCGAGCAATGTTTGCTTACCTAAGTCTCTATGAGGATGGTAGTCTTCTAGCAGAATTGCGGGTAAAACCGTCTTGGATCGATGAGGTCAAAGAGAGGCAGTTGACCGACGAAGTTTTGAGTACTCGGAGGTTGCAAGTACAGAGTGGTGAGGCCGAAGGTTTCAGCTTGGATAGCGATGGAGTGTTGTATTTTCAGGGGAGAGTGTGTATGCCTAAGGATGATGATTTGAGGCAGCAGATCCTTAAAGAAGCACATAGCAGCCTGTACGCTATGCATCCTGGAGGCAGTAAGATGTACCGGATTTAATGGAGCGATTTTTTGGTGGCGGGTCTTAAGCGGAAGTAACCGAGTTAGTGGGCAAGTGTCCGACATGCCCGCAAGTTAAGGTGAGCATCGATTGCCATCGGGTCATTATGCCAATGCATGAGATCCCACAAGTGGAAGTGGGAGGATTACGATGGATTTCGTAAGTGGGCTTCCCTACTTACGCCCGAAGAAAGATTCAATATGGGTGATTGTTGATCGGGTAACTAAATCGGCCCATTTTATACCGGTAGGGGTTGACTACTCGCTTCAAAGGTTAGACAAGCTGTATATAGCTGAGATAGTGCGGTTGCATGGTGTGCCTGTGTCCATTATCTCTGATAGAGATCTCCAGTTTACGTCAAGATTTTGGAAGGCCTTACATCAGGCATTGGGTACGAAGTTAAGTTTCAGCACGGCCTTTCATCCGCAGTCTGATGGACAATCTGAGAGAGTAATCCAGGTTTTGGAAGATATGTTAAGAGGCTGTGTTTTGGACTTCCATGGTAGTTGGGAGGAGTACTTACCCTTGGCAGAATTCGCTTATAACAATAGTTATCAAGCGAGTATTCAGATGGCACCATATGAAGCGCTGTATGGTCGGAAATGCCGTACTCCTGCCTGTTGGACAGAACTGGGTGAGCGTCAGATGTTGGGACCAGAGTTGGTGGCAGAGACGGAAGATAAGGTTAGAGTAATTCGGGCTCGTCTGAAGGAGACATCGGACAGGTAGAAATCCTACGCTGATCTTAAGCGCAGAGATGTGGAGTATGTAGTGGGTCATAAGGTTTTCTTGAAGGTATCACCTTGGAAGAAGGTGCTGAGGTTTGGCCGGAAGGGCAAGCTAAGCCGTAGGTTCATCGGGCCGTACACAGTGTTGAAACGTATGGGACCAGTAGCTTATCAGCTTGAGTTGCCAGCAGAACTGAGTCAGATTCACGATGTGTTCCATGTCTCCATGCTTAGACGCTATCGTTCTGATCCATCGCATATCTTGGCAGTTGAGGAAATTGAGGTGAGTCCAGATTTGACGGTGGAAGAGGAACCTGTACAGATTCTAGATCAGGATGTAAAAGTTTTGCGTAGGAAGTCAGTTAATTTAGTGAAGGTCTTATGGCGGAATCATGGCGTGGAGGAAGCTACGTGGGAGCCCGAGGATATGATACGACAGCAATACCCCCAACTCTTCTGATCCAGGTAATTTCGAGGACGAAATTAATTTAAGGGGGGTAGAACTGTAACATCCTGAGTTAGGGGGTTGTTTGTAATTTTATTATTATTATTATTTTCGCATGCCCGAAGAAATGAAATGCATATGTTATGGCCTAGTCATAACCCCGAGTGGAATTAGGGCAAAAATTTCTTTTAGTACCTAAGGAGGAAGAAGCCAAGTAAGGAGGTTTTAAATAAATTTTGGTGCGAGACTTGCCACAAGGAAGTAGCTGGCAAAGTGGCTTGGAGCGCCACTTAAGGGCCTGGGGGCGCTGGACTTGAGTTCGAGTCACCATGGATGCAAGGGCGTTTTATTTTGATTTTTGGCATTGACGAGAAGGAGTGCTTAAAGGAAAAGTGTGACAAGTTATGTCACAAAAGACGCCTTGGCCGAGTGGCTAAGGGCGCTGCTTGGAGACTGCGGCAACAAGGTCTTGCTTTTGAGTCCTGTTAGAGGCGTCGGAGTGTTTTTTTTTTTTTACCTTTGGCATTAATGCGTGCAGGAACCAATGATCGAGTGTTTAAAAGAAAGTTGTGGTGAATTATGTCATGAAATGCGCCACAGCAGAGTGGCTGGAGGCGTGGGGGTTTCTTCCTCAGGTCATGGGTTCGAAACCCATGTGCAGCAATGGAGGATTTTATTTTCCCTCCCTTCCTTTTGGCCGGCGTGCACTAGTGGCCTGCATGGGTTTTATTATTTTGTTTAGTGTTTTCAAAGGCTGTATGAAGTATGGGGTAAGTTTATTTTATTTGGTTTTATTATTTTATGTTATTGAAAGTATGGGTTATATCTTGGTTTGTTTATTTTGTTCGTTGGAAGATGGAATAAGTGATGGGAAATTTATTAATGAATTTTGTTGATTTTAAATGGTGATGGGAAGAGTAATAAACAATGTTTTACTGTTTTTGGTGTTGGGCAACTATCACAAGAAAAAAAAAGAGAAGCATGGCCGAATGTCTTCATTTTGTTTTGAAATTCTTCTTGGCCGAATGAAGCATGCTTAGGGGAGCATGGTCGGCCTTGAGTTGGCAAGGGAGAGCTTGGCCGAAATTCTCTAATTTGTTTTCTTTTCTTGCCATATTGTTCTTGGCCGAAAAAGAGAGAGAGCAAAGGCTTGAGGTTAGGTTTTGGAAGGAAGTTTAGGGAGGTATTTTCGGCTTGGGGCATGCCCATTGGGTGTGCCGAAATCTGCTCCTTCTTTCTCCCTTCTATTTCGTTTGGAGTAGACGAACATTCAACTTCTTTTTGCAAGCTAGGCCGAATCCCCCAAAAGAAGGTGTTGTCGATTTCGAAGCTTGGTAAGTGTCTTTAGTTAGCATTCGGTTTCTTTCTTTTCCTTTTAGTATGCCGAAAACTTGTGTAAAGGCCTTGGCAAGGGTTGGCCGAATGTTTCCTTAAGACACTAAGTGTTTTGCTCTCTTGTGTGTAGTAGCGTGAAGGTGCTTTGAAGGAGTGACTTTCATGGGTTTCGTGTCGTTTTGGTAAGAAAAAGAGTAGTTCGGCCAAGGGCCATTTGTTATGAATTTATGCCTAAAGCCGAAACTAATGAGTGCCATATAGGGATCTTAACGATTTCGGGTTTTGATTCTTCAAAGAATCTCAACAAGGCAAGAGTTAGTTTTGGGATTTCGGTAAGTATGGTAAATGTTTAAGCATTTTCGGTCAAAAGGCCATTTTTGGTATCCCAGTATGACCGAATGTGCACTATGGCTTTAGGGACTAATCGGCAAAAGGAAACAGAGGCTTTCGGGATTTCAAAATTCGTTGGTAAGTGCTAATAAAGATTTTGGCCTAGGGCCATATTTTGTTTTGAGTGCGATTGATCCTTTGGGATTGTTAGTTAAGCCGAAAGAGACTTTTTAATACTAACCATAGCGACCGATTGTAGGAGCAAGGGGTCTAGTACGGTAGATCGATTCTACGGGTTTTCGTTATCGAATAGTTCGGAATTCGCTTAGACTTACGTTTAATCAGGTGTGTAAACTCTTACACACTTTATTAGTATAGACTGCCTATTACATTGCTATATAACCTCTCGTGTAGTAAATTTTGCCTTGTGGGCATAAGCTTGGATTTCGGGTAAGTCCCCTATTACTTGATCTATGATGTATGTTGTGTACGCCATCATATGCTATTAAATGCCATGATATATATAAATGCATGATATATGGGATCATGATACTTGTTATGTGAGCATGATGATGGTGGGATTGATGAGAGGAGGGAGATGATCTCTATGGACTGTCACCAGTGGTTTGGCACCACACGATGGGTTGGCCCCATCATATGATATTTGTGACTTCGGTCACCAGTGGTTTGGTACCACCAGTGGTTTTGACCACACCGTTGATATAATTTGTGACTCAGTCGCAGTGGTTTGGCACCACCAGTGGTTTGGCACCACATATTGATATTTGTGACTTCGGTCACCAGTGGTTTGGCACCACCAGTGGTTGGGTACCACATGTTGATATTGTGACCTATGGTCATTAGTGGTTTTGACCACACGATGGGTTGGCCCCATCACTTGATATATTGTGACTTCGGTCACCAGTGGTTTGGCACCACCAGTGGCTTGGTACCACACGGGGTAGAAAAAGGAGTACGGATAGCTAGCTTGGGTTGCATAATTGCATGTTTTACTAATATCTTGTGTATGAGTTGTAATTTCGGGTTGGGGATTTATACGCTGAGTCTTGGTGACTCACCCCTTCCCATATCATTCGCAGGTGAGTAGATCGCGGAGATGGAGCCGGAGAGGACTCGAGGCGGCCATGCTTGTTCTTCGATTTTGAAGTTTTATTTCGTACCGTTAAAGTTTACTATTTACTAAATTTCGGTTTGGTTTGTAATATGGCCGCTAGTTATTGTTTTGGATGTTGAAGTAGCTGCTTTTACTTTATTTCTATAATGTTGTTAATGGACTTATGAACTGTTAAGCAAATCGGTTAAAAGTAACGTTTTTAAAATTTTACTCGTACGCGTTTTCAAAAGATGTTACCATCGGGTAACAAAACTTACCAAGGGAACAATAACTCTGATGGTTTTAAAAATTAGATGATCGAATGTTTTCAAAAGTTTTCAATTCAATCGTGTTTATCAAATCAACCCATCCGAGTTTTAGCAAACATCATTTTATACCCTCAACAAATTTTCGAATTTCCACTATTAGTCCAAATCTTTCAAACCCTTTTTTTACTCCGTGGCATACCAGATCCGGTCAAGGCTCGTGGGCCGAGTTTGGGTTGTTACATGGCCCCATTGATAAAATCCCCTTCCTATGTGTCTCTATTTGATGCTGGATTGCGCATGCAATGAAATATGCTAGGTCGAAATCATGTCCTTCAGACATGCATGATAGGAAGTAAACGTCTTGTTTGTTTACGACACCGGTGCTCTCTCTGCGGCCTGTGATGGTATGGGCGAGGATGGCATGAATATATCTCAGGGCTGGGGGAAGGGCTGTCGCCTTAGAGCGACTAGGATCATAGTTGCTTGTAGTGGGCGTAGGTTGTGCCAGCAGGTGAGCGGAGTGCAGTGGAGTTCACAATTTAATCCAGACAGTGGGTTTTCTTCTATAAATTTTGGCGTATAGAGTCCCAGAGTTGCGCCGAATTGCGGTACGCTCAATCGTCATACTGAGCCCCCTAGACGGAATTGGATAACACCTGGATCGTCGAAATGCGCCATCACTGTTTGCAATGTGATGGTGGTGCAAAACTCCAATGTGAGTTCCAAGTATGTGGGCTCGTCGATGGAGAAGAAGTGTTCCCATAGTTCGGTTGAGAGGAGGGCTTGAATATCAGTTGTGAGTCCAACTTGCCTCACTACGTTCCAATCAATACGCCTCCCGGTGTCTAGGGGTCTATCCCGAATTGCTTGGTACCGTTCTTCCTGAGTTGCTTGAGGAAATCTGAGGAATAGGTGTCAAAGCTCGATAGTGGCGCTTGCGGACGATGATCCGAGCCCCTTTCTCTTTTTGGTGGGAGCGGCCGTAGTTCTTTTTCCTCTAAATGACGACATTGTACCTGACAATATAGACGTAATGTTTGCATCCAATTAAATAATTTCCTCTTGAAAAGGCGAAACACAATTATCCAAATTTATGAGCAGCCAAGTCTAACTAATGAATATCAAAAGAAAAAATGTTCAGTGTAACAATGTAGTTGCAAAGAAGAAAAAGAAAAATGATAACTAATACTAAGTTTTTGAAAGGAATACGTAATGATTTATTCTGAGGAATCTAACTAAAATTGATATCAATAATAGAAGTTATCATAAGCAAAGCAAATAAATTCTATAAAAGAATATAGTTACGAACAGCAAAATAATGGAGGGAACCAGAGGTGATGGTGGTGGTTGTCAATAAAGCACGAGCTGAACACGGGGGTGTTGCGATTTTTCTACGGGGACACAGTAGTGGTGTGGGCGTAGGCTGTTGCAACACGACTGTGGCGTGAGCATGTGGAGCAGTTTTGCAAGGTGTTTGGAGAAAAATGGAGGTTGAAAGGCGTCTTTAGAGGGTTGGGGTCGTGAATGTGGCTGAAAATAGAGAAAAAGAGGATGTAGAAATTTTTAGGGTTAATTTTGGGGAAGACGACGATTAAAATTGCTTAAATAGGGAAGCGAGCACGGTCTCTCACCACGCCCGTGTGAATTTTAAATCGCTCGTGCTTTTCGCAATTTTCAAAATTTGGGCGCGTTCAGGATTCTTGGCATGCCCGTGGGGTAATGCACACGTCCGTGTTCGATAAGTCAGTATGTTGGCACAGTGGGGTAGCACGGGCGTGTATAGCCCGTGTGTGGCAAGTTAGTATCTTCACACGGTTGTTAGGCACGGCCATGTTTGGCCCTTGCTTAACAAGTTAGTAGCTTCACATGGTTAGGCTGCACGGGTGTGTTTAGCCCGTGCTCGATAAGTCAGTGGCCTCGCATGGGTAGGTAGCACGAGCGTGGTCTGGTAATCGCAGCCCGTGTTGACGAAAGGAATTGCTCCATGTTTGTGCATGGCTCTTTATACACTCGTGGTTCATCCCCTGTCTTGCACACGGTCATGGGCACACTCGTGTTCCAAACCGTGTGGTTTAGAATCTACAATTTTTGTAGACTGATTCAGTATGGGGGTTAGATGATGATTAAAATAGAAATAGAATTAATAGATGAAAATAAAATGTTAGTGCATTAGTGCTCGGGTTGCCTCCCGAGAAGCGCTTGTTTATAGTCTTAAGCTAGACTTTCCCTATTTTCGGTCCTAAAAGAAGTTTCATAGAGCAGAAGCTCCTCTCTTATATCTCCAAAACCTGCACCATTATAAATTTTAAGTCTGTGACCATTACCTTGAATGTGCCCTTAGTGGGATGCGTTACCTCGATGGTGCCATATGGAAAAATTGTTTTGATCATGAATGGTCCTGACCATCTTGATTTCAGCTTTCCTGGGAATAGTTTAAGCCTTGAGTTATATAGTAGGACCAAGTCCTCTTCTTCGAATTGTTTTGATCTCTTGAGAAGAGCATCGTGGCGTCACTTTGTTGCTTCCTTGTATAGTTTTGAGTTCTCGTAGGCTTCCGTTCTCCATTCGTCTAGCTTGTTCATCTGCATCATTCTTTTCTTTCCTGCAATTTTTAGGTCAGAATTCAAGAATTTTATTGCCCAAAAAGCTTTGTGTTCTAATTCGAATAGTAGATGACAGCTTTTCCAGTACACAAGTTTGTATGGAGATGTCCCTAGAGGTGTTTTAAATGCTGTTCTATAGGCCCATAAAGCATCATCTACTTTTATTGCCCAATTTTTTCTGTTTGATTCAATAGTTTTTTCTAGGATGCGCTTAAGTTCTCGGTTCGCTACCTCAACTTGCCCACTGGTTTGAGGGTGATATGGGGTGGCTGCCCTGTGGTATACTCCATATTTCTTTAGAACTTTTTCAAATTGAGTATTACAGAAATGAGTACCCCTATCACTAATGATGGCTCTAGGTGTCCCAAATCGGGAAAACAGTTTCTTAAGAAACTTGACTACCACCCTAGTATCATTGGTAGGTAAAGCTTCCGCTTCTACCCATTTTGACATGTAATCAACTGCCACTAGATGTACTTGTTTCCAAACGAACTAGGGAATGGTCCCATGAAATCAATACCCCATACATCAAATATTTCACATAATAACATATATGTTTGAGGCATTTCATCACGTTTAGAAATATTATCTATTCTTTGGAATCTATCACATGAGGTAACATACCTGTTGGCATCTTTAAATAGAGTGGGCCAATAAAAACCTGATTCGAGTATTTTGTGTGTTGTCTTAATACCACTGTAGTGTCCTCCTGATGGTCCTGAATGGCAATGCTCCAAGATTTTGCTTGCTTCTGTCTTTGTAACACATCTTCAAATTACCTGATCTGCACATATACGAAAAAGAAAGGGATCTTCCCAAAAATAATTTTTCACCTCAGCAAAGAATCGCTTCTTTTGGTGGTGTGTTAATTTTCTTGGCAAGACGTTAGCTGCTAAATAATTCGCAATATTTGCAAACCATGGTACCTCAGAATGTGTTATAGAAAAGAGTTGTTCTTCGGGAAACGAATCATTTATTTCACTTTCATCGAGCTCTTTGGAGTGTGGATTTTCAAGTCTAGAAAGGTGATCTGCTGCAAGATTCTCGGCTCCCTTCTTATCTTGTATTTCCAAGTCAAATTCCTGTAAGAGAAAAATCCATCGTATGAGTCTGGGTTTTGCATCAGGTTTGTTTAAAAGATAACGAAGAGCTAAATGGTCAGTGTAAACGACAACTTTAAACAATATTAGATACTGTCTAAATTTATCAAAAGCAAAAACTACAGCTAGCAATTCTTTCTCTGTGGTGGTATAGTTTTCTTGTGTGAGTGTTAGTGTTCTGCTAGCATAGTAAATTGGCTGAAAATGCTTGTCTCTTCGTTGTCCCAAAACGGCATCTACTGCAAAATCACTTGCATCACACATTAGTTCAAATGGTAAGTTCCAATTAGGTGCAATTATAATCGGCGCATTTATTAATTTATCCTTAAGGATATTAAATGCATCTAAACATTCCTAGTTGAAATCGAAAGGAACATCTTTTTCTAGTAATTTTGTCAAAAGCTTAGCAATTTTAGAAAAATCTTTAATAAATCTTCTATAGAACCCTGCATGTCCTAAAAAGCTTCTAATAGCCTTTACAGAACTAAGGGGAGGTAGTTTTTCTATGGCTTCAACCTTTGCTTTAACTACCTCAATTCCTTCTCTAACCATAAAGTGACATTTTTCCCAATTCAAAACAAGGTTTCTTTCCTCACATCTCATTAGAACTCGTTTTAAATTTTTAAGGCAAAGATGGAAAGAATTACCAAATACCGAGAAATCATCCATAAATACCTCCATGATGTTTTCCACGAGTTCGTCAAAGATTGCCAACATGCAACACTGAAAAGTAGCAGGAGCATTACATAGTCCAAAAGGCATTCTACGATAAGCAAACGTATCGTATGGGCATGTAAATGTCGTCTTCTCTTGATCTTCAGGAGCTATAGGGATTTGGAAGTAGCCGGAGAGTCCATCTAGGAAGCAGTAGTACATATGCCCGGATAATCTTTCTAGCATTTGATCTATGAAGGGTAGAGGAAAGTGATCTTTTCTGGTGGCGTCATTCATCTTCCTATAGTCTATACAGACTCTCCAGCCGGTAACTGTTCTTTTGGGAATTAACTCATTCTTTTCATTGGGTACCACCGTCATTCCTCCTTTTTTTGGAACTACCTGCATAGGACTTACCCAAGTGCTGTCAGAAATAGGATAAATTATTCCTACATCTAGAAGTTTAATTACCTCAGCTTTGACCATTTCTTTCATGTTGCGGTTTAACCGTCTCTGGGGTTGTACACGCGGTTTGTATTCTTCTTCCATTAAAATTTTGTGGGTGCAAAACGCGGGGCTTATCCCCTTGATGTCAAAAATTTTCCAAGCTATGGCTTTTTTGTGCTCTCTTAGTACTTTTATCAGCTCCTCTTTTTCCTTGGGTTCTAGTTCTGAAGAGATGATTACTGGTAGCGTAAAGTTGTCCCCGAGAAATGCGTATTCTAAGTGTTTTGGTAACTATTTTAATTCCAATTTAGGTGGCTCTTCGATGGAAGGCTTCTGTCTTATCTCGTTATCATTTTCAATACTTTCTTCTTTCATTTGTCTGGATGACGATGTATTCAGATTCAACTCATCGTCTTCATCTTCTTCCCCCTCTTCTTGAGTCTGGCACAGTTCCATCGTGTCGGCATTTATGATTTCCAGTAATGAATTTTGAATAATATGATCAGTAGTATCAACAAAATAACAGGAATTATCTTGCTCTTTAGAATATCGCATGGCATCATAAATTTGAAAAATAATTTCTTCATCACCTATCCTTAATGCAAGTTTACCATCACCTACATCAATAACGACTCTAGCTATAGCTAAAAAATGGCCCCAAAATTAAGGGAACATTAATGTCTTCATCCATGTCTAACACAACGAAATCGACAGGGAAAATGAATTTATCAATTTTCACCAAAATATCTTCAATAATTCCTCTAGGATATTTAATGGATCTATCTGCTAACTGAATACTCATCCTAGTGGGTTTTGGTTCCCCAAGATCTAGTTGTTTAAACATTTTGTAAGGCATTAAATTTATACTAGCGCCTAGATCAGCTAATGCTTTCTTAATATTTAAGCTACTAATTAAACAAGGGATAGTAAAACTTCCTGGATCTTTTAATTTGGTTAGTAGCTTATTTTAGAGGATGCCTGAGCACTCCTCATTAAGTTTCACCGTCGACACTTATTCAAGCTTCCTTTTATTCGTCAGGAGTTCCTTTAAGAATTTTGTGTACTTCGGCATCTGTGAAATGGCTTCAACAAAAGGTATGTTAATATGTATTTGTTTAAAAAGTTCAAGAAACTTACCGTATTGGGCATCTAATTGTTCCTTTTGTAACTTTGCTGGATATGGGATTGTTGGTTTACTTTCTTTATGTACTGGGTTTACATCCTCAACTCCCTCATCTCTTGTTTAGTTATTTTCGTGTGGGAGTTGTTTCTTTGGTTCGATTAATTCCTTTCCACTTCTTAATGTAACTGCTTTTACCTGTTCTGTCCCTTTAGAATAAATTTATGCCCGTATTTCACAAATCATCCTAGTAAGTAGTCTAATCGACTTAGTGACCTCTCTGAATGACTCAGTAAGTTTTTCAATTGTCGCTCGTTGATCTTTAAGTGTTCTCTAAGTTTCTTGGAGACGTTTTTCTGTGTCTGTCGAAAATCTTGCCAGTATCTCCTCCAGGGTTGGTTTCTTCTCTTATGGATAAGGCTAATTTTGGAAGTTTTGAAGAGGTTGTTGCCTTTGATTACCTTGATTTCCTTGGTCTCCCCATGAAAAATTTAGTTGGTTCCTCCAACCTGGATTGTAAGTATTACAATATGGATTATTATTGGATATGAAATTGTTATCTATATAGTTCATCTATTCACTTTCTGCTTCTGGTTGGTAGGGTGGGTACTCAGAATTTGCCACAGTTCCACAGTTCTGGATATACCTGCGAAAAACACAAACTGTCAAGCTTTTTATTCATTATCTCCATTGTGTTGATAGCATGGTTACTGTGTCTATGTTAAAGGCTCCTGCTGATTTTGTCGGTTTTGTCCTTGAAGCTTGCTACTGATAATTATTCAATGACATCTCTTCAATGAACTCGTATGCTGCTTCAGGAGTTTTGTTGTTCAAGGTTCCACCTGCGGCTGAGTCGATTAGTTGCCTCGTTGAGGGGTTTACACCGTTATAGAATGTTTGGACTTGAAGCCACAAAGGTAAGAGATGGTGTGGACATCTCCTCAACAGATCCTTGTATATCTCCCATACATCGTATAATGTTTTTACATCCATCTGCACAAAAGAAGAAATATCATTCCATAGTTTGGCCGTTTTGGCCGGTGGGAAATATTTCATTAAAAACTTTTCGGTCATTTGATCCCATGTAGTGATTGACCCTCATTGTAATGAGTTTAACCACTATTTGGCTTTATTTCTTAATGAAAAAGGGAATAACCGAAGACGTATGGCATCATCAGAAATGCCATTTATTTTAAAGGTATCACAGAACTCTAAGAAGTTAGCTATATGAGTGTTTGGATCTTCGTCCTGCAAACCATCAAATTGAACAAACTATTGAATCATTTGTATTGTGTTAGGCTTTAATTCAAAATTATTAGCAGCTATAGTAGGCCTAACAATACTCGATTTTGCTCCTGTTAAATGCGGTTTAGCATAATCAAACATTGTACGTGGAGCGTTGCGTTCCTCCGCATCGTGTGGTGGTGGATTAGTCTCGTCCATCCCTTCAGTAGGATTAGATTTGTCTTCTGCCTCTCTTTCTGTATAGTTTAGGGCTTGCCTAATTTCTCGGCGATTCCTACGAGCGGTTGCTTCAATATCACTATCGTATACTAAAGGTCCTCTCGGGTTCCTTCTAGTCATAAACTAGAGGTACCTGGAAAGAAAAGAAGGAAAGAAAAATTAGCAAAATTAAAAATTAAACTAAAAACAAAATAAATTGCTGAAAATAAAAAATAATGGCTAAAGTAATAAAAATAGAGTTTTCTTAATATTTTAGTCCCTGGCAATGACGCCAAAAACTTGATCGCTGAAATCAGAGTTCTAAAATTTATAATGAATGTGATCGAACCTGGAAACTAACTCTAACAACGATTAAAGGCAAGTGTACCTATCGAACAGTAGTATAGCTTAGGCAAGACTGAATTATCGAACCCAAAGGAACCAAAAGTATTAATACTAACTTTCTTTTTATTATTTAGCCTTAAAAATAAAGTGAAGTTTGTTTTTAATCTAAATTAACGACAACTAGGCTAAGGACAATAAGACAAAAAGATCGAATTGGGAAATAACTTGAAGAAAAACTCAATTGATCACGACGATACCCTTAGGAAGAATCCCCCTAGACTTCACTTGTTATCTAACCCTGAATCATATGATTTATTTACTTAGCTTGATCCTTAGGACTCCCTAACCTATGCTAAACCCTCTCTCGAGGCGAATAACGTCTAACCCTAGGTTAATTAGTGGAACTCTCGTTCTCTTATAATAACCCCTAGAATAGCGAAGAAATCAATCTATGGATTCCCATATTAGGTTTCACCCTAATCTGGCAAAATCTCGTAACCCTATCTCTAGGCATTCGATCAACTCCGCTTAATTACGCTAGATCTACTCTTAAGCAGGGTCTACTCCTCCTCCACCTAAGCACATCAGATTTGGATTAAGCATGCATAATTAAGAACAAACTAAGTATTTATCATAAAATTCAGAAATCAAATAATAAGATACATCTAGGTTTCATCCTCTTTAGGTATCTGAGGGGTTTAGTTCATAACTAAGAAAGAAAACATCTCAAGAGAAAGATAAAACAAAACATAAGAAATTCCTAAAATTTCCTCAAGGAATTGAAGGAGAATTCCGCCGTCTTGAGTATAATTTTGGCTTCTTGAGATGGATCAACTGGCTAATCTTCAAGCAAACCTTTCCGGCTTGGCTCCTTGGCCTAGCTCGCCTCCTCCTCAATGGTGGCACTTAGGGGATATATATAGGCTCTTTGGAATGCGATTCTTTCTCCCTAAGTATCCTTTTCCGACTGAAATTGCTCATTCTAACCACAGAGGCACGACCATGTAGCACGCCCGTGTGGATCGACTTCAGGCTGTGTTCGGATTCTTTAATGAGGCACAGCCGTGTAAATTAAGGGAGAGGCCGTGCTCTAGGTGATCGGCGCGACACGGTCGTGTGAACTTTGGGCCAGGCCGTGCCGATTTCGTGCTAAGGCCCATTTTACTTCGTTTTGGGCTCGTTTTACGTTCTTTTCATCCTTGGGTGCTTTCCTGGGTATAAGACATGAAAAGAAAGGATTAAGAGCACCTTTTTATATAAATCAAGGGATAAATCATCCAAAAGTAAGCTAAATGCGGGGGTTAAAATATGTTATAATTACGGTTTATCAAGCACTTTTGAAGTAAACACTACTCGACTGAAACTTTATATCAAAAATCGAGTTGAGCGCATGAGAAAGGATTTTCACCTTCTCAAGCCACCTTGACCATACAAATAACAGGTAAAGTTTAGCTCAAGACTTTAAACGAGCGCTTCTCGGGAGGCAACCCGAGCACTAACCCTACTAATTAGTTTAGTTTTTCTTTTCATATTTAGGCGCAGGTTTCCACACCCACATGGCCTTGCACACGGCCGTGGCCATGGCCGTGTGAACACCACGGGTAGGCACAAGGGCGTGGACCGTATCACTATTTAATTATTTACTTTTATTTTATTTTTATTTTTATTTTTATTATTCTTTTATTTTTTATTTTTATCTTCTTTATTATTTTCTTTTTATGTCATTTAGATTTAGCTTAGGACACAATAAAATTCAACCGGCTGCTTCGAGGATTCAACTTCAAATGGTTCGAGACGCTTCCCCACGATCACCTCCAATCCTATCCGGTTTCTTTTCATTGACTTCATCTAAAAATCAGGAAGTTTCACTTCTCTCCCTCTCTTTTGATTATCCTACTATATGCTATTATCTATCTTTGTACATTGAGGGCAATGTACAACTTAAGTGTGGGGGGGTTAACTATAGTATTAATTGAAAATCCCTGAATTATGCCTTGTTCGAAAGTAAAGTGTCTCATATTGTGATTAGAATGAAATTTTCCTAATTTATGATTTTTATTGATATGTTTTAGATTAAGTCATTGATAATTGTGCATTGATGATTAAATTTGAAGGATACTAGAGAATCAAGCATGATAAGTTTATTTTTCAGAATAAAAAAGTTTTTTAGGTTGTCTACTTGAATCTGAATATTACTTTGAAGTTTGAAATTTACGAGGTTGACATCAAAATACCCATAATTTTTGTGAGACTTTGAGCCTTATAAGAGCATACATTCTTTTTCTTACTCACTTTATTGATTATGAGTGTGTCAACATTGAACTGTTATTCTAGAACTTGCCTTGATTATACATGTCAAGACCACAGTTATGATTTGATATATAGAGATGATAAAGGCACCTAGGATTTAACCCACTCACTCCACTAAAAAGCCTACCTTCATAATTAACCTCTAGTGAACCCCGTTGATCCTAACAACCCTTTTTATTAACTCACTCACTAATTTTAACCCAAACCCTTTGTATCTGTTATTACCATTCCTTTTTACTACCCCTATATCGAGATTTGATTTGATAAATTGCCTATTTATTTTGATAGTAAATTCCTCATTTATTATGTATTTGTTAGTTTATTCTTAAAAAAAAAAAGAAGTATATTCACTATTAGTTTGTGATTAGGTGAGCTTACACATTAAAATTCAAAAATTCTAAAAAAAAAGGCTCGTATTATTAGTATTATTATTTTTCAATTGATGTAATTATTTAGTCCATCTTTTTTTTTCTATTTAGGAAATTTATCAGGTCACTCTCGATTCTAACCCTCTAATTCAGCCTTTATCCACACCTTCAACCCTAGCCCCGTTACAACCCTGTTCAAGACCTTTTGATCTGTCTATCATCTCATTTTACAGTGGTGGAGATTTGATTTTTAGGCAAGCCTATGAGATTAACTTTTCAGGATTGACTTATGAGTGCTCTTTTCCTGAACCTTAAACACTTAGAGTGATTTTAGTGAATCTTTAGTCAGGATGTCAGTCCTTGTCAGTTTTGAATTAAAGGTAATTATTTAGATAAGAGGAGACACCTATATTTTCAAGCTAAAACTTCATGACTTATCTTGTTTGAATCTTTAGGACTCTTTGAATTGAATTATCCATGTATAAATTATCTATGAATTATGATAAGACATTGTTGATATGAATTATGAATCATGGAAAGTTCGTTTTAATTGTAAGTTGAGAATTTTGCTTGAGGACAAGCAAAAGCTTAAGTGTGGGGGTATTTGAAAAACCGTAAAAGTAACATATTTTAATCCCACATTTAGTATGCTTTTAGATGATTTATCCCTCGATTTATGTAAAAAGGTGCTCTTAATCCTTTCTTTTCATGTCCTATACTCAGGAAAGCACTTGAGGATGAAAAGAAAGAGAAACGGGCCTAAAACAGACCAAATTGGGCCAAGGAGGAAATCGACACGGCCTGGACTTAAGCCCACACGGCCGTGCCACGTCAATCTACTAGAACACGGATTGATCTCGATTCACATGGCCGTGCCTCATTAAAGAAGTCCGAGCAGGGCCTGACCACGATTCACACGGGCATGTGCCATGGCCGTGTCCTTGTCGCTGGAAAGAGCAATTTCATTCGGGAAAGGATACTTAGAGGCAAAGAAACACATTCCAAAGCCTATTCAAACACCCTAGCAGAAATTCTACTTAAATTAGGATACTTAGGGGCCAAGTAAGGCATCACAAAGTCTATATAAACACCCATTGGGGCAACTTGAAGGGGAGTTCAGCAGAAGCCGAAACAGGCGTCGAGCTAGGCCAAAAAGCCAAGCCAGAAAGGTCAGAGTTGAGGGAATCACTCAAAGTTAGCCAGTTGATTCATCCCAAGAAGCCAGAATTCTACTCAAGACGGTAGATTTCTCCTTCAATTCCTTCAGGGAGTTTTGGGGATTTCTTATGTTTTGTTTTATCTTTTCTCTTGAGATGTTTTCTTATTTAGTTATGAACTAAACCCTTTAGATACCTGAAGGGGATGAAACCTATGATGGATCTTGTTATTATTTTCTAAATTATATGATAAATACTTAGTTTATTCTTAATTATGCATGCTTAATCCCAATTTGATGTGCTTAGGTGGAGGAGGAATAGACCGTGCCTAAGAGTAGACCTAGCATAATTAAGCAGAGTTGATCGCACGCCTAGAGATAGGGTGACGAGATTTTGCCAGATTAGGGTGAAACCTAATATAGGAGTCCATAGATTGATTTACTACTATTCTAGGGGCTTATTACAAGAGAACGAGAGTTCCACTAATTAACCTAGGGTTAGACGTTATTCGCCTCGAAAGAGGGTTTAATATACGTTAAGGAGTCTTACGGATCAAACTAAGTAAATAAATCATATAGTTCAGGGTTTAATAAATGAGTGAAGTCTAGGTGGATTCTTCCTGAGGGTCTCTTCTTGATCAACTGAGTTTTTCCTAAAGTTATTTTCCCAATTCGTTCTTTTTGTCTTTGTGTCTTACCTTAGCAGTCGTTTAATTTAGTTTAAAGTAACTTCACTTTATTTTAGGCTAAATAATAAAAAGAAAGTTAGTATTAGTACTTTTAGTTCCTTTGGGTTCAACAACCTGGTCTTGCCTAAGCTATACTACTGTTTGATAGGTACACATGCCTTTAATCGTTGTTAGAGTTAGTCTCCAGGTTTGATCACATTCTTTATAAATTTTAAAGCTCTGATTTCAGCGATCAGCGACACGGTCGTGTGTCATTTGTAGGTTCATTTGTTAGCCAGTTAGTGAGTTACATGCCTGGCACACGGGCGTGTGAGGCAATTTCGACAGTTACATGACCTGGCCCACGGGCATGTGACATAGCCGTGTGACCCTACTCAGAGAGTTACACGGGTAAGGACATCGGCTGAGACACGATCGTGTGTCCCTATTTCGAGGGTTACACGGCCTGATACACGGGCATGTGTCTTAACCATGTGAGGCACACGACTTTGCCACACGGTCGTGTGACCCCTATTTTCAAATTTTTGTGACTTTTCGAAGACTTTTCAAATTGTTTCAGATTAGTCCCGAATTGATTCTAAGTTAATTTTAGGGCCTCGAGGGCTCGATTCAGGGACAATATGCATGTTATTGATTAGTTTACGTTATGATTTATGTTATTGAATGTTAAAAAGTTTTAATGTTTTCGACTGATTGGTAATACTCTATAACTCTATTTCAACGACGGATACGGGTTAGGGGTGTTACAATATCACCTTTTAAGCAGTTAGTGATTATTATGGCATGCCATATTACGTTACGACGATTTGTCTGCTTTAGACCTCTAAAAGTTTACTAATGTTGATATGGACAATGGTTTAGCATTTTCTACAGAGGGTAGGGGTAAATGAAAGCGTAAGGGGTATAATAATTAACTCTTATCTTTTAAACAAGCTATCATGTTTCTTGTCGCTAAGATGTGGATGCAATTTATATGTACTCATATCTCACCACTATTTAACACTAATACCGTTAATGTGTTTCAAACTAATTTGTTGTACTGTATTTTGCAGCGAAAAAGAGTTAGTATTGGGAAATGGGTAAACAGGGAGATCAAAAAGTGTATATCGAACATGAAGGTCAAAATCTATTTTCCTCATCTGATCACTGACTTATGCCATCGAGCTAGAGTGATGATGGGAACCACTAAACAGTTTCATCATCTAACTATGAGCATTATTTGAGATACCCTACTCCATAATTTCCAGAAATTGCACAATAAGCAAATAAAGGAATAGAACTAGCGACGTAAATAGAAAATGGAAGTGCCTCTAGTGAAGAAGAAAAGCACAAAAAAGAAGACTGATGAGGAGCCTACGCAGTGGGAACGTAGGCTCGGAAGAGATGTGTGCTACAACATGAGATTACTGGAGGCCATGAAACCATTCAAGGACACTTTAATGACAAGTCAGAAGGCATAGAGCTTACAATGGCCCGAACGATCAAGCGATTAACTGGAGGGCAATACAGTCAGGGAGGAACAAGAAGAGGAAATTGAAGAAGAAAAAGAAGATGATGAGGTGACGAGGTGATGGAGGATGATGATTTCACACCCTATCCCAGCAACTTCGAGGGAACTTTTGCATCTGCGCAGCAACCTATGGGGGGACCTGTCATCTGTGAGCCAAGTAACTGACCTGAGATGTCTTTCGCAAGGTCGACTGTGAGGGCCAAAAACAATGGAATTAAGGGATCGAGTGAGGGTCCCGAGGATGAATTTGATTAGTTACATGCCTTTGCGTTTTATTTTCATTTTTTTATGTGGCATATAAACTAATAAATACTTTTGGATTTATTTCTTGTTATTTTTATTTTTCATATTGTGTTGGGTTGTTTTTGTTGCTGTTTGTGTATTTGTCTTCTGTGCAGCGAATTACCCTGAAAGACTACACAACATTCCGAGCTTCAATGAGGAGGTGGACCCCTGAACAAGTCTAATGCTTTATTTTAGGGAAGTTCAGTAACCTCCTATCCTTTTTTCTTGGCACACATTGGGGACAATGTGTAGTTTAAGTGTGGGGGTGCACATAATAGTATGTATTTTATTTTATTTTTTGCTTTTATGTTAGTTTGTGTGTTTATTTTAACTTTTTCGCCTTTTTCAAAAATATTTCAAAAAAAAAAACTCCAAAAATATTTTTCAATTTTTTTTTAAATTCTTTAAAAATCCCAAAAATACTTTTCATTTATGTTTCTATTTTGTGTAATTGCATGGTGCTTGGACTATAATTAGGCAATGAATTACTAGTTGTACATATTGAATAAGTACATAGAATTGACAAACTTGTAAATTTTGAATGATACTAGATAATTTCTTATTCTTGATTGTAGACTAATTAATTCTATTAATTAATGTGTATAATAAAATAGAGGTAATAACTAAAATGAAAATGTATAAAGTGTACCATATGATGAATAAAATATATGTATCCTTTCGAGGAAGGAGGAATGATGTGCGCTCAAACATCTCATCTAGTCAAGTCAAAGACTAGGAACTAATTTTTCCTTAAGGTCTCATTACTGAATCATGTTCCAAGCAATTGAAAGTAAACTTATCTCTCTTGTCCAATACTTAGTTTAAAAAAGCTAGTCAAGTTCTAATAGGGCAATTCGAATAAGGATGGAAATCAAGTTTGAAAAACTGTTGTCCAAATCAAGGACTAAGATTACAAAAGTCATTACATTAGGTAATTCAAATAAGAAAGAATTCTTATTTGAAGCATCGTAAAAAAGCTTCTTCCTCCAAAAGTTTAATTGATCAATTACAAAGGGTAATTGGGGTGAAAATCAAGTTTGAAAAATTGTTGTCCAAATCAAAGAATGAGATTAAGAAATTCGTTAAATTAAGTAATTCATATTAGTGTTAGGATCGACTTGATTGAGCAACAAGTAAAAAAAATAGCAGAATAAATTGAGAAATTGAACACACAAATTTAACGTGGAAAAATCCCTCCAAAGAGGATAAAAAACCACGGGCAAAGATAATTTTACTATAATGGCAAAAGAACGAAGAGTCCAAAAGATGGAGATAAAAACTAAACCCCGAAAAACAAATGTAAACACAAAATTCTCTAAATGTGTTATGAGTTCTAATATCTAATGGGTGTATTTTCTAAGGTTGTAAAAGAGCTTATTTATAGGCTAAATTCATAGGTCAAGTAATAATAAAATAATCTAGACTAATCAGAACTTGATTGAAACAAATAAACAAAGTTTAACTGAAAGATTATTTCTCAAATTTGACTGAAATAGGAGTCATACTCAACAAATCTCCACCTTGACTCATATTTCCACAATGCCATCTTTGCCAAAGCCCGCCACGGGCCTATCTTAAACTATGCAGGGAATTAATTGAGTCGAATCTGTGCTTAGAAACTGGAAGACTTCTAGCTTTCGACTTATACACTGCCAAATTAAAATTAACCCGGGTTTGATTTTCACGAACACAGTGCCCTAACTTTTCAAAACCTGCATCCAAAAGAGAACCTCACTTCAACGAAATGGTCATACCCTATGACCAAGTTGCCTCCGCTCCGAATGAGTTGACTTCGACTCTGTAACGGACGAGGGACGTCAGATTTCACCGATCACTGTAGAACCTTCCAGAATATAAAGACTGTCAGTTCTTTTACCTTTTAACAAAACGAGAGCTCCACGAGATACTTTAATGCTGCTTGACTCGATGTTGATTCTGCATCCTTTCAAGTTTAGAATACTCAATGAGATAAGATTCTTTCGTAAATCAGGTACATATTTGACATCTGAAAGTGTCCTAATCGTCTCATCGTGTATCCTAATTTTAACAGTACCAATACCAATTACCTTACTAGATGAATCGTTTCTCATGCGCACAACTCCACCTTCAATCGAATTGTATGTGGAGAACCATTCTCTATTGGGACACATATGGAAAGAACATCCCGAATCTAGGATCCACTCGGACGTGAGCTTGGAGTTACCGCTCGTTGACACTAACAAGAAATCATCACCGCTTTCATCGGTGAAATTAGTACCAACTACATCTTCCTTGTTACTCTCAGCAACTCTTTTATTTCGCAGTTTATAACAATCTGCTTTGACGTGACCTAACTTTTTACAGTAGCGACACCTTTTGTCTCGTTTCTTTGATGCTACCAAAAAGGAAACTTGCTTATTTGCCTTGCTATCCAAACCAAACTCATTGTCAAGTTTGTCTCTACTCAACAAATGACCCTTCACATCTTCGAACGAGAGTTTGTCTATTTTGCACAAGGTGGATGAGGTTTTCTCCATTAATACCTCCTACAATACCATATTCGCAAGGCACAACTGGATTGCAAACAAGGCCTTTTCATCAAGCTCTTCCCATTCTGTTTGATTTAGATTCTCAGGCTTTTTTCCGGTAACAACCTTTTTCAAGCCGGCTTGAACTAGAATTGCCATCATTCAAACTTGCCACAGATTGAAATTTGTCTCACCATCAAACTTCTCAATTTCAAACCTTGTTGCTATCATATCTGAATGGGCTGATCTATGAAAATTGAACTAGCTCTGATTCACTTGTTAGGATCGACCCGATTAAGCAACAAGTAAAAAAAATAGCGGAATAAATTGAGAAATCGAACACACAAATTTAACGTGGAAAAACCCCTCCAAAGAGGATAAAAAACCACAGGCAAAGATAATTTTACTATAATGACAAAAGAACGAAGAGTACAAAAGATGGAGATAAAAACTAAACCCCAAACACCCGAAAATAAAGAACCCTCAAAACGTAAACACAAAATTCTCTAAATGTGTTATGAGTTCTAATATCTAATAGGTTAATTTGCTAAGGTTGTAAAAGAGCCTATTTATAGGCTAAATTCATAGGTCAAATAATAATAAAATAATCTAGACTAATCAGAGTTTAATTGAAACAAATAAACAGAGCTTAACTAAAAGATTATTTCTTAAATTTAACTGAAATAAGAGTCATACTCAACAATAAGGAATAATTCTTATTTTTAGCTTACTAAAATATCTTCTCCCCCAAAAAGTTTAATTGGTGAATTAGATGGATAATCAGGAGTCTTAGCCAAATGGCCCTTGGAATCATTCTACAAACCAACTTGCCACCTTAGTAAAAGTCATTGTACTTGCTCATTTCTTACCTTAAGTCTTTTATTTTATTATTTTACGGAAAAATATTTGGTACACTATTAATGAAGTTTTTAGACCTCACAAGTAGGATTAGAGGTTGACAAGTGTTTTATAGGGGTATAGAAAAATATTAAAAATAAATAAATATTTTTAAAAAAGAGACACATGATAAATTTTTAAGGTTGTTAGTGAAATAAAAAAAAAAATACACGACCAATGTACCAAATACTAATTCTTATTTTATTAGTTATTTTTAAATTATTTAATTATTATTTAAAAATTTTAACTTTCTTGTAATGTAAGTTGGTAAAAAAAATGTAAATAAAATTTACGACACTTGACTTAATTTCACTGACACTTTTAGGATTTTAGAAATTGCTTTTAATTGTAACTGCGAAGGCATGGTTGGGTCTTAAGTGTATACAATTATTATTTTTCTTTCAATAAAATTACTCATAGAGAGTTTATTTACAGGATTTCATTCTTGTATTTTATTAGAAGGTTCTTCTACTTGATTTGTTTTAGGATTGGGGTTGAAGTATTCAACTTTGAAATTGCCAAAATAATTTACTTTGTGAAGGGTTGTATTGGAGCCATTATTTAAATTTGATGGAATCCTTATTCCGAAAACTTCCCAGTGGACATAAATTGTGCATCCATCTTACATAATCCATACTCTATTTCATTTTCATCTTTCCATTGTTTTCCATCTTTGTTTCATTATTTTGAGATTTTAATTACTTTATATTCTAATCTCTTTAGTTTTCCAAAGTTTCAAGTGTTTATATTCAAGAATCAGCAGCAGCTTACTTAGATTCTAAGAAACCTATAAAAATTACTGGAAGGATTTGTAATTCTGTTAGAATTTAAAATAAAATTATGACCGTTGTTATTATTACTATTACTGTTATTATACGTTTCAATTTGAGGGGGAATAAATTGTAAAAACAGTGAGTTCAGACTTTAGTTGAACTGTACGTTTTATGCCCTTAATTACATTGTGTTTTATGCGTCCTTGCCAGCTGTGAATAACGACGGTGGTAACTACCATGAAATAGTGTTGGTTGTTTTCCTTTTAGGCTGAGTGAGGGGAAAAAACCAGTTATGCTTAATTCTTGGTGAAATTGAATTATGTTTCTTCCTTGTTCCTTCTCCTCTCTTCTCTTGTTTCCTTCTATTTTCTTCTTTTTCTTGAAACGACCGTATCAAGGGTATCAGAGCTAGTTGATTCGCCATGGCTAGTGAAGGAGTAACCGCCAGATTGCAGAAAAAGGTTGGTCACTTGCAGTAGGAGGTTGCTCAACTCCAAGTTATCTCAATGGGACACCAAGATCAACAACCGATTGAAGGAGCTCAGGGAAGATTTTCATGGGGAAATCAAGTCTGAATTGTAGAGCTTGTTTGTGTAGTACTTGGGACACTTGCCATCTGTAGCTGCTGTTGCTGGTTCTTCCCAGGACCGGGGTAAGAGCATTCTAGGAAGTCCTCCACCAGGCTTCCCTCCTAGAGACACTTTGATTGCTTCTCCTATGGAGGATCTGGGCAACACAGGGACACTAACTTGTGGAAGTCTCATTGATGGATCTGGGCGCTCTTTTAAGTTGGACTGTCCAAGGTTTGGTGGTATAGATTTTAGAGGGTGGTGGTCAAAGCTGGAGCAATATTGTGAAACTGAGGGTGTGGTTGATAGTGTTAAGGCATGGGCTATGATGTTGCACTTAGAACGGAAGGCACTCGATTGGCATCACTTTTATGCTCAAAGACAAGAAGATTTTCATTTGTTGTCTTGGGACAATTATGCTCGTAGCCTAAAAGACAGGTTTGGATCTAGTTCTTTTAGGGACCCCATGGCAGAATTGGTCTCTTTGAAGCAGTTGGGCGGACCAATTCCATGATGATTTTGTAAGTTTTCCCAATCAACTTTATCTTCCTGAAACATATGCTTTAAACATCTTTACTAGTAACCTTAAGCTTGAGATAAGACAATAAACTATTCAAGCCTAAGTCCTTGCTAGAGGGTGATTTGGTTGCTAGACAGGTTGAGACTATTTTGTCTACTTCTAGTAGAAAACTAGCTCCAGTGGGCATAAGGAGACAGCCCCGACCTCCATCTTCGTTTCCCACTGTCAAAACCAATCTTGCACCAATGTCCACTTCTATTCCTATAAGCTCTTTTGTGGGAACGAGTGGCCAGAAGTCCACTAATTGAGCCCCTTCACAAGCTGACATGGAAGATAGGAGGAAAAAGGGCCTATGCTTTTGGTATGGAGCTAAGTATGGACCTAGTCATAAGTGCATGATGTCCCAATTATATCAATTGTTGATGGAACCTTTGTCAGAAAGTGAAGCCAAGATTGCCAGGAAATCTTAAGAGTCTACTGATCCAGAGGGAGAGATCTACACCATTCCCATTTTGTCACTTCATGCAATGCAAGGTTCTTAAGGCCACAACACAATAGGAATTGCAGCTCAACTTGGAACCACTTGGGCAATCATGCCGGTGGTTCTAGTAGCACCCATAATTTTTGTGGATGCTAAGTTAGTGAAGAAGTTGAACTTGCTGGTGGATCATCAATGTAAACTCAAGGTGTCCATTGCTGATGGAGGGAAATTGGTGACTCAAGGTCATTGTAGAGATGCTGCAGAGATGTTACAGCACTGAGCATCCCTAGATGAGTTTCAAGTCCATCTTTCCTTCCAGTACACCATCTTCAAAACTGCAAAAATCATATGTTTTAGCATATAAAATGAAGATAACAAATTTACCTTAAGATTATCCAACAAGATAGAATTATAATAAAAAGTACAAAATTTGATATCAAATTATTTGTTACACGGTGCATTTTGTGCACCCTTGCCAGCTGAGAATAACAGCTACTGTAAGTACCATGAAACACCGCTGGTTATTTCCCTTTTAGGCTGAGGGGAAAAGATCAGTTATGCGTAATTCTCGGTGAAATTAAATTCTGTTTCTTCCTTGTTCCTTATCCTCTCTTCTCTCGCCGTATAATTACACTTCTATTTCAATCGACATTTTTCAGATTTGATTATTTCCAAGAACCGTTCATCCATATTCAACAAAACTATCTTTTGGGTTTTGATTTGGGTCCGAGATTCTGCATCATCAACGCACAAAACACTTGCAACCAGAACAAGACATCCACCACATAAACCACATTGATTGAGCAAAAAAAGTCGTTTTTTTCTCTTTTTTCATTAAAATTCCCTTGAGCTCTGACCTATTAGAATCAGTACATACTGTACTTCCTCATATAGGATACAAGATTTCTACACTTGCAACAACATAGAAAAGACAGATGTAACAACCAGCAACAGCTGGCCATATACAAAACGCAACAAAACCTACATGTTTGCCCACCATTTGTAAGGAAAAGTTGACATGAACAAATCAGGCAGATAGAAATGAAAGCGACTTCAGGACCTAGAATAGGCGCTTCCTGCAGCCTTCTGCTCCACAGTAGCATGCCATCTTTTTTACCTTCCCATCAGGACCATGAACGCTATCAAGGGCATACCCATAGTCATACGTCAGCTCCTACAACCAAAATATCAAAATTTTATCCAGTCACTCCAAACACCAGCCAACCGAAGACGGGAAATATAAGTAGATCATAATAAGACGAATAGATATATAACTCAAGCTCCAAGCGTTATCAGAATTTATGAAGCAATACTAAAGATATTACATTAAATTCCAGAAATTGGTACCAAACACCTTCCATGAAATTTAAAACGTGCTTCTACAGAAACCAAAATAAGGGGGAATCACCTGCAAAGGAGGAATGCTGTCTGCTGCAAAGAGCATTACTCGAGCTAGTTTAATATCTTGATGTGCACTCAGGACACACTGGATAAAGAGGTTAGGCTCACAGCTATGATTGATAAATCTTGCAACATTTCCAATAGAAGCAGCATCAATGCAGAACTCTGGCACACTGTCTGATCTCTGTTCGTCAATTTTGTCCATGTTCTGGATCATTGGCAAGGATGCATCTAGTTGCCGCCTCTGTCATGGAAAAGAATAACAGCATAAATACAATCGTATATGATTTCAGAGCAGTGATATCACACATCAGAGAACAGTGTTTTGTTAGAAAATGATTATACTCAACAACTTGAAATGGAAAGCAAAATGCAATACTATATGCTAAGAGACTATCCATACCTCTCTGCCACCGAGCCCCCTCATAGTTTGCAAGCAATCAATGTCAAAAATGTAATTATTCTCAGAGACATTATCCAGCTCTTCTGTCCTCGTGAGCACTCCAATATATTCACAAACAGGGGCACCAGCAGGTATAAAATCCCAAGATCTAACGGCCCATCCTTTCTTCGGAGTACGGAAGACCTGTCAATTCACATAAGTCAGATTTTATCTGGAAATATTTCAACCAGAATCTCAGAGGACCAAATCAAAAACGAGCAGAGTAGTTTTTCTTGCAGTAATAAGAAACCTCAAGTCGATATTTCAATCCTCTCTGAGATGTACGATTTACACAACTTGGATCACAGCCACATTTTGGACCACATTCAAAAACAACATGTTTGGCTTCAATTAACCTGAAATTGAAGCAGTGGAGCAGGAGCATAATTAAGCAATAAACTTCAACAATAAGAAAAAGGAGTACAGCGCAAGCCATTAAGCCTCCCTATTACTAAGATTTTACCTGCCACCATCACGGTGCACATAAGGAAAATCAGAACCATTAAGCCTTGCACATGCACAAGTTTTGGGATCCCAGCAAAGCCCCTTGCAATCACATCCAGCAGCATTAGCAGGAAGCTTTATATTTCGTGCAAATTTCATTGACTTGCTATACTCGTAACCTGAAAACACAGGAACAGGTTGAATTTTAGTAACTTGTTATGCATACATAAGATTGTATCAATGGACCTATCTTTACCTATCTTTATAAAGAAAGTATAAAGTTGGAAAAAAGGAGGGAGAACAATAAGTAAAAGTGAAGAAAAGAGTGTCATTATTAGCTATGTTACCCAGACTCGAGTGAGTATTAGATACTAGTATGTGAATGCTCAATGTTTCCCAAGTATATACCCCCATATCCATGTCCAATATGTTTCAGACCCATGTATCAGACATAAATTCTCAAGGAAAAATGAATTTGGCCAGAAAAAAAAAAGAAAAGAAAAATGAAGAATCCATTTCACATAGATTGTCATAAAAACGTGCAACACAATTAAGCATGTGAACAATGGACCTCTTCCAGCAAATGATAATAGAAAAGAGAAAAAGTTGCTTGGAAATGAGGATTTGTAGACGAGACAAGATTATCAAAGGGAAACAATGAACAATTTACATGCAAAGTGATCTACAGGAACTTATCTTGAGATAACAGGAGACAGAATGAGTGAAATTTACACTCATACATGGTGTGGCAGGTTTGGAGCATAAGATGATAAATCAGCAATAATGAACTAGAAGAAGGCCATGAGCTATGGACTATCAAACTCACGAGAAGAAGCAGATCAGATATGTTATTGGTGAACTAGTATGAACTTATAACCAAAAGTATATCTCTAATATATTATTGATTTCATTGTGCATGAAAACACATTACTAAGAAACAAATTAGAAAGTTAAGCTTGCCTGTTGGTGCAACAGGTGGATCATCAACCAAATTAGTAGCTGGAATAGGAACCACTTCTTGACCACCACTTACGTCCTCACACACCAGCCTTAACCAATAAACAATCGAATTGAGAAAGACTAGAAAAATTGATTAATGGCAAGCAATTATTTTATGTAATATTTAATTCTTCAAATACCCGCGAATTTCTGACGGACACTGGGGAACACGGCCATAGGTAAAATGAACCTATCATAAGAGTGAACAAACATGATTACAATAATTAGATCCAACAGATAAATCCAAATTCCTGTGACAGGAATTCTTGCATTATTCTTTTGAGATCTACAGATCTTCTCATAAAAGCAAAGTAATCCCAGTTTGATCAGAAATTTGAAAATAGAACTCCAAAGAGAGTCCAGACTCTGGAGTCCTATTTCACCGATTACACCATTGCCCTAAAACCTCTTCCATACTCTATTTGGATAAATAAATATCAGATTTATTCTCATTTTAAAAGGCAGTCACCGCCAAGAATAAGTGATACATTCCATCTCCAGCTATCAGGCTTTATAAATTAAAAAATACCATCACAAGCCATACAATGCCTTTCATCAAAACTTGCATGTGCAAATTCAATTTACAGGGAAAGTATAACAGAACAATCATTATCTTCAGTGAAATTCAAATAACATTGGGTCTGAAGATAAATGGCCTTTTAGAGCAAGTAGCCAACCAAAATCATAAAATAAATAGTAAACCTGGCTAGTTGTCAATGTTGGTTGCCCCTCAAGCCGCCTCAATCTATATTTAAAAACAGTGAACCCAGAAATACCCTTCTCTGCCCAGTAGTGAACAACCTGCAAATGTGGAGCAGGTATTGAAATGCATAGTGTCCTATTGAACGCTAGGTAAAAAGCATCAATTTCTCAAACAAAGACTAATATTATTATTTAAAAAAAAAAAACACTAAACTAAAGGCACATCCAATACTATAAAAGATAATTTCCAAAAGAGAAAGACTAAAAGAATATTATCTAGTTTTTAAATATTTAAGAAATTACAGGAAAAAAGATGCCGTGCCTTGCATGATAAAAAACACAAGGCTACAATGTCAAGCAGGTAAAAGACAAATCAACCTGAAAACTGAAAAAATTGTAAAAAGCAAAGCAAAGCAAAACAAAACACTCAACATTTAGTTATTTAAGCCATAGCACATGAGATAGGTACAGAGCTTGTTGTCACCCATCAAGAAGACATGCAACAAACTACTTGTTCGCATAATCTTTCGAGCAAAATGAAGCCATCCAATCACTTTAACTTTTGGCTTTTACCAAAAGAAAAATATTTCGTATAATCATTCTTTCTCTCAAGAACGGCAAGAGAACTGCATGTTTGTGTTGAAGAATACAAGACTCACTCAGCCATGAAAGAAACACCAAGGTAAGATAATCATATTAAAAAATTATCCAAAATTGCCATATTTGATCAGTTTCTTATCGCAGAAGGAACTATAATATTATCGTATGCATTCAAATTATTCACAAAGAATTAGGAATATGGTTTCAGTTTTATTCATCATAGTTCATACAGACAATGGGAAAAGTAAAACTACCATTTATTTTTTTGTCACAACATATAACATGATAAATTTAATGAAAACATATCAAGCAACCTGAACCAACAAATAAAATGTTAGAAAATGACAAGCTGAATAAATTGTCAGAAACTTACCTTGTACAATCCATCATATGTATAAACTTTCCCAGAGTAACTATTAGCACATTCATGACCTCGAACTACTCTGACAGTCACCCCAAGGTCCACACAGTTCTATAAATAAAATCAGGCAGAAAGTAAGCAGACAACTTCCAATGAGATGTCATACAAGACACTACTACCAACATTGAAAAAGTTCAAGATGCAACAGAATTTAAAACCTATAATCAGATGCCAGACAAGACATTCTGACATTAACATAACATCAAGATACATGCATGGACATGCACAAAATAACTTTTATCTTGAACCCAAGATATGACAATTGCATTTAGCAAGCATCTAACGACATAGTGATTTAGTCTCAAATAAACATGCACAAAAGACAAACCATTTTCATAATTATATTGATAGCATGCCATTGTGCTTTATTTAAATATTTTATCCCGAGTATGATGAGAAAATTTCAAATATATGTAGTTTCCAACTAGTAACAAATTCAATCTACGACCATCCAGGTATATAAACAATGTAAATCCATAAGAACTTAAAATTCATACCTTCAGTGCCAGATTACCACGTTCCAAAACTTGATCTCGAATTTGTCGTTTATTACCAGTTAGGTCATGTCCTCCTTGTCCAGTGTAAACAACATCTTCAGCATTATCTAAATCATCCTCATACATGCCAGATAAAACTATAGCTACTGCAAGCGGGAATATATAGTGTTCATACTCCTGCAGTTTTCCAACCACAAAAATGTAAAACAAAACAGAGCTGGTTGTGTCATAAATGTTATTGACACGATGGTTTCGTTCTTTGACAAACAAAAACAAAAGAATCCACTCAATTGAAAACATCCAAACGAATGACTCCTAAAGAGCATGCACCAAAGAGTTCATTCAGGAAAAGCGAAAGCTGTCTAGAATGTCTAAATAGAA
This sequence comes from Gossypium bickii, assembly GCA_025503065.1. Classification (NCBI taxonomy): domain Eukaryota; kingdom Viridiplantae; phylum Streptophyta; class Magnoliopsida; order Malvales; family Malvaceae; genus Gossypium; species Gossypium bickii. Next base: position 24,257,336 of record CP106717.1, read on the forward strand.
ATAAATAAGGAAACAAAAAAAATAAGCAAGGTAATTACAGTGTTAATAAAAGATGGAAACTGAAAGCCTTGAACTGGTACGAAAGGAAAAAGAGGGGCAAGAGGCGACCATATTTTCAGATGTCAAGTCATGTTCATACATGTTTCTCTTAAGGGATATTTTACTCAACAACAGCTCTTAATGGTAGCCATCAGCACTTGATGACAGCAAAAGTAACAGCGGAAACCCCCTGCACAACCTGGATTCTATCCAATTTTTGGGCAGGCTTGAGTGTACACTTGCAGTGCACAAGATAGAAAGGGTATGATAATGCAGTTATAAAGCATCTTTAAATCAAAGGGCCATCCATTGAAAAACTAAATAAAAAGCTTTTAAAAAAGTGCAGACATCACTAAAACCCATTCACAGGAAAAAAATTGAATGTATTACCCCTTTCTTGTAGGACTGTCCCATATAATCTATACCATTCAACCAGTGGCTATGAAAACCAACCGCAACCATTTCAGCACGAGAATAAAACCGATGACCAACATCAATGCCTGCCATAAATTAAATACATCTTAGAGGATAACTTCTTAAACTCATGAAACAAGATCTGGAATGCCCATTAGAGCACACGTTAGCCAACTAACACCAGCATGAAACAACACAACTGGGATAAGCTCTCACAACCAACCTGGAATGCTACCTATCCTTTTCTCAGGATAAAGCACCTCATTTCTCTCCATCATCTGCAAATGTTTTAATTTTGAGAAAATATTAGGGCATGTAACATCAAAATCAGTATTAATTTAACACCATAATACCATACTTAAAGAAAAAGAAATATAAGAATAAGAAATGGAATCGAGAATGTTTTACAGAGTTATCATAAATTCATAATCATCAGAACAGTTCAACATAGTTCACCCAAACAGCCAAAAAATACCTATTGATATTTCAAGGGAAAAAAATATATAAAGAATTATTAATATGTGATTCTTATAAGGAGCTATGACAACTTTTCATCAAATGAAACATAGCATATGACCCCATCTCACAAATATGATTAGAATCAACAAACAAGAGGAGAAAAGATGAAAGTGGGTAGTTTATAAATTTACCCTTGAACAACTGAAAATGAAAGCTATGATGAATTCTTAAACAGAATAACCAAACAGACAAAAAGCACAAGTCTGAGACACTGAAAAGAACAGGCAGCATATTTTCATTCACTTGCCTTTGATATTGCCTTTAAGTCAGGTCGCTTAGCTTTGGCCTTAACATCAGCCTCAGAAACATTTCCTCTCTGCAAATAGTTTGTACATTAACAATGAAATTAAGAAGTACATTGCATGACTGAAAGAGAAAAAAAGAATCCATGTTTCACCATTGTCACAGGTAGAAGAGGCAACAACGTCAGAAAAGTTATCACAAAGATACACAAACGTAAAGCTTGAGTACCATGAGCCGTACAACTGAAAACAAAGACAAGAATAACTTACATTGGCCTTCTTCTTGGCCTTGAGGGCTTTCTTGTCAACTTTAGCTGCTCCGCACCTCTTTTCCTCTTCCTATGAAGAACTAGAAAAGATTGTATAAGAATAAAATCTGCTTAACCGATCTCAAATGATGAACAGGATGCAGTGCAAAACATTATATAACGAAACCAGAGTAGTGAAGTTTCAACTGACATGAAGACCGAAAATCAGTAGAAATAGAGACAGACCTGAACAAAGTGAAGATAGTGCTTGTTGAACAGCCTTATAGTCTCCTTGACCTTCATATGTGCACTTTTCTCGGCAACATTGGGAGCATTGGTACCGTCAAGCCCCTCTGCAATTTTGGCCGCTCGTTCCACCATTTTCGCCACTTTCTTGTTGATTTTAGGGTCAGCAGGGAGTGATGAAATCTCAGGAAGCTGTTGGATCACGGTTTGAGCAGGTTGTAGCTTTAGCTTTAGCTTTTCAGCATCCACATTAACTTTTTTGGTGCTACGTCCAACACCTTCATTCAGAAGCTCCAGTTTCCGCTTTGCCAAAAGCTCCATCTCAGCTTTCTGTTTGGCGGCTTGTAATCTGGCACTGGCTCTCCGTTGTCCGGCGACGTTGTCCGTGACCGCTGAACCATTCTCTTTTACCTGAATCTGGACCCTTTTGGTTCCGTTTTTAGGCGTAGGGACAGAACTCTGGAGCGAATGCGGCGATTGAACCACCATATCGAAAATCTAAAACGGAAGAATGCGATGCTATGATGAAATGAAAGAAGGAATGTAGAAGAGAAGAGAGAGAGGAAAGTTAGGGTTAGAAGAGGAAAAGGCTAAGAAACAAAGATTTGACAGTAAGGAGCGAGGATGGATGGATGGATGAGGGAAAGCACAAACTCACAGCGCCACAGCCACAGCCACAGCACAGCACAGCAGGGAATCCTTAACTCATTGGATGACTAAATTCGAAATTAAAAATTAAAGAGACAGTGAGAGACAGAGGAGGGAAGATGCAGGTTTTTATTTTTTTTAACTTTTACATACATTTTGGCTATGTAATAGGAAAACAGGAAAAAATAAAAGTTTGTGGGGATAGTGTATACTAACATACATGCATATTGTACATTTTCCTACAACTACGCTGGATGTCTCTCAGGTATTCCGATTTGTAAGGTTTAATAGATTTATTTTTTTTCAATCTTTTTTCTATAAAAAAAAAGACATATTTTTCTCAAATCTAATATTCTACATCTTTTCTATTATGGAAAGGAAAATTCAACAAGTATGGAAACAGATGAAAAATAAATACATAATCTCAAATTTAATTTGCATCTTTTTGTTGAAAAAATATGGTTTACAAAACGATTTTCTATAATGAAAATTTAAAATTTTAAAAATTGAATCGGCTCCTAATATTTATAATAATAATTTTTTCTTTCAAAAAGTATTTGTCCTTTGTACGATTCCTAACTTTCACCGAATGATTTTCTCCGTTATTCTTGTAATACGAATTACTTCTTGTGTGGGTTCGAACAATCACAAATCAAAATAAAACTAAAAACGATTTATTACTTTCAATAGAAAAATAATTCTCACTCAATAGAAGTAAAATTATAATTTTAGAAAATAAAATTTATTTTTCAGAAAATAAATTCACACTACTTTCTGATAAAATACAATATATGAATCTCATGTAAATCGCTCTACCAGTATGATCTAATTATGGAGAGTGATAGAAGAATCTTCGTTGAATTGGTAAAACACAAATAATATTTATTTAATGGAAAACAATATTCTACTATATAAAATGGGGTGGGTGGCACACCTTTGTAAAACTACTAGGATTGTCACCTCTTCCATCTTGTATTAGAGGATTTGGGCCTCTCTCATATTTGGTTTAATTATATGTTTTTTATGAACTTTTAACAGTAACACTTTATAATTTAATCCCACTCAATATATTATTTTCTTAAAATAAATATTATTTATTTAATTAGATAAAATAATTTTTCAATTACATAATTTTTTCAACACAATTCTAATGTCATTAAAGTCATGACAACTTTACTGTAAAAGAATCTATAAGGAAATATATTTAATTTTCTTATACAACATATTCACAATGAATATAACACCCCAAACTCGGCCTGGACGTTATGGCCGAATCTGGCGATGTCACATTGAAGTGTTTTTCATCAAACAAGTTGATATTAAAGAAAAACCCTCTTTTCTATTAGTCCACTTTTTATTACCTTTCATTGATTCTAAGATGTGTCGTTCATTTCCAAAACGTGAATCATTATCAAAAAGTTATTTACTTTTAGAAAGTTATTAATTTTCGAAACGTCACTTATCGCGAAAGCTTTAAAAATAGTTTGCGTATTCGTGTGCAATTTGTTAAAAAGGTTTGATTTTTGAAAACTCGATTGTCCCTACTACTAGCAATTATAAATCAAAACAATAAAAATCCCAAATAATCCATGAAAATCCAAAGAGGCCATTATTACAGTAAATACCCCAAAATAAAATTATAATTATAATTAATTACTAAAATAGAATGAAATGAGTCATGTGGCCACCGCTGAGCCCTCCGCCGCACCGATCCGCCTATGTTTGGGGATTACCTATACAGTTAAAATAGAAGGGTGAGTTTACGAAAACTCTGTGTGTAATCCCAAATAGCACAAACAGACAGACAAAAAGCAATCACAGTATGGGCCTAAGCCCTATTCAGAATCAGTGACAGTATCAATTTGGGCTTTAGCCCATTACAGTATCAGTAATCAGTACAGTATCACAATATGCAGTATACAAGTCCTACCCAGCCAGCCTCTACACTCCATCTCCGTCCAACCCTACACTCCATGTAGGGATATAATCAACCCACCCATCCCTACACTCCAAGTAGTACCTGCAGGTTGCTGCACTAGAGCGATGAGTTTGCGGAATTTGCCGAGAAGTTAGGCTCGAAGCCTTTCAGTACACTTCCTCCAATCCATATAAACCCATCCTTATGCAATGCATCATACAATCATGTCATGCCAAATCATGGTATCATATATGTATTCAGTACAATTTTAACAGCATGCTCACAATACAGTCGTACATGTATATATATAAAGTACATGGATATAACAATCATTAAGTCAATTAGGGATCTAGGTAATCTTACCGACTCTACAGTAGGTCCACAGTCGACTCGGGCGACCTATGCAACCTTAGCAGTCAAAACAGTGAAAATAGACCCATAAGCCCATGTAGGCCCACACGCTCGTGTGGCCCACAGACCCAAAATGGCCTTAGCCGTGTGGATCACACGGCTTGGCCCAATAATTCCACGCGCTCGTGTAGGGCCCACACGACCCAATTCGGCCTGACCCATGAATCGCACATGGCCTGCCTCATAAATCACACGCCCATGTCCGATCCCACGGCCTACCACACGGGCAACCACATGCCCGTGTGGTGTCGACAGTCTCACTTTTTAGCTTTTTGCCGATTTCTATTTGCAGAGTTGTGTTTACACACCTGTAACGTTTTTGATGTCGAAACACTCCCTAAGCCCGGATACCTATCAAAGATCATTCAAACTGATTTAGTAGTCTAATTCACAAGTTTCAACAATCGTTAACAGTATTAGCTTGACTTACCGCTGATGAAAACCCTTCGCTAACGTCGTTACAACAAGAACCACGAGCACTCTAGAACCTTCATTTAGCCAAAACAACACCACTTAGTCACTTAAAGCTACGCTCAACCAAAACACACAAAAAGACCAAATACTAAACTCACAAAACGTTACCTTCAAACGCACCAACAGGGTTTCGCACATTTCGCACATCGATCAGAGATCACCAGCCCTCTGAATAATTCCTATCACCAACAAAAAACCCCTCTTAACTGATATTCCAAAAAGAAAAGTTAGAGTTAACACCTACCGAAACTTACCGAACCAACGGAATTAGGATTTGAGTGCAAGAGAAAGAAGAGAACCGGTAAAAGAAATGAAAAGGAAGGATGGAAAGAGGAAGAAGGTTCGGCCAAAGAAAAAAAAAGAACGATGCTCACTACATAGTGGAGTAGAAGAAGCAGAGAAATCAGCAAACAAGGGGGAGGGAATGATTGCCGTAAGGAAGAACAAAATCGAAGGGAAAATAAAAGGTGTAGCCGAGATTCACCTATCAATGATCGGCCAAGGGAAAGAGCAAGGTGGAAAATGACAGACTTGAGGGGAAGGAAACTAGTGTCAAAAGAATTCGAAAAAGTATGGGGAACCGAAAATTTTGAACAAAAGGAAAAAATGGCACAAAAAGGGGATTTCGGCTGAAACCACAAGGATCACTCCCCAATCCCAACATTTTCTCCTAAAATCACTCCAACATAATCCCCTCAACCACCAAATTCAAACCCCACTCAAACTCTACAGAATTTCAGTCAAACTCTACCACCCACACGGTACAGACAGTAAAAATAAATCCCTTACTTGCGCAAGGACTCGAACTCAAGACCACCAGCACTTTGCCACTCTACTTAACCACCAACCCAGCAGTCCCATTTTGACATGTTTTTCCCATATTTATTTATAAGCCTACTGGCTAAAGATAGGGGTTTACTCAATTAAAAAACAAAATTTTGCCCAAGCTAAGGCTTGAACCCAAGACTTCTCAAACACTCCTAGAACACATAACCACTAAAGCAGATACAAATTTGTGTCACAAACATGCGAGAATAATTATAAGGGATTTTTGGGGCGTTACAATGACAATTTAATTTAATTTAGTTTTAGAATTTCAATTATTTAATTAACTGAATAATAATTCAAAAACCTTAAATTAATTCTCAAGTCATTTATATACTTAATGAGAAAACAAATTCATTTATCTACTTTCATCATTTCCATCAATTTATATTCATTTGGTTCTACATGAAATTCATTTTTGGTTTCAATGAGCTAGTGTAATGGGGTTAGAACTATAGTCTGACAAACCGTGCGGCCTTAGGTGATTAGGTGATTCCTTTGTTTCAAATCTACCTAAGTCAACCTTACTTTCAAAAGTGAGAATTCGCAAAGAAAATTCTCTAAGGCAAAAAAATAAAAGTAGAAGCAAAACTCTTAAACAAAGAAGCAAAAGTGAACAGAGAAGTCATAAGAAAACTAAGCACACATAGTGCTTGAGTAAATGCTCTAAAATGTATTGTATTACACAATAATGGGATGATTACAAATGACAGAGAAAGTCTCTATTCATAGTTGAGCTCCCCAAATCTAACGGTACAATTTAAATTACATCAATGGTCAAAATCAAAGTCAATCTACAAATTAAGATTCTTAAGGGGTTTTCCAATATCCCCTAAGATTACAAAATCTTCTAGGATTACTTTACATATTTACCTTGATAATCCTAGTTTTACTTGAGTGTTTCACTAGACCTCCAATGCTTCAAGTAGATGGGCTCTCTACATGTTCCACGAATCGGGCCAGTTCAAATGGGTCAAATGAGCCCCATTTAATCAAATAACCTTCATGAGACGCTCTTATTGGATCTGATGCCTAAGTGTAGTATTTTTTTTCTATGAACACTTTTATTTTTCGAACAGATTGGTTTAATAAAATTATCCATGAATTACATTATTGTCCTTAATGGTTTTCACATGTAAAGCAAAATGGAAGCAAATATTGGCTCACTGGTTATCTAATGTTTAACTAATACAAAGCTGTATTACGTTGTTAGATCATAATACGGAAAGACAACTTATATTGGTAGATGAACCTAACATGTCTTTAGTCTAATAGGAAATTGTTGGGAAATGTTCCCATTTTATAGTAAACATGTAATTATTTTCTATGTATTTGAACAATAAATAAATAAAAAAGTTAATTTCACATTTCACTATTATGTCTTTTGTGTTTCCATCTTTCATGTTTTGCATACATAGCAAAATTGTTATAAGCAAATATTAGCTCATTGATTGTCTAAGTTTAAACTGATGATAAGCGACACTATAAAAAAGTTTACATTGCGAGAAAGACAACTTACTTTAGTAGATAATTTAAACGAGTTCGTAATCCTGTAAAAGAATCAAAGTGAGCATTTGATTCAAATACTTAGAAGGATTATTATGTCATCTACAATTCCAATTGGGGAGATGGCTAGTCATGGCTATTAGAGTAGTTAACTCCATGGGTAGAGACATAGATGTATTCATTGGAAGAATGATACATTGGGCTAGACCCAAGATGAATTAATTCTAAATCCGTTTATGAATTAATTCATTTGTAATGTTCATGGTGTGATTTACCTAAATCCTTAGTTAGCCACTAACCATGTGTATGTAACTTATGTGCTTTGATATAAGTGGAAACTTATGCTCTAAATATGGTCGAGCCCATAGCCGATATGTTGGGTAAATGACTTGTGTATGGCATGACTTTACTAGCTACAATTGAAATTATAGCTCGATTAAAGAGTTAACGATATCCTCTCATTGGATTGTGTGGATTGAGAAATATGGAACGTGGCTATAGGTTGTTTGTTCTCGAATAAGCAATTTATCATAGTCATTTGTTGACAATGGTCATATTAATCATTAAGAATACACAATTGTGACAATGAGATAAAATAGGATTGTATTGAGTGAATGAATTTAACTCAAAGAAATCAAGGATATTATATGAGGGTAACACACACATGACGAGGTCATTGGACAAAGCAGTTAGATGAATTGCTTTCGTAAAAAGTATACAATAAGAAGTTTTTAATCATGGTATTTCTTGTGGATTGACTCCATGATTAAGTAAATTGTGAATTATCAGAATGATACTTATGGATATAATTGTAATTACTTGAGTCTAATTGTATATGTCCGATTGGTCCCTCCGCTAGCTCAATAAAAATTCGATTGGATTGTTTTGAATTAGAAGAAAATTCTACAAATTTGGAAATAATTTAATTGAGTTGATTTATTCGATGTGAAATTAAATTAGGCTACCATGAGAACTATTCAACTAGAGAATTTGATTAAAAAATTTTCTTGAAAAATTAATTTAGAAAATCTAAGTGATTTTTGGTAAAATTAATTTTGATCAAGCAAAATTAAATTAATCAAATTAATTAAAATAAATATGATATTTTTGGAAATTAATTTTCAAGTAAGACAATTGGCCCAATGGGTAATTGAACTTGAAAATTGGACCTGAGATCGAAAGTTGGGCCTATGAACCCAATACCGAGATCGAGACCTAAAAATTGGTCAAATTGGGATTCGTATGTGAAATCGAGTCAACAATCCAACCGGTGGCTAGATCAAAGCGGCTGGGCCATCACTGGCCCAAACCAAACCAGTTGGGGGTGTCGTTAGGGTGTTGCACCTGTAATGGCACCATCGGATACAATGGTGCCGGGGGTGGCAACGGCGACATTCTAGTGGCCGGCGGGTGGTCCTTCAACAGTTGAGCAGTTAAGATATCACACAGACTCTACCGGATAATTTGATTTCAGATTAAATATTTCAATAATAATATTATTTTAATAAAATTTATATTAAATTTAATTTAATACTCATATTGATAGTATTTTATTAATTTAATTATATTTATCTTGATAAGTATTACATTAATTTAATATTAAATTTATTAAGTTTAATCATAGTTGAAGAGCTAAACTCTCCCTATATGAAGAGAGCCATGTGTCATTATTTTTCACAGGCTTGAATTCAAAAAAAAGTTGTAAAGAGAAAATCCTCCAGAGTGTTACAAAATAAAGGGAGATGGAGAGAATAAAGAACAAAGAAAATATGAAAGCAATAGAGAATATACTTTATTGATCAAAAGGGATGATAACAATGCTTCATCAAAGTCTCTATTTATAGGCATAAGAAGTATAAAAGAGTAGAGATCTAATTCTAATAACTGTAAGAATTTAAAGTACATTAAAACTTTATCTTGATCATGATGGACATCCACTTAGTAAGATATTCATAACACTGCCTCTTGAATGTCCATTGGTAGATAATTTGCCTCGTTAAAACCTTATTAGGAAAAATCCTGTGGGATAAAAACCTAATGAAGGAAAAAGAGTACACAATCTATAATACGCATAATATGCTGCCTCATTAAAAACCTTACCAGGAAAACCCAATCGGGCAAAACCTCAATTAAGGCAAAAAGAGTGCAATGCGTATTTATTCCCCCTCATGAAAACATCACATATTTTCTCATATTCTACATATTCAATCTTGAATACCAGTTTTTCACATAACTATTTGAATGTATTTGCTAAACATTTATATTACCATTCTTTTAAAAGTCATGAACGAAGGAAATTTGGGGAAATATATTTTGATCGCTTCAGGAGATTCAACAATAATCATAACAAACTTTAATCATGATTCTTTTATAAAAACACAAATAGGTATTTTGGATCATTTTATAATCCTCCTTCAACTACTATTCACTAAGTCAAATTTACCACATATGTTCAAATTATTTCAATTCATATAAATGAACAATTTCTCGAGAATTTCAATATGCTTCTAGCATCCTAAATCCTTTAAGGATTTTAATATAAACTTTACTATATCGTTATTCATAAAACATTGTAACAATAATCATTAGACGCAAGTTAAATCTTTTATAAATTGTCAATTTAATAATATATCTAAAGATAATTGCATCCACCACAAAAGAATATTATATCTTTTCATAATCAATGCCAGGACTTAGCAAAAAACTTCCTATTTTTTTCCACTTTTGCAAAACTACTTTAATTGCACCCTCATTGGCTTTATACATTTAGATATTTGGACTACTGGTCCAAAAACTCTATGAATTTAATTGTACTTGAGTTGTGTCTTTCTATTTTGATCCATTTATTCCATATCTATATTTCTCAATAGTTTTATTCAAGATCCTCCTTTTATTTCATTATTTCAATAATAATATTGCATGCAAAATCATTGTCGATCAATTTTATTATTCGATTCCACATTTTCTCAAATTGACATAACTTATCGAGATATTTTATTTTCATTATTTTAAAATATAGTTTCAGGTACCTGAATCTCTTTTGAAGTTTTACTTATTAGTTATGTCTTGGGTCTCTTCTGGAGCACCTGCCTCCATTATATTACCATCTAGAAGAATTTTCATCTTTGGAACCGATCAATTTATTACTTATTCTAACTGATTGTCCTACTTGGACTTTGATTCAAATTAAAATATTAGATGGTATATAGAATTTGATTATTCTCATTAAGTTTGTAAATACATCTAACAGTTAACTTGTAATGAGTTATCCTTATTGAACTTCTGGTTCAAATTACTCTCTCTCTAACTCATTACAAGTTATTATTTATCTCCCCCTAATGTCAGGAAAACTATCGAATTAAAATTGTAATCACAAAACATGTCATAATTGAATCTTGAATACATTGAAAACATCTAATAATATAAAGAAACTTGTAATTAATATATATTCTCAACTTTCTTTGAGGATTCACTCATCTTTGTGCATTGTGGTGGAGCAATTGGAACATATACGTACATACAAAAATTCAGAGATGAGAAATATTTAGGTCTTGATCAAAAACCAATTGTAATGGGGAATATTTATAACTTATTAGCTTGATTCGTACAACACATAAATCAACATAATCTCATGTTGAAATAGGAAGTTTAGTTCTCATAAGTAATGGTTTAGACATTAATCAGAGGTGTTTAATCAATAACTTCTCTAAACCATTATCTGCAAACTTTTACAAAAGTTTTTCAAACTCAATCAATAAAAGATTGAGATATAAACTCATCAGTAATAGCAAGATGAATTGTCTTAATAGCATGATCTTAAATTAATTATTTAAATAAGCAATCTTGCAAACGACAGGTTGCAAATTGATAACACATATGTGATTATTTTGTAGATGCATCTACTAAAATCATATAATATCAAAACATCCGCATGGTGGATGAATAGGCCCATATTCGTTTCACAAATGCAAGACATTAAATCTCAACTTTAGCTAGTGAGTTTCTAATAATCAATTTTCATTGAGAACAAGCAACATATGAAAATTCTTTTAAATTAAAGAATTTTCTAGTTCTTTAATGAATGTCCATATGAATTCTTAATTAATTTTCACATCGTATATGATCCAGGATGGTCTAACTGGTCACGCCAAGTAGTAAATGCATTTCTATCAGTAAACTTCTGGTTTACTTTAACATGTGTTTCAATTGTACTAAATTGTAGCAAATTAATAATTTTACTATCATTCCTTTTACTTTGTATCCACATATAAGTGCTATTGTGACATTTACTACTGGAAATGTCTAAATCAATGTGAATATTATAATGTCACTATGTCAACAAAATAAATATAATTTCCAAACAATTATATGCAACATTCGCTTCAGGGAATATGCCAAAGTCTTCAAATATCTAAAAAAAAATTTGTAACTTCAGGTGCATCCAACCATAACGAGCTTTAGATAGAATTATCATATTCTATTACTTATAAATAGATCTTTCACTGTCAAATATTTTGCTTCCAACCCCTTAATGGAGATGATGATAAAAGAAGATCACAAAGATTATAAAATAAATATAAATTAATAACCCAATCCTTTCTTTTTATCCTTTCAAAGTAAATATTTATAGAAATAGTGGTTCATATGAAATATAATATTTTCCTCATTCATAATCTCAATATAATATCCATTATAAATATCTTTTAAAACCAATAGATTAACCATCACAAGATATTAATATATTAGCTCCTTTGGAGCTTTCGACTAATTTTGTACTATCAAATATTGGAATAATATTTGTTTGTTTTAGTATCAAATAAGATAAATATTTTATATATATAATGATAGAATTTATTACTACATTCTTATATCATTTCTCAAAGAATATTAATAGAAACAAAATATTTAGGCATATGCCACATATGTGACCAATAATCTTTCATATCACATTGATAACATAAGTTATCTTTACCCTTGAAGAGTTATCTTGAGAACTCTCGTTGTTCTCTTATTTATTACTATGTTCCCACTTTTAGTACTTCATGATTATATATTTTATTTTCTTTATGTTTGCATTCACTCCAGGGAATGCAATAAATCTGATAGAACAGACTTCTAAACGCCTCCATTGATTCTTTATTTCATAATCACTGTTGCAAAACATGTGTGGATTTCAAATCAAAATCTATCTATTCATGTTGTCATGATTAGTCTCCAATCACATCCTCAATTACAACAACAATCATGATCTCTATATTTTCATTTTTCGTAATTGTTATATACTGCTATATTCACTTCAGGTATGAAGCAAAACTAGTGGGAAGAATTTCATAGTTTTTCATTAGTAACTTATTATTTTGCTTAGCCACTAGAATATATGAGATCATTTAAAAATACTGTTAAAGTCTTTTTCACAATATTGCTACTGCATGAGCACATTAGATATTTGTAACGCCCTAAATAATTTATCTCCGTTTCTGTAAATATTTGACACAAGTGTATATCTGCTTCAGTGGTTAAGTGTTCTGGGTGTGTGTATGAGGTCTTAGGTTAAAGTCCCAGATTGGTTAGTTTTGTGATTTTTGGAATCAAGCCTTATCTTGCTCAGTAGGCTTATATTAAATTATCTGTAAATTCATATCAGAATAAGCCTGCTGGTTCAAGTAGTAAGGGAGTTAGTGTGTTGAAGGTCCTGTGTTCGAATCTTTGCGCGAGCGTGAATTTTACTCTTTTAGCTCAGACTCCTGATAAAGTCTTGATGGAGTTGGATTCTGAGAAGTTGGATGTTAATGGATTAGTAGGGAGTAAAATAAGGGATTTATAAAGATTTTTTGGATTTTTCCTTTTGTTCAAAATTTCTCTCTCCTTCAAGGGAAAATCTGACGTCAATTTCTTTTGTTCTCCCCATATCTGACATTTTTCTTTTCTCCTCTGCAAAATCTCTGCTCGGTTTCTTCTTTGATTCGATTCGTAAATTCGTGGTTCGATCGTGCTGTTGTTATTTGCGGGTTCTCCTTTTTGATTCGGTAAGTAGAAGTCTTTTGTCACTTTCAATTGGTGTTGGAATATTAGTGGTGTGTTGGGGAACTTTTAATTGGTGATTTATCGTCGTAATCTGGTTTAGGTGAAGGTTGTGAGGTTGGAAGGTTCACGACTACGGATTCATTTAAGGTTGTGGTTGTTTTGCTAGCGGTAAGTCACTTTTGCACTTTCGGTTAAACCGTATTAGACTCGTAATTTGGTTGCTAAATGTATTGGATACTCTATTTTTAGGTTTCAAAAGGCTCGAGAGTGGTTTTACATCAAATCATTACCAGGTGTGTACCCGAAACGCAGAAAACGAGGCTTCGGCAAAAGCCAAAAAACTATTCTGTTGACATCACACGGGCGTGTGGTTATCCGTGTACGAGACACGGTCGTATGGTCGACGAAGGCATGATCGTGCGCAAGACACGGTAGTGTGGTCGGTTGGGTGTGACCGTGTGGGCCACACGGGCTAGGCCAAGTTGGGCGTGTAGATTTTGGGTCAAGCTGTGTGAGCCACACAGGCAAGGCCCATTTTATCTGTATTTGATTTCTGAATCTGTTATTAGGGGTGGGATTTGTATATGATGAGGAAGTATTCTGTTCCGTGTTAATCGCCTTTTTTCTGGCAGCTCGGCCGCATATATTCTGATATGTGTCCTAATGGCACAATGTGCTGTGTAGGGATGGGTGGGTGTTTTAAACCCCACATGGTGTGATGGGATGGTCGGAGATAGTGTGTAGAGGATAGGGTAGGATTTATGCATATCTGCTTTTGCAATCTGATTTGGAATCTGGATCTGAATCTGAATCTGAAACTGAATCTGTTTCTAACAGTGTATATAATTATGTATGTTAGCATGCTTAATTCTGATGGGTTACACACTGAGTTTTTGTAAACCCACATATATTATCTGTTTTGTCAGGTAATCCACAGACTTAGGCAGATTGGTGCAATAGAGACACAGCAGTGATCACTCATCCGTAAATTGTTTAATGTTATTTATTTTATGGTTTTATTATGACTTTAGTTTTCTTTTGGGAGTTTGTAATTTTGGGGACTCCTTGGACTTTATGGTTTTTAACTGTTGGTTTTTGGTATATTGATGATCTGCATGATTTGCTAAGATGTATGAATTCGATGGTTTTACACAAAGAGGGATATTTCTAAAAATAACAAATCGGGGTTTTAAAATGTAATGAATTTGTTAAACTTCCGCTGTAATAAGTGATTTGACAAAACTAATTATGTGAACGGTTTATCAAGTCGACACCGTTTTTGAAACCCATTTCTTGTGACATCACCAGATTCGACAATAACGTCTAGGCCGGGTTTGGGGTGTTACATTTAGTGGTATTAGAGCCAGGTTTCAAAACTCAGCTGTGAATTTTGGGCTCCAAAATTATGTTTCAAAAAGAATTGATTTTAAAAATAATTTGAATAATTTGAGAAAGTATGTGGTACATTGAGTCTTCGACGCATATCCTATAAGTAATTCTGAAACTTAGTTAGAACTATTCTGAAACACTGTAGATAGTACCTTCTGAAACTATACTGAGTAGTTAGAGACTGAAACCTTTGGAAACAATTTTGAACTTCTGATAAATTATGCATAAAACATCTGCTAATAAATATTGGAACTGATGCATAAAATTTTACAATGTAGATTAAAACTCGAAATTTACGATGAGCACTCATGGAACTTGTGGACATGGTATTCAAGGTCGTGGTAGAGGCTGTAGGGGGCTCGAGCTGAGTCTTCCTCTTTAGGCAGTATGTCAAACTTAGATACGAGTGAGACACCAGTTTCACCTACTACTGGGACTGGGTCTGAAAGTTACTCGGCTGGGGACGACGCACTGTTCCAAGCCATGTTGGAGATTTTAGAGAAGGTCGTTGGACCCCATTCTAGAGCTGGGGGCCGAGGGTTGGTAATTGAACGACTCCGGTCCAATGGTGTTGAGTTGTTTAGTGGTGTCACTGGAGTCACCCCTAATGTGGCCGAGTATTGGTTGGAGGCCATCGAGAGGATCATGAATGATCTAGACTGTACTCCTGAGTAGAAACTAAAAAGTGCAGTCTTTTTGCTTCACGATGAGGCCTATCAGTGGTGGTTGACAATTGAGGAGGATGCTCAGCCTGATCATCTGAATTGAGACTTTTTAAGACCACCTTTCAGAGTAAGTGTAACACCCCAAACCCGGCCCAAACACCACGGCCGAATTTAGAATGCTACTAAGGAAAAAGATTGAAAAGAAATTCGACATAAGGATGAAACATAGTAATTATCCCGTTACTTTCAAAACATTGTATATTTAAAATTCTAAGTAAAATTATGCTGTTAAAAGTTTCCGAATTTAAAACTGTGATGTAGGGTTTTAAGATATAAATTGCTTTTAAAAATATAACTAAAACATTCCCAAATACTAATTTTGATCGTCAATCCAACATAAACATATTAAAATCCCAAATACTTCAAATGGCCCTTATTACAATAAACATTTATTGAAAGTACTGAAAATATAGAACGCATGAAATAAATAAAACATCTTCTGCATGGCCACCTCATATCCGCTCCAACCCGGTCCAAGAGTCACGAATCACATGCGTTGTTTGGTAAAAATTTGGGTGAGTCAAACCGACTCAGTGTGTAATTAGTCCACAGTTTTCCACACATGGGCTTAGCCCACAACCACACCAAACCACATGTCAGATAATCATGCAAAATGCACCCAACCCAACCTAGGGTCCATCCTCTACACACCCCCGTATCCAGCCACCATACACCAGGGGATTACTAAATCAACCCTCCAACCTCTACACACCAATTTGGCAATCAATGCCATTCAGCAAGTGTTCTAGCCACTGGTCCACGTGAAATAAATCACAGTATAATCCACAACGCGACCTCAGTCAACGTCAATCCACGATGTAGCTCGTAGCTAGCATCAAAGCACGATGTGGTACATAGCCATCACCAACCACGATATGGCACAAAGCCGATATCAACCACGATGAGGCACAGAGCCGATCATCAATCCACGTGAGGGTTGTAGCCATCACTAAACCACGTACATAAAGTACACCCTGTCCTTCTTTCATATATATAAATCCCTCCCCATGCTTATGCACATACGGTAGTGATATGATAAGATCATGCATGAACATGTTATTCGGCATACAACACATATTTGCAATAATAACCACAATTTTACCGGCATTTAACACTGACCTGATTATTGACATACCCCCTTAGGGTAACCATCTCATTATTTTCCACTGCATTAATCATCATGCTCACAGTACATACAATTATTCAATATAACCGGGAAAACTGTGAATTAATCACACACCTGATAACCTGAAGTGCTACGCTCTCAATACTGATGCTGTCACTAATCGAAACTACCGCTATCTGCCTATAATCCTGCCCTGCCGCTGGTCCACACCCTGGTGGCCAATCTCGTACAGCAGAGACTGATTGCTTCTTAAACTTAGGGATAAAGACTACCCCTTTACCCCCTTGACTGGCACTCGCATCCATCGAAGAACACTCTAATCAAAACCTGATTAATACGAGATCTTAAACGAATAAAAACTACAACTTAACATCTTTACCAAAATGGATCAGAATCCCGAAAGCCTCTACTTACTCCTGTCGATTTGCCCCTAAACAACCATAGTCAGAATCGGTCATCACTAATAAACAAAATGGCCTAAGGTCGAATGTCATCAACCACTTACCTTGCTTATCTAATTCCCGGAAACCACTCCTTGTCTATGGAATTGACGAAATCCCTGCTTATCAGCTGTTAGAATCGGCTTCTATACCAAAAAGCATTAGAAAGTGGCCTTTGGCCGAACACTACTACTACCTTACCTTGATGAATCGAATCCCGAGAGATCTCTACCCTTCTAACGTTAGCCTACAGAAATCCTAACATCACTCTTCATGGTTTCGGCCATAACAAGAAAAGGGAGTTAGTCTTCTTGATTTGATATCCTAATGAAAAATAATTGAGAAACAAATAGAACGAAATCCCCTTACCACAATATTCAAAACCGATTGGAAGATTGATGGAAAAAAAGAATGTCGACACCTCCCCCTCTACAGGCTCTAATAGTTTCGGTTAAGTTTCCCCCACCAAGAGAGGTCTGATCCGATTTCTAGAAGAGCAAAGAAGAAAGAAATTTTGAATGGAAGATTCGGCCACAGAAGAGAAGAGTGTATTCGGCTATGGTGTTTCTTTAAGGTGTCAAGCAAAGAAAAGAGAAAAAGAAACTACAAGGTTTGGCTTGGGAAAAGAAAATGAAAGGAAAAGAAGATGCACAAAACACCCACTTGGTTACTTCAATATTCGGTTCTTGCTTCAAAGAAAAGAGAGGAAAAACAACGAATTCTCTTGACTAAGAATTTCGGCAAGTAGCACTAAAAGAGAAATAAAAAGGTGAACATACTCATAAAAATAATTTCGGCACTTACTCCCTCCTACATGGCCGAATTTGCCATCCCAATCCCTTCTCCTAAATTCGGCTATCACTCAAACTCTATCTCCCCCTTCCTTTCCTCCTATTTTTCCTCTTCAACACTCATTCAAAAAGTTTGAATGAGTCCACTATTATCTCTTCCCCTTTAGCCGAATTTTTAAAAGAATTGACCAAGTCTCAATCCTTATCTCCTCAGAATCCCTATGCCGTCCACTACCTCTCCTCCTTGCAGCAAAATAAAACTCCTCTTTGCTTGTCTTGCCACTCGAACCTGAGCCCTTCTCAACAGCTTGTGGCGTCACCTTCCAAGGTCCTAAGTGGCGCCTCCCTTGCCACTTTGCTAGCTGCTTATTTATGTCTAAAACCCCACACAATTTTTCTTAAGGCCTCCTCTGCCTAGCTCCCCCTTTTTAGACTTAAGATCTAATATTTTTCTAGGGCACTCTCCTACATTCTAGGGTTCTCAAAACCCCTAAAACACATCCAACCACACACCAAGCCCGCTATCACATGAATTATGAATTAACGCACAACCCCTAAATCCCGGATGTTACAGTAAGTACGTGGAGGCGAGCTATGTGGATGCTCGTAAGAGTGAGTTCATGAATCTCACGCAGGGCGATAGATCTGTGGCCGAGTTTCTGAGATTGAGCCGTTACGCTCGAGGCATAGTGGTATCTGAGTATGAGAGATGTGTCTGATTTGAGGATGGCTTGAGAGATAACTTGAGGGTATTGATTGCTCCACAGAGGGAGCGAGAGTTTGCAGTGATGGTTGAGAAGGCGAAGATCGCCAAGGATGTTAAGCGCTTGGAGCGCCAGAATAGAGACCGAGAGTGAGGTAAGAATAAGAAGGATTCAGAGCCCTCTAGTTCTACACAAAGGCTAAATAAAAAGGCCAGACCTAATGGGCCAGTTAGAGTGGGGGTTAGAGTGGGGGTTTCAGTTGCTCCTTCTGGGATTCAGCTTTGTGGGGACTGTGGTAGGCGCCATCCGGACGAGTGTTGGAGGAGGATTAGGGCTTGTCTGTGGTGTGGGTCTTTAGAGCACCGTATCAAAGAGTGTTCACAGTGGGGCAGATCAGATGCAAGCTTCGGGACTGGGTTCTGTACAGCCGCAGAGGGCAGTTCAGCAGCCACCTAGGGGTCGTAGACCGGCTAGGGGTGGTAACGGTATGGGTGGTGGGCAGAGAGCACCGGGCAGATGTGCTGGTCAGACTGAGGCAAGGCAGCCTGCATTGGTTTATGCTGCGCGACGTTGAGAGGATAGGGATGCTTCTGATGTCATCACTGGTATGTTCCTTATATTTGATGTGTCTTATATTGCTTTGATAGACATAGGTTCTACTCACTGCTATGTAGCTAGCACTGTATCTGAAAGCCTGGGGATTCCTGTTGAGAGCACTTTTAGTGAGATTACTGTACTAAGTCCGTTAGGGTAGTCTATTCTGGTTAGTGAACTCTATAGGGATGTTCCGTTATTGGTACAAGGGGCTATCGTTCTGGCAAATCTGATGGAGCTTTTGTTTGGGGAGTTCAATTTAATTCTGGGTATGGACTGGTTGGTTGGGCACCGAGTTAGTTTGGACTGTGCATCTAAGAGGGTCATTCTGAGGACCATTGATGATATGGAGGTGGTTGTGATTAGTGAGCGTCGAGATTATTTGTCCAATGCAATCTCCGCTCTTGTAGCTGAAAAACTAGTTCGAAAAGGGTGTGAGGAGTACCTGGCTTATGTCAGTGTTTCTGATTCTGGCTACTCTTCTATCAGAGATATTAGAATAGTGAGGGACTTTCTGGATGTCTTTCCTGAGGAGTTATCGGGTTTACCTCCGAATCAGGAAGTTGAGTTCGAAATTGAGCTTCTACCGGGTACAGCTCTAGTGTCTATTGCTCCATACTGTATGACACTGAAAGAGCTTACAGAGCTGAAGGCTCAACTACAAGAGCTTCTAGATCGTGGTTTCATTCGTCTAGTGTGTCTCCGTAGGGAGCACCAATTCTTTTTTTCAAGAAGAAGGATGGGACCATGAGGATGTGCATCGATTATCCGCAGTCGAACAAGTTGACTGTGAAGAATAAGTATCCACTTTCGAGGATCGATGACCTGTTTGATCAGTTTCTAAGGGCTTCAGTGTTTTCAAATATTGGTCTTTGTTCTGGCTATCATTAGTTGAGGGTTAAGGAGGTGGATGTTCATAAGACTGCATTTAGGACTCGTTATGAACATTACAAGTTCCTAGTGATGCCTTTTGGTCTGACGAATGCTCTGGCGGCATTCATGGATTTCATGAACCGAATGTTTCAGCCATATTTGGATCAATTTGTCATGGTCTTTATCGATGATATTCTGGTTTACTCTAAGATCGAGAATGAACATGATGAGCATCTTAGAGTAGTGCTTCAGATTTTACGTGAGAAACAACTTTACGCTAAGTTGAGCAAGTGTGAGTTTTAGTTGCATGAAGTGACTTTTCTGGGGCCTGTGGTTTCTGCTAAGGGGATTCGTGTTGATCCGAGGAAGATTGAGGCTGTACTAGATTGGAAACAGCCTAAGAACGTATTTGAGATCTGCAATTTTCTAGGATTGGCGGGTTATTATTGGTGGTTTGTCGAAGGTTCTCTCTGATCGCAGCTCAGTTGACTAAACTTCTGCGCGAGGGAGTTGTAACACCCCTAACCCGTAACCATCGCCGGAATAGGGTTAAGAGGCATTACCAGACAATTCGAAACTTTTACGATCATTTCACAACATAAAATACATCATCATCATAACATAGCAAATCATATACATAGAGTCCCTTAAATAGGTCTACCAGGCCTTAATCATTCATTAGGAAGGGGTCGGGACTAAACCGAGCACATACAAAATTTTTCCAAAAATCAAACATTTTTCAAAGTTACAGAGGTCACACACCTGTGTGGGTGGGCCGTGTGCCTCAGACGACATCAGACACACTCGTGTGTCCAAGCCGTGGCAAAACAGGGCATACATACTGACTTGTCCGCACGGCTGAAGACACGCCCGTGTGCTTGACCCGTGGGCAACACTGACTTAATTCACACGGCCTATCTAACTTATTTTGAAGTACAAACTTAAGAGACACGGTCGAGAAACACACCCGTGTGCTCAACTGTGTGGGCAAATATAGGCCATTTACAAGGCCAATTTGCCACCCAAAATTTTGGTCAAACCTATGAGCATCAAACCAATCCAATTTCATACTCCAAAAGCATACACGACATACTGACTCCTAATAACATCATTCATTTCCAAATGCAAATTCTAACTCAAATGTACTAATTCCAAACACCAACTTCACAACAAAGACATATAGATCATATCTCTTTAATTCAATTCGATTCATAGCATTTCTCATATTATGAATTTCCATATCAATCATGAAACTTACCTGAAATTTACCATTTCATTAGGCCAACCATTTGCACATCAAACCATTCCAAATTATGTATCACTTAGCATGAACTACTCATCCATAAACACATTCATTAACAAGCCAAATCACATGTCTATTTATACACATCTCAAAACATATTCTAATACTTCTAGTCTATACATGCCATACTTAAATATATACATATTCAAAAGGTACCAAAATATAGTTCGATAGTGTGGTGATGATCCTCGACGAATCTTCAAGCTCCACGTAGCTTTAATAATCTATAAAACAATCAAATAAACATACACACAAAGTAAGCTATCATGGCTTAGTAAGTCATAAGCAAATAATGAGAAATTAAACATTTGCATTAAATCAACTAGCCAAATCAAACAAACCTTAACCAAATATACTTTTATTATGCTTGCAAACTCAAATATTATCACATTTACAATAACATTTGAACATCAATGGCCAAATGCACATATACTCATAAGCACATATAAATTTCTCTTTTATCATGCCTAAAATATATATTCATCTCAAGCACACATACTTACCTTACTTCCATATTCATATAACATAGCATGTACCTGAACCTTTTAGCTCATTTTCACATCTAATCTCATCTCGATAATGCTCGTTGAACCATTTGGAATTTATAAGGATACTTGGATAGTCAGAAGGCTCGTACAATGCCAACGTCCTAGACGTAGTCTTACATGAAATCACATATCGATGCCACTGTCCCAGACAGGGTCTTACACGAATCAAATACGATGCCAATGTCCCAGGCATGGTCTTACACGTAAACACAAGTCGATGCCAACGTCCCAGATGTAGTCTTACACGAAAACACATATCGGAAACTTATGTCATGACATATGTATCCTAACTATTCCTAAGGTTCGTAAGGGGCTTTCGAATGTCTTATCTCGATCATTTCAGGCTCGTAAATATTGCTCTCATGCTCAGTTCTTTTTAGCATATTCATTTACACAATAATAATTCAATACGATATACAAAAGAATTTAACAACATTTATTTACTTATGAACTTACCTCGTACAAATATGAACGGATGAAAACGATTGCTTGACAACTGTCGACTTCCCCCGATCTAAATCCGATTTCTTTCGTTCTTGATCTAAATAAATTCAAATTTAACTAATTTAATCACAAATTCATTCAATTTAATCCACAAGCACATAATTATACCTTTTTACACTTTAGCCCTTATAATTTCACACATTTACATTTTAGTCCTTATTTCATAAAACACAAAATATGCAAAATTTCATATTTCCCATGCTCGGCCGAATATTCATGTAGTTCATATAAGTCCATATATTTCATTTATTTTACATTTTAGTCCTCAAAATATTATTTTCACAATTTAGCCCAAATTACTCAAATTCATCAAAAATTCAAAGACAACATTATGATCTATCACATATCTTTTATTTTCTATCATCAAACAACAAAAATCACAAGCTATTATCAATGGAAAAACACAAAATCATCATCAAATTCAAAAATTAAGACATGGACTTTATAGTACTCGAAGCAACGATTACAAAAACGTAAAATTTATCAAAAATTGAATAAAAAACATACCTCAAATCAAGCTCTTAATGGCCGAATGTTTGAAAAGCTTAAAACCTACTTCTTTTTCTTATTTTCGGCTAGAAGATGAACAAAATGACTTAAATTTTATTTTGTTTTAATTAATATAACATTAATAACCAAATTACATGTTTAACATTGATAAATAAAACATTTAAAACATCCATCATAAGCTCATTTATGACCACCATTATTCATATTGGTCTAATTTCCACTGAAGGCCACCACATTCAAAAACCAACTCATATAAACACATTAACATTTAGAATATCATTTTTACCTTTTATGGAATTAAGTCCTTTTAATTAAATTAAGGAATCAAACGGATAAATTAATTCACGAAAATTTCACACATATCAATTCGTATACTATAAGCACAAAAAATAATATTAAAATATTTTTCTGACTTGAATTTGTGGTCCCGAAAGCACTGCTCTAACTAGGGTCTAAACCGGACTGTTACAGGAGTTCCTTTTGTTTGGACTAATATGCAACAATCGAGCTTTGAGAACCTCAAGACTCTTTTGACTCAAGCTCCTGTTTTGATACAACCTGAATCCGGTAAAGAGTTTGTGGTATACAATGATGCATTGCATGTTGGTTTGGGTTGTGTTCTGATGTAGGATGGTAATGTTGTGGCTTATGCGTCCCGTTAGCTTAAGTTACATAAGCAAAATTATCCAACGCACGATCTTGAGTTGGCTACGGTGGTTTTTGCTTTAGAGATCTGGAGGAACTATCTGTATGGTGAGAGGTGTATTATTTACACTGATCACAAGAGCCTCAAGTACCTCCTTACTTAGAATGAGTTGAATCTTAGGCAACTCCGTTGGATTGAGTTGCTCAAAGATTATGATTGCATGATAGAGTATCATCTTGGTAAGGCCAATATGGTGGCCGATGCTCTAAGTTGTAGGGCAATGTCCAATTTGAAGGTGATGTTCGCTCACCTTAGTTTGTTTGATGATTAAAGTCTGTTAGCCAAGTTACAAGTTAAGCCGACTTGGATTGATTAGATTTGAGATAAGCAGTTAGGGGATGAGTCTTTGGGTTTGTGGTTTCGTCAAATTAAGAGTGGTTATACTTCAGATTTTGGGCTGAATAATGATGGTGTTCTGTGTTTTTGAGGTTGAATCTCTGTGCCGAATGACTTTGATTTAAGGCAGTCAATTATGAGGGAGGTGCATAATAGCCTTTATGCTATGCATCCCATTGGTAATAAGATGTATCGCCATCTTTGTGAGTTGTACTGGTGGTCAGGTTTGAAGCGTGAGGTTACAGATTTTATTGCTCATTGTCTAACGTGTCAGCAGGTTAAGGCTGAGCACCAACTACCTTCGGGGTTGCTACAACCCGTTAAGATCCCCTTATGGAAATGAGAACGAGTGAAGATGGACTTCGTTAGCGGGTTGCCCTTGACACCCACTAAGAAGGATTCTGTTTGGGTCATCGTGGATCGATTGACCAAGTCCGCTTACTTTATTCCCGTTCAGAACGATTATTCTCTGCAGAAGTTAGCAAAGTTGTATATCTCCGGGATTGTTAGACTGCATGGTGTTCCGGTGTCGATTATTTCTGATAGAGATAATTGCTTCACTTCTCAGTTTTAGAAGAAATTGCATGAGGCTCCAGGTTCGAGATTGGACTTCAGTACTGCGTTCCATCCTCAGACCGATGGTCAATTTGAGAGGGTGATTCAGATAGTGGAGGATATGCTTCGAAGTTGCGTGATAAATTTTTGGGGTAGTTGGGAGGATTATCTGCCTCTAGCTGAGTTCGCTTATAATAATAGTTTACAGTTTAGCATCCAGATGGCACCTTACGAGGCTCTGTATGGTCGTAAGTGTCGTACTTCACTATGTTGGACAAAGTTGGGTGAGTGTCGGGTTTTGGGTCTTGCGTTGGTTTCTGAGACCGAAGACAAGGTTAGACTAATTTAGGATCGTCTCAAGGTGGCTTCGATAGGCAGAAGTCTTATGCAGATCTGAAGAGGAGAGATATTGAGTACTTTGTGGGGGACTTTGTGTTTCTTAAGGTTTCTTCGTGGAAGAAATTTCTGAGATTCGGTCGTAAGAGCAAGTTGAGCCCTAGGTTCATTGGGCTGTATCGAGTTTTAAAGCGTGTGAGACCGGTCGCTTATCAGTTGGAGCTACCTCTAGAGTTGGACCGTATCCACGATGTATTTTACGTTTCGATGTTGAGGCAGTATCGGTCTGACTCGTCTCACGTTGTCTCAGTTGAGGAGATCGAGGTTAGGCTGGATTTGACTTTTGAGAAAGAGCTGGTTCAGATTCTGGATCGAGATGTTAAGGTTCTGTGGAGAAAGTCCATTCCTTTAGTGAAGGTTCTGTGGTAGAATCACGACGTTAAGGAAGCCACGTGGGAACTTGAGGACTCGATATGTCAGCAGTATCCTCATTTATTCTGATCAAGAAAATTTCGGGATCAAAATTTCTTTTAGGGGGTAGAGTTGTAATGCCCTGAATAATTTATCTCTGTTTCTGTAAATATTTAACACAAGTGTGTATCTGCTTCAGTGGTTAAGTGTTCTGGGTATGTGTATGAGGTCTTGGGTTCAAGTCCCAGGTTGGCTAATTTGTGATTTTTGGAATCAAGCCCCATCTTGTTCAGTGGGCTTATATTAAATTATCTGTAAATTCATATCAAAATAAGCTTGGTGGTTCAAGTGGTAAGGGAGTTAGTGTGTCGGAGGTCCTGTGTTCGAATCTCTACACGAGTGTGAATGTTACTCTATTTGCTCGGTCTCTTGATAGAGTCTTGATGGTGTTGAATTTTGAGAAGTTGGAAATTAGTGGATTAGTGGGTAGTAAAATAAGGGATTTGTAGAGATTTTTGGGATTTTTCCTTTTGTTTAGAATTTCTCTCTCCTCCAAGGGAAAATCTGACGTCAATTTCTTTTGTTCTCACTATATCTAACATTTTTCTTTTCTCATTCTCTGTAAAATCTCTGCTCGGTTTCTTCTTTGATTCGATTCGTAAATTCGTGATTCGGTTGTGCTGTTGTTATTGGCAGGTTCTCCTTTTTGATTCGATAAGTAGAATTCTGTTGTCACTTTCAATTGGTGTTGGAATATTAGCAGTGTGTTGGGGAACTTTTAATTGGTGATTTATCGTCGTAGTCTAGTTTAGATGAAGGTTATGAGGCTGGAAGGTTCACGGCTACGAATTAATTTGAGGTTGTGATTGTTTTACTAGCGATAAGTCGACTTTTGTGCTTTTGGTTAAACCATATTAGACTCGTAATTTGGTTGCTAAAGGTATTAGATACTCTATTTTTAGGTTTCAGAAAGCTGGGGAGTGGTTTTACTTCAAATTGTTAGCAAGTGTGTGCCCGAAACACAAAAAACGACGCTTTGAAAAAAGCCTAAAAACTGTTTTGTTGACGCCACATGGGCGTGTGGTTGGCCATGTGCGAGACACGGTCGTGTGGTCGATGAAGGCAGGGCTGTGCGCAAGACACGACAGTGTGGTGGCTTGAGTGTAGCCGTGTAGGCCCACACAGGCATGTCACACGGGTGTGTGGATTTTGGGTCTGGCCGTGTGGGCCACACGGGCAAGCCCAATTTGGGTGTGTGGGCCACACAGGCATGTGGGATCATTTTTCTAAAATTCTCTATACGGTCGCACGGGTCACTCCGATTGATTGTGGGCCTACTGTAGGGTCGGTAGGGGCTAATTAAACCCTAATTTCTATGCTATGATATTCTGATAGATTGATCTGAGTAGGATACTTAATGTATGCCTAATTGTACTGCTATACGTATATCTGATATTTGTATATTTGCATGTTGAACATGTTAAATCTGTTTTATCTGTATCCAATTTCTAAATCTGTTATCGGGGGTGGGATTTGTATTTGAGGAGGAAGTATTCTGTTCCGTGTTAATCGCCTTTTTTCTGGCAGCTCAGCTGCATATATTCTGATATGTGTCTTAATGGCCCAATGTGGTGTGTAGGGATGTGTGGGTGTTTTAAACCCCACATAGTGTGATGGGATGGTCGGAAATGGTGTGTAGAGGATGGGGGTAGGATTTATGCATATATTCTTCTGTAATCTTATTTTGAATCTGGATCTGAATCTAAATCTGAAACTGAATTTGTTTCTGACAGTGTACATAATTTTGTATGTTAGCATTCTCACTTCTGATGGGTTACACACCGAGTTTTCATAAACTCACATCTTTATCTGTTTTGTTAGGTAATCCACAGACTTAGGCGGACCAGTGCGGCAGAGACTCAGCGGTGACCCCTTGTCCGTAAACTATTTAATGTTATTAATTTTATGGTTTTATTATGACTTTGGTATTCTTTTGGGAGTTTGTAATTTTAGGGACTCCCTAGACTTTATGGTTTTTAACTGTTGGTTTTTGGTATATTGATGATCTGCATGTGAAACACCCCAAACTCGGCCCACGAGTCCTGACCGGATCTGGTATGTTCCTCGAAGTAAACCGGTTAAAAATCCTTTTGTTCCTTCGTAAAATAGTGTGCTTTTAAAGGAAATATTGTTTTGGGTTGGGCTTGAGTCAAAAACCCATTTATCTTATTTTAAAAATCCAATTAGTGAAGGTGACAAAACAATTAGAGTTTATTTTTAAAGAAATAAAATTTACTTAACTTTAATTGAAAATAATTCGTAACATAGTAATTAAAAATAAAAGTAAAGAAATGTAACTTATGGCCTTATTACATCAAGTAAAATCCCAAAATAGAATTCTAAAATACTTAAATAAAATTAAATATCCATATTGAATAAAACTTCAAGCTGAGCATGGCCATCCCTAAGCTTCTGCAGAACCCGGTCCATTATTGATTGTCACCTGAAAAATAGTCCCACAATGGGGTGAGTCAACAGACTCAATGTGTACACAACACTAAAATTCAATAGATCAGGCGTACATTTTCATATCAAATACTTATTCATATAACAGATTAAAGTGATGATGCAACCCAAACCCAAACGTAGGTGCCATCCGCTACATATCCCCGTACCAACCTGCACACCGTGGGGACTACTAAGTCAACCCTCCATCCGCTACACACCATCAAAGGCAGTCGCTGCAGTCGACGTGCTCATCGCCCATATAAAATTTGTGGCATAGCCACCAGATAATTGTGTCATGAGACACCACATTCAGATAATGTAACCGAAGTTACCACATTCAGATAATGTGACCGAAGTCACCACATTCAGATAGTGTGACCGAAGTCATCACATTCACTTCCCCTTTTTCATATAACCCGGATGCCCCATATTATTCATATCATGCATATCATACTTAAATTCACATTCATGTCACTTTTCACATGTTAAATATAACATATTTCGTAATCCTAGTAGGAGTAGGAAACGTACCTGAGTACTTTGTACCACAATAAGGTACCTTAGCCATGTTCACATTCTTATTCATACTTATACATGCTTATATTAAATGTGCCATAGATCGTATTAAAAATTAGTATGGGGTACACACCTGATTCGCTTAACGAAGTCCTTGAAATCCCGAACAAAACCGGTTTACTGATTTAGATCTCAAGTCCTACATAAATTAATCACTTACTATTTAATAAAACCATTCTACCATTAATCCAAATCCTAATAGGATTAGTATTACTAAAACTTACCTTGTAGCCGAATTGAATTAAGAATCAAATGTCGGAACTTTGTATTCCCCCTTTTGAAACCAGGCTAAACACTATATTACTCACTCACGGGTTAGTTTTTGCTTCGATAATAAATCCAAACATTTAAAATAGGCCTTGGTAGAATGTCTTAAACACATACCTTGTGATTTCAAATCCTGAAAAGTATCCCTTGGCTATGGAGATGCTGAAACCTACATGATATCTGTTAGATCCACTTCTAACATTTAAATCACCTTTATATAGCCCTTAGCCGATTGTACACTTACCTTGGTTGGCTAGATCTCGAACTATCTCCCTTAAGAGTCGACACTAGCAAAGATCCCGGAATTTCTCCTTAATATTTCGGTCAAAGAAACAACAAGAGAATCAGTTCCTAGATCTTGATTAAAAGAGATTGAAAAGTCCATTGTTCTTACCTTAACACTGCAGTCGACGGCACCCTTGTTTGAAGCCATAAAGATTCGGCTATGGAGACTTAGACAGGGATCAAAAAGGTTTCGGCTTTGACAATAGAAGAGAAAAGAAGAGAAGAAGAAAAGAAGGATTTTGGAGAGGAAAAGAATTGATGAAAGAGAGGCTACTTGGCCAAGAGAAATTCGGCAGAGAGAGAGTTGGCTAGAGGATTTTCGGCAAACACTTAGAAAAGATGAAAGAATAGCCTCACTTTTCCTTCCTTAGCCGAAATTACTAGGCTAGAGTCCCCTACTTGGCCACCACTCTTCCTATGTGATAATATTATCCTTTAATTTAAAATAATTAAAAGAATAATCCTTTAATTATCTCTCCAAATTAAATCCTTATTTATCCCCTTAATTAGCCGTATTTTAAAGAGAATAAAACTCCTCCTTTCTAGAAAGCTTGTGCCGTCCACCTCTGGCTTCTGGAAGCAAAAATAAAACTTCTTTTATTTGCTTCCCTTGAGTCGAACTCAGGCCCAACACCTTGTATGTGGCACTATTTCCATAGGCCCTAGGTGACATCTTCAGGCCACTTTTCCAAGCCTGTTTGTGTGTCAAATTTCACATACTTTTTCATTTAAGGCCACCTTGCCTTAGTTTCCTCTTTTAAACTTTAAAACTCGACATTTCTAAGTCATTTCTAAGTTTCCTAAAATTTTCGTTCGGCTCTTTGAACTTGACATTTCCTTACATTTCCAAGTTTCCAAAAATGTGCACTTTCCATTTTTGAATCATTTCCAAATCATTTCCTTACATTTCCTAGTTTCCAAAAATGTTCACCTTCCATTTTTAAACTTAACATTTCCATACATTTCCAGATTTCCAAAATGTTCACTTTCCTCTTTTGATACTTAACATTTCTAAATCATTTCCTTACATTTCCAAGTCATTTCCCTACATTTCCAAGACATTTCCTTTCATTTCCAACATTTCTAAAAATGCACTTTCCTTACATTCCAAGGTTTTTAGAATTCACATAACACATTCATATCACAATAGACATGCTATTTCATAAAATTAAGCAAGAATGCACAAGCCCATTTTCATGTCCATAAACTACTAAAAATTTTCCTTAAGGCCTCCTTCACCTAACTTCTCCTTTAAAAATAAAATTCCAATACTTTTCCAAGACTTCCTCCTACATCCTTGGATTCTCAAAACCCTTAAAACATGCTCAACCACACTTAAAGCCTACTAACACTTGAGTTATGCTCCAAACGCATAACCCCCTAATCTAGGATGTTACAGTTCTACCCTCCTTAAAAATAATTTCGTCCTCGAAATTACTTACTAACGAACGATCATACATCCACTACGCTCATGCTTGCGCGCACTCGATTTTATAAAACTATCATACTTCCTATGCACAATCTCTAAGTTCACGTCCCTTAGAACTCATTTTCTAACGTCGCGATCCCGATGAAGAAGTTTTATGAATTAGTCCTTGTTTCACTTGATTACCGCGAAGAAATTTTATGAAAAGAATTTTAGGAGTGGTTCTTTCGTATTCATTCATGCACACACGATCTTTCATTCATTCATCCATCCATCAAACAATTATGAACTTTCGTTCATTCGGAGAAACGTTGTAGTTTTCGTTGTTGTTGTTTTCCACTACCCGGGGTATTTTTCGTAATTTTGTCCTCTGGTGTTTTCGTAATTTGTCAAAATAAGGTTCCTTGGTGATTTTGTCAATAAGGGTATTTTGGTAATTTTAAAATCCCGGGGCCTTTCGGTAATTTTGAAATTCCAGGGGTATTTCGGTAATTTTTTTTTACAAACCAGGGTAAATTTGTAAAGTTTAATAATTCAGGGATATTTCAATAGTTGCAAAACTTTGAGAGTTCTTTTTTAGACTTTTATTTTCCAAAATGGTGATGTTGCAAAAATTTTGAAAATCAGGGTCTTTTTGGTAATTTTGTAAGTCAGGGGCAATTCAGTAATTTTCCAAATCAGAGTATTTCAATATTTCACAAAATAAGGTTTTTGGTATTTTTGTAAAGTAAAAATATTTTAGCAAACATCGAGGGTATTTTTGAAAATCTTAAAAACTAAGGGTATTTTAGTAATTTACAATACAGGGGCATTTTTGTAATT
Organism: Gossypium bickii; assembly: GCA_025503065.1. Lineage (NCBI taxonomy): Eukaryota > Viridiplantae > Streptophyta > Magnoliopsida > Malvales > Malvaceae > Gossypium > Gossypium bickii. The sequence goes on from CP106717.1 coordinate 24,288,585, forward strand.
TTGTAAATCGAAGATATTTTGGAAAAATTTTCACAATAATCTTTTACTACAATTAAAAGGGTAATTTAGGGATTTTAAAACTAGGAATTTTATAAAACTGCATGGCTAGTCCCTTTCAGGTTTTAATTATTGGTTTGGCCGATGACTAAGTCCTCTTGGTTAGGGTGAACCGAAGCTACGCAACAGGTAGGATTCCTGCAAAGAGGAGGTGAGTCACTAGGACTGCTTAAGTACCAGGCTCTTCCGGATCCAATCCTAGACATGTGCACAATGGTTACCACACCCTAACTCGGCGACTTAGCCACAGATTTGTTTAATTAGGCATTTAAGTCTTATGTATTTGTTGGGGTACACTAGTCCTAGGGTTCAAGTACTTATCATGCTAATCTACGTTCCATTCCATTTTTACCCTTCTACAGATCATTCAATAAATCACACAGATGGATAGAAGTACTTACCTGGTGGACTGCGGGTCGGAGACTTAGGTGCCATGCCAGAAAAACCTGCTTATTTCAAAAAAATGTTTTCATAAAACTTATTTGGGCTCGCTTTTGAAAACGTTTTGGGCCTTAAACCCCTAGGTCGAGGGTTTGAAACTGGGCTCTGATACCAAACTGAAACACCCCAAACCCGGCCCACGAGTCCTGACCGGATCTGGTATGTTCCTCGAAGTAAACCGGTTAAAAATCCTTTTGTTCCTTCGGAAAATAGTGTGCTTTTAAAGGAAATATTGTTTTGGGTTGGGCTTGAGTCAAAAACCCATTTATCTTATTTTAAAAATCCAATTGGTGAAGGTGACAAAACAATTAGAGTTTATTTTTAAAGAAATAAATTTTACTTAACTTTAATTGAAAATAATTCGTAACATAGTAATTAAAAATAAAAGTAAAGCAATATAACTTATGGCCTTATTACATCAAGTAAAATCCCAAAATAGAATTCTAAAATACTTAAATAAAATTAAATATCCATATTGAATAAAACTTCAAGCTGAGCATGGCCATCCCTAAGCTTCCTGTAGACCCGGTCCATTATTGATTGTCACTGAAAAATAGTCCCACAATGGGGTGAGTCAACAGACTCAATGTGTACACAACACTAAAATTCAATAGATCGAGCATACATTTTCATATCAAATACTTATTCATATAATGATTAAAGTGATGATGCAACCCAAACCCAAACCTAGGTGCCATCCGCTACACATCCCCGTACCAACCTGCACACCGTGGGGACTACTAAGTCAACCCTCCATCCGCTACACACCATCGAAGGGCGATCATTGCGATCGACGTGCTCATCGCCTATATATAAAATTTGTGGCATAGCCACACGGATAATTGTGTCATGAGACACCACATTCAGATAATGTAACCGAAGTTACCACATTCAGATAATGTGACCGAAGTCACCACATTCAGATAGTGTGACCGAAGTCATCACATTCACTTCCCTTTTTTCATATAACCCAGATGCCCCATATTATTCATATCATGCATATCATACTTAAATTCACATTCATGTCACTTTTCACATGTTAAATGTAACATATTTCGTAATCCTAGTAGGAGTAGGAAACGTACCTGAGTACTTTGTACCACAATAAGGTACCTTAGCCATATTCACATTCTTATTTATACTTATACATGCTTATATTAAATGTGCCATAGATCGTATTAAAAATTAGTGTGGGGTACACACTTGATTCGCTTAACAAAGTCCTTGAAATCCCGAACAAAACTATTTTACAGATTTAGATCTCAAGTCCTACATAAATTAATCACTTACTATTTAATAAAAACCATTCGGCCATTAATCCAAATCCTAATAGGATTAGTATTACTAAAACTTACCTTGTAGCCGAATTGAATTAAGAATCAAATGCTGGAACTTTGTATTCCTCCTTTTGAACCCGGCTAAACACTATATTACTCCACGGGTTAGTTTTACGACCGATAATAAATCCAAACATTTAAAATAGGCCTTGGCCGAATGTCTTAAACACATACCTTGTGATTTCAAATCCTGAAAAGTATCCCTTGGCTATGGAGATCTTTGAAACCTACATGATATCTGTTAGATCCACTTCTAACATTTAAATCACTTTTATATAGCCCTTAGCCGATTGTACACTTACCTTGGTTGGCTAGATCTCGAACTATCTCCCTTAAGAGTCGACACTAGCAAAGATCCCGAAATTTCTCCTTAATATTTTGGTCAAAGAAACAACAAGAGAATCAGTTCCTAGATCTTGATTAAAAGAGATTGAAAAGTCCATTGTTCTTACCTTAACACCACAGTCGACGGCACCCTTGTTTGAAGCCACAAAGATTCGGCTATGGAGACTTAGACAGGGATCAAAAAGGTTTCGGCTTTGACAATAGAAGAGAAAAGAAGAGAAGAAGAAAAGAAGGATTTTGGAGAGGAAAAGAATTGATGAAAGAGAGGCTACTTGGCTAAGAGAAATTCGACAGAGAGAGAGTTGGCTAGAGGATTTTCGGCAAACACTTAGAAAAGATGAAAGAATAGCCTCACTTTTCCTTCCTTAGCCGAAATTACTAGGCTAGAGTCCCCTACTTGGCCACCACTCTTCCTATGTGATAATATTATCCTTTAATTTAAAATAATTAAAAGAATAATCCTTTAATTATCTCTCCAAATTAAATCCTTATTTATCCCTTTAATTAGCCGTATTTTAAAGAGAATAAAACTTCTCCTTTCTAGAAAGCTTGTGCCGTTCACCTCTGGCTTCTGGAAGCAAAAATAAAACTTCTTTTATTTGCTTCCCTTGTGACTCGAACTCAGGCCCAACACCTTGCATGTGGCGCCATTTCCATAGGCCCTAGGTGACATCTTCAGGCCACTTTTCCAAGCCTGTTTGTGTGTCAAATTTCACATACTTTTTCTTTTAAGGCCACCTTACCTTAGTTTCCTCTTTTAAACTTTAAAACTCGACATTTCTAAGTCATTTCTAAGTTTCCTAAAATTTTCGTTCGGCTCTTTGAACTTGACATTTCCTTACATTTCCAAGTTTCCAGAAATGTTCACTTCCCTTTTTTGAATCATTTCCAAATCATTTCCTTACATTTCCTAGTTTCCAAAAATGTTCACCTTCCATTTTTAAACTTAACATTTCCATACATTTCCAGATTTCCAAAATGTTCACTTTCCTCTTTTGAAACTTAACATTTCTAAATCATTTCCTTACATTTCAAAGTCATTTCCTTACATTTCCAAGACATTTCCTTTCATTTCCAACATTTCTAAAATGCACTTTCCTTACATTTCCAAGGTTTCTAGAATTCACATAACACATTCATATCACAATAGACATGCTATTTCATAAAATTAAGCAAGAATGCACAAGCCCATTTTCATGTCCATAAGCTCCTAAAAATTTTCCTTAAGGCCTCCTTCACCTAACTTCTCCTTTAAAAATAAAATTCCAATACTTTTCCAAGACTTCCTCCTACATCCTTGGATTCTCAAAACCCTTAAAACATGCTCAACCACACTTAAAGCCTACTAACACTTAAGTTATGCTCCAAACGCATAACCCCTAATCTAGGATGTTACATCATGATTTTATAAGATGTATGAATTCGATGGTTTTACACAAAAGGGGATTTTTCTAAAAATAAAAAATTGAGTTTTCAAATGTAATGAATTTGTTAAACTTCCACTGTAATAAGTGATTTGACAAAACTAATTATGTGAATGCTTTATCAAGTCGACACCATTTTCGAAACCCATTTCTTGTGACATCACCAGATTCAGCAATAATGTCCAGTTCGAGTTTGAGGTGTTACAATATTTCAATCATATAGTGTAATGTATTCCTTCGAGGAATATATATAACACAAATACATGAGTATCTCATGTTATTTATATATATATGGTTTCAATGAAAAACACATGAAGGTTTTATTCAACATATATATTCTTGATCTGCAAAATAATAATATTTTTTATGAAATTTTGCATCACAAGGAGCTAAAATACAAGCTCTTAAAGAGCTTTTTTCAGTTTGATGCAATATTAGCTCTTCAGGAGCATATAATCATTTTATTGTATAACCTTAATGAATGCTTAATTAATTTTAAATAAAATTTTATTTATTCATATAAAAATAAAATGAATAGGTATAAATAAAACATATATTAAACGTAACAAATAATAAATTCATGTCACTAATAAATCATTATGGTTAGATAATATATTTTATCTTTATATATCATAACACAACAAAATACAAAATATTATAATGTCAAATTAAAATAATTTTAAAGCTATAAAGGTTTAAACATAAACATTTTCTAACCTCCACCTCTTATGACATAATTTCATTTCAAATTTTACAATGATATGAAATCATCACAAACAGGGTGAATATCCCAAAGTTCATGACAAGTAAGTATTTTTACTCACATTCCGTAATAATCTATATCTTAATCAAAATCAAAATTAAATCAATCAATTCTATTAAAAATGAAAAAAATATATTTATCTCCACATAAAAATCTCAATAACTAAATGTGTGAAGGGTTTTATTAATCCATATAGATGGGAATAATAAATTATATAATTGAACTTTTTAATAGAAATCAAATCAAATTTCAAAAGAAGTTGATTAGATTGACTTATGTTACCATGGATGAGAAGTAGTGATTATGAACATCCTTTGTAATGAAGAAAAAGAGATCATCCCCAAGCAAATATCAAAAGCAAACTTTGAGAGTGAATCGTACTTCTAGATTTCATATAGATAACGGTATTAAATCTTTCATCATCCTTAAGAACAAAAAGTAAAATAAGTTAATCAAAACAATGATAACATATAATCAAAACTCGACCGGTCGGGCCATTATTTCCCTCAGTTCTCTGACTCGCCACAAACATGTCCACAAATGGTTTCATTTCCTCGAGAATTTGAGTGTTGTAGCATACTTTTTGGTCTAGCCTACGTTGCCTGTAACACCCTTAACTCGGTCTGGTCGCCGGACCTAAGCTACAACATGCTACGACAGAAAACAAAATATCTAATATTCATCTTAACACTTCAACGTACAACATTTCTTGTAAACACCTCATTCAAACATGTTTCGTAGCATTCATATTCAATCTAGGTCTCAAACGGACTTACGAATGCCTTAAAACCAACCCAAGAACATGTACGGACTTAATTGTAAAATTTATAAAAAGTATGAAAATTTTTGTAAATAGGGGTCACATAGCCATGTGGCTAGGCCATGTGATAGGTTGAGATTGTGTGGAGCTAAGTGACATGTTTATGTTATCAAACCGTGTAACAGACTAATGTCGTGTAATCCTGGGTCAAACGGTCGTGTCGATAGACCATGTAACAAATTGTGGCCATGTGGACCTATTTGTAAAATATTGCAAACTTGCACACGATTGTGTGGCTGGACCGTTTATCCCACTGAAGCCCTGTACACCATTTAACACCTAAATTATACAAACCAAATTGTTGTGCCATATGCTCGTGTATGGCACAAGGCCATGTATCAGACAGTGTGTACATATAAGAACCTTTTCAATCAAGTTACATATCCCTAAGTTCACTTATGCCAAAATCAAGCATTAAAACACCAATCAACCTACTCAAAAACATAAAAAATACCAAAATTTAATCATCCATCCTAAGTGCCTAACCAGTATGCCACAATTGACACCTAAATTCAAAAATTTACAATCAAACAATGTAACGCCCCAAAATTTAGGGGTTAGTATTTTTGCTTAAATTCATGTTGTGCTTGAACGGCTAACTATTTGAGTGTATTTGGAGGTTCTAAGGAGGCCTGGGTTAAGTGGGCTGAATGGGCCTTGTTGAGTCGAAGTATGGGCCCAATAGGTTAACGGGCCCACATGAGCGAAATCTACGGTAAGTGCCGGATGATTGATGCGGCTACAAAGTCCACAGAACTGAAATTGAAAATGAGCTGAATGGGCCACCTGAGCATGAGGGCCCGTTTGGGCAGATATTGGATTTTAGGCCCAATTGCACCGTTTTGACCAGAAATGGAACCTGTGTCGTTCGAGGCGACAGTGGGCCTCTAAAAATGCCGTTTGGGGGGTAAATTACCAAAATACCCTTAGTGGGTAAATTATCGAAATACCCTTAGTAGAGAAATTATTGAAATGCCCTCGATGGGTAAAATTACTGAAATATCCCCGAGGGGTAAAATTACCGTTTTACCCCTAAATGAAAAAATAACCGTTATACCCTTAGTGGTAGTTTAAATGTTGATTATGTGATTTATATATATATATCTGTATATGATCGTAATACACTGCATACTTAACATATTGCATTGGGTTAGGTTTGTTGATTTGGAAGAAGTACCGTTATAGTGGCATCGCCACATATTCCTATTTTAGTGGCTCAGCCACGTATACCATTGTTAGTAGCTGGGTTGCACCATTGGAGAGTTTGGCTGGGTGGGTCGACATGGTCCCCACATGGAGAGATTGGTTGGTACGGGTGGAGAGTTTGGTGGTTAAGGGTTGGGTTACATGTATGCTTGCATTTGATATGATGTAAGGCTTAGGCCCAGATTTTTACCGAATAGGGCTGAGGCCCGGACTGATACCGTACGGGCTCGGGCCCAAACTGTGACCATATTAGAGGATTACACACTGAGTTCTCGTAACTCACCCTTTCTTTTAACTGTGCAGGTAATCCCCAACCTTAGAGGATTTGGAGCTGCGGGGGACTCGGAGGTGGCCACACGTCGGATATGGTTTAAAGATTAAACTTAACAATTTTAGTTTAATTTAGTTATTTAATATTATTGGGTTAATAATTTTTGTAATAAGGCCATTGGGTTTTTCTTTTTAACTTTTATTTGGTATTTCTTTAAATTATAAACTGCCGGTCTGTTAAACACGGGTTATTAAAACTATAACCACTGTTTTTAAAATATCACGTGTTCGCAAATGTTTGAATCAAACTTCCACAACAAACAAAGTTTTGAAAGTAATAATGTTTTTACAAGAGAATGACTTTGAGCAAATTGTGTTTTGTTAATAAGAAACGAAAATCAGGATTTTTAAAAGATAGAAAGTTTTGATTCGTAGAAGGGTTTTTCAATGAACGTATAGTTTTCAAACAACACTTGATGTGGCATGTTAGATCCGGTCATAACGTTTAGGCCGGGTTTGGGGTGTTACATTTAGTGGTATCAGAGTCCGACTGCAAAACTCGATTGTGGAATGGGTTTTGAAAATTTTTCCTTAACTGTTAAAACTTTGGTTGGAAAGTGTTAGTGTTGCTGAAAGTATGGCACACCGAGTCTCCGGCACCAAATCCGTAAGTTTCCTGACTCTATACTCTGTTATATGCTAAAATGACTGTACTGAGAAATGACTAGGGATAGTAGTAGCATACTAAACTCCTTAGTTATAGAAACTAAGACTATAGGAGACCGAAACTATAGTAAATTCGATCTGCGAGAACAATTTTAATTACTGTTTTCTATAAAATATTTGTTAATAATTATAAGAACTATAAGCTGATTCATAAAATTCTTAAATCAGATAAGTACGCTACGACGATATGAGCACAAGAGGTCGCGAAAGGGGTACACGTGGCCGTGGTAGAGGCTTGGGTACTAGGGTTGGGTCCTCAGTATCAGGACATATGCCTGAAAGGAAAGCACCGGCATCACCAGTGACTGAGACGGGGTCTCATGACCGAACCGGTGGGGATGATGCTTTGTCCCAAGTGATGTTGCGAGTTCTGGAAAGGGTTGCTAGAGCGAGTACAGGGTCAGTAGACCGAGGGTCAATTTCTGAACGACTCCGGTCGAATGGGGCAGAAATTTTTAGGGCATCTCTGGTGTAGCTCCGAATGTAGCAAAATATTGGTTAAAGGCTGTCGAGCGAATAATGGATGATCTTGACTGCACGGTGGAGCAAAACCTGAAATGAGCAGTGTCTTTACTGCGAGATGAGGCATATGAATAGTGGCTTACTGTGAGGGAAGGCACGCAGGCCGATCGTGTGACATGGGACTTCTTTAAAGCGGCCTTCCAAGGAAAATATGTCAGGGCAAGTTATGTGGATGCTTAGAGGAGGGAATTTTTGAGTCTGGTTCAGGGAAGTAAGTCTGTCGTAGAGTATGAGGCAGAGTTTCTGCGATTGAACCGGTATGCTTGGGGCATAGTTGTGACTGAGTATGAGTGCTGCGTGCGTTTTGAGGATGGTTTCCGTGATGAGTTGCGAGTACTGATAGCCCTGCAGGGGGAAAGGGACTTTGTTGCCCTGATTGAGAAGGCAAAGATTGCCGAAGATGTGAAACGCTTTGAGTGTCAAAACTGTGAGAAGGAAAGGGGTAGAAATAAGAGGGATTTTGGTCTCTCAAGTTCTTCTGATGGGTCTAAGAAGAGGCCTAGATTTGATGGGCCAGTCCGAGCTGGTGTTCCAGTTGTTGCTGGTCGACCGCAGCCTTGCATTGAGTGTGGGAGACCTTATTTGGGAGAGTGCTAGAAAAGAACTGGGGATGTTTCAGATGTGGCTCCAAGGATCATCAGTTTAGAAACTGTCCTCGGGAGCCTATTTAGAGGCAAGCAGCAGGTCAGGCCTATGTGCTGTCAGGGAAAGGTGGTCAGCAGCCACCGAGAGGCCGTGGTCCACCCAGAGTGGGAAATGGGTTTAGACGAGGTCGTGGAGCACTGGGCAGAGGTGCTGGTAAGACAGAGGTGAGACAGTCAGCGTTGGTGTATGCTGCACGATGCAGAGAGGATGGCGACGCACCTGACATCATAACGGGTACGTTCCTCATTCTTAATAAACTATATATAGCTTTAATTGATATTGGGTCTACACACTCGTATGTTGCATGTACTATGTCTAGAACTTTGGGTATACAGTTCATAATTATTGATAGGGATATGTCGGTGATTAGTCCATTGGGACAGTCAGTTAGAGTGAATAAACTGTTTAAAGATGTACCCCTAGAGGTCCAAGGGTTTGTCTTTCTGGCGGATTTGATGGAATTGCCGTTTGGCGAGTTTGATCTCATTTTGGGCATGGGTTGGTTAGTAAAATACCGTGCGAATTAGGATTGCACTACTAAGAGTTTGGTATTGAAGACTTTGAAGGTTGAGGAGGTGGTCGTGATAGGGGAGCGAAGGGCTTATTTATATAATGTAATCTCAGCACTAAGGGCCGAGAAGCTGGTTCGCAAAGGTTGCAAGGCGTTCCTAGCTTATGTCAGCACATCTAATGTTAAGGGTTTGTCTGTTGGGGATGTCAGAACAGTAAAGGAGTTTCTGGATGTATTTTCAGAAGCGCTTCCAGGGTTGCCTCCAAACCGTGATGTCAAATTCAGCATTGAGCTTCTATCGGGAACGGCTCCGGTGTCCATCGCCCCTTATAGGATGGCGCCGAAGGAGCTGGTAGAATTAAAGGCTCAGATCCAGGAGCTGTTGGATCGAGGATTCATCCGACCGAGTGTGTCTCTGTGGGGAGCACCGGTATTGTTTGTGAAGAAGAAGGATGGGTCAATGCGCATGTGTATTGATTATCTTCAATTGAATAAATTGATGATTAAGAACAAGTACCCGTTACCAAAGATAGATGATCTGTTTGACCAGCTGCGAGGAGCTTCGATTTTCTCTAAGATAGATCTCAGATAGGGGTATCATCAGCTAAAGGTTAAAGAGATAGATGCATACAAGACAGCATTCAAGACTCGTTATAGACACTACGAGTTCCTGGTCATGCCGTTTAGGTTAACGAATGGACCAGCTGCTTTCATGGATATGATGAACCGAGTTTTCCAACCCTATTTGGACCGGTTTGTAGTGGTGCTTATTGATGATATTCTGGTATATTCGAAAGCCGATGAGGAGCATGATTCACATCTCCAGGTTGTTCTGCAAATACTGAGAGAAAAGAAGCTTTATGCCAAATTCAGCAAGTGCGAGTTTTGGTTGCGAGAGGTAACATTTCTGAGGCATGTCGTGTCTGCCGAGAGGATTAGGGTTGATCCTCGAAAAGTTGAGGTCGTATTAGATTGGAAGCCACTGAAGTCAGTATCTGAGATTCGAAGTTTTCTGGGCCTGGCTGAGTATTACAGACGGTTCATTGAGGGGTTTTCAATGATTGCTGCACCCTTAACTTAGTTACTACGTAAATGAGTACCATTTCTTTGGACTGATAAACAGCAGGAGAGTTTTGAGAAACTGAAGAAGATTTTGACTGAAGCTCCGGTATTAATACTTCCAGAGGCTGGAAAGGAATTCATTGTCTACTGTGATGCGTCGCACACGGGTTTGAGTTGTGTGCTGATACAGGAGGGTAAGGTGGTGGCGTATACGTGTCGTCAGCTTAGGCCGCACGAGGTAAATTGCCCAACTCATGACTTGGAGTTAGCTGCGGTGGTCTTTGCATTGAAGATCTGGAGACATTACTTGTACGAGGAGAAGTTGATCATCTATACCGACCATAAAAATCTCAAATACCTCCTTATTCAGAAGGAGTTGAATCTTAGGCAACGAAGATAGATAGAATTGCTTAAGGATTATGATTGCTTGATTGAGTACCATCCGGGAAAAGCTAATGTAGTAGCGGATGCATTGAGCAGTAAGGTTGTATCGGACCTAAGAGCAATGTTTGCTCGTCTCAGCCTGTTTGAGGATGGTAGTCTGTTAGCTGAACTGCAAGTGAAACCGACTTGGATTAGTCAAATTAAAGAGAAGCAGTTACTGGATGAATCATTGGTTTCCCGTTTTCAACTGGTGAAGAAAGGAGATACTGGGGATTTTGGGCTGAATGGTGAAGGAGTATTATGCTTCCGTGGGAGAATTTGCGTACCAAGGGATTCTCAGTTAAGACATTCTATTCTGCGGGAGGCACATAGTAGCCCATACACTATGCATCCTGGTGGAAACAAGTTATACCGAGATCTGCGTGAACTGTACTGGTGGCCAGGACTTAAGCGTAAGGTTACCGATTTTGTAGGTAAGTGTTTTACATACCAGCAAGTGAAGACAGAGCACCAACTGCCTTCTGGATTACTGCAACCTGTTAAAATTCCACTCTGGAAGTGGGAGAGGGTAACCATGGATTTTGTTAGTGGGCTACCCCTGACGCCTACTAAGAAAGATTCAGTTTGGGTTATTGTTGATCGACTGACTAAGTCCGCCCACTTCATACCGGTCCACACTAATTACTCGTTGCAGAAGTTGGCTAAGTTGTACGTGGCAGAAACCGTGAGGTTACATGGGGTACCGGTGTCTATCATTTCGGACAGAGACCCTAGATTCACATCACGATTCTGGAGAGTGTTACACGAAGCTTTGGGTATAAGGTTAGATTTCAGCACGGCATTTCATCCTCAGACTAATGGGCAGTCGGAGAGGGTAATTCAGACTATTTACCATTAGTAGAATTCGCTTACAACAATAGCTACCAATCCAGTATTCAAATGGCACTGTACGAAGTGTTATATGGTCGTAGGTGTCGTTCCCCTACTTGTTGGACAGAACTGGGTGAGCGGCGAGTACTGGGGCCAGAATTAGTTACTGAAATCGAGAAAAAAGTAAAGTTGATACGTGATCAGTTAAAAGAAGCGTCTGATAGGCAGAAGTCGTATGCTGATTTGAAGCGTAAAGAGATTGAGTTCGCATGGGAGATTATGTTTTCTTAAAGGTCTCACCATGGAAGAAGATTATGTGATTTGGGCGGAAGGGCAAGCTTTGCCCTAGACTTATCAGACCTTACCGGATAGTAAAACGTGTAGGACCGGTCGCCTATCAACTGGAACTGCCTCTTGAGTTAAGTAGTATACATAACGTGTTCCACGTTTCTATGCTGAGGCGATACCACTCTGATCCTTTTCATATAGTGCCGGTGGAGGAGATCGAGGTAAGACCGGACCTGACTTTCGAGAAAGAACCAATGCAGATACTGGATCGGGATGTTAAGGTGCTGAGAAGAAAATCTGTCCCGTTAGTCAATGTGCTTTGGTGCAATCACGGTTCAGAGGAAGCCACGTGGGAGCCGGAGGAGGTAATGCTACAACAATACCCTAACCTCTCCTGAGCAGGTAAATTTTAAGGCCGAAATTTATTTAAGGAGTAGAGTTGTAACGCCCTAAAACTTAGGGGTTAGTATTTTTGCTTAAATTCATGTTGTGCTTGAACGGCTAACTATTTGAGTGTATTTGGGGGTTCTAAGGAGGCCTGGGTTCGAGCCTGAGCTTTGGAAAAATTTTAGTTTTTGGCCCTTAAGTGGAGAGGGCTATGGGCAGTAGGACTTAAATATATTTGTGTGCATTTAGGAGTATATTTGTGTGCATTTAGGAGTCACAAGTTGAGCATGTGGCTTAGTGGTGTGGCGTCAATTGGAGATCAAGGAAGGGAGGGGTTCGAATCCCACAGATTGCAATTGGAGGCTTTTATTTTGTGACTTGAGAGTGGAGGAAGCAGAGTTCGGATCAAACTCTTAAAGGGGAGTTGGAGACTTGGTCAAAAGTTTCAAATGGATGGAAGGGAGAAATCGTAGGAGATTTCGGTGGAGGAAATCAAGGGATGGATGTGTGAGGGAGTGTTGGCCAAAAGTGGGAGTATGGCTAAGTGAGAAATTTGGCTGGAGAGGGGTCATTGGTAGAATTTCGGCAACTTTGGGTGTTAGTAAAAACAGAATTTCCTTTGTATTTTGCTACTTTTCTTTTTGTTCATTTCGGGTCTTTTTTCTGAAGTGACGTCTCAAGCAACCTTGTTACCATTCGGGTCTTTTCCTTCTCATTTCATCTTTGCCGAATTCTAAGTTTCTCTTCTTTTTCTTGCTCTGTGGTTATAGTCTTCCTCCTTCCCTTCTCTTTTGCTACTTGCCGATTTGGTTGGCTTTCCCTCTTTTACTTCCTCTTTTTCTTTTCATCTTTACTCCACTGCTAAATCCCTTCCCTCCTTCGGTTCTTCCTTGGTCGAAGGTAACATTTTCTTTTCCTCTTATTTTTCCCTCTCTTTTTAGAGTTGAAGCCGAAACACTTAACCTTGACAGTCTCCGAATCTCTGCAATTAGGTGGCAGGTGTGTCTATAACCGAAAGTAGGGTTGCTGTTTTTCTCTCATGCTTGATTTGGGTTCTTTGGGCCGAAAAGCTACTTCTCAAGTTGCCTTATAATAGCATTTCTAATATGCTCTTTTCATCGATTAATGCTAGGGACTCGTTCTCTTTAGTCTCAGAATAGGGCCGATTACCGTTGCGCTGTGGGAATTGTATCGCGTGGTAAGAAAAGCTAGTTAAGTTAAGTATATCAGTATTTTGGCGACACACTCGTAATCAAGGTGTGTAATCTCACACCCTTGTTTTCTGTTAATGCGATGTTCGGTGAATCGGCTAAAAGCCGAAACACTGAAAAGTCGAAATATCGACATCTAAGATCACTCGAGCGTGCAAGCACTCGTAGAGATAAACAGAGCCACTAGTGTTGGCGATAGACTGTTGGAAGTGTCACGAACTCTCTCGTGGGACTGAGGATGTAATGGGCCTTGTTGAGCCGAAGTGGGCTAAGTGGGCCCAATGGGTTAACGGGCCCACATGAGTGAAATCTATGGTAAGTGCCGGATGATTGATGCGGCTGCGAAGTCCGCAGAACCGCAAAACTGAGACCGAAAATGAGCTGAATGGGCCACCCAAGCGTGTGGGCCCGTTTGGGCCGATGTTGGACTTTTGGCCCAATTGCACCGTTTTGACCAGAAATGGAACCTGTGTCATTCCAGGTGACAGTGGGCCTCCGAAAAGCCATTCGGGGGGTAAATTACTAAAATACCCTTAGTGGGTAAATTACCTAAATACCCTTAGTGGGTAAATTATCGAAATACCCTTTGTGGGGAAATTACCGAAATGCCCTCGATGGGTAAAATTATCGAAATAACCCGAAGGGTGAAATTACCATTTTACCCCTAAACGAAAAAATAACTGTTATACCCTTAGTGGTAGTTTAAATGTTGTTTATGTGATTTATATATATATATATCTGTATATGATCGTAATACACTGCATACATAACATATTGCATTGGTTGGGTTTGCTGATTTGGAGGAAGTACCGTTATAGTGGCATCGCCACATATTCCTATTTTAGTGGCTCAGCTACGTATACCATTGTTAGCAGCTGGGCTGCACCATTGGAGAGTTTGGCTGGGTGGGTCGACATGGTCCCCACATGGATAGATTGGTTGGTACGGGTGGAGAGTTTGGTGGTTATGGGTTGGGTTATATGTATGCTTGCATTTGATATAATGTTGGGCTTAGGCCCAGATTGTTATCGAATAGGGCTTAGGCCCGGACTAATACCGTATGGGCTCGGGCCAAAACTGTGACCGTATTAGGGGATTACACACTGAGTTCTCGTAACTCACCCTTTCTTTTAACTGTGCAGGTAATCCCTAGCCTTAGAGGATTTGGAGTTTCAGGGGACTCGGAGGTGGCCACACGTCGGATATGGTTTAAAGATTAAACTTAGCAATTTTAGTTTAATTTAGTTATTTAATATTATTGGGTTAATAATTTTTGTAATAAGGCCATTGGGTTTTTCTTTTTAACTTTTATTTGGTATTTCTTTAAATTACAAACTGCTGGTCTGTTAAACACGGGTTTTTAAAACTATAACCATTGTTTTTAAAATATCACGTGTTCGCAAATGTTTGAATCAAACTTCCTCAAGAAACAAGGTTTTGAAAGTAATAATGTTTTTGCAAGAGAATGACTTTGAGCAAATTGTGTTTTGTTAATAAGCAACGAAAATCGGGATTTTTAAAAGATAGAAAGTTTTGATTCATAGAAGGGTTTTTCAATGAACGTATAGTTTTCAAACAACACTTGATGTGACATGTTAGATCCAGTCATAACGTCTAGGCCGGGTTTGGGGTGTTACAAACAATCATCACCATTTTCATACCATGAACATTTTCACATAATCACCATCAAATACCAATACCACATCAAGCAAAGATCACCATATGGCCAAAACATAATTGCCAATTCATATCAAAACATAGCAACACCTAGAAAATTAACCTTACTTACCATTTCAAATCTCAAACTTATAAATACACACTTGTAACCAAAATACCTATTTACATGCCACTTATAACCTATCCCAAAATTATCAAAAAATTCTATCAAGTTGTTGAACAGATAGTGTGAGCTCTGACTTGATTCCAACCGATCGCGTAATTTCCAATGATCTACAAGGAAACAAACAAAACAGACATAAGCATACAAAATGCTTAGTAAGTTCGTATAGAATATAGAATGACTTACTCAAGTCTAATATAACTTAAGCATTGAACATACAAATTATACAATTAAGAAACATGATACTCTTTGATGGCCTATACAAATCACAAACCCAACAAGGTTAGTTCCTTCATAATAGAAACACAAAACATTCCTATACTTATGAATCATATTCAAGTAAACATACTTAGTACAAATATCATCATTGTTGGAAAAAATCCGGTTTGAAAATAGTTTTCTTGCACAATAGAAATTTAAAAATTAAAAAATCGACCCGGTTTGTGATAATTACAACAATAAACACTTAGACCAAAATTGTACTTGTGTTTTCGGATAAGTGGATCCTTAATGTTTTCCTGTTTTCAACCAAATGATCTTCTCCACTATTCTCGTACTATGAACTGCTTTGAGTGTGGGCTTGAATCAATTGAGTCAAAACACAGAACTAGAAAAAGTTTTCTTTTTTCGGTGCAAATGGAAATTCTCTCTTCTTAAGTGAAACCGTCAAAATTGTTATTCTGGAAAAATATATTTACAAGTTGAGAATAAATTCTCTCTATTTTTCGGTATAATAACAATATCTCAAAAGATGTGTAAATAGCTCTACTAATGCCATCTATTTATAGGAAGAGAAGGTAGAAACGTTTTTGAGTTGTAGTGGTTTATTTCAAATAGAAAAACAACATCCTACTTAGAGTAGGGGAGGGGTGGACATTTTTACCTAGTATTCCTATTAAGGTAGCCGCCCCTTTCATGTCCATGAGGGGTTTTTAGGCCTCTCTCACATTGGATCCAATTACAAATAATTCCTGGCCTTTTTTGACCCAATACTTTGTAATGTGATCCAACTCGATTTAGTTTTTCTGTTTCCCAAAATAAACTTTAATATTTATCTATAAAAGCAATTTTCTCATCCATATTTTACTCCTGGCAAAATTTTGACGATTTTTCCCCTGGTAAAATTTTGATGATTTTGCCCTTTGTAAAATTTAGAGAAAATATGTTCAATATTTCACAACTCAACATGTTCACTATGACCAAATGATTTATTTTCATTTTTGGACTTCAAAACAGTCTAAAAACATAAATTCATTTTTCCATCATTTATTAAGTAATCCTATATAGGATTACAAGTTTCCATTTTCATTTTCATTTCCATTTCCATTTTTAGAAACCTACATTCTTTTCTAGATGGTTCTATTTCTCCATTTCGAAGAAAACCATAACCATTCCTGAATGTTTCCCATTTCTCCTTTTCTGTTTATTATGTTCATTTCTATTCAAATAAGTAATTCATTTCTGGTTTCAACGAGCTAACGGAGGGATCGATTGGACATATGTAATTGAGGCTCAAATGATTTATAATTAAGTTCCCGCTTTTCACCTATTAATTATGAACTCATTTAGTCACGAAGTCATACCAGTATAGTATCGTGACTAGCTCTCCCCGATGACTTAGCATTACGAAAGCAAGTACTCAGTGCTCGTCCAATGACCTTGTCAGAAGTGTTTTACCCTCATAAGATATCTTTGACCTCTTTGGGATAATATTCTTTCTTCTAATATGATCCTATTTTATCTATGGTAACCATTACATCTTCCTTCATGAAAAGTCAATCACTATCAAATAGTGGTCAAGTCATCCATCACAAAGACGGACGACCCGTGGCCATGTTTACTTTTCATAAACCATGTAACGCCAATAAGAGGATATCATTTACCCATATTTTGGACTATGAATCCCACTATTTTGAATGACGCTACATATTATAGGTCATACACCCAATGCACCAACTTTCTGTTCCTTATCTATTTGAACTTAGCCTTTTACTTACATCAAAGTGCACGAGTCACACATACATAGTCTGTTACTATGAACGCCACAAGTGAATAAATCCATAAACGGATTTAGGATCTATTCTTCTTGGGTCTTGTTCGATATACTGTCAGTACAGTCAATCACATCTATGTCTCTATCTTCTAGGAGTCATTCGCTCTAGTGCCCAAGACAAGGCATCTCCCTAATTGGACTTGATAGATGAAATATTATTATTTCAATCGGTTTTCTCATTTTCGATTTTACTAAGGACATGTTTTGCTTCGTCCACTAATACAAGTTGTTTTTCTGTACCACGATCTGACCACGTAATACCGCTTAGTATTAGTTAAACATTCATCGAGTCCGGATATAGGGTATTCCTACATACAGTACTTAACAAAATCCAAATTGTAGACAAACACTCCTTATTAAAAACATTCATCTTATTATTTTAAATAACATATTTCATATATAAGGATAAAGAAGAATACTAAAATAAAATGTTACATTGAACCTTCCACTAAAAATTTTACAATACAACATTTATTAAAGACAAACTCTTAGGGCGTAATCTCAAAATACATTACTTTTCCACTATATGTATAATAACCCACTTCGTTGCCGCCTTGGTACACTCCTGGCATCATCCCTCCTGGCGTATCCTCTTCCCAAATGCCTGAAAACAATAACAAACCTTATAAGTTTAAGAGAACTTTGTGAGCTTTTTTACAAAATACCCTGGTGGATACTTAATATTCTTGTAAGAACATCTGTGCGCCAACCATCCTTATGAACCATTTATTTTGAGTGGATACTACTATAGTTTTGGTATACACTTACACTTATCTCAAAATAGTTCATATATATTTATCACAGAAGAATACCTACACATTTGGTGAATACTTACACAGATCTGAATATCACCAAACTACTAACCAAATCATACTTTGATTCAATACCGCACAACTCATACTGATAATGTACTACATAAACCATTCAGATGAATTCCACACCACCTTATCTCAGAACCCCATATACTCAGGATAATAATAATAACTTAGATTCCGAATGATTTCAAAAAAAGACATAGTACAACTCAGATATGGTGGATTTTAGATAACTCGAATTCAACACTCACATAATACAAATGAACTAATATTAACAATTTCTTAAATCTCTCATAACTATGAATACACTCATACTCAATATTAACATATCATTATGGCAGATACCATTCTTAACATATAGATACACATTTCTTTTCAAGAAAACCCCTTAAAACTTATTCAATTATATCACAGATCTTGTTAAACCCTTAACATTAGAAATATCATAACCTTATCTTGGCAATACTTAATATAGAAATATCAGTATTTATCCATAATTTAAATGAGCATATTTTATCAAACAATCTTGGCAGAACATGCCACAAAGGGCCAAACAGAATACGCCACAATGGTAACTTACAGAATCATGTGCTTATTGTCCCAGCGAACTCTTACAGAAGGTGTCATAGGTTTTTCTCTCATGAACTTATAGATAATTTCATGTATCGTGATTTGCCATTTCAATGCATACGCTATTGAAGGCTACACTATAAACATTCAAACATATCTTTCCATAGTTCTCAGCCACATAGACTTACACACACATTCATGTATCGTGATCTGCCAATTTGATTTACACATTATCGAAGACTACACCATGAACATACGTACAAACATATCATGCCATGGGTTATAACCGCATAGTATTATACTCATTCATGTATTGTGATCTGCCATTCAAATCTACATTTTACTGGAGGCTACACCATGAATGTTTGCAAATCATATTAAGCTACCATGGGTTTCTACCTCATGGTCTTACACTTATTTTCATAATGTGATATGCCAATCTGGTTAGCAATATAACTGCCTTAACAAAGGCTTCACGATGGGACATTTCTTTTTACTTACTTACCCAACTGTGATAGCATTCCTAACTGAATTGTACTTTTTGTGTCACAAACTTTACCTGTACTCTTACCAATCATCATGCTCCTCAATAGAACCTTATACATATTATCATAACACCGATTTTCTCTTTATTGTGTTCATATGTTTACCCATTACTACATATATCATCATCTTTTACATATAAATACTTTTACTTAAAAAATTTTACACAAAAGAGTCAGGGTAGAGACTCACCTGATTCACACCTACTGCAGTTCTAAGCTCCAAACTTTAACATCCTTCTCGAACCAACAAAAACAATTGCTTAGAGAACATAAAATTCACTGTTACAATTCTTATACATATAGTTTTACTTATCATTTCGATTGCTGACAACCTTATGTAAAACCTTACTCTTACAACTTGCTATTCAAATACCCTATATAGACTTACTCAATCATAACTTAACATGCAAAGCTATAATACTTACCCGGAGATGGAATAACCACTCATTATCAAAGAACTATAGCTTCTAGATTAACGAGGAAGTGATGAAATTAGACTTAAGAAAAAGAATTAGAGAGTACTATTAAAGGAAAAAGAAGAAAAAGAACCTCTTTTAGAACCCTTCTCACACATATAAATATGACCCATCTTCCTTCGTGGAACTTAACAAGTGGCACACATTTCAAGAACTTGTCCTTTTTAATGGCCTACAAATTCTGAGCGAGAATGAGTTCCTTGTATTTATGATTATCAGACCAGGCCATCCACTTGGTTTACAACCAAGTTACCTTACAACCTAACTAGCATAGTACTCCATACAAACAAGGTGCGCTATACCTTTGACACTAACTCATATCATAATTACCCTTTTTTGCTTTACAAAGTCTTTCCTCTTAAATAGCATAATATACTGAATAGAACCTTTACTTGCTTTTATGGCAGTTACCATACGCCTACACGTATACGCCTTAATAAGCAATTGGGTGGATTACACTTTGCTTGTTAGATTATTTAGCTACTATACGCCCAAATCTTAGACTCACCAGACTTGGAGTGTGACATACCCAAATTAGGTATCGCTTAACCAAACACAATTATCGCTATATCCCTTGTTTTTAGAACATTCAAAATCCATTATGTCTAAGGTATCGCGATACAGAGGGTTGTGTACCGCGATACCACTGTATAGAACCAAAAATTTTTACTTTTAAAATTTCAGGGGTACCATGATACCAAAGGCTCGATATCGCGATACCCAGAAAAATTTTGGCCCCCAATTGAAATTGTTCGAGAAATCGCGATATCTTTTCTTGGTTATCGCGATTTCATTAAATAAACCCCAAAGTACTTACAAACTTGTCAAATCTTCTATCAAATCTCAAAAATCTGACCTACCAAGTTCAAAATGAAACCAACATAATTTAAAATCCTAATCTAAATGCAGAAAGTATGTGGAATCCATGCTCAATAATCCAAATATTCATAAATTTTTGTTAAATTGCCACAATTGATAAGTAAAAAATTTCTCCCGGGGTGATACGTAACTCCCCCATAGTGATGCTTGCACAAGGACCCTAGCACCAACACATGTCTCTTTTTCTACAACCCGATGAGTGACTTATTGATTGTCTCTTTACAATGCCTCGTCTTCTTACTCAAATGCCTCACATCCTCGGTCTCGAACCTACAAATATACACCACTTCAAGTATTTCACATTGTTATTTATATGATCGGACACTACCTGAACGGCTTGACACTCTAGCTCACTATTAAGAGACAGTTCCTTCACCTTCAGTTCGGGTTCCACCACCTAATGGTCTCTACCTCTCCACTGACTTCCATCATCATCTCTCATTTTCTCACATCTATGGTGGCCTTAGAGGTAGCTAGAAATGGTCTCCTTAGTAGAATTGGTATCACTAAATCTTCCTCAAATTTAAAAACTATGAAGTCAACCTATAAGATGAATTGTCAAACTTTCACTAAAATGTTCTCCAAAACTCCCATTGGGTGAACTAGGGACTTATCGACTAGTTGGAGGGTTATCGAAGTTTCCCTAAGGTCGCCTAGACCTAGCCTACGATAGATGGACAAGGGCATTAAATTTATGCTCTAAGATCGCAAAATGCCCTGCCAAAATTTACACCTCAAATTTCTATAGGAATGGTTAAACTACCGGGGTCCTTGAGTTTTGGCGGGACTCTTCTAGACACGACAACACTACACTTGGCATTTAGAATGAATCACTCTTCTCTCCCTGTCTTCTTTCTCCTAGACATCACTTATCTAGGGAACTTGGCATATTTCAGCACTTTTTTTAGGACCTCAAGCAATTGGAGGTTGACATTCAAAGCCTTAAACATCTTACAGAAGTCTAGAAACTCCTCATTGTTTCACTTTTTCTTCTCTTCTAGTATACTTGGAAAGGGTATGTGTGTTGGATTTGGTTGTGGTATTGGAATAGTTGGGCTCGCGCTCGAGTCCTTCCTTCTCTTTCACCCCATCTCCAACACTAGAAGTGCAGGTGCTCTCATCCTTTTCACTCACTTCCTTCTCTCCACTAATTGGTCAGATAGGTTCCTTAACTGCAACCCCAGATCTAAGAGTAATTACATTGGCATGTTTTTTCGTTCCCTTTTTTGAGTTTAGCTGGGTATTACTAGGTATGCTAGAGGCTAAATTGTTTTGCAACAATTGCAAAACTTGGTCTAGTTGACCACGAATTTAACACACATCGACTTGCACCACATGCAAACCTTCCTTTACCTTGCTTACCCTAATCGACAATAGAGGGTTGCTACTATAAACGGGTTTTGTTTCTTGCTCTAGGGGTGCCCCAAATGTTGTGCATTGGGTCTAGGAGGATTAAATTATTGGGCTCATTGATTGTAAGGACCTCCTTGGTTCCCTCCCCACCTAAGGTTTGGATGGTCACGCCATCCCAGGTTATAGGTTTTGGGGTATGGATTATATATTCTATTCCTTACATAGTTGGCCTCCATTTTGTTACTCTAATTAGTATTTCTCTACATAACGCTTTCTCCATCATGGCTTGCATTAGAATGGGTTAGAAGGGGCTGATTTTGAACTTGCACATTGGCTAAACTCATCTCTAATTGATTAAGCCTTTCGAGGACTTGTTTATACTTGTCATCGCTATTGATCACATTCATGGTCGGTTGTTTGGCTCTATAAGTGAACTGCTTAGCTATGTGAACGCATTCATTGTCATGTCCTCGATAAGTTGGCAAACCTCGGCATAAGTCTTTGACATGAACGCCACCGCGGACGCTCCGTCAAAACTTGAGCGCAAATTTCCATCCAACCCATTATGAAAAACTTGAAGATGTAACCTGTAGCTCCCCTAACCCCTATCCGTGGCCAGAATAGGGGTACGAGTATTACCGGTCACTCACTTCATAATATATACATATCTCATACATTTAGACATTCAAACACAGTCATATTATCCCTAACGAGGCTCTACGAGGCCTTCAAACATGCTTAGAAATGGTTCGGGACTAAACCGAACATATACAACAATTTCTAAAACTTTGAATAATTTTTACATTTTCAAACGTCACACGCCCGTGTGGACAGGCCGTGTGCCTCCAGACACGTCCGTGTCACAGATCGTGTGCAAACAGGGCATACATACTGACTTGGTCACACGGCCAGTCACACACCCGTGTGTCCAGATAGTGTGCCTATTCGAAATGGCCACACACGCCCATGTACCAAGACTGTGTGCCACATATGGCCACCAGACACGCCCGTGTGTCTAGGCCGTATAACTCACTCACTTATTTTATTAAATCAGTCGGGGTCACACGGTTGAGTCACACGCCCGTGTGCTCAGGCCGTGTGGTACGAAATTAGGCTTGATTTAAGCCATATTTCTCACCCTCCTCATGCATACCTAAACCACATCATTTTGTACCATTTCAATACCATTTGCTTAACCAAGAACATCCCAAATACATAAGCTACAATCATCAATATAACCTATTTCATTTGTACAATATTTCTCAATTCAAACATCAATCCATACCTCAAAAATGAACCAATTCATCAACTTAATTTTATGCATTTCTTAAGAAAATACTCATCATCTATCAAATGATCATATGAATAACTTGAACCATTATTAAAATGGCCATATTCACTTAAATCATATCAAGCCAATCTTATAACAATTCTAAGCTATTTAGCCAATATCAAGTTTATCAAAATATACTAAATTCCACAACCACATTCATAATCAACCATCTTAAATGACCAAATAATTTCAACCATAATATCAAATACCATAGCCTATATATGCCATATAACCAAGTCATAAAGGGTATAAATACTGAAATCATTAGCCAGATAGTGTGATGCAATCTCCGTTGACTTCCAACTCGAGCGAACATCCGAAAATCTATAAACATAAGAAACACACAGAGTAAGCTTTGAAAACTTAGTAAGCTCGTATCTTAATAATCTTAACATAACAAATAATTTCAATTCAATATCTTAAGCATAATAGACTATCACACACAACCTTTCAAAATTATATAACATGTTCTCATATCGAATTATCATCATTCAATATTATACTACATAACTAGCTAACTGTAGCTTTCACAAGCTTATTCAATTCAATTCTCATATATCATTTAATTCACATTTTCATATAGCCAAATGAGCATATTATGGAAAATAACACATTCAATTATATATCTTTCTCATATAAATCTCATATCATCATTTATACTCAAATTCACCTTTCATTCATATAGTATCTGATAATTTCACATATGCAACATTATAAATCACATCTTATACATTTGTTCATATTTCCTTTGCACATATTCACATTTCATGTCCATATACATCACATAACATTCTTTGCAGATATACTTACATTTCAGTTCCAAACATGGTATACTTTTCAACGTACCTGAATCGGAATGTCATTCACTTAATCACTTGCTTCTCGAAATGCCCGTTGAACTGTTCGGAATCAATAAGGATAATCGGTTAGCTCGAAAAGCTCGTACAATGCCAACGTCCCAGACATGGTCTTACATGTAATCGAATATCGATGCCACTGTCCCAGACAGGGTCTTACACGAATCAAATACGATGCCAATGTCCCAGACATGGTCTTACACGTAAAAGCAAGTCGATGCCAAAGTCCATACGTGGTCTTACACGAAAACACATATCGGAATACTATGTCATGACATATGTATCCTACCTATTCCTATGGTTCGTACGGGGCTTTCAGATGTCAGCACGTTGTCGATTCTTTCTTGTATTCATATATTCTGCTTCTCAAACAATTTAATATCATAATAACATATATAACTTATTCAAATTACATATATATTTACATTACCATTCGGAATTAAATTCAATCACACAAATAATATGCATTTATAACATAATTTCATAACGTTTATTAAAATACGAACTTAGCTCGTTCGTAGTAATGACAAAATAAGTCGATTAATTCGATATTTTAACTTTCCCTCGATCTAGATCCGAATTTCACTTTTGCCAATTTAATTAATATCAAAATTAACTTATTTAATCATTAATTCATTCAATTAAACACAATTTACACATTTTGACAAAATTACACTTTTGCCTCTATTATTCCATATTTTTGCAGTTTGTCCTTATCACATAGAATCACAATTTCATGAAATTAAACACAAACCCAAGCTAGCCGAATTTTCCATATATTACTCTCAACCCCTATTTCAATTTATTTCACATTTCAACCCCTCAATTTACACTTTTCACAATTTAATCCTTATTTGACATTTTTACCAAAAATCACTTAACAAAACATATTAATCTACCAACAATTATTCATTTTCCATCATCAACACTCAAAAACATCAAGCTATCATCAATGGCAACTCACAAATTCATCAAAAAATTTAGAAATTAGGGTACGGGCTAGCTAGAACACGAAGCAACGATCACAAAAACATAAAAATCATCAAAAACTGAGCTCGAAACATACCTTAATTAAAAAAAAAACAAGGGCCGGACCCTATTATGCTTCCATGGCTGTTTCTTTTATCTATATTCGGTGGAAGATGAAGGAAAAATAACATGATTTTGGCTTTTATTTTATTTATTATTAACTTTAATTACCTTTTTACCTTTTTACCTTTAAAAACATTAATAATTACACAAGTGCCCCTCCACTAACATCCACTATCTCATAAATGGGCTATTTGCCACATAAGGACCTTCACTTTTAAGTCTATAGCTATTTGGCACCTTTAGCTTATAGAACCCAACTTTTACGCTTTACGCGATTTAGTCCTTTTTACCGAATTAACCACTTAAACGATAAAATTTCTTTACAAAAATTTCACAGAACTCTAATGTCATGCTATAAATATTAAAATAATAATAAAATAAAATTTTCAATGTCAGATTGTGGTCCCAAAACCATTGTTCTGATTAACCCTAAAAACGGGCTGTTACACAACCAATATTGCAATCCATGATATGGACACTTACATAGCGTGAGATTTGATAAACCGTAAAAGTAACATATTTTAGGCCCACATTTAGCATGCTTTTGGATGATTTAAGCTGAATTACGTAATTTGGTACTCTTAGTCCTTTGTTTTCATGTTTTATACTCAAGAGATCACCCAATGACGAAAAGAACGGAAAACGGGCCTAAAACGAAGTAAATGGGCCATATCACGAAATCTACATGGCCTGGGCCCAAGATTACACGCCGTGCCCCATTCAACAGGTTTGAACTCGGCCTGGCCATGACTTACACGGGCGTGTGCCATGGGCGTGTCCCTGTCGCAGGAAAGAAGAGTTTCACTCGGATTTAGATACTTAGGGGCAAAGAAACATATTCAAAAGCCTATATAAACACCCTAAGTATGACCAGAAGGGGGGAACCCAATGCTTTAGTCATGGGGCGTCCAGCTAGGCCAAAGAGGGCAGATTTGTGGAGATTTACTCGAAGAGAGCCAGTTGATCCATCTCAAGAAGCCAGAATCATACTCAAGATGGAAGATCTCTCCTTCAATTCCTTCAGGGGGTTTTAGGGATTTCTTATGTTTTGTTTTATCTTTCCTTTTGAGATGTTTTCTTTTATTGTTATGAACTAAACCCTCAAATACCTGAGGGGGATGAAACCTAAGATGAATCTTGTTATCGTTTGCTGAACTATATGATAAATATTTGACTTGTTCTTAATTATGTGTTCTTAATTCTTATTTTGATATTTCCGAGATATTAATTCAAGTATGATGTGCTTAGGTAGAGGAGCAAAAGTCCCTGCCTAAGAGTAGATCTAGCATCATTAAGCAGAGTTGATTGTGCGCCTAGAGATAGGGTGACGAGATTTTACCGGATTAGGGTGAAACCTAATATGGGAGTCCATAGATCGAGTTAATGTGATTCTAGGGGTTTTATTTAGAAAGAGATTTCAATTAATCAACCTAGGGTTAGACGTTAGTCGCCTCGAGAGAGGGATTAATATAACTTAGGGAATCTTACGGATCAAGTCAAATGAATAAATCGTCTGGTTCAGAGTTAGATAACAAGTGAAGTCTAGGTGGATTCTTCGTTAGGTGTCGTTTTAATCAACTGGTTTTTCCTCAAGTTATTTTCCCAAATTCAATCTTCTTTGTCTTAAAGTCTTTAGTTTAGTTGTTAATTAATTTTAGATTAGATAAACAAATCATTTAATTCTTAGGCTAAATAATAAAAAGAGAGTTAGTATTAGTACTTTTGGTTCCTTTGGGTTTGACATTCCGGTCTTGCCTTAACTATACTACTGTTCGATAGGTACGCTTGCCTCAAATCGTAGTCATAGTTAGTTTCTAGGTTTGGTCATTCTTTTTATAAATTTTTAAGACTTTGACATTGCATACAAAAACGATCAAGATTAAAGTGCTCCCAAGGCTCCTATAGCGACTCTCCTTCCAATTTCCTAAAATTCATAATATTCATACGAAGTTTCATTGTTTTGCTCAGGGGAAAATATTTTACCAAGAAGTTGCTTGCTAGCTTATCTGAAGTGTTATGGAGTCTATTGGCCGTGAATTTAACCAAATAAATGTATCATCAGTAAGAGAGAAAGGGAATAACTGAAGACGGATAATGTTATCAGATACCCCATTTTATACAAAGGTATCACAAATGGTTAGAAATCGCTTAAGATGTTTGTTCAGACCCTCATTCATTGAACCTCAAAATTGAAGGTTCGCTTTTATCATTTAGATCATTTCTGGCTTGATTTTGAATGCTACCTTGAACAACATCAAGATTGGGCATTGCATAGTCGCGTAAGGTGCGTTGCTCCATGGGTGGGTTTGGTGGTGGTTGAATTTTGACTCATGGATCTTCGATGGGCTGATACCTTCGTAGAGGTTGAACATCCCTTGGGTGTTGCGCCCTCCTACCTGTGTGACGATATGTTCCAGTTCCTGCTTAAATGGTAAGACACCATTACCTGTCCAAGTCATACAACACCTCCTACAAGCACAAGAGAGTAAAGTAAATTAACTAAAATTTACAAAAGAAATATAGACAAATAAAAACAAAATTGTGTCTACAACTTCAACTTTATTCGATTATCTCCCTAAGTGCACGCAACAAAAATAAAAATAGTTCAATCAAACACCGATTCCCTGACAATGACGCCAAAAACTTGACTACCTCTCTTCTGATTGATGGGAGAGAGATAAGAATCAACACTCAGGAATTTAAAATAAGATATAAAAATCACAGCTTTTTTGCAAGTGTGACAGGTCAATTGTAATATTTGTAGTGTTAAAATGGAACATTAGAGTATTTAAAGGACCAAACCCGTGAGAATCGTGGATTGAATCAATTTCTAAATGTCAAGCATGTAAAATAAAGAGTCTAACCAACTTGTCGTAAATAGCTAAATTATGGCAAATTATAAAATTGAGAGAAATTAATCTACTTTACTATCTAGCTAAATGAGACTAAATTGTTAAACATGCAAAGTTACGAAATTAACAATTAAATAAAAATCAGTTGTTGGTTGACATTGATGTGGTTTACTAATCCTTGAATTAGAGATCCAAATTTCTAAACTCTCAAAATGGCTCTATTTTACCTTGCGGTTTCCACTGTACCAAGTTAGACAAAATAATCCAGATTATATCTCGATCCCACCGGTTAAACCGAGACTAATGAATTGGTGCCCAACAAGATCTCTTCTCGATCTCACTTGCCTTAATGTTCCCTTAAGGTCGTCAATCCAAAGTTTTTAAGTTCATTCAAATTAGTCCAATTTATTACAATTTTTTTTCTTCATCCAAAAATCAATTCACCACATCTCCATCAAACAACCCCCTTAAAGGTCTAGTTATTCATACTGGAAATACAGCTAGCAACCATGGAAATGAAAAGAAAAGAAGCCAATTAAGTAAAGCTTTAGAAAAATATAAGAGTTGATATTTTTATACAAGAAAATGTAAAATACATGTAAAGAAAAGCATTCAACAAGAAAATCTATAGTAATTAACATAAAAGAAGCAAATTTAACAACTACAAAGTAAAAGAAACTGAAATACATTAAACTAAATCTGAATATGTCTTACAACCAATGTACAGGGACTAAAGATGCAAATAAACCTAAGCTACAATCATAGCTAACTTAACTAGCCCTAAATACAACTAAAACAAAAAAGAAGCTAGGAAATGTAAAATCTATAGGTAATGAAATGAAAAAAAAAACCCCTAGAAGAAGGAGAAGAAAAGCTAAAAGAAAACCTACAGAAAACTCAGCCTAAACTAAGGTAATGTGGCATTTTTCTCTCTTAGCCAAATTTTGGCTGATATAGCAGCTATTCTCACCCATTTTGTGTGCCCAAAATACCTTTGAACATACCTTCACTGATTGGTGCTTCGGGTGGACAAAGACTACCCTTTTTGTCTATGTCTCTTCACGATATCAATATTGTGATATTAAAGAAAAGGATATCACGATACCTTGGAAATTTTTGAACTTGGGGGTGTTCTTGGAGGGTGGATATCACGATACCCAAAAGTAGATATAATGATACAACTGAAGGGTGGTCTCCAATCTTCGAGTCTGTTGGGGGTTTCACGATTCCAAGGTTTGGATATTACAATAACCTTTCCTTTGGTGTCGTTCTTGCTCATTTTTAACCTCCAACACGTCCCTATGTCACTCAACCACACGTAAGGGCTCCTAATGGCACTATTTGCCAAATTGGGTCTCAAAATAAGGAAAAACAAGGCATTTACAATTAACTGAAAATAAAAAAATTATGTAAAACTATGGAAAAAGACTGTTTTGCTTGAAAATAAGCCCCTCAAGTATACCAGGAAAGCCTAATTTGCCATATCCTAAATTCTATGTTCTGTCAACCCAAGAACCCATGCATCGGTTCAAACATTAATTTTGGATCTAATTCCCACCTACCAATATAAGCCCACTTATAGTAAGCCCATTGCAATCCACATGCTTTTCCAAGTATAAGATGGGTAAAAACGTAAATTCTAAATCAGAAAATCAATATTTGGGTAATGTTTCACCTTTAGAGATAGTGCTAATAAGGAATTTTGATTTATCATCAGTCACGAACCTTGCTTTGCGAGAATAGCAATGTCAAATTTTACGAAATTCCTAAATTCCATATCGCCATTCTCCTTGAGCTCACACATTTTCAACCAATCACACCAATGAATACCCAGCTTTCCCTCATATTTTTGCCACAAAAAATGACCAATAATATACTCAAACTCTGAACAAAGCGAAACTAATAATAAGAAACATAACATTGTGAAGCTAGGAATTTCCTGTAAAATGCTTTAATAAAAACCTTATTTCCCTTGAGAAAGGGGCCTAATGCACCAATTATTATTACAAATACTCATACGATCCTTCAAAACCTGAAAACCTTTCCTTTTATTTTGACCCAACATATTGAGGAGCCCAAATATTACTCCGAATTTGAAGAAAAACGAACCTCCAAACATTCTGAAATTCTTCCCCTGATCTCCTATTGGACATTAGAGCTATAAAAAAACTACCGACTTATCTAAATTAACACGTTTCTTGAAAGAGCTCTCATATTACCTTGGAATATGCTTCAAAACCAAAGCTCCACTTTCTGTGGCCTATCTCATGAAGGAAAACAGTCCTTTGCTACAAATTAGAAAAATATAAGGACTAAAGGGATCCCCCTGTCGAAGTCCCCTTCTCGGTGAAATAATCCCTCCCACTTCACCATTTAACATGACAGAGTAAGAAATCATGCTAAGATAATGTAAAATAAAATCCACCCAATATCTTGAAAACCTTATTTTTAGCATCATCTGCCTTAGGAAAGCCTATTCCACTCTATCATATGCCTTGCTCATATCAAGTTTAAGGGCAAAGTACCCCCTCTTACTAATACTTTTATACTTGTATACGTTCAGAATCTCATAAGTTAGAAGTATATTGTCCGTAATTAATCTCTTCAAAATAAAAGCACTCTGCGCCTCATCGATACAAGAATTCAGCACTTTTTAAAATCGACTTGCCACTGTTTTTGAGATAATTTTGTATAGGAACAAGTATAGATTGATGGGTTTAAAATGCTACAAACTAGTAAGGTTTTTAATTTTTGGGATAAGAACAGTATGCGTTAAATTTATATCCACTAAAGAAGTACCTCCATTAAGAACATCAAGGAAAAAAGACCCAACATCTTTCCTATAATGTGCCAATATTTTTGAAAAAATATGGTTGGTAAACCATCAAGGCCCAAAGCTTTCATTGGTGCCATGTCTTTTAGCATAGAATAAATTTCCTCCCATTCATATCTTGTTGTAAGGAAATTGTTCATCTCATCTGTAATGCACCAATGCACTCATTCCAATATATGGTCAGAATTACTAGCACCTTGCAAAGAAAACATATCAGAAAAATATTCACTTTCAATAGCCTTCATTTCATTGTTGTCTATAGTAATCTGTCCATCTCCCTTTTTAGCCCTTTAATTCTATTTGTACACCTTCGTTGAGACGCAAGCCTGTAACACCCCAAACCCGGCCTAAACGTTACGACTGGATCTGGTATGTCACATGAAAAGGTTGTTTTAAAGAAACTTAATGACTGTTTAAAAATCCCGAGTTTTAATGTTTATAAGTTGAAAACCATTTGCTAGTGTTATGGGAAAAAGATTGTTTACAATTTTAGAAAAAAAACTGCGTATTAAGCCTTTCATAAAATATAATAATCGCAATAAATCACAACCCAAATCATAAAATCCCAGAGGCCTTATTACATAACAAAATCCCCAATTAAAAATAAAATTTAAATAAGGAAAATGAATTTACGAAAGAAGTACTGCATGGCCACCTCGAAGTCCACCTCGGCTCCAAATTTGCAACTAGGGATTACCTGAAACATTTAAAAAGAGGGGGTGAGTTTACGAAAACTCAGTGTGCAATTCCCCTTACAACGATAACTGGGGCTAAGCCCACAGAACTATATTGGGCCTTATCCCTAATGTCATGGCATATCAATAATAAGTGCAATGCAACCCAACCGAACCTAAGGGTCCATCCTCTACACTCCGCTCTATATATCCATCCTCAACAAACCTGTGGGGATTTCTACAATCAACCCTCCATCCTTTACACTCCTCTTTGGCACCCATGCTGACAGTCACGTTGCTCAAAGTTGATATTATGTGGTCTAGCCATCGATAAATATGTGACCAAGTCACCGATATATAATAAGGCACCGAGCCATTGAAATAGTGTGACAGAGTCACCGATAAACACTTCCCCTTTCAGCAATATCATATCCCAATCCCATGCAACATGTCATGACATAATAATTCGTGTATGCGGCATGTCATGTATGCAAAACATATATCAAATATAACGTATGAAATGAATTACCATCATAATCAAATAACAAGTTGCAACATAACCATGCTAGTAAACCTTTAAGGGTATAACCGTAATTTTACCTACCAACGATGTTTTCGTAATTTACCTTCTAGGGGTACTTTGGTAATTTACCCTACCGAGGGTATTTCAGTAATTTTGCACCTGCAATGGCCTCTCCGAAGGCCCAATGTCGCCCCGAGCGACTCGGTTATCATTTCCGGTCATTACCAGACTATTGGACCTAAAACCCGATTTCGGCCCATACTCTCGTGAGGCCCACCTAGCACAAATCTAGCCACGTATATAAGATTCACCTAGTCTAGTCCATTCTATACTACACAATCATACAATTTACTCATATGGGCCTATGAGCCCATTGGGCCCACTTTGGCCCATCGCGGCCCAAGCAGCCCCAACCCACAAGAATACTACTGATTGACCTCAACTATCGCGTCGAAGCCCCCACACGTACGCTCGCACGCTCGTGTGGCTACTATCACCGAATGACCGGTATTTCGGCATTTGTCGCTCTACAGCTAGAGTAGAGAGAATACACACCTGATAGGAATTTGGTGCTAATCCGCGCTCCGACCACTCCTGAGCCCAAATGCCCTCCAAGGTATCCTTCCTCCTATCATAGAATGCTCCATATATAGCTAGCTTTTCACCTTCCTTCTTTGTATCTTTCCGATGTGGGATCCCTTCGATAGCAGAGTTGAAATCCAACTCAAACTCTTGCCGTCCAATTCGCAAAATAAATACTCCCTTACTTTTCATGAGATTCGAACCCAGGCTCTCCCATCAGCCAATTTACGCCACTTGCCACTAAGCCACAAGCTCCTCTTGTGTCTTAAAACATGCGCAACTAAATATAAATCTATAGCCAAATTCTAAGGTCCATGTAAAAAGAAAACAAAAATGCAAGAGCCAAGACTTGAACCTTGGACCTCCTTCCTCCCTTATGGCGTCATCTCCTTGCCTCTTATGTGGCGTCACTTTGCCACTACACCACACACTCCACTTGTGTCATTTTTCTCCGCATTTTATTCTTAAAGCCTACCTACTAACTCCTAGGGTTTTTTCCACCTAAAACCAAAATTCCCTAAAGCCAAAGTTTGATCCCGGGACTTCATAGAAGCCCCCTAACCTTCCAAAATCACTCACCTAATAGGTCCAACTTGCACTAAAGCCATTCTCTTGTTCTCCAACAATTTTAAACGCTACTGCTCCCAAGGCCCATTGGGCCCAATTCTACTAGGCCCAAATTTAGGATGTTACAAATCTATGGAAAAACTCGTGCTCCCATCACCAATTTTCATCCAATTTGTCTATGCCCTTTGCTCTCGATAGCGTTTTTCCTTATCAATTTCTAATTTCAACTCCAATTTAGCACCCAGTATTTCTGAAAGGTTTCCCTCATCTTTGTCACCTTTATTAAGGATGAAATACAACCACGTAGCCTTCTTGTGTTGCCCTCATTTCTTTTCCTTAACAGCTCAATCCATTTCTTCAATCCCATGCTG
Organism: Gossypium bickii; assembly: GCA_025503065.1. NCBI lineage: Eukaryota > Viridiplantae > Streptophyta > Magnoliopsida > Malvales > Malvaceae > Gossypium > Gossypium bickii. The sequence goes on from CP106717.1 coordinate 24,322,069, forward strand.
TAACAACCCTATTTTTCAGTGGAAGCAGAAATAGTGGTTCGAGACCACAACTCTAATGAGTCAGTTCGTAAAATATTAATTATTTAATATTTATGAAGTCATAATTATCGTATTAAATTCTGGTTAAGAAATTTTATCGTTTAGATAGTTAATTGATTTAAAATGATTAAATTGTAAAAAAAGTAAAGTTTAGTGGCAATAGATTTAAAATAGTAAATGAACCAAAATGATGATTAAACCATGGTCAAAAAGTCCAAGCGGTGGTGGACATGATTAACCCAATAGCGTTTGGGTTATTTTCTTATTAAGTCTTAATTAGTTTAGGGTTAAATTGAAACTAAGCCTATTTTGCTAATTTTAAAATAATTGAAGGAATAATTGTGCAATTAAACCCTCCTGAAATGGTAATTATACCTAGGTAATTATAGTGGACATTTATGGACATGTTTTAGTAAATTATTAAGTTGAAATTAAAATGTTACAATGGTAATTAGTAAAATAATAAGTATAAACAAAATCTTCTTCTTACAAAAATCGAAAACACCATTGTTGAGGGAGAGTAAGCTTCAACCTAGCTAGGGTTTTCTATTAGGTATGTGTTTCATACCCGTTTTTAGTGATTTTTATGTTTTTGAGTTCGTATTAGTTTACTCTAGCTAACATGAGGACTAATTTGTAAAAATACTAAATGTTATGACTGTGCCATTGATGAGTTTAGTATATTCTTGAAGCTTTGTTGTAGATTATTAAGTTTGGTTGTTAGATAAGAATATTTTGTAAAGTAGTTTTTTTGATGATTTTGATGTTTAAGCATTAAATTATTAAAGTGATAAAATTACAAGGACCTTATATGAAATAATTGCAATTATGGACTGTAGTGAGGCCCTTGGATATTCAGTTAAGCTTTGATTTGAATAAAAATAGTTAAATTGCATGTTTTGAGCTTAGGGGCTAAATTGCATAAAAGTAAAATATTGAGGGTAATTTGGTAAAAATGCCAAAAGGAATTAATTGCATAAAATTAGTTGGTTTAGCTGTTGGAATTAGTTAATTGAATGAAGTTATTCATTTAGATCAAGAACGAGATGAAAATCACAGGAAAGAGAAGATTACGTAATAGTCCCTATACCTTGTCGTGCTGCAGTTTAGTAAGGTAAGTTTGATCAATTTAATTCTAATATATTTTTAAATGCATATTAGATGAAATTAAATTGTTGAATATTGATTAATACAAATGATGTCTTTTAAATGAGAACTGATGGAATGAAACGATAACACTATTTTCTGTTTTTAAATCCTGAGCCTGACAAACATAGGATAGAGTACGATTGGCATGCCAATAGGTTATTTTGCGTGTGGTATGGGATTGATATGAGATGTGACGATGATTTCTAAATATCCTCTGTTCACAGAATATACCAAAGTCCTACTTTTATTGTTGGCTATCGAGTTATATCACAGTGTTTCTGGTGTGTTACGGGGGCATATGTTGGCCTACGGGCTAGGCTCTTAGTGCTAAGGTGTGTTATCGATTAGATTGGCTCGCAAGAGCGTCTGGTGTGTTCTGCTAGGTTAATCGTGTACTCGTATACATACATTGTTCATCAGGCATTGTATACTGATCTCTGAATATTATTGAAATGTAGAGAATTGATTTGTACTAATGTTAGACATTACTCACTTGTGTGAGCTGTGATCTACAGGAACTCGTTTAATAACCTTGTTATTTAAGTTATTATTTTTAATTCGGTAAGCTTTATTTTTTAAACGATGAACTTACGAAGTTTTATGTAAGCTTACTCAAGTCCTATCTCTTTCTTTTTAGATTACGTTTTGTGGAAGTTGGGAGATCGAATCAACATGAAGAATCACACTATTTGAGGATCCTTTTGGTAGATTTTGTATATATCTTGGCTTGTATGGCATGTAATAGGAGTTAAAGTAGTATGTAGTAATGCATAATGGTTTCTGTTATATAACTTGAATTGCCTATGCTTTGGTTGTGTTTTATAGCTTTTGAAGCATGTATGTATGGTATCAACCTAGGCACAAGTGATATGGATGTGTGAATCAACCGGTAAGTTTGTTAACTTATATGTGTGCTAGATGTGGTCCAGTGTGATAGCATGGAAGTTTAGCCAAGGTAATGAATTGTTAGTTGGTTGAGATGTGGTGTCAATGAGGGCACATTAATTATTTTCTTTGTGGTAAGGTGACTTTTTGGCAAGAATTGAAATTGTTAAGATAAGATTTTTACCACTATTAGGATAAGTATCGATACTTTGACATTTGGTATCGATACTCGACCAAATGAACAGTAACCAAACAAAACCGAATCCCAAAATGGTATCGATTTTTCAGTAGAGTATCGATACCTTTCATAAAATATTGATACCATTAACTAATTATTGATACCATTGCTTTTCAAAGAAAACATAATTGAATTTGGTATCGGTTTTTTCTAAAAATGTATCGATTAGGCATCGATACCAACTACGAAACTTTCATTTTTAGTGTTAAAACTTATTGTTTTTGAGATTTAATCCTATTATATGACTGAATTTAGTAAATATATCCTCTTTGAGTTCTAAAACTTAATTATATATATTAGTTTAGACGTGATTGATGTTTTAAATATTAGATTTTTGTGTATAGTAAAGTGATTATCAATGATCTAGCTTTGCCATAACATCACTTACTCAAGTCTGACACTCGGGTTAGGAATGAGGTGTTACACATGCATAAACACGCGAGGCGCTAGGGAATGGTCCCCACGCTACTGTTCTACAGCTGACTAATCTCCAACTCACATGAGTATTCCAACTTCCTACATGACTCAAACTGAAATCCACACCGATTTTGCCGTATGTCCCCATGATCCGTAAAACAAGCAAAGGGAAATGATTAAAAAATGAATTTGGTAGATGTTGTAAGGAGAAGTTGGGAAACTTTTCCCACCAAGACGAGTTGGCAACCCCCTATACAATCTCTCTCCAATGTTGTTCTCTACGAAGTTTTCTATTTCTCATGTAAACCCCCAAGTCTTCTATCTAATGATCTACTGAAGCAGTCCTAAATTCCTCTATACCTTCATCCTAATGCACACCCTTTTCTTCTAAAAGGAAAATAGAATTTCATTAAAATCCCCACAAAAAAACCAAGGAAAACTTTGATCCTGTCCTAATACTCATAAGAGAATCCATGAATCAGATCTATCTCTAGTGTCAGCGACCCATAGAACCCCGTCATCCTCCATTTCTCATTATCTGTATTCTCTTAAATTTCCACATAGATGTGATTCTTCAAAAAACTCCTTAAACTTATTTAAATTCCCGAACACCATCCAAAGCTATGCCCTCCCCTAGTTCCCTGAACTGACACATCAATACTATTAAAGAAACCTTCTTTGTACGAACCCTCTCCATTCTGATGGAATCTAACTTTTTCTCCATAAAGAAGACAATCTAGGTATGGTAGAGTTTTAGCATATGTCGAAGCCTCCTAGTAGCCGGTGGATTCCCCAATCCAAGAGCGTTCCAACATATGAGCTATATTATTGTGGATCGACCTGCTCATTGGCGGCTGTCGAAATCCTTTTTGACTAGCTAGTGATCACTCATCCTTAACCCCCAAGGAATTCATACAAACAGAAACATTAGTGGCATGTGTAGATGGTTTTGGCCTTTTTTACCATCAACGCCACCAAACGGGCTTTCCTCCAAATCCTGTACCATTAAATTTTGGCCCAGCCCAATAGAGGATTCCTCTTATTTTCCTGGATCCATATTTAAATTTCCCTCCAGAATTATCCCCAGAACTAGATTAATTTATTGCTTATAATCAAATAAGTGGTAATCCCTAAAATTCCTCCTTATGAATTGTTTTTCGAAAAAATCACCCTATATTTCCACCTCATCACCCTTTCGAAGCCAAACACATTCTACTGTGGTGGTCCTTCTTGTCAGTACCCACAGTGAGATATCCCATCCCATTTCTGAATCATACACATCTCTGCTAAGCCGTACCAAATAGAATCTGTATTCATGACCCAGACAGCCACCAAAAAAAATGTGAGTTTCTCATTTTGATATTTTGCATATATATGACTTTGGAAGGATAGCTGAATTTTCTTCCTATGCTTCAAAGGAAGCTGAATATAAATCTTCACCCTAGGACATATAAATTTTCTAAAACCTCTACTAATCTACTTTGTATCATATTCTTTGAACAACCCAATAAAATTACCAAATTCTTTTGCAACAGTTTTAGAGAAAAACCCTGGGGGAAGACAATGAACTTGGACCCAAAAATAAGAGTGAATTAGAGGCATTTGCATGGGATTTTCATTTTTTTCAAGTCCATGAAAAATCATAAGGTGATTATTAAAAGTCTAGGGCACACATTTTACCGCTTTGTCAATACCCCAAGATCTGAGATCTGAATACCACCCAAGGGATGGCAAAGATTGGCTAAAGTATTACACAATGCTGGGAAGTGCACCATACTTGTCGTAAGAAAACATCCCACCAGGCATAAATTGAACATTTTATTCTAAACTTCTAAAACCCCATTGAACTGACGTGCTTCATCTTCTCCCTCAGCAATACTTAGCGGTGCCATTCCATCCTCCATGGGAAGAGATAGATCCAAAACACAAACACAATTGAAAAAGGAACAATAAAATTTTTTTTATTAAAAAACTAAAACTAAAAATATAAAAACAAGAACCCACAAATCGTGCTTCTTAGAGCACACAGATACGTGCTATACATGTAACACCCCAAACCCAGTCAACACACCACGACTGAATCTGGCATGTTACTGAGTGAAAACATTTTGAAGAAACAAGTTACCGGTTTATTTTTATTGAAAACTCCTTAATTGCTTTTCGTTGGAGAAATCCTGTGTAGGTATAATGAAACGTTATGTTATCTTTAAAAACCTGAAAATCTCTTTTTGGTAAACTCGTTTGTCACTCTTAACTTTAGAAAACATTTAAGTCTGTTAAAAACCCGAGTGAATTGTATATAGTTAATTTTAAAACCGTTTGTATTTGAGCTTGGAAAACTTAGGTTTAAAAATCATTTTAAGTTAACTTTGTATCATCTTGTGAATTATACCCGATGGTAATGTTTAGAAAACTCGTTGCGTAGCTTAGTTTAGAAAACCTCGATTTTCAGGTTATTAACATGTCAAGTAGTCCACTTAGCCATATTTGAAAACTTAAAGCAGATAAAAATAAAAACCCAAAATAAAAACTAGTAATGGCCTTATTACAAACCCAAATAAAACCGAAATTTAAAATAAAAAGTACCCAAGTCGAAAGTCCATGTAAGACCGAAAGCAAATATCACATGGCCATCTCGAGTCCACCCAGCTCCTCATCCGCGATCTACGAGTCACCTGAAAAAGATTAGGGAAGAGGTGAGTCACCAAGACTCAGTGCATAATCCCCCTCCCGATTATCGCAACATACTTATACAAATCATAATCAAGCAAACATATCATGCACCCAAACCTAGCTATCCACAACTCCGTTTTCTACCCCATGTGGTACCAAACCACTGGTGGTGCCAAACCACTGGTGACTCAAAGTCACTGATATCAATAATAATGTGGTACCAAACCACTGGTGACCCAAAGTCACGAATAATCCATATGTAGGGCCAACCCACGTTGTGATACCAAATCACTGGCGACAATCCCGTTTTATCAAATGTGGGGCCAACCCACTGTGGTGCTAAGCCACTGGGACGAGTCGCTATGAGGTGCCAAACCTCTGGTGACCCAAAGTCACGAATATTAACTGTGGTACAAAACTACTGGTGGTGCCAAACCACTGGTGACCCAAAGTCACAGATATCAATCTTCCCCCTCCTCTCATATCACCCATAAAAATGCATTGCAGATACATATCATGCCATCATGCTTAATCATTAAACATATAGTGAAACATAGCATATGCGATTTCATCAGAATTAGTTATCTTAAACTCAACAAACGGACTTACCCGAAATCCTTGCTCATACCCCTAAGGGTACCATATCGAAATCTACACAGTTTCGGCTTTTAACATAGTTTAGGTTATTAACAAGTTTACATAGATTATGAAGTGTGTAAGGTACACATCTGGTTACTAACGCGATTACCGGATCCCGTAGATCAAGAGCTAACGCACTAGATCCCACTTTTCCTACATTCGACCAACACTAAGATCATTAGCAAAAGCCATTCGGTCAAACCCATAAATCCCGAAGAGTTAACGCAGAAACTAACCATAATCCTTACCTTCTTTCTTTTGTACTTTAGACAAATCCCGAAACACTCGACGACAAGCCTTCCCTACAATCGGCCAAGATTTTTAAACAACATAATGTAATAGCCTTCGGCTTTTCAAAAGAATGATAGGAAGATTAGATCGACATGAACCCTTACCACTGACTTAATGAAACCGATTGACAGAGAGAGTAGATGACCACGATCCACTTGTTTCAAAATCCCGAAGAACCTAGGAGAACCGATTCCAAAGATGAATGAGAACCAAGACAAATGCCGAAATTCGGCTTTTGTTCTATATAAGTCGACGGAGAAAAGAAGAAGAAAATAATAGAGATTCGGCCTAGAACACTTACCCACTCTAAAACCGATTAGAGCAGAAGACCAAAGGGATCTACCCTTGATTGATATTCGGCCAGAGTGTTGAAATAAGAAGAGGAGAGTAAAGGGAGATTTCGGTAATGAGAGGAAGAGAAAAAGGTTTCGGCACAAGAGAGGATGAAGAGAAAAGAAAGTTGTCGATTTGAGAAGAAGAGATGTTGATGCGGTTTTGAACAAATATGAGAGAAAAGAGAGGATGAAGCGAAAGGGATTCGGCCTTGGAGAGGTTCGACCAAAGGGGTTTCGGTTCAAAGAAGAAAAAGAGAGACCTCAAATGGTTCCAAGAAGATTCGGTTTGCCTAAAAGAGAAATCGACAGAGGCCTAAAAACTTTTGGCTTTCGCCTCAAACAGGTGCATTAAGGAGAAGATCGACAAAGCTAAGGGAGGTTTCAGCTTTAGCTCACAATCGATTGCACTATGGCCTAGACTAGCCGAAAATGTCTTCCTAAGTTGTCTATGGAGGGACGGCATACCTAGCAAGCTCCCCAACCGAACACTCCTCGTCCACAATTCAAATTTCGGCAAACTCTTCAGACTTCTCCTGGCCAACCATTCAAATGAGTTTGAATTATTCAAACTCCTAAATTCTCTCTTCTCCATCCGTTTAAATCATTGACTTGTTCAATGATTATCCATCGATGTTTGAGTGAGCACAACTCTCCCCTCTCAAGTCAAAAAAATTGTAGCAAAGCAAGGGATTTCTACAGCTCGAACCCAAGCTCTCCTTCCCTGCATGTGGCGTCACTTCTCAAGGCCCTAAGTGGCGCCTCCTTGCCACTTTAGCACAGGTTCTCTTGTGCTAAAGTTTACCACAGAATATTCTTAACCCCTAGCTCCTTGACTCCCCCTTAACCAAAGCTTAAAAATAAAAATTTCCCTATAGTTCGGGCCTACCTTTGGCTTATCCCTATACCCTAAACCACCTCAATTAATATCACAACCAAGCCATACACATGCAAACAGTCCAAACATAATAGCCCCTATTTAAGGATGTTACAATACAGGTAGGCTCATATATAATTAAATTACGAAGACATCAACTTAATTAAGGCAATTACAAAAAAAACTTAAAATAAAAAAATTTACAGTAAAAGATTACTTTATTTTTTTCTCAAAATATTATTTTTTCTTATTTATGTTTCTTTTAAAATTAATTATTTTCATACAAAAAAGATACAAAAAAGTCTATTTGTATCACACGTTTCTGTCTGTCTCTATGACATGTTTTCTATCTGCCGTAGTGGCACGAACTTGACTTTCTTGGATTTTGTCGGTTATTTTCTTTTTGGTTTTGTACAACTTGATCATTGATGGTGTTACTTTCATGAGTGTTGTCGATTTCTTTGTGGTCTATGGAGAAAGGTATTGTCGATCTATGCATTGCAGATGGGAAAGAGGAAGCATGGTTTATTTCTAGTGATGAGGATTCATGCATATTAATTTATGAATTATGTTTGGTGGGTTGTTTCTTAACTACAAATGTTGTCAATTTCCAGGCTATATGAAATACTATGGCCAATCTGTGGCACCCTCTTGAAGGAGTGGAAATTTCAAAATTGGGGGTGAAGCGATTTCTATTCAAATTTTTTCGCATGGTTGATGTGGATCATGTGATCAGCGGTGCCTCGTGGACTTTTAATGGCCATATTCTGGCTTTTCATCGGCTATAGGAGGAAGATGATCCTTTGAATGTACCATTGGTGTCCTCTACATTTTGGGTTCAATTGCATGATATGCCTCCAAGGTTCTTTTCTGAATCAGTGGCTAAATAGTTTGGAAACTTTATTTGTACTTTTTTAGAGTACGATCCAAAACAACAATCTAGAGGGTTGAATAATTTCTTATGAATTAAGGTGCAAATTGATATCCGTAAACCTTGAAATGGCTCAAGAGATAATGCTTTCCCCATTGTTAATTTTCTATGCTACTTTCAGATATGAAGACTAAACCTGTTATGTTTTTTGTGTGGCTGTTTGGGACATGGAAGTACTTTATATCCACTACGACTTAACCAGTTGTCGGAAGAGTTGCAACTACGCTGGGATTTGTCTCTCTGTGTGCAACCTAGGAGGACTGTTATGAAAAATAACATTTGGCTATTTGATGGAATGAGTGAGGTTTTTACGGATGCTACTTTACAAGAGGGATAGAGGATGGCATTATAGAATAATATCAATCCTATTTTAGGAATCAATTTGGAAGGTTTGTTAGGTAAAATTGAAACTTTCAAGAAGGGGGAGACAAGTGGGGTGGATAAGTCAAATATGGAGCATGATAGTGCAGATTACCTTCTTACGAAACTGGATGGGAAAAAGAGGCCTTGTTTTGCCATAATGGACTCCATAATTTCTGTGGGTACGAATTTTTTGGAGACTGATAATGAGCGTGTTGAAGCTCTGATTCAATAGATATCGGTAACTGACTATAGGAAAGTCGATTGGATGCCATGAAGATTCTATATTGAAATGTCTATGGTTTGGGAACCCACGGGCAATTTGTAGACTTCAGCACATATTGAAAGTCTATCATCCCCAACTCGTCTTCTTTATGGAGACAAAGCTTAATTCATGACACATAGAGATGGTTCAGAAATGGTACAGATTTGGTTCGTAAGGTGGAATGCTGGAGATTTGGTTCAACTATGAAGTTTCTTACTGAATCACATTGATGTCGAGATACAAGATGGTCCACATAATCCAAGATGGAGATTTACTAGTTTTAACTAGGCTCTTGATCCTCGGGAGAAATCAGAAACATAGAATCTGTTGAGAACACTTGGGGCTTCGTATGATTTTCCTTGGTTAGTTTGTGGTGATTCTAATTACATCATTTTATTCTTTTAAAAAGAGAAGTGGTCTGCCGAGGGAGGATGGGAGAATAGAGGAGTTTCGAAGGGTATTAGAGGCTTTTCAGCTTAATGACATCAGATAATCGGGTGCATGGTTCAAGTGGGAGAGGGGAAATCTTCCTGAGACGAACATTTGAAAACTTCTTGATTGAGGAGTCACCTTTTCAAATTGGCTGCATCTCGGGCTATAAATTTGACTATTGTGAATGACGCTACATACTACAGAAGTCGTACACCCAACGCACTAGCTTTCAATTCCTTTTCTATTTGAACTAAGGCTTTTACTTATATCAAAGTGTACGAGTCACACATACATAGTTCACTATCCACTCAGGATTTAGGTATGCCATACTATGAACATCACAAGTGAATAAATCCATAAACGAATTCAGGATCTATTTTGCTTGGGTCTTGTCTGATGTACTATCAGTCCAGCTAGTCACATCTATGTCTCTATCTTCTGGGAGTCATCCACTTCGATGCCTAATACAAGGCATCTCCCCCACTGGACTTGATATACAACATATTAGTCTTTCAATCGGTTTGGTCATTTCCAATTATACTAAAGACATGTTTAGGTTCATCTACTAATACAAGCTATCTTTTCATATTACGATCCGACCATGTAATACTGCTTAGTATTAGTTAAACATTAGAGAACCAGTGAGCAAAATTTGCTTCTATTTTGCTTTACATGCGAAAACCATGTGAGGACAATATACAAAATATTAGTATAATTAATGAATAATTTTATTAACCAATTTGTTCAAAAAATTATAAGTGTACTTATACGAAAATACTACACTTAAGGCACCAAACCCAACAGTCTCCCACTTGCCCTAGTGAAGTAGATGAGTCATGTTTTGCATTCTTTTGCCCTTCCTGTAACATCCCTTACCCGTATTCAACGCCTGAACCGGATACGAGGTATTATCAAACTTAATTTTCTTAAACATATAACATCGGGTCATAAAATTATGTTGACTTAAAACTTTTCATTCATATTCATAACGTCCCTTTCAAGGGTCTACGATACCCTAAACATACATTTGGAGTGATTTGGGACCAAACCAAAAACTTTTTCGCACTTAGAATTTTTTTGCCTAAACAGGGCCACACGCCCGTGTGGGCAGGCCGTGTGTCACACACGTCCATGTTCCTAGCCCATGTTGGATTTATTTTTCATTTCAAACCTACAGGGGTTTTCACACGGCCGGACACACGCCCATGTCTATAGCCTGTGTCCCTCACACGGCCTAGACACGCCCGTGTCCTCACCTGTGTGTGAAAACCTTAGCATTCTGTTTATGACGTCAACAACTCTTAAGGGGCAAACGGCCTAGTCACACGTCCGTGTGTTGGCCCGTGTGATGAATCAAATTCTCGTAATTTTGATACAGGGGACACATGGCCTATCAAAACACCCATGGGGCTGACTGTGCATCATACACGGCCTAGATACATGCCCGTGTGTCTACCCGTATGGAAAATTATAAGGCTATTTTCCAAGCCAATTGCCACCCTGAAACATAAACACATATATTCCACCACAAGCAACACATAACATGGAAGTAGTACACTATGAAGAATCATTAAATCATCACTCATGTATTTCACATTTTACCTCCATCATTTGCATGAACTTTCACTTCATAAAATTCATCATCAATATTGGATATATGAAACTTAACAACTATTGACCAATTCCAAATGGCCATTTACAAAATGAATGAGTAACCTTAATAGCCAACACTTAGGCTAACAAATATAACATAACACAAGATGACCAAGTTCCTATACATGCCATACCCAAAATAAAACAACTTTACTATACCAAAAGAATGATTGATAGTGTGATTCGAGCTCCGACGTCCTACGATCGTCGAGCTAGCTTGGCGATACTACAAGGAAAAGGGAAAAGAGAAGGGTAAGCATATAGCTTAGTAAGTTTGCATGAATTAAAATAGCAATATAAGTACTCATAGTAAAATCCATTCATCTCATAGAACAATAACAACACAAGTTCTCAAGTACTTTAACATACTTACTCATACTTATTCTTACCTATCACATATCACATTACGGTTTTCATAACTCGTATTTTACTCATGGTACCTGTATCACTTCATCACATAATTTAGCACTTATGCTATCTTAAACATAAACTAAAATCATTATCATCCTTAACTTAAATGTAACTCTTTGTCATCTTTGTATAACTTAGCTCTTTATCATCTTTACATAACTTAGCTTTTTTTACCCGTTGAACTACTCAGGATATCAGAGGATACTCAATCTCATCATACGTGTATCACGATGCCAGTGCCATATCCTAGATATGGTCTTACATGGGATCTCTTAGCTCGATGTCGATGCCATGTCCCAGACACGGTCTTATACAAGATCGTATATAGATGTTGATGCCATGTCCCAGACATGGTCTTACACGAGATCTTCCTTTGGTGCCGAAGCCATGTCCCAGACATGGTCTTATATGGGATCTTCCTTTGGTGCAGAAGCCATGTCCCAGACATGGTCTTATATGGGACCTTCCTTATTCGGTGCCGATACCATGTCCTAGACATGGTCTTATACGGGACCTTCCTTATCTCATGTTGTGGCATATGTATCCTCGTTATTTCGAATCTTCAACCGGGACTTCAACTTAACATATTCTCATCATTTTCTCATCGAGGCATCATTAGTCGATTTTCATAGATATGATATTCTTTGTCATAATATCAAGCAATTGAAAATATAAAAATACTATGAAGCTTTAATTTCACACAAACTTAGCTCGGTACTCAAAATAGATGTAGATGTTCGATTTAGTCCACAACTTTGTTCTTGCCTCGGTTTCGATTCGAGCTTCGTATTTCTTGATCTATAATAACAATTTCACTTGTTTAATACTCAAATTGACTAAATTGACTCATGAATCATGCTTTAGAGAAATTACAGTTTTGCCACTAAACTTTCACATAATTACACTTTTACCCCTAGGCTCGTAAAATGATTTTTATTCAACTTTCTTGTATTTTAAGCCTAGCCAAATTATTTTCTTAACTACAACAGCCCCTAATTTCCACTATTTCACTCATGTATGACCATTTTTATAACTTTTACAATTTGGTCATTTTATGCATTTTTCATAAAAATCACTTAGCAAAAGATGTTTATCATGCATCGAACTCTCATATTCTACCATAAAACATCAAAATACATACATGTCATACATGGGTAAATTTTTGAACACAAACCCTAGCTTAAAATATAGCTAGAAATAGCTAAATCGAGCTACGAGGATCTTAAAAATACGAAGAATATTAAAAAAGGGGCTAAGATGCACTTACTATCAAGCTTGGAAGTTGAAGAAACCCTAACCATGTCTCTTTGCAAATTTCGGCACTTAGAGGAAGAAGATGGACAAGATTTTGACTAATTTTTCCCTTTTTAATTCATTAATTAACTAAATGACTAAAATGCCCTTAAGTCCCTTTCTTGAGATTTTTCCTTCCCATGTCCATTTTTGTTCGTCTTAACATATAATGGTATAATTTCTCAATAAGGACCTCTAATAATTTTTATGATGCTATTTCATACTTAAATCTTCTAGAATCTCATATTTTCTAATCTTTGCAATTTAGTCCTAATTGACAATTTGATCACTAACAAATAAAATTTCCTCATGAGATTTTCACACAATCATGCAAACATATCATAAGCCTCATAGAAATCGTAAAACATATAATTTCTACTTTGAATTTGTGGTCTCGCAACCACTATTCTGACTAGGCCCTAAATCGGGCTGTTACACTTCTTATGTTTCCTAAAGAGTTCTTTAGCGATAAGAGTCTGGGCTAAACAAATCCCTAAGCTCTGTCCTCAAATGCGATTTTTAACTAGATCCACTATTCCATCAAACATTCTCATCTCCCTTAATGTGTTTTGTCCCTATGTGGTGTCTTTTAGGTTTAGCTATATTTTCACTGTTATAGTGTCATAGAGTTTTCATACCTCATATTTGGCCCTTCGTAGTGAAGTTAGCGGTGTAACACTATTCGACATTTATTCACACTATGGATCTTTCATTTAGGACAAAAACACAGCCTGATGTTGATTTCCTTAAACCTTGACATGTTTGGAAGTCAGAATCAGTATATCCAATAAGAGTAAGATCTCCTCTAGAATACATGAGCATATAATCCCTCGTTATCCGTAAATACTTAAGTGTATGCTGAACTGCTTGCCAGTGTCTCAGTCTTGGATTCGCCAGATATTGACTGACCAACCCAACTGAAAAATAGAGATCTAAGCGTGTGTATAAAAAAGCATACACGAGACTTCCTATTACTAAAGTATAAGGAACATTTCTCATGTTTTCTCTTTCTTCTGGTGTCTTAGGAAAATCCTTTAAAGATAGATGAAATCCCTATATGGAGGGTTGATTTTCCTTTTTTGAATCGATCATTGCATAACTCTCCAATATCTTGTCTATGTATGAAGCCTGAGATAGTGCTATCACTTTGTTCTTTCGATCCCTTAGGATTCGAATGCCTAGAACAAAATTATCTTTTTTAAGTCCTTCATGCTAAATTGTTGGGTTAACCACAGTTAAATCGATGACAATGTCCATATATCATTTCCAATGAGTAGAATGTCATCGACCTATAGAATGAGAAATACCACCTTTCCATCCCCTAAACGTTTATAAACATAAGGTTCATTTACATTTTGCCCATATCCAAAAGTGTAATGCCCCGAATTTGGGCCTAGAAGGAAATAGGTCTTGAGCGTGGGAACACATAAAAGTTTATGTGTGCAAGAAAATGACACAATTGATTGTTTGCTTTGATGGTTAAGTGATTTAGGAGTGTTTGGAAGTGTCTAAGAAGTCTTGGGTTCAAACCCTGGCTTTTGCAAAATTTTGGTTTTCTCTTGAGTGAACCTTGGTGTTAACATGTAGGCTTTAAAAGAAATTATGGCGTAATTATGACACAAGTTGAGCTTGTAGTCCAATGGCAGTCGCGTGTTTAAGGCTGCAAGGGAGCTCAAGTTCGAGTCTCATGATGTGCAAATGAGTATTTATTTTACATTCTCACTGTATGAGTAGTAGAGTTTGACTGAAACTATGCAAGGTGGAGTTTGAATAAGTCTTATATGGAGAAAATCAGGGTGGAGATAAAGGAAGATTTTTAGGAGGAAATTGTGGAGAAAATTAAGGAATATTGGTTTGGGGAAAAGAGTTGTGCTGTATGGAGAGTGTGGGAACTGAAGAAAATATTTTGGGATTTGGTGTTCTCTCTATTTCGGTTTTCCATCATACTTTGTTGCCTTTTGTTACTATACCGACAACTGTTAGGGGTTTTGGCTTTTGGTTTTACTTGTTCCTTCAATACCCCGTTTAGCGATTTGTTTTCCTCTCTTTTCCGCTCTCTTCGTTTACTCAATTTTCTTCTCTTTAATACTCTTTTAGGCCGAATGCTGTTGTCTGGTGAGAATGGAATTCCTTTCTTTGCTAATATTTGTGGTGGTCGATTCTCTGCTTTCCTTTTCCTCTCAATTTCCTTTTCTCTCATCTTTTCTTCCCTCTTCCAAACTATCTAGCCATTCTCTAAACGCTGATCCTTCATTCTTCCATATTGGATACTTGGTCGAATTCCATATCCCTCAACTTAGGCCGATTGTCTCCCTTATTTTTTTCCTATTGGTGTTGTGATTTTGGTTCTGCAAGAGTGGTAACAAATCAGTAGGTACTCATATTTTCACTTTTATGTTTCCTTAATCTTTCTTTATATCTACAATTCTGTTCTCTTTTATTTTTCTGAAAAGCTGAATGTTACTTCTTTTTATGTTCGTTGATTGCGGTTCTGTCCCTTCCTCACGATTGGAGGTTCATTGGGTTCTAGGTATTCTCGAGAAGTGAAGGAGTGTAAGTGTTACTCAGGCAATCAAAACCCTTTTCTTCTATTACTCAATTAAGGTAAAAACGTTACCTTATTTTCCTTTGGGTTTAGGCCGAATATGTTCTATTATTCCTTCAGTTGATATTGGTGGTTTTAGGCCACACATATGATCGATCTTGGTTAATAAGATCTATGTATTGTAATATAGAAAATCAACAAGGGCGTGTGATCGTTTCTGAATAGCGGTCTTAGAGGACTAAAGTCACCCTCGTTCAAACAAGGTTTGGTGCTCGTGGATCTTAGCATGGTTTCGCAAAACAGGTGTGTAACCGTACCCTGCTAACGATAATAGGCGTAAAAGCCGGTAAAGTGTGTACACACACTTTGATTAGACTGTAGAAAGGCAAAAGCCGAAAAGCCGAAAGGTTGGGCGTTGAGCGTGCGAACGCTCGTATGGTAAACTGAGCCCACGAAATATGGGCGTACAACAGAAAAAGCCGCCATGAGCGATTTCATGGGCTTAGGCCATAATGGGCTTTGGGCCCATTTATACTGTCTGTACTGTTATGATCGCTGAGTCGCTCAAGTCGACTGTGGGCTTATTGATGGGCCTAAGTGTACTTAGGCCCAAACTGATAGAATGATCGAAATACCCCCACAGGGTAAAATGACCAAAATACCCCCACGTGGTAAAATGATCGAAATACCTCCATAGGGTAAAATGACCAAAATATCCCTATAAAGTAAAATGACCGAAATACCCTCACGGGGTAAAATGTCTGAAATACCCCCATAGGGTAAAATGACCGAAATACCCCCACAGGGTAAAATGACCGAAATATCTCCACAAAGTAAAATGACTAAAATACCCCAACAGGGGACCGAAATACCCCCATAGGGTAAAATGATCGAAATATCCCAAAAGATAAAATGACTGAAATACCCCTATAGGGTAAAATAACTGAAATACCCCCATAGGGTAAAATGACCGAAATACCCCCATAAGATAAAATGATCGAAATACCCCCATAAGGTAAAATGACTGTTATACCCTTAGGAGATGAAATGACTATTATGGCCTTATGTTATGTATGACTGATTTGCTCTATGATATGTATGACTATGATTGAGCACAACATTTTACATACACGCATGATATTATGTCACAACATATTGCATGGGGATGGGTTGTTATATTTGGAGGAAGTGTACTGTACTAATAAGGTCGCACGGGTCGCCCAAGACGACTGTGGACCTACTAATGGCTATATGCTATTTATTTTACTGGCAGCTTTGCTGTAATACTGTTTAGTACCACAACCGGTGCAAATCTTGGTGTGTCTGGCTGGGTGGGTCAATTTTATCCTCACATGGTGTGTTTGGCGGGATAGAGTGGTGTGTAGAGACTGGATTGGGTAGGATTTCTGACTGCATATCTGCACTGATTAATGATATTGTATATATAATGTCTTTATTCTTGCATCGATTAATGATATTACATAACATTCTTTGCATGGTCGATATCTCACATTCTTGTTATGGGCCAAGGCCCCACCGATCATCAAGTATTGAAATGGGCTATGGCTGACACTACACTGTTACTGAATAGGGGCAAGGCCCAAACTGATACTGATAGGGGATTACACAATGAGTTTTCATAAACTCACCCTTTCTTTTACCTATACAGGTAATCCCCAGCCTTAGACGATTTGGAGCCGCGAGAGACTCAGAGGTGGCCACACGATCGCTGATGTTCTGCTTTAGACTTATTTATTTAAATTTCTTATTAGGCTATTGATTCTGTAATAAGGCCTCTTAAACCTAAGTTCTGTTATTTTGGCTTTATTTATTTGATACTTAACTGATAGTGATAGAATGATGGTTTTTAAAAAGACTAACTGTTTTCAAAACACCGCATTTTCGCAATATTTTTGGATATTGCTTCCGTAACAAAAAAATGTTTTTAAAGTACAAACGTTTTAAATGGTTAGTAAATGGTTAAGATGATTTGAGTTTTAACAAAGAAATTTCAACTCAGAAATGAATTTCTACCAACAAGTCCAATTTTTGAAAGACACATCAACGTGACACGCCAGATTCGGCCATAACGTCTAGGTCGGGTTTAGGGTGTTACAAAAAGTCTTGATCCTTCATCAAATCTATGATTCTATGAACATGATGCTTGCTTAAGACCATATATGGTTCAAAGTAGTTTGCAAACTTTATGCCCATTTCCTTGAGCTATATATCTAGTGGGTTGCATCATCTAGATGTTTTCTTCAAGATAGTCATTCAAAAATGTTGTCTTAACATCCATTTTCCAGATCTCATAATCAAGAGTCACCGTAGTGGATAATAATATACGAATTAACTTGAGCATGGAAACTGGAGAGAAAATTTCTTCGTAATTGATTCCTTCTTTCTAGATATAACCTTTTCCTACAAGTCTGGCCTTATAAGTTTCCATTTTTCCATCCGCATTTCTTTACCTCTTGTAGATCCACTTACACCCTATTAGTTTTATCTCTTTCGATAAGTCTACAAGTTCCCACATTGAGTTGGAATACATAGAGTCCATCTCAACTTTCATAGCTATTTCCCAAAACTTTGATAAAAATTCTGCATCACTTCATCATATGTGAGTGGGTCATCATCTTCTTTTTTGGCAGACTCAGTGTTAAAAACACTTTGACCAGATTGGAAGAACTCAAGCCTACGAGAGACCCTCCATCTGTGATGAGGCTTCCTATGTTGTTGATCGTTTGCAAGTCTACTATTAGGTGGTTTTTTTGGAACCATTTCTATAGAATTTTTGTATATTTCTTGAAAACTCCTCGAGCACCTCTTTACTCTGAGGTTTGCAGGTCTACTATTATAAGTGTACTTAGACAAAAATACTAAACTTAGAGCACTAGATCCAATAAACAATACTTTATTCTTTCATAAATTCTCTTTTCAAAGACAACGTACAAACAAGATTTATGGTTTACGATTAGAGGATAATGGTTTGGCCCCGAGATGGATAGTATTGCGAAAGATTATTTCATGGACCTTTTTTCTAGAAGAGGAGTGGGTAATCTCGATCACATTTTATCTAGAGTGGTGAGGTGCGTGATTCATGATATGAATACAATGTTGGCGATCAAATATGAGGAAGAGGAATTAGTGGCGGCATTGAAGGAGATGAGACCAGCTAAGGCTTTAGGAGCAGACGGTTTCCCAGTATTGATTCACTAAAAATTCTGGCAGGCAAGGATGTGGGTGTGTTCTATCTAAACATCCTCAACAATGGTAAATCTTTGGAGAGGCTAAACAACACTCCTATAATGCTCATTCTAAAGGTGGTTCACCCTACAAATCTGACGAACTTTCAGCCTATAAGTTTTTGAAAGGTGGTGTATAAGATAATTGCTAAGACGGTTGCAAATCGAGTTTAAAAGATTCTTAATCTTTGTATTGATAAGGAACAAAACACATTTTTTCTCAGGAGGTTCATCACCAATAATGTCCTTCTGGCCTATGAAGTCTTACATGCATTTAAAAAAAATAGAATGGGAAGAAGAGGATTTTTTGTACTGAAGTTGGACATGAGCAAAGCTTACGATCACGTCGAAGGGTATTGTTTAGAACGAATGGTGTTGCGGATGGGGTTTCGAATTCTTCGGTGGATATTTTCATGTATTTTATAACTTTGGTTTCCTATTTCTTCATTCTTAATGGAAAAACAGGGACTTGTTCAATCCATCTAGAGGCTTGAGACAAGGGGACCCTCTGAGCCCTTATCTATTTTTGTTTTATGGTGAGGGGCTCTCGGCCCTATTGAAACTGGCTCAGAGTGAAGGTATGTCCACGTGGTCCCCAAATCTCTCATTTGATGTTCATGGATGATTGTATTTTGTTTAGAGAGGCAATAGAAAAGGGTGTGCAGGTTCTTTAAGACATTTTAAACGAATATGGATGATGCTCAGGAAAAATTGTCAATCTTGGCAAATCAACGGCCTTTTTCAGTACTAATGTTTCGGAGGATAACAAACCAATGGTTTCCCAATTGCTAAACGTTCGGTGGATGGTGAATATGGAAAGATACTTGGGTCTTCTGAATATGGTAGGTCAGGGGAATAATTTGCATTTCAAGATATAAAGGGCCGAATAAAGAAACTGATTAGTAGTTAGAAACGCTAGAGCTCCCAACGTATTCTACTCTATAAAATATTACTCTGATCGACATTTTGTCCCAAGTGTGAAAGTGCAGCAGAAACGTCTTCTAAGATTGGCCTCTGGACGTACCAACGTTTGGAGTGTGAATATGCAATAAAATATAAAAGCATGAAACAGTATCTGCAAGTATACGGGCCGAGTTGTAATATAATTTTACAACAGAGTTGGTGAGTACTCCTAGGATCGTACCTAAGAGAGGCGAGTGCTAGATCAATTCTAACCTAAACATTAAAAGATCTAATTAGGAATTTAAATTAGTTATAGTATAAGAACATAATAAAAGGGTTTTTTTAAGGATTTATAATGATAAAGTAGAACAACATAAAAATAAATAAAATTCAAGAGATAGAAGAGTAGAGTGAATCAAATCTTGATTATGGGTAATTAGCTCGCTTCAGTAATCCTAATCTACTGTCGTTTTGGGTTCATTGTTAATCAAATAGTCGCTACCCTAGTAGGATCTTCCGATCTTCCACTAACATAATGATTCAGCAAGGACTACTTATCTTCCGACCCCACAGTCCAAACTGGTTTGGGGTGAAGGTTTTCACGGATGTGCAATACCAATTTTAGGTTAATTCTCACCTTGTTGACTTCCCATGGTTGTCAGGCCTAGGGTTTGTTTCATGTTCTTCCTTTCCCAAACAATTGATTCGTTGAGTAACCCTACAAAACAGTTAATAAATCATACCTCCACTCACTAATCCCCCATAGGAGGATTAGTTCTTCATGGCTTTCATAAACAATATGGAATTGGTGTAAAGAGAGAACATGATAAATGAATTAAAGTGTAGAGTTTAAGAAAATGTCTGATTTGTATTAGAGATGGAAACAAATCCACAGAGTTTGACGATCTCCACAAATCAGATCTCTTGTAAACAAAGAATAACTAAAAATAAATTTTAAAAACCTAAGAAAGGAAGAAAACTAAACTAACTTTAAAAGAGAGAATCTAGGCTAATTGAATGATGTCTATAATATGTGCCAAATGAGCCTATTTATAGATTCTAAGTGGTCGTCGTCCTTAACCCTAGGTTAGCTGACATTCTTAAGCTTTAAGTTCGATTTTGCATACCAAAACGCCTCTGTTTCATATTCAATTTCCGTTCCAGAGTTGATGTTGCGATACACCAGGACCTATGTCCCGACATGGCAGTCAGTATGCTCCTCTTGAGCTATCTTCAAGGGTATGTCACGACACCCTCAGACTGTGTCGCGACATCGAAGGCAGTCTTGAAATTTCTCCATTCTGTTTCCTATATTACAACATTGAGTCATCCGTGTTGCAACATATCAACCAGTATCCATTTAGTACGCCTTCTAATGGTCTCCTGCATATTCATAAAGTTCGTTAGCTCACCTTTAGGCCTCATTTGACTCTAAAGGTCAATAAAAGACTCAATTTGCACATTTTATTCACTTGTTAAAAACTTAAGAAAACACAATTCAAACCTACTAAAAATGCTTGTTTTCAAGCTCCTAAAGTGCGATAATTAGTTTAATCTGCTACACCAAATTATGAAAGATCAAAGATTGCCCGAGTACATTAGGCACATGGGAGGCTTTGCAATTCTATTGGCCTCGATCAGCTTCAGCGATGAGCTATAAAGATTGGGTGGCATACATTTTTTATAAAAGTTCCATTCTAAAATGTCGATTATTCACATGTGCATTATGGGCAATTTGAACTTTAATAAATCTGTTTATTCATGAAAGGGAACAGGAAAAAATAAGTGGCTATTGTAGATTTTATACGAACTTATTTCACAGAGTTAGAAGGGCTACAAGCGAGATTACCTGTACCAATCAGAGAGCCAGCCCATTGGACGCCTCCGACAAGCCCATTCTTGAAGATTAACTACGATATTGCTTTCAAAAAATAGAAACAAAGATTGTCAGTGGGTATTATTATAAGAGATTCAAACGGTGCTATTTTGGGTACAAAAATCATCTTACAAAATCACATACCTTCAGCGTTTGCAACTGAAGCGGTGGCCTACCTCTAAGCAGCCTAGACGAGAAGGGACATGGAGCTACAAATGGTGGTGATCGAAGGAGATCTTTTGATAGTGATCCGCAAGCTGTAAATAGACCATACAGACAGGTCAGAGATAGGGGTTTTCATATTCACCTGCAAACCTGTAAGTGAGAGCTTCCAAAAATGTCTATTTCAACATGAACAATGAAAAGCCAATAAAGTGGCTCATATGTTAGCTACAGAAGGATTGAAGAGGGAATCAGAAGCTTGTCTGATCGGTGGAGCTCCTCCTTTTGCAATGGATGTGGTGGAATAAGATCGGAGGAAAATTTTCCTAACAATCTGGAAAATGCGATCAAGAGGAAAGTAAGATCAACACAACAACGAGGATATGGTGTTGCTAGAAGTTGAGTCACCAGAGACTAGCAGTTTCCAAATGCTTCGAGAAGAACAGAGAGTGACGCTTCAATTGGCTGGAAGGCAGGTTTTTATTTTTTACTCGTTTGTGTAGCTTTTTTTAGGGTTATTTTCCTTTTGTCGGTTTTGTTTCCTACAACCGAATTTCTTGGGACCTTTATCACTAATTTAATAAAATTCAGACTATTAACATTTCAAAAAAATGATTATTTTCACTCAAATAGAGTAATTATAAGTATAGAATAAAAAAATCATCAACCAACTATTGAACGAAACGGTAATCTAATAAGAAATTCAATTAAAGTGACTAATATTTCACAAAGAAAATAATTATAGAACAAATTATTTTTGTAAATCCATTAAAATTTAAAAATCAACCCAACCCACTTCTTTCCTTTCCCCACTGACCATGAAAAAACTGTTAGTACAAATATCTGGTGAGGAAAATCTCGAACACACGAACGGAACTCGAACAGAAAATGAAGGAATAGGACAATGCTCCAAGTGTAACAGTCCGATTTAGGCCTTAGTCGGAATAGTAGTTTCAGGACCACAGATTCGAGTCGAAAAAATATTTTAATATTATTTTCTGTGTTTGCAGTATGTGATTAAGTATGTGTGAAAGTTTCGTGAATTAATTTTGTTGTTTGTATGTTTAATTTGAGAAAATGACTAAATTGCAGAAAATGCAAAAGTGACTTACTATTTGTTAAAAGGCTATATTGACATGGCTTTATAAATATGAGGTCCTTATAATGCAGTTGGACCATTTGAATCATGGATGGACATTAATGTACATAGTGAAACTTTAATGTTGTTATTAAAAGGTTAAAATTGGAAATCTATTATTAAAAAATTATAATAAAACAAAAGCTTAAAAATAAACCATTTATTTTGGTGTTCATCCATCGAATATTGAAAAGAAAAAGAGGTTTAAAGCTTTTACAACATTCGGCCATTGAAGAGCTTGATTAAGGTATGGATTTTAATCGGTTTTTGATAATTTCTATGTTTTTGTAATCGTTGCTTCGAATACTTGAAAACCCATGTCTTAATTTTGTAAATTGATGATGATTTTGAAAAGTACCATTGATGAATTCATGATCTTTGTGATGATAGTTGATGAAATATGAAATATATGTGTTAGATTAACATGTTTTGTCTTTGGATTTTTGGTGAATTTGGGTAATTTGGGCTAAATTGTGAAAATAATATTTTGAAGGACTAAAATGTAAAATAAATGAAAAATATTGGTTTCTAGGGACCTATAGAGAGTTCGGCTAAGCATGGGTTATATTGAATTATGTGTATTTTGTGATTTTATGAAATAGGGACTAAAATGTCAAAATGTGAAAAATATGAGGGCTAATTTGTAAATTACACTAAATGTGTGTTTTTGGATTGAATTAAATGATTTGGTGAATAAATGGATTAAATTTGAATATGTATAGATCAAGAACCAAAGAAAACGGATTTAGACCGAGGGAAGTCGAAGGTGATTGAATAGTCGAATCCGTCTGTTTATTCCGAATCTGAAGTAAGTCTATATACAAATAAATGTACTTGAATTGGTTTATTTATGTACCTATAAAATTTATTTGTGATGATTGTGTATGAGATGATATATACATGAAATTCGAGAAAGTATCAACAAAGTGTAACTATCCGAAAAGTCCCGTACGAACCTAGGAATAGATAGGATTTTATATGTCATGACATAGGTTTTCGATATGTAATATCGTGTAAGACCGCATCTGGGACGTTGGCTTCGATATGAGATTTACGTGTAAGACCATGCCCGGGACATTGACATCATATTTGATTTGTGTAAGACCCTGTCTGGGATAGTGGCTTCGATATTTGGTTACATGTAAGACCACGTCTGGGATGTTGGCATTGTACGATTATTCTAAGTATTCCGAGTATCCTATTTGATTCCGAATGGTTCAATGGGCACTTTGGAGAAACGAAAGATTATGTGAAATGTATAAATGAATTAGGTACGTTTGAAATGTACACTATGTATGTGTATGAAAAGTAAGTATATATATGAAGTTACCTAGGTGAAATATGTGCATAGATTGGTGAAATTAAATGTGATATATGTGAAAATGTGCTATGATCAAATGAGGTATTTGGAAACATAATCTTGTTGGTAAGAAAGGGCTAAACAAATGAGCCAAGGGTGAATTAAGAATTTGCAGTTGATATATATATGAATGATCTTGTGTTTGATATGATACTTAATATTTATATGTTAAGTTTATTTGTATATGGCTTACTAAGCTTTTGAAAGCTTACTCTGTG
The DNA here is from genome assembly GCA_025503065.1 of Gossypium bickii. Lineage (NCBI taxonomy): Eukaryota > Viridiplantae > Streptophyta > Magnoliopsida > Malvales > Malvaceae > Gossypium > Gossypium bickii. Next base: position 24,346,401 of record CP106717.1, read on the forward strand.
TGTTTGCATTGTTTTATAAATCATTAAAGCTACGGAAGGCTCAGGGATCGTCGAGGATCATCACCACACTATCAAACTCTATGTTGGTACTTTTGAATATGTACATAGTTAAATATGGCATGTATAGGCTAGTCACTTTGAATTATGTTTGAGATGTGTATATAAGTTATGTGATATGGCTTGTTAATGGATGTGCATATGATAATACTAATCTATATTTTGTGATGCAAAGTAGATATATTATTGATGAGAAGATGTCATATTGTTGTGGTAAGTTGTGGATGAATCATGCTTGGAAATGCTTGTGATTCAGTTGACCTAAATGGAATATAAGATGTTGTGTTTGAAATGTTCTTGAATATGGTCAATTTGGTATGTTTTTGGTTTCCATAAGTGTTTGAAATAATGTTTGTATGTGCTTCTAGGGTTAGACCAAGCTGTGGGTGGCATTTTGGCCTTAGAAATGGCCTACAATTGCCCACACAGTTGAGCAAACGGGCGTGTGGCTCGACCATGTCCCTCGTGGTTGCATTTCAAAACAAGTCAGACTCGACCACGGGCTAGACACATGGGCATGTGACTGGCCGTGTGGTGCAAGTCAATAACGACCACGGGTGAGGCACACAGGCATGTCCTCAGCCGTGTGGACAAGTCAGTAGGTATGCCCTGTTTTGCCACGGCTTAGACACACGAGTGTGTCTGAGACCGTGAGAGGCACACGGCCTGCCCGCACGGGCGTGTGACCTCTGTAATTTTGAAAAATGTTTAAATTTCTGAAAATTTTGTATGTGTTCGATTTAGCCCCGACCCCTTTCTAATGTATGTTTAAGGTCTCATAGACCTATTTAAGGGGAACTTTGATTTGATTTGTTGAATTATGCTATGAAATGTTCGTAAAAGATCCGATTTGTTTGGTAACGCCTTTAACCCTAGATCAGCGATGATTACGGATTAGGGTGTTACACCAAGGCGTGTATCAAGCCACTATCTTTAAGGTTTTATTCACCCCAACCTATACTCGATGTACAAATAAGTTTCAAGTAAATGAACCTTGAGGATATAATGAAGCTCGATGACTATTTGCATTTTGCACTAACGAAAATAACCTACTAAGCACTAAGCAATGTATAAGAAGAAAAATCAATTTTATATAAAGAAAATCTACAATAATTCTTTATAATAATCTAATAATATTAGAAGAAAGAGGAAAGATAGAATTTAGAACTTGTTGGTATGATTTCCAAATGAAATCTCATTCTTATTTATAGGAATTTTTATGTCTCTTCATAAAGACATCTTTCAATAAGTGTCTTTTATGAATAATAACATCTTTAAAAAGACACATAATTATTCATATAATATTATAACTATTCAAGTTATATTGTTTGAATAGTTATAATTCTTTGTCAAAAATCAAGTGATATAACTCTTGACCAATAACCAAAAGATTTAACCTTTGATTAATTACACCCTCTCATTTATAGTTATTGGAACACTATAAATATTTGAAAAATTTCCAACAGTCTTCCCCCATTTTCAAAATATTTTAGATTTTGATACTCTTGAAAATCAATTTGCATAAATGAAGAATTCGTACGATTGAACTCATGCTTTACTTACATCAAAGTGTGCAAGTCACACATACATAGTTCGCCATCCATTCAGGATTTAGGTATGCCACGCTATGAATGTCAAAAGTGAATAAACTCATAAACAGATTCAAGATCTATTATGCTTAGGTCTTGTCTGATGTACTGTTAGTCCATTCAGTCACATCAATGTCTCTATATTCTAGGAGTCATCCGCTCTGGTGCCCAAGACAAGACATCTCTTCAATTGGACTTGATAGACGACATATTAGTCTTTTAATCGGTTTGCTCATTTCTGATTAGACTACGAACATGTTTAGGTTCGTCTACTAATACAAGTTATCTTTCTGTACTACGATCTGACCACGTAATACCACTTAGTATTAGTTAAACATTAGATAACCAATTAGCAACATTTGCTTCCATTTTGCTTTGCATGCAAAAACCATGTGAGGACAATTATACAAATTATAGTAATGTAATCAATGCATTTGTTTCAATTAACCAATCTATTTGAAAACTTACAAGTGTATATTGACGAAAATACTACACTTAAGGCACCATATCCAAAATGAATATGATAACATTGACTTTATCATTTCAATCAAGACTCTATTTTTCCTTTCAGCTACACCATTTCATTGTGGTGTGTAAGGGGCTAAAACTTGATGGATAATCCGAGTGGATTCAAAATAATTTGGATTATAGTATTCTCCACCTCTATCCAATCTTAAGCACTTAATAAATGATTCACGCTGAAGGTCAACTTTAGATTTATAAACTTTAAAGTTATCAAGTGCTTCATCTTTTGAATGCAATAAATATACATAGCAATATCTAGAATAATCATCAATAAAAATAACAAAATATGCATGTCACATAAATCACTATGTATAAAATCAAGCAACTTTGTTCTCCTTTTAACCTTAAGGAAAGGGTTTCTAGTAATTTTAGTCAACATACATGCATTAAATCTAACCTATGCATGTCATTCTATTTTTTGTAATTCAAATGACCTAATTGATCGTGTGTCAGAGTCTTAAAAATTTATAAAAAGATTGATCGAGCCTAGAAACTAACTGTGACAACGACTTGAGGCAAGTGCACCTATCGAATAGTAGTATAGCTTAGCGGTAAGACTGGATTGTCGAACCCAAGGAACCAAAAGTACTAATACTAACTTTCTTTTTATTATTTAGCCTAAGAATTAAAGGAATTTTTATCTAATCTAAAATTAACTAACAACTAAGCTAAAGATGCAAAGACAAAGAGAATGAATTGGGGAAAAAAACTTTGGGAAAAACCAATTGATTAAGACAATACCTGAGGAAGAATCCACTTAGACTTCACTTGTTATCTAACTCTGAATCGGACTATTTTTTCACTTGACTTGATCCGTAGGATTCCCTAATGTATATTAATCCCTCTCTCAAGGCAACTAACGTCTCACCCTAGGTTGATTAATTGAAATCTCTTTCTAATTAAAACCCCATAAAATTGCATTAACTCGATCTATGGACTCCCATATTAGGTTTGACCCTAATCCGGTAGATTTTCGTCACCCTATCTCTAGGCGCGCGAGCAACTCCGCTCAACTATGCTGGATCTACTCTTAGGCAGGGTCTATTCCTCCTCTACCTAAGCACATCAGTACTTGAATCAATATCCCAGAAATATCAACACAAGAATTAAGAACATATAGTTAAGAACAAATCAAGTATTTATCATATAGTTCAGCAAGCGATAACAAGATGGTTTAGTTCATAATTGTAAAAGAATACATCTCAAAAGAAAAGATAAAAAAAAAAACATAAGAAAACCCTAAAACCCCCTGAAGGGATTGAAGGATAGATCCTCCGTCTTGAGTATGATTTCGGCTTCTTGAGATGAATCAACTGGCTTTCTTCGAGTAAATTCCACAATTCTGGCCTATCTGGCTCGGCTCCTTGGCCTAGCTGGATACCCCCTGAAGGTTGGCCTCTAGGGTGTTTATATAAGCTTTTGGAATGGCTTTCTTTGCCTCTAAGTACCCTAATCCGATTGAAACTCTTCTTTCTCACGTCAGGGCCACGCCCATGGCACATGCCCGTGTGAATCGTGGCCAGGCCGTGTTCGAGTCTGTTGATGAGGCATGGCTGTGTGGTCTTGGGCCCAGGCCGTGTTGATTTTGTGACATGGCACATTTACTCCGTTTTGGCCCGTTTATCATTCTTTTCATCCTCCGGTGCTCTTCTGGGTATAAAACATGAAAACAAAGGATTAAGAGTACCAAATTACACAATTCAAGGCTTAAATCATCCAAAAGTATGCTAAATGTGGGATTAAAATATATTCATATTATGGTTTATCAAATACCCCCACACTTAAGCATTTGCTTGTCCTCAAGAAAAATTCTCAACTCACAATTAAAATGAACTTCCCTAATTCATAATATTCATCAATAATGTTTCATCATAATTCAAAGATAATTCATACATTGATAATTTAACTCAAAGGGTCCTAAAGATTCAAATAATTAAAGTCATACATTTATAGCACGAAAACATAGGCGTTTCCCTTTTCCTAAATAATTACATCTGATTCAGATTTGACAAGAGTTGACATCCTCACTAAAGATTCACTCAAATCACTCAAAGTGTTTAAGGTTCAAAATTAAGCACTCAAAAGTCGAACATGAAAAGTTAATCCCATAAGCTTGCCTGAAAATCAAATCTCCACCATTGTAAAATGAGATGATATATAGATCAAAAGGTCTTTAAAAAGGGTTGTAATGGGGCTTAGGTTAAAAGGTGTGGATAAAGGCTGAATTAGAAGGTTAGAATCGAGATTGAATTGACAATTTACCTAACTAGAAAAATGAACTAATCATGAATAATTACATCAATTGAAAACTAATAATACGAGCTTTTTCTTCAAGATTTGAAATTTAAACATGTAAGCTCACTTAGTAGAACTAATAATGAATATACTTCGTTTTTTTAAGAACAAATCAAGTAATAACGAATGAATTCAACTACTAGAATAAAATAATTAGGAAACTGACCAAATTAAATCTCGATATAAGGGTAGTCAAAAGGAATGGTGATAACAAATACAAAGGGTTTTGGGTTAATATTAGCTGGTGAGTTAATAAAAAGGGTTGTTAGGATCAAAGGGGTTCACTAGGGGTTAATTATGAAGGTAGGCTTTTAGTGGAGTGAGTGGATTAAATCCTAGGTGCCTTTATCATATCTGTATATCAAATCAATGATGTGGTCTTAACATGTATAATCGAAGCAAGTTCTAGAATAACAAATCAATGTTGACACACTCATAATAAAAAGTGAGAGTGGAGTGAGTGGGTTAAATCCTAGGTGCCTTTATCATCTCTGTATATCAAATCAATGATGTGGCTTGGCATGTATAATCGAAGCAAGTTCTAGAATAACAAATCAATGTTAACACACTCATAATAAAAAGTAAGCACGAAAGAATGTATGCTCTAAAAGGCTCAAAATCTCACAAGAATTATGTGTTTTTTTTTATTTCAATCTTGTAAATTTCAAACTTCAAGGTAATAATTAGATCCAGGTAGACAACCTAACAAAATTTTTATTTTTGAAAATATACTCATCATGCTTGATTCTCTAGTCTCCTAAAGTATAAATCATCATTGCACAATTATCAATGACTTAATCCAAAACATATCAAAGAAAATCATGGATCACAGGAAATTTCATTCTCATAGTAATGTGAGAAAATTACTTAAAGAAAAGATATCATTCAGGGATTTGAGAATAATGTAGAAAGTTAGGCACTTTCTCGAAATAAATATTCACCCCCCACACTTAAGATGTACAATTCCCTTAATCTACAAAGATAGATAATAATCATGTAGTAATAAAATCAAAAGAGGGAAAGAGAAGTGAAACTCCCTGAATGTTGGATGAAATTGAAACACCCTACACCCGGCCCACGAGCCTAAACCGGATCTGGTATGTTCCTCAAGTAAACCGGTTTCAATTTCTTTTGTTACTTAGGAAAAACTTGTGTGATTTTAAAAAAAAATATTGTTTTAGGTTGGGCTTGAGTTAAAAACCCATTTATCTTATTTTAAAAAAATCCAATTAATTAAGGTGACAAAACAATTAGGGTTTATTTTTAAAGAAATAAATTTACTTAACTTTAATTAAAAATAAATTGTAACATAACCAATTAAAAATAAACAAGAATAAAAACAATCCAACTGGGCCTTATGGCCTTATTACATCATTTAAAACCCAAAATAAACTTAAAGTGCTAAAATTAAATGAAGTCCAAATTTCTAAATAAACTCTTCAAGGAATGCATGGCCACCTTTAGCTTCTGCCGACCCGGTCCATTATCATTCGTCACCTGAAAAATAGTCCCACAAGGGGGTGAGTCTACCGACTCAGTGTGTACACAGTGCTAACAATCAACAGATTAGGCATACATATTCATATCAAGTACATGTTCAAAACAAAATGATGCAACCCAACCCAAACCTATTTGTCCATCCGCTACACACCACCCGTACCAACCTGTACACCGTGGGGACTACTAAGTCGACCCTCCATCCGCTACACACCATCGAAGCGATCAGCTGCGACGACAGCGTGCTCATCGCTCACTTACGTTGTGTCATTAGACACTATATTCAGATAATGTAACCGAAGTTACCATATTCACTTAATGGGACCGTAGCCACCATATTTCGTTGGTGAGACCGAAGTCAACACCTTCGTTGGTGAGACCGAAGTCATCACCTTCACTTTCTCCCTTCACAAATATCCCAAATGCCCCAATTATTTTATAACATATTCCACATACTTAATTTTCATTCATGTTACTAATCACATGTTCAAAGTATATCACATTCATAATCCTATCAAAAGTAGGAAAGCGTGCACTGGTACTTTTTTGCCACGATTGTGGTACTTAGCCACATTCTCATTCTTATACACATTCATATATTAAAACAATTATTGCCATAATATATTGAAAGTTAGTGTGAGTACACACCTGATTTGCTTAATAGATTCCTTGAAATCCCGAAGAAATTGATCTGTTGCCTTAGATCTCAATCCCTATATTCGGCCACATTATTAAAATACATAATAAACCCCTTTTGACTTTAAAACCAAATCCTAGTAGGATTTGTATTTCTTACCTTGTTGCCGAATTGTTTTCAAGAACCAAGTGCCGAATCTTGGTATTCCTTCCTTGTGATTTCGGCTAACACCATATCACTTCATTAGTTTTCGGCTTTTTAATAATCCATATACATATATATTAAAATAGCCTTGGCCGAATTTATTTTGATACTTACCTTTTAAATCTTGAATCCCGAATGATCTATCTTCCTGATTAGCCGGAATTCCTTGAATCTGAAATCCCGATATTCTTCTTTAATAATCAGCTAAGAGACAATAGAAGAGATTATTCCCTAGATCTTGATTAGGAGAATTAGAAGAACAAAATTGATTGTTCTTACCTTAATACCTTAGTCGATTGCTTCCTTGCCTAGAGTCACAGAGATTTGGCTATGGGGTTTTTGTCAGGGATCAAAAGAAAAAGGGTTTTGGCTTGACAGATGAAGAAAAGAGAAGCGTAAAAGATGAAGAGAATTTTTGAGAGAGGAGGAAAGAGCTAGGAATTTCATGAGCAGAGAAAAAGAAGTAGGCGAGGAGTAGCCCTCCTCCTTTCCTTTTATAGACAAAGTTATCACCAAAGAGTCCCTTACTTGGCCACCACTCCTCTTTTTGATAATATTATCTCTTTTATTTAAAAGACAAGAGCCTTTAATCCATCAATTATCTTCTCAATTTTCTTAAAAGAAAATCCTTTGTTTATTCACATATTTATGCGAATAAAACTCCTTTATTTATCCCCTAATTAATCAAATATTTATGGAAATAAAACACTTCTATTTCTAGAAGGCTTGTGCAAGTCCACCTTGGTGTGTCTAGAAGCAAAAATAAAATTTATTTATTTGCTTCCCAAGTGACTCGAACCTGTGCCCATGCCTCCTTCACATGGTGCCATTTCCATAGACCCTAAGTGGCATCTTGGACCACATTTCAAGCAACTGTTTGTTTATCAAATTTCCCCAACTTTTTCTTTTAAGGCCCTCTTGTCTTTATTTCCTATTTTAAACTTTAAAACTCATCATGTCGGGGTCATTTCTAAGTTTCCTAAAATTTTCGATCGGCTCTGTAAGTTGCCATTTTTCTTACATTCCAAGTTTCCAAAAATGTTCACTTTCCATTTTTGATACATTTCCAAAAATGTTCGAGTTTCCTAAAATGTTGATTTCCAAAATGTTGAGTTTCCAAAAATGTGTACTTTCCATTTTGAACCATTTCTTACATTTCCTTGCATTTCCTTACATTTCCTTACTTTTCCATACATTTCCATACATTTCCATACACCTTATGGTTCCTAAACTCCTCAGAACACTTCCAACATACCCACTGAGCCCACTTTGCCACATGCCTTCCTTGTGTCATGAGTCCAACACAAATTTTCCTTAAGGCCTCTTTGCCTCGTTTTCCTCTTTTCACTTAAAATCCAATAATTTTTTAAGCTTTCTCTTCCATCCTAGAATTTTAAAAACCCTTAATACACTTCCAAACAACTTTGCCAAAACCTACTAACTCATGAATTATGCACAAACGCATAACCCCTAATCTAGGATGTTACAGAAATTCTTGGAGGATGACTAATGATGATGATTTAGAAATAGTTGAATGTGGTGATGAATACTCCGATGATGTGTTCATTCTTGGAGTGGCAAATTGAATCTTAAAAATTGTGAAGTGATCAGTTAAATGTTCAGGGGGTATTTATTTAATGAGTGTTATTAGAGATACTCGGGAGTTAGATAGCCAGTGATATAAGAAATAAAACTGTACGAATAAGAGTTTTAAACAAGAAAAGCAAAAAGATTTAATTAAAAATGAAAATAAGCTAAACATAAACTAAAAATAAAATAAAATAAAAAAATAAATGAAAAATAAAGAAACATTAAAGGCCTCAAAGGTCCTCGTCATCGGCTGGGTCACGAGGTGGGGTGGGCGATGATATGTGAAAGTGATGAAAAATCTGCTGAAGAGTCACCTCAATGCCGTCGAATCATCGAGCAGTGTCATTAAATTGTTGAGTACAATAATGCTTGAATTGAGTGAGACGTGCAGAGATGTCCGAAAGTGAAGCAATCGCATGAGCTGGTCGATGGCTCGGTTGTGGTTCCTCATGTGTGTGTGGGACATTGTCAGTAATGTCCTCGGGATCCTCCTCTTCGGCGGTAGGTGCTAGCCGATGTTAGGGAGGATCGGTCCCACGTCGACGTTGGATCATCCTCATGTGTAACATCGTCTGGATGCCTTGTGGGGACATCTAACCTATCAGTGTGAGTGAGGATATCTGAGTGGCGGTATTGAGGAGCCTGAAATATCGAGCCAAGTGTGTAATGTATGGCCCCATAGATATGACCCCTCTCCTAAGTTGCTCTGTTTGATGTTGAATGGCACGAGCTATGAAATAGGCTAAGTAAAAAACGTGCTCGTTTGCCATGCACCATAGGAAGTAGGCGTCATGAGTGTTGACGACGCTGGTGCTCTCCCGTCTACCTTTCAGTGTATGAGATAAGATAGCGTATACGTACCTCAGAGACGGGGCGAGAGCCATTGCTTTGGAGCGACTGGGGTCATAGATGGGTTTGTTGGGAGCTATCTTGTACCAACATTTCGTAGGGGTGATATGGATATAGCGATGGAGTTCTGCGAGATCATTATTTTCCAGGAATTTGTCGGTATAGAGTCCCAGAGCAACTCCGAACTATGGGATACTCATCTCACGGACTAGACCTCCGAGGCGGAATTGGATGGTGCCAGCGTCGTCGAAGTTAGTCATCACTGTCCGGAGGTGGAAAGTAGAGCATAGTTCCAGGGTGAGCTTTAGGTATGTGAATAATAAGGCCCGAACCTCCTCTGCTAGCTGGACCTGCTCCAGGACGGTCCAATCGATACATCATCCTACGTCGAGAGGTCTTGCGCGTAGTATATGATAATGATCCTCCTGAATACCTGGTGGAAAACGTAAGAATGGGTGGCGCACTATGGTAGTTGCGCTGGCTGATGACGAACTGGGTCCTTTTCATTTTTTTAAACTAGGGACTACGATTTTCTTGCCTCGAGACGAGGACATTATGGTCCTAAAAATAATCGATAATCAATGATTCAAGTACATTTCCAACCAAGACATCGCATTTAAGAATTCAATCATATAAAAATATAACAATGACAAAAATCACAAGAGAAAACTAATATTTTGCATAAATCCTAATCGTTATTACTTAAACAATGACTAAATGAATAAATCTATCGAAAAGGAAATATAACTAATATTAATCAATAATAATAAACTAACTAGAGACTAAATAAAAGTCTAGTGATAAAATAGCCTAATGGAGGAGAATGTAAAAAGGAGAGGTGACCGGTGGAGTTTTGGCGAGGTGCACGGGCGTGGAGAGGTGGTGCACGGGCGTGTGCTGCAAATAGATGGGTGAACACGGCTCTGTTGCAATTTTGGATGGGCGTGTGTTCTGTTAGCATGGGCATAGAATGATTTTTATGAGTATGTGAAAGAGAGAAAGAGGTAAGGGATAGGGGAAGTCAATGGGGGATTTTATTGGTGGCCGGAATGGGGTAGAGGTTTTTTTGAGAGAATGACTAGGGTTTTGGGAGTTTGGGGGAAATTTTGGGGAAGACGGGTGTTAGGTGCTTTAAATAGGGGTAGGGGCACGGGCAGGGGCCACGCCCGTGTTTCCTTTATTCAGCCCGTATTTTTCAAAAATTTTAAATTTAGGGGCTTTATGCTGAATCCCACGCCCATGTCAATTTTTTCTACGCCCGTGCTTTATAAGTCAGTGTCATCCACGGTCCTAGGGAACGAGCGTGTCTTATGCCTGTGTTTGGTTACTCATTGTTAACCACGGTTAAACTGCAGGGACGTGTGTTTTTATCGTAGCATGTGTTCTCTAAACAGCTTCGACTACGGCCACGTCGCACGGCCGTGTTGTTTAGTCGGAGCCCGTGTATTGGGGAAAATTTTTTTCCTGTTTCTGCACGGTCTCTGCCACGCCCATGTACCTCTTCATGGCGTCCACACGGCCACGGCCACAGTCGTGTATAAGGCAGTGTGGTTCGTAAACCCTGCACTTAGTAAACTGGTTAGTTTTCCGTTAGGTGCTACAAATTGAAAATACAACTTTAGTGAAGTTAGTACTCGGGTTGCCTCCCGAGAAGCACTTGTTTAAAGTCTTTAAACTAGACTTACCCGGTTTTCATTTCTACATGAAGGTTCACGGAGCCGAAACTCCTCTATCATATCCCTAAAGCAGTCCCCATTATAAATTTTCAGTCACTGACCATTTACCTTGAATGTGCCACGAGATGGATGAGTTACCTTGATTGTGTCATATGGAAAAATAGTTTTGATCACGAATGGACCTGACCATCTTGATTTCAGTTTTCCAGGAAACTGTTTGAGCCTTGAATTGTATAGCAGGACTAAGTCTCCTACTTCGAACTATTTTGATTGCTTTAAACGAGCATCATAGCGTCTCTTTGTTGCCTCTTTATATAGTCGTGAGTTCTTATAGGCATTAGCTCGCCATTCATCAAGCTCGTTTAACTGCATCATCCTTTTCTCACCTGCGGTCTTAAGATCGTAATTTAAGAATTTTATAGCCTAAAAAGCTTTGTACTCTAATTCAAATGGTAGATGACAACTTTTTCCATAGACAAGTCTGTATGGGGATGTTCCTATGGGAGTTTTAAATGCTGTTCTATAGGCCCATAAAGCATCGTCTACTTTTAATGCCCAGTTTTTCCTGTTTGATTCAACTGTTTTCTCTAGAATACGCTTAAGCTTTCGGTTTGCTACTTTTACTTGCCCACTGATTTAAGGGTGATAAGGGGTAGCTGTCCTATGGTGTATTCCATATTTTTTTAAGACTTTATCAAATTGCGTATTACAAAAGTGAGTACCCCTATCACTACTAATTGCTCTGGGTGTTTCGAATCGAGAGAAGAGTTTCTTAAGAAATCTCACTACTGCTCTAGCATCATTAGTAGGTAAAGGTTGAGCTTCCACCCATTTTGACATGTAATCTACTACTACTAAGATGTATTTATTTCCAAATGAACTAGGAAATGGACTTATAAAATCAAAGCCCCAAATATAAAAAATTTCACATGATAGCATATATGTTTGAGGCATTTCATCGCGTTTAGAGATATTACCTGTTCTTTGGCATTTATTACATGAAGCAGTATACCTGTTGGCATCTTTAAACAGAGTTGGACAATAAAAATCTGATTCAAGCATTTTATGTGCTGTCTTAATCCCGCTGTAATGTCCTCCTGAGGGTCCTGAGTGACAATGTTCTAGGATTTTGCTTGCTTATGCCTTTATAACACACCTCCAAATTACTTAATCTGCACAGATACGAAAAAGAAAAGGATTCTCACAAAAATAGTTTTTCGCATCAGCAAAGAATCGCTTCTTTTGATGATGTGTTAACTTTTTTGGTAGGATGTTAGTAGCTAGGTAATTTGAAATGTCTGTAAACCAGGGTACCTCGGAGTTAGAAATAGCAAATAATTGTTCTGCAGGAAACGAGTCATTTATCTCCCTCTCATCCAGTTCTTTGATATGTGGGATTTCAAGCCTAGAAAGATGATCTGCTGCAAGATTTTCAGCTCCTTTATTGTCCTGAATTTCTAAATCAAATTCCTGCAAAAGTAAAATCCATCTTATGAGTCGAGGTTTTGCATCGGGTTTAGTTAAAAGATAACGAAGAGCTGAATGGTCAGTGTAAACGACAACTTTAGATAATATTAAATACTGTCTAAATTTGTCGAACGCAAAAACCACAGCTAATAATTCTTTTTCCGTGGTGGTGTAATTCTCTTATGCAGTTGTTGATGTCTTGCTAGTGTAATAGATCGGCTGGAAATGCTTGTCCCTTCGCTGTCCTAAAATTGCACCTACTGCAAAATCGCTCGCATCGCACATTAGTTCAAAGGGTAAATTCCAATCAGATGCAATTATAATTGGAGCATTTATTAATTTATCTTTGAGAATTTTAAATGCATCTAAACATTCTTGATCAAAATTAAAGGGTACATCTTTTTCTAGTAGTTTCGTTAAAGGCTTAGCTATTTTAGAAAAATCTTTAATGAATCTTCTGTAAAATCCAGCATGTCCTAAAAAGCTTCTAATGGCCTTGATTGAAGTAGGAAGAGGTAATTTTTCTATGGTTTCAACTTTCTCTTTATCTACCTCAATCCCTTTACTAGAAATTTTATGTCCTAACATAATCCCCTCTCGAACCATAAAGTGACATTTTTCCCAATTCAAAACAAGGTTTGTTTCCTCACATATCATTAGAACCCGTTTTAAATTTTTAAGGCAAAGATGGAAAGAATTACCGAATACCGAAAAGTCGTCCATAAATACCTCCATAATGTCTTCCACAAGTTAAGTCAAAGATGGCTAGCAAGATGCATTTGAAACTGAAAAGTGAGGAGCATTACATAATCCAAAAGGCATTCTACGATAAGCAAACATACCGTATGGACATTTAAACATTGTCTTTTCTTGATCCTCGGGGGCTATCGATATTTGGAAGTAGCCGGAGAGTCCGTCTAGGAAGTAGTAGTACATATGCCCAGATAGTCTTTCTAACATCTGATCAATAAAGGGCAAAGGGAAGTGATCTTTTCGGGTGGCATCGTTCAACTTTCTATAATCAATACAGACTCTCCAACCCGTGACTGTTCTGGTAGGAATCAATTCATTCTTTTCGTTGGCTACAACAGTCATGCCCCTTTCTTTGGAACGGCCTGCACAGGACTTACCCAAGAATTGTCAGAAATAGGATAGATTATTCCAGCATCAAGAAGTTTAATTACCTCGGCTTTAACAGCTTCTTTCACGTTGGGATTCAATCGTCTTTGAGGTTGCACACAGGGTTTATACTCATCTTCCATTAAAATTTTGTGGGTGTAAAACGATGGCTTATCCCTTTAATGTCAGAAATTTTCCAAGCTATGACTCTTTTATGTCCCCTTAGTACCTATAGCAACTCGTCTTTCTCTTTGGGTTCCAGTTCTGAAGAGATAATCACTGGTAGTGTAGAATTATCCCTGAGGAATACATATTCTAAGTGTTTTGGCAACTGTTTTGATTCCAATTTCGGTGGCTCATCAATAGAGTGTTTTTGTTTTAATTCGTCATTGATTTCAATGCCCTCTTCTTTCTTTTGTCTAGAGGTAGATGTATTAGAAATCAACTCATAGGTATCATCATCTTCCCCCTCACCTTGGGTAAGACACAGTTCCATCATGTCGTTATGTATGATTTCCTGCAAAGTGTCTTGAATAAAAATATCAATGGCATCAATAAAATAACAGGAATCATCTTGTTCTCTAGAGTACCGCATAGCATCATAAATTTGGAAAATAATTTCCTCGTCGCCTACCCTTAACGCGAGTTTACCATCACCTACATCAATAACAGCTCTAGCAGTAGCTAAAAAAGGGCGTCCCAAAATTAAAGGTACCTTAATATCTTCATCTATGTCAAGCACAACAAAATCAACATGGAATATAAATTTATCAACTTTTACCAGAATATCTGCAGTAACACCCCTAGGATATTTAATAGATCTGTCATCTAATTGAATACTCATCCTAGTGGGTTTTGGTTCCCCAAGATCAAGTTGCTTAAACATTTTATAAGGCATTAAATTAATACCGGCGTCTAGATTAGCTAGTGCTTTCTTAATACTTAAACTACCAATCAAACAGGGAATAGTGAAACTTCCTGGATCTTTTAATTTGGTTGGTAGCTTGTTTTGGAGGATGGCTGAACATTCTTTATTAAGTTTCACTGTTGATATCTCTTCAAACTTCCTTTTATTTGTTAGAAGCTCTTTTAGAAATTTTGCGTATGTCGGCATCTGTGAAATAGCTTCAACAAAAGGTAAGTTAATATGTAACTGTTTAAAAAGTTCAAGAAATTTACCGTATTGTGCATCTAATCGGTCTTTCTTCAACTTTGCCGGATATGGAATTGTTGGTCTACATTCTTCGCGTACCAGTGTTACATTCTCAACTTCTTCATCCCTTGTCTTATCAGTTTCATGTGGTAAGTGTAACTGCCTTCACTGCTCTTTTTTCCTAGGTAAACTTTCTGGTTGCCTTTCAGAAACTAACTTAGTTAGTTGCCCAATTTGATCCTTAAGCCCTTGAATTGATGCTTGCTGATTGTTCAATATTGTTTCGGTATTTTGGATACAGGTTTCTAACACTTCTATAAATTTTGTTAGCATTTCTTCAAGGTTCGGCTTCTTTTCTTATGGGTAGAATTGTTGTCTTTGGTTTCTTTGACCGCCCCAAGAGAAATTTGGATGGTTTCTCCACCTGAATTGAAAGTGTCACTATAAGGGTTATTTTGAGGTATAAAATTATTACCCATATAGTGAACTTGTTCATTTTCAGTGCTCGAGTTGTAAGGTAGATAATCTGTGTTGTTCATCCAATTTCCATTTGTATTGTACTGCATGACTGGATATACCTGCAAAGAATCACATAAACCATCAATCTTTTTATTTATCAGTTCTACCTGATTTGATAGCATGGATACTGCGTCGAGGTTGAAAACACTGGCTACTTTTTTTGGCTTTGTCCTTGTAACTTTCCACTGATAGTTATTCAGTGACATCTCCTCTATAAATTCGTAAGAGCAGCCTCAGGTGTGTTGTTATTCAGGGTTCCGCCGGTGGCTGAATCAATCAATTGTCTAGTTGAAGGGTTCACACCGTTGTAAAAAGTTTGGACATGTATCCACAAGGGTAATCCATGATGTGGGCACCTTCTCAATAGATCTTTGTATCTCTCTCATGCATCATAAAGTGTTTCTAAATCCATCTGCACAAAAGAAGAGATATCATTCCTCAACTTGGTCGTTTTGACTGGCGGAAAATATTTTAACAGAAATTTTTCGATCATTTGATCCCATGTAGTGATTGATCCTCGTGGAAGAGAATGCAATCACTGTTTAACTTTATTCCTCAAGGAAAAGGGAAATAACCGAAGACAGATGGCATAATCAGAAACACCATTTATTTTGAAGGTATCACAGAATTCTAGAAAATTCGCTAAGTGTGTGTTAGGATCCTCATCCTACAAACCATCAAACTGAACAAACTGTTGTATCATCTGTATAGTGTTAGGTTTCAGTTCAAAATTATTTGCAGCAATAGTAGGTCTAACAATACTTGACTCAGTTCCTGTTAAACTAGGTTTAGCATAATCATACATAGTTCAAGGAGCATGATGTTTGGCTGCCTCTGAAGGTAGTAGATTATTCTCAGCCATCTCTTCGGTGGTATTGATTTTCGGTGGTATTGATTTTGACTTCTTGCTCTTCTTCTATGTAGTTTAAGCTTCACCTTATTTCTCTACGGTTTCTGCGAACAATACCTTCAATATCACTGTCGTCAAGTAGGGGTCCTGTCGGGTTCCTTCTAGTCATAAACTAAAGGTACCTGCCAGAAGAAAAGAAGAAAAGTTAGAAAAGTAAAAAATTTTAATTGTAAAAATAAAACAAATATAATATGGCTAAAGTAATAAAATTAAGCGTTCTTAATATTTCAGTTCCCCGGCAACGGCGCCAAAAACTTGATCGTGTGTCAGAGTCTTAAAAATTTATAAAAAGATTGATCGAGCCTAGAAACTAACTGTGACAACGACTTGAGGCAAGTGCACCTATTGAACAATAGTATAGCTTAGCGGTAAGACTGGATTGTCAAACCCAAGGGAACCAAAAGTACTAATACTAACTTTCTTTTTATTATTTAGCCTAAGAATTAAAGGAATTTTTATCTAATCTAAAATTAACTAACAACTAAGCTAAAGATGCAAAGACAAAGAGAATGAATTGGGGAAAATAACTTTGGGAAAAACCAATTGATTAAGACAAACCCGAGGAAGAATCCACCTAGACTTCACTTGTTATCTAACTCTGAACCAGACGATTTATTCACTTGACTTGATCCGTAGGATTCCCTAATGTATATTAATCCCTCTCTCGAGGGAACTAACGTCTAACCCTAGGTTGATTAATTGAAATCTCTTTCTAATTAAAACCCTCTAGAATTGCATTAACTTGATCTATGGACTCCCATATTAGGTTTGACCCTAATCTGGTAGATTTTTGTCACCCTATCTTTAGGCGCACGAGCAACTCCGCTCAACTATGCTGGATCTACTCTTAGGCAGGGTCTATTCCTCCTATACCTAAGCACATCAGTACTTGAATCAATATCCGAAAAATATCAACATAAGAATTAAGAACACATAGTTAAGAACAAATCAAGTATTTATCATATAGTTCAGCAAACGATAACAAGATTCATCTAGGTTTCATCCCCCTCAGGTATCTGAGGGTTTAGTTCATAATCATAAAAGAATACATCTCAAAAGAAAACATAAAACAAAACATAAGTAAATTCCACAATTCTGGCCTCTCTGGCTCGGCTCCTTGGCCTAGCTGGACGCTCCCTGAAGGTTGGCCTCTATGGTGTTTATATAGGCTTTTGGAATGGCTTTCTTTGCCTCTAAGTACCCTAATTCGGCTGAAACTCTTCTTTCTCACGTCAGGGACACGCCCATGGAACACGCCCGTGTTCATCGTGGCCAGACCGTGTTCGAGTCTGTTGATGAGGCATGGCCGTGTGGTCTTGGGCCCAGGCCGTGTTGATTTCGTAATATAGCCCATTTACTCCGTTTTGGGCCCGTTTCTCGTTCTTTTCATCCTTCGGTGCTCTTCTGGGTATAAAACATGAAAATAAAGGATTAAGAGCACCAAATTACACAATTCAAGGCTTAAATCATCCAAAAGTATGCTAAATGTGGGATTAAAATATATTCATATTATGGTTTATCACTAATCTATAATTCCACAAACAAGAATATTCAACCATATAAGTAGAAATAGTATTTTTATTCTTATTAATAATATTGAGTTTGAACATACCCTCATGCATATACCATTTCCCTACAAAAATTCCTCCCTTAGACAAAATAAACTTATTTGTCTCAAAGACAAGTTTGAAACCAAAATTATTTAATAGACTTCCAGATACTAAATTTTTCCTAGCTTTTAGTACATAATATACATCATTCAAGGTTAAAACCTTTCCAGAAGTGAATTGTAGTTCAACAGACCATTTGCCTTTGATTGTTGTGGTGGAAGAATTTATCATGTACAAGACATTTTCATATTCACATTGTGTGAACTTTGTGAACACGCTTTTGTCTTTGCATACATGTTTGGTTGCTCCAGTATCAATCCACCATGCATTATCATATTGTTCCATATTAAATTCAAAAATCATGGCAACAAACTTTTTGTTATTATCAGGCTTAAAAGAAGATTTCTTCTTTAAGAATCGACATTCATTCTTAAAATGTCTCGGCTTGCCACAATGGTAACATAAGCCATATTAAATTCAGAAATCATGGCAACAAAATTTTTGTTATTATCAACCTTAAAAGAAGATTTCTTCTTTAAGAATCGACATTCATTCTTAAAATGTCTCGACTTGCCACAATTGTAACATAAGCCCCCCCTTTTTTAAACTTAGGTGCTCTAGTAGTCTGTATGAACTTTCTCTTGGATAGCTTAGTATTTTATACTTCCTTCGTAACATACACTTTGGCATTTTTAGAATCTAGGTTCTGATTTTGGTTTCGATACTCATCTTCAATACGAAGATGATTTGCCAAAACCTCAAAAGATATTTCCTTTTTCTTATGTTTTAGACTTATTTTAAAGTATTTCCAATATGGAGGAAACATGTCTATTATGGACGATACAACAATCATTTCATTCATTTTCATATCATATTGCTTAAACTGATTCAACAATTTTTCAATATCAAGAAATTGTTCCATAACAGAATGACCATGAATCATTTGATAATTATTGAAACGGTGACAAGAAATTTCTTACTTGTAGCATCTTCGGTCATGTATCTTGTCTCCAATTTGTCCCATAATTCCTTAATGGTGATTTTGTTTTGGTAGTTGTCGAACAAACCATCGAATAAACCATTCAATATGTGGCCTATTCACATGTAATCAGCATTATCCCATTTTTGCCTTTCTTGGGTTGCAGCAACAGGTTTGTTTTAATTCTTTTCTGGTCTTGGAGTATCTAAAACATAGGCAGTCTTCAAAGTTGACAATAAGAAGTACATCTTTTTTTTACCATTGTCGAAAATTGCCACCATCAAACAGATCAAGTTTGACAAAGTTGGAAGCCAACTCCCTTAGTGTTCCACTTTCATGTGTTGTAGTAGTTATCATGATATTAGAACCTTAAAATTGTTAGTACAAAAACATAGGTGAGAAAATTCTCAAACACATGAACGGGACACGAACAACAACTCGAACAGAAAATGAAGAAATAAGACAAGGCTCTAAGGCTTGTATTAAGCCACTATCTTTAAGATTCTATTCGCCTCCACCTATATTCGGTGTGCAAATGAGTTTCAAGCAAATGAACCTCAAGGATATAATGAAGCCCGATGACTATTTGCATTTTGCACTGACGAAAATAGTCCAGTAAGCACTGAGCGAGGTATAACAAGAAAATCAATTTCTATAAAGAAATTTTGCAGTAATTCTTTATAGAACAATCTAATAATATTAGGAGATAGAGGAAAGATAGAATTTAGAACTTGTTGGTATGATTTCCAAATGAAATCTCATTCCTATTTATAGGAATTTTCATGTCTTTTCATAGAGACATATTTCAGTAAGTGCCTTTTATGAATAATAACATATTTAAAAAGACACATAATTATTCATAAAATATTATAACTATCCAAGTAATATTGGTTGAATAGTTATAATTCTTTGTCAAAAATCAAGTGATATAGCTCTTGACAAATAACCAAAAGATTTAACTTTTGATTAATTACACCAATTTATTTATAGTTATTGGAACACTATAAACATTTGAAAATGTTCCAACAAAAATTAATTATCTACTCTTTCTTTTTGAGTTTTTTAATTACCCAAAAAAATATAATATTTACTACAAGTTTCTTTATTATTAATAAATAATTTCCCAAAACAACTCTTTTCATCCATAATATTATTAACTCTTCGAGAGTTGATCTCATAAGTACCAATTTAGTTAAAAAATTATTTAAAACTGTAATGATAAAATTTGAAGTGAAATATATTATAAGTCATTGTACTCTTTACAAATTTGAAATTTAGTCGCTATACTTTTATTTTCAGAAATTTAATCTCTCTATTTTTTATATTTCAAAATTCAGGCCAAATTGTTAGCATTATTAATTTTTTTGTTAAATTGGTTGGTGTCACATTTTGAAATAAAAAAAAAAATACTCACTTAGTAGCAATGTAACTAAAAAATGACGTTATAATGAACCTAAATCTAATAGAATATTTTTAATAATGTTAACAGTTTACCTTAAATTTGAAAATTTAACTTAACACACCAAATCCTTGTACTCTAAACTTTATTTACTTTTTTTTAATTTTACTCTAAACTTTGTTATTTTAGCATATGTCTTTTTTCATAAATTATATATTCATACTATATATAAAATGTTTGGTGTCACGAGTCAATTCGACACCAACTCAATTATGAAATTATTAAAATATGCTTATTTTAAAGGATAATTATATTATTATAAAAATATTTTTATCTTTTCATACTTTTATATATTCAAATAAAACAACTAAAAAAACATTATTTGGGAATCAAACACATGACTTGCAAATTCATATAAAAAATCCCTACCACTCCACTAATAACCATTTGTTGATATAGTTTAATAAATATATGTTTTTAATATAAAATATTTCTGTTCACTCGTATCATGAATGTGATAAAATCTAATATTGCATATTTTTTTCATTCATATCATGAATGTGACATAATCTATTTGTTAATTTTTTTTCATTATTTTATTTTATTTTTTACTTTTTACTCATGGAATCAATATCCCAAATTGTGGTTATAATATATTTTCCATCTTTTAAATTTTGCATTATCTTTAAAAAAAATTATAGTTAGTCGATTATAGTTTTTTGTCATCTAATTATAAAAAATTACAAAATCACAATTTAAGTAATTTCATTTGTCTCTTTGATCTAATTTCATATATTATAATTAATTTTATGACAAAAAAATCAAGTAACATATATTTAATTTATATAATAATAAATTTAGTCTAATTTTTTGTACTTTCCATCTGTTTAACTTTAATTCTATTTAATATATATATATAAATCAGTTATCTCTTACCCTCGTCTTTTCAAATCTAAATATTTTTATGCTATAAATAGGCGGACGATCGTGTGCCGAAGGCGTTCATACATAATACGAGGGAGCCTCCGATCTTTGAAACTCGTGGGTACCTACAAGAGGCTGGATTCTTGTATGTGTCTCACATGCAAGGGGGTTGCAAACTTGATCCCACACTAATCAGTGCGTTGGTGGAAAGATAGAGGCTTGAAACACACACTTTCCACCTTCCATACGATGAGTGTACAATCACATTCGAGGACATAGCGTTACAGGTCGGTCAGCCGGTGGATGGGCCAGTCATCACGAGATCAGCGGTGGTTCGAGGGAAAGTGGACCTCTGCTTGGGAATGTAAGGGAAGTCTTGAACGGGTTTGAATGTGGTCAGATATCGATCAACTGGTTGGAGACAAATTTCGATAAGCTTCTTGACAATGTAACGGAGGAGGTTGTACAACAATACGCCTAAGCATTCATCAAGAGGTTAATCGGGGGCATTTTAATGCTCAATAAATCTAGAAATTTGGTGCACGTAAGGTGGCTTTTACATCTAACAGACTTCAGTGAATGCACAAAACTAAGTTGGGGATCTGTCATGTTGTCCATGTTATACTGAGAGCTTTGTCGGGCAACACAACCGGATAAGATGCTGATTGCTGGTTGTCTGCTACTACTACAGTTGAGGGCATGGTGGTGAATACCATTTCTACGTCCCAAAGTGACCGACCCATACATGTTTTGTAACAGCTCGTTTTTGGGTCAAATTAGAACAGTGGTTCCGGGACCAAAAATCTAAAGTCAAAATATTTATTTTATTATTTTAATAAGGTCTACAGCATGATAGATTAATTTCGTGAAAGTTTCGTAAAGAAATTTTATTGTTTGAATGGTTAATTTGATAAAAAGGACTAAATCGCGTAAAATGTAAAACGTATGTTCTATTAGTTAAAGGTGTCAAATAGCTTTTAATTATGGTGGCCTTAAATGGTAATTAGACCATTTTAAATGTTAGTGGACTTTTATGGACACATTAATAGGTGTTTTAAATGGTTTATTAGGAAGGTTAATTTGGTAAATTGGCTAATAACATAAAATAAATAAAACAAACAAAGAATTAAAGGTTATCATCTTTGTCATAGCCGAATGAAGCATGGAGAAAAGCCATTTTAGGCTTGAAAGTATTCGGACACTTTGGAGCTAATTTGTAAGTCCAAATTTGTCTCGTTTTTAATGATTTCTATGTTTTTGTGATCGTTGCTTCGTATTCTAGCTAGCCTGTACCTTAAATTTTGAAACTGTTAAAGATTTATCATGTTACCATTGTTGAATGCTTGAGTAATTTGATAGTTGATGATGGATTTTGAATAGTTGTTGATAGTTTTACTAGTTTTGTAAAGTGATTTTTGACAAAAATGTCAAAAAGGGATTAATTTGTGAAATTGTAAAATTATGTGGGTAAAAGTGTGAATAAATTGAAAATATGGGCTGCTATTAATATGTATTAAATTGAGCTAAGCATGGGTTTGTACTAAATTGCATGAATTTTCAATTTTATGTGATAAGGACTACATTGTAAAAATGTAAAAGTTTAGGGGTAAATGTGTAAAATGGCCTTAATGTGTGTTTTGTGCTAAATTGAATGAAATGATGATTAAATAAGTAAATTTTGATAATGTATAGATCAAGATAAGTCGAGATCGGGTTTAGATCAGGGAAAAGGAAAAGTGGACGAATAGTCAATAATTTCCATCCTAGCAACTCGAGGTAAGTTCGTATAATTAGAATCATAATTTTAAATTCATGTAATTATTTGAAATGAATGTATGTAATTGAGTAAATGATCTACTTGAAATTCAAATGCCTTTTTGATATAGTCTGATGGTTACAAGCCCCGTTTGAACCGTAAAAATTCATAAGATACGAGTGACATGTCACAAGGGTTACAGTTTAGGTTAAGCTCCTGCATGTGTTACGGACTCACCGCAACCCGTATGAGATTACCAATGTAATAGCTCGTAAGAGCTTACTGTTCTCAGCTCGTCAGAGCTTGCCATTTTAGCTTAATAGAGCTTACTGTCCATCAGCTCAGGAGGAGCTTACTGATCATAGCTCGAAAGAGCGGAAATGATAATGAAATGAAGGATTACTGATTTATATATGTAATGTATATCACCCGAATATTCCTTGAAATTCTAATAGGTTCAACAGGCATAAATTCTATTATTGGTTATGTGATTAAACTATGTGTTATATGGATGAATTACGGTTATTACGGATGAATTACTATTATTACAGATGAATTACTATTTATACGGATGAATTACTGTTATTACGAATAAATTACTGTTTATACGGATGAGTTGTTGTTATTGAATGAATTATTAATTATATGATTAAGAGTGAAAAGTTACAAATGATGTACATGATATATGAATTTCATATGATACAATGGATTGAGTACTAAATTGAGATAATGGATGATTATATGCACTTATGTGACTAACTTGTTAATAAATGCTTGTGTTTAGGCATTTGATAATTGAATTGAGTGCACCTTATTTATTGACTTGATCATGTCTAAAGGTAAGTTTAATTCTAAATTATACGGGCTTACTAAGCTATAAAGCTTACTCTGTTTCTTTTTCGTGGTTTATAGAGGCTCGGTAGCTTATTTAATTCGGATAAGTCAGAGTTACACATCACACTATCCAGTTGCCAATTGGTACTTTTGAACTTATGGATATATGTAAATATGGCATTTATAGGCTAGTTATAAAGATGATGGTTATGGTTACTTGAGATAGTGATTTTGGTACATGTTGTGGTATAAATTAAAGCCATGTGATTTGGCTTAATTTGGTATAATGTTTTGGCTGTGTATAAGAATTCAAATATGGTATGTTTTGGCAAGTAGTAGATGGAATGGAAATATGCCGTGTGACCCAAGTCAGTATGTACCCCTTGTTTTCACACGACCGGTGACACGGGCATGTCTAGTGGCCGTGTGAGACACACGGTTTGGCCACACGGGTGTGTGTCCTCTATATTGAGAAAAATTTTCTTAGTCTCGTAGAAGTTTTATAAGTTATTGGTTTAGTCTCGAACCGCTCCTAAAGCATGTTTAAGGCATCGTAGGCTATTGTAAGGGACAAATTGAATGATGATTGTATGAAATGATTGAATGTATGAGGAAACTACAGTTATTTGTGTTATAAGTCTGGTAATGCTCCATAACCCTATTCCAGCGTTGAATACAGGTGAGGGGTGTTACATGTTCCCGTTGGTGATGAGATAAACATCATTTATCAATAAATACGTACTTTGTACACTAAATGTATTTATTATATGTTTCGACTAATATATCACTTGTACAGGTGGAACCATGGGCCGAGATACGTGAGACTACCCAATGAGTTGGAAGACTTTAGGCTGCTATTAGATCTTAGATCCGGGTATTATCAGTTGAAGGTTAAAGAATGTGATGTGCCAAAGATTGCTTTCAGAACTCGATATGGTCACTATGAATTTCTGGTAATGCCTTTTGGTTTGACAAATGCTCCTGCTGCTTTTATGGATTTAA
The DNA here is from genome assembly GCA_025503065.1 of Gossypium bickii. Classification (NCBI taxonomy): domain Eukaryota; kingdom Viridiplantae; phylum Streptophyta; class Magnoliopsida; order Malvales; family Malvaceae; genus Gossypium; species Gossypium bickii. The sequence goes on from CP106717.1 coordinate 24,370,992, forward strand.
GGAATCATATTTTTCAGCCTTATGTGGATAGATTTTTATTAGTGTTTATTGATGATATATTAATATATTCCAAGAAAAAATCCGAACATGCACAACACTTAAGAATTGTGCTACAAATTTTGAGAGAAAAACAGTTGTATGCAAAGTTAGTAAATGTGAATTATGGCTTCATGAGGTCAGGTTTTTGGGCCATATTGTGTCAGCTGAAGGGATTCATGTGGATTCGAGTAAAGTATCTGCAGTTGTGAACTGGAAAGTTCCAAAAAATATGACAGAAGTGCGAAGTTTTCTGGGTCTAGCTGGATATTATCGTCGTTTTGTTAAAAACTTTTCGATGATTGCTTTGCTGATGACTAGACTACTACAGAAGAATGTTGAATTTGTTTATTCTGAAGAGTGTCAATAGAGTATTGATCAGTTCAAGAAAATGTTAATAGAAGCCCCAGTTTTGACTCAAACTGAATTGGGTGCTGTATGTTATGTATAGTGATGCATCTTTGAATGGATTGGGTTGTGTGCTAATGCAGTCGGGGAAAGTGGTGGCCTATGCTTCTCGGCAATTAAAACCTCTTGAAAGGAATTATCCTACACATGATCTTGAGTTGGCTGCAATCATTTTTGCTTTGAAAATTTGGAGACACTACTTATATGGTGAGAAGTGCTATGTGTATATAGATAATAAGAGTTTGAAGTATTTAATGACTCAGAAAGAGCTGATGTAACATCCTAAAATTGGGGCTATTTGTGATTGAATGATTTTTATTGTGATTGAATTGCTATGGTATTAATCGTGAAATAATACGGCTTAATTAGAGGTCTTGAGTAGGCTCGGTTAGTAGAAAATTTCATTTTTGAACTTTAAAGGCATGGAGCCTTAGCAAGTGGGGGTTATAAGAATAAATGGAGGATTATTTGACACTAAAATGGCCTTGGAAAAGTGGCAAAAGGAGGGCCACTTAGGAGTTACATGTGACGCCACAAGGGGAAAGGGAGAGCCTTGGTTCGAGCCACGAAATTCTCTCTTTTTGCTCTTTAGTGGGACGGCATAGGGGGGAGAAATTGTCTCATTTTTTTTAATTGATAAAAGATATTAAGGATAATATTAGCTTTTATCATTGGATTTTAATTGGATTAAATTATGATAAGTTGGCAGAGGAAAAATAGCTTTGTGTTTAATTCAAATCCTTTTTGAATTGTTTCAAATTAGTGGCCAAGAGAAAAACAAGGAGTTGGCTAGAGTTTGAACTCCTTGGACGGCAAGCTTAAGGGGGGGTGCCGAATGCCTATAAAAGCATCAACTTTGTCACCTTGCTTTTCTTTTTGTCATTTTTGCTAAGTGCCGAAATCCCTAACCCCTTCCTTCTTTGCTTTCTTTTATTTTTATTTTTTTTCCATTCTCTCAAGACCTTGGCCGAAACCCTCTCTACTTCTTCTTGCCGAATCCTCATCATCAATTCCTCTTTTCTTTTATTTCCTTGCTGGCCGAATATTCACTCCTCTGTTGCCGAAACCGTAAACACTTTTTCTCTCATTACTTTTCTCTCTAACCGAACATACATCCCATTCTTGTTGCCGAGATCCCTCCTCTCCTATTAAGATTTATTGTGGCCGAATATTAAGAAGATCGGGGTGCTTTTGGGGTTTCTTTTTTGACAATCGGTTGGTGAAGGTAAGAGATGACCGAAACCTTCTTCTCTATATTCTCTTCTCCGTCGACATCTACAAAGGGTAAGGGCTGATTTTGGTATTTAATAGCAAGGATGCTAATATTTTTGGAACCGATTGGTTATAGGGCCTTCAGGATTTGGAAGCGAGCAAGTGAATCCATCATCATCTGGCAATCAATTATTGATCTGTGAATCGAGTGCTGTGGATAGTAGCAAAGAGTTTAAAGGTGCAGACAGATCTGGTGTGGCCGACCTGTCTTCCGGGATTTAGAGCATTCGGTGGTGACAGGTGTGTACATACACGCTTATAATAATTAATAAACTGTATTAAATACATGTTGCATGTAAATCTGCTTGATGTAGATACGAATTTAGTACCTTAACGGTACAAGCGAGGATTCCGGTAAGTCTCACAAGATGAGATTGATTATAATGCTTTTGGGAAGCATAGCTTATTTGATACATGTGATAAATGTATGAACTCTGTTTATGACTGTTTGATATGGGTTGATGAGAGGGAGGGGGCGGTGATATTGTGTCGACGGACACCAGTGTTTTGGTAACACATTGTGACTACGGTCACCAGAGGTTTGGTACCTCTAGAGGTTTGGCACCTCATAGCGTCTCGTCCCAGTGGCTTAGCACCACAGTGGGTTGGCCCCATAGATGATAATACGGGATTGACGCCAGTGATTTGGTATCACACGATGGGTTGGCCCCATCAACCGATTTGTGTCTTCGGGCACCAGAGGTTTGGCACCTCCAGTGATTTGGCATCACATTTGTGACTATACGTCACCAGTGGTTTGGCACCACCAGTGGTTTGGTACCACAACGGGGTAGACAGAGGCGTTTGGTTGGCTAGGTTGGGTACATAACCTTATGCATGTTGATTGTTATAAAGTGTGTATGAAATTGCTTAAACCGGGGGAAGGGTTACATACTGAGTCTTGGTGACTCACCTTCTCCTTTAATTTTTCAGGTGACACGTAGATCGCGGATATGGAGCCGGAGGGACTCGAGGTGGCCATGCAGTGGGATTTAAATTTTAATAGACTTTGAATTTCGGTTTACTTATTTTTGGATTGTTGTTTTAAATTTTAATTGGGTTGTAATAAGGCCTCCTAAGAATATTTTATTATGGTTACAAGCTTTAATATTTGTTTAAAATTACTTACTAATAAAAATGAGTTCACATGTTTTCCAAAGCAATCGTAAAGGTTTTAAAAGTACCATCGGGTGCATAAAATATATATATATTAACTTGACTTAACAAATATTTTTAAAATAAATCTAACTATGGGTTTTATACACCTCAACTGTTTTAACAAGACGCTATCTTTTACCAAGAAGTTGAATCGGTTTTTAAAAAAGATTTCAAAATATTTTCTCCGTAGCAAACCAAATTCGGTCATAGCGTTTGGGCCGGGTTTGGGCTGTTACAGCTGAATTTGAGACAGAGGTGGTTAGAGCTATTAAAAGATTATGATTTGGTTATTGATTATCACCCGGGAAAGGCTAATGTGGTTGCTGGAAAGTCGTATTTGTTTGCACTTCGAGCGATGAATACTCATCTATCTGTTAACGATGATGATTTTGTATTAGCAGAGTTGAAAGTGAAACCTATATTTCTTCAGCAGATTCGAGAATTACAAAATGAAGATAAAAAATTAGTGCTGAAACGACAAATGGTACAAGATAATCTGAGTTCAGAGTTTAGTATTGATGATGATGGTATGTTATGTTATCGTAATAGAATTTGTGTTCCGAATAATTCAGACTTGAAAAATGATATTTTATCTGAAGCTCACAATAGTATGTACTCTATTCATCCGGGTAGTATGAAGATGTATTGTGATTTGAAGAGAATATATTGGCCTGGTATGAAACGGGAAATTTTTGAATTTGTTGCAAAGTGTTTGATTTGTCAGCAAGTGAAAGCAGAATACCAAGTGCCAATGGGTTTGCTACAACCTGTTATGATTCCTGAATGGAAATGGGAACATGTTAAGGTGGATTTTGTATCCGGATTGCTTGTAACTCCGAGAAAGAAAGATTCTGTAATGACCCAAAATTCACGGGCATCGAAAAAAGTACATTATCGGGCCTTCGTCTTAGTAAATCGAGTTCATAAATATTTGTTAGGAATATTTGTGAGTCTAGTTGTGTGTTTAATTAGGCTTTAATTAAGTGAATTTAGCTTAATTAAGAGTAATTAGGAAAAATGACTAAATTGAATAATGAGTAAAAATTGAATTATAGATTAAAAGAAAACATAAATGGCCAAAATGACAATTATGCCATTTGTCCTAATTGAGGCGGCAAATGAATTGAAAAATCTAAGATTTTTCTTAGATTTCATACATTAATTAATTATTATTGTTATTATTTAATTGATATTATATTATTATATTATGAAATAAATTAAAATAAAGACAAATGTATGGTAATAAAAATATACATGTGTAATAATTATATTTCTACAATTGTAATATATTTATTTAATTACTTTTTATTTAAGTAAATAGATTTTTATTATATTAAAATATTAAAATATATAAAATAAATAAAATAAGGACAATTAGATGGTGATGGTGATAGACAAGTGTAAAATATATGTGTGTACAAATGTAATATAAATATTTGTTATTAAATAGATATTTATTATAGTAATTATTATTATTATTATTATTATTATTATTATTATTAAATTAATAAAGTAAATAGACATAAAAGAATAAAGAAACAAAAAGAATAAAAGAAAGAAATGAAGGAGAAAAGAAATAGAGAAGCATTCGAATAGGGAGAAAGAAAAAGGGAAATAAAAGAAAAAAAAGGGAAACTAAGGTTTTGAAGCTTTAAGTTTTAATTGGTAAGTCAATTAAGTCATTTTCTCTTAATTTTAATGTTTTAGAAGCCTTAGAACAAGGTTTTGTTAAATTTAAGTTGAAGTTTTGAAAAGTTCTTAGGTTTTTGAATATAGTTCATGTTGAACAAAATGATGAATTAGGGGTTTAATTGATAGAATTTCTAGTTAGAATTTATTAAAGGATTAAATTGTAAAAGAAGCTATAAGTTTTGTGTTAGAGGGATTAAATTGAAAGAAATTTGAAATTAGGGTTTTAATATGAACATTGAGTAGTTAAGTTGAATTTGGTAGGAAATTGAGTAAAAATAAGGTATGAATTAAGATAGGAAAGTAAGTGAATTTAGTTAGGACTAAATTGAAATTAAGATAGAAATTGAATAGAAATTCAATTATTTAATATAAATTGGTGTTATATTAATAATGAGAAATTATTATTATTTTCGTAGCTAATAAAGAACCCGAGGCATCGACACACAAAGGAAAAGAGAAGGCTATCGAGGACTAAAATGAGAAATTCACGGTTTGTATTACTATAATTCAAACTACTATTTATTAAATGTTATATTTAAATTTATGTGTATGGTAAGTAAAATTATAAGGTAAGTATCAATATTGAATTGAATGAAATTGAGATGAAGTATGATTATGTATGAATATTTGATAGTATATTGTTGGAAAGTGGAAAATTGTATCGAATTGAATTGTACATTGAAAGTGAAATTGAAATTGAGAAATGATTTGAATACCCTATTAACTAGTCGGGCTGAGTCGGATATAGTTGGCATGCCATAGGATTGAAGAGTACAGGAATTTATTAGATTTGCCGATCAGGCACTATATGTGTCGTATCAAGCACCACGTGTGTTGTTTCAGGCACTTTATGTGTCGTATATTGCTTCTGATATATTGATCAGGTACTTAGTATCGTTTTATACACAATATGTCGTACTGGTGTGTTTGGTTGGAATCCGTGTATCCGCTGAGTTTCGGGTTTGCTAGTAGGGTGAATATTCGAAATGAGAGAACTAAATAAATTTGATTGAACGTACGATTAAAAGTATGAGAAATAAATTGTTAGTTGATTTGTGAATTGAAATTGTATGTGAGATTTGGAAACATGAACCTAAGGTTCATGAATTGATCAAGTTCAAGTTATTAAGATATGATATTGTTGATGAATTATTATATATGAAATATGAAATTGAATGTAAATTAGTTCTTATGATTTATAAATTTTACATGTTTAATGTTATATGATTAATATTTATAATTCATTAAAGTTATATAGTTTGAATTATGGTAATACCACTGAGTACGAAATACTCGTCAGACGGCTATTTTTTTCGCAAGCAGTCAAGAGAAGTCAAAAGTCCCGGTTCAGCACCCAGATCAATCCCTACTTCAGCACAACTTTGGTGATGTATTTTCTTTTCCTTTAGGTAAACGTGGCATGTACCTAGGTCATATATATAGGTCATATGATTTTGGTTATAAAGTATGGATGGTTTGTAATGTTTTGAACTTAGTTTTAAGTGAAATGGTAAATAGTATATTATAAAATTTGGCATTAACCTTGAATAGGAAAAAAATGAAGTTACTAGTCAATTTGAATGATATTATAAATGTTTAATTATTAGATTACTATGTTAATGAATTAGTTATGATATAAGTGTATTTGAGTATAAATTGTCTTTGGTTGAGCCATTGGTTTTGGATTGGTTGCGATTTGAAAATTGCAGGGAAGGTTAGATGTTTATAAAGGGGTTATATTGAGTTTCAAAAAAAAATTTACGAAAAAATCTGGAGTACTCGAAAGAGTCCCGTTCTACTTTTAATACATATTTTGGGCCTCGAAGGTCCATCAAAGGGACTTAATCGTTAATTTATAATATGTATGTTATTTATTTGTGAAGTAATCGTAAATTGTCTGATATGTCCAGTAATGCCTCGTAACCCTATTCCGGTGACGATTTAGGGTTAAGGGGTGTTACAGATTCGATATGGGTGATTTTTGATAGATTGGCAAAATCAGCACACTTTATTCTGGTCAGAACAGACTTTTCACTTGAGAAGTTAGCAGAGTTGTATTTGTCTGAAATTGTGAGATTGGATGGAGTTCCAACATCCATTATTTCGGATAGAGATATGAGATTTACGTCAAGGTTTTGGAGTAAACTACAAGAAGCTCTAGGTATAAAGTTAAATTTCAGCACAGCATTTCATCCTCAAACTGATAGTCAATCAGAACGAGTGATCCAGATATTAGAAGACATGTTGAGATGTTGTATACTCGAGTTCGGAGATAGTTGGGAAAGGTATTTACCTTTGGCTGAATTTACTTATAATAATAGCTATCAATCCAGTATCAAAATGGCACCGTTTGAAGCCCTTTATGGTTTAAAATGCAAAACTCCATTATATTGGTTTGAATTGAGTGAATCCAAGTTAGTTGGAATTGACTTGATCCGAGAAACTGAAGAAAAAGTTCGAATTATTTGGGACAGTTTGAAAGCTGCGTCAGACCGTTAAAAATCATATGCAGATTTGAAAAGAAGAGATACAGAATTTGCAGTTGGTGATCGAGTGTTTTTAAAGGTTTCACCATGGAATAATGTAGTAAGGTTTGGCAGAAAAGGAAAACTTAGTCCAAGAATTATTGGACCATATGAAACTATAGAAAGAATTGGTCTGGTGGCTTATCTGTTAGCTTTGTCTCCAAAACTTGAAAAGATTCATAATGTGTTTCATGTGTCTATGTTAAGACTGTATAGGTCAGATCCTTCACATGTAATTCCTCACACTAAAATTGAGCTTCAATCGGATATGACTTATTCAGAAGAACTAGTGAAGATTTTGGCTCATGAAGTTAAAGAATTACGAAATAAACGAGTACCGTTAGTTAAAGTGTTGTGGCATTGCCATGGTTCGGAGGAGGCAGGAAACAGAGGAGTCAATGAGATCACAATATCCGAATCTATTTCAAGGTAACAAATTTCGAGAACGAAATTTCTTAAACGGGGGAGAGTTATAACAGCCTAATTTTAAGTGGTGTCGGAAACAGTGATTCGAGATCACTAAATCCGACGAGTAAGTTTGAAAATTTAAATAAATTAACATTTATGAGTCAAGTATGGCATTAGAAGTATTTTTGAATTAGTGAATTTTGTGATTTAAAAGAATTTATTAGAAAATTGGGTCAAAAACTAGGAATCGAGACCCCGAATTCATAAATCGAGCCATAAATATTTTTAGAAATATTTATGGAGTGTTATTGAGTTAGTATTAAAGTTTCGTTAGAAAATTTTAACGTTTTGATAGTTAATTAATTAAAAAAGATTAAATTGTAAAAGGTGTAAAACTTGCTAAAGTGATTAAATAGCTTAAGTGTCTAATAAGGAGGGATTTAAAAGGCAATTAGACCCAAATTAAATGGGCTAGATGGCTTGGGTATGAAATAAGCAAGAAAGTAATGTGAACAAGGGGCAAAATTGGAAATAACATAAAATTTAATAGTTAAAAAGGATGTAATTGAAAATTCTAGACAATTCTTCTTATTTCTTCAGCCAGAAGCGCCATAGCTGGTCTTCTAAGTTGGTTTTTCATATTTTTACATCATGTGAGTTCATTCTTGCTTTTTCTTTGTAATATTTATGTTTTTGTGACTTTGGATTCATTTATCATAAACTATTGAATTCATTTGTTTTTTTATTCCATGAGTGATTTTGAAAGTTAACATGAATGAGTGCTGGAAGTTTATGATGAATTATCATAGATTTGAAGTTTTAATTTCATTATATGATGATATTATTAAGTGATTTCAATAGAAATTAATTTTTAGGACCTAATTGTGAAAAAAGTTAAGAATTAGGGTTTTGTGTTAAAGTTCTAAATACCAAAGGTTGTATAATAGTTTAGAATGATGGAATTAAGTGTTAATTGAGAAAAATTAGTTCAATTGATGGGTTAATTGAATAGGGACTAAATTGTAAAAATTGTAAAGTTTAGGCTAAAAATGTAATTTTGAAAATTGAAAGGTATGAAGTGAAATGAGACTGAAATATGTGTGCTAATGAATGAATAATTTTATATTATAGATCAAGAAATCAAAGATAAAGGAGGAAAAGAAAAAGTAGTAGAATAGTCCCTGAATTTCTACAATTTTTGCAAATTAGCTAGGTAAGTTCATATAGTTGAATTTTCATGTTCAATTGTTAATTTAGGAATGTATTATTTCATGTGTTTGTTATTGAATTATGATTATTTTAAAATATAAAAATCGGGTAGAAAGTTCAAATTGAGTAGAACGCAGGATTGAGTACGATCGTTCTGTGATTAGTGATGAATTGACGGATAAGACCATGGTTGGACCATGGCAAAGTGTGGAATGTAAGACCATAGTTGGGCTTTGGCATTTCATTGAAAATACCATAACTGGGTTATGACATTGTGAACGTAAGACCATGGTTGGACATGGCAGTATATGTGTGTACGTGTAAGTCCATAGCTAGGCTATGGCATCGTAATAAAGTGAAAGACCATAGCTGGGCTATGACATTGTGATATGTGCAAGACCATGGCAGGGTCATTGCAATATATGTGCAAGACCAAAGTGGATTGTGGCATCAAGTAAACGATGTACTCAAATTTGTAAGATATTCTCTAATTTGACAAGTAATGGTAAGTGTTAATTGAATTAAAGTGATGGAATCTAACCAATAGTTGATATTGAGCTCAATCAAGTGAATTCATCATTTGAAACTGTGAATGGTAGGAAATTGTAGTGAACACTTGTTTAATAAATTGTTGTATTTCGGTAAGATTTATGTTTTAAGCCTATGAACTTACTAAGCATTCATAAGCTTACTCCTATGTGTTTAACGTTCTGTATAGATTAACAAGAGTTCGGAGGATCGGATCAACACATCGGGCCACACTATCCAGATTTTCTCTAATAGATTTTAAAAAGTTCCTTATGGTTTGTATGGCATGTATAGGATGGAATAAATAAAAAGAATAATAAACTTGTAGTATGGTTATGAAAAGCTCATATACATATATGTTAGTTTTATGTGCATATATTTAATAGTATCTATTAGTAGTCAATGAGTGGAAATTATATATAGTAAGTTTATACAAATGAGTAGTGTGATGACATTTTAGGTTTAAAACTTGAATTTTTGACTTGAATTGATTGCTTGGTTGAGATATATTAGTGTGTACAAATGGTATATGCAGGTAAATTTTGAAAAGGGTGAGAAAAGTGGCCTTGAAGTGGCCTATTTTCGTCCATACAGGTAGACATACGGGCGTTTGTCTTGGCTGTGTGAAAACTGCACCTTAATGTTTTACAAGTCAGAGAGTTACACGAGTTGGGGACATAGCCGTGTGACCTGGATCACTTGGCCGTGTGAGCTACATGGCCTATCCACATGAGCATGTGACCCCTGTATGTGAGAAAATTTTTAAAATTTTGTGAAAAATTCTATGACTTCCCTATTTAGTCCCGACTCGATTTCAATGTATATCTTGGGCCTCGAGGGTCCATTTAAGGGACTATATCATGAGTCTCGGTGAATGAATAGTAATTGACACGGTTTATCAGTAAATGTTTAGTAAACTTTAGTAACGCTCTGAAACCCCGTTCTGACAACGGATATAGTTAGGAGTGTTACATTTATCAGTATCAGAGCTTCAGTTTTGTCGATTCTCGAAACGAATGAGATGTGAAATGGGTATAGAAATACATGCCATACAAATCTATGATAGTGTGAAGTGTATGATCCGATCTAATCCTTGTTTTTATTATAGATTGTAAAGATGTCTGATAGACCTGAACGAGCTGAACAGGAAGAAGTTAACAGTAGAGTGCAGACCTCTGATCAAGGACAAGCAGTAATGTTCCAATTTCTCTTATGCGAGAACAAGAACTCCTAAACATGATTTATGGATTTATGAATCGGTGGTATAGTGAGATGATGCAAGAAAAGAATCAAGCTTAGCAATCTCCTCCCCCTAATGCACCATCAGTAGCACTCCCGATTGCTCTCCTTCCTCCTCCTACAACTAAATCTAGTAAGAAAACTCCAATTACAAAACTCAAAAAATTTGGGGCCGAAGAATTTCGGGGAAGATCAGATGATGATCCAGTCAAAACTGAATATTGGCTTCAAAATCTAGTAAGAGTTTTTAAACAAATAGCTTGTTGTCCAGATGAATATTTGAGATGTGTTGTGTCTATATTAAAAGAAGAAGCATACAATTAGTGGGAGACTATAGAAGCAGTAGTACCTGAAGAGAAACTTTCTTGGGAATTTTTCCAAAGTGAGTTTAAAAAGAAATATGTCGGTAAGAGATATTTGGACAAGAAGAAGAGGGAATTTCTCGATCTGCGACAAGGAAATCGATCAGTGGCTGAATATGAAAGGGAATTTGTATACCTCAGTAAATATGCCTGAGATATTGTACCGAATGAAAAGGAAATGTGTATTAGATTCGAGGAAGGGCTTAATGATGAGATCAGAATGATGATTGGAGGTATAGAAATTTGGGAACTTTTGATTCTGTCAGACCGAGCCCAGAAAATGGAAGAAGTATATAATAGAAAGAAGCAAAGAGATAGTCAAAACAAGGAATCTTACAAGAGAAGTTCTTCTACATCATTTTCGACATTCTCGACTAAAAAGTTTAGGGATGATTCGAGCCGACCCACTTCAACTTCGGAACGATCGAACAAGAACAAGATAACTCAATGGATGTTGGAGTAACTATTAAACTTGCAGCTAGTGTTAGTAGTGTGCAAAATGTTCCCAGGCCAAGATGTAAATATTGTGGGAAGTAACATCCTGACGAATGTAGAGGCAAGATAGGAGCTTGCTAAAAATGTGGGGCCACTGATCATTTTATTTGAGATTGTCATCAACTGTTAAAAGAAGAAAAGGAACAAAAAGAAAAGAAATTAGCCACTTCTCAAAGAAGTAGACGATCTGGTCAAAGTAGTTGCTACTAGGACTGTTCGCTCAAATATGAAAGATTCTGCTGTTCGGTCAGAAGCTCGGGCACTGCACGTACATATGCCATCCTAGTGAGAGAAGAAGTTTCAGCTCCAGATGTGATAGTTGGTATTTTCTATATTTTTGATGATTCAGTGTATGCATTAATTGATCCTGGATCTACACATTCTTATTTTTGCACTGCATTAGTATCGGAAAAGAAATTATCTATTGAATCCTCTGATTATGATGTGCAAGTTACTAATCCATTAGGAAAAAGTGTGCTAGTTAATTTAATATGTCACATTTGTCCACTGAAAATAAAAGGCTATGATTTCTCTGCTGATTTAATGTTGTTACCCTTTTGGGAATTTGATGTTATTCTTGGAATGGATTGGTTAATGAAACATGATGATGTAGTGAACTATCAAGAGAAACAAATTGATTTGAAAAGTCAGACAGGGGAAGCAATTTTGGCTGAGTTTGGAAATACAAAAGATGTTGTCAGAATTATTTCAGCCTTTTTCAGCTCAGATATTAATACAGAAATGTAATTAATCATTTTTAGCCTACATTCTTGATACTCGGGGTTCTGAATCAAAGCTAGAAGAATTACCAGTTGTCAATGAGTTTGATGATGTGTTTCCTGAGGAATTATCGGGTTTGCCACCGGATCAAGAAGTTGAATTTGTGATAGATGTGATTTCGGGAACACCGTATAAAATGGCACCGGCTGAGTTAAAAGAGCTGAAGACGTAGTTACAAGAGTTATTAGACAAAAGGTTTATCAGACCGAGTACGTCACCTTGGGGTGCACCTGTTTTATTTGTGAAAAAGAAAGATGGATCTCTGAGATTGTGTATTAACTACAGGCAGCTAAATAAGGTTACAATTAAAAATAAATATCATTTGCCACGTATTGACGACTTATATGATCAGCTGAAGGGTGTTGTTGTGTTTTTGAAGATAGATTTCAGATTCAGGTATTACCATTTGAAGGTTAAAGAATGTGATGTGCCAAAGACTACTTTCAGAACTCGGCTTAGTCACTATGAATTTCTGGTAATGCCTTTTGGTTTGACAAATGCTCCTGCTGCTTTTATGGATTTAATGAATCAAATTTTTCAGCCTTATTTGTATAGATTTGTAGTAGTGTTTATTGATGATATATTAATCTATTCCAAGACAGAATTCAAACATTCACAACACTTGAGAATTATGCTACAAATTTTGAGAGAAAAGTAGTTGTATGCAAAGTTCAGTAAATGTGAATTCTGGCTTCATGAGGTTAGATTTTTGGTCGATATTGTGTCAGCTGAAGGGATTTGTGTGGATTCGAGTAAAGCATCTGTAGTTGTGAACTGGAAAGCTCCAAAAAATATGACTGAAGTGCGAAGTTTTGACTCAACCTGAATCGAGTGTGCCGTATGTTGTGTATAGTGATGCATCTTTGAATGGATTGGGATGTGTACTAATGCAGTGAGGGAAAGTGGTGGCATATGCTTTTTGACAATTAAAACTACATGAAAAGAATTATCCTACACATGATCTTGAGTTGGTTGCAATCGTTTTTACTTTGAAAATTTGGAAACACTACTTATACGGTGAGAAGTGCTATGTGTATATAGATCATAAGAGTTTGAAGTATTTGATGACTCAGAAAGAGCTAAATTTGAGATAGAGATGGTGGTTAGAGCTACTAAAATATTATGATTTGGTTATTGATTACCACCCGGGAAAGGCTAATGTGGTTGCTGATGCACTTAGTAGAAAGTCGTATTTGTTTGCACTTCGAGTGATGAATGCTCATCTGTGTGTTAATGAGGATGATTTTGTATTAGCAGAGTTGAAAGTGAAACCTCTATTTATACAGCAGATTCGAGAATTGCAAAATGAAGATCCGAAATTAGTGCTGAAACAACAAATGGAACAAGATAATCTGAGTTCAGAGTTTAGTATTGATGATGATGGTAAGTTATATTATCGTAATACAATTTGTGTTCCAAATAATTCAGACTTGAACATGATATTTTATCTGAAGCTCACAATAGTATGTATTCTATTCATCCGGGTTTTACGAAGATGTATTATGATTTGAAGAGAATGTATTGGTGGCCTGGTATGAAACGGGAAATTTGTGAATTTGTTGCAAAGTGTTTGATTTGTCAGCAAGTGAAAGCAGAACACTAACTGCCAATGGGGTTGCCACAACCTGTTATGATTCCTGAATGAAAATGGAAACATGTTACGATGGATATTGTATCCGGATTGCCTGTAACTCTGAGAAAGAAAGATTCAATATGGGTGATTGTTGATAGATTGACAAAATCAGCACACTTTATTCCAGTCAGAACAGACTTTTTACTTGAGAAGTTAGTAGAGTTGTATTTGTCTGAAATTGTGAGATTGCACGGAGTTCCAACATCCATTATTTCGGATAGGGATCCGAGATTTACGTCGAAGTTTTAGAGTAAACTATAAGAAGCTCCAGGCATAAAGTTAAATTTCAGCACAGCATTTCATCCTCAAACTGATGGTGAATCAGAACGAGTGATCCAAATATTAGAAGACATGTTGAGATGCTGTATACTCGAGTTCGGAGATAGTTGGGAAAGGTATTTACCTTTGGCTGAATTTACTTATAATAATAACTATCAGTCCAGAATCAAAATGGCACCGTTTGAAGCCCTTTATGGTATAAAATGCAAAACTCCATTATATTGGTCTGAATTGAGTGAATCCAAGTTAGTTGGAATTGACTTGATCCGAGAAACTGAAGAAAAAGTTCAAATTATTTGGGACAGTTTGAAAGCTGAGCCAAACCGTCTATAACAGCTCGATTTAGGGATTAGTCAGAATAGTGGTTGCGAGACCACAAATCCAAAGTAGAAATATGTGTTTTATGATTTTTATGAGGCTTATGAGGTGTTTACATAATTGTAAGAAAATTTCATGAAGAAATTTTATTAATTAGTGATCAAATTGTCCATTAGGACTAAATTGAAAAGATTAGAAAATATGAGATTCTAGAAGATTTAAGTATGAAATAGAATTATAAAAATTACTAGAGGTCCTCATTTAGCAATTAGACCATTATATGTTAAGACGGACAAAAATGGACATAGGAAGGAAAAATCTCAAGAAAGGGGCTTAAGGGCATTTTTATTCTTTGGTTAATAAAAGAATAAAAAGGGAAAATAAAGCCAAAATCATGTCCATCTTCCTCCCTCTTGGCCGAAAATCACAAGGAAGACATAGCTAGGGTTTCTTCAACTTAATAGTAAGTGCATCCTAGCCCCGTTTCTAATGTTCTTCGTATTTTTGATATCCTTGTAGCTCGGTTTAGCTATTTCTAGCTATCTTTTTAGCTAGGGTTTATGTTCAAAAATTTACCCATGTATGACATGCATGTATTTTGATGTTTATGGAAGAATATGAAAGTTTGATGTATGATAAACATCTTTTTCAAAGTGATTTTCCTGAAAAATGCATAAAAGGGCCAAATTGTAAAAGTTTTAGAAATGGTCATACGTGAGTGAAATAGTGGAAATTGAAGGTTTTTATAGTTGATAATATGATTCGACTAGGCTTGGAATGCAAGAAAGTTGAACGAATATCATTTTACGAGCCTAGAGGCAAAAGTGTAATTATGTGAAAGTGTAAGGGCAAAATCGTAATTTTGCCAAAGTATGAATTATGAGTCAATTTAGTCAATGTAACTTTTAAATGAGTGAAATTGTTATTATAGATCAAGAAACACAAAGCCCGGATCGAAACCGAGGCAAGAACAATGTGTTGGACTAAATTGCACATCTACACATATTTTGAGTATCGAGGTAAGTTTTTATGAAATTAAAGTTATATAATGTAATCATACTTGTAATTGTTTTATTTTATGAGAAATGTATCCATATTCCATGAGGTTTATTTATGATGCTTTTTTGAAATTGAAATGAGAATATGTCAAGTTGAAGTCCTGGTTGAGGACTCGGAATAACGAGGATGCATAAGACACCATATGAGACAAGGAATGTCCCGTATAAGACCATGTCTGGGACATGGCATCGGCACCGAATGTAGGACCCGTATAAGACCATGTCTGGAACATAGCATCGGCTCCGAATGTAGATCCCGTGTAAGACCACGTCTGGGACATGGCATCAGCATTGAATAAGGAAGGTCACATGTAAGAGCATGTCTGGGACATGGCTTCGGCACCAAAGGAGGATCTCATATAAGACCATGTCTGGGACACGGCATCGACATCCATGTACGATCTCCTATAAGACCATGTTTGGGACATGGCATCGACATCTAGGTACGATCTTGTATAAGACCATATCTAGGACATGGCATCAACATCGAGCTAAGAGATCCAGTGTAAGACCATATCTAGGATATGGCATCGGCATCAAGAGGTGATCCCATGTAAGACCATATCTGGGATATGGCATTGGTATCAAGATACATGCATGATGAGATTGAGTATCCTCTGATATTCTGAGTAGTTCAACGGGCAAAAGAGGTAAGCTTATAAAGATGAAAAGGAGCTAAGTAAGTAAAGATGTTTAGAGTTAAGTTATACAAGGATAGCATTGAGTTCCATTTATGTAAGAATGATAATAATTTAAGTTTATGTTTAAGTTAGCATATGTGCTAAATTATGTGATGAAGTGATACAGGTACCATGAGTAAAATACGAGTTTAGAAGCCCTATTGTGATATGTGATGGGTAAGAGTAAGCATGAGTAAGTTTGCCTAAGTACTTGAAATACTTGAGTTGTTATTGTTCTATGAGATGAATGGATTTCACCATGGATATTTATATTGTTACTTTATTTTATGCAAACTTACTAAGCTATATGCTTACCCCTCTCTTTTCCCTTTTTCCTTGTAGTACTGCCAAGCTAGCTTGTGGATTGTAGAATGTCACGGATCACACTATCAATCATTCTTTTGATATAGTGAAGTTAATTTATTTTGAGTATGGCATGTATAGGAACTTGGTCATTTTGTGTTATGTCAGGTTTGGAAGCTAAAGTGTTGGCTAGTAATGTTACACACTCATTTTGTAAATGGCCATTGGAAGTTGGCCAATATTTGTCAAGTTTCATATATTTAATGATGGTGAGTTTATGAGGTGGATGAATGATGATTAATGATTCTTCATAGTGTATTTTTTTGCCATGATATATGTTACGTGTGTTGGTATAGTTGTGTTTATATTTTAGGGTGGCAGTTGGCTTGGAAAATAGCCTTCTAACTGTCTACATGGGTAGACCCATGGGCGTGTGTCTAGGCCGTGTGCGACACACGGTTAGCCCCATGGGTGTGTTGATAGGCCGTGTGTCCCCTACATCAAATTTACGAGAATTTTCCTTGTCACACGAGCCAGCACACGGGCGTGTGCCTAGGCCGTGTGCCCCTTAAGAGTTGCTGACATCATAAACAGAATACCTAGGTTTTCACACATGGGTGAAGACACGGGCGTGTGCCCGACCGTGTGAAAACCCATATAGGTTCGAAATGAAAAATAAATTCCACACGGGCTAGGGACATGGGCGTGTGTGATTGCACGGCCTTCCCACACTGGCGTGTCCCATTTACACGGGCGTGTGGCCTTGTTCAGGCAAAAATTTTCTAAGTGCGCAAAAGTTTCCGGTTAAATTCTGAAACCCTCCGTATGCATGTTTAGGGCTTCGTAGGCCCATAATAAGGATTATATGAATGTGAATGAGAAGTTTTATGTTGAAAAGAAATTTCAAAGCCCAAAGTTGTATATTCAAGCAAGTTAAGTCCGGTAATGCTCGTACCCGATTCTGGAGTTGAATACGTGTAAGGGGTGTTACAGTTAGTGGTATCAGAGCTACAGTTTAGTCGATTCTCAGACTAATGTAGCGTATACATAAGTCTAGCTATACATGCCATAATATGAGTATTTATGTAATGATAGTGTGACGACTCCTGACGATTTCAATTGTGTTTTCATATAGTAAATGGATCTCGATAGAGCTGTGGCAGATGATGTAGAAAGTAACATGCCGGCTCCAGCAGAAGGGATGATGAGAAATGAAAATAAGAATAGGCCTACAACCGTGAGTCAGAGAGGAAGAGAAGAGGCTGGGGAAGCCTTTCTCCACATGATGAATGCATGGTATACAAAGTTCATTCGTACAAACCCGAATGCATAACCCCCTCCACCCCCGCTTATTCTTCAATCTACCCCTGTAGCTCTTCAAGTGGTAGAAGTGGTAAGAAGAGAAAAGCCTCTGGTTGATAGAATTCAGAAACAAGGAGTAGAGGAATTCCGGGCTAGTAAAGATGACGATCCGGAAAGGGCAGAGTTTTGGCTTGAGAATACCATCAAGGTATTTGATGAGTTACCGTGCACACTTGAAGAGTGCATGAAGTGTGTAGTTTCTCTCTTAAGAGATTCTACATATCAGTGGTGGAATACCCTTGTGTCGGTTGTACCAAGAGAAAGGATCATGTGGGAATTTTTCCAAGAAGAATTTAGGAAGAAGTACATTAGTCAGAGGTTTATCGACCAGAAAAGAAAGGAATTCCTTGAATTGAAATAATGTAAGATGACAGTAACTGAGTATGAGCGTGAGTTCATAAGGCTCAGCAAATATGCTCGGGAATGTGTATCCACTGAGGATATCATGTGTAAGAGGTTTGAGGATGGATTAAATGAAGACATTAAGTTGTTTGTTGGTTTCCTCGAGTTGAAGGAATTTTTTGTGCTCGTAGATCGGGCTTGTAAAGCCGAGGAATTGGTTAAAGTGAAAAGAAAAGTTGAGATGGAGTCTCACGACTCAAGGAAGAGATGGCTGAATAAGTCCTTTCAATCATCGTCCAAAAAGTCGAGGGATTTCCCTCCTCGATCAGCTACTTTCGCGGGGTTTTCAAATAAAAGTAAGAGTAGGCAGTACTCGGGGATTAAAGCTCAGACTACCTCAGTTGCTAGTGTTGGGAACACCAGAGCAAATAGATCGAAATGTCCACAATGTGGCAGACGTCATCCCGGTGAGTGCTGAGCCCATGAGAGGGCCTGTTTTAAGTGTGGTTCCCAAGACCATTTTATCAGAGAATGCCCTAAGATGGTTGAGAAAGAGAAAATTCAGAGTGCGAGGTCGGGAAACACTACTAGAGTAAGACAACAGAGAAGCCCGAAAAGTAGAAGGAGTAGTAAGAATACACCCGAAGAGCAGGCTGCGAGATCTGAGGGAAGAGCGCCCGCAAGGATTTACGCCATTCACGCTCGTGAAGAGGCATCATCCCCTGATGCAATTATGGGTACATTTTCTCTTCATGATACTAATTTTGTTGCTTTAATTGACCCGGGGTCTACCCATTCATACATTTGCATGAAATTAGTATCTAGCATGAGCATACCTGTTGAGTCTACGGAGTTTGTAATAAAAGTGTCTAATCCTTTAAGCAAAAGTTTATTAGTTGATAGTGTATGCAAAGATTGCCAACTGATGATTAGAGGTCATTATTTTAAGGCGAATCTCATGCTATTGCCATTTGATGAATTCGATATAATTCTTGGTATGGACTGGTTAACCACTCATGATGTGACAGTAAATTGTGGAAAGAAATACATTGGGTTGAGATGTGAAAATGGGGCCACTCTTCGTGTTGAATTAGAGAACAAGAAAGATCACCGGTAGTGATCTCTCACATGTCTGCTCAGAAGTATGTAAGAAAAGGTTATGAGGCATACCTTGTTTTTGTGATGAATGCCAAAGAAGCTGAGTTAAAGATTGAATCAGTACCAATAGTGTGTGAGTACCCAGACATTTTTCTCGAGGAATTTCTAGGGTTGCCTGGTTAGAGAGGTTGAATTTGTTATTGAGTTAGCTCCTACTACTGCACCCATATCGATTGCTCCTTACAAAATGGTCTGAGTTGAAGGAATCGAAGGCACAGTTGCAAGAGTTGAAGGACAAAGGTCTTCCTAGACGGAGTTATTCTCCGTGGGGTGCTCCAGTGTTATTTGTGAAAAAGAAAGATGGTTCCATGAGATTGTGTATAGATTACAGGCAGCTCAATAAGGTAACCGTGAAGAATAAGTATCCATTGCCAAGGATTGATAACCTGTTCAATCAATTAAAGGGAGCCACTGTGTTTTCTAAGATAGATTTGAGGTCGGGATATTACCAGTTAAGAGTAAAAGACTCAGATGTGCCGAAGACTGCACTTCGGATGAGGTATAGGCACTATGAATTTTTAGTCATGCCTTTTGGCTTAACAAATGCCCCAGCTGTGTTTATGGATTTAATGAATAGTATATTTTGGCCATACTTGGATAAGTTTGTTGTGGTTTTCATTGATGACATATTGATATATTCTCGTGATGAGAACGAACATGCTGAGTACCTGAGGATAGTTTTACAGATTTTACAAGATAATTAGTTGTATGCTAAGTTTAGCAAAAGTGAGTTTTGGCTCAAAGAGGTTGGATTTTTGGGGCACATTGTCTCGGGAGATGGAGTCAGAGTCGACCCAAGTAAAATTTTGGCTATTGTTGATTGGAAACCGTTGAAAAATGTATCTGAGGTTAGAAGTTTTTTTGGCCTAGCTAGCTATTACCGACGGTTCATCAAGGGATTTTCCATGATAGCTACTCCAATGACGAGGTTATTGCAAAGAGATGTGAAGTTTGAGTGGACAGAAAAGTGCCAACAGAGTTTTGAGAAACTAAAGGCATTGTTGACAGAGGCTCCAGTTCTAGTGCAACCTGAGCCGGGAAAAGAATTTGTAATCTACAGCGACACATCCTTGAATGGATTGGGCTATGTGCTTATGCAGGAAGGCAAACTGATAGCATATGCCTCTAGACAGTTAAAGCCACATGAGAAGAATTACCCGACACATTATTTAGAGTTGGCTGCCATTGTGTTTGCGTTGAGGATATGGAGACACCATTTGTATGGTGAAAAATGTCAGATATTCACCGATCACAAAAGTTTAAAGTACTTGATGACTCAAAAGGAATTGAACTTAAGGCAACAAAGATGGCTAGAGTTGATAAAGGATTATGAGTTAGTGATTGATTACCACCCGGGAAAGGAAAATCTAGTCGCCGATGTTTTGAGTAGAAAATCTCTATTTGCATTAAGGGCTTTGAATACTCAGGTGACCTTATCAGAGGATGGTTCTATTCTAGCTGAGTTAAGGGCTAGACCGATGTTTCTTCAAGAGATTTATGAGGCTTAAAAAGATGACAGTAACTTGCAAGCCAAAATAGTTCAGTGCGAGTCAGGTGTTGGGTCCGACTTACGGATCAATTCTAATGGATGTCTGATGTTCAGAGACAGAATTTGTGTACCAAGAAATGATGAGGTTATTCGAAAGATTTTACAAAAGGCACATAGCGGATGCCTATCCGCACATCCGGGTAGCACGAAAATGTATAATGACTTGAAGAAATGGTATTGGTGGCCGAGTATGAAGAATGATATTTCTGAGTTTGTATCAAGATGTTTGATTTGTCAGCAAGTAAAGGCTAAACACCAAGTTCCTTCGAGTTTGCTTCAATCTATTATGGTTCCTGAGTGGAAATGGGACCGTGTTACCATGGACTTTGTAACGGGTTTGCCGTTAACACCAAGTGCCTTTTTTGATTATATCAGATATAGATTCGAGATTTACCTCTCGATTTTGGAAAAAGTTGCAAGAGGCCTTGGGCACAAAGTTGAGTTTTAGTACGGCTTTTCACCCTCAAACTGACAGACAGTCAGAGAGGTTAATACAGAAACTTGAGGATATGCTCCGGTGTTGTATTCTTGAGTTTCAAGGCAGCTGGGAAAAAGTACCTACCGTTGGTAGAGTTTGGCTATAATAACAGTTTTCAGTCAAGTTTGAAAATGGCGCCTTATGAGGCTTTGTATGGGCATAAGTGTCGAACACCTTTATATTGAACTGAACTCAAGGAAAATCAGATTCACGGGGTCGATCTGGTTAGAGAAACCGAAGAGAAAGTAAGGGTGATTCGAGATTGTTTAAAAGTTGCTTCTGATAGACAAAAATCCTACTTGGATTTGAAACGAAAAGAGATCGAGTTTCAAACCGATGATAAACTATTCTTGAAAGTATCACCATGGAAGATGGTTCTCAGATTTGGCCAGAAGGGAAAATTGAGTCCGCATTTTATCGGACCATATGAGATCATCAAGAGGATAGGGCCAGTATCCTATCGATTGGCTTTATTGTCTGAATTGGAAAAGATTCATGATGTGTTTCATGTGTCTATGTTAAGTCGTTACCTATCAGACCCTTCGCATGTAATTTCACCGACAGAGGTTGAAATTCGACCCGACATAACTTATGGCGAAGAACCAGTAAAGATTTTGGCACGATAAGTCAAACAGTTAAGGAATAAAAGTATAGCCCTTGTGAAAGTATTGTGGCAAAGACATGGGGTAGAAGAGGCTACATGGAAGCCTGAGGAGGCTATGAGGAACCTATACCCAAATCTTTTCACTGGTAAGATTTTCGGGGACGAAAATCCCTAAGGGGGAGAATTGTAACAGTCCAATTTAGGGCCTAGTCGGAATAGTGGTTGCAAGACCACAAATCCGAAGTAGAAATATGTGTTTTTTTATTTTTATGAGGCTTATAAGGTGTTTACATAATTGTGAGAAAATTTCATGAAGAAATTTATTAATTAGTGATCAAATTGTCCATTAGGACTAAATTGCAAAGATTAGAAAATATGAGATTCTAGAAGATTTAAGTATGAAATAGAATTATAAAAATTACTAGAGGTCCTCATTTAGCAATTCGACCATTATATGTTAAGACGGACAAAAATGGACATAGGAAGGAAAAATCTCAAGAAAGGGGCTTAAAGGCATTTTTGTCCTTTGGTTAATAAAAGAATAAAAAGGGAAAATAAAGCCAAAATCATGTCCATCTTCCTCCCTCTTGGCCAAAAATCACAAGGAAGACATAGCTAGGGTTTCTTCAACTTTCAATTTTGATATTAAGTGCATCCTAGCCCCGTTTCTAATGTTCTTCGTATTTTTCGAGATCCTCGTAGCTCGATTTAGCTATTTCTAGCTATCTTTTTAGCTAGGGTTTATGTTCAAAAATTTACCCATGTATGGCATGCATGTATTTTGATTTTTTATGGAAGAATATGAAAGTTTGATGTATGATAAACATCTTTTTCAAAGTGATTTTCATGAAAATGCATAAAAGGGCCAAATTGTAAAAGTTGTACAAATGGTCATACGTGAGTGGAATAGTGGAAATTGAAGGTTGTTATAGTTGAGAATATGATTTGGCTAGGCTTGAAGTGCAATAAAGTTGAACGAAAATCATTTTACGAGTCTAGAGGCAAAAGTGTAATTATGTGAAAGTTTAAGGGCAAAATTGTAATTTTGCCAAAGTATGAATTATGAGTCAATTTAGTCAATGTAAGTTTTAAATGAGTGAAATTTTTATTATAGATCAAGAAACACGAAGCCTGGATCGAAACCGAGGCAAGAACAATGTGATGGACTAAATTGCACATCTACACATATTTTGACTATCGAGGTAAGTTTGTATGAAATTAAAGTTGTATAATGTAATCATACTTGTAACTATTTTATTTTATGAGATATGTATACATATTCCATGAGGTTGATTTATGATGCTTTGTTGAGATTGAAATGAGAATATGTCAAGTTGAAGTCCCGGTGGAGGACTCGGAATAACGAGGATACATATGTCACCATATGAGATAAGGAAGGTCCCGTATAAGACCATGTCTGGGACATGGCATCGGCTCTGAATGTAGATCCCATGTAAGACGACATCTGAGATATGGCATCGGTATCGAATAAGGAAGGTCCCGTGCAAGACCATGTCTGGGACATGGCATTGACATCCAGGTACGTTCTCGTATAAGACCAGGTCTGGGAAATGGCATCGACATCGAGCTAAGAGATCCTATGTAAGACCATATCTGGGATATGGCATCGGCATCAAGAGGTGATCCCATGTAAGACCATATCTGGGATATGGAATTGGCATCAAGATACATGTATGATGAGATTGAGTATTGATAAACCATAATTTATACATATTTTTACCCTATGCTTGGCTTATTTTTGGATGAATTTTTATTAGATTTGATGAATTCGATGCTCCTAATCCTTTAATTTTATGTTTTAAACTCAGGAGAGCTTAGGGAGCCGAAAAGAACGAGAAACGGGCCAAAAAGGGACAAAATGGGTCGACCTCAGAAATCAACATGGCCTGGACTTCCACACACAGGCAGACCACACGGCTGTGTGTGACAAGCAGAATTGAGCACGGCCCAAGCCATCACTCACGGACGTGTCACACGGGCGTGTCCTTGCCGAACCCAAGTCTAATTCTATTTGGAAAAAGTGACTTCTGGGCCAAGATAAGCGTACCAAAGCCTATATAAACACCTTAGGGGGAAACCTAAACGGGGGACGCGGAGTAGGACGTAGACAATACTCGAAGACAGCCATCGGGAGCAGCTTAGGAGGAGGATCTCTATCAAGACTAAAGATCTCCTATCAATTTCTCTTGAAGTTTTTGGGTTTTCTTATGTTTTATAGTTTTCCTTATTTTAAGATGTTTCCCTCTATCAGTATGAACTAAATCCCCTAAATACCTAAGGGGATGAAACCTAAGACGAATCTTATTACTATTTGATTTATAAGATAAATACTTGTTCTTATTCTTAATTGTGAGTTCTTATTCTTGTTTTGATAATTCAGATTATTAATTCAAGTCGAATGTGCTTATTCAGAGGAGCAAAAGTCCCTGTTTAAGAGTAGATCAACACAATTAAGCGGAGTTGATTGCAACCCTAGAAATAGGGCGACATAAATCTGTCGGATTAGAGTCAAATCTAATAATGGGATCCATAGATCGAGTTAATGCAACAATAGGGGTTTTAATTAGAAAGAGATTTCAATTAATCAACCTAGAGTCAGTTGTTTTTAGTCTCAAAAGAGATATTAACATAAATCAGGGATTTCCACGGATTAAGTCAAGTGAATAAATTCTAGGTGGATTCTTCCTTGGGTATTGCCTATCTCAGAATGTTGTCTAAAAGTATTTATCCAATTCATTCTTTGTCGTGCTCTTAAATAGTTTAAAAGAAATCACTCCAATTCTTAGGCTAGATAATAGAAAGATAGTAATTACTAGTACTCTTGGTCCTTGTGGATACGATATTACTGGTCTTACCATAACTAAACTATTAAACGATAGGTGTGCTTGCCTTTATTGTGATCATAGCTAGTTAAAGACACATCAAGTTTTTGGTGCCGTTGTCGGGGACAGAGATATTAGGAACACTAAATTTTTATTACTTTAGCCATTTTTATTTTATTGCAATTTAAATTTACTTTTTATTTTTTTCTACTTTTCTAATTTTTCTTTCTTTGCTTCTGGTAGGAACTTTTAGTTTATGACTAGAAGGAACCTGTCAGGACCATTACTTTTTGACAGTGAGATTGAAAGTACAGCTTGCAGAAATCGAAGAGAAATAAGGCGAAGTCTACAATACATAGAAGAAGAGCAAGAAGACAAAACCAATACTACCGAAGAGATGGCTGATAATAATCTGCAACCTCCTGTGGTTGCCGCAAATCCGGTGAATCAAAATCCTACTCCTCGTACTATGTATGATTATGCTAAACCTAATTTAATAGGAACTGAATCAAGTATTGTTAGACCTGCTATTGCTGCAAATAATTTTGAACTTAAACCTAATACTATTCAGATGATTCAGCGGTTTGTTCAGTTTGATGGTTTGCAGGATGAGTATCCAAACAATCACTTGGCAAATTTTCTGAAGTTTTGCGATACTTTTAAAATTAATGGCATTTCTGATGATGCCATTCGTCTTCGGTTGTTTCCCTTCTCATTGAGGAATAAAGCCAACCAGTGGTTGAACTTGTTACCACGAGGATCAATTACTACATGGGAACAAATGATCGAAAAATTTTTACTTAAATATTTTTCGCTGGCTGAAACGGCTAAGTTGAGGAATTATATCTCTTCTTTTGTGCAGATGGATTTAGAGACACTTTACGATGCATGGGAGATACAAGGATTTACTAAGAAGGTGCCTCACCATAGGTTACCTTTGTGGCTACAGGTTTAAACCTTTTACAATGGTGTGAACCCCTCAACTAGGCAGTTGATTGATGTAGCCGGTGGCGATACACTAAACAATAAAAAACCTGAGGCTGCTTACAAATTCATTGAAGAGATGTCACTGAATAACTATCAGTGGCAAGTTATGAGGACAAGGTCAACAAAGGCAATCGGTGTTTTTAACCTCGACGCAGTGACCATGCTATCAAACTAGGTAGAGCTATTAAATAAAAAGATTGATGGTTTATGTGGTTCTTCGCAGGTACATCCAGTTATGCAGTACGATACGAATGGAGGAGGAATGAGTAATATAGAATATCCATTCTACAACCCTGGCATAGAAAGAGAACAGATGAACTATATGGGTAATAATTCTAGACCTCAGAATAATCCCTATAGTAATACTTATAATCCAGGTTGGAGGAACCACCCAAACTTCTCATGGGGTGGTCAAGGAGATTAGAGACAACAACCCCCTCCAAGTTTTCAACAGGAACCTTACCCACAAGAGAATAAGTCAAACCTTAAGGAGATTGTAACACCCCAAACCCGGCCCACAAGCCCTGACCGGATCTGGTATGTCACTGCGGAAAAACGTTTGAAAAATATTTTAATTTAAGGGTGAAAACAAGAAATTTTGTTGACTTTTGTAAAGCCTTGTCTATTTAAAATGTTAAGTAAAAATTTTGTTGTTACAAATTTCTGGATTTAAAACTAACTTTAATATAAGTTGATATAATATAAATTAGTTCAAGAAAATATTTCCAATAGTAATATAAACTTCAAAATCATAAATAAAGTTTCCAAATAGTAATTAAATTTTCCATCCAACTTAAACACCATAATAAACCTTAAATACTTTAGGAGGCCTTTGTTACAATAAATAAATACTTAGAAATACTAAAAAAAAATATAAATACGTAATCAATTAAAATATCTTTTTGCATGAAATCTGCTTCTGTATGTCCACCTTTGTATCTATTCCAACCCGGTCCAAGATTCACGTATTACCTGCGATGTTGATAAAAATTGGGTGAGTCATACAGACTCAGAGCATAGTTATTTCCCATGTCTCCACACATATGGGCTTGGCCCATATCCACACAGTCCACATAATCAGTCATGCAAAAATGCATCCCAACCCAACCTAAAGTCCATCCGTTACACCTACCTTAGAAGACCTGCTGCTCAAGGCTGTGGCTAATCCACCGATCACCTAAGTGATCCCACATATCTGTATCCACGAGGTGACTCGAGGTCATCCTCTATCTACGATGATGCACACAGCTATCATCCGCCAGGAGTTAGCACATAGCCAACACTCCACCTTGATGAAGCACCTAGCTAACATCAAGCGCCAATGTAGCACAAGGCTAACATCAGACCACGTACATAAATGTACACCCTGTCCTCCAATATTCATATCCCAAGCCCTCATGCACAGATATATCATGTTAAATATCATTTAATAAAATATATAACATGCTCATCTCCATTTCACATATTCAGCAGTAATCATTTAATAACATAAAACACTGACCTGGTTAGTCGATCACCATCTTAGCCCTTATTTCGGCTACCATACACATCATACACATATACATATATAGCAACATGCACAAATAACAGAAGAACAGTGCGATAACTATGCACCTGTTTGGTACAGTCTACTCAATCCCGAAACCCACGTCTAAACGATTGCACTCCTACGATTGTTGAACTCCTTCCTACACAACCTAAGTCAGAATCGACTAATAATAATACCAAATATCGCCTATGGCCGAACATCTCATAACACTTACCTAGCTTACCAAATCCCGAAAAACTGCTCCTTGCCTTTGAACTTGATGTTCCAAAACCCGAAAGATCACACACTATCGGAACCGATCAAATTGCTTGCACCCAAAGTCTCCTTGAACACTGAGAGATTCGGCTTTAGAGAATAACAATGGTGTTTCGGCACTATACTAATGAAGAAGAAAAAGTAGAGAATGGGCTATAAAGTTCGGCTATGGCTCTCAAGGAATGATGAAGTATTCGGCTATCACAAAATAAGAGAAGAAGTTTGAGAAGAGTGATAGGTTCGGCCAAGCTAACCAATAGGGAGAAAAAGAATGTAATATAAATGGCCTTAATGCTCTTTGAAATTTCGGTCACTAACCAAAAGCATGTGAAAGCCAAAACTAGGTGACTCATCACAAAAAGAAGACGGCACTAAAGGGATTAAAGAAGAAATAATAAAAATAAAAAATAATAATAACAAAAGATGATCACTCCCCCTATCAAAACGTCACACATACACACCCCTAGAGCCCTATATTCGGTCATCACATTCCCACTTATCATAACCCACATTTTGCTCCTCTTTTCTCTCTTCAACACCTATTCAAAATAATTTAAAAACCCACATTTAACTATTATCATAACATTTAAAACAAATAAAACAAAATCCCCAATTATCCTCTATCCACCCACTTAAAAATAATAAATAAAATAAATCCACCCTTTATCTCATCTTCCCAGCCGAATTTAAAAAAAAAATAAAGCAAGCCTTATCTTATCCTTCTAATGCCCATGTGCCGTCCAACACTCCTCCCTCTCTTGACGCAAATTTGCAAAATAAAAGCCACACTTATGCTGCCATCAAGACTCGAACATGAGACCTGCTGGAGCCCTTTGACGCAAGCTATAGATAACGCCCCAAGCCACTTTGCTGCTCGTTCTTTTGTGTCATAAACTCCCCACAATTCCTTTTAAGACCTCATTCCCTAGCTCCCCCTTGTCTTAACGCCAAAAGCAAAATAAAAACACTCCTCCCTGCTGCCAACAAGACTCGAACCAAAGGCCTTGCCCACTGCACATGGCGTCATTTCCAGGCCCTTAGGTGTCGCCTTGTAGCCACTTTACCAAGCCCCATTTCTTGCCCAAAAACGCCTACAATTTTCCCTTAAGGCCTCCTTAGCCCAACTTCCCTTCTTGACGCAAAAAGAAAAGCCCACAATGCACTTTCTGCAGCTCGAACCTCCTCCCTCCTGAAGCTCCTTTTTACGCAACCTGCCAAGCCCCCAAGGTAGAGTCCCTTGCCACTTTGCTGCATGATTGCTTGAGTCCTAAATGCCCCTCAATTTCTTTTAAGCCCTCTTCAGCCTAGCTTCCCTTTTTACCCTAAAATCCAATTATTTTCCAAAGCTTTCCCTCATATCTTAGAGTTCCTAAAACTCCTCAGAACACATCCAACACACACATTGAGCCCACTGTCTCATGAATTATGCACGAACGCATAACCCCTAATCTAGGATGTTACAGTTCTACCCTCCTTAAAATAATTTCGTCCTCAAAATTACTTGACTAAATGCACTCCGACTCACCACACTACGCTTATGCTGCGCACTCTAATCATAATAAAATTATCATACTTCCTAGGCACAATCTCTAGGTTCACGTCTAAGGTTCCGAGCACCTCACTAGCAGTACAAGAAAACTCTACAACAATCAAAGTAATTAAGGGTATTCTAAAAATAAAAAACGTACCCGTTGTCACATCTGGCACATCTTCCTCCTCGTGACGGCCAATTGCATAAACCAACCTTGGCTGCCTCACTTCTGAACCTTCAGCACCTCTGTTTGGTGTTTCACGACCTTGGCCGGAACCATTCCCTCCATGGTTCGGAGCACGACCCCTTGTCGCTTGTTGACCACCTCTGCCTGACTGCTCATAACCTTGGCCTGCTGTCCGAGCCCTATTTGGACCCTGCGGACAGTCTTTAATCAAATGAGACTTAGACTTGCATCTAAAACATTCCCGTTCCCGGTTCTAGCACTCGCCAACATGGTACCTTCCACACTGAGCACACGGACAGTCCGAATTTCCAGTAGCTGGCCTAGAAACACGAGCAGAATTCTCAACCTTCGGTCTTTTCTGAAGACTCTCAGGCGATTCTGACGGTCCAAAACTCCTCTTATCTTGGTTCCTATCCTTATCTCTGTTATGTCTCACCGAGTCCTTAATCCTCTCGGCTACCTTAGCCTTCTCTACTAACACAGCAAACTCCCGCTCCTGATGTGGAGCTATCAACAATCTCAGGTCATCCCTTAATCCGTCCTCAAACCGGACACATCGTTCATGCTCCGTAGCAACTACTTCTCGAGCATACCGGCTTAACCTTAGGAATTCAGCCTCATACTCTGCTACGGACTTGTTCCCTTGAACTAGCCCCAGAAATGCCTTTCTCTGCGCATTTATGTAATGAGTACCAACATACTTCTTCTGATACGCTGCCTTAACATACTTCCAAGTAAGATCCTCAGCTGTAGCACCATCCCGAACAGTGAGCCACCATTGATATGCCTCGTCGCGAAGCAGCGCCACCATTCCTTTCACTTTCTCCTCAGTGGTTAAATCAAGCTCATCCATAATTCGCTCGGTTGCCTCCAACCAATATTCAGCCGTACTGGGTGCCACACCCGATACACCACGAAACACCTCAGCTCCGTTAGCTCGGAATCGCTCGGGTACGGACTCCCTAGCTCTCATATTTCCACCTGCTCCAGCCACTATCTCCAAAACTTGCAGCACAGCCTGCGATATAGCATCATCCCCTGTCTGATCTTACTGCTCAACACCAAAAGCTGGTGGTGGTGGTGTTACCTCATTTTCAGATCATTGACGCGATCTAACGGGTTCCGATACGGCCATTCTGCCTCGACCGTGTCCACGACGACCACGTCCTTTAGAACTCATTTCTAACGTCGCGATTTATCTGATTAAAAGTTTTATGCATTAGAATTTTGTTCCACTGATTATCCGCGAACATTTTTATGAAAAGAAGTATCTAGAAGTAGTTCTTTCGATCAAACAAAGTTCTCAGCTCAAGTAGTGAATTCAGAGAGTCCCATTCATTCCTCAGTAGAGGCACATTCATTCATTATCATAGACACATTCATACATCCACCACACTTCCATGGGCATTTTATTCATTCCCCCCAGGGGTAATTTTGTCATTTGCCCTACATGGGTATTTTAGTAATAATTCAGGGTCAATTTTGAAAACCTTTCCAAATCAAAGGTATTTCAAAAACTCGGGGTAATCTTGAAAATTAGTTTCCCAAATCGGAGGTGTTGCAGAAATTTTCTGAAATCGGGGTTATTTTGGTAATTTTGCAAGTCAGGGGTAATTCAGTAATTTTCCAAATCAGGGTATCTTAACATTTTGCAAAAATAGAATTTTTCGATATTTTTATAAAGTAAGAATATTTTAATAAAAGTCCAGGGTATTTTTTTTCAATCCAAGGGCATTTAGATTTACAACACAGGGGTATTTTCGTAATTTTACAAATCAAAAATATTTCAAAAATGTTTTTCAAAATCTAATTTAGTGTTTATAAATCAAAAAGGGTAATTTGGTGACTTTAAAACTAAGGTTTTTATAAAAATACGGCTAGTCCCTTTCGGGTTTTAATTATTGAGTTTAGCCGATGACTAAGTCCTCTTGGTTAGGGTGAACGGTTACACGCACGCACTGTAGGATTCGAGCGAAGAGGAGGTGAGTCACTAGGATCGCTTAAATACCAAGCTCTTACCGAATCCACTCCTAGACATGCGCGCACAAATGATTTGCACACACCTAACTCGGTGACTTAATCATGGGTTTGTTTAATGGTCCTTAAGTCTTATGCACTTATGTTTGAGTAGACTAGTCCTAGGATTCAATAGCCCTAATCTTCTAATCTACGAGCCCATAATGCCCATATAATTCACATACAAATCATTTTAGCAGTCAAAGGTACTTACCTGGTGGACTTCGGGTCGGAGATACAGGTGCCATGCCAGAATAACCTGAAAAAGTTGTGAAAGCCCAAATTTTTGAAAAGCCCATTTTTAGAAAAAAATGTTTTTGGACCCAAAACCCTTAAAGCCGAGTTTTGAACCGGGCTCTGATACCAAACTATAACACCCCAAACCCGGCCCACAAGCCTTGACCGGATCTGGTATGTCACTGCGGAAAAATGTTTGAAAAATATTTTAATTTAAGGGTGAAAACATGAAATTTTGTTGACTTTTGTAAAGCCTTGTCTATTTAAAATGTTAAGTAAAAATTTTGTTGTTACAAATTTCCGGATTTAAAAGTTTAATATAAGTTGATATAATATAAATTAATTCAAGAAAATATTTCCAATAGTAATATAAACTTCAAAATCATAAATAAAGTTTCCAAATAGTAATTAAAATTTCCATCAACTTAAACACCATAATAAACCTTAAATACTTTAGGAGGCCTTTGTTACAATAAATAAATACTTAGAAATACTAAAAAAAATATAAATACGTAATGAATTAAAATATCTTTCTGCATGAAATCTGCTTCTGCATGGCCACCTTTGTATCCACTCTAACCCGGTCCAAGATTCACGTATTACCTGCGATGTTGGTAAAAATTGGGTGAGCCATACAGACTCGGTACATAGTTATTTCACATGTCTCCACACATATGGGCTTGGCCCATATCCACACAGCCCACATAATCAGTCATGCAAAAATGCATCCCAACCCAACCTAAAGTCCATCCGCTACACCTACCTTAGCAGACCTGCTGCTCAAGGCCGTGGCTAATCCACCGATCACCTAAGTGATCCCACATATCTGTATCCACGAGGTGACTCGAGGTCATCCTCTATCTACGGTGATGCACACAGCTATCATCCGTCAGGAGGTAGCACATAGCCAACACTCTACCTTGATGAAGCACCTAGCTAACATCAAGCGCCAATGTAGCACAAGGCTAACATTAGACCACGTACATAAATGTACACCCTGTCCTCCAATATTCATATCCCAAGCCCTCATGCACAGATATATCATGTTAAATATCATTTAATAAAATATATAACATGCTCATCTCCATTTCACATATTCAGCAGTAATCATTTAATAACATAAAACACTGACCTGGTTATTCGATCACCATCTTAGCCCTTATTTTGGCTACCATACACATCATACACATATACATATATAGCAACATGCACAAATAACAGAAGAACAGTGCGATAACTATGCACCTGTTTGGTACAGTCTACTCAATCCTGAAACCCACGTCTAAACGATTGCACTCCTACGGTTGTTGAACTCCTTCCTACACAACCTAAGTCAGAATCGGCTAATAATAATACCAAATATGGCCTATGGCCGAACATCTCATAACACTTACCTAGCTTACCAAATCCCAAAAAACTGCTCCTTGCCTTTGAACTTGATGTTCCAAAACCCGTACGATCACACACTATCGGAACCGATCGAATTGCTTGCACCCAAAGTCTCCTTGAACACTGAGAGATTTGGCTTTAGAGAATAACAATGGTGTTTCGGCACTATACTAATGAAGAAGAAAAAGTAGAGAATGGGCTATAAAGTTCGGCTATGGCTCTCAAGGAATGATGAAGTATTCGGCTATCACAAAATAAGAGAAGAAGTTTGAGAAGAGTGATAGGTTCGGCCAAGCTAACCAATAGGGAGAAAAAGAATGTAATATAAATGGCCTTAATGCTCTTTGAAATTTCGGTCACTAACCAAAAGCATGTGAAAGCCAAAACTAGGTGACTCATCACAAAAAGAAGACAGCACTAAAGGGATTAAAGAAGAAATAATAAAAATAAAAAATAATAATAACAAAAGATGATCACTCCCCCTATCAAAACGTCACACATACACACCCCTAGAGCCCTATATTCGGCCATCAAATTCCCACTTATCATAACCCACATTTTGCTCCTCTTTTCTCTCTTCAACACCTATTCAAAATAATTTAAAAACCCACATTTAACTATTATCATAACATTTAAAACAAATAAAACAAAATCCCCAATTATCCTCTATCCACCCACTTAAAAATAATAAATAAAATAAATCCACCCTTTATCTCATCTTCCCAGCCGAATTTAAAAAAAAAATAAAGCAAGCCTTATCTTATCCTTCTAATGCCCATGTGCCGTCCAACACTCCTCCCTCTCTTGACGCAAATTTGCAAAATAAAAGCCACACTTATGCTGCCATCAAGACTCGAACATGAAACCTGCTGGAGCCCTTTGACGCAAGCTACAGATAACGCCCCAAGCCACTTTGCTGCTCGTTCTTTTGTGTCATAAACTCCCTACAATTCCTTTTAAGACCTCCTTCCCTAGCTCCCCCTTGTCTTAATGCCAAAAGCAAAATAAAAACACTCCTCCCTGCTGCCAACAAGACTCGAACCAAAGGCCTTGCCCACTGCACATGGCGTCATTTCCAGGCCCTTAAGTGGCGCCTTGCAGCCACTTTACCAAGCCCCATTTCTTGCCCAAAAACTCCTACAATTTTCCCTTAAGGCCTCCTTAGCCCAACTTCCCTTCTTGACGCAAAAAGAAAAGCCCACAATGCACTTTCTGCAGCTCGAACCTCCTCCCTCCTGAAGCTCCTTTTTGACGCAACCTGCCAAGCCCCCAAGGTAGCGTCCCTTGCCACTTTGCCGCATAATTGCTTGTGTCCTAAACGCCCCTCAATTTCTTTTAAGACCTCTTCAGCCGAGCTTCCCTTTTTACCCTAAAATCCAATTATTTTCCAAAGCTTTCCCTCATATTTTAGAGTTCCTAAAACTCCTCAGAACACATCCAACACACACACTGAGCCCACTATCTCATGAATTATGCACGAATGCATAACCCCTAATCTAGGATGTTACAGGGATGCTAACAAAATTCATCGCGGTGTTAGAAACCCATTTCCAAAACACCGAAACAGCACTCAAAAATCAGCAAGCATCGATTCAAGGGCTCAAGAACCAAATAGGACAACTTGCTAAGCTGATCTCTGAATGACCACAAGGCAGCTTACCAAGCAACACTGAAACTAACCCAAATGAGCAACTTCATGCCATTACTACTCACGATAATGAAGAGTTAGACGAACCAAACCCGAGGCAAGAAAACGTGGTAGATAAAGGTAAGGTTGAGGTAAGCCATGATAAACCAAAACTGGCAAGTACAGAGTACAAACCTCGTGTGTCGTATCCCAATGCGATGAAGAAAGACCGCACAGATGAACAATTCAATAAATTTCTTAAACTTTTAAAAAAAATTACATATTAACTTACCGTTTATTGAAGCTCTTTCACAGATGCCCAATTCAACAAAATTTTTAAAAGGGCTTTTGACAAACAAACGGAAGTTAGACGATGCGTTACATGTGGAGCTAAATGCAGTGTGCTCAACAGTTCTACAGAATAAACTACCCCGCAAATTAAAAAATCCAGGGAGTTTTACAATTCCTTGCTTAATTGGTGGTTTATCTCTTAATAATGCTTTAGTTGATTTAAGGGCAAGTATCAATATTATGCCTTATAAAATGTTTAACCAGCTAGGATTTGGGAAACCCAAACAAACTAGGATGATCATTCAATTGGCTGATAAAACCATTAGATTTCCTAGGGGAATAATTGAAGATGTACTAGTAAAAATTAATAAATTCATATTCCTAGTAAACTTTGTTGTTTTAGACATGGATGAGGATAGTGATGTTCCTTTAATCCTAGGATGACCCTTTTTAGTAACTACTAAATCTAGAATTGATGTTGGTATAGGTGAGCTCACAGTTCATGTAGGTGACGAAACGGTCACTCTTCAGGCTCGTGACTCGGCTAGGACATCGAGTAATAAAGGTGAGTACATAAATTCTATTAATAGCCATTTGGTTCAACCCTCTCTTCAGGGAGCACCTCAAAAATACTCAATTGAGCCACGTCATAGTTCTCGTGTCAACAATGAAATAACTCATGAGGAGCAAAGGCTTCAGATCGATGAACTAGACGAGTGGAGGACACATGCCAAGGAGAAACCAAGAAAACACGATGAACCAAAGTGACTCCATGACAAGCTTAAGGATGGGACAAACCAATTTAAGATCGAAGATCAGGTATTGTTGGATAAAACAGACCCTCGAATCGCCACTTCAAACCTTAATACAAATGGAGCGATCCCTTTCACGGTACTCACTGTCTTCCCATACGGAACAATCGAGGTAACTAATCCTAAATTTGGCACTTTTAAGGTAAACACTACTCGACTCAAACTATATATTGATGAAAGAACTGATAGCAGGAGAGAGGACCGTCAACTCCTCGAACCACCATGATTATGCGAATGAAAGGTGAGTCGAGCTAAGACTTTAAATGAGCGCTTCTCGGGACGCAACCCGAGCACTAACCCCACTAACATCCATATTTTTTATTTTAGCATCTAACTAAAAACTAACCAAATTAATAGGCGCAGGTTTCCCTATCCACACAGCCTTGCACACGGGCGTGGCTGTGGCCTGTGGACACCACGGGTAGGTATATCAGCGTGGCAGAGACCGTGCAGACACACGACACAATTTTCCCCGACACATGAGCTATGATAAGATGCCACAGCCGTACGATGCGATCGTGGTCAATACTGACTAAGCGACACAGGCGTCCAACACGCCCGTGCCTAGAAGCTTTGGGTGAAACTGAGCAAGTCACACGGGCATGCGACACGCCCGTGCCTAAAGGTCGTGGTCAATACTGATTAACGAACACAAGTGTGTGGACCTCAACACGGGTGTGGGAGAAACGAATGATGAATCACATGGCCATGCGATTAGTAGTGTGACTTAACACGCCCAGGGTACACGGGCATGGGCCGCATCTCTAGTTAAACCCCTTCTCCTATTCACTTTCTTCCCCAAATCTTCTTCCCCCAAACCCTAGCCACCACACCCCTTTCCGACCACCGCCTTCCTCCTCCACTTTCTTCCCCAGCCCAAAAACCCCCTTTTTTCCTTTTCTTTTCTCATTGTCTCTCTTCATTCTTTTCCCTTTCCTCCTTTCCCTTATTCCTTCTTTATACCGCCACCACAACAACCACTATCTTTGCCACCGTACACAATGACTAATACTAGAGACAAGACCAAGGCCTCCATCCCCGTGTCGAAAAAGTGAAAGGATCCTGGCACGGTTTTCCGTGCGCGACCACTTTACAGTAAATATACCACAACTACCTCCTAAGTTCATGCCAGCTACTTCATCGACTCGACAAGACAAGGACCTTTGATTCCATCTATTTTTTCTTTTTCTTTTATTTTCATTTTTCAAGTCTTTCCCTTTATCTTTCTTTTCTTTAATTTATATTTGTATATTTTGATTTCTTTATATCTCAGACTGTTTCTTATCGAGTATCTATAACGAAGTCAATTACTAAAACTCTCTAAACCTTTACTGATGACTCCTCAGTTTCAAAAGGTTCAAGGTGCTATTAAGAAACGACCACACCATAGGAGTATCTTCCCCCACGTTCACCTCGGCCCAAATTTATCGGATTTCTTTTCATTGACTCCATCTAAAATTCAGGAAGTTTCACTTCTCTCCCCATCTTATGATCTTATTCCTATATTACTATTATCTATCTTTGTACATTGAGGACAATGTACATTTTAAGTGTGGGGAGGTTAATTATAGTATTATTAGAAAATCCCTGAATTATGTATTGTTTTTAAGTAATTTTCTCATATTACTATTAGAATGAAATTTCTATTAACTTATGATTTTTATTGATATGTTTTGGATTAAGTCATAGATAATTGTGCATTGATGGTTTAAACTTTAAGATATTAGAGAATCAATCATGATAAATCTATTTTCAGAATTAAAATTTTGTTAGGTTG
This sequence comes from Gossypium bickii, assembly GCA_025503065.1. Classification (NCBI taxonomy): domain Eukaryota; kingdom Viridiplantae; phylum Streptophyta; class Magnoliopsida; order Malvales; family Malvaceae; genus Gossypium; species Gossypium bickii. The sequence goes on from CP106717.1 coordinate 24,408,369, forward strand.
TTTCCCTAAATTTAAATATTACTTTAAAGTCTAAAATTTGTAAGGTTGACATCAAAAACCATAAATTCTATGAGTCTTTGAGCCTTTGAGAGCATATGTTTTTCTTGCTCACTTTATTGATTATGAGTGTGTCAATATTGATTTGTTATTCTAGAACTTGCTTTGATTATGCATGTCGAGACCACACTTTTGATTTGATATACTGAGATGATAAAGGCAACTAGGATCTAACCCACTTACTCCATAAAAAGCCTACCCTCATAATTAACCCCTAGTAAACCTCTTTGATCCTAATAAATCGTTTCTTGATTTATCCTTAATATTAACCGAAAATCTATTCCTTTTTATTCATTGAGAATTTTTCCTATTCTTTTAGCTCATTTTTGTCAAGATTGGATTTGAACAGTTGCCTAACTATGTTTTGTATTTTAGTTGTTATATTTTTACTTGTTCTTATTCTAAAAAAAATGTTCTATGGTTGTTGAGCTTAAGCAGTTAATTTCACATGTTTAGAAGAAGCTCGTGTTACTTTCAATTGATGTTATTATTCAGTATTAGTTATTTTCCTAGTTAGGTATATTGTCAATTCAATCTCGATTCTAACCCTCTAATTCAACCTTTATCCATACCTTTAACCCAAGCCCCGTTACAACCCTTTTAAAGACCTTTTGATTTGTGTATCATCTCATCTTATAGTGGTAGAGATTTAATTTTCATGCAAGCCTATCGTAATAGCTTTTCATGTTTGACTTTTGAGTGCTTAATTTGAACCTTAAAAAACATTGAGTGATTTGAGTGAATCTTCAGTGAGGATGTCAATTATTGTCGATTTTAGACCAAAGGTAATTATTTAGATAAGGGGAAACACCTATATTTTCGTGCTACAAAAATTTGTGACTTAGATTGTTTAAATCTTTAAGACTTTTGTAGTTAAATTATCAATGTATGAATTATCTATGAATTATGATAAAATATTATTAATAAGTGATAACACTTTAGAACGACATGTTTTTATGTGCTAATTGTATATTAATTTCGAATGTGACTCTACAAATTTGGGCTATTTATGGACTTTTATCTCGTAGGGACTAAATTGGAGACCAATGCAAAATTGAGGGCCAAAATCGTGAAATTAAAGATAAAAATGGACCAAAGTGCAACAAAGGGAAAAGATGGTGCCAAAAGTGTGAACATGGAGCGCAGAGGGATTGAAATGCAAAAAGAAGAGACTTTGCTTTATCAAATTCTATTTTAATTATATTAGGATAATTAATATTAGGATAATTATCTACGATTATTTGATTTCTTTATTTATCTTTATTTATCTTTAATTAAATTGTAATTATCTTTGAGAGTTTGAGTAGAATTAGACTATCTACCTTAAGCACTATAAATAGGGGATGGAGTAACTCATTTAGGTTGTTCATCTTTTTCTGTACACTCCTCCCCCATATGTTTTTGTGCTTCCTTTATTTTCTTTCAATAAAAATTCCCTTTTCCATATTTTTATATTTTATTTACTTTTTCACCACAAATATGAGTCACTAAATTCTATCTAGCCAAAGGTTGTCGAATTCCCCAGAAAAAGGTTCTTGAGGCTTAGAACCCGCACTCAACTTTCTCACCCAAGTATTCATCGTTTCCGCATTATGGGTCGACGCCTGGCCCGTGTCCCTTTAAAAGTAACCCTTTCAATGTATGCAAAGGCGGCCGCTTTGTGTGTTTTGGGAGGATTGTACCGTCGGTTCATGAGCTTAACGCGTCAGAGGTTAGCGAGCCCAAGAGACAAAATGGCGTGGGATTCGCCATTGAGAAACGTTGACCTAGCATAAATGACTCCACAAGGGCAATAGCAAGCTAGAGTTAGGCTCCCTAAATCCGTAAGTTTAAACTCTTGGAGTTGGTGGTCATAGGCGTCCTCTTCCACTATAACTGGCTTACTTGAGCAGAGAAGGGTCATCCAAAAGCCGAAGACGGAGCCCAAGGAGGAACGAGACAATCGGAAGCTGGAATCTCTCCACATAAGAAACTTTTCTATAAACCCTTTCTTTTTATTTTCCTCATTTTAATTCTCATAACTTATTCTCGTGATTTCAATTCGTCTTAAATTCTATTTTTATTATTATTTTTCCAGATAAAAAGTTATTAATTCTGCTTTTTATTTATTTTTCAGGAACGCAGGTTTTCTTGGGCACGACGATCGCTGGGATCTCGAGAAACAGCATTTGTATAATCCGATCCTCGTGGATTCGACCCTACTTGCCCTTTATCGTTATTTTCATTATTTTACAGGGAGTAGGATATATTTTGGTGCATTCAATGATGCATCAAATTTTGGCGCCATTACCGGGGATCGATAACGTACTAATCCTATTTTTTTGTTTTCTATGACCAGATCTGCTCCAGGCATTCTTGCGTTTGATTCGGAGATCGAAAAGACTGCGAAAGCCAATTGAAAAGAAACTAAGTTGAGGAAAAAGCAGTCAGCGGCGGTAGTGACTCAAAGCAATCCACCACCAGAAATTAGGACCGACAACGAAGCGGAGTCTAGGGTTAATGAAAACCCTACTCAAACGCTTGAAAGTAAAGCAGAAGAAGTCGATCCATTTGAAGAAGTGTTCAACGTTAGGGTTGACGAAAACCCTAATTTGGCACAGGAACCAATGGCTCAAACGATTCGGCAACTAGCCGAAGCTCCGACGGAACAACCGCCATTGTGCATCGCGTATCCTACCATGGATACCGACTTTTAACTGAAATCAGGGTTGATTCAGTTGCTACCAACATTTCGAGGGTTATAGAATGAAAACCCCCATAAACATTTAAAGGAGTTTCATATGATTTGTCTGAGTATGAAACCTAAAGGCGTAACTGAGGATCAGATTAAATTGCGCGCTTTCCCTTTTTCCCTAGCGGATTCAGGTAGGGAATGGTTATTTTATTTACCGCACGGATCTATTACTACGTGGGCTGACCTATCTCGTTTGTTTCTCAATAGGTTTTTCCCAGCATCTAGAGCAGCCGAGCTAAGAAGGGAAATCGTAGGGATTAGGTAGAAAGAGGCAGAAACTCTATATGATTATTGGGAGCGGTTCAAGAAGTTGTGTGCAAGCTGCCCACAACACGGCATAACAGAGCAATCTCTCCTCCAATACTTTTATGAAGGCTTAAAACCGATGGAAATGAATATGGTAGACGCCGCTAGTGGAGGAGCATTGGTCAACATGACCCTCCAACAAGTAAGAGACTTAATCTCTACAATGGCTGCCAATTCTCAGCAGTTTCGAGCCAATCCTGAACCTCCCAGAAGGGTTTACCAGCTAAGTAATTCTTCCTTAGAGGATAGGCTTGATAGACTTACTAATATTGTGAGTTCTCTTGTTGCAGAAAAAGCTAAACCAGTTCGGTTATGTGGAATATGTGCTACACCTGAGCACACAACTCATGTATGTCCCAGTTTGAATGACGACACGATGGCTCATTTGGATGCCGTGGGGAATTTTCTTAGCCCACCACAAAGGCGTTATGATCCCTACGCTAATACCTACAACCCAGGGTGGAGGGATCATCCTAATTTGAGTTATGGAGCTAATCCACAGTACAATTAGCCATACCAAAACCGACCTCTACAACAGCCACAAAACCCAGGTAATAATCTAGAGGCTCTTGTCAATAAATTAGCAGCTAACGTTCTTGAGTTTCAGCAGAAAACCGAGGCGTCCATAAGGGAGTTGACTACGTCAATCGAGAAAATAAGTTCTCAAGGGAAGCAGCCATCCCAAACAGAGCCAAATCCAAGGCAAAATGCAAATTCAGTAATGCTGCAAAGTGGAAAAGTCCTGGAACCGATTCTCGACAGGAATCGTGCCCAAGAAATCGCCCAGGAAAAATTTGAAAAAGACGAACAGGTTTGACCAAGGCCTCCATTGGCTAAAATTCAACCTCTCTTTCCAGAACGTCTCAACCAAAGTCGAAAAGGTAAGGAGGATAAGGAGATCCTCGAAACATTTAGGAACATCGAAATTAATATTCCACTGTTAGACGCCATCAAGCAAATACCCAGGTACGCTAAATTCCTTAAAGAACTTTGTACCAACAAACGAAAGTTAACAGGTAATGAAAGGGTGAATGTTGGTGAAAATGTGTCTGCAGTGTTATAACGGAAAATGCCGGCAAAATGTAAGGATAGGGGTATGTTTGCAATACCATACAAAATAGGATATTTGGGAATTAAAAAGGCTATGTGTGATCTAGGAGCCTCTATAAATGTAATGCCCTATTCTATTTATGAATCACTTAATGCAGGTTTTTTTGACAAAAATAGGTGTTATTATTCAGTTGGCAGACAGGTCCGTTGTGCATCCCGAAGGAGTCCTCGAGGACGTGTTGGTAAAAGTCAACAAACTTATTTTTCCTGCAGATTTCTACGTGATAAAAATGGAGGAGGACAGTGCTCCGGGATCTTCAGATCTCTTGTTGGGATGACCATTCCTTAGTACAGCTAGTACTAAAATTGACATTTGAAGTGGAACTCTTACGATGGAGTTTGATGGGGAGATCGTGAAATTTAACGTCTACGATGCCATTAGCCACCCCAGTGAAATTTTGATCGTGAATTGTGTCAATATAATCGACTCATTAGTGGAAGAAAATTTTGAATCCATTTATGATTGTAAATTTGATAAATTTGAATCCGTTAATGAGTTGTTATCCCCAGGTACTAAGCTTTTGCCCTCTGTGATGCAGGCACCAGAATTGGAATTGAAACCCCTACCTGAACATCTGAAGTATGCATTTTTAACTGACGATGATACCCTACCAGTCATAGTCTCCAATCGACTCTCTTCCCATGAAGAGGAAAGTTTGGTTCGTGTATTGAAAAGTCACAAGGAAGCAATAGGTTGGAGCATTACAGATTTAAAGGGAATAAGCCCGTTGACATGCACACACAGGATCTACATGGAGGAGGGCATGAAACCGAGGCGAGAAGCACAAAGACGGCTAAATTCGAATATGATGGAGGTAGTAAAAAAAGGAAATAATCAAGCTTTTGGATGCTGACATGATCTACCCCATTTCAGATAGCAGATGGGTAAGTCCAGTACAAGTCGTGCCCAAGAAAACGGGCGTGACAGTAAAGAAAAATGCCGAGGGTGATTTAGTGCCAACCCGAGTGCAAAATGGGTGGCGTGTCTGCATAGATTACAGGAAGTTGAACTCCTACACTAAAAAAGATCATTTTCCCTTTCCCTTTATTGACCAAATGCTTGAAAGGTTAGCTGGAAAAACTCACTTTTGTTGTCTTGATGGATATTCAGGTTTCTTTCAAATACCAGTCGCACCAGAGGACCAAGAGAAGACCACTTTTACGTGCCCTTTTGGTACATTTGCGTATAGGAGGATGCCGTTTGGTCTTTGCAATGCACCGCCATTTTTCGGAGAGATGCATGATGAGTATATTTTCTGAATATGTGGAAAAGATTATCGAAGTTTTTATGGATGATTTTACTGTTTATGGGAATTGTTTTGATGAATGCCTTAAAAACTTAATGATAATTTTGAGCAGGTGTATAGAATTCAATCTTGTCTTAAATTATGAAAAGTGTCATTTTATGGTAGACAAGGGTTTAATTCTAGGGCACATAGTTTCTTCTAGGGGAATTGAGGTCGATAAGGCCAAAATTGACGTTATAAATTCTTTACCTTATCCCTCTACTGTTAGGGAAATTCGCTCTTTTCTTGGCCATGCAGATTTCTACAGGCGCTTTATAAAATTTTTTTCGAAAATAGCGGAACCACTTTGTGAGTTGTTGCAGAAAGATAAGCAGTTCGAGTTTAACCAGAAGTGTAAGGAGGCTTTTAATACACTTAAGCAGAAGTTGGTCTCCGCTCCTATAGTGCAGCCGCCGAATTGGAAGTATCCATTTGAAATTATGTGCGACGCAAGCGAACGAAGTGTAGCAGCTGTGTTAGGACAAAGAGTAAATAAGGAACCCCATGTCATTTGCTATGCCTCGAAAACCTTGGATGCAGCACAGAGCAACTACACCACTACCAAAAAAGAACTTTTGGCTGTAGTATTTGCTTTAGATAAGTTTTGACCTTATTTATTGGGATCTAAAGTAATTATTTTTTCCGATCATGCAGCACTCAGGTATTTGATCGCAAAGAAGGATGTGAAACCAAGGCTCATTAGGTGGATTTTCCTGCTCCAAGAGTTTGACGTTGAAATTCGAGACAAAAGGGGATGCGACAATTTAGTGGCAGACCACTTGAGCAGAATTAAAGTGCCTTTTGACGACGTACCTATTAAGGAAGAATTCCCTAATGAAAGTCTATTCTCAACTGAATGGTAAATTTTCTAGGCAGAGGCTCGTTACCCACTGAGTTAACACGTTCATAAAAGATAAGCTTAGACGAGAAGCTTGATACTACATTTGGGACGACCCATACTTGTGGAAGCACTGTTCGGACCAGATGATTCGACGATGTGTCCCAGAAAATGAGGTAATCTCTATCCTTAATTTTTGCCATGCTGAAGCTTGTGGAGGACATTTTAGCCCTAAGAGGACCGCTCATAAGGTGCTCGAATGTGAGCTATATTGGCCCACGATTTTTCGAGATGCGTATAACTTCTGTAAGTCTTGCGAAAGATGCCAACGTACAGGTAACATCACTAAATGAAATCAGATGCCTTTATCCCCGATCCATGTATACAAAATCTTTGATGTTTGGGGCATCGACTTCATGGGCCCATTTATTTCTTCATTTAGCAATATGTATATAATTCTTGCAGTAGACTATGTTTCTAAATAGATTGAAGCAAAGCCTACCCACAATGATAATGCCAAGACCGTTGTGGAATTTCTAAAACGAACTATTTTTTCCAGGTTTGGCACACCTCGAGCCCTAATTAGTGATCGTGGCACCCACTTTTGCAATAAAATCATAGAGGTACTGTTGGCGAAATATGGAGTCCATCACCGTATAGCTACAGCATACCATCTCCAAATGAATGGACAAGCCGAAGTCTCAAATAGGGAGATAATAACTATTTTGGAAAAGACAGTTGGAGTCTTCGGCTTAATGACGCGTTGTGGGCTTATCGAACGGCATATAAAGGACCAATTGGAATGACCCCATACAGGCTCATTTTTGGCAAAGCTTGCCATCTTCCAGTGGAATTGGAACATAAAGCCTATTGGGCGGTTCGACAGTGTAATATGGAGCTAGACCATGCTGGAGAGGCGAGGAAGTTAGATATCCAAGAATTGGAGGAAATCCGCAACGATGCTTATGAGAACGCTTCTATTTATAGAGACAAGACCAAATTGTTTCATGATAGGAAAATAGCTCAAAAGCACTTCTCAATAGGACAACGGGTTTTACTTTATAACTCCGTGTTGAAATTGTTTCCAGGTAAGCTTCGATCACGATGGCAAGGATCTTTTGTTGTTACTGAAGTGTTCTCTCATGGTGCCGTTGAAGTAGAAAGTGAAGAGTCAGGACGGTGATTCATAGTCAATGGACAGCGGCTGAAACCATTTTACGAAAATTTTCAGGCTCACTCAATCAAAAAAATTTATTTGGAACCTTCATAGAACCGTTTGAATTGTCGAGCTAATGACGTAAAACAAGCGCTTGTTGGGAGGCAACCCAATATTTATTTTTCTTTTATTTTTTCGTTCTTGTCTCTATTCATTATCTATTGTTTCCCTTTCTTTTATTTTTAATTTATAGTTAATTTATTTTAATATTAATAAAAATTCTCTTCTTTTATCAGGTCGAACGGAGCAAAGATTCAGTAAAGAAAGTGGGACAAAATAGAGCCAAATAGCTCTATCCAAGGTACCAAACAGTTTTTATTCCAGGTTTAATTCCTGTCCAGAATTTAATATCCCTGCAGCCAAACAGGCTTATTCCAACTTAGAACCCCTTAACCCTGCAGCCAAACACCCCCTATCAGCTAATTAAAACCCCAAAACCCAAACATTTTTTTCCATTCCTTTTCTCACCCATCTGCGTAGCCACCGCAAGCACCTTCCTCCACCCTCCCAATTGCCGTTCAAACTACAAGCTTCAACGCTGACCAATCACGATAGTACGCACCCGGAGTCGCACTGCCGCCGAACCCACGGTCACCGTCAACTCGCGCCGTCATCATCTATCTGTGCCCCAAGCCGTCGATCTCACCGACGCCACTTTCTCCTCCTTATCGCCACCGCCGGTCGATGCCTCCACTTATTCCTCTTCTCCTCTTTCCTCTCCTTCCTCCCTCTCTTTATTTTCCATGGCCGAACCCCAAGCCATCGAAACATCGCTGACACCCCCGAACGCGACATAGATGCCATGGCACCAACCGATCCGACCGCGCCCTTGCTCGACCCACCGTCGGCTTCCCTCCAAACCTCACCCTCCACGTCGCCTAATGTACCTACAAGGCCACCCGCACCGACGTCCCCTTTGCGCCGATCGGCGTCTCCTCCGGTCGCGACCCACGAGCCTCCACTCTCAGGCGATTCATGCGCCAACCACATGCGTGCCCTTCTAGCACCACCACCAACCTAAGCACCAGCGCATAGGCCGCAGCGTCGGCTACCACGACGCGCAGCACGATTGGGCCCCACAACACCAGCTCCGTCCGCCGATGCCGACTCCTCCCCGCGTTCCCAACGACCACGACGTCGACCCGAACCCACACCAGTGGTAGCCTCGGCTTCCTCTAGCAATGCTGCTGACTCTTCCATTCCGACTGACGAGCAACACGCGATACCTTCTCAGGGCAGAACCTATCGTTCTCGCGTCAACATTTTACCCCCGGAAGGCCACTTGCACGGTAACCTCTCTTTCACATCCTCTACTGCTTGGAACAGGTATAATTTCCTCCGCCATAAAGCAATTGTGCCTTGTAAGTGTCTGTCGATACCTGTTTTGGCTGCGTTGAATATTGAAACTGCTCTTAATAATTATTTCAAGAATATTGGCTGGGTTGGAAAGTTTGATGTCCTTTATTCTGCCTATTATGAACCTGTCTTTGAATTCTATTCTACCTTTCAATTTAATCGCGCAATCCTGTTTCGATTGACACACCTGGTGTTGTCAAATTTCGGCTATTAGGTACGATGCATAGTTTATCTCTTATTGATTTTAATATTGCTTTATCTTTTGTAACTGAAGAGTATGCTATGTCTCAGGATTTTCAGAACAGTTTGTGTACATTTCCTACTACTTTCAAAAATGTTGAGGCTTTTTCTTTGTTAACAAATAATGTCGAGACTATATATAGCCCAAAAACATCGAAGGATTTATGGTTTTGCGACCCTGCTTTATGTTACATACACTGTTATTTAGCTTATAATTTTTCAGGCCGTCGAGACGCTCTGGCGAACGTCTCAAAGACGGAGCTCTTCTTTTTATGGTGTATGTATACTGGTCGTCCGGTTAATTTGGGCTATTGGTTTGCACTACAATTCGAGCATGTTATCAAAGCTAAACGACCTCTCATTTTAGGTTCTCTTATTACACAACTGTTGTTTTCTTTGCATGGTTCTAACGCTCCTATTTCAGATTTACATGTTGCTTGTCAAGCAGATCCTTTAGATGCCTGTTACCTCGACTCCATAGGACTACTACTTGGCACTCCGACCTCCTTCCATTTTGTTCCCCCGGGTGTTCGATCTACACCATCTGAACGCGTCTTTCGACACCGCCATCAACCTGACGCATCAGCAAATGCTCCAGCCTAACCACCATTGACTGTTGAACAACGTTTAGAGCGCATTGAGGCTCGACTCGACACTGTTAGCGAGCAGCTCACCGAACTCATCGTTCTCATCCGCAATCGACAGTAGCTCAGTAGCCTAATGGGGAGTTTTTCTAAACTTTTCTTCCTATTTATTTCTTTTGCATCCACATTGAGGACAATGTGTTTTAAGTAGGGGGGAGGTACTCTTCGTATTACTATCATATTCTGCTGAGATTTGAGTTTGCTGCTTGAGGCTCTTTTAAGTTCTCCATTTTTTTTTAGAACATTCTGTCGCTAATCATACCCAAGAATTAGCCCATGACTTACCATTGCTTGCCCCACATACATGATTCTTGGCCACTGAGTTAATTCTGATTTTGTCTGTTTGATTTTATCTCCATTGTTTTATTCTTATTAGGTCAATAATATTTATGATTAATAAGTTAACTCTATCTTGCTTTTCGTAAAATTGATCGAGTTTAATATCAAGTGGACACTTAATACGTTTGCATGCCTAAGTTATGTTCATGACAATTAAGTGGTTACTAAAACTTATTTTTGACACTTGTTTATTTCTCTTAGGTCCTCTTGAAGTTTATATTTTGCGAAAATTGTGATTAATAAATATTTCCAAGGTTATAAGTACAGCTTAGAACGTGACTGACTGAGTAACCGGGGTAAGGTGCTTGGGTTGTCATTCTACTTCACGTCAAAAGGTTTTGTGACGTAATAGGTAAAACTCTGCTAGCCAAGGTTATGAGTATGGCTCAGAACGTGACTGATTGAGTAACCGGGGTAGGGTGCTTGGGTTGTCATTCTACTTCGCGTCAAAAGGTTGTGTGACGTGACGAGTAAAACCCTGCTAACCGAAAATAAATAATTTTTAGGAGTATGTTGAGCTGAGTAACCGGGGTGGGGTGCTTGGGTTGTCATCTCTCTTCGCGTAAAAAGGTTCGATATATTCCTAAGTAAATAAATAGTTCTATAAAAAAAAAAAAGAAAAATAGTACTAATAAAATTTCAGCTAAGGATTAAAAGTGGGAATAAATAGAGTGTCTCACTAGGTTTGGTAAATCACCTAATTGTCATGAAATGGTTCAAGACGATTTTAATTTTTGTGTGTGTAAATTAGAATACTTTTTCTATTTTACTTAAAGCAAGCTTAGAAGTTCTCTTTATTTTTCATATATATTTATGACTAATCTTTATAAAACTTTGGAGTAGAATTTCTTTCAGGATCTAATTTTCACAGTAGATAGGAACCATACTTGAGGGCAAGCATGGGCTAAGTAGGGGGGATTTGATAACACTTTAGAACGACATGTTTTTATGTGCTAATTGTATATTAATTTCGAATGTGACTCTACTAATTTGGGCTATTTATGGACTTTTATCTCGTAGGGACTAAATTGGAGACCAATGCAAAATTGAGGGCCAAAATCGTGAAATTAAAGATAAAAATGGACCAAAGTGCAACGAAGGGAAAAGATGGTGCCAAAAGTGCGAACATGGAGGCAGGAGGATTGAAATGAAAAAGAAGAGACTTTGCTTTATCAAATTCTATTTTAATTATATTAGGATAATTAATATTAGGATAATTATCTAGGATTATTTGATTTCTTTATTTATCTATATTTATCTTTAATTAAATTGTAATTATCTTTTAGAGTTTGAGTAGAATTAGACTATCTACCTTAAGCACTATAAATAGGGGATGGAGTAACTCATTTAGGTTGTTCATCTTTTCTCAGATACTCCTCCCCATACGTTTTTGTGCTTCCTTTATTTTCTTTCAATAAAAATTCCCTTTTCCATATTTTTATATTTTATTTACTTTTTCACCACAAATATGAGTCACTAAATTCTATCTAGCCAAAGGTTGTCGAATTCCCCAGAAAAAGGTTCTTGAGGCTTAGAACCCGCACTCAACTTTCTCACCCAAGTATTCATCGTTTCTCTGCATTACGGGGCTGATGCTTCCGTCCAGGTCCCTTTAAAAGTAACCCTTTCAATGTATGCAAAGGCGGCCGCTTTGTGTGTTTTGGGAGGATTGTACCGTCGGTTCGTGAGCTTACTGCGTCAGAGGTTAGCGAGCCCAAGAGACAAAATGGCGTGGGATTCGCCATTGAGAAATGTTGACCTAGCATAAATGACTCCATAAGGGCAATAGTAAGCTAGAGTCAGGCTCCCTAAATCCATAAGTTTAAACTCTTGGAGTTGGTGGTCATAGGCGTCCTCTTCCACTATAACTGGCTTACTTGAGTAGAGAAGGGTCATCCAAAAGTCGAAGACAGAGCCCAAGGAGGAACGAGACAACCGGAGGCTGGAATCTCTCCACATAAGAAACTTTTCTCTAAACCCTTTCTTTTTATTTTCCTCATTTTAATTTTCATAATTTATTCTCGTGATTTCAATTCGTCTTAAATTCTATTATTATTATTTTTCTAGATCAAAAGTTATTAATTCTATTTTTTATTTATTTTTCAGGAACGCAGGTTTTCTTGGGCACGATTCTGCCCAGGATCTCGAGAAACAGGCATTTGTATAATCTGATCCCTGTGGATTCGACCCTACTTGCACTTTACTGTTATTTTCATTATTTTACAGGGAGTAGGATATATTTTGGTGCATTCAATGACGCATCAATAAGGAATATGAATTGAGGAAGTTAATTCTTATTGTGAATTGAGGATTTTGCTTGAGGACAAGTAAAGGCTTAAGTGTAGGGATATTTGATAAACCATAATTTATACATATTTTTACCCTATGCTTGGCTTATTTTTGGATAAATTTTCATTAGATTTGATGAATTCGATGCTTCTAATCTTTTAATTTCATGTTTTACACTCAGGAGAGCTTAGGGAGCCGAAAAGAATGAGAAACGGGCCAAAAAGGGACAAAATGGGCTAACCTCAAAAATCAACACGACTTGGACTTTTGCACACGGGCAGACCACACGGCTGTGTGTGATAAGCAGAATTGAGCACGGCCCAAGCCATCACGCACGGACATGTCACACGGGCGTGTCCCTGCCAAACCCAAGTCTAATTCTATTCGGAAAGAGTGACTTGTGGGCCAAGAAAGGCGTACCAAAGCCTATATAAACACCTTAGGGGACAACCTAAACGGGGGACGCGGAGTAGAACACAAAAAATACTCGGAAGCAGCTTAGGAGAAGGATCTCCATCAAGACTAAAGATCTCCTATCAATTTCTCTTGAAGTTTTTGGGTTTTCTTATGTTTTGTAGTTTTCCTTATTTTAAGATGTTTCCATCTATCAGTATGAACTAAATCCCCTAAATACCTTAGGGGATGAAACCTAAGACGAATCTTATTACTATTTGGTTTATAAGATAAACACTTGTTCTTATTCTTAATTGTGAGTTCTTATTCTTAATTGTGAGTTCTTATTCTTGTTTTGATAATTCAATTTATTAATTCAAGTCGAATGTGCTTATTCAGAGGAGCAAAAGTCCCTATTTAAGAGTAGATCAACACAATTAAGCGGAGTTGATTGCAACCTTAGAAATAGGGAGACAAAAATCTACCGGATTAGAGTCAAATCTAATAAAGGGATCCATAAATCGAGTTAATGCGACAATAGGGGTTTTAATTAGAAAAAGATTTCAATTAATCAACCTAGAGTCAGTTGTTTTTAGTCTTGAAAGAGATATTAACATAAATCATGGATTTCTACGGATTAAGCCAAGTGAATAAATCATATGAATCAAAAGTAATAAGTGAAGTCTAGGTGGATTCTTCCTTGGGTATTGCTTATCTCATAAAGTTGTCTAAAAGTATTTTCCCAATTCATTCTCTGTCGTGCTTTTAAATAGTTTAAAAGAAATCACTCCAATTCTTAGGCTATATAATAGAAAGATAGTAATTACTAGTACTCTTGGTCCTTGTGGATACGATATTACGGGTCTTACCATAACTATACTATTAAATGATACGTGCGCTTGCCTTTATTGTGATCATAGTTAGTTAAAGACACATCAAGTATCCTCTGATATTCTGAGTAGTTCAACGGGTAAAAGAGGTAAGCATATAAAGATGAAAAAGAGATAAGTAAGTAAAGTTGTTATAGAGTTAAGTTATACAAGGATAGCATTGAGTTCTATTTATGTAAGAATGATAATGATTTAAGTTTATGTTTAAGTTCGCATAAGTGCTAAATTATGTGATGAAGTGATACATGTACCATGAGTAAAATACGAGTTTAGAAACCCTATTGTGATATGTGATAGGTAAGACTAAGCATGTGTAAGTTTGCCTAAGTAATTGAATACTTGAGTTGTTATTGTTCTATGAGATGAATGGATTTCACCATGGATATTTATATTGTTACTTTATTTTATGCAAACTTACTAAGCTATATGCTTACCCCTCTCTTTTCCCTTTTTCCTTGTAGTATCGCCAAGCTAACTCGGGGATCGTAGAACAACGGAGCTCGGATCACACTATCAATCATTTTTTTGGTATAGTGAAGTTAATTTATTTTGAGTATGGCATGTATAGGAACTTGGTCATTTTGTGTTATGTCATGTTTGGAAGCCAAAGTGTTGGCTACTAATGTTACACACTCATTTTGTAAATGGCCATTGGAAGTTGGCCAATATTTGTCAAGTTTCATACATTTAATGATGGTGAGTTTATGAGGTGGATGAATGATGATTAATGATTCTTCATAGTGTATTTTTTTTTTTTTTTGCCATGATATATGTTGCTTGTGTTGGTATAGTTGTGTTTATATTTCAGGGTGGCAATTGGCTTGGAAAATAGCCTTCTAACTGTCCACACGGGTAGACACACGGGCGTGTGTCTAGGTCGTGTGCGACACACGGTCAACACTATGGGTGTGTTGATAGGCCGTGTGTCCCCTGCATCAAATTTGCGAGAATTCGGTTCGTCACACGGGCCAGCACACTGGCGTGTGCCTAGGCCGTGTGCCCCTTAAGAGTTGCTGATGTCATAAACAGAATACCCAGGTTTTCACATACGGGTGAGGACACAGGCGTGTCTAAGCTGTATGAGGGACACGGACGTGTGCCCGGCCATGTGAAAACCCCTGTAGGTTCGAAATGAAAAATAAATTCCACAGTGGCTAGGGACATGGGCGTGTGTGACTGCACAGCCTACCCACACGGGCATGTCCCATTTCACACGGGCGTATGGCCCTGTTTAGGCAAAAATTTTCTAGGTGCGCAAAACTTTTCGGTTAAATTCTGAAACACTCCGTATGCATGTTTAGGGCCTTGTAGGCCCATAATAAGGATGATATGAATGTGAATGAGAAGTTTTATGTTGAAAAGAAATTTTATAGCCCAAAGTTGTATATTCAAGCAAGTTAAGTCCGGTAATGCCTCGTACCCGATTCCGGAGTTGAATACGGGTAAGGGGTGTTACATTTAGTCAAAAATCATATGCAAATTTGAAAAAAAGAGATATAGAATTTTCAGTTGGTGATCGAGTGTTTTTAAAGGTTTTAGCTTGGAAGAAAGTATTATGGTTTGGCAGAAAAGGAAAACTGAGTCCAAGATTTATTGGACCATATGAGATTATAGAAAGAATTGGCTCGGTGGCTTATCGGTTAGCTTTGCCTCCAAACTTTGAAAAGATTCATAATGTGTTTCATGTCTCTATGTTAAGACGGTATAGGTCAGATCCTTCACATGTAATTCCTCACACTGAAATTGAGCTTCAACCAGATATGACTTATTCAGAAGAAACAATGAAGATTTTGGCTCATGAAGTTAAAGAATTACGAAATAAACGAGTACCTTTAGTTAAAGTGTTGTGGCATCGTCATAATTCGGAGGAGGAAACCTCAGAAATAGAGGAGTCAATGAGATCACAATATCCGAATCTATTTCAAGTTAACAAATTTCAAGGAAGAAATTTCCTAAAAGGGGGAGAGTTGTAACCGCTTAATTTTTAGTGGTGTCAGAATTAGTGATTTGAGATCACTAAATCCGACGAGTAAGTATGAAAATTTAAATAAATTAACATTTATGAGTCAAGTATGGCATTAGAAGTATTTTTGAATTAGTGAATTTTGTGATTTAAAAGAATTTATTAGAAAAATTGGGTCCAAAACGAGGTATCGAGACCTCGAATTCATAAATTGAGCCATAAATATTTTTATAAATATTTATGGAGTGTTATTGAGTTAGTATTAAAGTTTCGTTAGAAAATTTTAACGCTTTGATAGTTAATTAATTAAAAAGGATTAAATTGTAAAAGGTGCAAAACTTGCTAAAGTGATTAAATAGATTAAGTGTCTAATAAGGAGGGATTTAAAAGGCAATTGGACCCAAATTAAATGGGCTGGACGACTTGGGTATGAAATAAGCAAGAAAGTATTGTGAATAAGGGGCAAAATTGGAAATAACATAAAATTTAATAATTAAAAAGGATGTAATTAAAAAATCTAGACAATTCTTCTTATTTCTTCAACCAAAAACGCCATAACTGGTCTTCTAAGCTGGTTTTTCATATTTTTACATCATGTGAGTTCAGTTCTTTCTTTTTCTTTGTAATTTTTATATTTTTGTGACTTTTACAATTAGGTCCAACTATTGAATTCAATTTTTTTATTCCATGAGTGATTTTGAAAGTTACTATGAATGAGTGCTGGATTTTTATGATGAATTATCATGGATTTGAAGTTTTAATTTCATTATATGATGATTTTATTAAGTGATTTCAATAGAAATTGATTTTTAGAACCTAATTGTGAAAAAGTTAAGAATTAGGGTTTTGTGTTGAAATTCTGAATATCAAAGGTTTTGTAATAGTTTATAATGATGGAATTAAGTGTTAATTGAGAAAAATTAGTTCAATTGATGGGTTAATTGAATAGGGACTAAATTGTAAAAATTATAAAATTTAGGGTAAAAATGTAATTTCAAAAATTGAAGGGTATAAATTGTGAAGTGAAATGAGACTGAAATATGTGTGCTAATGAATGAATAATTTTATATTATAGATCAAGAAATCAAAGATAAACAAGGAAAAGAAAAAGTAGCAAAATAGTCCCTAAATTTCTACAATTTTTGCAAATTATCCAGGTAAGTTCATATAGTTGAATTTTCATGTTCAATTGTTAATTTAGGAATGATTTAATGTATTATTTCATGTTTTTGTTATTGAATTATGATTATTTTAAAATATAAAAATTGGATAGAAAGATCAAATTGAATAGAACGCAGGATTGAGTACTATCGTTCTGTGATCAGTGATGAATTGACATATAAGACCATGGTTGGACCATGGCAAAGTGTGGAATGTAAGATCATAGCTGGGCTTTTGCATTTCATTGAAAATACCATAACTGGGTTATGGCATTGTGAACGTAAGACCATGGTTGGACATGGCAGTATATGTGTGTACGTGTAAGACCATAGCTAGGCTATGGCATCATAATAAAAAAGTGAAAGACCATAGCTGGGCTATGGCATTGTGATATGTGCAAGACTATGGCAGGGCCATGGCAATATATGTGCAAGACCAAAGTGGATTGTGGCATCAAGTAAACGATGTACTCAAATCCGTAAGACGTTCTCTAATTTGACAAGTAATGGTAAGTGTTAATTGATTAGAGTGATGGAATCTAACCAATAGTTGATATTGAGCTCAATCAAGTGAATTCATCATTTGAAATTGTGAATGGTAGGAAATTTTAGTGAACACTTGTTTAATAAATTGTTGTTGTATTTCGGTAAGATTTATGTTTTAAGCCTATGAACTTACTAAGCTTTCATAAGCTTACTCCTGTGTGTCTAACGTTCTATGTAGATTAACAAGAATTCGGAGGATCGGATCAACACATCGGGCCACACTATCCAAATTTTCTCTAGTAGATTTTACAAAGTACCTTTTGGTTTATATGGCATGTATGGGATGGAATAAATAAAAATAATAATAAACTTGTAGTATGGTTATGAAAAGCTTGTATACATATATGTTAGTTTTATGTTCATATATTTAATAGTATCTATTAGTAGTTAATGAATGGAAATTATATATAGTAAGTTATACAAATGATTAGTCTGATGACATTTTAGGTTTAAAACTTGAATTTTTTACTTGAATTGGTTGCTTGGTTGAGATATATTGGTGTGTACAAATGTTATATGCGGGTAAATTTTGAAAAATGTGAGAAAAGTGGCCTATTTTCGTCCACACGGGCGTGTGTCTTGGTCGTGTGAAAACTACAACTTAATATTTTACAAGTTAGAAATTTACACGGGTTGGGGACACGGCCGTGTGACCTGGATCACTTGGCCGTGTACCAACACGGGCGCGTGACCCCTGTATGTGAAAATTTTTAAAATTTTGCAAAAAATTCTATGAGTTCCCGATTTAGTCCCGACTCGATTTCAATGTATATCTTGGGCCTCGAGGGTCCATTTAAGGGACCATATGATGATTCTCAGTAGATGAATAGTAATTGACATGATTTATCAGTAAATATTCAGTAAACTCCAGTAACGCTCCGTAACCCCATTTCGGCAACGGATATGGTTAGGAGTGTTATAAGAAGTTTGAGGGCATATTCATACAAAAAAACTCTGGGGCTTCCCACTATAATCGGTGTAATTTTTTTCTCCATTTTTAGGCAACCGGTACCTTTAACCTTCCTTATTCTAATGTCAGCATCGTCATGGGTGCAAAAGGACTCTTAGGCGGGGAGTGGCTGTTGCAGTGCAGTAAAGGTGATGCTCTTTTTGGGACGCCGACAATTGTCGTTATTAAACAACCCAATAATAAATACAACCGTTGTCGCGCTAACTTGAGTTTGACATCTACTGTGCCGGAACATCTGCTCTCCATCTGAGAGCCCTCTTGTGTCCACCTCGGTGTCAGCCTTCGAATAAGAATAAAAGGTTAAAGATACCAATTATTTGGAAATAGGGAAAAAAATTACGTTGATTACAACAGAAATCCGTATGATTATGGCCTCAATCTTATGTATGGTATTTATAAGACATCATTTGCGGGTATCCAAAATGCTTGACCTCCTAATCGAGTAACGACCATCATCGAGGCCCCGGTTATACTCGAACCTGTGACCGCATCTTGGTCGCCAATTGGGACCTCTACCTAGACTTCCACCCCTCGTCATATCAAGCATTATTACCCCGAAATCGGATTTCCCTATGATGGGTTCCTCAGGTGATAGTCATATTCTGCCATGACATATGAATGAATGTGTACTGAAGCGCGTTATCACATCCCTGACCCTTCAAAACTACCTAATAACTTTCGTTGTTTCAGTCGGAAACCCTGAACACTTTCAAAATACCCTAAACCCTAATAAAACCAAAAACCTTAAAAACTCTAACCCTAAAAAAAGCCCTAACCCTGGAGAGAGAAAGTGAAAGCGTGTCTAGCTGAACGAGTTTTCCTGCCATTTGTACAGAAAGCACGCCCAACTTTTTTCTCCTAAACGGCATTTTTCCCTAATTAAAGTTAAAAACGGCCTAAAAGCCTAATTAAAATTTTTTAGCTTATTTTGCTAATTTAGCCTATTTTAACTATTCAAATGAGAAATGAATATATCATTTAACTTTCTCCTTTCTTTTCCTTTAATTATAATTATCCAAATACGCTAAAAAAAAGAAGTAAGAAAGTGATAATTATTTACATGGCAATTTGTATCTTTAAAATTACAATGTGGATCTTTGAAACAATTATATATTAAGGATTATTATGTTTTATGAGCAGGTCTAGGATATTACTATTTATTTTTTGAATGTGGTAAAATAATAATAAAATAATTAAAAATAATATTTGACATCATCTTAAATTTACTTGTGGCATTTATTTACTCCATAATGATCCATAGATTAAATTTAAATTCATGTTGAATAATTATTTAATACACAAACAATAAAATTTTAGCTCTACAAGTGGGATTAAGATGTTCTCTAGTGCCCTTAATTAAAATTTTAACTCCTATCAAATAATGTTAACAATCTCTTCGCCTAATGATAAGAATATTTATGTTGTGACATGAAAACTTGGGTTCAATCTCTAATAATCTCATCCTTAGTCTTAATTATCAGAACAATAAAATCTCGTATCAAAACATAATTTATTCATGTTATGAAAAAAATGTTTCAAATTTAATGATAAAATATTTTTATTAATTTAATATATTAGGAAAGAAATGTGTACCAAATGATATACATTAAGAAACAAATCATATATTTGATTATATAATATTAAATACACCGTCATTGTAGTAATGATTCAAGTTTTACATTTACATTTTTATTTATTTATAAAAACACATATAATAATACTAGAATTTATAACCTAAACCTCCATAAAAAATAATTTTTAAAAATAATTAAGAAGGATTTAGTTTATACTACAATTGGGTTATATAATATTAACTTGTTCTTTTCTCCTCATTTGAATTTGATTTTGGTCCGTTACTCATTGTCATTTGATTTTTATAGGGTTTAAGAAAGCATATGCCCATTACATAAATTGTTTTTTTTTTTTTTTCCTACATACGCGTTCTCTTTGTGGTATTTCACCATTTTCTTGGTTTTGGTTCGAATATGAAATTCTTCACCAATTTTTACAATGATAATTGGTCCATCGGGTGATTAAAATCATTCTATTTGTTTCGTATCTATTTACTTACTTTTGAATGATATTTATTGTAAAAAATGTAGAGGCAAAAAAATCAGTTATTTCAATTCAATAAAACTATGGAGTAAAGAGTAAAGAAAACTAAAAAAATAATTAACATAAAGAAATATATTTTTTTAAAACAATACTTATTAAAAATATTATATTTAAAAATAAAATAAATATTTTTTAAAAGAAAATTCCTACTTGACAAAAATTATTAGTGGTTTTGTTAGTGGAAAATAGTAGGTAATATTTATGGTTTTTTAGGGTTAATACATACCTATATTTAAGTTGTATTTATTTTTTTAAAGACAGTGGGTAATATCTAGGTTGTCATGTCTAGGAATAAATATATGTGATGTGTGAATGATAATGTATTATCTATGTTAGGTATATGGTCTCGATGGTTTGGGCTCTCAAGATCTTGGGCGACTTGTGTCTTAACTCATAAGATGATCCTCTTCAATCACAAGCACGTGAGGTGAGCTCACGCCGTATAGGTATAACATCATTTTATTTAAGTTTATTCTAAACATAATTTTTTTAAATTATAATTTTTTTTAAAAAAACTATAACTTTTTTTAAAAGTTAAAAAAAATTATAAAAAGAAATGGTGATTTTTGCTTTTCTTGATATCTCACAATAGATAAATCCACATTATTTGAAACCTTAATACTTTACCATATGTACTAACAAATTTATTATTATAAATTTATATTTTCTATTTTATGCACATGTTTAATCGTAACTATAAGTGTGTTCTTTGACATTATAGTATTACATCTTACATTAAAGTTAATAGTTAGTCTAGAAAATGACCCTAAAAGTATACCAAACATCAATGCCATTAAATGTTATGAAAACAACAACAAAAACTTTAAACACTTATAAAAAAACTGAGATTTAAATGTTATGAAATAAAAAAGAAGAAGCAAGAACCATAATTTCTCTTTCTCTCTCTTTTTAATTTTTATAATGTTTTATAAATTTTAATTATTTTTTAAATATATATAATTAGTTCAAATTGAATCTAGATAAATGGATGTCTAGATTCAAAAATATTAAAACATTCTTTTATCTAAATTTATTTTCAACTTGAATTCTCAATAAAAATTTTATAAGTTTCATTTTTTTTTGAAATATTTATTTTTTTATTTTTTTATTTTTTTGTTGACATGGACTGCTATGTCAGCATCGTGATGGCTTATTTAATATTAAGAGTCATGCCAGTTAAATAATAGTCAATGATGAAAACCGTTAATCAAATAGTTTAATTGGTGCGTTTTTAATGTTGGAAAACTTAAGTAAATGCATTTTCACTGAAAGTGATTTTTTAAAGCTCCAAAACTTTTTTTTTAAATTCTTCTAGGCATTCTCTCACAGTATTACTTTTTTGCATTTGTAACAACCCATTTTTGGTAAAATCGGAACAGTGGTTTCGGGACCACAAATCCGATTCCAGAAAAAAATTTATTTTAAAATTAGTTTATGGTCTACAGTACGATAATAATGTTGTATGAGAATTTCGTAAAGAGATTTTACCGATTAAATGTTTAATTTGAAAAAGGACCAAATTGCACAAAGTGCAAAAGTTGAGTTCTAGTAGCTAAATAGATTAAATAGCTATAGAACTTTAAAGTGGAGGTCCTTATATGGTAAATAGACCATTAAAAATGCTTAGTGATTAAGGATGATGGTTCATCCATGGAAAATAAAATAAAATAAAGGACTAAATTGAAAAGTAAAAAAATAAAAGATGATAAATGATAAAATAATGAAAATATCATCAATTTATCATCATTTTTCCCAAATAAAACATGGAAATCCTAGCTAAGAGAAAGTGAGCTCAAGCAAGCTATTTTGGCTTAATTAGGTAAGTATTCAAGTCCTGTTTTTAGTAATTTTCATGTTTCTGATATCGTAATAGCTTAATTTAGCTATCTCGGAGACTAATTTGTAAAGTTATCAAAGTACTAGGGTTTTGCCATGGATGAGTATGCTGAAATTTTGAAATTTATGGTAGAAAATGAAAGGTTGTTGATAGATAAACAACTTTTATAAAGTGAATTTTGATGAAATTATGATTTTAGGACTAAATTGTAAAGTTGTAAAATTCATGGAAAATTTTAAATTTTTATGAAATACATGGGCTGTAAATGTTACATGTAAAATTCGGCTAGGCTTGGAATAAGGATTAAATTGCATGAATTTCATTTTCCGAGCCTAGGGATGAAATCGTCATTAATTAAAAGTTTAAGGGCAAAACGATAATTTTGTCTAAGATGTGAATTGGATTGAATTGAGTATGAATTGCATTAAATTGATGTTAAATTTACTCTTATAGATCCGTATAGACCAAATTCGGAGTTAGAACGAGGAAATGAGAAAGTGTCAGATTAGTAGATTTTACGTACACAAACATTTATTGAGGTAAGTTTGTATAACTAAATTGTGTATATTTATATGCTTGAATTGAATGTATTTATCTGAATTGTATAAATGTCATAAATATATGAAATGATCACATATCCGACAATGCCCGAAAAATGTCAAATCATGTTTGAATAAATGAAAGTCAATGAATACGGGATTTCCCATATTGGTTATGGTCCACCATATGTTGCGGACACACTACAGCTCTTACGAGCGTCCCGTTATAAGCCCTTTCGAGCTTTCCATTATACAGTTCTTGCGAGCTTCCTGTTAATAGCTCTTCGGAGCGTCTCGATAAGTTGTGACCCTACATGTGTTGTGGACACACCTTAGCTCTTATGAGCATCCCGTTATATGGCTCTTCAAGAGCTTCTCGAATTAGGCTCTTCGTGAGCTTCCTATTAAATTAGCTCTTTGTGAGCTTCCCGATAGTGCTTGCTTGAATTTCCTGGTATATGGCTATTCGGAGCTTATTGTTACATGGCTCTTTATGAGCTTCCTGATAGGCTCTTCGTGAGCTTCCCGATTAAAAGTTCTTTGTGAACTTCCTGATTATGGCTCTTATGAGCTTCCTGTTATATAGCGCAGATAAGCTTCCCGATAGGCTCTTTGTGAGCTTCCCGATATGACTCTTTGTGAGCTACCTGTTATATGGCTCGAGAGAGTGTTTCCCAATTATGTGCTTTAATGAGAACTCCAGAATATGAATTGACAGTTTCTGATTTGTACACTTCGAGTGTACTACCTGTGTATCTATCGATATTTCAAATAAATTCAACGGGCATAATCCTGACATGGGAAGATATGAGCATGAAATGAGTTAACACACATATCTGCCTGAAATACATGAAAATGATGATACATGATATGTGGAAATACGAGATGATAATATATGAACATGGAATTGATTTGATGAATGTGTTCATCTATGAATATAGATTTGTACACCTCGAGTGTACTACCATATAGCTACCGATATTTCAAATGAATCAATTGATAAAGTCCTTGCATGAAATAATCTGAACTCGAGACAAATTATTATGAAAATGTATTTGAAATTCAATGATAGGGTTTGTATATGTTATATGAATACATGATGAAGAAAGCATAAGTATATGGAAATCTGATTATTGTTGAACCTATACATGTTTCTTGATGTTTATATGGAATGTAAAACTAACAAGGGTGATGGCGATATGTGTTAGGGCTCATGATCAAATTGATTGAATGTGCCTTGCATGTTTATCTTGAATATAAATTAATGGTAAGTTAATTACCATGTTATACGAACTTACTAAGCATTATATGCTTACTCCGTTTTATTTTCCCCTGTTCTATAGTAATTCCGAAGCTCGTTGGATTGAAAGCTTGGTGGAGATCACTCACACTATCCATCGTGTAACATCCGGGATTTAGGGGTTATGCGTTTAATGCATACTTCAAGTGATAGTGGGCCTAGTGTGTGTTTGGATGTGTTTTAAGGGTTTTGAGAACCCTAGCATGTAGGAGAGTGCCTTAGGAAAATATTAGATTTTAAGTTAGTAGGGGGAGCTAGACTAAGGAGGCCTTAAGGAAATTTGTAAGGGTTCTTGGACATAAGATTGGGCTTGGTAAAGTGGCTTGGAGGCGCCACTTAGGGACCTGGTGAATGACGCCTCAAGCAAGGGTGAAGGGCTCAGGTTCGAGTCATGAGGGCAGCATAAAGTGTTATTTTATTTTGCTTTTGCGTCAAGGTAGAGAGGGGGAGTGTTGGACGACATTGGGACTTCAACGGGATGAGGATAAGGCTTGTTTTCTTTTTATATTTTGGCTAAAGGGAAGAGATATTAGTTGACTTATTCAAATTCTTTTTGAATGAGTGTGAAGAGAGAAAAGAGGAGCAAAACAAGGGATATGATAAGAGGATGAAGCTATGGCCGAATATGGGACTCTTTGGGGGTTGCTTAATCGGTTTTGAAGTATAGGAAAGGGGGTAGTGCCGAATTTTAGAGTGTCCATCTTTTATTCTCTCTTTTTCTTCTTTGTCAATTGAAGCCAAATTTCCTTTGTCACCATTGCCGAAATTCTCCTAACTTTTCTTTTCTTATTCTTTTTCTGTTCTTTCAACCTTAATTCTTCATACTTGTTCTTGTGATAGCCGAATATGCAATCACCCTTTGAAAGGATTAGCCGAATCTTGTTGAGAGCAGTATAGCCGAAACTTTGATCACTTTGAATCTATTTGTTTCTTGGCCGAACCTATATCTTTTCCCAAGCTTCTTCATTTATTTTGTGTTAGCCGAATATCCCATCTTTATTTGAAAGCCTCATTCTCTTCTCTTTATCTCCTTTGTGTTCATTCGAATCATCATCTTCCCCAAGACCAATCTTTATTCTCATTATTGACAAAAGCCGAAACCTCTCTACTATTGATCACCATTGCCGAATCTCCTAAAGTGGTGCTGTCGACTACTTTCTTGTAGTCTCTTCAAGAAGGCGGTAGTGGTAAGCAACGCATAAGTGGTAAGTATCTTCTCTTCTTAGCAATCGGTTATGGGTTCCTTTCCTTTGGAGTGTCGGAATCAAGGGTTGGCCTTGATTTCTAAGGTTGGCCGAATGTTCTTTAAGGCCATACTGATGTGTTCTTTTGTGTGTAGCTGGAGGAAGGAGGCATTAAAGGAGTCTTTCGGGATTTGATACATCAAGGTAAGTGACATGTACTATTCGGTCAAGGGCCTTTTTCCTAGATTTATGTGTTAAGCTGATTCTAACCGTTAATAAGCAGGGATTTCGACTACTCAAGGAACAAGTGACAGTTTCGGGATTTAGGTAAGCTAGGTAAGTGGTTGCTAGCATTCGGCCTTAGGCCATAGTATTGGTTTTAGTGTTGACCGATTTCTGACTTTGGTTCTTAGGAGCAAATCGACAGGAATAAGGAGAGTTTCGAGATTCAAGATCATCTTGGTAAGAATACTTAGTAAGTTTAGATTCGATATATATTTAGATTATGACATTGATGGTTAACCGAATATTCTGATTAAGTATTGTTGATGGAGGTGAACACCAGTCAAGAAGGTAAAGGGATAGTCTCTATCCCGAAGTTTAAGAAGAGATCGATTTCTGCCGTTCGGGATTGGCCACTGAGGAGTGGGCCAGCAGCAGAGGAAAAGCTATAGGCAGATAGCAGTAGTTTCGCTTAGTGATAGCATCAAGATTGAGAGCGTAGTGCTTCAAGTTATCAGGTGTGTGATTAACCCACCGTTTTTCGGGTTTATGATTATATTTGCATGTGTTATGTATGTACTAATAAGTGCAGTGGCAATTATGAAATGGATACCCTTAAGGGGTATGTCGATAATCAGGTCAGTACTAATCTGATGAAAAGTGGTTATCAATGTGTATATGTGAATTTGTCTATGAAAATATGGTTGAATGCAATAACATGTACATGCATTAATTATTATGGCACTATTATATGCTGCATGTGCATGGGATGGGATGAATATGAAAGAAGGACGGGGTGTACATTTCTGTACGCGGTTTGATGGTAGCTACGGCTACATCGTGGATTGGCGCTGACTGAGGCCGCGTTGTGGATTACTTGTGATTAAGTTCACGTGGATTGATGAGTGGCTCTGTGCCTCATCGTGGTTTGATGTTAGCTACGAGCTACATCGTGGACGGCATTACTTGCCAAATTGGTGTGTAGCGGCTGGAGGGTTGATTTAGTAATCCCCTGGTGTGTGGTGGCTGGATACGGGGGTGTGTAGAGGATGGACCCTAGGTTGGGTTGGGTGCACTTTGCATAATCATATCTGATATGTGGATTTGGTGTGGAAATGGGCCAAGCCCAATATGTGGAATCATGTGGATTAATTACATTGTTATTTGATATGTGGCTTAATGTGGTTGTGGGCTAAGCCCACGTCGGTGGAAATCTGTGGACTAATTACACACTGAGTCTGTATGACTCACCCAAATTTTTACCATCATCGCAAGTGATATGTGAATCTTAGACCGGGCTGGAGCGGAAACAAAGGTGGCCATGCAGAAGATATTTTTATTTATTATGTGCGCCGGAGATTTTCAGTATTTTGAATAATTATTTATTGTAATAAAGGCCGCTTAAAGTATTTGAAGTTTGTTATTATGCTTAGTTGGATTGACAATTAAATGTCTATTTGGAAATGATTTTATATTCAGCAACTTATATCTTAATATATATACTAAAGTTTTAAACTCGGATTTTTGTAACAATCAAACTTTTACTTGGCATTTTAAATATATACTGTTTTACAAATGACAACAAATTTTCATGTTCTCACCCTTACAACAAAAATCTTTTCAAACGTTTTTCTCAGTGACATACCAGATCCGGTCAAGGCTCGTGGGCCGAGTTTGGGGTGTTACAATTTGGTATCAGAGCCCGGTTCAAAACTCGGCTTTGAGGGTTTTGGGCTCAAAAACATTTTTCAAAGATGGGCTTTTCAAAAATATAGGCTTTTATGAAAATTTTTCAGGTTTATTCTGGCATGGCACCTGTATATCCGGCCCGAAGTCCACCAGGTAAGTACCCCTAACTACTGAAGTGATTTGTATATGTGAACTTGATGGGCATTATGGGATCGTAGATTAGAAGATTAGGGCTATTGAACCCTAGGACTAGTCTACTCCAACACAAGATTCATAAGACTTAATTACAACCAAACAAACCTGTGACTAAGTCGCCGAGTTAGGGTGTGGCAACAGTTGTGCGCATGTCTAGGAGTGGATTCGGTAAGAGCTTGGTATTTAAGCAGTCCTAGTGACTCACCTCCTCTTTACTCGAATCCTACTTGGTGCGTAGTAACAGTTCACCCTAACCAAGAGGACTTATTCACCGGCTAAACTCGATAATTAAAACTCGAAAGGGACTAGCCATACTGCTTCATAAAAACTCTAGTTTTAAAAATTATCAATTGCCCTTTGATTTGTAACAACTATTTTATAAAAATTTTTCTGAAATATTATTTATTTACAAAATTACCCAAATACCCCTGGTTGTAAATTACTAAAAATGCCCTTGGTTTATAAAATTTCCATACTACCCTCGATCTTTACTAAGATTTTCTTACTTTACAAAATACCAAAAATCCTTATTTTGCGAAATAACAAGATACCCTGATTTGGAAAAATTACTAAATTACCCCCGATTAACAAAGTTACCAAAATAACCCCGATTTTCGAAACTTTTGCAATACCTTTTTGATTTGGAAAATTTCCAAAGTAACCCCGAGTTTTGGAAATTTTGGAATGCCTTTGAATTGTAAAGAGTTTCAAATCGACCCCGATTTATTACAAAAACGCCCCTGTAGGATGAGTGACGAAATTACCCCTGGGTTGGGAATGGACAAAAGTGCCCAAAGTAGTGTGTGAATGTTGTTGATTAATGTGAATGTGACTCTCTGAACTAGAATAGTGAACTTGAGCTGAAACTTTGGTTGATCGAAAGAACTACTTTTAAACACTTTTCTTCATAAAATTTGTTCGCGGATAAACAGTGGAACAAAATATTAATGCATAAAACTTTTTAATCAGATTAAATCGCGACGTTAGATATGAGTTCTAGAGGACGTGGTCGAATGACTGTATCGGAACCAGTAGGGTCTGGCCATGGGTCAGGTAATGATGTGCCGCCACCAGCAGTGGGCACGGAGGATCAGGATCAGACAAGAGGGGATGACGCTGTATCGCAGGCTATGCTTCGGGTGCTGGAGCGAGTGGCAGGAGCTGGTATGGGAAATGGAGCTTGGAAGTCAGTGTCGAAAAGACTTAGGTCAAACGGAGCCGAGGTTTTTAGAGGAGTGTCTAGGGTAGCTTCGAATGTAGCGGAGTATTGGTTAGAGGCAGTCGAGAGGATCATGGATGATCTGGATTGCACGGCGGAGGAAAAGCTGAAAGGTGCTGTTTCGCTGCTTCAGGGCGAGGCTTATCGGTGGTGGCTCACTGTCAGAGATGGTACCCCTGCAGATCGAGTGGATTGGGAGTATTTTAAGGTTAAGTTTGAAGGGAAATATGTTGGAGCTAGTTACTTATACTCGCAAAGAAAGGCGTTTTTAAACTTGGTACAAGGAAGTAAGTCGGTAGCAGAATACGAAGCGGAATTTGTGCGGTTAAGTCAGTACGCCAAGGGGATCGTGGCTACTGATTACGAAAGGTGTGTCCGATTTGAAGATGGGTTGTGGGATGAGCTGCGAATATTGATTGCTCCGTAGAGAGAAAGGGACTTTGCTATTCTAGTGGAGAAAGCTCGGATAGCTGAGGAAGTTAAGAGAACTAAGAGACAAAATTGAGAAAAGGATAGGAACTGGAACAAAAGGAGTTTTGGACTGTCCGTATCATCTGGAGATTTTCAGAAAAGACCAAGGATCGAGAATTCTGTACGCGCACCTGTACCAGTTGTGGAGAATCGAAGTCGTTTATGTGTTCGGTGTGGAATAGCTCACGCAGGAGAATGTTGGGGAAATAGTAAGGAGTGTTTTTGGTGTGGGTCTAAGGCTTATTTGGTTAGGAATTGTCCTCAGGCGATGAGGAGTCGTGATTCGAACCATGGAGGAAATGGTTCTGGTCGAGGTCGTGGAACACCAAGCAGAGGTGCCGAAGGTTCTGACGCGAGACAACCAGGATTGGTGTATGCAGTCAGGCGTCGCAAAAAGGAAGATGTGCCAGATGTGATAGCGGGTACGTTCATTATTTCTGGAATACCCTTTATTGCCTTGTTGTTATAGAGTTAGCTCATTCTTATAAGGCTAGTGAGGTGCTTGGAACCCTGAATGTGAACTTTGAGATCGTATCTAGGAAGATAACTGTATTTAGTTTGTTAGGGCAAGCAGTGGTAGTAGGTAAACTTTTAAGTAAGTGCCTTCAGAAGTTCAAGGAATAGCAGTACCCTAGCTTAGTTTAGCCAAGTAATTTCGAGGACAAAATTATTTTTAAGGAGGGTAGAACTGTAACATCCGGGATTTAGGGGTTATGCGTTTAATGCATAATTCAAGTGATAGTGGGCCTAGTGTGTGTTTGGATGTGTTTTAAGGGTTTTGAGAACCCTAGGATGTAGGAGAGTGCCTTAGAAAAATATTAGATTTTAAGTTAGTAGGGGAGCTAGGCTAAGGAGGCCTTAAGGAAATTTGTAAGGGTTCTTGGACATAAGATTGGGCTTGGTAAAGTGGCTTGGAGGCGCCACTTAGAGCCCTGGTGAATGACGCCTCAAGCAAGGGTGAAGGGCTCATGTTCGAGTCATGAGGGCAGCATAAAGTGTTATTTTATTTTGATTTTGCGTCAAGGTAGAGAGGGGGAGTGTTGGACGGCATTGAGACTTCAATGGGATGAGGATAAGGCTTGTTTTCTTTTTATATTTTGGCTAAAGGGAAGAGATATTAGTTGACTTATTCAAATTCTTTTTGAATGAGTGTGAAGAGAGAAAAGAGGATCAAAACAAGGGATATGATAAGAGGATGAAGCTATGGCCGAATATGGGACTCTTTGGGGGTTGCTTAATCGGTTTTGAAGTATAAGAAAGGGGGTACGGCCGAATTTTGGAGTGTCCATCTTTTATTCTCTCTTTTTCTTCTTTGTCAATTGAAGCCGAATGTCCTTTGTCACCATTGCCGAAATTCTCCTAACTTTTCTCTTCTTATTCTTTTTCTGTTCTTTCAACCTTAATTCTTCATACTTGTTCTTGTGATAGCCGAATATGCAATCACCCTTTGAAAGGCTTAGCCGAATCTTGTTGAGAGCAGTAAAGCCGAAACTTTGATCACTTTGAATCTATTTGTTTCTTGGCCGAACCTATATCTTTTTCCAAGCTTCTTCTTTTATTTTGTGTTAGCCGAATATTCCATCTTTATTTGAAAGCCTCATTCTCTTCTTTTTATCTCCTTTGTGTTCATTCGAATCATCATCTTCCCCAAGACCAATCTTTATTCTCATTATTGACAAAAGCCGAAACCTCTCTACTATTGATCACCATTGCCGAATCTCCTAGAGTGGTGCTGTCGACTTCTTGTAATCTCTTCAAGCAGGCGGTAGTGGTAAGCAATGCATAAGTGGTAAGTATCTTCTCTTCTTAGCAATGGTTATGGGTTCCTTTCCTTCGGAGTGTCGGAATCAAGGGTTGGCCTTGATTTCTAAGGTTGGCCGAATGTTCTTTAAGGCCATAGTGATGTGTTCTTTTGTGTGTAGCCGGAGGAAGGAGGCATTAAAGGAGTCTTTCGGGATTTGATACATCAAGGTAAGTGACATGTACTATTCGGTCAAGGGCCTTTTTCCTAGATTTATGTGTTAAGCCGATTCTAACCGTTAATAAGCAAGGATTTCGACTACTCAAGGAACAAGTGACAGTTTTGGGATTTAGGTAAGCTAGGTAAGTGGTTGCTAGCATTCGGCCTTAGGCCATAGTATTGGTTTTAGTGTTGACCGATTTCTGACTTTAGTTCTTAGGAGCAAATCGACAGGAATAAGGAGAGTTTAGGGATTCAAGATCATCTTGGTAAGAATACTTAGTAAGTTTAGATTCGATATATATTTAGATTATGACATTTATAGTTAACCGAATATTCTGATTAAGTATTGTTGATGGAGGCGAACACCAGTCAAGAAGGTAAAGGGATAGTCCCTATCCCGAAGTTTAAGAAGAGATCGATTTCTGCTGTTCGGGATTGGCCACCGAGGTGTGGGCCAGCAGCAGAGGAAAGCTATAGGCAGATAGCGGTAGTTTCGCTTAGTGATAGCATCGGGACCGAGAGCGTAGTGCTTCAAGTTATCAGGTGTGTGATTTACCCACTGTTTTCCGGGTTTATGATTATATTTGCATGTGTTATGTATGTACTAATAAGTGCAGTGGCAATTATGAAATGGATACCCTTAAGGGGTATGTCGATAATCAGGTCAGTACTAATCTGATGAAAAGTTGTTATCAATGTGTATATGTGAATATGTCTATGAAAATATGGTTGAATGCAATAACATGTACATGCATTAATTATCATGGCACTATTATATGTTGCATGTGCATGGGATGGGATGAATATGAAAGAAGGACGGGGTGTACATTTATGTACGTGGTTTGATGATAGTTACAGCT
Source organism: Gossypium bickii (assembly GCA_025503065.1). Taxonomy (NCBI): domain Eukaryota; kingdom Viridiplantae; phylum Streptophyta; class Magnoliopsida; order Malvales; family Malvaceae; genus Gossypium; species Gossypium bickii. The sequence continues at coordinate 24,440,300 of CP106717.1, forward strand.
ACATTGTGGATTGGCGCTGACTGAGGTCGCGTTGTGGATTACTTGTGATTAAGTTCACATGGATTGATGAGTGGCTCTGTGCCTCATCGTGGTTGATATAGGCTTTGTGCCATATCGTGGTTTGATGAGTGGCTATGTGCCTCATCGTGGTTTGATGTTAGCTACGAGTTACATCGTGGATGGCATTAATTGCCAAATTGGTGTGTAGCGGCTGGAGGGTTGATTAAGTAATCCCCTGGTGTGTGGTGGCTGGATACGGGGGTGTGTAGAGGATGGACCCTAGGTTGGGTTGGGTGCACTTTGCATAATCATATCTGATATGTGGATTTGGTGTGGAAATGGGCCAAGCCCAATATGTGGAATCATGTGGATTAATTACATTGTTATTTGATATGTGGCTTAATGTGGTTGTGGGCTAAGCCCACGTCGGTGGAAATCTGTGGACTAATTGCACACTGAGTCTGTATGACTCACCCAGATTTTTACCATCATCGCAGGTGATACGTGAATCTTGGACCGGGCTGGAGCGGAAACAAAGGTGGCCATGCAGAAGATATTTTTATTTATTATGTGCATCGGAGATTTTCAGTATTTTGAATAATTATTTATTGTAATAAAGGCCGCTTAAAGTATTTGAAGTTTGTTATTATGCCTAGTTGGATTGACAATTAAATGTCTATTTGGAAATGATTTTATATTCAGCAACTTATATCTTAATATATATACTAAAGTTTTAAACTCGGATTTTTTGTAACAATCAAACTTTTACTTGGGATTTTAAATATATACTGTTTTACAAATGACAACAAATTTTCATGTTCTCACCCTTACAACAAAAATCTTTTCAAACGTTTTTCTCAGTGGCATACCAGATCCGGTCAAGGCTCGTGGGCCGGGTTTAGGGTGTTACACATCGACCCATTTTGGTATAAATGGTAAATCAATTACGGTTATAATGGCATGTATAGGTCAATTAGCCAATGTTGGCATATAAATGTTTTGGTTATAACTAGCCATTGGAATGGCTTGTAATGAACATGTTTTGATATGTATAAATAAGGTTATAACATGTTTGGTGTGTGCTTATATGGTTGATTGATAGAAATCATGTTGGTATATCGATGATTAATTTTAGCATATTTGGTAAAATATGCATATAGGTGAATTTGATAAGTTAAGTAAATTTGTACATTTGGTTACATGATGGTAAAGTGTCATCTGAGGTGCTTAAGAGCACATTGGTTGTATGTGATGATATGTCATGCATGAGACTCGGTTTTGACTTGAATTAATTGTTTTAAATTGTCTTGTGAATATGTTAAAGTATTGGTGTAGGAGGAAGACAAAATGGGTGAGAAATGTGGCTTGGAAAATAGCCTATTTTAGTCCACACGGACGTGTGTCTCAGCCGTGTGTGACACACGGCCTAGCATATAGGCGTGTGGCTTGGCCGTGTGTCCCTTGCATCTTTAAAATGTCAAAACAGAATGCTCAGATTAATCACACGGCTTGGCTCAAGGGTGTGTGGATTGGCTGTGTGACTCCTGGATCCACACATGGTCTAGCACACGAGCGTGTGGATTGGCCGTGTGACCCAAGTCAGAGAGTTACACGGTCTGAAACACAGGTATGTCTCTCGGCTGTGTGAACCACACGGCCTGACCACACGGGTGTGTGACCCCTGCACCTAGGAAAAATTTTGAGATTTTGCGAAAAATTTTCTGAGTACTCGGTTTAGTCCCGACTTGTTTCTAATGCATGTTTTGGACCTCGAGGGTTCATATAAGGGACTTTATGTTTGATTTCTGACATGAATACTGTATAAAATGAAAAATTTGTCTACTTGATCTGTATATTTTGTTAATGCTTCGTAACCCTATTCCGGCAATGGATACGGGTTAGGGGTGCTATAGCATTAAACAAGTAAAAGTATCATGAAAGCCCATGTACTTAGGGGCAGATTGCATTTCGGCCTCTGTACTGAAAAAATGGGCAAACTAGCCCTTATACATTTCAAAACATAGAAATTATATCCTCTGTTATTTTTTTTTTTTTGTTAAATAATGAAGTTTCCATGCTGAAAATTATTTTTTTATGGGTAAACTATAAAAACGGTCATTGAATTATGCCTTTTGTTCTATTTTGGTCTACTAACTATTAATTTTTTCGATTTAGTCATTAAATTTTTCAAAGTTAAATATTTTAGTCACTTTGTGCTGATGTGGGCTTTTTTTAAATTGGTCTAGTAACAAATTAGCTCTCTAATATTTACCCATTTTATCAGTTTGATCCTAAATATAAAAAAATTCAACAAATTTAGAACTCAATGTTTACAAAATTTGTCATTTTACTTCCAATTCTAAAAAATTTAATAAATTTGGCCCTTAACATTTACAAAGCTTGTCAATTTACTCTTAACTCTAAAGATTTTTAATACTTTAAAAAAAATCATTTTTAACCCTTTACAACCCATTGGCTAACTAGTGATGGCAACTGGACAGGGCAGACTTTTTTTGCTCACTCTGACCTCGACTTTAAAAAAAATTTAACCTGCTCTAAACTTGAACCAAAAATTAACAGTATACCTAACTTTGATCCAGTTCGACCAGATTTTATTTTTTATTTTATTTTTTAAATTTTGATTAATTAATCTTTTAAAGAAAAATGAAAGGTTTTGACACCATTTCTTATTATATTTTCTTAATGATTTATCTCTGAAGTTGTGTGTTAATATTTATTCACAAGCATATTGTGATTACATAATAGAAGAAAAAGAAGGAACAAAATTTCCTTTAATAAATTATGGAATTAAGAATATAACTTTATAGGGGTGAAAGAGAACTAGTATAGAGGCCATGGAATGAGACTAGTAGTGATAAATTTTAGGGATTTTTTAATTTAATTAATATTAAATATGTATATAGAGTAATTTCGGTAAATATCTCAGGGTGGGGTGGGTGGTTTCATTCTAAACCCGACCCCAACTCAACTATTTTTAAAAATTAACCCACCCGGGCCCGATCCTGGAATTCAATAAAAAACCCAACCCAATCGAGTCGGATTGGCTCAGAACCCGTCAGATTTGGGTTTTTTTTTTTTTTGTCATCCTACAACTAACCCACATAAGATATTAAAATAATAGAAAGAGTACCATATTTTAAGTCACTTGCAAAATAAATCTAAAAAATTGAGATAAAACACACACAAAAATAAGGTCCAATAGAAAATAAAGGCCTTAAAAACGTTATCTTTTCGGGTTGTAATGCAACCAATTATTTTAGATAGGTTCCAAATCAATTGGTTTGGTCCAGTATGAAACCTAAATTGTAGTAAAAAAAATTTTGTTGCAAGTTACTTAAAAGAGGATACTCTTTTTCTTATTTTAATATTCCACATGGGTTAGTCGATGGGTTATAAAGGGCTAAAAATTTTTATTTTTTTAAAATATTTTTTAGAGTTAGGACTAAATTGACAGATTTTGTAAATGTTGAGAGCCAATTTTTTTATTTTTTTTTTAGAATTAGAACTAAAATGGCAAATTTTGTAAACATTGAGGACTAAATTTGTTGAATTTTTTATATTTAAGATCAAATTGATAAAATATGTAAACATTAGAGGGCTGATTTGATTACTAGACCAATAAAAAAAGCCCACATCAACTTAGAGTGACAAAAATATTTAATTTCAAAAAGTTTAGTGACTAAATCGAAAAATTAATAGTTGGATGACCGAAAAAGAACAAAAGGCATAGCCAGGTGACCATTTTATATTTTACCCATAAAAAAATTTAGCATATTCTGCATCATTATTTAATAGAAAATTTTAACAGAGAGGTTAATTTGCACGTTTCGAAATGTATAAGGGTAATTTGCACTTTTTTTAAGTAGAAAAGTAGAAATGCAATCCGCTCCTAAGTACAGGGGCTTCCTTAGTAATTTTATCGCATCAAACCTTTAACCTTCCTTCATATTCTAATAACGGCATCATCATGGACGTAAGAAGACTGTCAGACGATGAGCGGTTGTTGCGGTGCAGTAAAGGTGATGTTCCTTTCGGGGTGATGACAGTTGTCATTATTAAACAACCTATTAATAACTATAACTGCTTCAACGCTGACCCGAGTTTAACCTCTACTGTGCCGAAATATCCGCTCTCCACTTAAGAGCCCTTTTGTGTCCATCTCGGTGTAAACCTTCGGATAAGAATGAAAGGTTAAAGATACCGGCTGCATTGAAATAGAGAAAAAAATCACGTTGATTACAACGGAAATCCCCAGAGCTTTTCCATATGATTATGACCTCAATCTTAGGTATTTATTTATAAGGCATCATTTGCAGGTATCTAAATTGCTTGACCTCCTAACCAAATAACGACTGCCACCGAGGCCCTGGTTATACTCGAACTCGTGATTGCATCATAGTCATCGACTGAGACCTCCACCTAGACTTCCAACCTTGGTTGTATCAAGCATTATTATCCCGAAATCAGATTTCCCCACGATGGGTTTCTTAAGTGATGGTCCTATCCCTCCATGATATATGAAATGTATGTGTACTGAGGTGCGCTGTCACATCTCTGACCCCTCCAAACTACCTAAGAACTTTTTTCCGTTTTAGTCAAAAATCCTATACACTTTCAAAATACTTTAAACCCTAATAAAACCAAAAACCCTAACCCTAAAAAAGCCATAACTCTAGAGAGAGAAAGTGAAAGCGTGTCCAGTTGTACTGAAAGCACGCAGAATGCGCTTTCACTTTCTCACTCCTAAAACGATCTATTTCCCTAATTAAAGTTAAAAATAGCCTAAAGACCTAATTTTAAAAAATGAACATATTTTGCTAATTTAGCCAATTTTAACTATTAAAATAAAAAATAAATATATCATTTACTTTCTTTAAGTCTACTTTCTTTTCCTTTAATTACGCTAAAAAAGAAAGAAAGAAAGTGATAACTATTTACATGGCAATTTGTATCTTATAAATTACAAGATGGATCTTTGAAATAATTATATATTAAGGATTATTATCTTTTACATCGCTACTAGAGTAAAAAAAATTTATGAGCAGGTTTAGGATGATACTATTTATTTTTTGAATATGGTAAAATAACAATAAAATAATTAAAAATAACATTTGGCATCATCTTAAACTTGCTTGTGGCATTTCTTTACTCCATTGACTTGCCGTGGATAAAATAATTATCCATAGGTTAATTTTAAATTCATGTTGAATAATTATTTAATACACAAATGATAAAATTTTAAGTCTACAAATGGAATTAAGAGTTCTCTAGTGCCCTTAATTAATATTATAAAAAAATTTTAAAAAATATATAAATGAGACACATGATTATCTATTAACTATGCATATAGAGTTAAACTCAATCTCCTATCAAATAATGTTAACAACCTCTTTGCCTAATAATAAGAATATTTATGTTGTGGCATGAGAATTTAGATTCAATCTCTAACAATTTCATCATCAGTCTTAATTATCAGAAAAATAAAATCTCCTATCAAAAAATAATTCATTCATGTTATGAAAGAAAGTTCAGATTTAATGCTAAAAATACTTTTTTAAAATATAATATATTAGGAAAGAAATGTGTACCAAAAGATATACATTAAGAAACAAATCATATATTTGAAATTAAATACACCGTCATTGTCGTAATAGTTCAGAAAAGTACAGTTTCAATTTTTTTTTATAGAAACATACTAGAATTCATAACCTAAATCTGTTGAAAAATATGGACATAATTACATGTTATTATTTACTATCATAATAGGTTAGCTAAAATTAAAAGTGATCTAATTTGGTTAAGAATTATTGGACTTTAATAAATAAAGTATGAGTCAAATATGTGTGGATACTCTAGTAACTAATTTCTAATTGATGATGGGCTGATTAGAAATTAGGGCTAATGTGCTAAAATTATATATTAGGGTTATGGTCCCCAAATTAAACACAATGGTAACTTTTCTAATATCCATCTTTAGAAAAGAGAGAGCCACATTCTCTATAGATTACTTGTCTGCTAATTTGGAAGATCAAAACCTCAAGATCCGTAAATTTAAAAAAATTAATGAATTCAGGTACGCTTCCGCATCTAGTTTTGTTCTTGATTTATTCTTAGTGATTTGACATGAAAGATCCCGGTTTATAGTTTTAAGTCTATATTTGATCTTGTTTTTACGGTTCTAACAAAACCTCTATAAAAAATACTTTTTTGAAATAATTAAGAAAGGTTTAGTTTATATTACAATTGGGTTAAATAATATAAACTTGTTTCTTTCTCCTCGTTTAAAGTAACTTCAATTTGATCTTGATCTGTTACTCATTATCATTTGGTATCAATATTTCAGAGAGCAGCTAAAATGTGGTTTTTATGGACGGTGTAAGAAAGCACATGACCATTACACAAATTATTTTTTTTACGTATAATACCCTAAACCCAGCCTAGATGGGAAGGCCAAGTCTAGAACGTCACACTAACTTACCAGAACACAGTCATACTTAGAGTAAGTTTTTCAATCCGTAGTTAAGTCATAAAATCATTCGTTATCTGAAAATATAGTTAAATATTTGAAACTTAAATACGAAATCAAAGACATAAATTCACAGACACATAAATATAATAAGTCCACTAGATGACCGGGCCCCTCATCCGTCGGCCGCTTGGTCGTGGGAGTTCCCTGAAATTCATTCAAAATAGTTAGCGTGTTACAGCTTAAACTATAGCATTAACATATTAGCTCATGTATAACATATTAGCTTAAACTCAGCATAAGTAGCAACTCAGTCTTGTCGATCGAGTTAATAACGCAAGACGGTTTGAACACAAAAGCGATCCGATTCAGTAGCGGATCGATTCATGAGATGTATGTGTAATACAAATTCAGTAGTAGATAAAGATGCAATACAGACACCAATACAGATGCAATTTCCTACCCCAATCGCTACACACTATCTCCACCCACCCTACACACCAATAGGTATATAATACTCATCCATTCCTACACACCTCATAGCATCGTATGACACATTGTAGTGTTTACAGTCTCACTGCCAGATTACACATAATTATGGGTGGTTTGACCATCAAATCAGTATAGAACACTTCCTTCAATTCATAAGTCCCTCCCCATGCAAATGCAGAACAGATGACAGATATATATAATTCAAATACAGATACGATCACACACTTCCAGTATAATAGAGGGTCAATATCATTAATATCTAACCCATACTGATATCCAGAGTCACTAATATTCACGATTAAATAGATCATACAATTCAATTCAATTCATACACATCCTATGGATGGCTTACATTTGCCCCACACATCAACTACAACTTTAACATAATTTTTGTTTCTAGGCTCACACACCCGTGTGGCTCCACACAGTTTGGCACACGGCCTTGTGGCTTGCCTGTGTGACCCAAATCCGAAGTTAGTGAGTTACACGGCCTGGACACACACTCGTGTGACCCAAATCCAAAGTCAGTGAGTTACACGGCCTAGGCACATGCCCGTGTGACCCTTGCACCTTATTTTCCAACACATAGTTTAACACATACCCGTGTGGCTTGCCAGTGTGACCCAAATCCGAAGTTAGAGAGTTACACAGTCCATCACACGGCCTCCCTCACAGTCGTGTGGCTCACACGGCCTACACACACATTCATGTGGCAACCCGTGTGCTGTCGACAGTCCCGTTTTTGACAAAAAAACATAAAAAAGAAAGGGGTTTCAATACCCACTTGTTACATGATCTTGTAGAAGCACCCAAATGCAAATTACAAGCCTAAAACAAGTTCCAAATGTCCCATTCAATAAAACATTCACAAACGTGCATGTAACACCCCAAACCCGGCCTGGGCGCTATGGCCGAATCTGGCGATGTCACATGAGAGTACTTTGGAAAACTTAATTACGTTAAACCGTTTGTAAATATCTTAGGCTTTCGTCAAAACGTGTCATTTAATTATTCATTGTCCATTTTCAAAACGTTTATATGTTGCGGAAGCTTTTTAAAAGCAATTTACGTGTTCGTGTGTTTTTGATTAAACATTTGTTTACTTTGAAAACTCGAGTCTTGTCATACTGCTAGCAGTTCATAAAATAATAATCCCAAATTTAAGTGAAAATCTGAAAGGCCTTATTACATGAAATTTACCCAAATATAACCGAATCATAATAAAAACAAATCATAAAACAAATATCCAAAACCGTGGTCACCGCCGAGTCTGGCACTGCACCAATCCGTCTACTGTTGGGGATTACCTGAACAGATTAAACAGAAAATGGGTGAGTTTTCGCAAACTCAGTGTGTAATCCCCACAGAAAACATGCATACAATATCATATCAGAAAACAGTCATGCATTCACAGTTCGGGTCTGAGCCAATTACAGAAACGGTGTGGGCTTTAGCCCACTCAGATTCAGAAACAGATGAATTATAAGGCCTTGGCCTATTCCAGACAGAATATGCAGAAAACAGAGTCCTACCCATCAACCTCTACACACCAACTCCGTCCAACCCTACACACCATGTGGGGATAAACTCAACCCACCCAGCCCTATACACCATGTTGCACCGAATGCGGCACATAATCAGATATTTGCAGCTGAGCTGCCAGATAACATGCTTAAGAGCCTTTCAGATACTTCCTCCAATCATAATCAACCCACCCGATGCAATGCAACATACAAGAATGACATGCTATTTTGCAATTAAAACTCATACATAAATATTCAGATCAGCATACATGCTTAGTACAGAAATTAGACAGATCATTCATATAGGGGTCTAAGTATCGCTTATCGACCCTACGGTAGGTCCACAGTCGACTTGGGCGACCTGTGCAACCATATAGAATTTTCAGAAAAATAGGCTCACATGCCCATGTGGCTTGCCCGTGTGGCCCACACTACCCAAATTAGTCCTGGCCGTGTGGATTACACGACCTCGTTCGTCGATCACACGGCCTGGCCCAGAATCCCACACGCCCAAGTGGTTCACCCGTATAGGCCCACACGGCCCAATTGGTCGAGCTCGAGTGTCGCACACGGCCTCCCCCAGCCGTCACATGGTCGTGTCGCTCGCGCACTACCTGACTAGTCGATCACATAGCCATGTAGTGACTAACAGTCTTGCACATGGCCTACCCCGCGGGCGACCACATGCCCGTATGGCGTCGACAGAATAGTTTTCGGCTTTCACCGAAACCCTATTTTCTACATTTTCAGGTACACACCTGATTTAATTTCACTGCAATCGCTATCCCGAGCACTCCACTGCCTATAGTTGACCAACAAACACTAAATTAATCGCTTGAAAACAAACTTAAAATCGAACCTAAATTGGATTGCTCATCTAATGAGCGAGAATCCCACACCTTTAATCGAACCACCAAACTTCCATGACAGTCAGTCTCCAACTATTGACCTTAAGTCCTTGATTGTTTCCCCTAATAAAAAATAATGGCACCCATTAATAAAAAGTTAATAACAAGAACCAAAATCACCTTATTCCACTTATCGAACAAACGAAATGACAGTTGCCCACAATGGAATGATTTGTAAAAGAAAAATGGAAAGGGTGGGGGAAGGAGAGTAGAATTCGACTAAGGAGAGAACAAAAATGGGAAAAAAAGAAAAAGATGGCAGAAGAGGTAGAGAGACGTCGGTTCACCAAAGAAAGATTTAGGGAAAACTAATTCAATTCAAATCCCACTACTCAAATGTTCACTACAACTCAAACTCTAGCTAGATATTGTAGCAAAAATACTAACTCTTGCCAACATAGGGATTCGAACTCCAGACCTCCAACAACCTCTACACCCCACTTAGCCACTAGACCAGCAAGCCCATTCTGTCAATTACTTACACATTTTAGCTTATAAGCCTATTAACCAGTGTTTGGGCTTTATTCATAAAAATACCAAAATTTACCCAAGTTGAGACTTGTACTTGGGACCTCCCACACACACCCAGCACACATAACCACCGAAGCAAACACTCATTCATGTCAAAATTACCAAAAGCCCAATTTAAAGAAAAACGGGGCGTTACAATGCAAGTAACAATAACCAATTTTTTTCAAAACCTTCGACTGACTACGCAAAATGGATAGAAGCCTACTTACAGTGGATTCCCTGTACACGTTCAGTTCCTAAGGCGAAAAGCGTTAGGCTCCTCTTGAGTCACCTCTAGCGCATCAAAACACAACGAACAATAAGATTATTACACACCTTGAGATTTTGAAGAATTTCCCCAATTCACACAATAACACTTTAAAACGGAAATAACTGACCCAATTACCTTAAAACATACCGGAGTAAGAAACATTGCAACCCAATGTAGCAATTACGCAAGACAGATAGAACTAAAGAAAATTTTAAAAGAATTGTAAACTAAACTAAAGAAAAAAATAATAAAAAATGGGAAGAAACAAAAGGAACGTCTAATTATAAATAGAGGGAAGAAGCCATTTAAAAATTCAGATTAGTTTTACAGGAAAATGCAAAAATATAAATCATTGTTGCATACACAGGGACTCATTCTTGACACAAAAGGTACAAAATTAAACTTAAACAAGGAATCCTAAACCAAGGGTTCAAATAAAGAAATTAACAAAATTCCAAAATTTATGATACTCAAACCTCAGATCTCAAGTGAGCAAATAGAACACACAACCATAGAAGCAGACACATAATCATCGACACGTACAAAAATGGCTATTGCAGAGTTTCTGTTATTCGTATTAATAGCTACTCTAGGAGGAATGTTTTTATGCGGTGCTAACGATTTAATAACTATCTTTGTAGCTCCAGACTGTTTCCGTTTATGCGCCTACCTATTATCTGGATATACCAAGAAAGATGTATGGTCTAATGAGGCTACTACGAAATATTTACTCATGGGTGGGGCAAGCTCTTCTATTCTGGTTCATGGTTCCTCTTAGCTATATGGTTATTCCGGGGGAGAGATCGAGCTTCAAAAATAGTGAATGGTCTTATCAATACACAAAATCAAATTTTAGGGCATTACAACTCTCTCCCCCTAAAACAAAATTTCGGCCTCAAAATTAACAGATGTGGATATTACTGACGTATCGAATCTTCAAGTTCCCAGATGGCTTCCTCAGTATCGTGATTCTGCCGTAGAACCTTAACCAAAGGTACAATCTTCATTCGCAAGACTTTAACATCCCGCTCCAGAATTTGAATCGATTTCTCCTTGAAGGTCAGATCAGGCCTCACCTCAATTTCCTCTACATGCACTATGCGGGAAAGGTCGGACAGATATTCTCGAAACATCGAAACATAAAACACGTCGTGGATCCGATCAAGTTCAGGTGGCAACTTAAGCTGATAAGCAACTGGTCCCACCCATTTCAAAATACGATAAGGTTTGATGAATCTCAGGATTAACTTGCCCTTACGTCCAGGTCGGAGGACCTTTTTTCCACGACGATACTTTTAGAAACACCTAATGCCCATAGAGTACTCAATTTCTTTTTAAGTCAGCATATGACTTCTGTCGGTCTGAAGTAGCTTTCAAACGATCTCGGATCAGTTTAACCTTATTCTAAGTTTCAGACACTAACTCAGGACCCAAAACCCGTCATTCACCTAACTCGGTCCAACACAAGGGAGTACGACACTTACGACTATACAGAGCCTCGTAAGGTGCCATCTGAATGCTAAACTGGTAACTATATGCAAATTCTGCTAACGATAGGTGATCCCTCCAACTGCTCCTGAGGTCAATTGAACTTTTAAGCATATCCTCTAAAATTTGAATAACTCACTCAGACTATCCATCAGACTAAGGATGATACACAATACTGAAATCCGGTCGAGTACCTAAAGCCTCATGTAATTTCTTCCAGATTCGGGAGGTGAAACACGAATCGGCCACCACATTAGCCTTACTAGGGTGATCCTCTATAGTACATTCTTAGTCTTTAAGTAGTTCAATCCATCTACGTTGTCTAAGATTTCAACTCCTTCTGAGTTAACAAACACTTGAGACTCTTATGATTGGTTTAGATGATACACCTCTCACCGTACAAATAATGTCTCCAAATCTTTAAGGCAAACACCACTGCAGCCAACTCAAGATCGTGAGTAGGATAGTTACCCTCATACCACTTAAGTTGGCGGGACGCATAAGCTACCACCTTGCCATCTTGCATCAGAACACACCCTAAGCCGACATGCGACACATCACTATAGACTACAAAATCTTTACCCGGTTCAGGTTGAATTAGAATAGAAGCTTGTGTGAAAACAGACTTGAGCTTCTCAAACCTCCACTGCTACTCCTCAGACCACCTGAACGGTGCATTCTTACGCAGTAATTTAGTCAGATGAAACGCAATTAGGGAGAATCCCTCCACAAACCTCTGGTAGTAACTCATTAACCCGAGGACACTCTGGATTTCGGTTACATTCTTCAGTTGTTTCCACTCAACTATAGCCTCAATTTTCTTGGGGCCAACTCAGATTCCTTAGGCGGTCACAACATGCCCCGAAAAGACAACTTCAAACAACTCAAACTCGTACTTATTAAGCTTAGCATACAACCATTTTTCGTGAAGCATTCTACAATTCGATATGAAGATGCTCGTCATGCTCAGTTTCAGTCTTTGAGTAGATAGAATATCATCGATGAACACTACTACAAGCCGATCCAAATACAATTGAAATACTTAATTCATCAGGTCCATAAATGCAGCCGGATTATTCGTTAAATCGAAAGGCATAACCAAGAACTCGTAATATCTGTAACAATTCTTGAAGGTTGTCTTGAACACATTTGTCTCCTTAACTTTGAGTTGATGATAACCAAAACAGAGATCGATCTTGGAAAACACTAAAACTTCATGGAGCTAATCAAATAAATCATCGATTCTCGGAAGCAGATACTTGTTACTGACTATTAACTTATTCAATTGACGATAATTAATAAACATTCTCATCGTATTGTCTTTTTTTTTTTGAAAAACAACACTAGTACTCCCCACGAAGACACACTCGGCCTAATGAATCCTTGATCGAGAAGCTTCTAGAGTTGAGCTTTCAACTTATCAAGCTCCTTCGGTGCCATACAGTAAGGTGCAATCGACATCGGAGCCATTCCAGGTATCAGATTGATACCAAACTCAACTTCTCGATTCGATGGTGCACCTGGTATCTCGTTAGGAAATACATCCGAAAAATCCCAAATCATTCGAATGTCGTTAACAGATACCTTAATTGAAACAGAGTCGGAGATGAAGCCAAGGTAGGCTTCACATTCTTTTTGGACTAATTTCTCGGTTACAAGGGCAGAGATTACATTGGCAAGATAATCTCGTCGTTCTCCTAACATCACTGTTTCGCAATTTTCTTTTATTCTCGAAGTAACTCTCTTAGAAGCACAACCAAGACTAACTCGATGTTCGATGAGCCAATCCATTCACAAAATCAGGTCAAACTCCTTCTAGGTAGTTCCATCAAATCTCAAAAAACACAACCTCTTGAACCCCTAACAGTACCCGTCAGTAAACCTTGTCAACCTAGATAGACTAACCTAGAGGACTAACCACAGAAACCTTGCTAGGAGTATACTTAGCAGAGATGTTCAATTTCGAAGATACAGTACTAGTTATGTAAGAATAAGTAGAACCTATATCAATTAAGGGAAAATAGGGTACAGAGTAAATGAAGAACGTACTGTGATAACATCAGCGTCGTCCCTATCCTCACAGCTCCTAGTCGCGTACACAAGTACAGGCTGGCATGCCTTATTCTAAGTTGTACCTCTATCCAATGCTCGCTGAACCCTACCAGAGTTGTTACCACTCTTACCAATACCACGACCTTTAGGGGGTTATGGAGTTCATTTCGGAGCTTGAACAGTACTCACAGCCGTAATTGGTACTGTAGCTGGCACCTGATCAGGTTGACGAGGGCAATTTTAGACTCGGTGCTCCATTGACCCACAACAGAGAAAAACCCTAAATTTTCCCCAACACTCACCCATATAGAGTCTTCTGCAATCAGCATATCGTGAAATCACATCAGAAGCGATCGGCGCCTCATCCCTAGGAGGTCCGTCGACTCTAACCTGTTTCTTGGGGCACTGAACAGAATCAGAAGGACTTGAATCTTTCCTTACCTTACTCTGTGCTTTCTCTCAGTTTTTCCTTTCGTGTTCAGTGCACTTGACTTCCTCTACTATTTTGGCCTTATCAACTAAAACCGCAAACACTCGTTCCCTCTAAGGATTTATCAGAACATGCAGGTTATAATGTATTCCGTCCTCAAACTGCACACATTTATCATCTTCAGTCATGACCAGTGCTCGAGCATACATGATCAATATCATAAACTCGGCCTTATACTCAGCTACAGACCTCTCCCATTGAACCAGATTCATAAACTCGCATCTGCGAGCCTCAATGTAGCTGGCTCCCATGTACTTACCCTAAAAGGAGCTCTTAAAATAATCCCAAGTAATCAATTCAGATTGGGTACCTTGCTCGGCTGTCAGCCAACACTGGTAAGCCTCGTCTTAGAGAAGAGATACTGCACCTCTTAGTTTTTATGCAGGTGTACAGTAGATCTCGTTCATGATGCGCTCGGTAGTCTCGAGCCAATACTCAGCCATGGTAGGAGCGACTTCAGTAATATCTCTAAACAATTTGGCATCGTTCGATCAAATCAATTCAGTAATCGACCCCCGAACTCCAGGTCCAATACAGGTCCCAACGACCCTCTCCAGCACCCATAACATCGCTTGGGACACAGGATCATCCCCAACTGGTGTAGTTTGAGACTCTGCCTCAGCAGTAGGAGTACCAACTGTCTCGCTGGTCTACAAAACGGGTATGCTGCCCATGGAGAATGACTCAACTCGAGCTCCCCCATGACGCTCACGTGACCCTCGTCGATGACTTCCTCGTGAACTTATACTTTTTTAGTGTCTAGAATGTTAAAAGCGCACAGATCAATCAAATATTCCCATATCAATTTATTTCAGGTTGCAGAATTAACCAACAAAAATCAGTTATCACTGTACAATATACACACATCATATCAAAAGGGATATTTATAAGCATGACATCGGAGACTCGGTCATTTATTAAATTAGTTATTTAGCTCATTATACAAAATTATTTTATTTAAAACACACTTTTTTTTTAAAAAATAGAGGCCCAATTACACAACCCAAATGTTGTAAACCTGGCTACAATACCACTAAATGTAACACGCTAAACCCAACCTAGAGGAGAAGGCCAAGTTTAGAACGTCACACTGACTTACCAGAACACAATCATACTTGAAGCGAGTTTTTCAATTCATAGTTAAGTCATAAAATCATTCGTTATCTGAAAACATAGTTAAATCTTTGAAACTTAAATATGAAATTAAAGATATAAATTTACACACACATATAAATAATAAGTCTGATAGATGACCGAGCCCCTCATCCACTGGCCGCTTAGTCATGGGAGTTCCCTGAAATTCATTCAAAATAGTTAGCATGTTGCAGCTTAAACTATAGTATAGACATATTAGCTTATGTATAACAGCTCAGACATTATTGAGCATCCAAATAGCAACTCAGTCTTGTCAGTCAGATTAATAACTCAAGACAATTTCGGACACAAAATGGTTCTAATTCGTAGTGGATCAGTTACATATGCATGTGTAATACAAATTTAGTAGCAGATACAGATGTAATATGGTCACAGATATAGATGCAATTTCCTACCTCAATCGCTACACAATATCTCCACCTACCCTCCATCTCTATACACCTCATAGTGTCGATATGACACATTGCAGTGTTTACAGTCTAAGTGCCAGATTAGGCATAATTGTGGGTAGGGGTGTTCAGTCGGTTAACCGACCTGAAATAACATTAACCGAATTAACCGAACTTTTAAAATTTTTAACCGTTAACCGAACCGAAATTTTTTTAAAAAAATAAATCGAACCGAAATTTTTTCGATTAATTCGGTCAGTTAACTGAATTAACCGAAAATTATATGTTTTTTATTTTTGGTTAAAAATTAACCGAATTACCTGAATTAACCGAATTACCCGAATTACCCAAAATAAATCACTACATAATTAAAAAGATTACATAATTTTAGTTTGAGCATTTTATTTTTAATTATTAAATTATTTGTAATTTTTATGATCGGGTTGGATTGGGTAATTGGGTTGGGTTGGATATTTGGGTTTGGATTGGGTTTAGGTGAATAGTGGGCCTATTTATATATTATAATTTTATTTATTAATTTTTTTGGTTAAACCGAAAAAATTTGATTAACCGACCGGTTTCGAACCGAATTAACTGTTAACTGAAAAATCACAAAATAATTAACCGACCCCCGACCGAAAAAATTTGGTTAACCCACCGATTAACCGAATTCGGTCTGTTAACCGAATTTTTTCAGTTTTACCCGAATTTTGCACACCCCTAATTGTGGGTGGTTTGACCACCAAATCAGCACAGAACACCTCCTTCAATTCATAATTCCCGCCCCATGCAGATGCAGAATAGATGACAGATATATATAATTCATATGCAAATACGATCACACACTTCCAGTATAACAGATGGTCGATAATATTAATATCTAACTATACCGATATCCAGAGTCATAATATTCACGAGTAAATAAATCATACAATTCAGCTCAGTTTATACACATCCTGTGGACGGCTTACATTCACCCTGCGCATCAACTGTAACTTTAACATAATTTTTGTTTCCAGGCTCACACGCCTGTGTGGCTCCACAGGGTCTAGCACAAGGTCATGTGGCTTGCTCGTGTGACCTAAATCTGAAGTCAGGGAGTTACACGGTCCACCACATGGCCTCCCTCACGCCCGTGTGACTCACACGGCCTGCACTCATGCACGTGTGGCAGCATGTGTGCCATCGATACCCACTTGTTACACGACATTGTAGAAGCACCCAAATGCAAATTCCAAGCCTTAAACAAGTTCCAAACGTCCCATTTAATAAAACATTCGCAAACATGCAAGTAACAACAATCAATTTTCATCAAAACTTTCGACTTACTACGTGAAATGGATGGAAGTCTACTTACCGTGGATTCCCCATACACGTTCGGGTCCTAAGTAAGGTGAGAAGCATTAGGCGTCTCATGAGTCTCCCCTAGCGCATCAAAACACAATGAACAACAGGAATATCACATACCTCAGGATTTTTGAAGAATTTCCTCAATTCGTACAATAACACTTTTAAATGGAAATAACCGACACAATTACCTTAAAATGTACCAGCGTAAGCAATATCATAACCCAATGTAGCAATTACGCAAGACAGACAAAACTAAAGAAAATTTTAGAAGAATTGTAAACTAAACTAAAGAAAAAAATAATAAAAAATGGGAAGAAACAAAATGAACATCTAAATATCAATAGAGGGAAGAAGCCATTTAAAAATTCAGATCAGTTTTACCGAAAAGTGCAAAAAACATAAATCCTTCTTGCATACGCAGGGACTCAAACAAAGAACCAGATAATAGGCAAATACTTAACCAGTGAACCAACAAGCTCATTCTTAACACAAAAGGTACATAATTAAACTTAAATAAGGAATCCTAAACCAATGGTTCAAATAAAGAAATTAACAAAATTTATGTTACTCGAACCTCAAATCTTAAGTGAGCAAACAAAACACACACCCACAGAAGCAAACACATAATCATCGACACAACTTAGAAATAAAAACTCAAATTTTTAGGCGTTACTGACTATCATTTGGTATCAATACTTCAGAAAGAAGCTAAAATATGGTTTTTATGGATGGTTTAGAAAAGCACATTGTCGAATCCATTTTTTCGTTGAAAAAACGGGGTCGACTTTAAAACAAAAATGGAGTCGCCACCAATCATTTTTTGAGGTGTGATCAGATCACCTTGAGATTAATCATTAAAACATTTTGATTTATTAAAACAATGATTTTGGCCTAGAAAATTCGAAAAAACGGGTTCGGGAGTCGGTTATACACGAGGAAGGATTAGCACCGTCGTAACGCTCAAAATTGGCACCGAATTGATTGATTAATGTCTTAATGTCGAGAATTTGAAAAGATTTTAAAATATGATCCTCTTTGTTTAAAGAAAACTTGAATAAATTAAATTGGATGCTGGGACCCGCCTATTTCGAAGAAGTAAAATGTCATGCCCAGTGAGTTAGGATACGACATTTCGAATCCTCGAAACTAAGTTTGTCTTTTGACTTTTAAAACTAGTGCATTTAAATTCAAAAAAGATATTTGGTCATTTGGGTCAAATCAGAAATCGGAACCCAGTAAGTTAGGGCACAATTTCTCAAAATTCCAAATACAAAATATTGCCTTTATTTTTAGAAATCCTTACCTCGAGATAACAAAATGTCACATCCAGTGAGTTAGGACACAACATTTTTGAATTCCTGAGAACAAGTTTTTTTTATTTAACTTATATGCTTTGATTATTAAAAAAATAATTGGTTCTTTAGACTCGATGAGAAAAATCGAAACCCAGTAAGTTAGGGTACGATTACTCGAATCTCGAATTACAAAAAAATTGCTTAATAACAAAAAAATTTGTACCGGACAAAGATTAATGTAACACGATTTTATAGAAAATGAACTACGATACTAATATGCATAACAGGCTAATAATAAATGCGTTGACGTAAATGACAATAATAAGGACAAACATAAAAATAAAAATAAGATAAATAATAATAATAAAGCAAATGAAAAAATAAAAATAACACAAACTAATTATATATAAAAATTGTGAGTAAATAATAAATAAATGAAAACTAAAAAGAAATAATTAAAAATTTAATAGTAAACAAATAAATAGATAAACGAATGAATATTAGATACAACAGTTTAAAAATAATAGTAATAATAATGATAATAGTAATAAAAAAATAATAATACTAGTAATAATGAAAGTAATAGTAATAATGACAATAATAATATTAATAATAATAATATAATAATAATAAATATAATACTAGTAATAGTAATATTAAAAATAATAGTAATGAAACTAAAAATAATAACACTAGTAACAATAAAAGTAATAGGAATAATAATAATAATATTAATATTAATACAAATAATAGTAATAATAATAGTAATAGTTAATAATATCATGGCACCAAAAGTAATAATAATAATAATAGAGGCCAAGAATAAAATAAAGTGAAATAAAATAAATAAGATAAAATAAAAACTCATTGAATATGAAAGTAAATAAAAAAAATAAAAAGAAGAGAATGATAAATAAAATAAACGAAACACATCAAATATAAAATAAAACCTAGACAAAGCTAAAAAGGATTAAATTTCCATTTGAAAAAAAAAGTTAAGGGTCTAAATCCGAATACAATAAATTTAGGGGCGCTAAAATATAATAAAATAAATGCAAAAAGACTAAATTGAAGTTTAATCAGAAATTTGGGTAAAAATCGGGAATGAAAACAATGTAAAGGACCAAGTTGTGTAATACGAATAATGAGGAGGACCAAATGGGAAATATTCCCAATCCTCCAAAACGCGCAGTTTCAATATGGACTAAAATGAAACAGACACAAAAATTCCAAGGCAAAAATTAAAAAGAAAAGAACGAAAAGGACTAAATTAAAACAACCCAGTAATGCAGAGGGACCAAAGGCGCAAATAGCCTTTTTAATGAAAACACGTGGATTCGTCACCTGGCGGGTCGAGTCACGCGCGGGTCAAGGTGAAACGTCACCGTTTTGTGCATTTGAGACTTGCCCCAAAACGACGCCGTATAGGGGTACTATATATACCATATTTCCATCAAAAAAATCTATTTGTCCCTTCTTTGTAGGTACGGAGGCCATACGTGGCGGTGTACGAAGGCGTGTGGACGTGGTGGCGCGCGTGGGATGTACGACGGCTGAAGGCATACGGCGCACCCTAGCTAGGATTTCCTATTTGGTTTTTTAGTTTTAGGCTGATTTAGGTCTTAGATTTAGTTGGGTTTGGGCTTTAATTTAATTGGACTATTTTCTTTTTTGTAAATTTGGACTTTATAATATTTGGATTTATTATTTGGGTTTTTTATATTTATTTTGGTTTTAATGGGCCCGGGTAAATTGTGCTAATTACAACTGCCCCTCTTTGCTCGGTGTCATGTAACGAAAACGGAACAAAGACTTAAAAAGGGCCAATTTTGCCCAGTCCCACCGAGCTTCAAATTTTCGGTGCTTTTCTTCTTCGAATAGCTTCATTCCAACCCATTGCATCTTCAAGGGGCATAGGAACTAGTGCTTCGATCCACTTCAGGGAGATTAGACTTGTAGCTTCAATCTTCTCCACTACAACTTTAGAGAGATAAGATTTGTTATCTTCAGTCTGCTCCACTGCAACTTCAGATAGAGAAGAATCGTGGCTTCAATTCGCTCCACTACGACTTCTGGGAGATAAGATTCACTATGATAGATTTGATCCGACCTACTGCAACTTCAGAGGTATAGGATTTGTAACTTGTAGCTTTAATCTATCCCACTGCAACTTTAGGGAAATAAGATTCGCTATCTTCAACCTGCTCCACTGCGACTTTAGGGAGATAAGGTTAGTGGCTTCTATCTGCTCCACTGCAACTTCAAGAAGATAAGATCTGCCATAATTGGTAGCTTTAATCTATGCCACTGCATCTTCAGGGAAATAAGATTCGCTATCTTCAGTCTACTCCGCTGCAACTTCAGGGAGATAAGGCTAGTGGCTTCAATCTACTCCACTACAACTTCAGGAAGATAAGATCCACCAATTTGAAGCTTCAATCTGTTCCACTGCATCTTCAGGGAAATAAGATTCGCTGTCTTCAGTTTGCTCCACTGTAACTTCAGGGAGATAAGGCTAGGGGCTTCAATCTGCTCCACTGCAACTTAAGGAAGATAAGATCTGCCAATTTGAAGCTTCGATATGTTCCACTGCATCTTCAAGGAAATAAGATTCGCTGTCTTCAGTTTGCTCCGCTGCAACTTTAGGGAGATAAGGCTAGGGGCTTCAATCTGCTCCACTGCAGCTTCAGGAAGATAAGATCCGCCATAATTTGTAGCTTTAATCTGTTTCATTGCAACGTCAGGGAAATACGATTCGCTGTCTTCAGTCTTCTCCGCTGCAACTTTAAGGAGATAAGGCTGGAGGCTTCAATCTGCTCCACTGCAACTTCAGGAAGATAATATCTGCCATAATTTGTAGCTTTAATCTGTTTCACTGCAACGCCAGAGAAATACGATTCGCTGTCTTCAGTCTTCTATGCTGCAACTTCAGGGAGATAAGGCTAGTAGCTTCAATCTACTCCACTACAACTTCAGGAAGATAAGATTCGCCATCTTTGATCTACTCCACTGCCACTTCAAGGAGATGAGATCTATAACTTCAATCTGTTCCACTACTATTTTAGGGAGATGAGACTTATAAATTTACCGATCTTGCTACACTGTCCTTTAGGGGACATAACCGTAGAATCAATTTCATGGGCCTATGCTTATGCTAAATGATTAGGATGCAATGATCAGAATAAATCAAATGCTCATAATTGGATATGTATGAATGATATTTGCATGAATGCAGAATATCATCTTGCGAGAAGGATCCCTTTCTAATGCTTAGGTTGTCATTGCTCGCTATTCATCAAGGTTGTATCACTGACGCATTATCCTGTCTTCTTGTTTAGTTGATATCCTTGACAGAAAATTCGAAGAAATAGTCACAATTTAGACTATTGTTTCTCAAATACTTCCAACCCTTAGATTTGGTGAGTTCGAAATAATAGTTCTGTTTTAGGTTATTGCACTATTTAGAAGCTTCCAGAGTAATATGCATAACTTCTTTTGTGAAAGTATTACTAGTCCATTAATCGTTATTTCAATGCAAAATGCTTGAAAATGATTGTAATGATGGAAAAAATTGGAATTTATCAGGAACAAAATCTGAAAAAAAAAATAGGTTAATTAAAGAACGTAAACATTGCTAGAATAAAATATAGGTGAGGAAAAAATTAGTGCCTCAGATATCGCAGCCTGAGCTTCTCTGTACGAACTTCTTGAGGACTATTTTGAGCTTAATATGTGTTTAGGGAATCTAGTGTACTCTATTGATGCCCCGTAACATCTCTCCTTCTTGTTAATTTGGAGAAAGCGAGACTATCACATGCTCATTTTTTTATCAAAATTTGAATTGCCCTTTACGGGTTTTCAATTCAAAACCCCTTTGGTCTCAAGGCGCTCTTTGCAGGTTTTCGCATTGGCCTCTCCTATTTCTTTTTTTTTCTTTTATTTTCTTTCTTTATTTTTTTCTTTTTTCTTTTTTTTAATGAAGTACTTCTTGATTGAATCTGAATTCACTGGATTAGGCAGGCTTTTGCCATCCACTTCAGTCAAAAAAGCCTTCTTTCCCACATAAGGTCATTCCTGATCTGGCATCCATTTTTTCTGAAGTCCTTTTGTACGGGAAGAATCTTCTTTAAGACCAAATTCCCCTCATGGAATTCTCTGGGGCGAACCTTTTTGTGGTAAGCTCGCATCATTCGTTTTTGGTACATTTGACCATGACGGATAGCTTTCAACCTCTTCTCTTTAATCAGATTTAGCTGATCTACCGAGATTGGATTCATTCTGCTTCATCCAGCTTTATTTTTGACAAAACTCGAAAGGAAGGAATCTCAACTTTGATGAGAAAGGCGTTGCCCGGTAGAGGTCCTGACAGACGTTTGATAAGCATAGATGGTAATTTCTCAGGCTAATCTTTATGAGTTTCAATCATCTTCCTCACTATTTTTTTTTGAAGGTTGCCCTCACTGTTCCATTCATTTTGGGGTGATGTGATGTTAATCTTGAACAAACTGCAAACTTTCGATATCATGCTGTTGTTCAAATTTAATGTATCGTCAGATAGGATCTTTTTTAGTATTCCATATTGACATAGAATTTGCTGACTGTCGGCTTTGTGACTCAGCATATGAAGCAACTTCTGCATACTTGAAGAAGTAATCGACGACCACAAAGATGAATCGATACTCGTTAGAAGCTTTTGGTGAGATTCATGCCCCACATAGAGAAAGTCCACGGAGGTATCATACATGAGGAGTTGAAGAAGGCATAGGAATCTTGTCTCCATAAATTTGCCGCTTATGGCATTTCTTGGTATAACTAATGCAATCCCCCTTCCATGGTGGACTAGCAGTACCTGAACCTTATGATTTGTCTGGCCATTGTAAAACCATTAACATGTGTTCTTCAGACACCCTTGTGGACCTCTTCTAAGATTTTTTTAGCCTTAACAGCGTCCACACATCTTAGTAGCCCAGACATCTCTTGATACGATCATGTGAAAACATCTTTGAATTTTTTTTGAATAACTCAATGACGTCTTGCGTTGTCTCTGTGGTGATACAGGCTCCGATCTTCACCTCTTTCTCTTCTTCTAGGCTCACAATGACTTTTTGTAAGGTATGATCTGTTTTTCATCTTGTTCTACCATCTTTAACAAATCAGGAGATAGGTTACCATCTCTGTCGTCTTCAAAGTCCTGAGATCCCTCTAGACACATATCTTGCTCAAAAGTAGATTCTGAGTCAGTAGCAGCGTCGCTCACGTCGTTGATATCTAGGGACCTGTTGTGGGTATGAAGGAATATTCAAAGAATAAATGAATCTAAGAATAATTATTATGTAGTGTGAACATGAATAAAATAAAGGAATAAAAGAATATTTGCTCAAAATGAGACACAAAAATGTATTTTTTTTATTGAAATAAATATGTTGGACATGAGTCTATTTCACAAAAGGATTCTGATTGCTTCTAAGCTTAAAGAAACAAGCGCGTTTTAAATATTACTCTAAATTAGCTCTAAAAAATACAGGGCTCTCTTCCACAATCCCATTGTTCAAAACACTCCCAGGCTCATAAGAGCGAATGCCTGATAAGTTTTCTCCTCCGATTCCTTCTTTGGATATAGCCTTGATGCTTCTATTTCTACACATTCCATCCGGGCCTTCAGTATGTTCATAGAATTCCAGTTCCTTATTATCTATCAGGCCTTGCACCAAGGCTCTGAATTTATTGCACTTTTGAATTACGTGACCCTCTTCATCATGGAACTCACAGGAGTTCCTTGCTTCTTCCGGGTTTCTCCTCTAAATCCTGGGTGATTAATCCTCTTTCTACCATTTTCTTCCAAATCTCTCTCAGTGGGGTTTTCACTACTGCTACATCTGTATTGATTCTCTTCCTCGCACTCTCGATTATCGCGTTTACCCCTTTGTAAGAATGGTTGGGTAACGGATTTTCTGCATTGAATTTCATAATACCTATGTTGATGAGTCTTTCGATTATCTTTTTGAAAGTGGTGCAATTCTCAATCGAGTGTCATGTGATTCCCGCGTGGTACTCGCTTGGGCGTTCGCGTCATACCATTTGGGAAAGAGAGGCTGTATAGGTTTTAGGTAGAAAAGGGATACTATATGTGCATCAAACAAACTTTGGTACAACTCCCCGTACGTGATCGGGATGGGCATGAATCAGAGTTTTTTTGAGTTCGGTCTTGGATTGGAATCTTACCTTGGGGGTCTGATGGCCAGTAGTTGCCATCCTTGGCTGGCTTATGGTAATCGGCTTTGAATATCCCTTGTCATACATACTCACATTATTCGCCTCATTTTCCCTCTTCCTC
Source organism: Gossypium bickii (assembly GCA_025503065.1). Classification (NCBI taxonomy): domain Eukaryota; kingdom Viridiplantae; phylum Streptophyta; class Magnoliopsida; order Malvales; family Malvaceae; genus Gossypium; species Gossypium bickii. The sequence continues at coordinate 24,465,044 of CP106717.1, forward strand.
AGGGCCTTTAAGGTATTTATTTGGGAGCTCCTCTCTTGCCTTTTCCATTCGTAACGATCTTCAAATTGTTTTGGGAGCTCCACTCTCGCTTTTTTGTTTTCGCTAGATCATCCAAATCAAGGACAACAGTGGTTGGTGGGTTATCCTCGGACTAGAACCGAACTCGTCAGAATTTCACGGTGTCGTAGATACCTGGCCTCGATATTGGGGTCTGATGTTAATAAATACCCTTGGTGGATATGCGTTTGGTTGTGCTTGGGTGTTTGTTAGGGTAAAGCCTGAATGATAAGCGGAGTCCTCGTTATCATTCCCGAAATCAACCATAGGGCTTTTTTCCTTTTTCTAACCCTCCAGCTAGCATCTGGGCTAACTGGCTCATTATGTTGCCTTGAAATTCTAACATCTGATTCTTTATATCTTGTTGAATTTTGGCCAATTGCTCTAGCATCTGTATTTGCATTTGTTCTAGTCTCTCCAACCTTTGGTCCATTTCTTTAGTCTTTGCTCGGGTACCGTAATGATGTTTGGTTGATAAGTTTTTTGTTGGTTTCCAGATTAACTCTGAAATGATTTTAACCAATTAGGGCCTTTCCATGAAATTTAATGCACATGATGTTGTAATGCGAATGCATGGAATGAATGCAAAAAAGTGTCGATTCTGATTCAATTTCATTTAGAAAGCTTTACTAGAAAACAAAATTCTTTACATAAAATGGATTACAAATATGGCTTTGCCTTAATGCTCAAAATTTTAACTCTCCTAAGCAACGAAGCTAACTCTTGACCTCGATCTGATTCTAGCTCATACTTCATCCTTAGCATGTCAGCCTGAATTGCCAAGGTCTGTAAATGATCGGCTACCTCCTGAATCTAATCCACGGCCTTGCCCATAATGTAATCTCTGTTCCTAACTTGACTCTGAGAATAGTGAAGCTGTTTCTTCCAACGTTCCTCGCTTACCACAAGATGCTTTATCCGGAGCTTACAGTTTTATAATGAAGTCTCTAGTTCTTTTGTCTTTCCTTTCATTTCTTCAATCTTGTTCAAACTTGCCCTCAATTCAACCGCAAAATTACAATTTCTATACTGATGAAGTCATTTTTCAAGTTCTTCCACTCTAGCCTTTAATTCTCTTTTGTCATTTTGCGTTTCCAACAAACTCCTTTCTAAAGCCTCTTTCTGTGCCTGAGCGTCTTGGAATTTTCTCTCCCACCGATCAGCTTTGGTTCTTTCTTCTTGGATCTCTTATCGCTATTTCTCCGACGTTTTTCTTAATCCGGTGATTCTCATCGATAGACGCAATTTCTTGTTATCCGTCTTCAAACTATCCAAGTCTCTCTTGGCTTTATTCTTTCCTTTCCTTAATTTCTCGGCCTCTATCTAGCCTTAAATGCATCTTTTCTTCCTCCAATTGTTCTATCTTCTTTTCAAGTTCCAAATTCCACCTCTCGAAGTCTTGCTTTATGATTTCTAGTTCTGACGGGATCACTTGTAAGTACTCTTCCATCGGTCGAACGCCTTCTAAATTCAGCCCGAGGATATTATCATTAATTCTTTTACTCCACCATCCACTATACTCAAGAATCATGATTGAACCTACGACCAGCCTTTTTATTCGACGAGTCTGGTTCCAAGCGTTAAAAATCTCCTTTACCATTTTCTTGTAGTTATCTCCCCTTTACGAAAACTCACACTGTGATAGCCCATACGTTACCAGTATAAACTGTCTTGGTCTGTATTACCTCAAGATGAGCAAAGGAGCATACCCAACGACTCCTCAAATCCCAAGCAAAGGGACCCAGCCAAAACTCTCATATCGGTAAAGAATTTCGTCGGGGATCAACTAAGGATCTCTCTACTCGACGTCTTCTTCCTGGAGATTTTGGAGGAGCGCTATCCAATTTTCCTCTAATATGTCATCTCTTCTTCGTATGGCCACTATTTCTTTTAAAGGGGAGTAATTCCCAGAGAAAACTTGATAAGAAACATTATCCATCTTCCAGAAGTGACTGTAGAACCAAGCTAACAACAACTGTGCGCACCCTATAAATCTGCCCTCACTGGCCCTCCTACATGCATTCAAAGATCTAAATGTCTCTGTCTCATCTATATGCATCCAGAAGTGACCCCTTTATCAAGTCGATCAAAGAGATCTGAGACCGCCTCATCTACATACCCTAATGCCCTAGGGAAGATCATCAGCCCGTAAATGCTCAAAGCAAACACATCAACTCTCTTTTTCATATCAGGATGTGCTAGAATAAAATCCCTCAAATTCTTCCATGGGATGCATTTACATTCGCCTTTTTGCTTGATCCTAGCTGTGATCCACTGTTCGCTCATTCCTGTAATGTTCATCAAATTCATCCAAAAGGTCGGGACATAAGCGGCTCTAGAATAAGCTTTGTAGACTTGAACCTTTGGACAACGCAATAAGGCTGTATATTCTTCCACAGTGGGCACTAAATCGACCCTCTCAAAGGTAAAGCAACTGTATGTAGGGTTCCAATACTGAGCGAGGGCTCAGAACAAATGCTCGTCTACCTTGATGTCGAGTAGATACAGAAAATCCCTATAATTATAGTAAAACAACTGCTTAGTTTCATTATTCCACTGATCCCATATCTCTTTTAATTCTTAAAGGCTATTTTGCGTCACATTGATACAGGTGTAGTCCCATAATTCTAACGTGTACCCCTCGGCTAGACTATCTTCTTTCTCTAATTGTCTTTTCTCTGACTACATACAGACAGCAGCATTATCCTCCACATTATCAAGAAATTCGTTCTCCATGACAAGCTCTCTAATTTAGCAATCGAACTTGAATCGAAACTCTTTTGAATATGAAATGACATGCAAACATAGCAAAAACACAATAAGTCAGTATGTAACATCCTGAATTATGGGCCTGTGCATTTTGTGTAATGTATGCTTAAATATGTTAGATCGAGAATTAGAGGTTCAGTTGGGCTCAAGAATGGGCTGAAGCCTTGACGAAATATTCTGTTAGGCACTCTAGGACTTGAAATAAAGTAATGGTAGTTTAATTGGCCTACTGGGCTTGTGGCCCAGCAGCAAAGGGCGCAGTAAAGGGGAATTATGGATGGCGTCAAGAGGCAAGGGAAGAGGCCCAATTTGTGGCCGTTTGGAGCCCAGTAAGATAGGCCAAATTCAGCACTTATAGAGGAGCTAGGGGGGACGGCACAGGGCTATTTTGTAGGAGTTTTAATATTTTTATTATGTGGATATTATGTTGATAAAGGTGGGAGGAGTTGGTGATAATTAGGGGCTATTTTTGAGGAGGTAACAGATTAAGATAAGGGAAAAGGATAGGAGCTAGCAGGTGTTGCAGTGTTGGCCAAAAATCAATCTCTGCTAAGGGGAGGAATCGGTTTTCTATATGCAGAGGGGGGTGCCGAAATTTTGAAGCCTCTCTTTTATTTTCTTTCCTCATCTTCTTCCTCTCAAAAGCCAAAAACCATCACCTTCTTCACCCTTTCTTCCTCTCTAAAATTTCCTGGTTAACCGACTCTTCTAACCTCTATTGTTATTCTTCTTCTAATCTCTAAAAGCCGAAACTACATCTCTATTATTCCATTCTTCTCCTTAATATTCATTGGTCGAATCTCTCTTAGCCATCTCTTCAATTCTTGAATCTTCTAAAAGCCGAAAACGCATCAGTTCATCTTTTCCGGGATTTCCATAAAAGCCAAAATCCTAAGACCTCACCTCCTGTGTTCTCCAAATTCTCTCTGGAGTATCTGTTTGTGCCAAATCTCGAAAGAAACTGAAGGTAAGTATCGATTTGTGGGATCCAAATCTTTTCCAGCTTTTCAAAGTCTCTAGCTGAATGGTTATTTAGTGACTAATCTATTGTTTTTCTCTTATTTTCGGCATTCCGGGATCTGAAAAGGTGTCAATCTCGTAGATCTCTAAGTCATAGTTCAGTAACACTCGAATAGTGTTACTTTCGGGATTTCAAGGTAAGGAGATCTATTGATTTTTAACGTGTAATTTGGGTATTTATTAACCCTTGGCCGAATGTAGGAGAGATCAAATCTCCGTGATTTTTCGGCTTTTGTTGAACCAAGTTATAAATTCGGATAGCAAGGATACCGACTAAGAGTTTAGTACTTCGTGATATCAGGTGTGTAACATCTCACATCATTAGATTGTTTGCTTTTATATATATATATGTAATAAATCTGCTATATAAATGCCGAAATCCCGACATAACATTTGGAAACCCGAGAAGGGTAAAGGCTAAATATCAGGTTAGTGATTTCTGCCATTCATTAGTGAATGTTCTGTTAAAGAAACGATATGTTTTGTATGTTGAATTACATATATGTTTGGGGTTGGGTGATTGATGAAAGGGGAAGTGATCTGTTCTGGTGGCTTATGCCATTTCAGCCTGGTGACTCTGGCACAACTTGACGATGAGCAGCTAACTGCAGCATGACTGCCATCGATGGTGTGTAGCGGTGAGGGTTGATTGTAGAAATCCCCAATGGTGTGATTGGCAGGTAAGGGTGGTGTGTAGCGGATGGAAACCTAGGATTGGGTTAGGTTTTATGTATGTTATCTTTCATATTATGTTTTATATTCTGATCTGTGGGCTAAGGCCCAGTCTAATGGTGCACGAGGGTTGCACACTGAGTTTCGCGACTCACCCTATTATTTTAACAATTTCAGGTAGCACTTAGTGCATCGGACCTGAAATTTGGAGAGAGGAGAGCAAGGTGACCATGTAAAAGAACATTTGGATTCAGCAAAAAGACTTTAGATTATTATTTTTATTTAATGGGTTTTAAATTACGTTGTAATAAGGCCATGGGCCACTAGACTATTATTCATGTTTTGGGTTTTATGTTGGGTTTTTATTAATAGGCATTTAAATTTTATGTTTAAAATTAGTTAAGACATGAATCAAATTTAGTTTTCTAATAAAAATTTACCTAGGCATTTTATAAAATTTACATCTTATATGAATTATTAAATTGTATAGTTTTCGGTAAAAATATTTAGACCTGATAATTGTTTTTCTTTTCAAAGTGCTATATCTTTTTGTAAAATCACACAAGTGACATACCAGATCCGGTAGTAGTGTTTGGGCCGGGTTTGGGGTGTTACAAATTGGTATTAGAGCCCGATTCAAAACTTGGCTTTGGGGGTTTTGGGCTCAAAACGTTTTCTAAAAATAAGTTTTTGAACGCATGTATATTAAAAAAAAATCATACAGGAGGGTTTTCTCAGCATGGCACCTGTGTCTTCAGCCTAAGTCCGCCAGGTAAGTATTCTAAACCATTGTGTGAAATATATGTGGGCTTGATGGGCTTTATGGAACGTAGATTAGTTAGATTAGAACTTGATGGACTCTAGGCTTAGCTGAAACAACTCCTTAAAACTCATAAGATTTAATTACACTAAAAAAACCCGTGAACAAGTCGCAAGACTAGGGTGTGGCAACAGGCATGCGCATGTCTAGGATTGGATCCGGAAGAGCCTGGTACTTAAGCAGTCCTAGTGACTCACCTCCTCTTCGCTGGAATCCTACCTGGTGCGTAGTGACTGTTCACCCTAGCCGCGAGGATTTGTTGACGAGTCAAAATCCATAACTAAAACCTAAAAGGGACCAGCCACCCTATTTTCACAAAATTTATAAAATATCCTTATTTTGAAAATTACTAAGACATCTATGATTTGCAAATATACCCCCAAATTTACAAAAAAAATACCCTGATTTACAAAGTCAACGGTTTTTAAGAGGAAAAAAAACATACAACACACAACATCAATCAGAAACCACAAACACGTGAACGCTACTACTATTCCTTTTAAAATCAAAATCTCCAAGATACTCCTGTTTTTAAAAAAAAACCTTAGTTTTGTAAAATTTTTGAAGAATACCCCTGATTTATAAAAATTTCCCAAAATATCCCTGATTTGTAAATTTCTAAATTACCCCTGATTTGTAAAATGACCAAAGTACCCCTGATTGCGAAATTACTGAAATACCCTCAGATTTCAAAATTACCGAAATACCCCCGGATTTCAAAATTACCGAAATACCCTCAAATTTTAAATTACCAAAATACCCTTATTTCACAAAATCACAATGGAACCCTATTTTGGAAAAATTACGAAAATATCCCTGTAGGATAAGATTATGAAAATACCCCTAGGTAGAGGAATGACGAAAATACCCCTACACGAAGAATATAGGTACTTGTATGCCAAGGTTTGATGATTGAATGTGTGTGCTTCCTGGAATTAGGAGGGAAACTTGAGACTGAAACTGTAGATAGGTTCGAATTCGAAAGAACTACCTTTAAAATTTCTATTCATAAGACTGTCCGTGGTTAAATAAGTGGGAAGAATTAATGATTCATAAAATTCTTAATCAGATAAACGACGAACGGAAGAATGAGTACAAGGGGTAGAGGACGTCCGTCGCATGGACGCGGTAGGGGTAGGAGGACCGTGTCAGAGCCAGTAGGGTCTGGCCACGGGTCAGAAAACTAGATACCGGATTTGCCAGCTGTGGAAGGAGAATTTCGGGATGAGGCGCCCGGAGATGATGCTGTATCTCAGGCGATGTTGAGGGTTTTAGAGAGGGTTGCTGGAGTAGACATGGGCACAGGAGCCCGAAAATCTGTGCCGGAGCGGCTTAGGGCCAATGGGGCAGAGGTGTTTAGGGGAGTTTCTGGCGTAGCCCCTAACACAGCTGAGTATTGGTTAGAAGCAACTGAGCGTGTAATGGATGATTTAGATTTCACGGTGAAGGAAAAGTTGAAGGGGGTGGTGTCTCTTCTTCGAGACGAGGCCTATCAATGGTGGCTCACGGTGAAGGAGGGTACTGCCATAGATCGGATTGACTGGGATTACTTTAAGGAATCGTTTCAAGGGAAGTATGTTGGGGCCAGCTATGTGGATGCTCAGAGGAAGGCATTTCTGAATTTGGTGCAGGGAAGTAAGTCCGTATCTAAATATGAAGCAGAGTTTCTGCGCTTGAGCCGCTACGCTCGAGGAATGGTAGCAACTGAATATGAACGTTATGTTCGGTTCGAGGATGGATTGCGGAATGAGTTAAGGGTTTTGATAGCTCCGCAGTGAGAGAGAGACTTGTCTTGGTTGAGAAAGTTAAGATAGCCGAGGAGGTAAAACAGACTGAAAGACAGGAAAGAGATAAGGAGCGGGGAAGGAATAAGAGAAATTTTGGGCAGTCAGGAGCATCTGGAATTTTCAGAAAAGATCTAGGACTGATGGGCCAGCTTGTGCTCCTACGGGTCAGAATCAATTATGTAATTGGTGCGGGAAAGCACATTCTGGGGAGTGTAGAAGAAGAACGAGTGGATGCTTCAGGTGTGGATCCACGGAGCATATGATTAAGGATATCAATAGAAGGATCAGTGCAGCCAGCCGGACGAGGTTCTGATCAGGCTTGGAGAGGTGGTCACCAGTACAAAGGGGTCATGGCCTAGGTAGAGGAGGAAATGGGGCTGGTCGAGGTCGTGGGGCACCTGGTAGAGGTACAGATAATGTAGGCGTGAGGCAGCCGGGTCTAGTTTATGCAGTTCATCGACAGGAGGATGGTGACGCACCGGATGTCATAACCGGTACGTTTCTTATTGCTGATAACCCTTTTCTTGCCTTGATTGATATTGGGTCAACCTACTCCTATGTTGCATTTTTGGTATCTGAGACCCTAAGTATAGACTCTGAAACAACCACTAGGAAGATGACTGTGGTTAGTCCCCTAGGACAATCTAGGGTAGTGGACAAACTATTTAAGGATGTACCTTTAGAAAATCAAGGGGTAGTGTTTCTGGCAGACTTAATGGAATTACCATTTGGAAAGTTTGATCTTATTCTAGGAATGGATTGGTTGACTAAGCATCGTGCTAAGTTGGATTGTGAGACTAAGCGTATGGTGTTGAGTACCCTGGAAGGCGGGGAGGTGGTTGTGTTAGGAGAAGGAAGGAATTATTTGTCTAACATGGTATCTGCGTTGAAGGCTGTTAAGATGATTTGGAAGGGATGCAACGCATTCTTAACTTTTATCAGTGCTTTGGATGCTAAGGAGGTGACTGTCGATGAGGTTCAAACAGTCAAGAATTTCACGGATGTTTTTCCGGAGGAGTTGCCAGGATTACCCCCGGATCGCGAAGTGGAGCTTGGAATAGAGCTATTTTCGGGTACGGCTTCGGTGTCCATTGCTCCTTATCGAATGGCATCGAAGGAGCTGGTGGAACTTAAAGCTCAGATCTAGAAACTATTGGATCGAGGGTTTATTCGACCGAGTGTGTCTCCACGGGGAGCGTCGGTCTTATTCGTGAAAAAGAAGGACGGATCCATACGTATGTGCGTGGACTATCATCAACTGAATAAGCTGATGATTAAGAACAAGTACGCATTGCCAAGAATTGATGACATATTCGACCAGCTCAAAGGAGCTTCAGCTTTCTCTAAGATTGATCTAAGGTCGGGTTATCATCAATTGAAGGTGAAGGAAGAGGACATCCATAAGACGGCATTTCGAACACGCTATGGTGATTATGAGTTCTTGGTGATGCCGTTCGAGTTGATGAACGAGCCAGTAGCCTTTATGAATATGATGAACCGAGTGTTCCAACCCTACTTTGATCGGTTCGTGGTAGTGTTCATCGACGACATCCTGGTTTATTCTAAGTCTGAGAAGGAACATGACGATCATCTTCGTGTAGTGTTGTGAACTTTGAGGGAGAAGCAGTTGTTTGCAAAGTTCAGCAAGTGTGAATTCTGGCTGAAGGAAGTGACTTTCTTAGGGCATGTGGTTTCCACAGAGGGAATTAGGGTAGACCCCCGGAAGATAGAAGCTGTATTGGATTGGAAGCTGCCGAAGTCTGTGGCGGAGATTCGAAGTTTCTTAGGATTAATAGGATATTATAGAAGGTTTATTGAGGGGTTCTCGTTAATAGCGGCACCTTTAACTAAGTTATTAAGGAAGGGAGTATCGTTTGTATGGACTGACAAACAACAGGAGAGCTTTGAAAAGCTGAAGAAAATCTTGACAGAAGCGCTAGTGTTAATTCAGCCGGAGGCGGGAAAAGAATTTATCGTCTACTGTGATGCATCACACACAAGATTAGGGTGTGTGTTGATGCAAGATGGAAAAGTTGTTGCATATGCGTCTTGACAGTTGAGACCGCATAAATTGAAGTACCCTATGCATGATTTGGAATTGACGGCGGTAGTGTTTGCTCTGAAGATTTGGAGGCACTACTTGTACGGGGAGAAGTCGGTAATTTACACCGACCATAAAAGTCTGAAGTATCTCCTTACCCAGAAGGAGTTAAATTTAAGACAACGTAGGTGGATCAAGCTCTTGAAGGACTATGATTGCTCGATCGAATACCATCCGGGTAAGACGAATGTGGTGGTAGATGCGTTAAGCCGTAAGGTAGTATCGGAACTAAGAACGATGTTAGCCCATCTGAGTTTATTTAACGACGGGAGTTTGCTAGCTGAGTTGCAAGTGAAACCGACATGGGTAAGTCAGGTTAAAGAGAAACAGTTAATGGATGATGTCCTGAGTGCTCGACTTTTGTAAGTGCAGGATGTGGAATGGAGGATTATAGTCAGAACAATGATGGAGTTTTATGTTTCCGTGGGAAGGTTTGCATGCCAAAAGATGGGGAGTTAAGGCAGATGATTCTTCAGGAATCGCATAGTAGTCCTTATGCTATGCATCCTGGAGGAGTTAAGATGTGCCGGGATTTGCGAGAGCAATTCTGGTGGCCAGGATTGAAGCGAGAAGTTACGGAGTATGTGGGAAAGTATTTGACGTGTCAGCAGGTCAAAGCTGAACACCAAGTGCCTTCGGGATTGTTGCAGCCGGTGAAGATTCCCCAATGGAAATGGGAAAGAATCACGATGGATTTCTGCCCACTTCATACCGGTTCGTGTTAACTATTCTCTGCAAAAGTTGGCTAAGTTGTACGTGGCTGAGGTCGTGAGACTACATGGTGTACCAGTGTCGATCATATCAGATAGGGACCCTAGATTCACGTCACGATTTTGGAAGGCTCTGCATCAAGCAATAGGAACCAGGTTAGACTTTAGTACTGCTTTTCACCCACAGACTGATGGTCAGTCTGAGAGGGTAATTCAGATCTTGGAGGATATGCTAAGGGGTTGCATCATCGATTTTAGGGGTAGTTGGGAGGAGTATTTACCTTTGGCTGAATTCACATACAATAACAGTTATCAAGTTAGCATTCAGATAGCGCCTTATGAAGCGTTATATGGAAGGAGATGTTGTACCCCAATTTGTTAGACGGAGTTGGGTGAACGACAGGTGTTGGGTCCAGAACTAGTTTCGAAAAAAGAGGAGAAAGTTAAGTTGATACGGGCTCGATTGAAGGAAGCGTCTGATCGACAAAAGTCTTATGCGGATCTAAAACGGAAGGAGATGGAATTTACAGTAGGAGACCAAGTCTTTTTGAAGGTGTCTCCATGGAAGAAGGTAATGAAGTTTGGACGGAAGGGTAAGTTAAGTTCTCAGTTTATTGGGCATTATCGGGTTCTAGAACGGGTGGGCCCAGTGGCATATCGGTTGGGGCTGCCTTTGGAGTTGTTGCAGATACATGATGTGTTCCATGTCTCGATCCTAAGACATTATCATTCTGATCCATCGCACGTTGTGCCGGTGGAAGAGATTGAAGTAAGGCCAGATTTATCTTTTGAGGAGGAGCCAGTGCAAATCTTGGATCGAGATGTAAAAGTGTTGAGAAGGAAGTTCGTCCCTTTGGTCAAGGTTTGTGGCGGAACCATAGCACGGAGGAAGCGACGTGAGAGCCAGAGGATGTTATGCGACAACAATATCCCCATCTCTTTTGATCAGGTAAATTTCGAGGCCGAAATTTATTTTAAGGGGGGTAGAACTGTAACATCCTGAATTATGGGCCTATGCATTTTGTGTAATGTATGCTTAAATATGTTAGATCGAGAATTAAAGGTTCAGTTGGGCTCAAGAATGGGCTGAGGCCTTGATGAAATATTCTGTTAGGCACTCTAGGACTTGAAATAAAGTAATGGTAGTTTAATTGGCCTACTGGGCTTGTGGCCCAGCAGCAAGGGGCGCAGTAAAGGGGATTTATGGATGGCGTCAAGAGGCAAGGGGAGAGGCCCAATTTGTGCCCGTTTGGAGCCCAGCAAGATAAGCCAAATTCGGCACTTATAGAGGAGCTAGGGGGGATGGCACAAGGCTATTTTGTAGGAGTTTTAATATTTTTATTATGTGGATATTATGTTGATAAAGGTGGGAGCAGTTGGTGATAATTAAGGGCTATTTTTGAGGAGATAATAGATTAAGATAAGGGAAAAGAATAGGAGCTAGCAGGTGTTGCAGTGTTGGCCAAAAATCAATCTCTACTAAGGGGAGGAATCGGTTTTCTATATGCAGAGGGGGGTGCCGAAATTTTGAAGCCTCTCTTTTATTTTCTTTTCTCATCTTCTTCCTCTCAAAAGCCAAACACCATCACCTTCTTCACCCTTTCTTCCTCTCTGAAATTTCGTAGTTAGTCGAATATTATTATTATTATTATTATTCTAATCTCTAAAAGCCAAAACTACATCTCTATTATTCCATTCTTCTCCTTAATATTCATTGGCCAAATCTCTCTTAGCCATCGCTTCAATTCTTGAATCTTCTAAAAGTCGAAAACGCATCAGTTCATCTTTTTCGGGATTTCTATAAAAGCCGAAATCCTTAGATCTCACCTCCTGTGTTCGCTGAATTCTCTCTGGAGTATCTGTTTGTGCCAAATCTCGAAGGAAACTGAAGGTAAGTATCGATTTGTGAGATCTAAATCTTTTCCGGCTTTTCAAAGTCTCTAGCCGAATGGTTATTTAGTGACTAATCTATTGTTTTTCTCTTATTTTCGACATTCCGGGATCTGAAGAGCTGTCAATCGCGTAGATCTCCAAGTCATAGTTCAGTAACACTCGAATAGTGTTACTTTTGGGATTTCAAGGTAAGGAGATCTATTGATTTTTAACGTGTAATTTGGGTATTTATTAACCTTTGGCCGAATGTAGGAGAGATCAAATCTTCGTGATTTTTCGGCTTTTGTTGAACCAAGTTATAAATCCGGATAGCAAGGATACCGACTAAGAGTTTAGTACTTCGTGATATCAGGTGTGTAACATCTCACATCATTAGATTGTTTGCTTTTATATATATATATTTATATATGTAGTAAATCTGCTATATAAATGCCAAAATCCCGACATAACGTTTGGAAACCCGAGAAGGGTAAAGGCTAAATATCAGGTTAGTGATTTCTGCCATTCATCAGTGAATGTTCTGTTAAAGAAACGATATGTTTTGCATGTTAAATTACATATATGTTTGGGGTTGGGTGATTGATGAAAGGGGAAGTGATCTGTTCTGGTGGCTTATGCCATTTCAGCCTGGTGACTCTGTCACAACTCTGTTTCTGGTGGCTTTTATCATTTCAGCCTGGTGACTCTGTCACAACTTGACAATGAGCAACTAACTGCAGCATGGCTGCCATCGATGGTGTGTAGCGGTGTGGGTCGATTGTAGAAATCCCCAATAGTGTGATTGGCAGGTAAATGTGGTGTGTAGCGGATGGAAACCTAGGATTGGGTTGGGTTTTATGTATGTTATCTTTCATATTATGTTTTATATTCTGATCTGTGGGCTAAGGCCCAATCTGATGGTGCACGAGGGTTGCACACCGAGTTTCGCGACTCACCTTATTATTTTAACAATTTCAGGTAGCACTTAGTGCATCGGACCGGGCTGGAGAGGAGAGCAAGGTGACCTTGCAAAAGAACATTTGGATTCAGCAAAAAGACTTTAGATTATTATTTTTATTTAATGGGTTTTAAATCGCGTTGTAATAAGGCCATGGGCCACTAGACTATTATTCATGTTTTGGGTTTTATGCTGGGCTTTTATTAATAGGCATTTAAATTTATGTTTAAAGTTAGTTACGACATGAATCAAATTTAGTTTTCTAATAAAAATTTACCAAGGCATTTTATAAAATTTACATCTTATATGAATTATTAAATTGTATAGTTTTCGGTAAAAATATTTAAACCTGATAATTGTTTTTCTTTTCAAAGTGCTATATCTTTTTGTAAAATCACATAAGTGACATACCAGATCCGGTAGTAGTGTTTGGGCCAGGCCTGGGGTGTTACACAGTACAACGTACAAAAACAAAACTCAAAGTAAATAAAAGAGAATCAAACACCTATCTGGGTAACCGCTAGGGTTTCTCGCAGTATTATCTAGGGTGGGCTCCTAGGGTCTTCTACATGCGGTTTGGTTCTAAAGTTGAGGTACCCGAACCAACAGATTCCTTGATCGTCACCCATTATAGGATCATACGGACCGAGTTCAGTTCAGAGGAACACATTTCCCTATGGCTACGCGGAGATGAAAATCTCACGAAAACATAGGTACGGATGTATCCCGAAAGCGATCCACTATCCTGCACGGAGGTGAAAACCTCACGAAGGAGTAACGTCTCACTCCCACTTAAAAAGGTAAGACCAAACGGTCCCTATGCAATATGATGCGAAAATATTCTACGGGACTCAAACCACAACAATCATATGAAACAATACGAACAAATGCAATAAAAGGATCGCAATTTTTCAAATCAGATTTTCAATTTTTCAACAACAAGACAGAAAATAATCAATTTTACGGCTTGACTCTCGGAGTCTCCAGTGGAGTCGCCAAGCTGTCGAAACTATTTTTTCATTGAAAAAACGGGGTCGACTTTAAAACGAAAATGGAGTCGCCACCAATCTTTTTTTGAGGTGTGATCGGATTACCTTGAGATTAATCATTAAAACATTTTAATTTATTAAAACAATGATTTTGGCCTAGAAAATTCGAGAAAACGGGTTCGGGAGTCGGTTACGTACGAGGAAGGATTAGCACCCTCGTAACGCTCGAAATTGGCACCGAATTGATTGATTAACGTCTTAATGTCGAGAATTTGAAAAGATTTTAAAATACGATCTTCTTTGTTTAAAGAAAACTTGAATAAATTAAATTGGATGCTTAGACCCGCCTATTTCGAAGAAGTAAAATGCCATGCCCAGTGAGTTAGGATACGACATTTCGAATCCCCGAAACTAAGCTTGTCTTTTGACTTTTAAAACTAGTGCATTTAAATTCAAAAATGATATTCGGTCATTTGGGTCAAATGAGAAATCGGAATCCAGTAAGTTAGGGCACAATTTCTCAAAATTTCAAATACAGAATATTGCCTTTGTTTTTAGAAATCCTTACCTCGGGATAACAAAATGTCACATCCAGTGAGTTAGGACACAACATTTTTGAATTCTCGAGAATAAGTTTTTTTATTTAACTTATATGCTTTGATTTTAAAAAAAAATTGGTTCTTTAAACTCGATGAGAAAAATCGAAACCCAGTTAGTTAGGGTACGATTTCTCGAATCTCGAATTACAAAAAATTGCTTAATAATAAAAAAAATTTGTACCGGACAAATATTAATGTAACACGATTTTATAGAAAATGAACTACGGTAGTAATATGCATAACAGGCTAATAATAAATGCGTTGATGTAAATGATAATAATAAGGGCAAACATAAAAATAAAAATAAGAGAAATAATAATAAACAAATGAAAAATAAAAATAACACAAGCTAATTATATATAAAAATAGTGAGTAAATAATAAATCAATGAAAACTAAAAAAAAAAATTAAAAATTTAATAGTGAACAAATAAATAGATAAACGAATGAATATTAGATAAAACAATTTAAAAATAATAGTAATAATAATGATAATAGTAATAAAAATAAAATTAATAATACTAGTAATAATGAAAGTAATAGTAATAATGACAATAATAATATTAATAATAATAATAATAAGGAAAGTAATAATAATAATAATAAATATAATAATAATAGTAATATTAAAAATAATAGTAATGAAAATAAAAATAATAACACTAGTAACAATAAAAGTAATAGTAATAATAATAATATTAATATTAATACAAATAATAGTAATAATAATAGTAATAGTTAATAATATCATGGCACCAAAAGTACCAATAATAATAATAGAGGCCAAGAATAAAATAAAGTGAAATAAAATAAATAAGATAAAATAAAAACTCATTGAATATGAAAGTAAATAAAAAAATAAAAAGAAGAGAATGATAAATAAAATAAACGAAACACATCAAATATAAAATAAAACCTAGACAAAGCTAAAAAGGATTAAATTGTCATTTGAAATAAAGTTAAGGGTCTAAATCCTAATACAATAAATTTAGGAGGCTAAAATATAATAAAATAAATGCAAAAAGACTAAATTGAAGTTTAATCAGAAATTTGGGTAAAAATCGGGAATGAAAATAATGTAAAGGACCAAGTTGTAACGCGCGAATAATAAGAGGGACCAAATGGGAAATATTCCCAATCCTCCAAAACACGCAGTTTCAATATGGACTAAAATGAAGCAAACACAAAAATTACGGGGCAAAAATTAAAAAGAAAAAGAACGAAAAGGACTATATTAAAACAACCCAGTAATGTAGAGGGACCAAAAGCGCAAATAGCCCTTTTAACGAAAACACGCGGATCCTTCAGCTGGTGGGTTGGGTCACGCGCGGGTCAAGGCGAAACAGCACCGTTTTGTGCGTTTGAAACTTGCCCCAAAACGACGCCGTATAGGGGGTACTATATATGCCATATTTCCATCAAAAAAATCATTTCTCCCCTCTTCTCAAAAAAAAAAAAAGAAAGAAAACTAAGCTCTCTCCCCTCTCTCTCAAGCTCTCCCCTTGCCTGCGAGCTCCGGCGAGACTCTGACACCGACTGCCGCCATCGGCCGAACCCCCAAAAAAGGTAATTTTTTCTCCCTTTTTTTACTATATTTTAATATATATAGAGTTTTAAAAAATAACAATCTTTGAATGTAGATAAACAGTTTCGAAAAAAAAAAAGGAAAAAAAAGATCAAAAAGGAACCTTTGATGATCTGCCTTGTAATATTTTTTATTGATATTTCGTGTGTCCAAAAAAAAAAAGAGGGTCATACAAATGCTTTCCTCTTTGTTTTATAGCCAAAAATCGAAAATAATAATAAAAAAATACAACGTTTTTTCCTTGTTCTTGGTTTGCTGTCTATTTGTCCCTTCTTTGCAGGTACAGAGGTCATACATGACGGTGTACGGAGGCGTGTGGATGTGGTGGCGCGCGTGGGATGTACGGCGGCTGAAGGCATGCGGCGCACCCTAGCTAGGGTTTCCTATTTGGTTTTTTAGTTTTGGGCTGATTTGGGTCTTAGGTTTAGTTGGGTTTGGGCTTTAATTTAATTGGGCTATTTTCTTTTTTGTAAATTTGGACTTTATAATATTTGGATTTATTATTTTGGTTTTTAGTATTTATTTTGATTTTAATGGGCCCGGGCAAATTGGGCTAATTACACACATGCCTATTACACAATTTTTTTTTGTACATACGCTTTCTCGTTGTGGTATTTCACCCTTTTTCTTGTTTTTGGCTTAAATATGAAATTCTTAATGATAGTTGGTGTATTCACCAATTTTCACAATAATAATTGGTCCATTGCCGGATTAACATCATTTTATTTGTTTTGGATCTAATTACTTACTTTTGAAGGACACTTATTGTAAAAATGTAGAGGTAAAAAAAGTAGTTCTTTCTTTTCAATAAAACTATGGAGTAAATAAGACTAAAAAAATAATCAACATAAAGAAATATATAGTTTTTTAAAAACAATACTTATTAAAAATATTATATTTTAAAAATAAATATTTTTTAAAAGAAAAATGCTACTTGACAAAAAATATTAGTGGTTTCGTTAGTGGAAGATAGTAGGTAATATTTATGGTTTTTTTAGGGTTAATAATAGGTAATATTTATGGTTTTTAGGGTGGGTTTGGATGGGCAGTGCGTTTACCTACAGTTAATGTAAAAACAACGGTGGCGATGAGATTAGATGCTATAGCGATACTATAGCGTGAGACAAAAAGTAAGCTAAACGTACCAAACCGTACCCCACCCTCGATCCAAACCCACTCTTAGTCCCTAGATTTAAGTTGTATTTGTTTTTTCGAAGATAGTGGATAATATGTAGGTTGTCATGTCTAGGAATGAGTATATGTGATGTGTGAATGATAATGTAACACTCCAAAACCCGACCTAGAAGTTTAGACCAAATCCCGGAGGTTACATTGATCACCGAAGTGATCGTAGGAATATTTTACAAAACAAGTTATCTCAAATTCCATTACCAACATATTTATCTCTTTACAAACCAAGAATATTTAATCTTTTAGATTTCAAATAGAAATATTTCAGTTAAGTTTAATTTACGAATAAAATTAGATTTACGAGAAAAATCAAAAATAGAACTTGTACCATAGTTTCAATAAAACCTTACAATTTCAAAAAGTATATCGAAACGAAAACTGAAAAGAAGAATTTTTATTTTATTTTTAACCGTGACTGTCCGAGACCTCCGCCTACCGAGTCCAGCATCAGAATTCAGAAAGGTACCTGAAAGGGGAAACACTAAGGGGGTGAGCTACACGAGCTCAGTGTGAGTTCAAAATGATAAATAACATATTTAAATAAGAGAACTCCAAAAAGCAATTCAGTAGCAAAACATATTTATAGATATATGCAGAAATAGAAACCTAACATGGAACCAACGCCCCAACACATGTAACAATCAGAGCACACCAAGCACACGCAGAACATTCAACACAAGTGTTGATCAGTCAAACAGAAAACGGTCAAATAATGTAACACCCAAAAAGATGCATGTGAATGCAGTTAAGTACTAAAACCCACACATCCATCCAACACACCTCTCCATTCCCTGATCACACCCCAAAAGAGCTATTAGAGCTTATCCAACTAAACATACCAATTAAGACCTCGAAAGGCCCATCCAACCCTACGCACCATGAATGTGGACTAAGCCACTCAGATAGTAATACGCAGCAGGACTAGTGTATATGTAGTACAGTGCAGTGCGGTAATCCATTGTACAGACATGTTGCAGTTTAAATGTCAGATCAGATGATAGTACGTAGCAAATATAACATCCCGGTTTTGGGCCTAGTCGGAATAGTGGTGTGAGACCACAAATCCGAGGTCTATGTATGAGTTTTAGAGGTTTATGCTATGTTTTCATCTTAGTGTGAAAGTTTTATGAAGTAATTTTGTGAAATTGTGGTTGAATTGTCCAAAAGGACTAAATTGTAAAAGTTGCAAAATGTGAGATTCTAGAAGCTATTTGTGTGAAATTGCTTTAGAATATTAATTAAAGGTCTTTAAATAGAAATTTTCCCAATTTCTAATTTTTGGACAAAATTGGGCATGAATGAGTTAAAATGGAAAGTTTATCAAAAAGGGCATTTTGGTCATTTAACAATTAAATGATTAAAATGGGAGAAAAGATGACAAAATTCATTCATCTTCTTCTCCAAGGCTTCCGAAAATTTGAGAGATCCATTGTTAGGGTTCTTCAAACTTTTCAAGCTAGCGAGTAAGTGTATTCTAGCCCCGTTTTTTAAATTCTTTGTATTTTTGAAGTCCTTGTAGCATGAGTAAGCTATTTTTAGCCATTTGATGAGCTATAATGGATGTTAAAAAATGTTGCCATGTATGACATGCATGTATTTTGATATTTTATGGAAGACTATGAAAGCTTGATGTAGTAGGAACATCTTTTGTTAAGTGATTTTCCATGAAAATGCATGGAAGGACTAGTTTGTAAAAGTTTTAAGTTTGGTCATACATGTGTGATTTAGTGAGAATTGATGATTGCTTTAGTTGAGTAAGTGATTTGGCTAAGCATGGAAGGCTAGAAAGTTGAATAAAAATCACCGAGCCTTGGGCCAAAAGTGTAAATATGAGAAAGATTAGGGGTAAAAGAGTAATTTTGCCAAAGTATGAGATAAGAGTCAATTTAGTCAATGTGTATATTGATGAGTTGAATTATCATTATAGATCAAGAAAAACGAAGCCCAGATCGAAACCAAGGCAAAAGCAATGTGGTGGACTAAATTGCACGTTTCTATACTTTTGAGTATCGAGGTAAGTCTATGTTTAAACAATGCATTCATACTTACAATTTCTTAATGCTAGCTAGTGTGTAGCATGATTGAGAATGATTGAGAACCTATGTGGGATGAATGTGGTAGAATTTGTGAATGGATGTATGGTTAAGTAAGTAGACATGTGAATGTGTAGTGAGAATACCAAATGATGGGCTAAGTGCGATACCATCCTAATGCATATTGACGATAAGCTGACTATGTGCGATGCTATCGTTAGGTATATCGTCTAGTGGGCTATGTGCGAAATCACTATGAATACCTTTGTGGTAGGCTGAATGCGATACTACCTTATTAATTGATTGTGGTGGGCTAAGTGCGAAACCACCGAGAAATTAGCTGTGTGGATTAGTTGCGTGGATTAGCTGTGTGGTTATATTATTGAGTTAATTAGCTGTGTGGATGAATTATCGAGAAATGATGTTGTGTTGTATATTGTGTAAATGTGTATTGAATGCAGGGGTGAATTTCAATGGTTATGAGTATGTGACTCATGATGTGTTGGAAATGTGGTAAGGAATAGAAAGAGTAAGCATTGTTGTACATTATATGTTAGTATGATGCTAATTTTTGCTTAGCTTATACTATGATGCTTAATTGTTTAAGTGTAAACTTACTAAGCTCTAAGGTTACTCCCTTTCTTTTCCCTTGTCTTATAGAGTAAAAGTGTTGAATCGAGATACGAGGATCAATTGGAAGGTCGCCCACACTGTCAGCACACTCTGGTACATGAGACTCAATGTTTTGTATATGGCATGTATAGAGGCTAGACAAGTTAGTGAATTTTGTTGTAAATGGCTAAGATGTGTTGGCAGCTAAGATGTGTTGGCCTATAGATGGATAGTCTATTTTGTATAATGCCATAGTAGTTGGCTACCTTATTTTATGAAAAGATTGCACTTCAATTTGAGTTGATTATGGATGTGTTGAATGAATGCATATTATGTATGTTAGAGTGGTGAAAGGAACTTAGCACATAGCTTTATTTTTGTCCATGTAGATAGACACACGGGCGTGTGTCTAGACCATGTGTGACACATGGTCAGCCCATGGGCGTGTGACTTGGCCGTGTGTCCCCTGCATGTTAAAATTTTAAGTCAGAATAGACCATGGACTAGCCACACGGGCGTGTGCATAGGCCGTGTGAGTTTAGTCAGTGTTGGCCACGGGCTAGCCACACGGGCGTATGACGAGGCTTTGAGGCCGTGTGTATGTGGTCAGTATTCACCACGGTTGTGGAGCATGGGCGTGTGGGTCTATGCACGGGCGTGTCTCTTCTTACACGGGCATGTTAAATCTATACAAAAGAGAAAGTTTATAAGATTGGAAAAAGTTCCGATATAGTCTCGGGAGCCCTCGTGTGTATAAGTGAGGCCTCGTAAGTCAAGATTGAGGTTGTTGAGGTGACTTAAGAGAGTAGTCACGATGAGCCTAAGTGGTGATCAAGTGGTTTTATTACGGTAACGCCTCAGGCTTGATTCTAGCATAGAACTCGGGTAAGAGGTGTTACAGCAAAGCTGACGTACATGCGGTACAGTGCAGTAAACCGCTGTACGAATAAGTTGCAGTACAACTGCCAGATCAGATCAGAATCAGTCTTCCGTCTCTTCGCATCCAACCTAAAATTACTTTTGCAAATGTATGTATGTATACAATCTCACAGAAACAATAAACACATCGACAGACAGTTAAACAGAAATAGATATACACACACACCCAGCTAATTGGGTTCAGAAATCAAACATCTTACACACAACAGTCATAAATTACACATAAACAAAACACATGGCCATAGATATAGAGACTTAATTACCCTCACTAAAGCCTAGCCAAGGGTCGGAATACACAGACGCATTTTCAGATAAAAAACATACACAAACTAAAATTTTTGACTTAGGACCACACAGCCGGAGCATACGATCGTGTGGAAATGCCTAGGCCATGTGGGGGTCAAAACACCCGCGTGGAGGAAGGCACACGACCGTGTGACTGAGGCACAAGCCCGTGTGATCTAGGGACACGGTCATGTAAACAGGCCGTGTAACTCATTGTCCAAATGTGCTTAAATGGAGTACAGGGCTGACACGACCGTGTGAGGGTTCACACGCCCATGTAGGATCCTTAAATTCCCAATTTAGCCACAAGGCCGTATGGCACCAAATCACTAAATCCCTAATTCCCAATCACACAGGCCCGTGTACCCAGGGGACACGGCCGTGTGAAAATCAACTAAAATCCTCAAATTGGCCACACGGCTGTGGGGCCAAGCTATGTCGCACCAAATTTTGCCCGGAATCCTAATTCCTAACAGCACACGGCCGTGTGAACCGCAGGTGTGGGGGCACACACCCGTGTGGTCACGAAACCACCCACAACAGCTTGAAAATCAAATTTTCTGGCCACTAAAACGACCCCCAATCGATGGGATTCAGAAACACACCAACTTATATAAATTTCCATGCCATTCAACAGTATTACCGAACATTGACAACAAATTTCCAAAAGGCACATAAATTGCTGCATTCTACCAAAATCAAACTTACAAATCACAAATATAATTGAAAATTCTCGAAACTCACACCTGATTCGCAATTAACGACGTCCCGGCACTGACTCGATGATAAGGAACGGAACTCTCCAAAACCCGCCAGCAAAAACTATTTTCAAAAGGAAAAGAAAAGAAACCCAAGAAGAGGAAGAAAAAAAGTCCAGAAAGAAAAAGAAAAAGAATAAAGAATAAAGAATAAAAAATAATAGATAAATAGTTATATATTTTAACTTAAAACAAAACTACTATTTAACAAAACAAAATAAAATAAAAATATTTCTCCAAGACGTACACACAAGGACTTGAACCCAGAACCCAAAGACCAATACTAATACTCACCCAGCCACCAAACTAACAGACCCATTCTGACACTTAAATGCACAACTAAACACAATAGCACGCCCTTCTCTCTGACCCTAACCACAAAATTCAAAACTTCTAACCCCAAAATTCAGGGTGTTACAGATAATGTCTTATCTATGTTAGGTATGTAGTCTCGATGGTTTGGGCTCTCAAGATCTTGGGCGACATGTGTCTTAAATCATAAGGTGATCCTCTTCAGTCACAAGCACCTAAGGTGAGCTCACACCATATAGGTATAACATCAATTTGCTTAGGTTTATTCTAGACATAATTTTTAAAATTATAAAAAATATTTTTTTTAAAAAATTTATATATATTTTTTAAAGTCGTAAAACATTATAAAAAAGAAATGTTGGTTTTTGCTTTTCTTGCTATCTCACAATAGGTAAATCCACATGATTTAAAACCTTATACTTTACCATATGTACTAACAAATTTATTATTATAAATTTCTATTTTCTATTTTATGCACATGTTTAATCGTAACAATAACTGTGTTCTTTGACATTATAGTACTACATCTTACATTAAAATTAATAGTTAATCGAGAAAATGACCCTAAAAGTATATCAAACATCAATGCAATTATTAGCAAATTAGATAACAAAATAACAACAAAAACTTTAAACACTTATAAAAAAAATTAGATTAAAATGTTGTGAAATAAAAAGAAGAAGAAGCAAGAATCATAATTTCTCTCTCTCTTTTATAATTTTTATAATGTTTTATAAAATTTAATAATTTTTAAATATATATATAATTAGTCTAAATTGAACCTAGATAAATGGATGTCTAGATTATAAGTTTCATTTTTTTTTGAAATAGTTTTATTTTTTTTTTGTATTTTTTGTTAACGTAGATTACTATATCAACATCGCGATGGTTGATTCAATATTAAGAGTCATGTTAGCTAAATAATAGTCAATGATGAAAATCGTTAATCAAACAATTTAATTGGTGTGCTTTTAACGTTGGAAAACTTAACTAAATGCATTTTCACTAAAAGTGATTTTTTTTAAGCTCCAAAACTTTTTTTTTAATTCTGGGCATTCTCTCATCGTTTTACTTTTTTTGCATTAAACAGGTAACAGTATTAGGAAAGCCCATGTACTTAGGGGCAGATTGCATTTTAGTCTCTCTACTGAAAAAATGGGCAAATTAACCCTTATACATTTCAAAACATACAAATTAGCTCCTCTATCATTATTTTTTGTTAAATAATGACGTTTTCATGCTGAAAATTATTTTTTATAGGTAAACTATAAAAACGGTCACCCAATTATGCTTTTCGTTCTATTTTGGTCTACCAACTATTAATTTTTTTGATTTAGTCATTAAATTGTTTGAAGTTAAATACTTTAGTCACTCTGTGCTGATGTGGGTTTTTTTAATTGGTCTGGTAATAAAATTAGCCCTCTAATGTTTACACATTCTATCAGTTTGATCCTAAATATAAAAGATTCAAAAAATTTAGAACTTAATGTTTACAAAATTTGTCATTTTACTTCCAATTCTAAAAAAATTAATAAACTTGGCCCTCGACATTTACAAAGTCTGTCAATTTACTCTTAGCTCTAAAAATTTTTAATATATTTAAAAAAATCATTTTTAGCCCTTTACAACCCAGTGGCTAACTAGTGATGGCAACGGGACAGGGTCGGGTTTTCTTTGCGCACCCTGACCTCGACTTTAAAAAAATTTAACCTACTCTGAACCCGAACAAAAAATTAATAGTATACCTAACTCCGGTCCAGTTAGACTAGAGTTTATTTTTATTTTATTTTTAAATTTTGATTAACTAATATTTTTAATAAAAATAAAAGTTTTTGACACCATTTCTTATTATTATTTTTTAATGATTTATCTTTGAAGTTATGTGCTAATATCTATTTACACACATATTGTGATTACATAATAGAAGAAAAAAGAAGGAACAAAATTTCCTTTAATAAATTATTAAATTAAAAAGATAACCTTATAGGGGTCAAAGGGAACTAGTATAGAGGCCATAGAATGAGAATAGTAGTGAAAAATTTTAGGGATTTTTAATATAATTAATAATAAATACGTATATAGGGTAATTTCGTAAATATCTCGGGGTGGGGTGGGTGGTTTCATTCTAAACCCGACCCGACTCGACTATTTTTAAAAATTAACCTGCCTTGGCCTGATCTCGAACTTCAATAAAAAAAACCCGACCCTATCGAGTGGATTGGCTCAAAACCCATCGAATTCGGGGTTTTTTGTCATCCCTACAACTAACCCACGTAAGATATTAAAATAAGAGAAAGAATATCATATTTTAAGTCACTTGCAAAATAACTCTAAAAAATTGAGGTGAAACACACACAAAAAAAGTCCAAAAGAAAATAAAGGCATTAAAAATATTATCTTTTTGGTTAGTAATGCAACCAATTATTTTAGTTAGGTTCCAAATCAATTGGTTTGGTCTAGTATGAAGAGTAAATTGTAGTAAAAAAATTTGTTGCAAGAGACTTGAAAGAGGGTACTCTTTTTCTTATTTTAATATTCCACATGAGTTAGCCAATGGGTTATAAAGGGCTAAAAATTAATTTTTTTTTAAAAAATACTTTATAGAGTTAGGACTAAATGGATAGATTTTGTAAATGTTGAGAGCTAATTTTTTTTTAGAATTAGAACTAAAATGATAAATTTTGTAAACATTGAGGGCTAAATTTGTTGAATTTTTAATATTTAAGATCAAATTGATAGAATATGTAAACATTGGAGGGCTACTTTTTGTTACCAGATCAATAAAAAAAGCTCACGTCAGCTTAGAGTGACTAAAATATTTAATTTCAAAAAGTGTAGTAACTAAATCGAAAAAAATTAATAGTTGGGTGACCAAAATAGAATGAAAAGCATAGTCAGGTAACCATTTTTATAGTTTACCCATAAAAAAAATTCAGCATGTTTCTCGGTATTATTTAATAGAAAAATTTAATGGAGAGGCTAATTTGCACATTCCGAAATATATAAGGGCTAATTTGGATTTTTTTTAAAGTAGAAGAGCCGAAATGCAATCCGATCCTAAGTACAGGGGCTTCCCTGGTACTTTTATCACATCGAACCTACTCTGTTTTCTATTATAAAAAGGGCAAACTATAAAAATAGTCACTAAATTTGGCAACTTTTTTATCATTGAACTATGAAAAGTTACATTTTGGTCACTAAAATTATCGATTATATTGTTTTGGTCACTCGTTTGTTAATGGTCATTGCAAGTGGCAAATTGATTCAGGGGTTAATATCTAATTTGATCCATGAACTATAACTAAAACATTCAAATTGGTACTTTTACAACATTTTTAACAATAATTTTGAAAAAAAAATTAAAAAATCTTATGTAAAAAATAAAAAAATCTACAAAATATATAATAAACAAAACACATAGTTACATATTAAAAGGAATATTTATATAATTATGAATTTTTACAACATAATTGAGAAACACTAGCAGATAACGGTTTATCAACTTGAGACTACCATATTTGAGAAACATAATTATGAACTTTTACCACAAATCTTCTATCAACTTGAGTTTAGCTCTTCCATTGTTTGATTTAAAAAAATAAAAAAAATGGAATCATACCTAGTATTTCATCTCACCCCCATTGGTGTGCATGACTATGTCCTCATATTAATAAATCCAAGTCAATTGATTTTACTTATGCATTGGGATTACAAATGCCTGCCTTCTTGCCTCATGCTGATACGTAATTTTAGTTTCGGATATAATAACACGTATTAAAAATTTAAAATGCTAATGAATAATAATACCTCTCCTGGGCCCTGCCTGTTCATGTCTCCATTCACTTTCTCATGTCCCGCGTCCAAACCGTGGGAATATATTCATTTAAATTAGCCTCTATGTTTCAAAATATTCCACTTCAGTCCTCAATATATTGTAGTGTATCATCCTTCCTTCACCTTACGCAAATATAAAATCGAGCATATTTAAAACACGTAGATTAAATTGTAAATATTTATCTGCTTTCTTTATTAACTAATGAATAGTATATCAAGTATTTCTTTTTTTTTCTTTTCAACTCGTCATATCTAAATTATTCATGTAATAAATTCGTATGTTTTAAATATGTTTCATGTTAAATTTGTACATACGTTTAATATCCAAACTAATGATTAAATCGATAAAAAGATTTAATTGATAGAATATTAATATAAGTATTTTTTTAAAATTTGAATAAGAATCGGAGGAGTTTTAATAATTAACCATTATTTATTTATTCGTACTACAAGTACAAAGTCAAGTTGCTTTTTGGTTTAGGATGAGGGCCACATACCAAGGCCGTGGTGTACGCTTTCGGTCCTTGAAGAGTCGATAAGTGCAATTTTATGGTCAATAACTTACTTGAATATGTAGTCTTGTACTCTAGTTAAGCCTTTTTCTTTTTTCTTTTTTTAATTTTAATTTTACAACTACAATTAAATTACAGTTACAAGAATAATATAACTATAAATATAAGTATATCAAATCAATACAAAACATAAAATAAAGAGTTAGAATAATTCGGATAAAATTTATCTATGGGATTAAACTCACTTACAGGTTCGTTCTCGACATTTTTAAACTCTAGGTGAAACAATAATTTAGACTTTTTAAAAAAATTATAAAATGTAATATAATAAAAGCTGAAAAAATTTTAATGCCCTAGGAGATAAGCATTTAAGGTGAAAAATTGAAAGCCGTAAATATTTAATTAATTTATTTTAGTCTGAATTTTTTTTCTCACATTAAAAGCTGAAAAATTATTATTTTTTGAACCCTCCAACCCTGAGCCTTAGGTGGTTCCGTTTTGCGATGAAATCGAAAACTCACACATAACAATTGCATTTGGTGATATTCGAAATTGAGTACTTATAATTTTATAGAGAAATGAATATATATTATTATTTAAAATTTTAATTAGGTTGGTGTTATGAGTTAATTAACATTAATTTAGTTTAAAATAACAAAAAAATTATGATTTTCATAAATTTATATAATTATAAAGTGTTTTTTTATCTTTTAAAAGTTTTTAAAAAAATATAAAATCTAACATATGATAAGATTTAAACATAAGAGTAAGACTTAAACATAAGAGTAAGACGCCATGAATTTAATAATCTCTTTTTATTTATTTTTTAAGTAAATTTTTAATAAATATATTTTATATAATTTTTTTCATTCATATAAAAATAAAGAGGCACATGCATAGCAAAATAAAAAAGAATATTAATTTAATTTTAAATTTTATTTAAAAAGCAGTAGGGTAAAAATTTTATAAGATATTATAAATATTTTTAAAAATAAGTAAAAAAAAAAAAAGTAAAAGCAGTATTAATGAAGGAGTAGGTATCTTTTTTTTTTTTTTTTTTTTTGTTTGAACATTGAGTAGGTATCTTTCGTATGCGATATTTTTTATTTACTAGATTTTCATTAGAGATAAATAAAAAGGAAATTAAGAAGGAAAAGAGTACAAGTCCATCCAACTAAACCAACCACTACTGGACTGGAGTCATTGATTGAGACAAGTCATTATCATAACATATAAAGACCAGATAAATGAACCATAAGCAGTTTTAGATTTATTTGGAAGGGACGCTCATTAGATAAGATGGAATAAAAATGAAGATGGAAATGTAAGATGAAATTAAAGATAGAGGGAGGTGAGATTCGGATTAGGATTAGAGAGCCGCAGAATTGAAAGAACACACACACGCGCTCTATGAGTCTGCTTTCAATGGGGCCGGAATCAGGAGTTTCGATTCCTTCTCCTCCGCAAAATCCTTCCTCGGTTAGTGTTCATTTATTTATTTTAAGATTTTTGAATCTTGTTCTTGTGTGTTTGGTTTTCAATTTTCATTTCATTTCTTATCTGCGATCTGCTCGGTTTCGATGCTTTACAATCTTGATGGCATCTCCCTTGTTTTTAACTTACCTCTTTCTCTCAGTCACAGCTCTACTTTCAGATTCAATTAAGCTGCTCTAGTAGCTTCGTCACTCTATTAGGCTTTTAGTTTTTTACTAACCTAACCTCTGCCTTTTTTTCAGCTGACTTTACTTTCCATGTCATCTTTTTTCTTTCTTTCTTTCAACCTTTTCTTCTGATATAATATAGTTATAACATAAATTTCAAATATTTTTTATCCTCCTCATGGATCCGCACCCCGATTATAGGAAGGTTGAATAAAGGTCACTTTTTTTTTTTGGCTAGAATGTTGTACTTATACGTAGTAAACCAATTTCTGGATTCCAGTTCAATCAGTGTGTCTTATACATGTAAATCACTGCAGCAAAATCATTGATCTAATGGCCACTGTTATCAGAAAACGCATTTTGAAAACCAATATGACATGCATGTGATCACTTTGGTGTTAATTCCTAGTAAAATCAAATGTTGCCCAGAATTTCTTTAATTCTTTTTTTTTCTTTTAATATAAAAAAAAAGGATATTTCCTTTTCTACTCAATATTTTCTATATTGACCACTGCTTTTGCTGGAGTTTTGGGTCTAGGTATGTTCCGGCATTAATCGTGGCATTATCATTTGTTTTTTATTTGAAACTCAAAATTGTTTTAAGTACCTGAATCACTTTTGCAGCTTTCATGGGTCAATCTCTCCAGGAACCTAATATTAGCATACCAGAGCCTCGGGGTGGTGTATGGAGACCTGAGCACTTCACCTCTTTATGTTTACTCAAGCACGTTCATAGGGAACTTGCAGGATCATCAGAATGAAGATGCAATATTTGGAGCATTTTCCTTAATTTTTTGGACCCTTACATTGATACCCCTTCTTAAATATGTGTTTATCATGCTGGGTGCAGATGATAGCGGTGAAGGTGTGGTGAATCATTAAATTCATAATGGATATTACTCTCCTCTAAAACTTTGGCTAACCATTTAACATCATGTTTACATGATTTCTTATCAGGTGGCACTTTTGCTCTTTACTCGCTGCTTTGTAGGCATGCAAAATTTAGCTTGCTTCCCAATCAGCAAGCAGCTGATGAAGAACTCTCCGCCTACAAATATGGGCCCTCGATGCAGGTGGCCACTGGTTCTCCATTGAAGCGATTTTTGGAGAAGCATAAAGCGTTAAGGACAGCCCTTCTTGTTGTGGTACTCTTTGGTGCTTCTATGGTCATAGGTGATGGTGTGCTCACTCCGGCAATATCAGGTAGATATTTATATGGCTAACTAAATTTTAATAGTGCAAATTCTTAGGTTATCATCTTTGTGGCTGTAGATTATAAAGTTTTAATACTTTTTCTTTCTTGGAGTTTCCTCTTTATCATATGTGGCATGTGGGACAATAAGCAAAGCTATTGATGCTAGCTTTTATTACATTACTTTAGTAAATGATTGTGGATTAAGGTTCTGAGCTTGAGAAGAAATTTTGATGAAGAGCTCTGCTGGATTTTGCATTTGAACAAAACAGGATACTTTTTTGCTGGGACTTTACCTTTTATAGACAAAATCCAACAACTATATGATCCCAAACTAGAGGAGATGGTGAAGCCAATGCTTTTCCTCAATTTTCTTGTTTGAACCATTTGCCAGACCATGCAATCAGTATGGCAACTTTGCATGTCGTGTTGGGATTTTCACAACTATGTTGATTCATTCAATGTGCCTATTTCTCAATGGGACATAGTTGATCTTCAATGATCTAATTATGGGGACCGATCATCACAAATACTTTCATGAGCATAGCAGTGCAATCCTGGACTTCCATATTTGCTCTTTTTGTCAAGTGCACGAATCCTCCTGCCTCTAGTATATGTTCGTGGTGGATCCTGTTTGTTAGATTTTGATATTTCATCATCTAAGTAAAATTTCCCTCTGTTTTGTTGCTGTACATGTGCCCTTTTGTCTTCAACTGGCTGTGTTAATTGATTTCTCTCTTCCAATAGTTAAGGGGTTAACTGTTTCTATGTTTGCAGTTCTGTCATCAGTGTCTGGACTTCAAGTTACTGAAAAGAAATTAGCTAGTGGTAATTCAGTTCTCAATTTTGGTTTTCTTTTCCTTTATTAATTCTAGTAAGTTTTGGGTTCACAAGGTCTCTTGATGTTTCGTTTTTCCTGTAGTGCTTAATAAATTGGCTTTATTTTTTAACCTAGGTGAAATTGTCGTGCTTGCTTGTGTCATTTTGGTGGGCCTATTTGCCCTGCAGCATTTTGGAACACGCAGGGTAGCTTTTATGTTTGCACCAATTGTGATCATCTGGCTGGTATCAATTTTTTCCATTGGCTTGTACAACATAATATTTTGGAACCCAAAGATTGTTCGTGCAATTTCCCCATATTATATTATCAAGTTCTTTAGAGAGACTGGTAAAGATGGCTGGTTTTCGCTAGGAGGGATCCTTCTTTCAGTAACTGGTAGGTTGCATTTGAATATCAACAGATTACATTATAACTTTTATTTTAATTGACTTAGATGGTTGTTGGTTTGAGTTAGTGATCATGTGCAATTTTTGGGTTTCATCAGGCACCGAAGCTATGTTTGCAGACCTTGGTCATTTCACTGCCTTATCAATTAGGGTGAGTGTCGTTCCTCCTTTGTTTGTATTCTCTCTTTTTTCCCACTCCTAGCATGTGATAGTAAATTTTGGATTGAAGGTGAAAGTGTTCTATTCTCTTGACATACATGTCTAATCCTCTTGCCATATTAAGCTACATCTGTAGAACTTGATAATGGACCTTTGTTTTGACTGATGTACAAGGAAGAAACCTGATAATTTTTCCTGATTCTGCAGCTTGCATTTGCATTCGTAGTATACCCATGTCTGGTTGTCCAATACATGGGTCAGGCTGCGTTCTTGTCTAGAAACCCACAAAAAGTTCTTAACAGTTTTTATGACTCAATTCCTGGTTAGTGCAATCTGACAGCAACTGTATTGCTTCTAAACATTGTTACAACATTTAAGTTTGTGTAATTTTTCATTTTACCATTGCAGGTCCAGTTTTTTGGCCTATCTTTGTGATTGCCACCCTTGCAACTATTGTTGGGAGTCAGGCTATTATAACTGCCACTTTTTCTTTAATTAAACAATGCCATGCCCTTGGATGCTTCCCTCGAGTCAAAGTGGTTCACACCTCAAAACATATACTTGGCCAGATCTACATCCCAGAAATAAATTGGATACTCATGATACTTACTCTTGCAATAACTATTGGATTTCGAAGTACTACTTTAATTGGAAATGCTTATGGTAATTCGTTCTCTGATAACTGCTTCTTCTCTCCCCAAATATTCTTGACAAAAATATGATTAAATAATAATTAAATTCTGTGCCTATATAAAGTGTTAAGTGGGTATTTTCAATCATGGCCAAACTTTATTATTGCTTTTCCTTGCCTATAGCCTCAGTCATGGAAATTGACTTTGTTACGTACACTTTAGAGTTTGGACTCTAAATGACTGACTAGTAAAGTTCTTGTATCGTTCCTCTCTTACACGGTAAACTTGATCAATTTTCTACTAACGTTTTGGTGAATTTATTATGGCTATATAGAGTGTGAGTACCGTTGTCAATCGCATAGTTCAGATTCTAGAGATGGTTACTAACTTGCATCAACTTGACTGTGGTATTTGTCTTTGGTGATGATGTTTTCTTATTTGGTCTTTGCTTTCAGGACTTGCATGCATTACGGTGATGTTTATTACAACGTTTCTCATGGCTCTTGTGGTAACCTTTGTTTGGCAGAAAAGTGTTTTACTTGCTGCTATGTTCCTTGTGTTCTTCTGGTTTAGTGAAGGGGTCTACTTATCAGCAGCACTCATGAAAGTGCCTCAAGGAGGATGGGTGCCTCTTGTGCTGTCTGTCATCTTTATGTTGGTTATGTACATATGGCACTATGGGACTCGCAAGAAGTACAACTTTGACCTGCATAACAAAGTATCACTGAAATGGTTGCTTGGCTTGGGTCCTAGCCTCGGTATTGTGCGTGTGCCTGGGATAGGCCTCATTTACTCTGAACTGGCAACGGGAGTCCCTGCAATATTTTCCCACTTTGTCACAAACCTGCCAGCGTTCCATAAGGTGCTGGTTTTTGTTTGTGTGAAATCAGTTCCAGTCCCATACGTTTCACCAGAAGAACGCTTTCTTATTGGTCGGGTATGCCCCAGGCCATATCGTATGTATAGGTGCATTGTCAGGTATGGGTACAAAGATATCCAGCGAGATGATGGGGATTTTGAGGACCAGCTTATACAAAGCATAGCAGAGTTCATCCAGATGGAAGCTGGAGATGCACAATTTTGTAGTTCTGAGAGTTCATCATATGATGGGAGGCTAGCTGTTATAAGTAGCAGGACCATCCAATCAAGCTCGAGTTTAATAGTTACTGAGAGAGAGGATTGTGATGGTATTGAGTCCATACAGAGCAGCAAATCCCTAATGTTACAGAGCTTGCGAAGTGCTTATCCCGATGATGAGAATCCAGGAGTGAGGAGGAGGCATGTGAGGTTCGAAGTAGCAGCAAGTCCAGGTATGGATACAGGTGTTAGGGAAGAGCTGATGGATTTGATAGAGGCCAAGGAAGCAGGGGTTGCATATATAATGGGACATTCATATGTAAAGGCCAGGAGAAGTTCTTCATATTTGAAAAAGCTAGTAATAGACATGGGGTATTCATTTCTTAGAAAGAACTGCAGGGGGCCTTCAGTTGCACTAAACATTCCTCACATCAATCTCATTGAAGTTGGAATGATATATTATGTCTAGTGTAGTGTGGATTATGCCAAGAACCTGAAGCTGTTGGTTCACATTATTATTATTATAGTTAGTGCACCTCATCATAGAGGCCCAGACTTTGTAAGTATTTTACTGTTAGGTTTTTCTTTTTTTTTTTTTGGTTAAGGAATAAATTATCAAAGAGGCAGGGGCGTAGCCTAAAATAGAAAATTTTCTATTTAGTTTTTTTAAAATTTTTAAAATTTTAAATTAGTAAAAATAAAATTCTACTTTAATTTTTCTAAAAATTATAAAAATTATAAAGATGTAAATTATTAAAATGGTGAAATTATATTTTTATTATCATAAAAATTATCCTTAAAAGTTTTTTTTTTTTTTTTGACTTCAAAGAGGTTATTCTAGCCTGTAGTATTTTAGTCTTTTAATTAATTTCAAACTAAATGGGAAAATATTAAGTTCTTAATTATAATTTTCATAAAAAATTGTTATGAATACCAATATTCAACGTGAAGTTGAAACGTGCTTTGCATATAGGAATAGGTTTATCTTACAAATTACTTTTATTTTACGAGATGGAAAATTTATGGAAATTACAATCCTCATTGCAAAATAATTCACCAATACACTTTCATCGACATTGCTTCTTTTTTTTTTAAAAAAAAAATATAAATTCAAAGAAAACTAGATTCTCAAAGGAGGATATTCAAATAGTCTTAAACCTGACTTTCTATCACAAATCATTTTGGCAAAACTATTTGCCACTGTGTTTTCCTCTTGGGAATATGTTGAATCTTTCATTGTTTTACCTTTGTCAAGATCTGATGAATTCTTTTAAGTAAAGTTGAGTTCGAGATTCTAAAGGCACCTTCCTGAATGGCATTAGCAACCTCGAGGCTATCCGTCTGAATTAAGATCCTTTCAAATCTTTTATCTAATATAAGCTTTAACCCATTCAAGATACCCCAAAGTTTGGCCTTTGTAACTGTACAATTCCCCAAGTATTTACTAAACCTCAAGATCCATTTACCTTTTTGATCCCGTATTAAGCCTCCTGCTGCAGCAAATTCTTCATCCTGTCTCACTGAACCATCCGTACTTAAACACACCCAACTTTCTTCCATAAGTAAACTATCAAAGGACCTTTGGGATTTACTTGTCAATGTCTTAACTTCAGAGGTATATTGTCTTGCACAGCTAAGAGAAACTTTGAGTATACCATCCATACTCCATGCAATACCTTGAAAGATAAACAAGTTATAATTTTTCTAAATACGCCAAGAGATGATCCTGAAACGACACGACCAATCAATCTCAACCAAAGAAACAGGCTGATGCATCTGAAAGTTACCCATGATCCATTCTTGGAGAGACCTGGTGTAGAATCTAGAGAGAGTTTCATCCGGAACGATTTTATCCCAAATGCTTCTGGCAGCAAGGCAATCTCTGAGAATGTGAAACGCCTCTTCAAACTCATGACCACAAAAACCACATGCACTATCACTCTCAATCCCTCGCCTAATCCTTTCAGCATTCGTAATCAAACGTTGCTTAAGGGTAAGCCAAATGAAAAAACAGATTCGATGTGGACCTTGAAACTTCCAAGGTAACTCCTAAATTGACTCATTTGGATTCAAGGAACCTTCGCAAATTTTAGCATAGGCATTCTTGAGGGAGAAACAACCAGTCGAAGAAGCCCCCCAAATGATTCTATCAACGCTAGAAGCAATGTGTGGTGGTAAAACACTAACGATCCTGTTAATGACTTCCTCAGAAACCCAAAGATGAAAAAAGTTTAAATTCCACGAGCCATCCACAGTAGTCATTTCTCTAAGTGACCAATCCATGCTAAGATTAGAATTAGCAGGAATTTGTTTAATCAAAGGCCCACAGTTTGGAATCCAAAGGTCCCGCCAGCAGTTAATAGAGTTTCCATTTCCAACAGACCATAATAAATTATTACGAATAAGAGGCATACCTTGGATAAAAATCTCCATAAAAAAGAACAATTTCCCTTTAAAGATTTTCAGGTAGACCACTTGCAACCTCTTACTTCGACTGGAGAACCAAAACCCAAAGTGCCGTAGAATTCGAAACGATGCTAAATCTGACCTTCATCATGAAGGACGTGTTATGATCCTTCAAATGCCTCAGACCAAGACCACCATGTGATTTGGGCTGACATATCAAATCCCAACTAACCAAAGCTATCTCATTCGTACCATTGTGTGACCCCCAAACGAACTTTCTAACGATGCATTCGATCTCATCACATAACCATTTAGGAACCATCATAGTCTGTATAAAATAACTTGGGAGCGAAAGTAAAACTGATTAAGCCAAAGTCACCTCCCAACTAAAGAGAGTTGTCTAGCATCCCAGCTGGACAATTTGTTGCGCACCTTGTCAACCACAAAAAGTAAAGTATTATTAGTAACCTTTTCGTGGAAAAGAGACACCCCCAAATAGAACCCAAGTCGCGCACTTCTTCAAATAAAACCCCAAGTCGCGCACTTCTTGAAAGCCAAAATACCTACTTATGTGCCTCCGATACCTTTGATCACCTGGGCTTGGTCTCCATCAGCCTGACCGAATAAAATCAAATCATCTGCGAAAAAAATGCGATAACGATGGACCAGTACAAGAGAGACAAATGGGGGCCCAATTTTCAGAGTCCACGGCAGAGCGAATATTGTGGCCAACTATTCCATGCAGAGAATAAACAAATAGGGAGATAGCGGGCACCGTCAAACACCCCTTGCAGGTTAAAATTTTTGAGCAGGGACCCCATTCTATAAAACCTGCATAGTAGAATTGAAAATAGCATTCATAATAACATTACATAAGAAAACAAGAATACCTACGGCTTGAAGAAAGGCATCAATGAATTTCCACTGCACACAATCATAAGCATTCTCAAGTTCAATTTTGATGTCCATCCACCTCCTATTCTTTTGATTTCCCTTCATAGAGTGAATAACCTCTTGTGCGATAACAATATTGTTAGTAATATTCCTTCCTGATACAAACCTAGTCTATGATTCTTGGAAAAACCACTTTGAATGGATTCGCACTGATCTTCATAACCAATCTATAAAGGACGGAACATAGACTGATTGGCTGAAATTGAGAGAAATCTTTCGGATTCTGAAACTTAGGGATAAGCCCCATATGATCCCACTGACTTTGATAAAATAAAGCATGATATCCGTCACTTACTGGAGCTTTTAAGGGAGCCATATCAAAAATGGTCTTTTTGATTTCCTCATCAGTGGCTGGCTTATTCAGAAAAGCTATCTCAATATCATTGAGACGTGGAAATGCATTAGGAGGTAGTTTTCTCATTGGGCCAGGATTTTTACCATAAAGATTCAAGAAGAAACTGACCACATCCGCCTTCAACTGATCTTCATCCAATACCCACTCACCCAAAGCATTTTTCAAGACGGTTATTCTATTTTGCTTTCTTCTTCTTAAGGTGCACGTATGGAAAAACTTGGTGTTTCGGTTCCCTAACACCAACCAGTCACACCGAGCCTTTTGAAGCCATAAGAGTTCCTCGTGATGTAACACATTTTCTAATTCCTCACGCACATCTATCTCAACCTGATTAAGATAATCTGAGTTGATATTGTTAAGCGTTAACTCAATGTTCCTAAGCTTCCAAATCAAATGCTTCTTACGGGTATTTATGTGACCATACACATCTTTATTCCATTGTTTAACCTAATCAGTAAAATCAAAGTGGGCAGTCCACATATTATCAGAAACTTTCCATTTTCTTTTGAAAAATTTGAGAAAGCTGGATGTTTACCCCAACCTACTAAGAACCTCAAAGGACGCCCTTTGGAGAAATGAGTCTCAGTCACCAAGGACAAGCATCCTTTGAAACCCAAATCATGCCCCTTCTCTGCCAAGTGAACTTCGATCCTTTGAAACCCAAATCATGCAACTAAGCCGACTCCATAAAACCTTTAAATAGAAAACACATTTTCCCTACAGTCTGCCCTCCTCTCTTCTCATTAGAGGAAAGAATAGCGTTAAAGTCACCAATTGCCCTCCACGGAAAATCGTCCATCGAGATCATACTGTACAATGCCCCCCAGATATGTATTCTTTTATGACTATCCAGGCTACCATAAACAAAGGCGGTGAGAAAAGACTGTTTGAAGCTACTCCTAGAAACTTTAACAATGACACATTGGGGGTGACTTTTGATAATCTCAACACAAAAGGAGTCTCTCCAAGCAATCCAAATACCACCCGAAAACGCTATTACTTCCACATTGTGAGGCTGTTAAAAATCGAGCTTCGAGATAATTGAATCAGCTTTCTCACCACTAACTATCGTCTCTAAAAGACCAATTAAATTCGGCCTGTACTTACGGTTGTATTCACGAAAAACACAGAAACTTCGAATCCTAACAATTCCAAGATAAAATAGTAAAATTCATAAATAAAAATAAAAAAAAAAAAGTGGAAAAGTAACGAACCTCTAGGGCGTATCGGATGTTCGATCACCACCATCTTAAGCACTGCACTAGAATTTTCTGTTAAGGGAACCATTTGATCATTGAGGAGATTAATCATAGAAGTCATGGCTTCTGGTAGTGAAACACGAGAATTACTGGCGAGTTTAAAACAACCCTCGAGTCCAAGAATAGCTTTATTCAACGCCTTTCTCGGTCGTGCATGCCCACTTTTAATCCCAAAACCTCGCCCTTTAGAGGAAGTATGAGGGCTTTAACAGGCCACTGTTCCCGCCTTTGATTTTAGAAATTAATTGTGGGTCCCTATTCTCTTTAAAAATCACAGCAGAATGAAATGTAGGGTCCAATAAATTTGAATTTAAAGTTACTGTAGATTCCAAAGACCCTTCAAACGTTGGATTAAAATGCAAGAGAGGAGTACTTTTGACCAAGCCTGCTCCAGCAATTAAAGCATGCCCTTGCTCCAATCCGGTAGCTACGGTGCTCCAAGCCCGCAACTTTTGGTCCAAAATTTAAACCTCTCTCCAGGTAATGCTGGCCCTTAGCGTGATCTGGTCCAATGCCCAAGCCCCTTGGTGCTACAGTTCTCACCAAGCTTTGTTTGTTGTTGTTTGTCCTAGGCCCAGTAGGCCTCACTGACTTTTCTGGCCCATTTTTATTGCTCTGGCCTAGCGTCATTTTGCCCATGTTTTCTTTCTCCACCAACCCAGCTTTTGACCCTCCATACTTGCCTTTTAATTTTTTAGCAAAATCTTCCTGTTGAAAATTAATTCCCAAACTTTCAGATTTTTCACCTTCAAATCCCGCTGAATCAATTTTAAGCGCAGCAAATTTGGAAGTCATTTGAATTTTTTTCCGGGGTCTTAGCCTCTTGATTCCTATTTCCAGTTTGATTGCACCGTGATTTATGCTCGACAATCATCCAAGGGCCAAAGGCTTCCTTTGTCTTTGTCGGAGCAAATTTGTTCACCACCGGAGTGAAGGCTACCCCTTGGCCATCATCTACATTCTGCCTGTCAAAGAATAAGAGCAAACATTTTTTAAAAGTCCATACTTACCACAAGAAAAACAAATCGTAGGTAGAGCCTCAAACTCTACTCTTTGGATCTTGCCATTGATCAAAACTTGAGAGGTTAGCCATTTCTCGAGGTCAACGAACACCGCCATCCTAGCGAACTGACCCCTTGCCCTACTATCCATTTTAATGTCTATCTTGGCCACCTTCTCAACCAATCCTCCGATCTTCTCTAAACACCCGTTTCTTGTACAATAACCCCAGTAAAGTCGGGAATCGGATCCAAGCTAGAACCACACTAGGGAAAGGCCTTAACGGACTAAACTGCACCGTCCACGGCTGAACAGTGAGGTAGTGACCAAAAACCACCCAAGGTCCTTAAGTCAAAACCATCTCGTAATCATCTTTGTTTTGAAACCGGACCAAGTAGTATCCATTCTCCACATCCATTAATCGAAAGGGTTTAGATGGTTTCCAAAGACTCGAAATTTGGTTGAAAAGCACACCATACCCAATATTACCCCCCCCCCAATAGTTTTACACCACCGTGGTTTCCATGTCTTTGACAAAAATTTTCTTGACTCGATCAGAGAATTCAATGGCGGGAATTCCATTAATGGTGGATCTCAAGATATCACTCTCTTCAAAATCCAAATCTCCATCAATAGCCACACTCGGGTTCATGAAGGAGACCAAAGATCCAGAACTTCCTCCCAAGCAATTTATCCTTCCACGAAGCACCACTCACCGAGGCCACATCCACCACCATGTTTTCTATTGGATTTCCATCCACCACCTTGAATCCTACTTTTTTGGTGTTACGGTCTTCATTAGAACCATCGCTGTCCCTCAAACAATCACCGGTCAAAGACCCAAAATCGTTCATCACAGAGAGAAAATTGGTATTAATATCAACATTGCTTTTCGATTAGAAGATCAAGAGCTAACTCTCGAAACTTTGGACAACCTACACACATATTTCATGAAATGATTCACGCATGTTTGTTATCCAAGACAATAAGATCAAGCTGATAAGATGGAGAAACTGGGAGACGTTGGACGTAAAAAAGAAAAATAGATATACGAAATGAAATTGAAATAAGGCTAATGAGATAGAAATAAGGAATCATAAATAGAGGTTGGATGTATTGCTTATAATAATGAAGAAATGAAAAACTGTAACGACCTAATAGTCAAATGTGCTGGAAATGAGGATTGGAACTCCATTCCCATAAAATAAACTCATGAATATTTTTATTAAATATTTACGAGACTAGTTTAGTAGTGAATTAATTTTTGGATTATTAAATTTCGAGAAATTAAGAGTTATTAAGGTATAGGGACTAAATGCGTAAGGGTTAAAAGTTGAATTATATATTAAAATAAACTAAATGGGCTAAAGTAACCATTATGCCACTTAATTAATGATTTTGTATAGGTGGCCGACCATGAGTTAAATAATATGCATGTGTATTGTAACAGCTCGTTTTTTAGTGGTGTCGGAGACAGTAGTTTCGGAACTTATTTTTATAAACCGAGCCGTAAATATTTTTATAAATATTTACGAAGTGTCATTAGGGTGGTATTAAAGTTTCGTTAAGAAATTTTAACGTTTCGATAGTTAATTAATTAAAAAGGACCAAATTGAAGAAAAAAGAGAAGTGCATTCCCGGGACTCTGTTCCCATAAATTGAACTCGTAAATATTTTTAATAAATATTTACGAAGCTAGTTGAATATCATAAAATATTCATAATCTATCATTAAACATCAAAATACTCATATATTCATCAATGGCAACATTCAAAATCTTTAACAGTTTTGCAAATTAGGGTTTTGAATTGATAAATGTGTAAATTATATGGTAGAAATATGAAATAATGAAAATTATGGGCTGTTTTGGATATAGGGATAATTCGGCTAGCTTGAGTGTAATTAAAATTTAATGAAATTGCATATTACGAGCTAAGGACTAAATAGTAAAAATGTGAAACATTAGGGGAAAATGTGTAAAAGTGCTTTA
Organism: Gossypium bickii; assembly: GCA_025503065.1. Taxonomy (NCBI): domain Eukaryota; kingdom Viridiplantae; phylum Streptophyta; class Magnoliopsida; order Malvales; family Malvaceae; genus Gossypium; species Gossypium bickii. Next base: position 24,505,369 of record CP106717.1, read on the forward strand.
ATGTGTACTTTGGACTAAATTGAATAGAGATATTATTAAATAAGTTAATTTTGAATATATGTAAATCAAGAAAAGCGAAATTCGGATCTAGATCGGGGGAAAAGTAAAGTTATGGACTAATCGACCTATTTCGTCGTGTTCACCTTCAAGGTAAGTTCCTATGTTATAATTTTATTTCAAATGTATTTTATATGCTTTGATATAGCATAAATTACTATTATGTGACTACGGACAAGTTTGGAAGTGATTCGACGATAACTCAACAGTTCGAAAATCCCGGTTGAACCTTAGGAATAGTTTAAGATACTAGTGACATGTCATTAGGGGATAATGTGAGTTGGCTTCGGGTCATGATATATGATGTGAGCATACCCGGGGTGACCCAGGATTCCCTTTCCGATCCTCTCGAGCTCCCTAAAGGCCCCATGATTCGAGTTCGAGCTAAATGAATCCAAGAAGCTGATTTGGCTTCATTGGCTCAATTTTGGACCAAAACTCAGCTTGATGAAGAAGGAACAGCTTGTGCCAATGTTTTAGAGAATCCTTGCACTTTGGTGCAAGCTGATTACAGCTTGGTTCAGCTCACTCGAGCTCAAGTCAGCTCACACGAGCTCAATTCAGCTCATTGAGCTCGATTATGCTTACTTTCAGCTCATTAGTTTACTTGCTGGAATAAATTAAGTTTTTAAGTCAATTTAGTTAGTATTACAACAACTCATAATTGTGTCTAAATTATTACATGTTTTTATGATGTCCTAGTCCTAGCCGAATTAATATGTTTGACTTCTTTAAATGTGTCCTAGCCGAATTTAATATGTCTTGTTTAAGACTCTAATAAATTTCTCTAGTTTTAATTATGTGTATTTAAATTGTCCAAGTTATATTTTTAATTATGTTCAGCTGAATGTGACTTAATTTAAGTTGGTTCATCCATTTTGTAGGTTGGCCGTGTAAGAGTGTGCCCAAAGATCAATCATGAGATGGTTGTAATAACATACTTAATTTACCATGTTTATTAATATAAAGCGTTGTCATTATTATTTCAGTTTTTCTTTCTGTGTGTATAAATAAACTGTTTTATAATAATGTCCTGAGAATAATATGATTATTCTTAAAAGATCCTTATTCGAGTATTATTGTTGACTAGGACAACAATAATGCATTAAGACTAACATGTAGTTGATTGATGATAAAGAGTTGTCATTGATATGGAGTGTCAAAATCAATGCATGAATATGTGTGTTAGAGAACAACATATTGGATTGACCCGCTATGAGTATGTTTCTTGGATTATTATGTAATTGTCACAACATTACTCATAGTGATTAATATGTACATGATCCTCGATTTGAGATCATTATTATCCCAAAGATCGTGAGTTGTATATTTTGATACGAGACAAACGCATACCACCGTGTGAGTTGTTCTATAAAGGGCGATGTTGGATATACCACAATCTATGTAGAGGATATGGTTGATGAATAAAGGATAAGTCCCTCCTACATAATAGGAGTAATATCTTAGGCCACTTGATTGAGTGAGACTAGAAATGCATGGCCATGCTCAAATAAGTTGATATGAGATGTCATACTAATTTGTATATCATAGTCTACTCAAGATATCAAGAAACATGGGATGGACTATGCAAGTGTGACTATCTCATGACTTGTATCCGTTCCAGAGATAAAGGACTTAAGGATTAATGCATGAAAGGTTAATCACGAATGGTTATGTCGAATCATGACTTCTTGTAACTTAGGTAGCAATGATGCATTGCTAGATGCCACTCATTGTCTGTGACAATAGAATCGTTCTAGTATTATCGCTAACGTTGCAAGAACCTCTGAGGGTCACACACCCTATGGTTGAAATGAACTAATAAAATATAGTTGGTATTGTGTTTGGTTGTCACATGAATTAAATTAATTAAAGAATTAATTTAATTGGGCAATCAAATATTGAACATATTATATGTTCAAGGATGTTGTACACATAATGATAACATAATTTTATTAATATATGAATTTGATTCATATATAAATTTAAATAAATATAGTTTACCGAAATCCTTATTATAATTAATGTAATTATAATTTTCAGATATAATTAATGTAATTATAATTTTCGGTTAAAAACTTTATTGTATTTATTTAATCTTGTAATACATTTAAGAGATACCGATTATAAAAGGCCCAATTAAGATGATACCTATTATAAAAGGCCCAATGAGAAAGGCACCCATTATAAAAGGTATTAAAAGGAGACAAAGCTAAAAATGGAAAACCCTAAGTGATTGCTTGTTAGGTCTAGCAGCCGTCAAGCAAATAAACCTCCAAAATAGTTTTGGAGATTTTTTCCGTTCATAGTCAAACCGGGTGGATCACGTAGAGGCCAACATCAGAAAAGGTTGTGGCTTGATTCGACAGTAGATCAAAACTCTTGTTGCCAGGGCGTCGTTGTCTACTCAGATTAAAGTTTTGGTAATTTCGAAACCTTTATTTCACCCCGATTCGTTCCTCACACATGGATTCCTGATTTGGATCGCCGGATCTAATTTTATTCTGCTGCGCCATGGGGTTCTGGCTTTCCAACAGTGGTATCAGAGCCACTTGTGTGATACGAACTCGGGTTTAAATACTTGGGTGATGCAATTGTATGAGATTCATGTTTTGATCTTATTGTATTTTTGATTGTTTAAATCGTTTAAGCATAACCTGATAACTGTTCCTTTCGGTAATTGATTAAATGTTAATCATGGTGTTGTGGCCTACTTGATTTTATGTTATTACTGTTAACTATTAACAAATCTGTAATAATGCGACGGTGGTATTTATAGTTTCCAGTAAGTGTTAACTAGCTAGTGGAACAAGGGTTGTTTCGATATGAAACCTCAAGGATTAAAATCCTAAAAACACGATTCTGTTGATAAAAAGTTATCAAATCGTGAGGTTTCATTTGACTGGGGTATACGATTAGATTTACGGGGCTCGCCTCGCACCACAGTCCATACCGTGAGGGCTCGCCCCGCACCTGCACTTTCGCAAAAAGTTTTGTTAATAAAAGAAATTTATAAACTTGATGGGCCACAAAAGGTTGAAAGGATATTTTATAATTCACCTTAAAAAAAATATTGAATTATGTATGCTATTTTTAACATGCACGGTGTTTGAAATGCATAGTTATAACCCAATGACCCATTCGATAAAAGGTTGTATTTTTTTAAATACTACTGCGTGTCGTGCCTTACTACTATTCTATTGTATTTCTCTTCTCATCTTATTCCTCGTATGTAAAACGAGTTTTCATGATATTGTAATTTGCAAGAGAGTTTTGTGGGGCCAAACGAGAAGGAAGGTGCGACAATGATTGAGAATGATAGCTTGTGAAATGGCTTACACCTTTAGGTTTCTTTTTGGTTTTCCCATTGGCTTGGGTTGAACCACCTTAGTTTATGGGCTATAACTATTGCATTTATTTATTGCTTTATTTATTCATGTATGAGATGCTATGGATGTCTAAAGCATGCCAATTATATATATTAAAACTTGAAGATAATAAACCCTATTAATTGATAAGATCGATTAGAAGACTAAATGGGCTAAAGTAAACCATAATTGGTGAGATGCAACAACCTTAATAAAATCCCTCTATTAAAATATTAAGTCAGCATAGCCTTCCAATTTTGCCCTCGTTAAGGCCTCGATCAATACTATGTAGGTCCTGCCAAAGCGAAGTACTAGTATTTATCTTGGTTAAACGCGAAGAATAAACAAGTGATATTCACTGGTTAAAAAAAAATTGGTTAATGACTTAACTAGGTTACTCTAATAGGATTAGAAACCTAGAGGCAAGTAAATTAGATAAATCATAAGATGATTAGAACAAGAGTTGTTCACCAAATATTAGGAGTTACATATGATGTAATTAGCAAATGTTGCTTACCTAAATAACCATAATCTTAAGAGTAAAGCCAAAGCTGGCTTAAGAGGTGGTGAAATATGGATCCTTAACCTACTAGAAATACTTTTGAGAAAGTTTTTCTGAAATTAATATACTAGGGTTATTATTTTTGAAATAAAATAGTGGGAATATCATTTAATAAAGTCTTTTTAATGATTGATATAAAATTGGTAAATTTACTCACATGCATATTTAATTGTTGTAGATATATTATGGCTGTAAACACTAGCACACTCTCATTGCGATCGGTCCTTGAGAAGGACAAATTGAATGGTTTGAATTTTCTTGATTGGTTCCGTAACTTGAGGATTGTCCTTAAACAAGAACGGAAATTATATGTCATTGAACAATCACTTCCTAATGAACCACCCGCTAATGCCTCGAGGAGTGATAGAGATGCTTACAAAAAGTATCTCGATGACATGATAGATATTGGATGTCTTATGCTTGCCACTATGAATCTCGAACTTGAAGCAACATGAGGACATGGTTGCTTATGATATGATCGAGCACCTGAAAGAACTTTATCAAGGGCAAGCACGGCAAGAGAGGTCTGATATCTCTAAGGCCCTATTCCAATGTAAGTTGGCTGAAGGAAGCCCAGTAGGACCTCATGTCCTTAGGATGATTGGCTATATTGAAAGCCTATCTAAGCTTGGGTTTCCATTGAGCCAAGAGTTGGCCACTGATGTTATTTTACAATCGTTGCTTTTGGGATAGCTACAGCCGGTTGTCCTCAATTTTAATATGAGTGAAATTGACAAGACTCTACCACAATTGCTCAAGATGTTACGAACTGCTCAAGGCAACTTGAAAAGGTTAGACCCAAGCCCATACCGATGGTCCGTAATAACAAGGGCAAGGGAAAGGCCAAAGTTCAAACAAAGCCTAAGGGCAAAGGTAAGCCCAAATTTGGAAAAGGAAAGGTGTGCTTTGAAACCTAAAGGTGGGGTGTCTAAGGAAGGAAAGTCATTTTCATTGTGGTGATTGGACATTGGAAACAGAATCGCTTACGACTATCTTGAAGAAGTCAAGAAGGCTAAAAAGCAAGCGGAATGTCCGCTTGTGTATTTATGTTATTGATATTAATTTATCAACTACTACTTCTTGGGTATTAGATCTTTGGTTGTGGTTCTCATAGTTGTACTACTCGCATACGGGGACTACAAAGGAGTAGGACTTTGGCTAGAGGAGATGTGGACCTACGAGTTGGAAATGGAGCAAAAGTTCTTTGCATTAGGCGTGGGAACATATACTTTATCTTTGCCTAGTGGACTTGATTTATGTTTAGAGGATTGTTATTTTGTGCCCAGTTTGACTAAAAACATTATTTCAATTTCTTGTTTAGACAAAATTGGTTTTGAGATAATTATTAAGAATAATTGTTGTTCATTTTATCTCAATAATGTTTTCTATGGTTCGGCACAATTAATTAATGGCCTCTATATTTTAAATCAAATGAATCCCATTTACAACATAAATACTAAAAGATCTAAAATAAATGACTCAAATCAAACTTATCTTTGGCATTGTCGTTTGGGCCACATAAGTGAGAAATGCATATCCAAACTCCATAAAGATGGTCTCTTGAATTCATTTGTTTTTGAACAATTTGAAGTATGTGAATCTTGCTTATTGGGAAAAATGATTAAATCTCCTTTTACTGGTAAAAGTGAACGAGCTAGTGATTTATTGGACCTAATACATCCTGATGTATGTGGACCAATAAATACACAGGCCAGAGGTGGATTTCACTACTTCATTACTTTCACTGATGATTTCAGTAGATATGGGTATGTTTATCTCATGCGCCATAAGTCTGAGTCCCTTGAAAAGTTCAAGGAATTCAAAAATGAAGTACAAAATCAACTAGGCAAAACTATCAAGTCACTTCGATCTGATTGAGGTGGAGAGTACTTGAGCCTAGAGTTTGATGATCTTTTGAAAGAATGTGGGATTGTCTCACAACTTACTCCTCCTGGTACTCCTCAATGGAATGGAGTATCTGAGAGAAGAAATCGAACTCTATTAGACATGGTTCGATCCATGATGAGTCATGCTGATCTACCGACTTCCTTTTGGGGACATGCACTTGAGACAGCTACTTTCACACTAAATCGTGTTCCATCTAAATCGGTTCAAAAGACGCCACATGAGATGGACTGGAAACGCCCTAGTATGTCTTTTATGAAAATTTGAAATGTGAAGCTTATGTTAAACATGCGACGCCTACTAAGCTTGAACCTAGATCCGAAAGGTGTATTTTTGTGGGGTATCCAAAAGAAACCAAAGGATATTATTTCTTTAATCCCACCGAGAACAAAACGTTTGTTGCTCGGGTGGTGTCTTCTTAGAGAGAGAATTTACTTCTAGAAAAGGAAGTGGGAGAAAGATTGAACTTGAAGAAATTCGAGAATCACAAGATACCATGAACCGGTAGATTGAATAACAAAAATTCCACAAGAAATTGAGGAACAAACAAGCTGCTTTGTAGAAACACAACCACATGCGCAGATCTTTAAGAGAACGTCGTGCACACGAGAGATATGGATTTCTCATTACATCGCATGGTGACGTTCTTCTTATAGATCAAGATGAGCCTAGACTTATCAAGAAGCGGTGACGAGCCCAGACTTCGAGAAATGGCTTGAGGCCATGAGATGCGAGATGGATTCCATTTATGAAAACCAAGTATAGACTTTGATTGATCCACCCAGAAGGGTTAAACCTATAGGTGCAAATGGGTTTTCAAAAAGAAAAATCGACATGGATGGTAATGTACAAACATACAAAGGGTGATTAGTCGCTAAAGGTTTTCGTCAAATTCATGGTGTTGACTATGATGAAACCTTTTCTCCTGTAGCTATGTTTAAATCCATCAGGATCTTGCTCACCATATACCATTGCATTTCATGATTATGAAATCGCGGATGGGCGTCAAAACGACTTTCCTTAACTGGGAAACTTGAAGAGGATGTGTATATGACACAACCTAAAGGTTTTGTAAATCCAAAGGATGCTAGAAAGATATGTAAGCTGCAAAGATCCATTTATGGATTAAAGCAAGCTTCTCGAAGTTGGAATCTTCGTTTTAACGATACAATCAAAGAGTTTGGTTTTGTCAAAAATGAAGATGAACCATGTGTTTACAAGAAAGTTAGTGGGAGCACTATCACATTCTTGGTACTATATGTGGATGACATACTTATCATGGGAAATGACATACCTACCTTGCAGTCTATTAAGACTTAGTTAAAAAGTTGTTTTTATATGAAGGACTTGGGCGAAGCCACTTATATCTTAGGAGTCAAGATCTATAGAGATAGATCAAGACGACTACTTGGTCTAAGCCAAAGTACATACATAGATAAAGTACTGAAAAGGTTCAGTATGGAAGAATCTAAAAGAGGATTTCTACCTATGAGACATGGTATTTCACTCTCGAAGGAAATGTGTCCTTCAACTCCACAAGAGAGAGAACGTATGAGTAAAATTCCATATGCTTCCGCTATTGGATCTATCATGTATGCTATGTTATGTACCCGTCCAGATGTCTCGTATGCCTTAAGTATGACGAGCAGGTATCAAGTAGATCCCGGTGAAGGTCACTGGACCACAGTTAAGAGTATCCTTAAGTACTTAAGAAGAACTAAGGATACGTTCCTATTATATGGAGGTGAGGAAGAGTTAAGTGTAAAAGGCTACACTGATGCCAGCTTCCAAACCGACAAGGATGATTTTCGATCGCAATCAGGTTTTGTGTTTTGCCTTAATGGTGGTGCTGTGAGTTGGAAGAGTTCAAAGCAAAGTACAATGAGTCGATTCTACAACAGAGGTCGAGTATATTGCGGCCGGTGAGGCAAAGCAAAGGAAGCAGTTTGGATCAAGAAGTTCATTACTGGACTAGGGGTTGTGCCTAGCATATCAGATGCTATAGAGCTCCGATGTGATAACAATAGAGCTATTACACAAGCTAAGGAACCCAGATCTCACCAGCGATCCAAACATATACTTAGACGCTACCATCTTATTCGAGAGATTATCGATCGAGGGGATGTAGAGATATGCAGAGTACCTTTAGATGATAACATTACTGATCCCCTGACCAAAGCCTCTGACACAGCAGAAGCATGATCGTCACACTAAGTCACTTGGTATTAGATATATGAGTGATTGGTCTTAGTGCTAGTGGGAGATTGTAAGAGTATGCCCAAAGATCAATCATGAGATGGTTGTAATAACATACTTAATTTACCATGTTTATTAATATAAAGCGTTGTCATTATTATTTCAGTTTTTCTTTCTCGTGTGTATAAATAAATTGTTTTATAATAATGTCACGAGAATAATATGATTATTCTTAAAAGATCCTTAGTCGAGTATTATTGTTGACTAGGACAACAATAATGCATTAAGACTAACATGTAGTTGATTGATGATAAAGAGTTGTCATTGATATGGAGTGTCAAAATCAATGCATGAATATGTTTGTTAGAGAACAACATATTGGATTGACCCATTATGAGTATGTTTCTTGGATTATTATGTAATTGTCACAACATTACTCATTGTGATTAATATGTACATGATCCTCGGACTTGAGATCATTATTATCCCAAAGATCGTGAGTTATATATTTTGATACTGATTAAACGTATAATCGTAACGAGGTTGTTCTATAAAGGGCGATGTTGGATATACCACAATCTATGTAGAGGGATATGGTTGATGAATAAAGGATAAGTCCCTCCTACATAATAGGAGTAATATCTTAGGCCACTTGATTGAGTGAGACTAGAAATGTATGGCCATGCTCAAATAAGTTGATATGAGATGTCATACTAATTTGTATATCATAGTCTACTCAAGATATCAAGAAACATGGGATGGACTATGCAAGTGTGACTATCCCATGACTTGTATCCGTTCTAGAGATAAAGGACTTAAGGATTAATGCATGAAAGGTTAATCACGAATGGTTATGTCGAATCATGACTTCTTGTAACTTAGATAGCAATGATGCATTGCTAGATGCCACTCATTGTCTATGACAATAGAATCGTTTCTAGTATTATCGCTAACGTTGCAAGAACCTCATGTGGTCACACCCTATGGTTGAAAGGAACGGAATAAAATATAGTTGGTATTGTGTTTGGTTGTTACATGAATTAAATTAATTAAAGAATTAATTTAATTGGGCAATCAAATATTGAACATATTATATGTACAAGGATGTTGTACACATAATGATAACATAATTTTATTAATATATGAATTGGATTCATATATAAATTTAAATAAATATAGTTTACCGAAATCCTTATTATAATTAATGTAATTATAATTTTCAGATATAATTAATGTAATTATAATTTTCGGTTAAAAACTTTATTGTATTTATTTAATCTTGTAATACATTCAAGAGATACCAATTATAAAAGGCCCAATTAAGATGATACCTATTATAAAAGGCCCAATGAGAAAGGCACCCATTATAAAAGGTATTAAAAGGAGACAAAGCTAAAAATGGAAAACCCTAAGTGATTGCTTGTTAGGTCTAGCAGCCGTCAAGCAAATAAACCTCCAAAATAGTTTTGGAGATTTCTTCTGTTCATAGTCAAACCGGGTGGATCACGTAGAGGCCAACATCGGAAAAGGTTGTGGCTTGATTCGACAGTAGATCAAAACTCTTGTTGCCAAGGCGTCATTTGTCTCACTCAGATTGAAGTTTTGGTAATTTCGAAACCTTTATTTCACCCCGATTCGTTCCTCACACATGGATTCCTGATTTGGATCGCCGGATCTAATTTTATTCTGCTGCACCATGGGGTTCTGGCTTTCCAACAGGCCGAATGTGGGCAACATTTAAAGCCAAGTTCATGCACGGCTTGGTTCAAAGAATGTGCACATGCATGTATGGCCGAATACAATAAAGGTGGCTGATTTATTAGCTTCCCAAGATGACCATTCGGTCAAAGGAGCTACTGCCATTAAGCTTCCCCTAGTTGGCCGTCCACTTCCTAAAAACTCCATCAATACCATCTACACAAGCTTTCACACCTAGTGACTATTCGATGGAGGATTTCACATTCAAATGACCTTTCAAGGAACAAGTTCACACATTAATGGCTGTTCAAGGACCATCATTAATACTCCTACCTATTCAGCCAAAGATTACAAATTAAATGTCTCATTCAAAGCTTCAGCCGAACCTAGATGCTGCCATGCACCATTCAAGCTGTCCAAGTCCATTTTTGCAATCTAAAAGTTTCCCTTTAATGTTCATATTCTTTTCAACCAAGGAATTCCAATTAAATGAGCTCATTAAGCTCATGGCTAAATCTAGACATGGCCATTGGCCTCCCATGCATTGATCTTTACCAAATCAACTTTCCTTCAACATGAAGCTACCTCTTGAAGTCCCATACAGCCGAACATGGACTCAGCCACTTAATGAATTTATTCTGGAGTATTTTAGAACATTCTAGACAAATTTTACTTAGCCATTAAGCATATGAATTGACTATTCAGCTATCCTAGCTTAGTCGTATAAATAGTTGTTCATTTTGTTTGTAAAAGGACTTTTGACAAACTTTTGAATGAACATTTTATTCTCGAGTGAGTTAAACTCCTCTCCTATTTTCATGTGAGTCTCAAATTGATTTATCTAGCAAGCTAGTGGCGTCAACCGAACTCCTTTGAACTTATCACCAGCCTTGGTGTTGCGTTCAATTTTACTATCTCCATCCGACCACCTTAACTGCATAACAACCAGGGTGACACTTTCGTATAGTGTTGAATCGTTCTTTAGTTAAGTTTGTTTTCCATTTTCCATTTCCCTATTTCCGTTAACCACCTTAAGCCAAATAAGTCCCGGGGCGATACTCGTTATAGTATCGAATCAATCTTGCCGCTTAAGTTCGTTTTCCATAATCCACCACTTATCCCGAACTTATCTATCCTCTATTTTATTGTTAAACCGAACCTACTATCCCTTATAAACCTTCCATTTATTTTAAGCCAATTTGAAAGCTTCCGCAAACCATTAAACTAAAATACCCTTTTTCGACAACTTAACTACTCTTCGTCGATGATCGGGCAAACTACGTGAAGCGACTCGAATCAACCAGGCCCTTTTCACATCATTTGGTATCAAAGCTAGAAAACGAGGAGCTCTGAAGATCGAAGTAATCCCGGAATAGGTTCGTAAAAAAATTATTTGAAATTAAAAAAAATCAAGTTGTATTTTATTTTTTTCGTTTATTTAGCCTATTCTATTGAAATATTAAAAAAAGAAAGAAATACGAAAATCATAAAAAAAATATTGTGAAAGTTTGCAAGTTTTTAATCTGATTTATTCTTTTTTATTCCCGATCATCGTATTCTTCTTCCATTCCCAATTCTCCCCACCTCATCGCCACACTTAAACCGATTCTTCTTTTGTTCAGCCTACCTACACCCGAAACATCTCATCCTTAGAAACCATACTTGAAACCGACCCAGCCGCTAATAGGATTATACGAGACAAAATACGACTTCTGAGAGCGAGAAGAGCAGTAAAAGGCAAGAAAGTGTGAGATCATTCGAGAGAAGAAAAAGCCTTAAAAGCGAGTGTAAACACGAGAGTGAGTGAACATCCTTATTTTCTTTTCGAGTGACTTTGTGAGGTTGTGGTAAGGTATTTAATTTTCTAATTTTGTTCTTTTTAACATTTCTTCTTTTCAGTAAATAATCATGTCTCAAGAAGAATTTTCAGCCGATGAATTTCAATACTTGGTGAATGAGATGGGCTGAATGTTTTAAGAAAAAATAGGTCCATTACAAAAGCGGTTGGACCGAGTGAAGGAAAATGGCCGACCGAAGCAAACTCCACTAAGTCAGAAAACGGAGTTACGACCATCACGAAAACACCTTCCCAATGACTACTCGAGGAAAGATTCTTTTCAGAATTCCTATTCAACAAGGCCATCAAGACAAATAGAAGAAAGCTTCGAGATTGAGACTTTCCGAGATGACGAACAAGAAAGTACGAGTTATTCTTCATATGCTTCAAAGAATTCACTTTCGGAGAATCGTTCCTGAAGAGATGGTCAAGATATCTATGAGAAAACGTTTTCTATCTTTGAGCAAAACACTTATCATTTCAATTCTTTTGTACCATTCACATGTTGTAAAAAAATTGAAAAAGAACTTGAAAAAGAAGAAAAGAAAAAATAAATTGACAAAGAGAAAAAAATCGAAAAAGAATGTGAAAAAGAAAACGAAAAAGGAATTGAAAAAGAAAGTGAGAGTGAGAAAAAGAAAAACGAAATTGAGATTGATCAAAAATGAGAGAAAGGAGAGGAAATTGAAAAGGAAAAAGAAACGAGAGAAAAATAGGCAAGCGAACAAGAAAAAGTGAAGAGTGTTTCAACTAACCCATATGAAATTTTTTTCTTGTTCTGTTCCTTCTTTTCAGGTTTCCGAAAGGTCGAATGACGAGTATCAACTTCAATACCTTCCTAACGAAAGACGCTTTCGTATGATCAGCAAAGGTAAGGTTGAAGATGAAATCGACCCACACGAGCCCAAAGGTAAGTGAGGTAAGGAAACTTTAACAACCGAGTCACGACAAATATGTTTGAAAGTTTTCGATAACATTTTCGATGACTTAGCTTTTAAAAGATTCCCTTATCTTCATTCGATCAATTGCTATTTGTAACACCCCTTACCTATTATTCGAAGTCGGAACCGGGTTCGAGGTATTACCTAACTTATCTCGTTAAACTTGTCACATTGGGCTATAAAATTTTTATTTAAACCCATTTCAATGCTCATTCTTGGCTTACAAGACTCTAAACATAACTCCGAAAGGTTTCGGGGGTTAACCAGAAACTTTTACAAACTTGGAAACTTTTCATCAAACTAAGGGCCACACGCCCGTGTTAGACTAGGGACACGCCTGTGTGCCCCTAAGACATGCCTGTGTCTCTCACCCGTGGTCGATCCTGACCAAATTCACACGGCCATACACACGCTCGTGTCCTTCACACGGCCTCGACACGCCCGTGTCTTAGCCCGTGTGCCAAAACCTTGGCATTCTGTTTATGATGTCATCAACTCCCTATGGCCATACGGCCAAGGCACACGCCTGTATCTTTAGACCGTGTGTCGAATTAAATTCCACATTTAATGTGCAGACTTTACACAGCCTGGGCACACACCCATGTCCTAGGCCGTGCCTCCCACACGGCTGAGACACACGGCCATGTCTCTGCCCGTGTGTTTACTACAAAGCTTACTGACTTGAAAAATTTTCATGCAGGGGACACACGGCCTGGTCACACACCCATGGGACTGACCGTGTGTCATACACGGCCTAGACACATGCCTGTGTGCCTACCCATGTGGATAAGAACAAGGCTATTTGCCGAGATCTTTTCTCCACCCTAACTCACACAACTTTATACCATTCAACATATCACTAAACAACTCAGATTTTGCACTATATAACTTCATGAATAATTTCACCTTTTGATATATATAAAAGAAAGAGCCAACAAATATGGCTATATACAAAAAAGTTTCTCATTCAAGGGGCCAACACAGTATTGGCCAAAATAACAAAACAATATACCTAGTCTAGCCCCTATACATGCCATACTCAAATGTACTAAGTCTAAATATACCAAGGTGAGCTGATAGTGTGGGCGATCTTCCAATTATCTTCGTATCCCGACCCGGCTCTTTAACTCTAAAAGACAAGGGAAAAGAAAAGAGGAGTAAGCTTTGAGCTTAGTAAGTTTACATGTAAAAAAAATAACATTATAGTATGTACTAAACAATATATATATAGCATTTCATACTAAACATGAACAATCAACATTTATGATCATGCTTACTCATTTCTTCCTTTACCACCTTCTAACCGTATCACAAGCTTAATGCTTACATTCATTAACATGTTTCCCTGCACTTAGCACCACAATATCACATATTTCAACACATCACAATTTTTTAATCAACCAGTCATAATTTAATCACTCAGTGGTTCCGCACTTAGCCCATCATCAGTCATTATTAAGGTGGTATCGCACATAGCCCACCATCAGTCTTTATTAGGGTGGTATCGCACATAGCCCACCAAATGATACATAGACGATGGTATCGCACACAGCCTATCGTAATTAAGTATTAAGGTGGTATCGCACTTAACCCACCGTCAAGTATTAATATTACATATTTACATATCCATTCTATCATTCATATGAGAGCTATTTAATAATTATCACATTCAATTCACTTAAATCATACATGTTCTCAATTGTGCCATACATAAACTAGCAACAACAAGGTATGTATAAAATGCATCGTTTACACATAAACTTACCTCGGTGCAAAACGTTTTAAATCGGCGGTTTAATCTGTAACCTTGCCTTTTCCCCAGTCAAGGTTAATTTCGCGCTCTTCTCGATCTATAACAATAAAATTAACTCATTTAGGTCATTCTATGATCATAATGCATCAAAATATACACTTAGGCAAAAATGACCATTTTGCCCTTGTATAATGGCAAAATTATGATTTTGCCCCTAGGCTCGTAATTCATTTTTCAACTCACTTTCTCATTAAACAAGCCTAGTTGAACATTTATTTCTCTTGCAACTACTCACCATTCCAATTATTTCATGCATTTATGGCACAAAATAAATCTTTGCATTCAAGTCCTATTTAGGTGTTTCCAAGCTAATACCTTTCACAAAAGTTGTTTCTCATCTTCCTAACATTATTTTCTTCCATAAAAACTCAGCTAACAACTCTCATATAGCAAGTCCCTAAACTTTCAACCATATCACAAATTAGTCCCCTCATTAGCTAGTTTAAGCTTTGGGGACTCTAAAAACACAAAAATCATCAAAAATTATCATCAAAAGGACTTACTTGCAAGGATGAGATGTAGCTGAAAATTTCAAGCTTTCAAACCCTTATGCTTGCTGATATTTTCGGTGGGAGAGAAAAGAAAAATAAAATGACAATAGCCTTTCTTTTACTAAGCTTATTTTATTCATTTAGTCACCAACTATTACCAAATCTTTTACTAAATTTAATGCTCTTGTCCCCTTTGCATACCATGGCCGGCCATCACACTCCAAATGGCCTAATTTCACTTTAAGGACCTCCAATTTAATAACCTATGGCTATTAGACACCTCTACCTTGAAAAATAGAACTTTCGCACCTTATGTGATTTAGTCTTTTTTCACAATTAAGCATAAAATCGCTAAAATTAAAGCACCAAAATTTTCATATAGCCATATACTAATACCATAACACATAAAATAATATTAAAATAATTTTTCTCAACCCCAGATTAGTGGTCCCGAGACCAATGTTCCGACTAGCCCAAAATCAGGTTGTTACACTATTCCGTGGTTGTGGTTAATGAACTCGTTCCAAAAGAAAGCACAATGAGTTTTTCTCTTGATTTGCCTTGTGAAGAAAACTTTGTTGATGTTGTTCTGTCCGATCGACAAACCAAAAATTTGATTTTGCGTGATAATGGGTTTTCACGAAAAATGCATAATTTGTTTGAACATGATATTAACGTGCACCCACTAACGTTTTGTGTGAAATCTTTGAGCTTTTGCAAATCTGGTTTGAAGAATGTAAAGAGTTTTGATAGTTCATTATTGTGTATGCACAAACCTTATCGGTTTAGTGTGTTTGACTTAATGAGCCCTTTGCTACATTTTGACATAAGTAATCAAACTCGCGTGTTTAAACCCGTAATCTGTTTTGGTTCGTTTTGTGGGAAAATCAAGCATCATCGATTGTGTACGAATAATTTCTATTTGTTTGATACTTGGTTTTTGAATAAGGAAATGAAATTTGGCAAAGTTGTTGATAAACCGTAATATATACATATTTTAATCCCATATTTAGCATACTTTTGGATGATTTATTCCCTGAATTATGGAATTTGGTGCTCCTAATCCTTTAATTTCATGTTTTATACTTAGAAGAGCATCGGAAGGTGAAAAGAATGAGAAACGGGCCAAAAATGGAGAAAATGGGCCAAAGCACGAAATGCACACGGCCTGGGCCCAAGCCATACAGCATTGCCTCTTTGGCAGACCCGACCGCGGCCTGGATTCGATTCACACGGGCGTGTCCCTGCCGTGACCTGTTTTAATTCTATTTGGAATAGGTACTTAGAGGTTAAGAAAGACATTCCAAAAGCCTATATAAACACCCTAGAGGCCAACCTTCAAGGGGGCGTCCAGGTAGGCTTAGGAGCCAAGCTAGAGAGGTCAGAATTGTGGGATTTACTCGAAAAAAGCCAGTTGATTCATCTCAAGAAGCCAGAGTCATACTCAAGACGGATGATCTTCCCTTTAATTTCCTTCAGGGGGTTTTAGGGTTTTTCTTATGTTTTGTTTTATATTTTCTTCTGAGATGTATTCTTTTATGATTATGAACTAAACCCCTCAAATACCTGAGGGGGATGAAACCTAAGATGGATCTTTTTATTTTTTTCTGAACTATATGAGAAATAATTGATTTGTTCTTAATTATGTGTTCTTAATTCTTGCTTTGATATTTCAGGATATTGATTTAAGTATTGATGTGCTTAGTGGAGCAAAAGTCCCTGTTTAAGAGTAGATCTAGCATAGTTAAGCGGAGTTGATCGCAACCCTAGAAATAGGATGACGAAAATTTGCTGGATTAGGGTCAAACCTAATATGGGATTCCATAGATCGAGTTAATGCAATTCTAGGGGTTTTAATTAGAAAGAGATTTCAATTAATCAACCTAGGGTTAGACATTAGTAGCCTCGAAAGAGGTATTAATATAAATTAGGGAATCTTACGGATCAAGTCAAGTGAATAAATCGTCTGGTTCAGAGTTAAATAACAAGTGAAGTCTAGGTGGATTCTTCCTCGTGCATTGTCCTAATCAATTGGTTTTTCCTAAAAGTATTTTCCCCAATTCATTCTCTGTGTCTTAGCATCCTTAGCTTAGTAGTTAGTTAATTTTAGATTAAACAACAATTCCCTTAATTCTTAAGCTACATAATAAAAAGAAAGTTAGTATTAGTACTTTTGGTTCCCTTGGGTTCGACATTCCGGTCTTGCCACTAAACTATACTACTGTTCAAAATCGTGGTGATAGTTAGTTTCTAGGCTCGATCATTCATTATATAAATTTTAAAACTTTCTCATCACGATCAAGTTTTTGGCGCCGTTGCCGGGGAACTAAAATATTAAGAACGCTCAATTTTTATTACTTTAGCCATATTTTATTTTTGCAATTAAATTTAATTTTTACTTTTCTAAATTTTCTTCTTTGCTTCTAGCAGGTATTCTAGTTTATGACTAGAAGAAACCCGTCAAGATCGCTATTTTACGATAGTGAAATTGAAATCACAGTTCGCAGAAACTGAAGAGAAATAAGGAGAAGCCTACAATACATACAAGAAGAGCAAGAAGACGAAATTAATACTACCAAAGAGATGGCTGAGAATAATCTGCTACTTCCAGAGGTGGCCGAAAATCATGCTCCTCGAACTATGTATGATTATGCTAAACCTAATTTAATAGGAACCGAGTCAAGTATTCTTAGACCTACTATTGCTGCAAATAATTTTGAACTGAAACCTAACACAATTCAGATGATACAATAATTTGTTCAATTTGATGGTTTGCAGGATGAAAATCCAAATAATCACTTGGCAAATTTCCTAGAATTTTATGATACTTTCAAAATAAATGGCGTTTCTGATGATGCCATCCGTCTTCGGTTATTTCCCTTTTCAAAATAAACAGTGGTTGAATTCTCTTCCACGAGGATCGATCACTACATGGGAACAAATGACCAAAAAATTTTTATTAAAATATTTTCCGTCAGCTAAAACAGCTAAGTTGAGGAATGATATCTCTTCTTTTGTGCAGATGGATTTAGAGGCACTTTACGATGCATGGAAGAGATACAAAGATCTATTGAGAAGGTGCCCACACCATGGATTACCCTTGTGGCTACAGGTCCAAACCTTTTATAACAATGTGAACCCCTCAACCAAACAGTTGATTGATTCAGCCACCAGTGGAACCTTGAATAACAAAACACCTGAGGTTGCCTACAAATTCATTGAAGAGATATCACTGAATAATTATCAGTGGCAAGTCACGAAGACAAAGCCAACAAAAGCAGCCAGTGTTTTCAACCTCGACGCATTAACCATGCCATCAAATCAGGTAAAGATGTTAAATAAAAAGATTGATGGTTTATGTGGTTCTTCGCAGGTACATCCAGTTATGCAGTGCGATACGAATGGAGGAGGGATGAACTACACAGAATATTCGCCTTACATCCTAAGCACTGAAAACGAGCAAGTTCATTATATGGGTAATAATTTTAAACCTCAAAATAAAAATAATACTTACAATCCAGGTTGGAGGAACCACCCCAATTTTTTATGGGGTGGTCAAGGAAATCAGAGACAACAACCCCCTCCAAACTTCCAACAACAGCCCTACCCATAGGAAAAGAAGCCGAACCTTGAGGAGATGCTGACAAAATTCATAGCGATGTCAGAAACACGTTTCCAAAACACCGAAACAACACTTAAAAATCAACAAGCATCGATTCAAGGGATCGAGAACCAATTAGGGCAACTTGTTAAGCTAATCTCTGAATGACCACAAGGCAGCTTGCCAAGCAACACTGAAACTAACCCGAAGGAGCAACTTCAAGCCATAACAGCTCATGTTAGTGAAGGGTTAGATGAGCCCAAATTAAGGCAAGAGAATGTGGTAGAGGAAGGTAAGGTTGAGGTAAGCCATGACAAACCAAAACTGGTAATTAAATAGTACCAGCCTCGTGTACCATATCCCAATACGATTAAGAAAGACAACACAGATGAATAAATCGGTAAATTTTTTAAACTTTTAAAGAAATTACATATTAACTTACCATTTCTTGAAGCTCTTTCACAGATGCCAGATTCAAGGAAATTTTTAAAAGAGCTTCTAACAAACAAACGGAAGTTAGACGAAGAGTCGCATGTGGAAATAAATGCAGTGTGCTCAGCAATGTTGCAAAATAAACTACCATGGAAATTAAAAGATCCAGGGAGTTTTACAATTCCGTGCTTAATTGGTAGTTTATCTGTTGATAATGCTTTAGCTGATTTAGGGGCAAGCATAAATGTTATGCCTTATAAAATGTCTAAACAGCTAGGTCTAGGGAAACCCAAACAAACTAGGATGAGCATTCAATTAGCTGATAAAACTATTCAAATTTCTAGGGGTATAATTGAATATGTACTAGTCAAAATTGAAAAATTCATATTCCTGGTAGACTTTGTCGTTTTAGACATGGATGAGGACAATAGCATCCCTTAATTTTAGGAAGACCCTTTTTAGCAACTGCTAGAACAAAAATTGATGTTGGAACAGGAGAACTCATACTTCGTGTAGGTGACGAATCAATCAGTCTTCAAGCTCTTGACTCATCTAGGACATCAAGTAATCAATGTAAGAAAATTAATTTTATTAATGACCATTCGGTTAAACCTTCTTTTCAGGAAGCACCACGGAACTACACAACTGAGCCAGATCCTATACCTCATGACAACAAAGAAATAACTCACGAGGAACGACGGCTTCAGATCGATGAACTAGATAAGTGGAAGACACATTTTAAGGAGAAATCAGGAATACACGAAGCAGACCCAACACCATTCCGTGGGATAAATAAATTTAAGATCGGAGATCAAGTATTGTTAGATAAGATAGACCCTCGAATATCTCCTCTCGACCTTAATACAAAAGAAGAAATCCTTTTTAAGGTACTCAATGTCTTCCCATACAGAACAATCAAGGTAAGTAATCCTATATTTGACACTTTTAAAGTAAACGCTACTCGACTCGAACTATATACTGATAATAAAACTGATAGCATGAGAAAGGATTTTCAACTCCTCAAACCACCATGATTATGGGAATGAAAGGCAAGTATAGCTTAAGACTTTAAACGAGCACTTCTCGGGAGGCAACCCGAGCACTAACCCCATTAATTTTTACATTTTTATTTTTACTTTTATTTTTCATTTTTAGCACCTAACTATGAACTAACCAAAGTGCAGATTTCCATACCACACGGCCTTGCACACAGCCGTGGCCGTGGCCATGTGGACACCATGATTTTCATCGATGTGGCGAGAGATAGTACGAAGCAGACGAAAAAATATCTTCAAGCCACGTGCTCTGACTAAACACCACGGCCGTGCGGTACAGCCGTGGTCGACACTGTCTTATCAACACGGGCATGGCGACCTGCACACAGGCGTGGGAGAAACAAACAAAGCACAAGAAGGCCATGCGATACGGCCGTGTGACTCAACACGCCCATGGTACACGGGTGTGGGGATGTACCAGATCTGAGATTTCTATTTAAAAAACCCCTCTCCCCTTCTCACCTACTACTTATTTCCCTTCTTCCATACCCTTTACACTCCCCTCCCTTTTCATTTTCACCCTTCTTTATTCTCCAAACTCTTGGTCTACACCTTATCCATGTCAAAGAAACGGAAGGATCCTAGCATAGTCTTCCTCTGCAAGACCGATCTACATAAGTTCATGCCGGCCGCTTCATTAACTCAACAGGACAAGGACCTTTGAGTCCATTTCATTCTTCTTTTTATTTTCTCTTCTCCTTTATTTTCCTTTTCTTTATTTCTCTTTTACTTAATTTAATCTATTTTATATTGTTTTCTTTGATTTTATTTCTAAAGGCTGCTTGGGAATCACCACACCACGGCCTTAGAAATCACACCCACTTTGTAAACCATCTAATAATAAGGACATTTCTATCCATTAATCTTCTCTTTTAAATTTATTTTTCTTTTTACATTCTTTCTTTTTATTTTTCTTTTCTGTAAATATATAATTAGTATATTTTGAATTATTCTTATTATTTCCTGGCTAATTCTTCACGAGATTCCCAATTTCTTCATCCAGCACAGAGATTGTCGGCGGCCACCACACCATGACCACTACCAACTCAAGGAATCCATCCAAAATTCAGGAAGTTTCACTTCTCCCCATCTCTTATGATTTCATATATATCTTTGTACATTGAGGGCAATGTACATATTAAGTGTGGGGGGTGAATTTTATTTCGAAAAGTTCCTAACGTTTTGCATTATTCTCAAATCCCTGAATTATGTCTTGTTCTTAAGTAAATTTCCTCATATTACTATTAGAATGAAATTTTCTTTGATTCATGATTTTTATTGATATGTTTCGGATTAAGTCATTAATAAATGTGTAGTGATGATTTAAAGTTTTGGAGACTAGAGAATCAAGCATGATGAGTCTATTTTCAAAAATTTTGTTAGATTGTCTACCTGAATCTAATTTTTGTGAGATTTTGAACCTTTTAGAGCATATATTCTTTTCTTGCTCACTTTATTGATTATGAGTGTTTCAACATTGATTTGTTATTCTAGAACTTGATTCGATTATACATGTTAAGACCACATTATTGATTTGATATACTGAGATGATAAAGGCACTTAGGATTTAACCCATTCACTCCACTAAAAAGCCTACGCTCACAATTAACCCCTAGTGAACCCCTTTGATCCTAACAACCCTTTTTATTAACTCACCCACTAATTTTAACCCAAAACCCATCTTGTATTTGTTATCACCATTTCTCTTGACTCCTTTTTTGTCGAGATTTGATTTTGAGCAGTTGCCTACCTATGATCTATATTTCAGTTGTTAAAGTTCTTTCTTATTATTGTAAATACTTGATTTGTTCTTAAAAAAATAAAAAAATCGAAGTCTATTTATTATTAGTTCTATGATTAAGAGAGTTTGTACGTTTAAATTCCACATCTTGAAGAAGAAGCTCGTTTTACTAGTTTTCAAATGATGTAATTATTCAGGATTAGTTCATTTTTCTAGTTAGGTAAATTGCCAATTCAATCTCGATTCTAACCATCCAATTCAGCCTTTATCCACACCTTTAACCTAAAGCCCCATTACAACCCTTTTAAAGACCTTTTGATCTGTGTATCATTTCATTTTATAGTGGTGGAGATTTGATTTTCATGCAAGCCTATGGGATTAACCTTTCATGTTCGACTTTTGAGTGCTTAATTTTGAACCTTAAACACTTTGAGTGATTTGAGTGAATCTTTAGTGAGGATGTCAACTCTTGTCAACTTTGAATTAAAGGTGATTATTTAGGTAAGGGGAAACACCTATATTTTCATGCTACAAAAACTATGACTTTTATTGTTTGAATCTTTAGGAACCTTCTACTTAAATTATCAATGTATGAATTACTTTTGAATTATGATCAAACACTATTGACGAATATTATGAATTGAGAAAGTTCATTTTAATTGTGAGTTGATAATTTTGCTTGAGGACAAGCAAATGCTTAAGTGTAGGGGTTTTTGATAAACCGTAATATATACATATTTTAATCCCACATTTAGCTCACTTTTGGATAATTTATTCCCTAAATTGTGGAATTCGGTGCTCCTAATCCTTTAATTTCATGTTTTATACTGAGAAGAGCGTCGGAAGGTAAAAAGAACGAGAAACAAGCCAAAAATAGAGAAAATGGGCCAAAGCACGAAATGCACACGGCCTGGGCCCAAGCCACACGACCGTGCCTCTTTAGCAGACTTGACCACGGCTTGGATTCGATTCACACGGGCGTGCCCTGCCGTGACCTGTTTTAATTCTATTCGAAATAAGGTACTTAGAGGCAAAGAAAGACATTCCAAAAGCCTATATAAACACCATAGAGGCTAACCTTCAAAGGGGCATCCAGATAGGCTTAGGAGCCAAGCCAGAGAGGTTAGAATTGTGGGATTTACTCAAAGAAAACCAGTTGATTCATCTCAGGAAGCCGGAGTCATACTCAAGACGGAGGATATTCCCTTCAATTTCCTTCAGGGGATTTTAGGGTTTTTCTTATGTTTTGTTTTATATTTTCTTCTGAGATGTATTCTTTTATGATTATGAGTTAAACCCAGCAAATACTGGAGGGGGATGGAATATAAGACAGATCTTGTTATTGTTTTCTGAACTATATGAGAAATACTTGATTTGTTCTTAATTATGTGTTCTTAATTCTTGCTTTGATATTTCAGGATATTGATTCAAGTATTGATGTGCTTAGGCAGTAGAGTAAAAGTCCCTATTTAAGAGTAGATCTAGCATAGTTAAGCGGAGTTGATCGCAACCCTAGAAATAGGATGACGAATATCTGCTGGATTAGGGTCAAACCTAATATGGGAGTCCATAGATCGAGTTAATGCAATTCTAGGGGTTTTAATTAGAAAGAAATTTCAATTAATCAACCTAGGGTTAGACGTTAGTAGCCTCGAAAGAGGTACTAATATAAATTAAGGAATCCTACGGATCAAGTCAAGTGAATAAATCGTCTGGTTCAGAGTTAAATAATAAGTGAAGTCTAGGTGGATTCTTCCTCGGGTATTGTCCTAATCAATTGGTTTTTCCCAAAAGTATTTTCCCTAATTCATTCCCTGTGTCTTAGCATCCTTAGCTTAGTAGTTAGTTAATTTTAAATTAAACAACAATTCCCTTAATTCTTAGGCTAAATAATAAAAAGAACGTTAGTATTAGTACTTTTGGTTCCCTCGGGTTCGACATCCTGGTCTTGCCACTAAACTATACTATTGTTCGATAGGTGCGCTTGCCTCAATCGTGGTGATAGTTAGTTTCTAGGCTCAATCATTCATTATATAAATTTTAAGACTTTCCCATCACGATCAGTTGTTTTCAATTTAAATTCGTTCCTTAAACAATTACTGTGGTTGTACATGAAATTCGCGTTTCATTCCGAAAAGGTTAACTCAACCACGAAGTTTCAACTACACTATGCCCCCGAGGAGCGAAGGTTTTTGTTGATCGAATGAGGTAAAAACGATCTTTATTTTCCTGCTCATAAAGGTAAGACACTTGAAAATTTTGAAACGTTTTTGTTCACCTCGGATGGTGTTAAAAATCGTGTTGATGATTTAGCTTTTGTAAAACACTTAGATTGTCACGTGCTTAATTTTTCTACTTTGCTTGATGATGATCTATCTATTTTGGTTGTTGATAAAAAGATTCTTGTTTTTGATCATCGTGATTTTGTTGGCAAGCATGTGATTAAATGGAAATTACAATGTCCAACTAAGCAAGACCATGAATCTTATAAATCTTTTTGTTTGCCTGTTTGTGATGCCTATGTACATCTTTTGACTCATTTCTTGCATCTAGGCCATGATTTATAGAAAGTAATTGAGATTTTGAATGTCTTACAACATATCTATTTTTGTCTATATCGTTTGAAGAGACATTGACAAGTAAGATATTTTTTTAGCATGAATGTAAACATGGTGTTTTGCATCTGTCCATTCGCATGCGTCATACTTGTCTTGTTTTGATTATGCTTGGACTGTAAGTTTGTTTGCATTGCTTTTTGCTAACTCATTGTTATAAATTCCAGTTGACTTATTTACCATCCGCCCCGTTTATCAAGGCAAGCCGCTCAAACGTTTTCGAGTGAACCAACGGCTGGAATTGAGAACAAGTCGCTTTGTAGAGGGGGATGATGTTAGCATACTCGGGGTGACTGAAGATTCACTTTCCAATCCTCTCGAGCTCCCTAAAGGCCCCATGATTCGAGTTCGAGCTAAATAAATCCAAGAAGCTGATTCAGCCTCATTGACTCAATTTTGGACCAAAACTCAGCTCGATGAAGAAGGAACAGCTTGTGCCAATGTTTTAAAGAATCCTTGCACTTTGGTGCAAGTCGATTACAGCTTGGTTCAGCTCACTCGAGCTCAAGTCAGCTCACACGAGCTCAATTCAGCTCATTGAGCTCGATTATGCTTGCTTTCAGCTCATTAGTTTTCTTGCTGGAATAAATTAAGTTTTTAAGTCAATTTAGTTAGTATTACTACAGCTCATAATTGTGTCTAAATTATTACATAATTTTATGATGTCCTAGTCCTAGCCGAATTAATATGTTTGACTTCTTTAAATGTGTCCTAGCCGAATTTAGTATGTCTTGTTTAAGACTCTAATAAATTTGTCTAGTTTTAATTATGTGTATTTAAATTGTCCAAGTTATGTTTTTAATTATGCTCAGCTGAATGTGAATTAAATTAAGTTGGTTCATCCATTTTGTAGGTTGGCCGAATGTGGGCAACATTTAAAGCCAAGTTCATGCACGGCTTGGTTCAAAGAATGTGCATATGCATGTATGGCCGAATACAATGAAGGTGACTGATTCATTAGCTTCCCAAGATGACCATTCGGTCAAAGGAGCTGTTGCCATTAAGCTTCTCCTAGCTGGCCGTCCACTTCCCAAAGACTCCATCAATGTCGTCTACACAAGTTTTTACACCTAGTGACTATTCGGTGGAGGATTTCACATTCAAATAACCTTTCAAGGAACAAGTTCACACATCAATGGCTGTTCAAGGACCCTCATTAATACTCCTACCTATTCAACCAAAGATTAGAAATTAAATGTCTAATTCAAGGCTTCAGCCGAACCTAGATGCTTCCATGCACCATTCAAGCTGTCCAAGTCCATTTGTGCAATCTAGAAGCTGCCCTTTAATGTTCATATTCTTTTCAGCCAAGGAATGCCAATTAAATGAGCTCATTAAGCTCATGGCTGAATCTAGACATGGCCATTGTTCTCCCATGCATTGATCTTTACCAAATCAACTTTCCTTCGACATGAAGCTGCCTCTTGAAGTCCCATATAGCCGAACATGGACTCAGCCACCTAATGAATTTATTCTAGAGTATTTTAGAACATTCTTGATGAATTTTACTTAGCCATTAAGCATATGAATTGACTATTCAGCTATCCTAGCTTAGTCCTATAAATAGTTGTTCATTTTGTTTGTAAAAGGACTTTTGACAAACTTTTGAATGAACATTTTGTTCTCGAGTGAGCTAAACTCCTATTTTTGTGTGAGTCTCGAATTGATTTATCTAGCAAGCTAGTGGCGTCAACCGAACTCCTTTGAACTTATCACCAACCTTGGTGTGGCGTTCAATTCTACTATCTCCATCCGACCACCTTAACTGCATTAGAACCAGGGTGACACTTTCGTATAGTGTTGAATCATTCTTTAGTTAAGTTTGTTTTCCATTTTCCATTTCCCTATTTCCGTTAACCACCTTAAGCCAAATAAGTCCCGGGGCGATACTCGTTATAGTATCGAATCAATCTTGCCGCTTAAGTTCGTTTTCCATAATCCACCACTTATCCCGAACTTATCTATCCTCTATTTTATTGTTAAACAGAACCTACTATCCCTTATAAACCTTCCATTTATTTTAAGCCAATTTGAAACCTTCCGCAAACCATTAAACTAAAATACCCTTTTTTGACAACTTAATTACTCCTCGTCGATGATCGGGCAAACTACGTGAAGCGCCTCGAATCAACCAGGGCCGTCTCACATCAATATAACATTACGGGTGTAAGATAAATTGACTTGGCTTCAGGCCATGCATAACAACTGATTTGGCTTCGAGCCATGGCATTATTATTTCGAATAAGTTACCTTGATTAGGCTTCGGGCCATGGTATAGGTACTTATCGTGTGTGACCTTGAGTATCCGACTTCTATTCTGAATGATTCAACGGGTAAATGAAAGATGTGGTTGAGTATGAGATTGGTACAAGATGGTACAGGTACGTATGGAAATGAATTGAGTATTGATACTATGGAATTCATAAGTTCCTTGGTAAGTTATGTGAATGATCATTGATAGCCTTGTGATTTAATTGTAACAGCTCGATTTTGGGGCTAGTCAGAACAGTGGTTTCGGAACCACTAATTCGAGGTTGAAGAATTATTTTGATATTATTTTATGTGTTATAGCATGATTATAAGGATTTATGGAAATTTTTGTGCTTTAATTTTAGCAATTGTATGCTTAATTGTGAAAAAGGACTAAATCGCATAAAGTGGGAAAGTTCTATTTTTCAAGTTAAAGGTGTCTAACAGCCATAGAATATTAAATTAGAGGTCCTTAAAGTGCAATTAGGCCAATGAGAGAGGGGTTGGCCGGCCATAGAGACAAGGGAGACAAGAGCATTAATTTTGGTCAAAAATTTGTAAAATTAGGTGACTAAAAATGAATAAAATAAGATAAAGGAAGAATATATCATCTTTTACTATTCACCTTTCTTCTTCCACAAAATATTGAAGAGAAAATAGAGGTTTTTGGAGTTCAAACTTTCAGCCAAGCTATTCTCTTGCAAGTAAGTGATTTTGGAGGTCTTTTCCTGATAATTTTTGTAATTTTTGGAACCCCTGAAGCTTAAGCTAGCTAATGAGGGGACTATTTTGAAAAATGGTTGAAAGTTTAGGGACTTTCCATGAGAGTGTTTATGTTGTTTTCTGAGTTTTTATGGAAGAAAATGAATGTTAGTGGGTTAAGGAACAACTTTTATGAAAGGTGTTACCATGAAAACACCTAAATGGGACTTATTTGTAAATGTTGTAATTGAGTAATAAATGCATGAGATGATTGGTTTTGTGAATTGTTGTAAGAGAAATAAATGTTCATCTAGGCTTGTTTAATGTGAAAATGTGATGAAAAACGATTTACGAGCCTAGGGGCAAAATCATAATTTTGCCAAAGTATAAGGGCAAAATGGTCATTTTTGCCTAAGTAGAAATTTTTAAGTGTCATGAGTTATGTAGTAATTGAATGAGTGAATTTAATTATTATAGATCAAGAAGAGCACGGAAACAACATTGACCGAAAAAAAGGCAAGGTTACGGACTAAACCGTCAATTGACACGTTTTGCACCGAGGTAAGTTTACGTGTAAACGATACATCCTTAGTACTTATGATGTTACCTATTAAGGCATTGTATGAATGTAAATACTTATTGGTGAGATTGATTGAAAATGATAAATAATGAGTAATTCTCGTATGAACCTCGGAATAGAAATGTAAGTGCGGAAAAATGTCCGTAATTATCGTTGTCGGTGGGCTGTGTACGATACCATCGTTTATATTATTATTTGGTGGGCTATGTGCAAAACCACCGTAATTATTCTTGTTGGTGGGCTATGTGCGATACCACCCTATTATTGATTAATGGTGGGCTGTATGCGAGACCACCGGGTGCCTAGTATTATTCCGAAAGGTTCATCGAGAAACTTGTTAAGTAAATATTTCATATGGCTTTGTGGTGATATATGCAGGGCATAAATACAAATAATGTAAGCAATGTATTTGATATATAGTTAGGATGTGGTAAGAGTGGAGATGAGTAAGCATGATTATGGAAATGTGAATTGTTCTTATTTAGTAAGTAATGCTATTGATTGATTAGCATACGTTATGATGTTTATCATTTACATGTAGACTTACTAAGCTTAAAGCTTACTCCCTTTCTTTTCCCCTTGTTTTATAGTGTCAAAGAGCCAGCTCGGGATACGAAGACAATCAGAAGATCACCCACACTATCAGCACATCTTGGTATTTTTAGACTTAGCATTTTGAGTATGGCATGTATTGGGGATAGACTTAGTGAGATGTTTTGTTGTTTTGGCCAAATGTGTTGGCTCTTTTAAAAAGAACTCTTTTGTAAATGGCCATAGTTGATGGCTCATTATTATTATATGAAAAGATGAGATTATTCATGAATGTGCATGATGTATGATTGGGTTGCTTGGTTGATGGTTGAAGGTAATTTATGTTGTATGAGTTAGGGTGATAAAAAGAGCTTGACAAAAAGGCTTGTTCTTGTCCATAAGGGTAAGCACACAGGCGTGTGTCTAGGCCGTGTGTGACACAGTCAGTCTCATGGATGTGTGGCTGGGCCGTCTGTCCCCTGCATGTTAGTGATGCAAGTCGATGTCGATCACGGGTTGGCACACGGGTGTGTCGAGGCCGTGTGAGGGACACAGGTCAAGGACATGGGCATGTGTCCGGCCGTGTGAAAACCCCTTTAGGTTCAAATTGAGAAATAATTCAATACAGGTGTGGAACACGGGTGTTGATATGTCACATGGGCGTGTCCTTTCCTCCACACGGACATGTGGACTGTTTAAAGAAAATTTTCTAAGGTCTTTTAGAGAGCTTCAAAAGAGTTCGATTTGATCCTGAACCATTCCTAGAACGTGAATTAAGCTTTGTAGGCTTGTTTAAGAGGTGCTAGTAAGAGTTTTAAATTGGGAAAGAAAGGTCAAGTTTCTAAATTTCATGATTGATTGCGTGCAAGCTTAGTAATGCATCGTACCCTGTTCTGGTGTCAAATATGGGTGAGGGGTGTTACATAATAGAATTGTTGTATATTACTTTCTATTATTTGAATGATTAATGAATAGTGATATTTGCTCATTGTTAACATACGAGCTTACTAAGCTATATAGCTTACTTTGTTGCTTTTCCATATTTTATAATGATTTCAAAGCTAGCTCGGATTTAGGGATTATCGGAGACTTCATCACACTATCCGCTGACACTTTGGTACTTTTGAAACTATGTTTTGGGTCATATGGCATGTATAGGGACTTTGAGTTAATTTTGGTAAATGATGTAGCCATTTGAGTTGGCTTATAAATATCTATGTTTAGTTTGTATATAGCCAAGGAAGTTGGCATATTTTGGTTGATTTGGATCTATTTATAAATGTGCTAATGGTTTTGTTTTAGGTTTGGTAATTGACCTATCTTGTGAGATTGAGGTTGGATTTATGAATTTTAATGATAGTAGGTATTTTGAATGTTAAAGGTTTGATATTTGGGAAGCTATGTGCTTGTGAATTGGTACATGATAATGCATGTTTGGAAGAGTTTAGTTAATTGAATTGTATATATGAATTAGGTACGAAATTAGATATAAATTGTAGTATATTTGTGATTTGTATTGATGGTAAAGAAATGGTATGATTTGAACAATTGTTGATGGTATTTGGCTGCATATTTGTGTTTTGAATTGGTACCATTTGGGTTGTTTAGGTACATGCAAATTTGGGTGGCAAAATGGCTTGGTGAATAGCCTATTTTTGTCCACACTAGTAGAGACACGGGCGTGTGTCTCAGCCGTGTGTGACACACAGTTATGTGACACGGCCGTGTGTTCCCTGGTGTGGTTTTAGAAATCAAGTCAGCATGCTCCACACAGCCACACATACGGACATATGACTTGGCCGTGTGGCATAAGTCAGTATACCCTATAGGTTTGACACGGCCTGGCACACGGGCATGTATGGCCATTTTTAGGGCACACGGGCTAGTCACACGGGCGTGTGTGTTAGCCATGTAACCCAAGTCAGAGAGTTACACGGGATCAGACACGAGCTGGGACACGGCCATGTGCTCTCATTTCGAATGTCCACACGGCTTGTGACACCGGCGTGTCTCACACGGCCCGGCCACACGGGCATGAGTCCCCTATTTTGGTAAAAATTTTCAAAGTTTCGTAGAAGTTTCTTAAGTTATCGATTTCGTCTCGAACCACTCCCAAAGCATGTTTAGGGCCTTGTAGGCTCGTATTAGGGACAAATTGATAGAGATTGAATGATGAATGCTTGAATTGAGAAAATGTATACTAAATGGATGTTTAATTGTTTTGTAAGTCTAGCAATACTCTGTAATCCTATTCCGGCGTTGAATACAGGTGAAGGGGAGGCTTGTTCAATCTTAAAAGCTCGACTTCTTGAGGAGCTATAGGAACCGATTGGGGATTAGGAGGGGGTAGAGGTTGTTGAGCAGCCGAGTTCGTTCGAATATATTGAGTGAACCACTCATTCATCATTTAGAAGAAGGCTTCTTTAGCCTCTCCTGCCTGGCTGCCCGTTACGGGTCTAGAATTAGATGGCGCTGTCCCTTGAGCTAGAGCATGCGCATTACTTTCAACTTTATCAGCTATAGCTCGATTGAGATCCATTTACTATATGAAAACAAATTTAAAAATGTCAGGAGTCATCACACTATCACAGTTCATATATGGCATGTATAGCTAGACTCTCACACACACACTACATTAGTCCTAGAATCAACCAAATTATAGCTCTGATACCAATAAATGTAACATCCTTCACCCGTATTCAACGCTGAAATAGGGCTACGGAGTATTACCGGACTTATAAAACAATTAAACATTCAACTCTGCATAAATTTTCACATTACAAGCAATCATCAATCAATTTCAATCACATGGTCCCTATTATGAGCCTACGAGGCCCTAAACATGCTTTGGGAGTGGTTCGAGACTAAACCGATAACTCAAGTAACTTTCACGAAACTTTGAAAATTTTTCTCAAAACAAGGGTCACATGCTCGTGTGGCTAGGCCGTGTGGACATTGGAAATGGGAGCACATGGTCATGTCTCAGCCCGTGTCTGACCCTGTGTAACTCTCTGACTTTGGTCACACGGCCAACACACACGTCTGTGTGACTTGCCCATGTGTCTTAAAAATGGCCATACACGCCTGTGTGCCAGGCCGTGTACTAGGCCGTGTCAAACCTGTAGGGTATACTGACTTATGCCACACGGCTAAGTCACACGCCCATGTGTAAGACCGTGTGGAGCATACTGACTTGATTTCTAAAACCACACCAGGGGACACACGACCATGTAACATAACCCTATGTCACACACAGCTAAGACACACGCCCGTGTCTCTACCCGTATGGACAAAAATAGGCTATTTACCAAGCCATTTTGCCATCCAAATTTAGGTACACGTACACCTCTCAAATACCACACAATCTAGCATCAAAAGGCATATATTTCAATTCCAATCAAGCATGATTTATACCAATTCCAACACCAACCAATACAAAAAATAAATACCACATATTGCCATCTAATTTCATGCCAATCTTTGTCTTCTCAAAACATCAAAATGACCATTTACAATTATACATTATTATGCTCAATTCCACAAACATACCAATTCACAAATCATCACCTATTGACATTCAAAATTACCTATTATCAATGAGCATCATGAATCCATCTCAATCACATAGCATAGGTCAATTACCAACTCAAAACAAAAGCCATTTGCACACTTATATACATCATCAAATTCACCATCCTAAGTTAACTCACATGAATATATATACAAACCAAAACATATACATATACAAGCAAATTCAAATGGCCAAAATTAATACCATAACATAACCAAAAGTACTCAAAGTCCCTATACATGCCATATGACCCAAAACATAGTTTCAAAAGTACCAAAGTGTTAGCAGATAGTGTGATGAAGCCTCCGACGATCCTCGAATCCAAGCTAGCTTTGAAATCACTATAAGACATGGAAAGGCAACAAAGTAAGCTATATAGCTTAGTAAGCTCATATGTTAACAATGAACAAATATCACTATTCATTAATCATTCAAATAATAGAAAGCAATATACAACAATTCTATTAAATCACAAAGCTATCAATGATCATTCACATAACTTACCAAGGAACTCATCAATTCTATAGTTTCAATACTCAATTCATTTTCGTACGTACTTGTACCATCTTATACTAATCTCATACTCAACCACATCTTTTCATTTACTCGTTGAACCATTCAGAATAGGAGTCGGATACTCAAGGGTCTCACACGATAAGTACCTATATCATGGCCTGAAGTCAAATGAAGGTAACTTATATCCAAAGTTCTGATATTATGGCCCGAAGCCAAATCAGCAAATATGCATGGCCCAAAGCCAAATCAATTTATTTCACGCCCGAAGTGCTAAATCATGGCCCGAAGCCAACTCAAAGTATCCCTAATGACATGTCACTAGTATCCTAAACTATTCCTAAGGTTCAACCGGGATTTCAACTGTTGAATCATCGTCGAATCATTTCCAAACTTGTGTGTAGTCACATAATCACAATTTATGCTATGTCAAAGCATATAAAATACATTTGAAATGAAATTATAACATACGAACTTACCTCGATTCAAAAACGATGAAATTGTCGATTAATCGAGTACTTTATCTTTTCCCCGATCTAAGACTGTATTTCTCCTTTCTTGATCTAAATATATTCAAAATTAACTTATTTTATAAACTATTCATTCAATTCAATCCAAAATATACATTAGGGCTATTTTACACATTTGCCCCTAAACTTTCACATTTTCACAATTTAGTCCTTATTTCATAAAATCACAAATTAATGAAATTCCAAATATACCCATGTTAGTAAAATTACTATTATGCCCCTAGTAACCCATATTTTCCATTTATTTCACATTTTAACCACTAACTTTACACATTTCTCAATTTAATCCCTATTTTACATTTTTACTAAAAATTACTTAACAAAACTTATATAACTCACAGCCAACATTCATAATCTATCAAGAAACTTCAAAATACATGATTAATAATCAATGGAAACATTCAAAATCTTTAATATTTTTGCAAAATAGTCCCTGGGCTAGCTAGTACTAGTTGCAACGATATCAAAAACATAGAAAACATTAAAAACGGGACAAAAATCGTACCTTAATTGCCCAAAATAGCTTGGTCGAATGAAAGCAATGAAAATGGCTTTCTCTAGCCCTAATTTTTTATGCTAATCACTTAAGGAAGATGATGATATTGTGTTATTTTGTTTTTAACTTATTAATTAATCAAATTACTAAATTAACCTTAGTTTAAAATATTTAAAACACCATAATATATGTCCATATATGTCCAATGATACTATTTATGGTCTAATTACAACATAAGGACCTTAACTTTAAGGTTCTATAGCTATTAGACGCCTTTAGCTATTAGAACTCAAGTTTTATGCTTTACGCGATTTAGTCCTTTTTATCGAATTGACCAACCAAACGATAAAAATTCTTAACGAAAATTTCACACAATCATTCAATCATGCTGTAAAAATTAAAATAATAATAAAATAAATATTTTGACCTTGGATTTGTGGCCCCGAAACCACTGTTTTGATTTGACTAAAAACGGACTGTTACAACTTAATTAGATTTTGGGTAAGTGAATTTGCATAAATTAAAATTAATTAGGTATAAGGACTAAATTTCATATAGGGTGAAAGTTGAATTATAAATTGAAGAATAATTAAAGGGACTAAAGAAGCAATTATACCTTATTCCATTAAGTGGACGGTATTAGTAACTTACATGTGTAAATTTATTTTATATATATTATAATATTAAAGCTACAATATATATTATAATATGTTTACTTAATTATTAAGTATATATATTATATAATTATAATAAAACAAAAAAAATATTAAAAGAAAGAAAGCCATACGAAACAGAAAGAAAAGAAAGAAAAAAGAAAAAGAGAAAGAAGGTTCAACGCGTGACTTAGGGATTTTTAGGGTTCAAAATTCAATTGGTTAGTCAATTTAGTCTCTTTTCTTGTAATTTTTATGTTTTTGGAATCCCGGTGTTAAGTATTACCCGACCCATGTCGAAATTTTAGCCTTGATTGAGTTTTTAAAGGTTGTTAATGTTGAATAATCTTATCATTAGGGATTAAATTGATAGATTTTTAAGTTAGAAATGAAAAAATATTAAATTGTAGAATAAATTGTAAATTTTGAGTAATAGGGACTAAATTGTAAAAATTTTGAATTTATGGGTTTAAGTGAAAATAGGGAGTTAAATTTAGTTTAAAGTGAAATTTGTGTAAAAATATAAGATTAATTGTGAAGAATAAAAATTAGTCTCGATTTAGGGACTAAATTGAAATTTAGGTAAATATTGAGTCAAAATTGAAATATTCAGTATGAAATTGAATTGTGTTATATTGATGAATTTTAATTGTTTTAATTCCGTAGCTAACGTCATACAGAAATCCTCAACTAAGAAGGGGAAAGATAAAGTCGATGTCGAATAGCTCGAAATTCCTGGTTTGTATTTCTGTAATCCGAACCTAGTTGTTAATTGCTGTATTTTAAATTAATGTATATGGTAAGTGGTTAAGGTGAGTATATGGCACTTTGATTATTGAATTGATTTAAAGTTGATTGAATTGAATTGAATTGTATTGAATATATGCGTTAATGTGAAATTTGGATATTGAATATTGGTTGTATTTGGAAAGTGAAATTAGACCCTATTAACTGTATCGGGTTGAGTAGGATATAGATGGCATGCCATAGGATTGGAAGATTTCAGGGATGTAACACCCCCCAACCCAGAACCGCCGACAGAATAGGGTTACGAGGCATTACCGAACATATCAAACAACTTACGAATAATTCATAAATAAAATAACATTCATAGTATAATTGAATAACTAAGTCCCTAAAATGAACTCTCGAAGTCTAAAACATATATTAAAAGTGAAATAGGACTCGTTCAAGTACTCCAAAATTTTACCTGAAAATAAGTGAGGATACAGTGATCTCACAGTTTCCTCCGGTTCCCATGTTGTTCTTCCATACTATGGCTTCTCCACAGTACTTTTACCAGAGGGGCCTTTTTTTTTTAATTCTTTCACTTCTCGAGCTAGTATTTGAACTGGTTCTTCTTCATATGACAAATCCGGTCTAATCTCAATGTCTTCTATAGAAATAATATGAGATGAATCTGATTGATACCTTCGTAACATGGAAACATGAAAAATATCATGAATTTTCTATAATTCCGGAGGTAAAGCTAGTCGATAGGCAACCGGTCCGATTCTTTCAACTACTTCATACGGCCCAATGTAACGAGGACTTAATTTTCCTTTGCGACCAAATCTCAAAACTTTCTTCCAAGGCGATACCTTTAGAAACACATTATCACCAACAGAATATTCAATGTCTCACCGTTTCAAGTCTGCATATGATTTCTGCCTATCAAAGGCTGTTTTCAATCTATCTTTAATCTTCTTAACTGTTTCTTCTGTTTCTTGAATCAGTTTTGGCCCAATCATTTTTCTTTCATTCAATTCTTTCCAACATACTGGTGATCGACACCTTCGACCATATAATGCTTCATATGGAGCCATCTGAATACTAGATTGGAAACTATTGTTATAAACAAATTCTACTAGTGGCAGATATCGTTCCCAACCTGATTCAAAGTCAATGATGCAAGCCCGAAGCATGTCTTCTAAAATCTAAATTACCCATTCTGATTGTCCGTCGTTTGTGGATGAAATGCAGTACTAAAATTAAGCCGAGTACCCAAAGAATCATGTAACTGCCTCCAAAATCTTGATGTAAATCGTGGATCCCGGTCAAAAATTATAGACACTAGAATACCATGCAGTCTCACAATTTTTCAGATATAAATTTTAGCAAGCTTCTGTAGAGACCAATCAGTCCTGACTGCTATGAAATGAGCAGACTTAGTAAGCCGATCAACTATCACGCAAATGGCATTCTTTTTGTTGCCGACAGTGGCAATCCCGTAACAAAATCCATAGTAATACTATCCCAATTCCATTCAGGAATACTAATAGGCTGGAGTAACCCTGTCGATACCTGATGTTCTACCTTTACTCGCTAACAAGTCAAACATTTATTCACATATTCCACTATATCTTTTTTTCATCCCTGACCACCAATAAAGCTCCCGTAAATTACAATACATTTTTGTTCCACCAGAATGCAATGCAAAAGTACCATCATGTGCCTCTTGAAGAATCAACTTCTTTAGCTCAAAAATGGCTGGAATACAAATCTGGTTTTGAAACCTCAAGCAATCATGTTCATCAATACTAAAACTCTCTTCTATACCATTTTGTACCATTTCTCTTTTCCTTAATAATCTGTCATCTTTCATTTGAGCTGCTTTAATCTGATCAAACATCATCTGCTTAACCCTTAACTCAGCTAACAAGCTTCCATCATTATTGACACTGAGCCGAGCAAACATTGCTCGTAATTCAATCGCAACTTTTATGTTCAATGCATCCGCTACCACATTTGCTTTTCCCGGATGATAATCTATAACACAATCATAATCTTTTAGAAGCTCGATCCATCGTATTTGCCTTAAATTCAACTCTTTCTGTGACAGAAGATATTTTAGACTCTTATGATCTGTGTAAATGTAACATTTTTCACCATAAAAGTAATGTCTCCAGATCTTCGAAGCAAAGATCACAGCTGCTAATTCCAAATCGTGTGTCGGGTAATGACGTTCATGTGGCTTCAACTGTCAAGATGCATATGCAATGACCTTCCCATCTTGTATCAATACACAGCCCAAGCCGCTCAAGGAAGCATCACTATACACGAAAAAATCCTTTCCCGACTCTGGTAATGTTAAAATAAGTGTCTCAGTCAACATCTGCTTCAATGTCTCAAAACTCCTCTAGCACTGCTCATCCTAGATAAAAGGAACATTCTTTTGTAGTAGCTTAGTCATCGGCAAAGCTATCTTTGAGAATCCGTTTACAAATCTCCTATAATACCCAGCTAAGCTGAGAAAACTGCGCACCTCCAATACATTCTTTGGCTCCTTCCACTGAACAATTGCTTCGATCTTCTTCAGATCAACTCTAATCCCGTCAGAAGATGCCACATGTCCTAAAAATATCACCTCGAACAACCAGAATTCACATTTACTCAATTTCCCATACAAATGTTTTTCCCGCAAAATCTGTAGAACTATTCGAAGATGCTGATCATGTTCTACCTCTGTCTTCGAGTAAACCAATATATCATCAATAAAAACTACTACAAATTGATCTAGATATGGCTGAAAATGTGATTCATCAGATCCATGAATGCAACTGGAGCATTTGTTAATCCGAACAGCATTAGTAAAAACTCATAATGGCCATAACGTGTACGAAATATAGTCTTAGGCACATCACTTTCCTTCACCTTCAGCTGATAATATCCGGATCTCAAATCAATTTTAGAAAATACTAAAGCTCCCTTAAGCTGATCAAACAAGTCATTTATACAAGGCAAGGGGTACCGCTTCTTGATCGTCACTTTGTTCAACTATCGATAATCAATGCATAACCGCATAGAACCATCTTTCTTTTTAACAAACAATACTGAAGCTCCCCAAGGTGAAATACTCAGTCGGATAAAGCCTCGATCTAATAAATCTTGTAACTGCACTTTCAACTCTTTCAATTCAGTAGGCGACATTCGATACGGAGGTATAGAAATTGGTGCTATACCTGGATGCACCTCAATAGCAAATTCAACCTCTCTATTAGGTGGTAAGCCCGGTAGTTCTTCTGGAAATACATCTGGAAACTCGCATACAGTCCTAATCTGACTACACTCAGGATTAATAAAATATGCCAAATACGCTGAACAACCCCGCTGTAACAATTTATTAGCCTTCATCGCTGAAATGATACGTGTCGAACCACTGGTACGGATGCCATTCACTTTAATTCTGTCCCTGTTTTCTGTCTGAATACTAAACATCTTTTTATAGCAATCCAAAACTGCCCCATGTTCATATAACCAATCTATACCAAAAATGATATTAAAATCGCCAAAAGGCATGATCAACAAATCCACAAGAAACATTTTATCGTGTATTATTAACGGGCACCTCCGGCATACACTATCTACTAACACTGTTTGTCGCAAAGGGCTAGACACCTCTATGAAAACTCTAGACATTTCAGATTCTAACTTCCCCGACTCAATTAATTTTGAATTAATATATGAATGTGACGAACCCGGATCAATTAAAGCATAAATAGGCTCAGAATACAATAAAAATATACCTGTCACCACATCGTGAGCATTGCTTTCTTCTTGGGTTCTGACTACATAAGCTCTAGCTAGAGCTCTGGCTTCAGATTGCTGTATAGCTATATCACTGCCTCTACTAGCTCCTCCTCTCCTCGAAACAAAACCTCCTCTGGACATTCCTCTACCTCTGGCAGTCGATACCGATCTTTAAGGTATGGCAGGTCTACTACTCTGAGTTTTCGAACAATCTTTAATAAAGTGTTCAGTAGAGCCACAACGGAAACATCCTCTGATTTTCTTCCAGCATTCACCAAAATGTCTTTTCCCACAATAATCGCATTCAGGATTTTCACTTTTCCAGGGAGGAGTTTTTACACTACTGGTGGAAACAGTAATCTATTTTCCTCTTCTTCTGTCACCCCTATCAGACCGAAGTCTTGATCTCCAACCACTTCTTGATTCTCTTGATCTCTTTGGTAATGGATTGGAACTGGTAGTTCCCATTCGTTTCCCAACCGATTTACCCATTTCTAACTTTTTATCCAGGCTCAATACTTGTTTTATCATTTTCGCTCGCTCAACCAGATCAACAAGTTCAGTAATTCTGAGACTTACCAATTGAATCTTGATTTCATCTCGCAGTCCCGTAGAAATCGTTTACAATTATCAGCCTCGGTTGGAACATATTCTGAAGCATACCTGCTCAGTCTAGAGAACTCTCCCTCATAATCTAGTACTGACATATTACCCTGTTTCAGCACTAAAAACTCTTGCGTTTTCTCTTCGATGTACATTTCCCCAATATACTTTTTCTAAAATTCTTTTTGAAACAAGTCCCAGGTTACCTGATCATCCGGCAAATGCCTAACCACAGATTCCCACCAGAGATATGCTTCTCCTTGTAACAGTGATACAGCACATATTAAATTCTCTCGGGGGGTGAAATCTAATTGTTGCAAAACTCTTTTTGTTGATTCCATCCAATTTTCAACTGCGGATGGATCATTTCCTCTTAGTCCCAAAAACTCCATGGCACCATATTTTTGTAACTCTTTAATCGGGGCCCGTCTAACAGTAGGTACTGATGTAGTAGCAGGTACAGTTCCTGCTACACGCTGTAGCGCATCGGCTATAGCTCTTAACAGTTGTGAGTCATCTCTTTTTCTTCCTACGTTAGGAGGTTGATTATCTAACAGATTCACACTAGGTGTAGCAGATTTAGTTTCTTCAAATTCTCAACTTCCAATATACGTTTCCTGTTCAACATCATACATTCTTTCATTTGACATTTTATCAAAAATTTACTGAAGTCAGGTCTGGCTTTGGATGTTGGTTCAGTATTTGACTTCTACAACCAAAATTCTCTTCGGATTTAATCCTCAACGATCTTTTCTTTTCCTTTTTGGGCCGATGCTTTAGGCTCGATATTAGCAATTAAAGTTTCAAGCTTCAAATCCCTAGTTTTCTCTTTTATTTTTCTTTCCCTTTTTCTTTCTCTTTTTCTCCCTTGCTTCTCGTTTCAATTCTGTTTCTATTCTTTGTTTTTGTTTCTTTTATATTTTATTTACTTTATTAACATAATATAATGATTATAATAAATATCTATTTTAATAACAATATTCATTTTATATTTGGTCACACCTATATTTCTACATTTGTACCAATAATTTTATTACAATTGTCATTATTTAATTTGTTTATCAAATAAAAATCTCATAGTTTAATTATTTAATTTAATAAATGTCTTTAACTTAATAATAATAATTAGTAAATATCTATTTAAATATCATTTACATTTATTACAATTATACACATAAATTTTATCACATTTGTACCTTATCATCATCATACACTTGTCATGTCTTTAATTTATTTATTATATAAAAATCTCATAATATAGTTAATACAATTAATAATTATAAAATATCTTCATACTTAAATTATAAGTAATTTAGGTGTTTAGTTTACAAATGTACAAATGTAATTTTTACACATGTATATTTTATTACCATACAATTGTCTACTATTTACTTTCTTTTACTCTATAATTAGACTTTCACTCTTTATTCAATTTGATCCTTTTTCCTAATTACTTTAAATTAAGCTAAATTCACTAAATAAAAAATCTAATTGAACACACTATTAAACTCATAATCACTCCTAATAATTATTTACTAACTCGGTTTACTAAGACAAAGGCCCGATAACACACTTTTTTGGTGCCCACGGATTTTGGGTCATTACAAGGGATTTCTTCTACTTCAAGCCGATGAGGCACTGGGTGCCAATTTGCTTTTGTTTAACCGATGAGACACTGGGTGTCAAATTTATATAGCGCTAGGTGAAGTTATTACTTTGAATTTATTCGATGAGGCACTGGGTGCCAAACTGGTGTGTTGGTTGGATCCATGTATTCGTCTGAGTCAGAATCGTGTTAATAAGGGTAATTAAATGAAATGGTACTATGATTGATATTGGATGATATCGTATGTGAACTGAAAATGGGATAGTGAATTGAAAGTTGAAAATGAGATACACGAATTATGTATTCAGAATTGGATATGGAATGGATAATGTTATTCTTTAAATGATATGTGGATCAAATTGTGAAAATCTATTATATTTCAAGTGATGGGAATTGAGTATGATATAAAATGATGTATTTATTATTTGAGTATTAAATGGCTAATGTCATTGTATGAATAAATGTGGTTTTAAATATTCAATTATGCTTATAATTAATATGTGTATATTATATTATTATGTCTTTAAATATTCAGATTATAGAAATACCACCGAGTTTTACTCAGCGTACGGTTTTGTTTTCCGTGCACAGGTTAGGTACTTAACTTTTGATTGTCGATTCAGCATCCAACAATGATCCCGAACTAAAATGTGGTGATGTTTATCTTTTGTGTCGGCATGTACCTAGGGTGTCTAAATAATAGCTATTTTGTGGATGGATTGCAAATGAGGTTATAAGTTTAATATTGGTTTGATATATATATATAATCTTTTGTGTGTGTTTTTTTTTTGAAGCCATATTATGGCATGGTAAATTGAACTAAATCTAGATATGTGCATGTGAATTTAAGTTAGTGTTTAAGTGCTTATGAACAGGTTAAATGAATGGTTTTTGAATTGTTTAATGCTAAGCATGTAGGAAATGTTAAATTTGTTGTTTAGGGCACATTTTAGGTCCAAACGGCCAGACACACAGGCGTGTAAGGCCATTTTGAAAGGGGTATATGGCCTGACACACGAGCGTGTGGCTTGCCGTGTGACCCAAATCAGAGAGTTACATGGGCACGGATATGGCCTTGTGTCCCTATTTCGAATGTCCACACGACCTAAGACACGGGCGTGTCTCTTAGCCGTGTGAACCCTGCAGCTTTGAAAATTTTTCTGAGTTTTTGAATTAGTTCCAACTTATTTCTAACACGTATTTTGGGCCTCGAGGGCTCGAATAAGGGACAGTATGTATGAATTTGATTAGTTTCTGATATGAATATTATATGTTGCGAAACGTTTTAAATTTTTGTCTGTTTGATCTGTAAATTCTGGTAATGCTCTGAAACCCTATTCTGGCGACAGATACAGGTTAGGGGTGTTACATGTATATTATATATATGTTATATATATGTTAACTTTAATGTATATATAAATAATAATGATAATAGAATAGAATCTTAATAAAGAAAAGAAATGAAAGTAGGAAAGAGAGAATGCATGCAAATTAAACAAAGAAAAGAAGAAGAGTAATGCATGGCCTAAGGGGTTTTGAATTTCAAATCCAAATTGGTTAGTGCAATTTAGTCCCTATACTTGTAATTTTTACGTTTTTAGAATCCCAGTACCTAAGGCTACCCGACCCATGTTGTAATTTTTATTATTGTTCAAGATTTTAGATGTTGACATTGTTGAATAGTTTAAGTATTATGGATTAAATATATAGATTTTTAAGTTAGAAATGGAAAATGACTAAATTGTGGAATAAATTGTTGATTTTGAGCAATAGGGACTAAATTGTAAAAATTTTGAAATTAAGGGGTTGAATTGGAAAAGAGGAAGCTAAATATAGTTTATAGTGAAATTAGTAAAAAAATATAAAGTTAAATGTGAAGGTTAAAAACTAGTCTGGGCTTAGGGACTAAATTGAAGAATGAGCAAAATATAGTGTGAAAATTAAAATTTAATGTGAAATTGAGTTGTGCAATATTAATGTATTTTAATTGTTTTATTCTATAGCTAACGTCGTACCGGAATCCTCAAGTAAAAAGGGGAAAGATAAAATCGACGTCGAATAGCTTGGAATTTATAGTTTGTGTTTCTATAATCCAAACTAAGTTATAAATTATTACATTTTGAATTGTTGCATATGGTAAGCATTTGAGGTGAGTACTTTGTACTTTGAAATTGAATTGAATTCATAATCGATTGAAATGGATTGATTTGGTATATTATAAATTGATTAAATAAATGAAGATTGGATTGAATATATGTTTATATGTGATAATGTGCATATATGAGAATTGGACATTGGATATATTTGAAAGTGAAATGGAGCCCTATTAACTATCTCAGGCTAAGTCAAATATAGATGGCGTGCCATAGGATAAGAAAAGTTCAGGGATTTCTTAGACATCGAGTCGATGAGGCACTGAGTGCCAATTTTCTTCAGTTTAACCGATTTACTTCAGATTTATCCAATAAGGCATTGGGTGCCAAACTGGTGTGCTGGTTGGATCCATTATCCTTCTGAGTCCAAGTCGTGTTAATAGGAGAAAGTAAAAGAATAATTAATGTGATTGATATTGAAATGGCAAAGATGAGAAATGAATATGAGGTGAGAAATGAAATACGAAATGATGAAATGAGATGTGAAACTTGAAATGAATTCAAATATTGATTAAAGAGATGAATCATGCCATTGCATGAGTTGATGTATTCAAAAGTTATATGAAATGCCATTGATATATATATACTTGAAGATGTGGAATTTAGTGGATGTGAT
The DNA here is from genome assembly GCA_025503065.1 of Gossypium bickii. Lineage (NCBI taxonomy): Eukaryota > Viridiplantae > Streptophyta > Magnoliopsida > Malvales > Malvaceae > Gossypium > Gossypium bickii. The sequence goes on from CP106717.1 coordinate 24,549,015, forward strand.
AAAGAATGAGAAAATTTTATTATTGATTTGAAACATAAATGCATAACATTTCTTGTTACATTCTCACATTTTGATTACACATATTAAGTTAAATTGTTCAGATTATAGAAATACCACTGAGTTATACTCAGCGTGCAATTTTGTTTTCTGTGCGCAGGCTAGGTACTGTTTGACTTATCGCTGACTCAACATCAAATAACAGATCTTGAGCTCAAGTGTGTTGATATCTTATTTAGTAATGGCATGTACCTAGGAAGTCATTGGTTGATAGTTGGTTTGTTAATGTGATGTTATTTTGGTTTCTAATGAATGATGATCATATGTAAATATGGTAGTATGTTGGTATAATAGCTTAGCTCAATATTTTGGTATGTGTTAGGTTAAAGTGTAGTAGCTTAATAGCTAAGTGTTAGTCCAATTATGGTGAAATTTGGCATGAAGGAAAGCTTGAATGGTTGATTGCTTTGCTAGTGTGTTTGATGATATAATTTGTGGTACTAACGAGGGTACATTGGTTAGGCACTTAAAGTAGGTTGTTTTAGCTCGTTTTAAGCATGCTTAATCGTGTTTTGAGTAGATTAAATGATTGGTAATTGAGTTTCTTAGTGCTCAAGCAAGTAGGAAATAGTAAACTTGAGTTTTAAGGTACATTTAGGTGCACATGGCCTTGTGTCACACACGGGCAACACAAACGGGCGTGTGACCCAAATCAGTGAGTTACACGGGCATAGACACGGGCTGAGACACGACCGTGTGTCTCAAGTGAATAAGTTACACGGGCTGGGACACGGCCGTGTGTTCCTTGTTTTAGGAATTTTCAAAAATGGCCCTAAACTTTCAAAAATGTTCCAAATTAGTCCCTATTTGTTTTTAAACTACTTTTAGGGTCCTGTAGACTCGAAATAGGGGCTGTAAGAGTAACGTTCACGCTGAATTGGAATGATTAGCATATTTAAATTAAGTGCATTCTACTAACATCATCGAAGATAAATAAAATAAATAGTCGGAGTATGGCCCAATACTCTGATGCGAATAATTGGAATAGTCTTGTATGTAACCAACTTCTAACATTCAAGAAGGGATAAATAGTGATAAGAGTGTAGACAGTGGAAGACCAAGTTTAGCATTGCATAACACGATTCGTCATTTTATTTTATCAGATTCTAGTATGAAAGTATTAGATTGTCGTGACCACCCCTGTATATTATAATGTTGATGGTTAGTTACATGCTGATTATGATTGATTACTTGTTTTGATTTGTTAGTAATGCCCGTGACCCTAATCCGACGATGGAGAGGGGTTAGGGGTGTTACAAACCCTTAGTATTTTAATTTATCCATTCTCAATTTTGAAAATAAATCAGTTGAACTTAAAAATTGATACCTCCATTAATCTAAAAAATTGGTATATTTGACAGTCCAATAATTAGTGAAACCGTTTCAATTTCAAAAAAAAAAAAAAGAAGGCTTAACCGACGAATTAATAGCTAAGCTATGCCCTTTTTCCCCAAGTTTGTAACTGAACTTTTTTTTAATCACAAATAGTACTTAAACTATCCTTACGTTGCCCATTTTACACCAAAATGTTATATTCGTTAAAAACAATTCTAGCCAATAATAGACAATTACGTGATATAAACTTTAAAAATAATTTTTTAATTATTTTATTTTCTTTTATATTATTTCTCACTCTTTATTTTTTCTATTTTTTCTTTCTGCTTTTATAATGTTTGGCAATGCCAACAATACTTGAAATTCGCCCTCTTGAGGTTGAGACATTGGTGATTAATTTTTTTTAAACTTTATCGTTTGCTTCTCAATATAACAGGATCAAAAACGTTATTTACATCGATCAAAATCAATGTTTTTAGAATCGGATTGAATTGGCTGACTAGATTGACTGGACCGAGAATTGGTCTAGGTATTAGTCTGGAGATAGGAGTTGAACCCATTGATCCACGAACAGATACAAACCAGTTGAATCAAGCTAAAAAATCATTAAAGCAGACAATTCAATCGGTTTTCTCTATTTTAAATATTTTTATTTTTATTAATTTTTTAATAATTTATTTGATTCAACTAGTTGAATTGATCAAATCGGAAACTAGTGGTCAAATTAATTCAACCATCCATATAATTCCGAAACCCTTGATCAAAACAATGAAGTAAAAAATGCTCACGCTCACATAAAAAGCCAATGAGAGGAAAAAGAAATAAAAGAAATAAAGTAAAAAAGAACTCATACCTACATACATTCATAAATACATGCATACATAAAGAGAAAATAATATTTTTTGTCTTTCTTTTGCGACATGACAATTTTTAATTGATTTTTTTATAGAATTAATAATTTGACTAACGATTGAACTAACAGAGATATTAACTTAGGAAAAAAATTAGTTTATATACCACTTGTGACAAAAAATATATGTTTAAACACCAAAATGAGAAAAATATATAATTTAAGTATCAATTTATAAATTAAGTATTACGAATAAGATGTGCAATTTAAAATTTTTATAAAATGCTTGTTGGGATCGACCCGATTAAGCAACAAGTAAAAATATAGCGGAATAAATTGAGAAATTGAACACACAAATTTAACGTGGAAAAACCTCTCCAAAGAGGATAAAAACCACAGGAAAGATAATTTTATTATAATGGCAAAAGAACGAATAGTACAAAAAATGGAGATAAAAATTAAACCCCGAAAACCCGAAAACAAATAACCTCAAAATGTAAACACAAAATAAATTTTCTCTAAATGTGTTATGAGTTCTAATCTCTAATGAGTGTATTTTCTAAGATTGTAAAAAAGCCTATTTATAAACTAAATTTATAGGTCAAATAATAATAAAATAATCTAAACTAATTAGAGCTTGATTGAAACGAATAAACAAAGTTTAACTGAAAGATTATTTCTTAAATTTGACTGAAATAGGAATCATACTCAACAATGCTAAATTAATCAAAGAAGTTTTATATAAGAAATTCATGATAAAAATTATAATAAAATAAAGATATTATAAATCCGTAAAATGCTAAAACGAATATTTTTGTTTTAAATATATTTTTAATTTCATTACTAACAAGACTTGGCAATGGCACGGTAAACATGTACTATTGGCCCGCTTAGGCGGACCAAGCACGCATCTAGGTTCTTCTTATGCCCTGCGTCGGGTGATGCCCGGTTAGGCTTCATTGCTTACATACAAGGTCTAATTACTATAAATGGTCGCTTTTTAGTGGTTTAAAGTTAGCTGTACCTATCCAACGGCCACTGCCGCCCTCCTCCAACTTCAAATGTGGCACTTGGTCTGATAACTGAAAGTCCCAAGGTGAGAGTCAACTAATAGCATGGCAGAAGTTAGATCACCAACTCCAAAACTTGAGTGTTGTATAAATGTCTGCTAGTGTTGGGAAATTAAAGGCAGACCAGATCAGCTGGATTTTGAGAGATGAAGCAGTTTAGGGCGTGCGTTGTAACTGTACTAGTGATTGTGGCAAATTTGATGGTGGTGGGATGGGGTCAGAGTCAAAGGCAGAGGCAGAGCTCCTCCTCATGCCTAAACCAGATTTCTCCTTGCCTGAATTATCTTAATGGAAATGAAGCAGATGTGCCGGATAGCTGCTGCGATCCTCTGAAATCTGTAATTAAATCCCAACCAGAATGCTTGTGTAGTATGATAAGCAACAAGGGTAGCAGACAAGCTGAGCAGGCAGGCATAAATGTGACACAAGCTCAAGAGTTGCCTGGACGCTGCGGCCAGCATGTCAATCCACTTGTTTGCCTTCCAGGTTTTCTTTTTTCACGTCTTTAATCATAAAAAAAAAAAAAAAGTAAAATCAGTGGGATGTTTAACTAGAGTTTTTCTCTCTTTCAGGTTCACCAAATTCAGCTGAAAATTCTGCCTTCCTCTTGTTCCCATTTCATAGCATCATAATATGCATGGCTGTTCAGATATTGTTCTTGGCCAAGATATGACATGAGTGGTGAGTGGGTGCATTTGATCATTGAACGTGAGCATTTGAATCCAATATAAATATAATTCCTCAGCAATGCTTTCAGATTTTTATAAACATGGTTCAGATTCTTTGGAGATTGGTTTACTATAACTGTGTTTTTGTGGAACATATGACTGAATTTCACTTTCTTATGCTGCTGGAGGCCATGAAATCACGCGCAGTAATAATATTCAAGCTTTTTAAAATTTCTTCCACTGGAAAAAAACAGAGCTTATTGTCAAAATTGTAGAATAAAGAAGAAGTCAAAATGTTAAACTAAACATGACGAGTATCAGTGTCGAGGTCTTAACTTAGAATTGTTTGTCAATTTCCTCTTTCTTTGTTTCCTCTCTCATCCCAAAAAAAAAAATCAATAGCTAAAAACCGTACACACTCATGACCGTCGAGGTATTCCCACAAAAAATATATTTTAGTAAATAATTTTTTAAGAAAAATGGTTTGGGAAATAATACAAATTTTCCTTATATTAAAGAGAAAAAAGCCTTATTGCTTTATTCTTAATAATTAAATTAATATTATTTATTCTCGATAACTTGAATTCAACGTTCACTTAATTATTAGTTTAAATGAATAAAAATTGTATTATTTAAAAAAAATATCAATTTAATAATACAATGAATAATAAAGTGTATTCTCAACTTTTCAAAACTCGTATTTATATATATATAAACTAGTTTTTAATGTCACATGTGTTGCATGTGATTTTATACATCTAGTATTTAATCAATTTTTTTAATATTAAACTTTTAATTGAAATAACTAATGTAAAATAATATTTTTATTTGAATTACGGAATATAATTAAAATATATTAACTTATCAATTCAAATATTATAATAGAAAATTTTTAGATTATAATTAAAGCATTTTTAACATATTCAACATATAATATAGTAAAAAAGTAACATCATTCAAAATTATAACTAATTTATATAATTAACTCTAATATTAATTAAGTGATAATTAAGATGTTTAGAATTCTATTTAAGTAATAACTACATTTTACATCAATAAAATTGGCACAACTTTTTTTACCTCCAAATTTTTTAACTAATAATTGTAATTGTAATTATAATTATAATTGTAAGTATTTATTATAACCATAATTATCACAATTTTTTTTATATTTTATGCTTAGAGTTCTATTCAAATAACAACTCTATTTTAAAATTAGCACAAAATTTTAATTAATAATTGTAAATTAAATTATAATTATTTTAAATATGTAATTATCATAACTTTTATTTTACTTCAACTTTTTTATTTTGAAATATGAATTCCGTAATATAATGGAAAATAAAGAGTATTCTTGTTAATTCAAAAGTTTTTCTAAATTGTGCTTTTATATATATATATATATACTATAAATTATATATATAGATGTAGTATATACATAGATAGATAAATATACATATGTAGAAAAAATGGGTAAGCTACATTGCAAGTCATCTAACCATATTTGAGTTTCTTTTTTTGTCACATAACTATAAAAAGTTATAAAATGGTCACCTCAATAATTGTATTGTCTTTTTTTATTTTTTTTTGTCAACGAGTTAACTAAGAAACAGAAAATGACATGATAGTTATAAAAATTGACATAATAACAAATTCAGTCTTAATGTTTATACATTTGTGTCAATTTGATCTTAATTTTAAAAAGTTTAGTTCTCAAAGTTTACACAATATGTAATTTGATCCTAATTCTAGAAAATTATACAAAATATACCGGAGTAAACTCTAAAATGACATATTACAAAACCTTCCTATGAATCATAACAAGAAAAATGTTAAAACTTTTGTAAGCCCCACACAGAAAACACCTTAACAATTGGTATCTAACATAACATGGGTGTTATACACCAATAATCACCAAGTAGAAACTCGGATGAGATCCGGGTCGCCTATCAGCAACCTGTCCAGGCCCCACCAGATAGATATGCGCGAGACGTACAACAAAAAAATAGCCAGTGGAGCTCGCGATATCAGCTCGCACGAGCCGAGGGGAGTTTGCGATCCTAGCTCGCTTATACCAAGGAATTCGCATGTAGGGGGCCTCAATGTCTAACAGGCAATCCAGAACGGTACATGTGTTCAACATGTCCAAGGTCTACTCAAAATGTTAATCCTATGAATAATGGGGTCAAGTTCATAAACAATAAAGTCAAATCATGAATAGTAATAATATGTATAAATACACGAATATTTATTTTAATAAGACATAAAAAATTACTCAACATTGGGAAAAGAACAAAATATTATAAAATTATCAATAGAATTTTACTAATTCAAACGCGATTCAAGCTTAACAATTTTGATCCAAATAGAATTTTGTTTGTAGCTTAAGACCACCATCTCTTTCTAACTCTCAATTTTCATAAAATAACTTCAAAAATCAATCCATCAAACTATTCATGTAATTTGCCTTTTACTAATTTAAAAGCAGTTTTAAAGATAAATTGTATCATGCCATAGTTTACACATTCTTAGAAGCAAAAATTTAAACTTAATGATTTAAAATCCTTCGTAGATATTGTTAAAACAAACAAATGCAAAAAGAAACATTAAAATCAAGCAAGAACGAAAGAAGAAGAAAAAGACGCCACAACAAAAACACAAAAGCCAACCTTTGTTAAGGTTAGCCAATGCCTTTTTTGGAAGTTCCCAATGGTAAAAATGAAGCATAGGGATTATCGGATTTGGAGATTGGACAAAGAGAATTCGAGACTTTGAGCGTAGCTCTAAAGGAATCAACGCCAATTTTGATAAAACATTAGTCACATTTGGAAAGAAGAAGACAAACGAGTTTAGGGATGTGTTTTAGACTTAAGCCACCACTAGTGACCGATGGTGAGTGACCTGCGAGTGATAGTTAGTGTGGATCTTAGCTATTAAATATTGGATTTTGGGTTTTGATGAAGAACATGAATAACAATGGAAAGGAAGAAGAGAAGAGTAAGGGGAGAGAAGAAAAAAAATGGAGAGGAAATAGAAAATAACAATTTTTTTCTAGAATTCTAAGTTTTGAAATTTAAAATTATTTCTTTTAATCTTTTTATAATATTTGTAATTTTTAGAATTAGATTAAATTAAATAATTTGTAAATGTTAATGATTTTTTTTTTAGAATTAAGATAAAATTAACACAAATGTGCGAATGTTTTGTGGTCAAACTTGTTATTATGATAGTTTTTATAATTATCACTTTTATCTATGTTACCATTAATAACTCATGACTAAAATAGATAGCATTTGTAACTTAGATAATAATAAAAAAAGGTAAAACTACATTTAATAGCATTAAACTATTAATAAGATTATGTTTTGGTGATTTAATTTTAAAAAATTATAAAATGATTATTAAACTATTTGAAAGTTTTCATTTAGGTCACTGAACTATTAAAATTGTTATTGTATGACCTTCTTTGTTTGCACCGTCTATACAAATAAAAAGCTCTCCTCATCTCTCTTCCACAATTTAATTTCTTTTCAAGAAATAACTTTGAACATCAAGAATCTACAAACCAAAATCCAAACAACTTTCTTCTTTGATCTCTAACACTCATCATCAAATTGACTTAGATCGACTATATGTTTTTCTACTCGCCAATGGGTACTATCCACCATACTGATCGTTGAATCAACGCTTGGAGCTTGCTAACTAAACTTTATTTAAAAAGAAAAATTTAACAGCCCAGTGACTTAAATGAATACTTTCAAATAGTTTAATGATTATTTTGTAATTTTTTGAAGTTGAGTGATCAAAATGTAAACTTACTAATAGTTTTAGTGACGTTGACGTAGTTTACCTAAAAAAGCCTACTATATGTGTGGGCTGGGGTTTGGGTAAAAGGTGGCGACTTGAGACAGGGGACGGAACAGCAGAGGAACATCGATAGATAGAAGGAGGAGATGGCGGTGAGAGGTAGAGCAATAGAAACGCTGCCAAAGCTGATGAAGAGTCTGAGGAAGGACTCTGCTTCTTCAACAGTGACTCGAACTCCAGCCTTGCCCTCCCTTAGACGCGCTTTCTCTCTTTACGATCAGATCAATCTCATCGACAATGTTCCCGATGACCAGCTTCGTTTCCAACGGTTTTTCCTCTTTTCTCCTTCACTTATGTAAAACAGAAATTCCAACTCCTTTTCTTCAACACTCGCCTTAATTTTCATCTGGGTTTTTTTTTTTTCCTTAATTGATTTGTCAGATATACGGAAACAGGATTCACTGTGAACGGTGTCAACTATGAAGGCAGCTTGATTTGTGTGGGAAATTTGGTCTCTTCTTGGGGCCCCCGTAAATTTTCTGAAATTACTCCCCAAAGGTATTTGCTTCATTTCAATTCTTTTCTGGTATGCTTTCTTAATTCGTCTAAAATTAACTATGTCTGTTATACTATCTCCATTGGTGGAATTACTTCTCTTCACTTTACCTATTCACATAATTTATCCTACTATGGATCAATTCAAGTCAATACTTTTCTTCAAAAGCTTCACCGTTTAGTTTATGTTTCCTAATCTCTTGGGTTAGTGCCGTCTCTTCATTATGCTTAAGTTTCAGGTGGCTTGACTAACTAATATTTGTCCCTCCCCTATTAAAAATGAAAATTTCCAACTTTTGGTCTCTCCCCCATCTCATATTTCGTCTTTATTGTACTTTTTGCAGCTTATCCATCTTTCAAATTATACGACCTATTCCAGGTGAGACCTCAAATAATATATATATGTGTGTGTGTGTTTGTATGAAGAACAAATTCAATACCTGATAAAAGTGTAACAATGATGCATCCCCATTGACCAATCATCTTGTGGACCTAATTCTAGTTTTATTCACTTGGGAATTAAAATAGAACTTTTTATGCAGAGATGGACGCTCATGGCCCTTAGCCTTTTTTCTGGGGGCCTTGGGAGCGGGGAATAATAATGGGTATTTCATTGCATGATCTGCAGTATTTTGCTTGCGTTTAGCATTCCTGTAGTGTCACCTCCTGTTGTACCTGGAGAACCTAAGGAAGCTGAGAATAATTTCCTAATGCAGTTAGACTATAGAATTAAGCTTTATTTTACATGTACTTCTATTTTTTCTTGCTTCTAGTTTTGATTCTCATGAAGCATTTCTCTCTTGTTTATTTTAGAAATTTTGATTCTTGGCTGTGGAAGGTACATTGAACCTGTAGATCCGGAACTCAGACGCTTCATCCGATCTACTGGCATGAAATTGGAAGCCTTAGACTCGGTATTGTCATTTTCATTGGAGTATTTTAGTTGATACCTAAATTTGACAACTTAGTTTTGAAATTTTGTGGTTGTAATTGCTTGAATATCACTATTTTTCCACATGGCAGAAATGGACCTTCCATCCCCTCCTTGTCAATCTATTTCTATCCCTTGCATGATTGGGGTTGAAGGCTTCTCATTTATGTGTTTTTCTGAAAATCCTAATTAAATTACTACCCTAAATTTTGGAGCATCAAATTTAGGCTTTCTCATATGAAAGAAGACTAAAAGGCTGTTCTCTATTTCTCTTTTGTCCAAGCCTTAGAGACTGAAGTTGAGCACCAGTTTGTCAATCATTTCTCCGTGTCAATGTGCCTGATTAAAGAGCTCTTTTGCATTAATCTGTTAGAAACCCACGTACATATTTATCCTTGTGTTTTGTGTTTGATTTCTCTTCTAAAAACATCTGTCTATATTTTGTCTTGATTAATGCATGTGCAGAAATGCTGGTTATTATTGATGGAAGTGATTTAATACTTGTTTATAGTCAATGCTTGAAACTATAAGCACCAATAGGAACTGACTTTGATCACAACCTTCAGGCTCAGAATTTGTTCTCCTGTTGCAGAGAAATGCTGCATCTACTTACAACATACTGAATGAGGAAGGTAGAATTGTGGCTGCTGCACTGCTCCCATATGGAGTTTCTTCATGAACCTTGGTACTCCCAATTTTTACGACTTAGGTTTTTGACTTTGTAGATGAGAAATTATCAAATGTTTGTGCATATCTTGATACCCCCGTGGGAAAAATAAGCAGTTACCGTTCCATGATTTGACTTTGATGTCAGCTTCTATTTTGTGCTTGGGTTTTTCTCTGTTTTTCACCCAAATTTCAGGGAAGGTAGAGACCGTGAACCTCTTCATAACGAGCTTTGAATAAAATTTAATTGCTTCCGGTTCGTGACAATCTAAAGTTGTAGGCATTTTTGAATTTGTTGTAGCTGTAGCTAAGCTAAGCTGATATGAGTAAAAGCATTGCAGTGCAAGTACTTGATTCAAACTTGATCATATGCACCCTGGTATCGGAAGGACTTTTTTTTTTTTCCCCCTTTCATTGTGGTAAAATATATTGTTCTTATTATTTATGGGTTCCCTCATGAAACATACTAATTGCTTTCCTTGTGTTGTTTGTATCTTGTTAAAGGCATTATATATATATATATATATGGAGGGTAAGCTGGGGTTGAAGAATTGTGTGTGTGTGTGTGTGTGTGTGTGTGTGTGTAGTGCTACTATACGAACTGTCTGTCATTGTAATTGTCAACTTTCTTTTGTCATGGAAATATGGAAGAAAACCAAATGTTGGCTTGGTAGGCTGAGCAAAGGAAAATGAATACAGGGGAGGAATCAAAAGCAAAAGCAAATCATGAACTTGGACCGGACATTTATCATTCTGACAATAGCGAAAAGGTGTTGGCATAAATTGATATACATAAACCCCAAAAGGAATATGCAAATCCTACTTTTGGATTTACTCTTAACATGGCTTGTATTTGCAAGAGTTTATATGGTTCTTCAAAGAAGATACGATTATAATTCACTACGAAATCAAATAATCAGAATAATTAATTTCTTGTTGGTGAAAAAAGAAATTACAACTTAGAAATTAAGCATTAAGAAAACTCAAAATATAATCCTTATCCACTAGCCGAACCTTTGGTTCCCTATCTCTCCTAAGCTTGACTATCTTATCTGTTATTCCGTTCTCTTCTCTTGGAATATGTTGAAGATTCCAATGACTCAGAAACTTTAACTGTAAAAGAATTTTCGTAACTAAAGTAGAATTGGAACCTTTACGAAATTCTTCATGAATGAGATTGACTGCTTCAAGACTGTCTGTCTGAATGAGCACTTTTCGGAAACTACGATCCAAGGCAATTTGTAACCCATCAAGAATGCCCCATAATTCTGAATCAATAACTTCACAATTTCCCAAATACCTTGTGAAGCCAACAATCCAAGATCCCTTTTGATCTCGCAGAAGCCCTCCAGCTGCCGCAAACATATCTTCATAATTGACTGAACCATCAGTGTTTAAATAGACCCAACCATCCGAAGAACCAAGAACAAAAGCCGTTTTTGAGAGTTTAGTGCCTTTTGATTCGGATATCGCGACATATTGCTTTACCCAACATAAGGAGGCCTTGATAACCTCATCAGAACTCCAAGAAAGTCCTTGAAATGTGTGTAAGTTTCTGTTCTTCCACATGCGCTAAATGATAATCCCAAACAAACACTGCCAATTAATTCCACCTACTAGCTTTCCGGCATGCTGATTTCATAAATTAAGCTCCATCCATTCATGAAGAGAACCTAAAAAAAAAAAATAGTTTGTTTACCTGTAGGGATTAGCTGCATCCAAATCTCCCTTGCCATTGTGCAATCCCGAAGCACATGAAGGATATTCTCATAATTATGTCCACATGTACCACAAGCAGTGTTAGATTCCAACCCTCTTCGTGCTCTTTCAACATTAGTGAGTAAACGGTGTTTAATGACAAGCCAAATGAAGACGCTAACTCTTTGTGGCCCATGATAATTCCATGATAACTTCCAAACATCCTTTTTTGCATTCCAAGAATTCTCCTGAAGTTTTTTGTATGCACTTTTAACCGAGAAAACACCAGACGTAGTCCCTCTAAATAATTCTATCCATACCAGAATTTGATTGAGGCGGCGGAATCCCTACAATCCGATAAATGATATCTTCAGATAAACAAAGACGGAAGATGTAATACCCCCTAATTCTTATCCATCGTCGGGACAGGATTACGGGATATTACCGGAGCTTACAAAATAATTACACATAATATATCATTAGACAACAAAATAAAATCTCTAAATCCACTTGAGTCTTAGTCACTAAATTATTTATATCTTGAGCTACAGAATTCTAAATTAAGATTCGCTTGATGTTTTTGAAACTAGACTCAAATATCTTTCTACCATAAAAATTTCAAAATTTATAATTTAGCAAATAAGTACAGTTAATTCTTCAAATTTTATCCCTGTTCTGTTGTTTGATAGCTCCGACCTTTCTTCACTAAAAATTAGTTATCTCTTAGTACGAGATTTGGATAATGTTTCCGTATGTTTATCTTGAAAGACTCATTAATACTTTAAGCATATAAATTTAAACCCCTAATTATTTTTCTACAATTTTTAATGACTTTCCAAAGTTAGAACAGGGGAACTCGAAATCATTATGACCATGTCTCTCAAAAATTCGAATATCTCCTAATATGAAATTCTTTTGCTTATACCGTTTCTTCTATGTAAAACTAAACTCAGTAGGCTTTAATTTAATACTTTAATTAACCTCTAATTCAGTTTCTATAATTTTTGGTGAATTTTCAAAGTTGAACATTGCTGCTGTCCAGAAACTATTTTAATGCTAATTTTACTCCTTCATGATTCTTTGTATTAACTTTCATTTAGACATACATAATCATTATACCTTTAGGCACCTCTTATGCATATTTGACTACTATTTTACCTCTCATCATTCAATCACATCAGCATTATAAGGCAAATCATGCAAATACCATAATACCAAAACCCAAACCAAATAAATGACTAATATCCACATAACACCTATAGACTAACATTTGGTCAAAATAACTTATACTTGCCATTATAACCAGAATCAAGGCATCCATATTTACCGATAGAACCAATGGATAGTGTGATATAGTTCCGATAAGCTTTCAACCCGTTCGAGCTTCCGATAATCTGTAAGGTAAATAAATAAAACAAATATGTAAGCAATGATTGCTTAGTAAGCTCATACAGTCTTTAAACATACTAATTTATTTCCATTATAAAGCTTTACATATTGAAAATAATCCAATATGGTTACCGTAACACTCATAAACTATTCTCACTAATTCACAAAGTGAACTAATCCATAGTATCACACATAGACTTAAACCCTCAAACTTAGTAAATTTTATATAACTTTAACTCTTCTACACTTATTCCATATGCATGTCATACAAGTCATACGCATATCATTCAGCCACGGTTACATATTAATGCATTTAACCAAAGCCTTGTTCTAATTGAACACATAATAAATCGTTCCACGAGAAATTACATAATCTAAACCTTAACATTCCTTCATGAACATTAATTTATTTTCATTTAAATACTTACTTTTCCAATGCATCAAATAAATAAACAAACTACTATTCAGCTAATAGCTTGGCACTTGCCTAAACATCAAGTAACAACAATAGTTAGCGTACTTGCACATCTTACATATAAATTCAATATTAATAAACTTATTTTCTCGACATGTTACTATATACATGCTTTCCTTATATCAACATAATCAAAGATAATCACATATTTACATGTAACTTTTTAATATATTAATTAGATACCATTTCCATGTCATGTTTCAATATGTCATGTAAATATCATTTTTTTTCCAAGACATGTTTCAATATATCAATTAAATATCATTTCCAAGTATTTCAATATTAATTCATAAATATTTACAATTCACTCATAGTACATTCAATTCTCATTAATTTGTTATCTTAAATGGCTTTTCGCAATTTGTTTCACATTTCATCATACAATTGCAATATCCATTCCATAGTCATTTCATGAGTATATAACTCATATTTTTCATATATTTGCAACATATTTCACATTCTATTTTCAACTCACTATTTCACTTCCATTTCTCATACCACCATTTCAATATCAATTATAAAACTTTATTATTCATTTACCCCTATTAACATGACTCGAACTCGGACGAATACACGGATCTAACCAAAACACACCAGTTACCAAAACACACCAGTTTGGCACCCAGTGCCTCATCGAATAATTTGAAGGAATAAATTGACACCCAGTGTCTCATCGGCCATGCCGAAGTAATTTGGTACCCAGTACCTCATCGAATTTATTCGAAGTAACAATTTGACACCCAGTGTCTCATCGACTCAAGGTCAAAGTATTCCTGAACTATTCCAATCATATGGCATGCCAACTATGTCCGACTCAGCCCGATACTGTTAATAGGGTTTAAAATCAATTTTCAAAGTTCAACCAATATTCATTTTAATTCAATAATCACAAATCCTCAAGAATTCAACTCAATATCATAATGAAATATTCAGTCATTCCACTTACTATACATATTAAGTAATAACTACAATAATTAATATTTCATGTACCATCCTTTTTATTAATTCCGTGTATATTTATTTTGGTAACAATTCATAATCATAATTATACATAATTATCAGACAAGTTTCATATACATAAATTCTCCATGTCACTAACCCTGTAACACCCAAAATCCGGCCTAGACGTTATGGCCGAATCTAACGTGTCACATCGAATTGTTTTTTGAAATCAGACTTGTTGAGAGAAAATCGTTTTTAAACGCCTGCCATGTTTGTTACTGTTGGTTTCGTAGTTGGTTAAAAGCCCGCGGAAGCTACTCTAATTAATGTCATTTTGAAGTTTGAAAATGTGTGTTTTTCTTTTAAAATAGTTATTATTTTTGAAAACTTATTTGTATCAGTTTGGCAGTTTCAAAATAAGAAATTAAACCCAGTTAAAAGAAATTAAAATCACCAGATGCCTTATTACATAAATATCAACCCAATATAAAAGAAATTTAAATAATTAGGTCTAAAATAAAACATTACGAACGTGTGGCCACCTCCGAGTCCCTCGTAGCTCCAAATCGTCTAAGGCTGGGGATTACCTGTACAATTAAAAGAAAAGGGTAAGTTACGAGAACTCAATGTGTAATCCACTATCATGCAGTAACAGTCTGGGCATGAGCCCTATTCAGTAACAGTACAGTGTGGGCCTTAGTCCATTACAATAATCAATGTGGGCCTAAGCCCAATATAATATCAGTATGGTGCAAATATGCAACCTACCCCAATCCAACCAACAAACCACCCATACCAACCAACACACCATGTGGGGATAAAATCGACCCACCCAGCCAACACACCAATATTGCAGCATAGCTACCAGTAATAATAATGCAGTAGAGCTGCCAGTAACAGTATCGCAGCAAAGCTGCCAATAACAATATATGTGGCAGAGCCACCAGTACAGTATACTTCCTCCATAACAGTATCCAAACCCCATACAGTATGTCATGTCATAAATCATACGTATATGCAGAATGTCATACTTAGTAACAATCATATACAAATCATGAACACATCAGTCAACCTACCCTTAGGGGTATAATAGTCATTTTATCCTATGAGGGTATTTCGGTTATTTTACTCTTTAGGGTTTTAATGCAGATAACGACCTTTCCAAAGGTCCACCATCGCCTCGAGCGACACAGATAACCTATATGATCAAAATGATGTAAATGGGCCCAAGGTCCAATATTCGGCCCAAGTGGGCCCACACGCTCGTGTGGCCCATTTAGCCCAAATTTAGTCACGACTATTCAAACGATATAACCTAGTCCAGTATTTTCCATTTATCGTGAATTTATACCGTGTGAGGCCCACGAGCCCATTGGGCCCACACTGCCCATTTTAGCCAAACGAGGCCCATAACGGCCCAAGAGCATGAGGATGCTCGTGCTGGCCTCTACAGTCTATTGCCCATGGTTGTGGGCTCGATTTACCACACGAGCAATCGCACGCTTGTGAGGCCTCATATGCCGAGGGTTTGGCTTTTTGATTTTTGGCGATTCGCAGAGGAGATAGTGTGATTACACACCTAATTACAATATTGCTCTACGCTCCATGAGCACCCAACCTAAATTCAAACAAGAACCAAAGTTAGTCCTTTAACCGATAGGGTAAAGCACCCTCTTATTGACGCTTAATCTGAAACACCTTTCTTACTTTGTTTGAATGAGGGTGACCTTAGTCCCTCTACGATTGCTGTTCAGAAATGATCACACGCCCTTGTTGGTTTCCTATAGTTCAATCAAAATCCGATTAGTAAGTGATAAGGCACATTCGACCAACCCCAAAGAACATAAGGTAACACTTTTACCTTACCTGTACGTTGAGGACGAAAGTGTGACTCCTCTAACCGTTCACACTTCACCACTCCTTGAGGAAGACCCTAGAATCACAACAAGTACAGTACGTGAAGGAGGAAATGACAATCGGTTAGCAAAAGGGGGTATTTAGTTTTGGAAAAATAAAAAGAATAGCATGGTATATTCAGTTTTAAAAAGAAAAGCAGAGGATAGATTTTGAACACTTACCGATAGTCAAAACCCTTGCAGAACCAAAACAGAGAGGGGGCAGTGTTGAGTTTCGGCTAAAGTAAGAACCACCCAAAGAAGAGAAGAACCCGAATCGAAAAGGGAGGGGAGAAATTTTGGTCACAAGCCGAAAAGGAGAAAGAGTCACAAGGGGGCAAGGGTGATAGGTTCGGCCGAAAGAAGTCAATAGGTAAGAAGGGATGAAACAGGCAGTTGGCCGAAACTTGAAAGGAATAGAAAAGAAGAGGAGGTTTCGGTAGATGTTGGTGCAAAAGAAGGGAAAGAAATGGACTTGAAAAGAATAGTTTAGTTTACCAGAATGGTAGGAGTCGAACACTCAAAATGCACAAATAGCCACTTGCAAATTCAGCACAAGAGAGCAGAGAAAGAAAAGAGCATTAACAGTTTCAAAAATTGGTGACAAATTGACCAAACTGAGAGAAAAACCCCTCAGCAGAAATTCCCTATACCAATTCGGCACCAACACCCCCCACACACTTCAACCTCCTTGATTCTCTCCACAACACTCTCCTTAATCCTCTCCACGATTTGCTCCTACAATCTCTTCATGACCGATTCAAACTACTCTTCAACAGTGTTTCAGTCCAACTCTTCTACCTACCCAGCTCAAGCAGCAAAATAAACACTCCATTGCGTATCCCAGGACTTGAACCTCAGACCTCTCAATTACACCACACGCCACCCTGCCACTACACCACAGGCTCTTATTGTGTCATAAAACAAGCATTATTACTAATAAGGCCTAAGTGCCAATGTCCAGGTTCATTTAAGAGAAAAACTAAAATTTTGCAAAAGTCAATACTTGAACCCAAGCTACTCAAACACTCCCATACACACCCAAATCACTTAGCCATTGAAGCAGACAAGCAATTTGTATCAGAACATGCAAAATTACAGACCCTAAATTTTTGGGGCGTTACAAACCTAGTCTTTCCAAATCGGAGAACGACTTACGGATATGGGTACATCGTTTTTTTGTGCCATAACCCAGTTATGGTCTTTTCATTAAAATGCCATATCCCAACTATGGTCTTACATTTAAAAATTTCCATGGTCCAACCATGGTCTTATCCGTCAATTCATCCTTTGCCATAAAATAATTGTACTCAATCCCGCGTTCCACTCGCTTTATACATTTAATTCAATTTCATAATTTAACAATAATTTTATTTCAATAATAGATATGAATAAATAAATAATACCATTCATCAATTTAATAAATAAACATTAAAATTTAACCATACGAACTTACCTGGCTAAATTGCACAAACACCAGAATTCAAGGGCATTTTGGTAATTTTCTATTTTCCTTGATTTTCCACCCGATCTTGATCTAAATTAATAATTTCATTCAATATATTAAATTATACAATAAAAAAATTCATTTTATGCAATTTGGTCTTTTTTACATTTTTACAAAATTGCCCATAAAATTTTACTTTTATTCAATTTAGTCCCTGAGCCCAAAACGTGCAAATTAACCATTTTTAATACAAATTCAAGCTAGCGAAATATTCATGGCATTCAATACAGCCCATTTTTGCAATAAATTCACAAAAAACTCTTGTATTTTTACCATTTCAACAATTTAGTCCCTGATCAGGAAATTCATCAAAAATCACTTAATAAAATACTTTTAATTAACAACTAATATCTCAAATTCATTATTTAACATCAAGAATCATATATATTCATCAATGGCAACATCCAAAATCTTTAACCAAATCAAAAACAAAGGTAAGGTTTAGTTGGACTTAATTGTATCAATTTCAAAAACATAAAAATTATTGAAAACGATGCTAAATTGAACTTACCTACAGCCAAAAATATGAAAACCAGCTTGAGCTCTCCCCCTTCTCTGGTTTTCAACCGAAATTTTGAGAAGAAAAGCCTAGAATGCTTTTTAAATTTCAATTTGTCTTATTTGATTTCATTATAATTACAATTTTGCCATTATTTATTTTTATTTTATTATTATTTTATTCATATGCCGCCTCGTCCATTAATTTAGGCATATTTATCACTTAAGTCCCTCCTTATTTATTATTTGAGCTATCAAGTCACTATTTCTTTAATTAGCAAATTTTACACATTTTTCAATTTAGTCCTTTTTATTTAATTAACTATCCAAGCGTTAAAATTTCCTAATGAAACTTTAATACTAACTCAATGACACTCTGTAAATATTTATAAAAATATTTACGACTCGGTTTATATAATCGAGGTCTCGATACCTCTGTTTCAAAACCAATTAATTTGATAAATATTTCTAAAACATAAATCACTAATTCATAAGCCTTCCTAAATTCACGATTGGCTTATAAATACTAAATAATAAATTCATAAGGTCACTTGTCAGATTTTAGTGGTCTCAACCCACTGTTTCTGACATTACTGAAAATTGGGCTATTACAGAAGAAGTCCAAATTCCAATCTCCATTCTCTATTACCATATCACTAAGGGAACAGTCCATATCCAAACTGGCAGTACAAGCTATCTTTTTGGACAACAGCCCAACATTGGGAACCCAAGGATCCTTCCAACAGTTAATATTACGCCCATCTCCAACAGACCAAAGCAAATTCTCTCGTATGAGTGGCCAAATCTTTGACAAAAATCTCCACAAGAAAGAACATCATCCCCTCGATAAAGATTTTGGTAACCCACATTGAACCCCATACTTGGACTGAAGCACATTAATCCATAAAAAAGAATGATCAGTCACTAATTTGAAACCCAACTTGATAACGAAAGAAGTATTTTGGTCACGAAGATTCCTTATACCAAGCTCTGTATGCAATTTAGGTTGGCAAATCGAATCCCAACTAACCAAAACAATTTTTTTGTTGCCACTAGTGGACCCCAAAATGAATTGTCTAACCATAGTTTTAATATCCTCACACAAACCCTTCGGGATCAACATCAATTGCATAAAGTAGCTCGGGATTGATAGTAAGATCGCTTGAGCTAGAATAATTCTGCTAGCTAAAGAGAGTTGTCGAGCTTCGCAACTGCAAAGCGCAAAGTATTATTCGTAACCTTCTCATGAAAGAGAGGAACCCCTAAATACGAATCAAGGTTCTGCACCACCTAGAATCCAAAAAAACCACTAATACGCCTTTGAATGTCTTCTTCCACTCCTTTTGAAAAAACCATAATTGACTTCTGTAGATTGACATTATGACTCGAAACACCACAGAAAGTGTCCAAAACTCCCTTAATAACTCGTGCTTGCTCCTCTTTCGCCTGTCCAAAGAGAATTAAGTCATCTACAAAAAAGAGATAGGGACCTGATCTAGTCAGCTTAATAGGCAACCATCTGCCATCAGCCATGGCCTTGTGGATACCTTGACGAAGTTCTCTTGTCGGTTTGAATTTCTGAGATGGCACTCCATTCTAAAGCACCTGCATAGTTGAACCAGAAATAACTTATATAATTACATTACGAAGAAAGTTAGGAATACCTACAGCTTATCAAGAAGCGTCTATGAAGTCCCAACGAACACGATCATAGGTCTCTTCGAGATCAATCTTAATGGCCATCCATTTTTTATTCTTTTTCTTGCTTTTCATAGAATGAATGACTTCTTGTGCAATGATGATATTATCATTTATGTTTCTTCCTGCTACAAATCCAGCTTGTTAAGGACCTATGAGCTTTGGAAAGACCATTTTAAACATATTGGTAGTGATCTTCATCACAAGCTTGTAAAGTACCGAAAAAGACTGATAGGGCGAAACTCGAGAAACATTTTGGGTGTTGCACTTTAGGTATAAGAACAATAAGAGAATTATTAAGATCCGGATCAATGTTTTTACCAGAGAAGATCCTTTTGACCCATTCACAAATCGAAGGGCCGACAAACTCCCACTGACTCTGATAGAAGCGTGTAAGCCATCACTTCCAGGTGCTTTTAAAGGCGCCATATCAAAAAGGGCCTTTTTAACCTCCTTATCAGAAACGTGCATACTAAGGAATTGGATCTCTTTCTGTTCGAGAATTGGGAAGGCATCACCCCCAAGATTGCCCGTTTTCCTAGAATGCCCTCCATAAAGATTCTTATAGAAATTGACTGTTTCCTGCTTCAAATCATCTTCATCTATAACCCACTCCCCTGCTTGGTTTTTTAGAACCAGAATACGATTATGCTTCCTCCTCTGCAAAGTTCACCTATGAAAAAAGCTTGTATTACGATCATCAAAAACTAACCAGTCACACCTAGCCTTTTGCCTCCATAAAAGATCCTCATGGTGTAACACTAATTCTAGCTCTTATTGGGTTTCCAACTCAACTTGATTTAAAAAGGTCAAATTTCTTCGATCAATCGCCTTTTGAATATTATCTTGCTTTTTCTTCAAAATATTCTTCCGATGCAAAATGTGCCCATAAACCTCCTTATTCCATAATTTAACTTGATCAATGAAAATATCATGGGTTGTCAACATGTCCCCCACTACCTTCCAATTCTCTTTAACAAATTCAGAAAATCCTAGGTGTTCAATACATCCAGCCAAAAAATGAAATGGTCTTTTAGAAGAAGACTGAACTTCAGGCATAATAAAAAGCTTGAGGGGTCTATGATCGGATTTAAGCTTTTGTAGATGCAGTACTTTGGACAAAGGAAACTTCAAGCTCCAATCATCATTACAAATTGCTCTATCAAGTCTCTCAAAAACTCCCCCTCTATTCCAAGTGAAGTTAGGCCCACTAAAACCCAAGTCAAGCAAGCCCATGGAATCCATGAATTCACTAAAGAGTGCACATCTTTTCCCAATGACTTGTCCACCTCTTTTTTCGCACGACGCAAGAATAGCATTAAAATCTCCAACGGCTAACCACGGAGTCTCATCCACCAGTACAGTACATTTGAGAGCATCCCATAACTGCCTCTGCTTTTGACCATTAGGACTGCCATAAACAAAAGTGAACAACACCGGTTGCCGATAAAACTTTCCAGAAATTCTAAGTAAAATAAATGAGGAGTGATTACCCAAAAAATCTACAGAAATGGAGTCTCTCCATCTTATCCAAATTCCCCCCAAGAAACCCACAGCCTCCACCCGGTGATAAAAATCAAAACTAAGCTTAGCAATGACAGAATCAGCTTTGGAACCACTAACTTTTGTCTTCAAAAGGCCAATCAAGTCAGGCTTATGTTCTCTATTATACTCCCAAAAAATACGAGGAAATTTCAAACTAGCACAACCTTGACAATTCTAGCAAAAAATAGTAAAATTCATATTTTAAAATAAAAACTAAAATAACAAAATTAAAAATACCACCCAATTACGCAGATGTAGATCCAGGACCGCCAGTCTGTCCTTCAGCACTACCTCCAATCCCATCTGTTCCAGTCCCAACTTGCGAATTGACAAGATAAACCATGGAGCTTATAGCTTCTGTTAAAGGAATTTGAGAAATTCCAGAATTTTTTAATCTACCTCTCTTTTCTTTGAACGAGCGATTGAGGGAAGCTCTACCACGATTACTACCAACTTTATTTTCAGAAACACGCCCTCTGGAAACAAAAAAAGATTTATTAGTATTGACTAAAATATTTTTCTTATTACCTTTGTGCGTTGTCTTCATCTTATTATTTTTAATAATAACAGTCGAATGGTGCTTTGGGTCTAAAAAATTTGTGTCTAAATTTACCACATTTTCATTTGAGCCTTCAAACATGGGATTATTAAGGACAAAATTATTCTCTATATTTCCTGAAGAAATCGAATGCGAATCTCTAATTTCCTGTTTAAATAAGTCATTAGAAGAAATGCCATCCAAATGTTTGTTTATTTAAAAAAATGTTTTGATCATTTAAAGAGGAATTATCCAAACCACTATGGGTTAGCCCATTAGACGCTAAAAGCCCGTCCTGCCTTATCCTTTCCACTTTTGGCCCACCAAGCTGTGCATTTGATAGCCCACTAGCATGCGTAGCATCCTCTTTCGAATGAATTACTCCTACAAACGGAAGAGTGGAAACATTGTTAGAAAAGGAAAAATTATTAACCAAGTCCTTTTCTTTTTGAAGAAAGCCATCTCCCACAGGCCTTTTCCCTAAGGCCTTAGACCCACTGTCCCCCTTAGTCTGAATAAACCCACCAACTTTCGGGCCACTTAAACATGGGCCCAAATTAAGCCTAGCTGAATCCCTAAAAATCACCTCATCTCCACGGACTATTTTCCCTAAATGGCCCGAATCTTCTAAAGCTAAAACCCTATTTTCCTTTTGATTCCCACCCATAGCCGCATGCCTATCCTTCTTCTCCCTCAAAAGATCCCCAACAGCTTCATCAACGCCTCCACCTGAAACCTCTCCCCCAATTAACGGTGCAAACCTAGTCCCTAACGGATCCTTCCCTAATTCACAGCCCCGTTAGTCCGAGAATCCCGTTGACCCCTCCTTGACTTTCTCTCAACTAATATCCACAGCCGTAATCAGCGTTCTTTCCATCACCACGTTCATCGACACTTTCACTGGATGCCTCCACCACCACAGTCGCCGATCTCTCCAAAATCGCACTAACCTACACCGACGGGCACAACTCTTTAATATGCCTATATTTGCTGCAACTGAAACATAACGTCGGGAGCGCCTTATATTCAATCCATTGTATGGCATCGTCAACCAAGACCCTAGAGATAAGCAGTTTGTCGAGATTTACGAACACGGCCAAACAAGCAAACCGTTCCCGGGTTCTATTCTCGGTTTGAATATCTAACTTTACAACTTTTTCGATTAAACATCCAATGGCTTCAATAATTTATTTTTTGTACAGGTAGCCTAGAAGCCCGGACAGACAAATCCAAGCCATCACCACGATGGGATAGGGTTGTGCTGGACCAAACGATTTCGTCCACGGTTGTATAGTGAGGTATTGGCCGAAAATTATCCAAGGACCATGAGTTAAAACTTTGTTATAATCATCAGTATCTTGTAACTTAACCAAAAAAAAACCCATTAGTAATATCCATAAGATGAAAGGATTTTGCAGGTTTCCAGAGATTAAGAATACGGTTATAAAGCACGTTATAATCGATGTTTCGTCCAAGCAACTTGAGAATAACTGTCCTCTCCATCTCTTTGAATAGTAAATCTTTGATGCGATCCGAAAAGGCAACTGTCGGAATCCCCTTAACTATTGACATATTCACATCTCCATCGAGTATTTCAAACTCACACTCATTCCATCGAGTATTCCAATCGGAAGAGTCCACACCTCCCCCAAGATTTTGTCTTTGAAAGTCATCCTCGGCTGTTGATCAGAATCAACAACCATATTAGTTTCTTCTCCATCAGCAGCCTCCTTGAAACGCACTTTTTTGGTATTTCGATCACCATCATCACAAGGATTTCTATCAGCACCATTACTGGAATTTTGCACCTCCATTATAGTTTTTGAATTAGTATGATCCCCCATAATCATCTTTATTGAAACTTCCTTAGAATAATTAAAATTTATATTGACTACTAGGTACTTGTTTAGGGATATAAGAAGACTTGTCAAAAGTTGTATTGAATAATATTAATAGTTTGATACAATAGCTTTTGTTTCTTAATACAAGAAGATTATGAGGCTGTCATTGTAATTATTAAGTGTTCACTAACACTAGATTTTCATTCGTTAAAATAAACATCTAAATTCAAACTAAAAACAATCAAATTTAAAAATTAGCACTCTAGTCTACTATAGGCTTAATTGAATAGTAATACCTCAAACTATGATTAAGTATTAAATATTAAATAAAAATTAAATTAAATTAATTTATTATTTAATATTATATTTCTTTCTCTATTCCCCTTTCATCTTCATCTTCTTCCTTTTCAATTCCTTCGTTTTCATCTTCTCGCTCCATATTTCATCTTCACCTCTCCTCACCCCCTTTATTCCACCTCCATTATGCCGCCATTATCACCACCACATCTGCTATAGCTTCCTCAACCATCCACATTCTTTCAAAATACAATCTTTTCAAATCAAAGGGCAACAAAAGCAAAAGAATTCATTCAATTCCTCCTGCACCTTACTACCACCTCTACCATCATTGTTTATTTCAAAATTGAAGAAAAATACTCAATCCTCACCGATGACACCTCTACCTACACAGCCAACACCCCCACTCAACTTAAGTCAAGAATACGAACTACAACTAGGGGTGTTCAAACGATTAACCGAATCAAATTAGTAATAATCGAATTAACCGAACTTTTTAATCTTTTAATCGTTAACCGGACTAAATTTTTTTAGAAAAAAATTAATCATATTTTGGTTAACTTGGTCGGTTAACCAAATTAACCAAAAATTATAATGTTTTTTTTTTTTTTTGTTAAAACAACATTTGACCGAATTAATTGAATTAGCCAAACTAATAATAGCCTAATACATGTAATATACAATATTATTTATTAAGTTCGATTAATGTGATTAATTATCCGATTTCAAACCGAATTAACCGTTAATTAAAATTTTAGAAAACCTTTAACCGATCGATAAACTGAATTAGATCGATTCGGTCGGTTAATTTGATTTTAATCGAAGTTTGAACACTCCTAACTATGACCAATGCCAACAAATGTAAGCCACCATTGCCGACAACAAAAGCAAACACTAGTTATTACTATGGCGAGAATGTGAACAGCAACGAACAATCACCATTAATACCCAAGTTGTCACCCCCACTGCCATTTTAAACAATCACCATCAAGTACTATTGCAAGAACCGTGTTTAGTGAATTCTGAGAAAATTTAAAATTGGGCTAGATAAACTGGATTTATAAGGAACCAAATTGACATTGAAGATGGAAATCAAAGTAGAAAATTATGGATGTGAAAATGTGGGAAAATGATCAAATTGTAATTTTGAAAAGCTAAAGGACTATAATGCAAATTTTACCAAGAAGAGAAAATGCAAGTTATTATTGATTATTTGGAATGGAAATAACTTATGTGTATTGGTGTGAGGGAAATCATTTTTGGACTAAATTGGAAAAGATTTAAAAATATAGAAACTAAATTGTAAAAGGGTAAAAGTATAATTTTCACCATTGAAGAATTACTATTAAAGGTTAAATGTGAATTATGAGATTTTTAAATTGATAAATGCATATTCTTGCAAAGAGATTGCATTAAGAGTTAAAATGAAAAAAAATGATAATTTAGCCACCTAAGGACATTTTGATCATTTATCAAGCATTTATTAGTAGAAATATTATTTGAAGAGATATGCTAACTTTGGGATTAATTTTGAGTCATTGGATATGATTAAAGCATGAAGATTAAATATGGGCTAATGTGTGTTGGATTTGACTTTGACCAATTTGAAATGGTGAATAAAAAAAAAAGAGATTTTTTCATAACTTATTCTCATTTTTTGCAGCAGCAATGGGGGGAGGAGAGTTGGCCAATCTTTTCCTCTTTCATTTCTAAGTGAAACCCTATCCAAAAACACAATTTTCATGTATTAAAAATTATAGAAAACACCATTTTTCCTTGTTTTCCACCATCACCATTTGGGTTTTTTTACCTAAATAATATATATATTTTAAAAATGCATAAATGGCATTTTGTAAGAATTATGTACCAAAATGGTACAATCAAATGGGTGGAGGGTGGTGCATAGGCGGCACCACCCTGATTCTGATAGAATTTAGTTAAAAAAAAAAAGAGATGGGGTATGGGGGTTGATACGAACTCGTTTCGGTGATGATTCGAGTCGTTTAAATGCCCGATCATAAAATTAAGTAAGGCTAAGTTGTTTTCAAGATTTGGTTCGAAAATGGAAAAGATAGATTAGAAACAAAGAAGTTTTAAGTTAGTTTAGGTGACAAAATAAAGATTCGGCCAGGGCTTAAGAATGAACCAATATTATAAGTTAATATTGACCAGAGTCTTATACAAACTCTTAGGTTGAATCAATGAAAAATGATAAGGTTAGTTTGAGGGAACCTTGACCCACTATCTATGTGAAGATAGGAACCAAAGGTAAAGGTGAACGCCACACTCCGAATTGAAGTGATAAGTTCGAAACAAGACAGAAATGACGCCACAAGAATACTTGATAAGTTAATTCAGTCAAGGGAGAACTATGAGAGTTAAACACCCACAAGTTTGAATAAAATTCATCAATTGAGCAAAGTCTATTGTCTAACCCCTAAATGTTTACAAAGCAAGCTATTTATAGGCTGGACATGTTCTAGCCGAATCGGCAAAAAGTAATAAGCTCAATTGAGCTTTTAATGAGCTGAAATGACTATTAAAATGAATCAACATGTCTTTTGACAAGTCCTAGACCTAGGTGACGCCAACAGCTTGGCTATTAACATTCCCAATCAGCTAATCAATTGGATTTCATGAGCTGAGCTGTATTCAACAAGTATTTGATCAGCCAAGGCAATATGAATGTGATTAATTCCTCTCTTGGGAAGCCAAAAGTGCAGCAGCCATTTTTAATAGAATTGTGGCGCATGAACAGCCCTTATGGTGTGAACAGCCAAATTTGATGAGCCTTAAGGTGTGAACTTGGCTTGAAGCTTCCTTGAACGTCTTGCTGAATCATTTAGCTTAATTGGAATAAATAATGAGCTGAATGGACTTGATTAAATTTGGCCAAGAGGTGTGAACTTGCTTTAATGTGCTACTTTGATTAACTGAATAGTCTTGAGCTATTAAAACCAGCTTGGGCACTTCAATAGGCTTTGGGTGTGAAAGCTCAAAACCGAACAACCATAAGTGTGAAAGGAACCTCCAGCAAGTGTGAAAACACTTAAGGGCTGTTGAAGAACACAATGGGCAGCTTAGGGAAGAGAAATCAGCAGCTTAATGGCTCTTGGACTAAACGAAGAGGTGCTTGGAGCATCTCAACCATCAGCACACCACATTTAAGCCATCCATGCATGTTCCTGAACAATTAAATTCAGCAAATTCATTCAGCTAGGACATATTAAATTCGGCGAAGCAAATTTAATTCAAACATGAATTTAATTTGTCTCAAACTTAGACACATTAAAAACAACTATTAAACATGTACTAGACCTTAATTATAATGTCCAGATTATGACACATTTAAAAACAACATTAATTATTTGAGCTAAATAAACTAATTTAACTAAAAACCAAATTAAAAGTTTATTCCAGCAACGAAATAATGCTAAGTTAAAAATGAGCTGGAATTGAGCTCAATGAGCTACGAATAAGCTAGATTAGCTTGTAGGAGGTTGCAAGGCCTGCTCGGATGACTTGTCCATGATTTTTCGATTAGCCCAACAACATTTTCTCCCCACACTCGATCAATTAAAGCTTGCAAACAAATTAACAACTTCATTTTGCACTTGGGCCCCTCGTGTCCAGGCCATTCCCGGTGTCATCGAATTGTATCGAGATATGATGCTGCTGGGATCGTATCATTCCCTTCCTCTTGAAAATGATTTGTCCTCTAATCGGGCCATTTGCTCGTGAAAAACCTCTCTAGATCACAACCCCCTATATTTATAAACCTGACAAAGTCGCTTCCAAAAATGTGAGAATCACTAATGGTTCGAGAAGAAAGTATGTTAATCGCATGCCCTTCCTCTTTAGGAGGGAACCATTTCAAAGTGTCACCTACAAAAGAATGAAATAAATTAGTGACACTTTGAATTATAAACACAAAATAACTTTTCGAAATCTTATTCAAAAATTGAACATATAAACCAATGCCAGGATAAAAACATGAGTTGGCCTTACTGTTTCATGATGAATCAAAAATTTCTTCGATGGTAATATACCAGAATCACAAAGCATTCGAGAGTTATAATTTTGGACAAAAAAAAAATCCATGGCTCCAATCCTTTGAACAATGTTATAGAACACTGTTCTCTGGGATCAAAAACAAGGTTTTCTCTAACCATTTCAATTTGACTTGACAATTTAATGACTGAAATCATAGAAAGAACATGAAACAATTTAAAGTCATTATCATGCAAAACATTCTCGAATCTTTTATACCAAAATATAAAACAATTTCCAGAATCAAAGATTTGATTTTGACTTTTCAAGCCATCTGAATTTACATGTTTTGTTTTAAAAAATAAGGATAAAATTCGGAGCAAATGAAAGGGTTCAACACATTTATTCAAAATAAAATTACGATGCTCACCTTTTCTTAACAACAACTTAGGATAACTTGCTTCGGATTTGAACACACGATTTTGATCACTCATTTTCAAAAACAGCAAAGACTTTTCTTTCATCAACAACTCACACATATCAATCAAACAAGATTTAGGCTTACACACATTCAAACAACCAGTCCTATCAAAATTCATTCAAACAAGCATATACTTACATGAGGATTTCGCACTAAGATTTAGAGAATTCTCATTTACATCACATTCAAATAGATCAAACGTTTTACGCAAAAACTCTTTATCACACATGGTCAAGTTTTGTATATGCCGATTTAGCCTAACTTCATTAACAGAATTACCATCACAAAACTTATCATAAGAAAAATTCTTCATGGCACTAGTTGGAACGAAATCATCAACACTAATCATAGAATGACAATTAACCAAATCAAAGTAAGGTGATCTTTTGAAAACTAAGTCACTAGCAATTTTCTCAACAGCATTCAAATTTGATTGTCGTGATTCAATGGCTAAAGACTCATTACCTTGCTTACCTTTAAGCATTTGTGGAATAATTTCACCTTCAATCTTACCTTTATCGATCAATCGAAATCGTCTTTTATCAGGAAGGTAATGAAGTTGAAACTTATCAATTGAATCTTTAGAAACCTGAAAAGAAGAAATAATATGAGGACAACTCGCATGTAGGTTAGTAAAAACATTCCTTGCTTTTTCTTGTTCACTTTCATCTTTTTCACTTGTTTCTTTTTCAAATGCTCTTTCTCTTTCCACAGTCTCTTTTATAAACTCACTCTCACTCTTTATTTCACTTTCCTTTTCAACAATATCGCTCTTTCCACTAACACTTTCGTTTATTTCTTCAATCTCAATCTCTTTTTCGATTTTCTTTCCTTGCTCACATTCTTTTGCAATCTCAATCGCTTTTTCCTTTCTTTCACTCTCTTTTTCTTTTTCAAATTCTTTTTCCCTAATCTCTCTTTTTCTTCTCTCCATTTCGTTTAGGATTCATTCATTTTCTCGCATTAACATTTCTTACCTCTTTTTTCGTTTAATTTCTTTTTGTCTCATTCTTTCTTTACAAGAAGAATATAACATATAAGAATCAGAACGACAACCTTTTCGTTAGAAAGAAGGGAAAGCATCTACATATGAGATATGGTCACCTCTTTGTGATTGAATCTCCGTGGAAGAATACTTTGATGCACTTGAAGAGATATTTCTACCTTCTCATTTGTCAACTTGAAAGGTTTTAAACTTGAAGCTTGCTTTACTTTGTCTTGAATTCTTTGTCATATAAGAATCACGGTATGGATCTCTTCTCAAATAATCATTGGACGTTTGTCTCTGTGATGATCTTGTTCCCGTCCTTTGACTTGGTGAAATTTGCTCCCGTTGGTCTCATTCTATCCATCGGTCCAATTGCTCTCGCATTGGTTTTAGATGTCTTTGGAACATTCGACCCACCTCGTGAATAAGTGCTTGATATGTTGGGTCAGACAAAACATCACCATCATCAACAATCCTTTTAGAACTTCGAGACATAGTATTTTGATCCTTACTACAAAAGTCCCACAATCCCACTCAAAAGAAAGTAAACATTCCACTCGTGTTTCACTCAAATTCAGGCTTTTTTCACTCTAATGATCTCATGATCTCTTGCCTTTTTCCACTTAAGTTCACTTCTCTTAGTTCTCAAGTGACTACTTAGATTAAACAGCAATCGTTGTGGAGTTAGCTTGCAAGAGTAACATTTGGTCGGGTAGGAATTGATATTTGCGACAAAAAGGTAGGCTAGAAACAAATTGAAAATGGTTTGAAGTGTGGCCGATTGGTTTAGTGGAGAAAAGAATGATCTCGGGCAGTAGAAACACTTTCATACTAGCTTCTCTTTTTCTTTTTCTTTTTTTTAAATGAAACGCATTTTTGTACTCCCCAAAAATGATTTTCACACTTTGACTTTTACTTGATGTTGAAACATTTTTTATACGAATTTTTTTCTTTTTTTTTAAAACAAACTCAGGAGTAAGAAAATGTCAAACTTACTTAGTTTTAAATTAGCTCTGATACTAAATGATATGAACTTGTTTAGATGATGATTCGAGTCGTTTAAATGTCTAATCGTAAAATTAAGTAAAGCTAAGCTGTTTTCAAGATTTGGTTCGAAAATGGAAAAATTAGAAACAAAAATGTTTTAAGTTGGTTTAGGTGAAAAAATAAAGATTCGGTCAGGGGTTAAGAATGAACCAATATTATAAGTTAATATTGACCCGAGTCTTATACAAGCTCTTAGGTCGAATCAATGGAAAATAATAAGAATAGTTTGAGGGAACCTTTACCCACTATCTATGTGACGATAGGAACCAAAGGTATAGGTGAACGCCACACTCTGAATTGAAGTGATAAGTTCGAAACAAGACAGAAATGACGCCACAAGAATACTTGATAAGTCAATTCAGTCAAGAGAGAACTATGAAAGTTGAACACTCACAAGTTTGATCAATTGAGCAAAAGTCTATTGTCTAACCCCCAAATGTTTACAAAGCAAGCTATTTATAGGCTGAACATGTTCCAACCGAATGGACACAAAGTAATCAGCTCAATTAAGCTTTTAATGAGCTGAAATGACTATTAAAATGAATTAACATGTCTTTTGACAAGTCCTAGACCTAGGTGACGCCAACAGCTTGGCTATTAGCATTCCCAATTAGCTAATCAATTGGATTTAATGAGCTGAGCTGAATTCATCAAGTATTTGATCAGCCAAGGCAATATGAATGTGATTAATTCCTCTCTTGGGAAGTCAAAAGTGTAGCAGCCATTTTTAATGGAATTGTGGCGCACGAACAGCCCTTATAATGTGAACAGCCAAATTTGATGAGCCTTAAGGTGTGAACTTGGCTTGAAGCTTCCTTGAACGTCCCTTGTAGTTTCCTAAGTCATTTAGCTTAATTGGGATAAATAATGAGATGAATGGCCTTGATTAAATTCGGCCAAGAGGTGTGAACTTGCTTTAATGTGCTACTTTGATTAACTGAATAGTCTTGAGCTATTAAAACCAGCTTGGGCACATCAATAGGATTTGGGTGTGAAAGTTCAAAACTGAACAACCATAAGTGTGAAAGGAACCTCCGGCAAGTGTGAAAACACTTAAGGGCTATTGGATAACACAATGGGCACTTAAGGGCTATTGGATAACACAATGGGCAGCTTGGGGAATAGAAATTAGCAGCTCAATGGCTCTTGGAGTAAGCGAAGAGGTGCTTGGAGCATCTCAACCATCAACACACCACATTTAAGCTGTCCATGCATGTACCTGAACAATTAAATTCAGCAAATTAATTCAGTTAGGACATATTAAATTTGGCTAAGCAAATTTAATTCAAACATGAATTTAATTTGTCTCAAACTTAGACACATTGAAAGCAACTATTAAACATGTACTAAACGTTAAATGTAATGTCCAGATTATGACACATTTAAAGACAACATTAATTATTTGAGTTAAATAATCTAATTTAAATAAAAACCAAATTAAAAGTTTATTCCAGCAACAAAATAATGCTAAGTTAAAAATGAGCTGGAATTGAGCTCAATGAGCTACGAATGAGCTAGATTAGCTTGTAGAAGGTTGCAAGGCCTGCTCGGGTGACTTGTCCATGATCGTTCGATTAGCCCAACAATGTTTTCTCCCCACAGTCGATCAATTAAAACTTGCAAACAAATTAACAGCTTCATTTTGCACTTGGGCCCCTCGTGTCTAGGCCATTCCCGGTGTCGTCAAATTGTATCGAGACATGATGCGGCTAGAATCACATCAAGGGTGTAGTGCGTATCTGATAGGCGGCACACCTAGTATTTTCCCTCATTTTAGAGTACCAATTTTAAAAGAATAGCAATGAGTCGGGTGGGGGAGTGGGGGGAATATTAGGTGTGCCGCCTATCAGATAGGCACTACACTAAAATATTATTATTTTTAACTAAATTCTGTCAGAATCAGGGTGGTGCCGTCTATGCATCACCTGATCGTTGTGTCAGAGTCTTAAAAATTTATAAAAAGAATGATCGAGCCTAGAAACTAATTGTGCAACGACTTGAGGCAAGTGCAACTATCGAACAATAGTATAGGTTAGCGGCAAGACTGGATTGTCGAACCCAAAGTACTAATACTAACTTTCTTTTTATTATTTAGCCTAAAAATTAATGGAATTATTAATTAATCTAAAATTTACTAACTACTAAGCTAAAGATGAAAAAACAAAGAGAATGAATTGGGAAAAATACTTGTGGGAAAAACCAATTGATTAAGAAAATGCCCGAGGAAGAATCCACTTAGACTTCACTTGTTATTTAACTCTGAACCAGACGATTTGTTCACTTGACTTGATCCGTAGAATTCCCTAATTTATATTAATACCTCTCTCGAGTCTACTAACGTCTAACCCTAGGTTGATTAATTGAAATCTCTTTGAGTTGAATTATCAATGTATGAATTATCTTTGAATTATGATGAAACACTATTGATGAATATTACAAATCAAGGAAGTTTGTTTTAATTGCGAGTTGAGAACTTTGGTTGAGGACAAGCAAAAGCTTAAGTGTGGGGGTATTTGATAAACCGTAAAAGTAACATATTTTAAGCCCACATTTAGCATGCTTTTGGATGATTTAAGCCTTTAATTATGTAATTTGGTGCTCTTAATCCTTTGTTTTCATGTTTTATACTTAGGAGAGCACCGGATGATGAAAAGAACAGAAAATGGGCCTAAAACAGAGTAAATGGGCCATATCACGAAATCCACACAGCCTGGGCCTAAAACCACACAACCGTGCCTCATTTAACAGGTTCAAACACGGCCTGGCCACGACTTACACGGACGTGTGCCATGGGCGTGTCCCTGCCGTAAGAAGGAAGAGTTTCACTCAAATTAGGATACTTAGGGGCAAAGAAACATATTCAGAAGCCTATAAACACACCTTAAGTATGACCTGAAAGGGGGGAACCCAAGGCTTTAGTCAGGGGGCGTCCAGCTAGGCCAAAGAAGGCAGATTTGTGGGGATTTACTTGAAGATAGCTAATTGATTCATCTCAAGAAGCCGGAATCATACTCAAGACGGAGGATCTCTCCTTCAATTCCTTCAGGGGGTTTTAGGGATTTCTTATGTTTTGTTTTATATTTTCTTTTGAGATGTATTCTTTTATTATTATTATGAACTAAACCCTCAGATACCTGAGGGGGATAAAACCTAAGATGAATCTTGTTATCGTTTGCTGAACTATATGATAAATATTTGACTTGTTCTTAATTATGTGTTCTTAATTCTTATGTTGATATTTCTGAGATATTAATTCAAGTGTGATGTGCTTAGGTGGAGGAGCAAAAGTCTCTACCTAAGAGTAGATCTAGCATAATTAAGCGGAGTTGATCGCACGCCTAGAGATAAGGTGACGAGATTTTGCTGGATTAGGGTGAAACCTAATCTGGGGGTTCATAGATCGAGTTAATGCAATTCTAGGGGTTTTAATTAGAAAGAGATTTCAATTAATCAACCTAGGATTAGACGATAGTCTCCTCGAGAGAGGGATTAATATAACTAAGGGAATCTTACGGATCAAATCAAATGAATAAATCGTCTGGTTCAGAGTTAGATAACAAGTGAAGTCTAGGTGGATTCTTCCTTGGGTGTCGTCTTAATCAATTGGTTTTTCCTTAAAGTTATTTTCCCAATTTCATTCTTCTTTGTCTTAGAGTCTTTAATTTAGTAGTTAGTTAATTTTAGTTTAGATAAACAATTCCTTTAATTCTTAGGCTAGATAATAAAAAGAGAGTTAGTATTAGTACTTTTGGTTCCTTTGGGTTCGACATTCCGGTCTTGCCTAAATTATACTACTGTTCGATAGGTGCGCTTGCCTCAAATCGTTGTCATAGTTAGTTTCTAGGTTCGATCATTCTTTATATAAATTTTAAGACTTTGACATCGCAAAAAAAAAAAAAACAATGATCAAGTTTTTGGCGCTGTTGCTACGGAAATGAAATATTAAGAACGCTTAATTTTTATTACTTTAGCCATATTTATTTTTATTTTATTTTTACAATTAAATTTTATTTTTGTTCTTTTAAATTTTCTTCTTTCACTCCTTTCAGGTACCTCTAGTTTATGACTAGAAGAAACTCGACAGGACCCCTACTTTACAACAGTGATATTGAAGGTACCATTCGCAGAAATCGCAGAGAAATAAGGCGAAGCTTAAACTACATAGAAGAAGAGCAAGAAGCCGAAATTAATACCACCGAAGGGATGACTGAGAATAATTCGCCACCTCAAGAGATGGCCGAACATCATGCTCCACGCACTATGTATGATTATGCTAAACCTAGTTTAACAGGAACTGAGGCTAGTATTATTAGGCCTACTATTGCTGCAAATAATTTTGAACTAAAACCTAACACTATACAGATGATACAACAGTTTGTTCAGTTTGATGCTTTGCAGGATGAGGATCCTAATACACACTTAGCGAATTTTCTAGAATTCTGTGATACCTTTAAGATAAATGGCGTTTCTGATAATGCCATCCGTCTTTGGTTATTTCCCTTTTCTTTGAGAAATAAAGCCAAACAGTGGTTGTATTCCCTTCCACGAGGGTCAATCACTACATGGGATCAAATGACCGAAAAATTCTTATTAAAATATTCTCTGCCAGCCAAAACAGTCAAGTTGAGGAATGATATCTCTTCTTTTGTGTAGATGGATTTAGAGACACTTTACGATGCATGGGAGAGATACAAAGACTTGTTGAGGAGGTACCCACACCACGGATTATCTTTGTGGCTACAGGTCCAAACTTTTTACAATGGTGTGCCCCTTCAACACGGCAACTAATCGATTCAGCCGCCTCCGGAACCCTGAACAACAAAACTCCTGAAGCGGCCTACGAGTTTATAGAGGAGATGTCACTGAATAACTATCAGTGGCAAGTTATAAGGACAAGGCCAGCCAAAGCAGCTGAAGTTTTTAACCTCGACGCAGTGACCGCGCTATCAAATCAGGTAGAGTTGCTACATAAAAAATTTGATGGTGTATATGGTTCTTCGCAGGCACATCCAGTTATGCAGTGCGACGCAAGTGAAGGAGTGGCGAATCCTGAGTACTCACCTTACGGACAAGGCATGGGGAGGGAACAAATGAACTATATGGGTAATAATTTTCGATCTAAAAATAACCCTTATAGTAATACTTATAATCGAGGTTGGAAGAACCACCCCAATTTCTCATGGGGTGGCTAAGGAAATCAAAGACAACAACCATCCCAAAACTTCCAACAGCAGCCCTACGCACAGGAAAAGAAGCTAAACCTCGAGGAGATACTGACAAAATTCATGGCAGTTACAGAACACGTGTTCAGAATACCGAGACAATCCTAAAAAATCAACAAGCTTCGATTCAAAGGATCAAGAATCAATTAGGGCAACTCGCTAAGTAGATTTCTGAAAGACCACAAGGAAGCCTACCAAGCAACACCGAGACTAACCCAAAGGAGCAAATTCAAGCCATAATAGCTCAAGGCAGTGAAAGGTTAGACGAGCCCAATTGAAGGCATGATAATATGGTAGAAGAAGGAAAGTTTGAGGTAAAATCAAAATCGATAATCAAAGAGTGGAAACCTCGCATACCATATCCCGAAGCAATAACGAAAGACGACACAGAGGAACAGTTCGGTAAGTTTCTTAAACTTTTAAAAAAATTACATATTAACTTACCGTTTCTTGAAGCTCTTTCGCAGATGCCAAATTCTAGGAAATTTTTTAAGAAGCTATTGACAAATAAGCGGAAGATAGACGAGAAATCACATGTGGAGCTGAACGCAGTATGCTCAGCAATGTTGCAAAATAAACTACCACAGAAATTAAAAGGTCCAGGGAGTTTTACAATTCCATGCTTAATTTGTAGTTTATCTATTGATAATGCATTAGCTGATTTAGGGGCAAGCATAAACGTCATGCCTTATAAAATGTTTAAACAACTAGGTCTAGGGAAACCCAAACAAACTAGGATTAGCATTCAATTAGATGATAAAACTGTTAGAATTCTTAGGGGTATAATCGAAGATGTACTCGTGAAAATTGATAAATTCGTATTCCCAGTAGACTTTGTCGTTTTAAACATGGATGAGGACAACACGATCCTCCTAATTTTAGGAAGACCATTCTTAGCAACTGCAAGAACTAAATTCGATGCTGATGCAGGCAAACTTATACTCTGTGTAGGTGACGAGACAGCCACTCTTCAAGCTCTCGATTCAGCTAGGACATCAAATAATCAAGGTGAGAAATTAAATTCTATTGATAACCATCCGGTTGACCCTTCTTTTCAGGAAGCACCACAGCATGATCCCGATCCTAGACCCTGTGCCAACAAAGAAATAACTCATAAGGAACAAGGGATTCAGATCGATGAACTAGAAGAGTGGAAGACGCATCTCAAAGAAAAACTAGGGATACATGAAGTAGAATCAAAGCCACTCTACAAGACGACAAGTTCAAAATCGGTAATCAGGTATTGTTAGATACAACAGACCCACGAATGTCCCCTTCTGATCCTAACACAAGCAAGGAAATCCCTTTTAAGGTGGTCAATGTTTTCCCTTACGGAACAGTCGAGGTAAGTTACCCCATGTTTGGCACTTTGAAAATAAATGCCACCCGTTTTAAACTCTATCATGATATTGGAATTGCTAGCACGAGGAAGGACTTTCAACTCCTCAAACCACCATGAATATGAAAATGAGAGGAGAGTCTAGCTTAAGACTATAAACGAGCGCTTCTTGGGAGGCAACTCGAGTACTAACCCCATTAACCTCTCCATTTTACTTTATCTTATTTTATTCTTTCCATATAGCACCTAACTGTAAACTGACCAAAAACGCAGATTCATAAACCACACGGCCTTGAACACGGCCGTGGCCGTGGCTGTGTGGGTACACTGAATCTCCATACTGACATGGCAGAGATGGTATGAGCCAGAGCGAATCAATTTTCAAGTCACGGACTCCAACTACATGCCACGGCAGTGCGATGCGGCCATGGCTGACACTGTTAGATCATACACGGGCTTGGATACTAAAACACGGGCGTGGGAGAAGCGAACAAAGCACAACACGGCCGTGCGATATGGCCGTGTGACTTGACACGCTTATAGTACACGGGCGTGGGCAAGTACCAGGCCTCAAAATTCTATTTATACCCATCTTACCCCTCCTTCTTCTAACCCACCCCCCATTCTTCTTCTTCCTTTACACACTCTCTACACTCTCCATTCTTAGTTTTCCTTGTTCTCATAACTATAGCTCTGATAATACCTATGTCGAAGAAGCGGAAGGATTCAAGCACAGTCTCCTTGTAAGAGACTGATCTATATAAGTTCATGCCGGTCGCTTCAACCACTCGACAAGCCAAGGGTCTTTGAGGCCATTTTAATTTTCTTCTTCTTTACTCTTCTCCTTTATTTTCCTTCTCTTTGACTATCTTATGCTTAAATTAGTTTTATTTTATTCTAGTTTCTTAGTGTCAGGTTCTTTAGGCTGCTAAGGAATCACACCGGAACCACGACCACCACCTCACTACAGCCTTAGAAGTCACACCCACCTCGCGAACCATCCAATAATAAGGACTCTTCGGTCCATTCAGCTTTTATTCTAATTTCATTTTCTTTTTATTTTTTTTTTCTCTTTATCTTTCTTGTCTTTAAATATATATTTAGTATATTTTGAATTCTTATTATTATTTCTTGGCTAATTCTCTACGAGCTTCTCAATTTCTTCATCTAGCGCAGAGCTCGGTAGCAACCACCACACCTCGGGACTCCAAACTCAAGGAAACCATCCAAATTCAGGAAGTTTTACCTCTCCCTCTCTCTTAAATTTCATATACATCTTTGTACATTGAGGGCAATATACATCTTAAGTGGGGGGTGAATATTTATTTCGAGAAAGTACCTAACTTTTTGCATTATTCTCAAATCCCTGAATGATATCTTGTCTTTAAGTAATTTTATCATATTATGATTAGAATGAAAATTCCTTTGATTTATGATTTTTATTGATATTTTTTAGAGTAAGTCATTAATAATTGTGTATTGATGATTAAAATTGAAGGATACTAGAGAAATCAAGCATGATAAGTCTATTTTTAAGGAAATTAAAAATTTTGTTAGGTTGTCTACCTAAATCTGAATGTTACCTTGAAGTTTGAAATTTGCAAGGTTGATATCAAAAACCAATAATTTGTTGTGAGATTTTGAGCCTTTTAAAGCATACATTCTTTCGTGCTCACTTTTTATTATGAGTGTGTCAACATTGATTTGTTATTCTAGAACTTACATTGATTATACATGTCGAGACCACACCTTTGATTTGATATACAGAGATGATAAAGGCACCTAGGTTTTAACCCACTTACCCCACTAAAAGTCTACCTTCAAAGTTAACCCCTAGTGAACCTTGTTAATCCTAACAACCCTTTTTATTGACTCACCCACTAATATTAACCCAAAACCCTTTGTATTTGTTATCACAATTCCTTTTGACGACCCTTATGTCGAGATTTGATTTGATCAGCTGCCTGAATATGATCTTTATTTCAAGTAGTTGAATTTATCCTTATATTTAACTAGTTCTTAAAAAAAATCGAAGTTTATTCACTATTAGTTTTGTGATTAGGTGAGCTTATACGTTAAATTCCAATTATTAAAGAAGAAGCTCATATCAGAATATTATTTATGTAATTATTATCAGTTCGATATCTCTAGTTAGGTGATTTGTCAAGTCAATCTCGATTCTAACCCTCTAATTCAGCCTTTATCCACACCTTTAACCCAAGCCCTGTTACAACCCTGTAAAGACCTTTTGATTTGTGTATTATTTCATATTATAGTGGTGGGGATTTGATTTTCATGCAAGCCTATAGGATTAACTCTTAATGTTTGACTTTTGAATGCTTGATTCTGAACCTTAAACCCTTTGAGTGGTTTGAGTGAATCTTTAGTGAGGATGTCAACTCTTGTCGATTTTGAATCAGAGGTAATTAATTAGGTAAGGGGAAACACCTAACATTTTTCGGGCTATAAAACTATGACTTTGATTGTTTTAATCTTTAGGACTCTTTGAGTTGAATTATCAATGTATGAATTATCTTTGAATTATGATGAAACACTATTGATGAATATTACAAATCAGGGAAGTTTGTTTTAATTGTGAGTTGAGAACTTTGCTTGAGGACAAGCAAAAGCTTAAGTGTTGGGGTATTTGATAAATCGTAAAAGTAACATATTTTAAGCCCACATTTAGCATGCTTTTGGATGATTTAAGTCTTTAATTATGTGATTTGGTGCTCTTAATCCTTTGTTTTCATGTTTTATACTTAGGAGAGCACCGGATGATAAAAAGAACAGAAAATGGGCCCAACACAGAGTAAATGGGCCATATCACGAAATCCACACGGCCTGGGCCCAAGACCACACGACCATGCCTCATTAAATAGGTTCAAACACGGCCTAGCCACGACTTACACGGGCGTGTGCCATGGGCGTGTCCCTGCCGTAAGAAAGAAGAGTTTCACTCGGATTAGGATGCCTAGGGGCAAAAAAACATATTCGGAAGCCTATATAAACACCCTAAGTATGATCTGAAAGGGGGGAACCCAAGGCTTTAGTCAGGGGGCGTCCAACTAAGCTAAAGAAGGCAAATTTGTGGGTATTTACTCGAAGATAGCCAGTTGATTCATCTCAAGAAGCCGGAATCATACTCAAGACGGAGGATCTCTCATTCAATTCCTTCAGGGGGTTTTAGGGATTTCTTATGTTTTGTTTTATCTTTTCTTTTGAGATGTATTCTTTTATTATTATTATGAATTAAACCCTCAGATACCTGAGGGGGATGAAGCCTAAGATGAATCTTGTTATCGTTGCTGAACTATATGCTAAATATTTGGCTTGTTCTTAATTATGTGTTCTTAATTCTTGTGTTGATATTTTCGGGATATTAATTCAAGTGTGATGTGCTTAGGTGGAGGAGCAAAAGTCCCTGCCTAAGAGTAGATCTAGTATAATTAAACGGAGTTGATCGCACTCCTAGAGATAGGGTGACGAGATTTTGCCGGATTAGGGTGAAACCTAATATGGGAGTCCATAGATCAAGTTAATACAATTTTAGGAGTTTTAATTAGAAAGGGATTTCAATTAATCAACCTAGCATTAGACGTTAGTTGCCTCGAGAGAGGGATTAATATGACCAAGGGAATCTTACGGATCAAGTCAAATGAATAAATCGTCTTGTTCAGAGTTAGATAACAAGTGAAGTCTAGGTGGATTCTTTCTTGGCTGTCATCTTATTCAATTGGTTTTTCCTCAAAGTTACTTTCCCGATTTCATTCTTCTTTGTCTCAGAGTCTTTAATTTAGTAGTTAGTTAATGTTAGTTTAGATAAACAATTCCCTTAATTCTTAGGCTAGATAATAAAAAGAGAGTTATTATTAGTACTTTTGGTTCCTTTGGGTTCGACATTCCTGTCTTGCCTAAACTATACTACTGTTCGATAGGTGCGCTTGCCTCAAATCGTTGTCATCGTTAGTTTCCAGGTTCGATCATTCTTTATATAAATTTTAAGACTTTGACATCGCAAAAAAAAAAAAAAAGATCAACTCCATAATTTATATTAATACCTCTCTCGAGGCTGCTAACGTCTAACCCTAGGTTGATTAATTGAAATCTCTTTCTAATTAAAACCCCTAGAATTGTATTAACTCGATCTATGGACTCCCATATTAGGTTTCACCCTAATCCGAAAAAATCTCGTCACCCTATCTCTAGGCGTGCGATCAACTCCGCTTAATTATGCTAGATCTACTCTTAAGCAGGGACTTTTGCTCCTCCACCTAAGCACATAATACTTGAATTAATATCCCAGAAATATCAACACAAGAATTAAGAACACAGAATTAAGAACAAGTCAAATATTTATCATATAGTTCAGTAAAGGATAACAAGATTCATCTTAGGTTTCATCCCCCTCAGGTGTCTGAGGGTTTAGTTCATAACAATAAAAGAAAACATCTCAGAAGAAAAGATAAAAAAAACATAAGAAATCCCTAAAACCCCCTGAAGGAATTAAAGGAGAGATCCTCCGTCTTGAGTATGATTTCGGCTTCTTGAGATGAATCAACCGGTTATCTTGGAGTAAATCCCCACAAATCTGCCTTCTTTGGCCTAGCTGGACGCCCTCTGACTAAAGCCTTGGGTTCCCCCTTTTTAGGTCATACTTAGGGTGTTTATATAGGCTTCTGAATATGTTTCTTTGCCCCTAAGTATCTTAATCCGAGTGAAACTCTTCTTTCTCACGGCAGGGACATACCCATGGCACACGCCCCGTATAAGTCGTGGCC
The DNA here is from genome assembly GCA_025503065.1 of Gossypium bickii. Classification (NCBI taxonomy): domain Eukaryota; kingdom Viridiplantae; phylum Streptophyta; class Magnoliopsida; order Malvales; family Malvaceae; genus Gossypium; species Gossypium bickii. Next base: position 24,591,125 of record CP106717.1, read on the forward strand.
AGGCTGTGTTCGAGACTGTTGAGTGAGGCACAGCCATGTGGTCCTGGGCCCAGACCGTGTTGATTTCGTAATATGGCCCATTAACTCCATTTTAGGCCCATTTTCCGTTCTTTTCATCATCCGGTGCTCTCTTGAGTATAAAACATGAACACAAAGGATTAAGAGCACCAAATTACATAATTCAATGCTTAAATCATCCAAAAGCATGCTAAATGTGGGCTTAAAATATGTTACTTTTACAGTTTATCAAATACCTCCACACTTAAGCTTTTTCTTGTCCTCAAGCAAAATTCTCAAGTCACAATTAAAATAAACTTCCTTAATTTATAATATTTATCAATAATGTTTCATCATAATTCAAAGATAATTCATACATGGATAATTCAATTCAAAGGATCCTAAAGATTCAAAGAATCAAAGGCATACATTTATACCCCAAAAACGTTAGGTGTTTCCCCTTACCTAATTAATTACCTCTGATTCAAAATTGACAAGAGTTGACATCCTCACTAAAGATTCACTCAAACCACTCAAAGTGTTTAAGATTCAAAATTAAGCTCTCAAAAGTCTAACATGAAGAGTTAATCCCATAGGCTTTCATGAAAATCAAATCTCCACCACTATAATATGTGATGATACACAAATCAAAAGGTCTTTACAGGGTTGTAACGGGGATTAGGTTAAGGCATGGATAAAGGCTGAATTAGAGGGTTAGAATCGAGATTGACCTGACAAATTACCTAACTAGAGATATCGAACTGGTAATAATTACATAAATTGAAAATTTGTACTACTAATAATAATGCTCTGATATGAGCTTCTTCTTCAATAATTGGAATTTAATGCAATCGAAATAGATAAAATAGTTAGGCAACTGATCAAATCAAATCTCGACATAAGGGTAGTCAAAAAGGATGTTGATAACAAATACAAAGGGTTTTGAGTTAAAATTAGTAGGTGAGTCAATAAAAAGGGTTCTTAGGATTAAACGGGGTTTACTAAGGGTCAAATGTGAAGGTAGGCTTTTAGTGGAGTGAGTAGGTTAAAACCTAAGTGCCTTTATCATCTTAGTATATCAAATCAAAGGTGTGGTCTTGACATGTATAATCAATGCAAGTTCTAGAATAACAAATCAATGTTGACACACTTTTAATCAATAAAGTAGGCAAGAAAAAGAATATATGCTCTAAAAGGCTCAAAATCTCACAAAAATTATGGGTATTTTGATATCAACCTCTTAAATTTCAAACTTCAAGGTAACATTCAGATTTAGGTAGACAACCTAACACAATTTTAATTTTTGAAAATAGACTCATCATGCTTGAATCTCTAGTATCCTTCAAAATTAATCATCAATGCACAATTAACTATGACTTAATCCAAACACATCAACAAATATCATAAACCAAAGGAAATTTCATTCTAATCATAATATGAGAACTTACTTAAAGAAACAAGATATAATTCAAGGATTTTCAAATACTATAGTTAACCCCCCCACACTTAAGATGTACATTGCCCTTAATGTACAAAGATAGATAATAGCAATAGAGTGATCAAAAGATAGGGAGAGAAGTGAAACTTCCTGAATTATGGATGAAATCCTTGGAGGGTGTTCCATGACGAATGTGATGACTAGGTTTACATGATGTTTTCGTTTCTTGAGTGGTATATTTAATCTATTTAATCTGCGAAGTCATTAACTAGATTTTAGGGGATGGAGGTTGTTATGGGAACTTGTTGTTGGATAGCCAGTGATAAAGTGAGATCATTAGTACTAATGAAACGTTTAAGTCATTAAACAGTCAACTAAAATAGAAGCCAGATAAAAATAAAAATAAAAATAAAAATAAAAATAATAAAATAAAAAATAAAAAGAAAAGAACTCAGAGGTTCTCTGAGTCAGCTGGGTCGGGCGGCGGCGGCGGCGATGAGATGTGAAGGTACTGACATATCTGTTGGAGGGTGGTGTCAATATGGTCGAAGCGCTGGAAGCATTGCTGCTCAAATCGTGTTAGGCGTTCAGATATGTCTGAAATAGATGCTACCACATGGGGTGGACGATGGCTCGGTGGTGGTGCTTCCTGTGTTGGGGGGACATTATCAGTAATGTCCTCAGGGTTCTCCTCGTCTGTAGTGGGTGCTAACCGATATTGAGGGGATCTGTCCCACGTCAACGCTGAATCATCCTATGTGTAACATTGTCTGGATATCCTGTGGGGTCATCTGACCTATCAGTGTAAGGGAGGATGTTTGAGTGTCAGTGTTAAGGAGCCCGAAATATCGAGCCAAGCGTGTGATGTTGAATGGCGCGGGCTAAGAAATAGGCCAAGTTGAAAACGTACCCGTTCGCCATGCACCATAGGAAATAGGCGTCGTGAGTGTTGACAACGTCGGTGCTCTCTCGCCGACCTATCAATGTATGAGCTAAAAGCACGTGTGCGTACCTCAGGGATGGGAAGAGCGGCTAGGGTCATAATCGTTGTTGTTAGGAGCTATGTTGTACTAATATCTTGTGGGGGTTTTTATGGATATAGTGAGAAAGCTTCAAGAGATCATGTTCCTCCATGAATCCATCGATATCAAGTCCCAATGTAGCCCTGAATTGTGGTACGTTTAGTTCTCGTATGATGCCTCTGAGTCGGAATTGGATTGTACCGGGGTCATCGTGTTGTGACATCACTGTCTGAAGATGAAATGTTGAACAAAGCTCCAGAGTGAGCTCTAAGTAGGTAGGCTCAATGATGTTGAAGAACTGTTTCCAAGGGTCGGTAGTTAGTAGAGCTCGTACATCGTCAGCTAATTGGACTGTTCCAAGACGGCCCAATCAATACATCTCCCTGTTTCGAGTGGTCGCGCCCGAAGTATCTTGTAACGATCCTCTTGAATACCCGGAGGAAAATGTAAGAATGGGTGGCGTACTTCTATGGTTACGCTGGCTGATGAGGAATCGGGTCCCTTTTTTTCTTTGAAACTAGGGACCGCGGCTTTCTTGCCTCAGAATGATGACATTATGGGCCTGAAAAGAATCGATAAGCAATGATTCAAGTATATTTCCAACCAAAACATATATCAAGGCCTTCGATCAGTGTCCAAAATATACAAAGACTAAACGCATAATAAGTTAAATTAATCATGTTTAGCAGGAGCAAGAATTTGACAAATAAGTATTCTATCTAATTCTAAGCGTTATTTAAACTAGGATTCAATGACTACATCAAAATAATAAGACTAGACTAATATTAAACTTAATTAAATAGATAAAATTCTAAGTTTAAAACAGTTAAATAGAGGTAAATGTAACAATGAGATGTGACCATTAGTGGTAATGGTGTGATTTGGTGGAGCATGGGCATGTAGGGGCGAGCCACGGACGTGTGCTACAATTATTTGGGGAATACGGTGGTGGGACACCTTTGGGGCGGGCGTGTATTTCTTGGGCACGGGCGTGGGCTGGTTTCCTATGTGTATGTTGCTAAGGGAAGGAGTTAAAGGGTATAGGGAATTGAGGGAGGGAGGATTTTGCTGGTGGCTGAAACTTTGGTAGTGGTTTTTAGATAGAAAACGGCTAGGGTTTGAAATGGGGGGAAATTTTGGGGAAGATGGTCGTGGTAGTCTTTATATAGGGAGGGAGACACGGGCAGGTGCCATGCCTGTGTGTCTTTTATTTAACCCGTGTTTTTCGTGATTTTTAAACTTGGGCGCGTTTGAGATGTTTCCCACACTCATATTACTAGGCCGTGTACTATTATGTTCGCTTTTACCATGCCCGTGCTAAGGTTGCCATGCCCATGTTCATGTAGTCAGTGCCGCACACGGTTGGTAGGCACTGGCGTGGCTCATGCTCGTGCTGGTTTACTCAGAATAGACCACGGTTGCATCACACGGTCGTGGTCTTATTATCGCAGCCCGTGTACAATTTTCCTCTTCATCTTACACATCTACCAGTACGCTCGTTTTTCATTCCATGGCATCCACACGGTTATGGGCACGCCCGTGTACAAGGCCGTGTGGTGGGGAAACCTGCTTTTCACTGTATTGGTTAGTTTGGGTTAGATGCTAAAAGGAAAAATATAATGTTAGTGAAGTCAGTGCTCTGGTTGTCTCCCGAGAAGCGCTCGTTTTAAGTCTTAAGCTAGACTCACCCTGTTTTCATTTTTAAAAGAAGGTTCACGGAGTTGAAGCTCTTCTCTCAATTCCTTGAAATCTTCACCATTATAAAGTTTCAGTCGATGGCCATTTACCTTGAATGTTCCTTGAGTTGGATGGGTTACCTCGACTGTACTGTAAAGAAAAATAGTTTTGATCACGAATGGGCCTGACCACCTTGACTTCAGTTTTCCAGGAAATAGTTTGAGTCTTGAATTATACAGCAAGACCAAGTCTCCTACTTCGAATTGCTTTGATTGTTTTAAATGAGCATCATGGCTTCATTTTGTTGCCTCCTTATATAGTCGTGAGTTCTCGTAGGCCTCAGATCACCATTCATATAATTCATTCAACTGCATCATCCTCTTCTCACCTGCGGTTTTAAGATCGTAATTCAAAAATTTTACAGCCCAGTATGCTTTGTGCTCTAACTCAAAGGGTAGATGACAACTTTTCCCGTAGACAAGGTTGTATGGGGATGTTCCCAAAGGGGTTTTAAATGTTGTTCTATAGGCCAATAAAGCATCATCTACTTTTACTGCCCAATCTTTCCTATTTGATTCAACTGTTTTCTCTAGGATTCGCTTAAGCTCTCTGTTTGCCACTTCCACTTGCCCACTGGTTTGAGGATGATAAGGGGTAGCTGTTCTGTGGTGTACTCCATATTTTCTTAAGACTATTAACTTGAGTATTGCAAAAGTGAGTACCCCTATCACTGATGATCGCTCTGGGTGTTCCAAAATGAGAGAAAAGTTTCTTAAGAAACTTTACTACAGTTCTAGCATCGTTAGTAGGTAAAGCTTGGGCTTCCACCCATTTTGACATGTAATTTACTGCTACTAAGATGTATTTATTTCCGAATGAACTAGGGAACGGACCCATAAAGTCAATACCCCATATATCGAATATCTCACATGATAACATATATGTTTGAGGTATTTCATCGTGTTTAGAAATATTACCTATCCTTTGGCATTTATAACATAAAGTGACATACCTGTTGGCGTCTTTAAACAGAGTTCGCCAATAAAATCCTGATTCGAGCATTTTGTATGCTGTCTTAATCCCACTATAATGTCCTCCTGAAGGTCTTGAATGGCAATGTTCTAAGATTTTACTTGCTTCCGCCTTTGTAATGCATCTCCGAATTACTTGATCTCCACATATGTGGAAAAGAAAGGGGTCCTCCCAAAAATAGCTTTTCGCATCAGCAAAGAATCGCTTCTTTTGATGATGTGTTAACCTTTTTGGTAAGATGTTAGCAGCTAAATAATTCGTAATATCTGCAAACCACAGTACCTCGGAGTCGGTTAGAAAAGAGTTGTTCCTTGGGGAACGAGTCGTTTATCTCACTTTCGTCGAGCTCTTCGATATGTGGGTTCTCAAGTCTAGAGAGGTGATCTGCTGCAAGATTTTCAGCTCTCTTATTATCTTGTATTTCCAAATTAAATTCCTGTAAGAGTAAGATCCATTGTATGAGTCGAGGTTTTGCATCAGACTTAGTTAAGAGATAACGAAGAGCTGAATGGTCTATGTAAACGATAATTTTAGATAATATCAAATACTGTCTAAATTTGTCAAATGCAAAAACTACAGCTAGCAATTCTTTCTCTATGGTGGTGTAGTTTTCTTGTGCGGGCGTCAATGTTCTACTAGCATAATAAATTGGCTGAAAATGCTTGTCTCTTCGTTGTCCCAAAACTGCACCGACTGCAAAATCACTTGGATCACACATTAGTTCAAAGGGTAAATTCTAATCAGGTGCAATTATAATCAGAGCATTTATTAGTTTATCTTTGAGGATATTAAATGCATCTAAACACTCCTGATCAAAATTGAAAGGAACATTTTTTTTCTAGTAATTTTGTTAAAGGCTTAGCTATTTTAGAGAAGTCTTTAATGGAATCTTCTATAAAATCTAGCATGTCCTAAAAAACTTCTAATAGCCTTAACTGAACTAGGATGAGGTAATTTTTCTATGGTTTCAATCTTTGCTTTATCTACCTCGATCCCTTTGCTAGAAATCTTATGTCCTAACACAATCCCCTCTCTAACCATAAAGTGACATTTTTCCCAATTCAAGACAAGATTCATTTCCTCACATCTTATTAGAACTCGTTCTAAATTTTTAAGGCAAAGGTGGAAAGAATTACCAAATACCGAGAAGTCGTCCATAAATGCCTCCATAATGTCTTCCACAAGTTCATCAAAGATGGCCAGCATGTAGCGCTGAAAAGTAGCAGGAGCATTACATAATCCAAAAGGCATTCTACGATAAGCAAACGTACCATATAGACATGTAAATGTTGTATTTTCTTGATCCTCAGGAGCTATTGGGATTTGGAAATAGCCGGAGAGTCCGTCCAAGAAGCATTAGTACATATGCCCAGATAATCTTTCCAACATCTGATCAATAAAGGGCAAAGGGAAGTGATCTTTTCTGGTGGCGTCATTCAGCTTCCTATAATTAATACAGACTCTCCAACCTGTAGCTATTCTTGTAGGAATCAATTCATTCTTTTCGTTGGCTACAACAGTTATGCCTCCTTTCTTTGGAACTACTTGCATAGGATTACCCAAGTACTGTCAGAAATAGGATAAATTATTTCTGCATTTAGAAGTTTAATTACCTCAGCTTTGAAAACTTCTTTCATATTGGGGTTCAAACGTCTCTGAGGTTGCACACACGGTTTATACTCATCTTCTATTAAAATTTTGTGGGTGCAGAATGATGGGCTTATTCCTTTAATGTCAGACATTTTCCATACTATGACCCTTTTATGTTTCCTTAGTACCCTTAGTAAATCTTCTTTTTCTTTGGGTCCTAGTTCTGAAGAGATAATTATTGGTAGTGTAGAATTATCCCCTAGGAATACGTATTCTAAATGTTTTGGAAAATATTTTAATTCTAATTTGGGCGGTTCATCAACAGAGGATTTCTGTTTTTGTTCGTCGTTGATTTCAATATCCTCTATTTTCATCTGTCTATAGGATGATGTATTAGGATTTAATTCATCGATATCGTCATCTATCTCCTCTCCTTGTGAAAGACACAGTTTCTTCGTGTCATCGTGTATGATTTCCTGCAAAGACTCTTGAAAAATATGATCAGTGGCATCAACAAAGTAACAAGAATCATATTGTTCTCTAGAATATCATATGGCATCATAAATTTGGAAAACAATTTCCTCATCGCCTACCCTTAGTGCAAGTTTACCATCACCTACATCAATGACAACTCTAGCAGAAGCTAGAAAGGGTCGTCCCAAAATTAAATGTACCTCTACATCCTCATTCATGTCAAGCACAACAAAATCAATAGGAAATATAAATTTATCTACTTTTACCAGAACATCTTCGATAATTCCCCTAGGATACTTAACAGATCTGTCAGCTAACTGAATACTCATCCTAATGGGTTTTGGTTCCTCGAGACCAAGTTGCTTAAACATTCTATAAGGCATTAGATTAATACTGGCACCTAAACCAGCTAGTGCTTTCTCTATGTTCAAACTACCAATGAAACAGGGGATAGTGAAACTTCATAGGTCTTTCAATTTGGTGGGCAGCTTGTTTTGGATGATAGCTGAAAATTCCTCATTAAGTTCCACTGTTGAAATTTCCTTGAACTTCCTCTTATTTGTTAGAAGCTCCTTTAAAAATTTTGCATATGTAGGCATCTGCGAAATAGCTTCAACAAAAGGTAAGTTAATATGTAGCTGTTTGAAAAGTTCAAGAAATTTACCATATTGTGTGTCTAAGCGATCTTTCTTCAACTTCGCTGAATATGGGATCGTTGGTTTAATGTCCTCATGGGTCAGGGTTGCCTTTGACTTATCGGTTTCATGTGGAATCTTTTTCCTAGTTTCGACTAACTCCCTTCCACTTCTTATTGTCACTGCCTTTACCTGCTCTTTTTCTCTGGGTAAGCTTTCTGATTGTATTTCAAGAACTATCTTAGTAAGTTGCCCAATTTGATCTTTGAGCTCCTGTGTCGGTGCCTCAAGTTGATTTTTAAAGGATGTCTCAGTATTCTGAAAACGTATTTCTGTGGTTGCCATGAATTTTGTTAGCATCTCCTCAAGGTTTGGCTTCTTTTCCTGTGCGTAGAGCTGTTGTTGGAAGTTTTGGGATGATTGTTGCCTTTGATTTCCTTGGCCACCCCATGAGAAATTGGGGTGGTTTTTTCCAACCTGGATTTTAAGTATTATTATAAGGGTTATTGTTAGATCGAAAATTGTTACCCATATAGTTCATTTGTTCACTCTCCATACCCTGTCCGTAAGGTGGGTACTCAGGATTCGCCACTCCTTCACTTGCGTTGCACTGCATAATTGGATGTGCCTGCGAAGAACTATATACACCATTAAATTTTTTATGTAACAACTCTACCTGATTTGATAGTGCGGTTACTGCGTCGAGGTTGAAAACTCCGGCTACTTTGGCTGGCCTTGTCCTTGTAACTTGCCACTGATAGTTATTCAATGACATATCCTCTATAAACTCGTAGGCCGCTTCAGGAGTTTCGTTGTTTAGGGTTCCGCCGGGGTTGAATCAATTAGTTGCCTTGTTGAAGGGTTCACACAATTCTAACAAGTTTGGACCTGTAGCCACAAAGGTAATCCGTGGTGTAGGCACTTCCTCAACAAATATTTGTATCTATCCCATGCATCGTAAAATGTCGCTAAATCCATCTGCACAAAAGAAGAGATATCATTCCTCAACTTGGCCGTTTTGGCCGGCGAAAAATATTTTAATAAGAATTTTTTGGTCATTTGATTCCATGTAGTGATTGACCCTCGTGAAAGGGAATGCAACCACTGTTTGGCTTTATTTCTCAAAGAAAAGGGAAATTTGCTAAGTGTGTGTTAGGATCCTCATCCTACAAACCATCAAACTGAACAAACTGTTGTATCATCTGTATAGTGTTAGGTTTCAGTTCAAAATTATTTGTAGCAATAGTAGGCCTAACAATACTTGACTCAGTTCCTGTTAAACTAGGTTTAGCATAATCATACATAGTTCGAGGAGCATGATGTTCTGCCGCCTCTGGAGGTAGCGGATTATTCTCAGCCATCTCTTCAGTGGTATTACTCTCGGCTTCTTGCTCTTCTTCTATGTAGTTTAAGCTTCGCCTTATCTCTCTGCGATTTCTACGAACGGTACCTTCAATATCACTGTCGTAAAGTAGGGGTCCTGTCGGGGTCCTATCGGGTTCCTTCTAGTCATAAACTAGAGATACCTGAAAGGAACAAAAGGAAGAAAATTTAGAAATGTTAAAAACAAAAGTAAACTGCAAAAATAAAATAAATATGGCTAAAGTAATAAAAATTAAGCATTCTTAATATTTCAGTTCCCCGGCAACGGCGCCAAAAACTTGATCGTTGTTTTATGCGATGTCAAAGTCTTAAAATTTATATAAAGAATGATCGAACCTAGAAACTAACTATGACAATGATTTGAGGCAAGCGCACCTATCGAGCTAAGGCAAGACCGAAATGTCGAACCCAAAGGAACCAAAAGTACTAATACTACTTTTTATTATTTAGCCTAAGAATTAAGGGAATTGTTTATCTAAACTAAAATCAACTAACTACTAAACTAAAGACTCTAAGACAAAGAAGAATGAAATTGGAAAAATAACTTTGAGAAAAAACCAATTGATTAAGACGATACACAAGGAAGAATCCACCTAGACTTCACTTGTTATCTAACTCTGAACCAGACGATTTATTCATTTGACTTGATCCGTAAGATTCCCTAAGTTATATTAATCCCTCTCTCGAGACGACTAACGTCTAACCCTAGGTTGATTAATTGAAATCTTTCTCTAATTAAAACCCCTAGAATTGCATTAACTCGATCTATGGACTCCCATATTAGGTTTCACCCTAATCCAGAAAAATCTCGTCACCCTATCTCTAGGCGTGCGATTAACTCCACTTAATTATGCTAGATCTACTCTTAGGCAGGTACTTTTACTCCTCCACATAAGCACATCGTACTTGAATTAATATCCCAAAAATATCAACACAAGAATTAAGAACACATAATTAAGAACAAGTCAAATATTTATCATATAGTTCAACAAACGATAACAAGATTCATCTTAGATTTTATCCCCCTCAGGTATTTAAGGGTTTAGTTCATAACAATAAAAGAAAACATCTCAGAAGAAAAGTTAAAATAAAACATAAGAAATCCCTAAAACCCCCTGAAGGAATTGAAGGAGAGATCCCCCGTCTTGAGTATGATTCCGGCTTCTTGAGATGAATCAACTGGCTATCTTCGAGTAAATCCCCACAAGTCTGCCCTCTTTGGCCTAGTTGGACGCCCCCTGACTAAAGCCTTGGGTTCCCCCTTTTTAGGTCATACTTAGGGTGTTTATATAGGCTTCTGAATATGTTTCTTTACCCCTAAGTATCCTAATCTGAGTGAAACTCTTCTTTCTCACGACAGGGACACGCCCATGGTACACGCCTGTGAGAATCGTGGCCAGGCCGTGTTCGATACTGTTGAGTGAGGCACGACCGTGTGGTCTTGGGCCCAGGCCGTGTTGATTTGATATGGCCCATTTACTCCATTTTGGGCCCATTTTCTGTTCTTTTCATCATCCGGTGCTCTCTTAAGTGTAAAACATGAAAACAAAGGATTAAGAGCACCAAATTACATAATTCAAGGCTTAAATCATCTAAAAGCATGCTAAATGTGGGCTTATAATATGTTACTTTTACGGTTTATCACTCCAGCTTCTTGAGATGAATCAACTGGCTTTCTTCGAGTAAATCCCAAAATTTTGGCCTCCCTGGCTCGGCTCTTCGCCCTAACTGGACGCCCCCTGAAGGTTAGCGTCTAGGGTATTTATATAGGCTTTTGGAATGGCTTTCTTTGCCTCTAAGTACCCAAATCCGAATGAAATTCAAACAGGTCATGTCAGGGACACGCCCATGGCACACGCCTGTGTGATTCGTGGCTAGGCCGTGTTCGGGTCTATTAAGGAGGCACGGTCGTATGGTCTTGGGCCCAGGCCGTGTCGATTTCGTAATTTGGCCCATTTACTTCGTTTTAAGCCCGTTTCTCGTTCTTTTCATCCTCCAATGTTTTTCTAAGTATAAAACATGAAATTAAATGATTAAAAGCATAAAATTCCATAATTCAAGGAATAAATCATCCAAAAGCATGCTAAATGTGGGATTAAAATATGTATATATTACGGTGTATCAAATACCCCCACACTTAAGCATTTGCTTTTCCTCAAGCAAAATTCTCAACTCACAATTAAAAATGAACTTCCTTGATTCATAATATTCATCCATAGTGTTCCATCATAATTCAAAGATAATTCATACATTGATAATTTAAGTAAAGGGTCTTAAAGATTCAAACAATCAAAGCCATAGTTTTTGTAGCATAAAAACATAGGTGTTTCCCCTTACCTAAATAATAACCTTTAATTCAAAATCGACAAGAGTTGACATCCTCATTAAAGATTCACTCAAATTACTCAAAGTGTTTAAGGTTCAAAATTAAGCGCTCAAAAGTCGAACATGAAAAGTTAATCCCATAAGCTTGCATGAAAATCAAATCTCCACCACTATAAAATGAGATGATACACAAATCAAAAGGTTTTAAAAAAGGTTGTAATGGGGCTTGGGTTAAAGGTGTGGATAAAGGCTGAATTAGAAGGTTAGAATCGAGATTGAATCGATAGTTTACCTAACTAGAAAAATGAACTAATCCTGAATAATTACATCAATTGAAAATTTTAAAACTAATAATATGAGCTTCTTCTACAAGATGTGGAATTTAAACGTATAAGCTCACTTAATCATAAAACTAATAATGAATATACTTCATTTTTCTAAGAACAAATCATTACAATAATAAGAAAGAACTTTAAAAAACTGAAAAATAGAACATAGTTAGGCAACTCTCAAATCAAATCTCGACAAAAAAGTAGTCAAGGAATGGTAATAACAAATACAATGTGGGTTTTGGGGTGATATTAGTGGGTGAGTCAATAATACTATAGTTAACCCCCTACTTAAGATGTACATTGCCCTCAATGTACAAAGATATATATATCTAAAGATTAATAGTATGATATCATAAGAGAAAGGGAGAAATGAAACTTCCTGAATTTTGGATGAAACCCTTGGAGGATGATCAATGATGAACATGATGACTAGGCATAGGTGAAGGTGGTGGAGAATACTCTGGTGGTGTGTTCGTCCCTTAAGTGGCACCTTAAACCTTTTTAGATTGTGAAGTCATCAGTAAAGTTTTTAGGGAGTTCTTATTTAATGGACGTTTGTTATAATTACTCGAGAGTTAAACAACCAGAGATAAAAGAAATCAAATTATACTTAAGAATTTAAAGAGATTAATAATAAATAAAATGAACTAAAATAAAAATAAGAATAAAATAAAAAAAGAAAAATAAAGAAAAGAAAAAGCTTCAAAGGTCCTTATCATCAGAGTGATCTCGAGGTGGTGGTGGCGGCAATATGTGAAAAAGCTGATAATGTCGACCACGGTCGCGTCGCACGGCCGTGGCATTTAGTCGGAGCCTGTGTCTTGGGAAAAATTTTCATTCTATTTCTGCATGATCTCCGCCATGCCCATGTACCTATTCGTGGTGTCCACACGGCCACGGCCACGCCCGTGTGTAAGGCCGTGTGGCAGGGAAACCTACGCCTAAAAATTTTGGTTAGTTTTTAGTTAGATGCTAAAATTCAAAAATATGGACATTAGTAGGGTTAGTGCTCGGGTTACCTCCCGAGAAGCGCTTGTTTAAAGTTTTGAGCTAGACTTACCTGTTATTCGTATGGCCATAGTGGTTCACGGAGTCGAAACTCATTTTTCTTACTATCAATTCTATCAACATATGGTTTGAGTTGGGTAATATTTACCTCAAAAGTGCCGAAATTAGAATGTGTTACCTCGACCGTTCTGTATGGAAAGACCTTACGTACCGAAAAAGGAGTCGCACAGTTTGTATTAAGCTCTGAAGTGGTTATTCGAGGGTCGGTTGCATCTGACAGTACATGAAATGTGAGCTCACGTGGTAGTTTATTTCATAGAATTACTGGGCACACCGCGTTTAGCTCCACTTGCGACGTATCGTCTAACTTCCGTTTGTTTGTCAAAAACTCTTTTAAAAATTTCCTTGAATCTGGCATCTACGAAAGAGCTTCAAGAAATGGCAAGTTAATATGTAATTTCTTTGGAAGTTTAAGAAATTTACCGAATTGTTCCTCTGTGTGGTCTTTCTTTATCGCATTTGGGTACGGCACACGTGGTTGGTACTCTGTAATTACCAGGTTTGGTTTATCATGGCTTACCTCAACCTTACCTTCCTCTACCACATTCTCTTGCTTCAATTTTGGTTCATCTATCCCTTCACTATCGTGAGCAGTTATTGCTTGAGGTTGCTCTCTTGGGTTATTTTCGGTGTTGCTAGGCAAGATATCTTGTGGTCTTTCTGAGATCAGCTTAGCAAGCTGACCTAATTGATTCTTGAGCTCTTGAATAGACACTTGCTGATTTTTAAGCGCTGTTTCGGTGTTTTAGAAGCGTGTTTCTAACACCGAGATAAATTTCGTTAGCATCTCCTCAATGTTCGTCTTTTTTTCCTGCTGGTGAGGTGGTTGTTGAAAGCTTGGAGGAAGTTGCGGTCTTTGAGTACCTTGGCCACCCCACAAGAAATTGGGATGGTACCTCCAACCTGTAGTGTAAGTGTTACTGTAGAGGTTATGTTGAGGTCTAGGATAGTTACCCATATAGTTGACTTCTTCCTTCTCTGTGCTAGGTTTGTAGGATAGATATTCTGTGTTGTTCACCCATCTTTCATCTGTATCGTACTGTATTACCGGATGTACCTGCGTAGAACCATACCAACTAGCAATTTTTCTATTTAAAAGCTCTACTTGGTTAGATAACATGGTGACCGCGTCAAGGTTGAAAACATCGACTGCTTTAGTAGGCTTTGTCCTTATGACTTGCTACTGATAATTATTCAGTGACATCTCTTCGATTTCTGCGAGCGGTATGTTCTATTTCACTGTCAAAAATCAAGGGTCCTGACGGGTTCCTCCTAGTCATAAACTAGAATTACCTGCCAGAAGCAAATAAAAGAAGAAAAATTAGTAAAGTTAAAAGAAAAATAAAAATAAAAGTAAATTGCAAAAATAAAAATGGCTAAAGTAATAAAAATTGAGCGTTTTTAATATTTTAGTTCCCCGGCAACGGCGCCAAAAACTTGATTGTTGTGTCAGAGTCTTAAAAATTTATAAAAAGAATGATCGAGCCTAGAAACTAACTGAGACAATGACTTGAGGCAAGTGCACATATTGAACAGCAGTATAGCGGCAAGACCGGATTGTCGAACCCAAAGGAATCAAAAGTACTAATACTAACTTTTTTTTTATTTAGCCTAAGAATTAAGGGAATTATTAATTAATCTAAAATTTACTAACTACTAAGCTAAAGATGCAAAAACAAAGAGAACGAATTGGGGAAAATAGTTATGGGAAAAACCAATTGATTAAGATAATACCCGAGGAATAATCCACCTAGACTTCACTTGTTATTTAACTCTGAACCAGACGATTTATTCACTTGACTTGATCCGTAGGATTCCCTAATTTATATTAATACCTCTCTCGAGGCTACTAACGTCTAACCCTAGGTTGATTAATTGAAATCTCTTTCTAATTAAAACCCTAGAATTGCACTAACTCGCTCTATGGACTCCCATATTAGGTTTGACCCTAATCCGGCAGATTTTCGTCATTCTATCTCTAGGGTTACGATCAACTCCGCGTAACTATGCTAGATCTACTCTTAGACAGGGTCTATTCCTCCTCTGCCTAAGCATATCAATACTTGAATCAATATCCTGAAATATTAAAACAAGAATTAAGAACAAATCAAGTATTTATCATATAGTTTAGAAAACAAAAACAAGATCCATCTTAGGTTTCATCCCCCTCAGGTATTTGAGGGTTTAGTTCATAATAATAAAAGAATACATATCAGAAGAAAATATAAAACAAAAACATAAGAAAAACCCTAAAACCCCTTGAAAGAAATTGAAGGGAAGATCTTCCATCTTGAATATAACTCCGGCTTCTTGAGATAAATCAACTGGATTTCTTCGAGTAAATCCCACATTATTGGCCTCTCTGGCTCGGCTCTTTGGCCTAATTGGACGCCCCCTGAAGGTTGGCGTCTAAGGTGTTTATATAGGCTTTTGGAATGGCTTTTTTTGCCTCTAAGTACCCAAATTCGGATGAAATTCAAACAGGTCACGTAGGGACATGCCCATGGCACACGCCCGTGTGAATCATGGTCAGGCCGTGTTTGGGTCTGTTAAGGAGGCACGACTGTGTGTTCTTGGGCCCAAGCCATGTCGATTTCGTAATTTGGCTCATTTACTCCGTTTTAAGCCCGTTTCTCGTTCTTTTCATCCTCCGGTGCTTTTCTAAGTATAAAACATGAAATTAAAGGATTAAATGCACCAAATTCCATAATTCAAGGAATAAATCATCCAAAAGTATGCTAAATGTGGGATTAAAATATGTATATATTACGGTTTATCATCACCCTCCACCCATTTGAATGTACCATTTTGGTACATAATTCTTGCAACATGTCATTTCAGTATATATATTTAACATTATTTAGGTAAAAAACCCTCACCATCTTCATCTAAGTCCTAAGGTTTCCATGTTTAGAGGGAGAAAGTTTATTTAGTGAGAAAGTATATTTTCTTCATCTCCAGCATGTTTA
This sequence comes from Gossypium bickii, assembly GCA_025503065.1. Taxonomy (NCBI): domain Eukaryota; kingdom Viridiplantae; phylum Streptophyta; class Magnoliopsida; order Malvales; family Malvaceae; genus Gossypium; species Gossypium bickii. The sequence continues at coordinate 24,607,067 of CP106717.1, forward strand.
TTTGAGGTTATTAGCATGAGAAAGTTGTTAAAGAATGTATGTTAATACTTTGTTTATATTTATTGATGAGAAACGTTGATTGGATGGAGTAAAAGACTTGGAGTAGATGAAGGAATGGATTCAAGTATTGAGAAAGAGTAGGGAATCTTGATTTTAAGCTATAGTGCATCCAAAAGGTAAATAACTTTGAAATTTCTATACTTTTTACTTAATTAAGCACATGATTTTGAGTTAAATTAATTAGTTTAATTAATAGTTGAAAAAGAATAACTGTATTGAATCTTGAATCCATAACTCAAAGTGTTGAAGTAGTTAACAAAATTGGATAGTGTTATTAAATAATAAATTTATATTTCTCATAAGTGAAAATGTGTTGAGAAAAGTATTAAGTGAACTATAATACCATGGTATAATGTGAAACTGGATATGAAGAAATGAACAGTGATTAATTTCCATGAAAGAGTAAGGTAGTAAATTGATGTCATAAAGCACATAATGGTAAATAGAAAAATGAAGAAATGAAAAGAGAAATGTGTTACATGAAAGTTTAATTTGAGTATTGAAATAGACCATTGAGTGTAAGGTGAAGCCATTAAATGTGGAAAGGAGGCATGGGAAATTGACAAACTTATGGTTAAGTAACACACAGGTGCATAGACATGAATTAGTGATCTACGTCATTTAAGTGATAAATGAACTAGTGAAAGTGTACAAAGTGATACTAGATAAATAAGTAACAATATATTGTTCTTAAAACGAAAATATGGAAAACGTGTATGTATATATATTTGTATATATATGAATTGTCATTTGGAAATGATGCGTGATTTGGATTTCATAATGCAATAAATAATCTTATAAGTGAATTGCCTTTGTAAGGTTAGTGAAATAGTAAGGGTACAATTGGTATGCCAATGGGGATTAGTGTACGAGCTTTGTGTTAGAAGACAACAATTTGTTAAAGGCAGCTATATATGCTTTATGGTGTTGCACGTAAATACATAGTAGGGGCCCGAGTGTTTGGTGTGATAGTTGGGTTGCACTTTTAGTGCAACACGTGTATGGTGTTCAATTGGAAACACAAGTATCTAAGTCTTATTTTACTAGAGTTTACGAAGGGCTAAGTGTTTATAATAAGTGTTAATTTATCTCATGATGATATCAAGTGTTAAAATGGGTAAAAACAAAGTGACATGAGAAAAAAATGAGAGATAAAAGTGAATAATTGATGGTAAGTGAACCTAAAAAGTGAACATTAATGTTATTAATAAATGAAGTTAATGTTATTAATAAATGAACTTAGCAAAAAAAGAAGCTTGTGAGTACTTGTGAAGGATGAGTAATAACTCAATTAGTGAACTAATACTTTTTTTTTTGATAATTAGGGGCAGGGATGGGGTTGCTAGGGATTGAACCCAATCTCTCATGCCACAATACAAATGTTCTTGCCACTAGGCCAAGAGGTTGTTGGCATAGTGAACTAATAAATTGATAACTTATGTGGGTTTTTAGAAAGTGATTAAAAGAACTAAAAAATGGAAATCATCTTAAGAGTGTAAAGTGATTAAATAAGTGGAAATACCTTGAGTTTCATTGAAATGCATGGAAAAATGAAGAGAAACAAATTCTCGTTATTAAGTGGCATAACTAAATGAAATTTGTAATTGATAAAAGACACAATACTAAGAGTAAGTAATGACTAAATTGGTAAATTTAAGTGTACTTACTAAGCTCTATGAGCTTAACGCATTTGTGGTTTAAGCGCATAGATGAAAGACCCTCCTGTGAAGCTAGAGATTGCGACTTCGAAGGATCACATCATCGTGCAAGGTTGGAATAGCATAGTGAATTTAGTTGTATTACTTTGTATTAGAAGAATTTGTAAAAGCATGTATATAGGCTAAGTGTGTTCACTGTTAGTTGTGAACTTGGTATTGTTTTGTAATGTTTATGAAACTTTCGATTGGTTATAATTTAAGTTTTGGCCTTGATATGGTTTAAACATGTCTATGAGAAGAATTTGAGTTTAAATAAGTTTTGATAATGTTTTTAAGTGATTTGGAACTTATTGGTTTGATTTTAAGATGGTTGGAAATGTTTTAAACAATTTTTGGGTTGTTCTTCTACAACATTGCGACATTATCCTTTGCATTGTCACGTCATTGAGCATATAGAGAGTGATGCCGTGACATCATCCCTCACGATGTTGCAACATTGCACATAAATGTCACAACATTGTCCCTCACAATGTCACGACATTGATAATTCAATGAGTGACATCGTTACATTAGGTATTACATTGTCGCGACATTATACATTGTCACAACATCATGTACCATAATGTCACTCACTGCATTATTTTGACTTTGTGTAACTCGTTATGGGTCTTGGGTTCCAATCACCCTCAAATCTTTTCTAAATGATTCTAAAATGTTTCTAAAGCCCCCAAATCATACTAAATTTCATTTTATGATTTTATAAAAAAATGTTTCAAGGTTCAAAATTTTAAAGGACTCAAGATTTATGTTAAGATTATTTTCTAGTAACATTTCCCGTTCACACGGTATGTTGGAACAGGTGAGGTGTGTTACAATGATGATGAGAAAGCTAGAATGATGGACAATGATGGTGGGGCTAGAGTTGTTAAAAAAGGGGAAAACGTGAAAGAAAAAAGGGAAAGAAAAAATGTCAAAAAATAAAAAATAAAATAAATAAATAAGAAAATAAATAAAGTAACTTGTGTAAAATTTTATTGGCTTTGAATTTTTTTTAATGGAGGGTAATGATTGGGCCCATAGTAATTGCGAAATCATAGTTTGTGTACCTGATTTGAACAAAAAAAAATTTAGGTAACTAACTCGAGTAAATGGTATAGTTTGAGTGCTTATTATTCAATTAAGCCTAAAATAAATGTTAGAAAAACACTCATCTTGGTTGATTAATAATGTGTTAGTGTATTTTTGGTTTTGAAAAGGGAAGGACTTAAATACAGTGAGATTTCATTCGGAAAGCATTACTTGCTATGGTAAGAGAGCCTTGATTTATTACTTTTTTTTTAATAAAGCTTTCCCTTTTCACTTAAAGCTAAAGCATTTTTTTTAATACAAAAGAGGGATTAAACCAAAACAAATTAAAACAAGATCACACTACTTCACATAGATCATCATGCAGAGATTGAAGGACTTTATTCGAGGGTTGCATGAATATAAACTTGCCCAAAGAAAGCTAAAGCGTTTCTTTGTTTAGCTTTGAATGATGAAAAACTTTTTAAAACATTTTTTTTCTATGTCGGTTAAGTTCTCAACCCTTTGCATTTGCTTCGTCAAACATTTATTACTTTTTGTTGTCATGTATTTATTTTTCATAGTAGTTTTTTATGTTATATTCTCATTGAGCCTTTATTGTCTTTTTTTTAGGTTTTACTATTGTGAATCTTGTCTCACATTTTCTTTCATTTTTGTTTTATTATATATTGTCTATTCGTATGGCCTTTGATAATGGTAATGAGAATGCCATAAGTGATGTCGTTGTGAGGGATCTTAAAGAAGAATTTGTAACCCTTGATCTGGAGACGGATTTAAGAATGAATTAAAGGATTTATGAGATTCCGCTTGTGGGTAGAATGGCTTCGTATAAAAAAAAAGTGCATCTTGGTCCCATGGTTTGCATTTTCAAGAAATCTTGGGCCATTGAAAAAGCATTGGAAAAGTATAAACTAAAAAATATTGTTCATCTTTGTCTTTAAAGATGAAAGAGACAAAAGGAAGGTTTTAAACAAAGCGTCAAGATTTGTAATGGGTAATCATTTGATTCTCAATGGTTGACTGAAAGGTGGAAGTCTAAAAGATGTGAACCTCATTACATCCAAATTTTGGGTTTGAATCCACAACTTGCTTGTCCCAAAATGTACCAAAGAAAAGTCTAACAAGGATTGGTGACATGTTCTATAGCATTACAGTGGTGGATTTTAAAGAGAGTAATAAGCTTTTAGTTGGAATGAGCTCATTGGTCACAAAGTTGTAATTAAAGTGGAGAAACTGCTAAGAAAAAAGGTTCAAAATCATAAGAAAATGTAAGGATAACGTTACTGAGACTTTCAAATATGAAATTTTACTAGATATTTGTTATGTTTGTGGTTGTCTCGGCCACACCTTCAAATTCTACTTGGCCATAAAAGAGTCTAAAAGGAAAAATGTCTATTGTGATTAGATCTATGTACCACCAATAATGAAAAAGTTTTATGGAGAAAAGGGTAACCCTAATTTCCAAGCCCAATGTGAAAGGAAGAAGCTGAGAGATAGTACCAAGCACATGCCAAAGAGGAGCATGGGAGTATTATTTTTGCTAGATTCTAGTGCTATTGATTTTTGTTTGTTGCTCTGCTTGAAGGTTCTTTTTAAGTGTTTTATGATACTATGGTAACATTTGATATGGTTATCACTTGGAGAATGTAATCGTTGACATGTTAATTTTTTGCTTGACATATCCCAATTTAACTATGATATTTTTAATATTATGAGTTTTGATTGTTAATGTTTCTATCATCTTGCAATAATAGTTGATTTCATGGTTAAAATTCGAAGTTCAATGGGTGGATTAATGGGGGTTTCAAGTTGATTTACCTTGCTTAATGTGTTGATATGCTTTTGTCCAAAAATGCCAAATGGGGAGATTACTGGTGTCAATTAAAATTGTTAGATGCAATGCCAGTTGCAACTTAGGAAACATCTAATAAGATATTGTAACTTGCCTTCTTTGGTTAACATATTTTGACCAAAATTGTTTAACATTATTTTATGATCTATGATGACTTTTAGCAACTCATTACTGAAGACTAATTATGCTAGAATCAAACCAATCAAGGATGTGTTTAAGACTTTCAAATGTGATTTAAGTTCCCATAAATAAGAGATTTGATGTTGGAGGTATTTTATGACAAGAATATCTTTATTGTTATACTATTTATTAAATAATTATTTGGAGGTTATTTTGGTGGAATTAGATACACATTGGTTGTATATTGTTTAAATTCCACTATTAGTCCATGTACTATGTGAAAGTTGAGGATTTCCAGTACTTTGATTTGACTAATTTTAATCCTGATACTTTTTCAAATTGATTAAATTTAGTCCCTATACTTATCAAAATTTAAAATTTTAATCTTGATCTAAGTAATAGCAATTAAATTCAATTACTAGTCTTGTATTTTGCATATTATTTTATATTTGATCCATATTCTCCAATTGGATCATTCTAAGTCTCATATTATTCAAATTATGAAATTTTAGTGTTGACGCAAATGACAATCATTAATCCATTAACTGGAATTTTAGTGACTAATATGTGGAAATAATAAGATGACATGGCATTACACATATGATAATATGTCTGCTGCATCAAATTTTGGAAATATCAAAACTTAACTTAATGAATTTAACAATTATCGTTTGGTGATAATTGAAATTTTAAAAAGTACATAGACTAAAAAAAAACCAAATTAAAGTAAAAGGATTAAATCCAAAACTTTCGTAAAGTACATGAACTAGTAGTAGAATTTAACCTAGTATTTTAACAAGTCACCTTGTGCTTATTTATAGATGACTTGTTTAGGTTATTATGTAAGAGTGAAAGAGAACTTTATTTGTTCATTCTAGAACTTTTTTTGAGTGCATATTTGTAAGTAAGTCTGAATTGTTCATCAATTTACAACTAAGCTTTAGGGGGAAAGACTTAGTGGGAGAGTGATCTAGATTGAAGTATAGGAATGAGGTTGCAACTTGGTGAATGATTTGAAATTAAATCACAATTTGAACTTGTTGACTTTATAGTGGATTACTCTCAAAGCAAGGGCTCATAAATGTAGGAAGATACCAAACTACACAAACAACTTTGGTTTCCATCCTTGTTTATACAACTATCTTTTGATGATGACTGGAATTTTTGAATATAAAGGTACAATGACTAAAAATGACCAAATTAAAGTATAAAGATTAAATCCCCAACTTTTGTAAAGTACTAGGACTAGTAGTAGAATTAAACCTTGTCTTTTAGCTAGTCACTTTATGCTTATTTGTAGACAACTTGTTAAGGTTATTGGGTAAGAGTGATAGAGCACTTTATTTGTTCATCCAAGATGTAACACCCCGATGGCCGACCCGATTGTCGAGTCTGAGCTACAGGATGTCACATTTGTTTATGGAGCAACTACAATAACTTATATATAATTTCTACCATTATTGTTACACCCCTCACCCATCTCCGTCAACGGATTAGGGTTATAGGAAGTTACAACAAGTAACAGAAAAACATAGAATATTTCAATTCAAAAATTCAATTTTTATAAATCATTAATCGCTTTAATTACATGCACAATAGAGATTATACATACATCAAGGATTATATCAAACATCAATCTTATTCGATATAACGACATAAATGATCAAACAATTCATAATATAACATAATTACAATCATTCAATGATATTCAAATATAACCAACCCTTATATTCCACATAAATAATCAAAAAATCTATTAAAATGAAATATAATTTAAGCATGATGTGATTTTCAATCAAAATCGGGCATTAATCGAGCATACAAGACTCTTAAACCAAATTAGAATCAAATCAGGACTAATTTGAAACTTTTACAAAAATTCAAGTAAAAACTAAAAATAGGGATCATACAGTCGTGTGGCCAAACTGTGTGACAGGGCTCAACCAATGTGGTGTAGAGACATGGACATGTGGCCAAACCGTGTGCAAAGGCATAGACCGTGTAGGAAGAGACACACAATCGTGTCTCTAGACCATGTAACTAACTGATGCCGTGTAGACCTAAAATCATTAAAATTGAACAGAGCACATGACCGTGTCACATGCCCGTGTGAGGCACATGGCCATGTGTCAGACCGTGTGTGCTGTATGGTACCTTGAAATGCAAAATTTTCAACTATGGTTTACTTAAGTCCCAAGAATACCAAAAATCATGTATTCAACTACTCAAAACACATCAATAATATGCCAAAACATGTCAAATTCCTAATTCAAACCAATATTCCATAAGGCATATTCACATTCAACCTAATTAACAATTCAAAACATTCACCTAACAAATATATGTTCATCAATGCTTAACATACCAAATATGCTATCTACCATGCTTATAACTCAACTCAAACCATGTTCAACTGATACCAAAATGGACTCCTATCATTTCCTTACTCACATAACAACATTATCCAAACACTTGCACCTATATAAACCACAACATTACAACTCAATATATAAAATTCCTCAAAATAAAATCAATATGTCATTTCCAAAATAACTTCACCACTTCCATCATATAAGCTTACCATGTAACATGAAATTTCACACTATATGCCAACTTTAACCACATCACAAATTCAACTAAAGCTTTAAATTCATCAACACTAAAAACCTTATATACATGCCACAAACTGAAATAACCAAGTCAAAACTACTGAAACAGAAGCTTGATAGTGTGAGCCTTGAAGTTGATCTCTCCAACCAATTCTGCAAAATATAAACTACAAAAAATAGTAAATGAAACAGAGTAAGCTTATATAGCTTAGTAATTTCAAAAATATTAAAACAAAAATTTTACCTTAGTTTACAATTAAGTAAACAAATATAACCAGTTCAATACGAATTCCTGTTAAGACATTTACAACAATAAGGTGAGCGTTACACATATCAATCATATAATCTCTCAATCATTCAATACGACATATTTTCGTATCATTCAATAGGAAAGATTTGACATATAAATTGTATCATCCAATTGATCATGTCAATTCATATTCATATTCCATTTCTTTTAAACACATAACTCTATCACCAATATCGCATTTACAAAGTGAACATTTCATACATATAACTATAAAATTTCCAGTCGCTCAAACAACTTTTAAACACATAACCATTAATTATTCAATTTCATCATTTAAAATTTCAATATTCATATAAACATATCATCTCCAAAATATTTATAAGTTCAATACATATATTTTCTTTCAACAAATGGCCTGATGAACTTTAGTAACATGACTCGAATACTCGAGGTACCCCAAAACACACCGGAGAGCATCGAAATGCTAACAGAGGCACCGAAGTGCAAACCCGTACAAGCGCACATTCTAAACCTATTGGCATGCCAACCGTATCCTAATCGTTTACTACATTCAAATGGGCATTTTAACAAAATTATCACATTTAACATTCAGAGGCACTTCAAAAACATCCGTACACATGTTGTAGATCAATTATTTTCTATTCAAAATCATATAACTCGTGTTTCACATATGTTAAACAATTTTTGAATAGGTACTTACTCCCCTTGTACTTAACTATAAACAATTAATAACTTCAATATTGCATTAGCGTTTCAATCACAGTTTAATTAATAAATTCATAACAACACAAATCATAAATATATACATATCTCTACACTATGAACTTACCTAATACAACCAGCAAGAAAATTTGTTTGTAGGGACTATTCTGCCATTTTCCCTTTTTCCTGATTTTCCTCCGTACGGTTCAATCTTTGATCTATATAATAACTAAATTCAATTTATTAAATTAAAATACACTATCATATTTATTTTTATGTATATGACTTATAATTTCCATTTTAAAAATTTTCTCTAAACTTCTACACTTTTTTCAATTTAGTCCTTAAAATTGAAACTATTAAAAAATTTCACATTTAAGCCCCAATACACATAATCGATTCTAATTCCATCCATAATCAACCTTCAATCACCTAAAAATTACAATATTTTCATGCTAAGTTTAACATATTTACATATTAGTCCTTAAGTACAAAACTATCAAAATTCACTTAACAAAATATTCCTAAAACATTTCCAAGCTTCAAAATCTTCCATTTAATATCAAGAACATCCAAAAATCATCAATGGTAACTTTAACAAACTTTAACAGTTCCGAAAACAGAGATACGGGTTAGCTAGACGTAGTTGCAATGATATCAAAAACATAAAAATTACGAAAAATGAATCAAAATTACACTTACATGCAAGAACTTTATTTGCCCGAACTCAAACCTTCAACAATGGAGATTTTTAATTTTGGTTTTTGATGGAAACTCTATGATAAATAGGATATGTTTTATTTTTTTATGTTTTTCTCAATTATAATTATTTTTAACTTAAAAATTAATGTAAAGAAAATGTTTGAATATACCTACTAACCGTCCACTTTAATAAAATGGTATTATTGACTTATAAATCCTTCCACTTATAATAATTAAGCCATTTAATCATTAAAATTCAATAGCCACTAAGTTTTACGTCTTTTATAATTTAGTCTATGCTAGAATATAAAACACGTGACATGTAGTCAATCTCATCATTTGATTGCGGAGACAAAGTCGATGAAAGTCTGAAGTGGGCTGCTAATAGAGTACTAATAGGCTTAACACTCTGCATATTGAACCTGCAAAGAACTTTCTCAATGTACCCTTTATGAATTAGGTACAATTTACATGTTTTTCTATCTCTGAGAATCTCCATCCCAAGTATCTTCTTTGCTTCTCCCAAATCTTTCATCTTAAATTCTTCACTAAGTTGGGTTTTGACCTTTATTATCTCCCATTTATCTTTGGCTGCTATCAACATGTCATCAACATAAAGGAGTAGATATACAAATGAACCATCACTGTTTTTCTTAAAATAAATACAACTGTCAAAGCTGCTTCTTTTGAAATCATGAGTAGTCATAAATGAACCAAACCTCTTGTACCACTGCCTTGGTGACTATTTCAAGCCATAAATGGGCTTTTTCAGCAAGCAAACATAGTCCTCTTTTTCTGAGACTATAAAACCCTCTAGTTGTTGATGTAAATATCTTCCTCAAGTTCTCCATGTAAGAATGTTCTTTTTACATCTAACTGCTCAAGCTCCAAATCATACATGGTCACAATACCAAGCAAGGCTCGAATCAAACTATGCTTCACAACTAAAGAAAACACATCTATGAAGTCTACTCCTGGAATTTGATTATAACCTTTTGCAACCAGTCTTGTTTTATACCTAGGTTCTTCAACTCCTGAAGTCTCTTCTTTCTTCTTGAATACTCATTTACAACGAACAACCTTTTCATCCTTAGAAAGCTTCACTAGGTCCTATGTTCTATTCTTATGGAGCGATTCCATCTCTTTTTACATGGCAAACATCCACTTTCCTAAATCTTCACAGCTAACTGCCTCGGAATAAGTTGATGGCTCTTGATTTACATCTATATCTTCAGCCATGTTTAAAGCATAAGCAACTAGATCAGCCTCGGCGCACCTCTTTGAAGGTTTAATTTCTCTTCTAGGTTTGTTCTTGGCAATAGAATATTATGGTGAAGAAGTAATGCTACTCTGAGTTTCTGTGCTAACTTGAAGAGTAGACTCTGTTGTAGATCCTCGATCAATCTGAAGTTCCACCTGCTTCACATATGCGTTTGAACTTTGTTGGTCTTTATTAGAAGAGTCTTTAAGAGATAAGTTAGGCAGCCTAGCAATTTTATAGAAAATAATATCTATGCTAATCACAACTTTTCTATTTACAGGACACCGTAACTTATACCTTTTAATACCAACCTTATAACTAAGAAAAACACATTTAATGGATCTAGGTTCCAATTTCCCCTTATCAACAGGAGCATATGCAAGACACCTAAAAATCTCCAAATCTGAATAATCACCTCTTATGGAGTTTTTTTCTCAATGGCAACAGACAGAGACCAGTTAATAAAAAAACATGCAGTAGAGGCCGCTTCAGCCCAAAACGACTTCGGTAAACAAGCATTTGACAACATACATCAAACATTTTCCATGATTGTTCTATTCATTCGTTCTGCAACGCTGTTTTACTGTGGGGTATGATGAACTGTCAAGTATCTAACAATCCCTTTTAATTTGTACAATTCATTAAATTCATTAGGATAGAATTCAAAGTCATTATCTATGGGAAGATGTTCTATCTGTTTTCTTGTCAGCTTCTCAATCATAGTTTTCCAAGCCTTAAACGTGGAAAACACATCACTTTTCTGCTTCAGGTTGAATGCCCAAAACTTTTCTAGAAAAATCATCAATGGTCGTTAGCATATAATTAGTGTCACCCATCGAAGGCACTCTAGATGGTCCCCAAAGATTAGAATGAATATAATCTAGCGTTCCCTTCGTGTTATGTATTCCTTTGGTGAATCGAACTCTCTTTTGCTTCCCAAAAATGTAGTGCTCACAGAACTTCAGTTTGCTAATGCCTTATCCATCAAGAAGTCATCTTTTGCTCAATTCTGTCATGTCATTTTCACTCATATGCCCTAGACGCATATGCTAAATTCTAGTAACATCATCATCTCACAAGGAAAAAAAAGTGACACTGCGTCACCAGTAACAGTTAAACCTTACAAAATATATAACTTGGCAGTCTTTCTCTACCCTTTCATCACAACAAGGGAACCCTTGCTAATCTTTAGAACTCCACTTTTAGTTATGTACTTGTACCTTTTTGAATGAAGAGTACTCAACAAAATCAAATTTCTCTTCAATTCTAGTACATGTCGTATGCCACTAAGTGTTCTATCGACTCCATCAAACATATTAATTTTGATCGCGCCAATACTTGCAATTTTACATGAAGCATCATTTCCCATTAAAACAACACCTTTAGAAACTATTTCATATGTTGTAAACCAATCCCGGACTCATATGGAAGGTGCAACTAGAATCGAGAATCCAGTCCTCATTCACTTTAGAGTTGTCGGCAGAAGTAACTAGGAGTTCACCATCATTGTAGTCTTCTACAACATCAGCTTCATCGGATTGTTCTTGTTGTTTTCCCTTTGGATTTGCCACCTTTCTTTTGATCTTATTCTATAACTTATAGCACTTAGACTTAATGTGCCTTTTCTTCTTTCAGAAGTTACATGTTTTACTCTATTTGAAGATCTCGATCTACCCTTAGATTTACTGTGAGGATTTCGTTCCTGTGTCCTCCCACGACTATCTTCAGTATTTCATTCTAGTCTCTCACAAATAATAAGACCCTCTCCCTGAGATTTAGATCTAACCACAATATGTTTCATATTGTCATACGAGGTTAAGGAAGCATAGACTTCATCAACTGTGAGAGATTCACGACTATACAAAACCGTATCTCTAAAGGTTGAATAAGACAGGGGCAACGAATAAAGTAAAATTAACCCTAAATCTTCTTTATCATACTGAACCTCCATGACCTCTAGGTCTGATAGAATTTCTTTAAACACAGTTAAGTGTTCGTGAACAAACGCACCTTCCTCCAAACAATGAGCATAAAGACGCTGCTTCATATGTAACTTGCTAGTTAGGGTTTTCAACATGCATAGCTACTACAGCTTTGCCCATAATACAACAACGGTCTTCTCCTTCATCATGTCATGTAGAATTTCATTCGACTAATGCAGATGTAATTGTGTTAAAGCCTTTCGATCTTTACGCTTTTTCTCTTCTTCTGTCAATGTTGAAGGCATCTTATCTAACCCTAGCAAGCATCCTCTAAATCCATCTGTGCAAGAACTGTTGCATTTTTATCTACCACAACGTGAATTTGGTGTTGCAATCCAACAGTGGAATATCATACTTCATTGCTGTCATTGTCGTGATCGAAACAAGTAACTCGAAAAATCTCTGATACTAGTTTGTTAAAATTGAATGTCGATAATGGCAATATAGAACATTGCAAAATAATAAGAAAGAAAAATAAAACACACCGATTTTAAGTGGAAACCCTTTCTAGAAAAAAACATGGGCAAAGGAGAAGAAAAATTACTAATATTAAAAATCAAATAGACGAAGTGTAATTCTATACGGATTCTACTTGTGCCACTGTATCCCCCAGTTTTGTCTTTGTATTATTTCTTTAACAGGAATTTGGGTCACAACTCTAACATCAAGAAATAATTTATTTAAAATAAAATCAAATTAATATTTTCAACATTAAGTGATAAGTAGCTACTAATCGTATTCAACACTTTTTGTTAAAAAATTTATTTTTGTTAAATAATTTATACTAAGTAAAAAGTTAATATGACTATTAAACACAATTAAAAAAAAGGTTAAATTTTAAAAATTTTCATTTTCAAATTTTCATTTTCAATGGAATAAAAATTTCCAATAATTTATCACACATACCATTAGCTTTTTTTAATGTTTCTTAAACAAGAAAATATGTCATTTTTATTTTTAGTTGAAAATAGTATTTCATCTCTTTTAACTAAATCATTTAAAATAACAAAAAATTAATATTTGTTAATTTCGATATATTCATTAGTATAAGTCAAATATGTTTAAAGGTTAAAAAGAAATAAAAAATTAATGTAACACTAAAATAACTCACCTTAGGAATTAAATGGGCTAAATTGAATAAAATTTTCCAGTAAAAATGAAAAGGCTCCTCGAAGAACAAAAATATCAAGTTCTGGGGTCGACAAGTAGTAATGCCAAGCACATAGCACTAGAACACTCACACCAGCTCAACCCCACGGTTGAATTATTAGTATGGTACGAAGAAGATGAGCATTTGAATCCCTAAACCCTAAAATTATTTTACTAGAAAAACAAAACAAATAAAAGGTGAATGAATGGCGTCGTCGTCTCTGCTTTGGCTCTGCTCTTCCAATCCACTAATCTCCCCCGCTACTCTTCTTAAGGCTCACCCTCGCTTCCCTATCCGGCACCGCTTTGTGAGTTTCCTTTTTCCCTGAATTATGAGTTTCTGCTGATTTTTTTTCTTAATTTTCTAATAAAATTTCCGGAGCTAAAATCTGGGTTTCCCTATTTCTAGAGGTGTAGCTTGGTGGAGCCCTTGAAGTTCGAAAATGGAAAGCCTCACTTTCCTCTCCTCACCTCTGATCCTGCGTTTCCAACCTTCTTGTCCCCTAATTCCCATTTCCAAAACGATATCAACAAACACGACACTAGGCTCCGTATATTTTCTGGCACTGCTAATCCTGCTCTTGCTCAGGTTTTAGATTCAATTCAACCCTCTCATTTCTTTCATTCAGATTGTTTAGATTAGATATCTAATAAGTATCTAGGTATACAGGAATATGAGTTGTGTAATTCCCGCTATTGCTTTTTCTATATTGGATAGGAAATCGCATGCTATATGGGTCTGGAGCTTGGGAAAATCAAGATAAAGCGTTTTGCTGATGGTGAGATTTATGTTCAGTTGCAAGAGAGTGTGAGAGGGTGCGACGTGTTCCTTGTGCAACCCACTTGTCCCCCTGCCAATGAGAATCTTATGGAGCTTCTCATTATGATCGATGCTTGTCGAAGGGCTTCTGCTAAGAACATTACTGCCGTCATTCCCTATTTTGGTTATGCCAGGGCTGACAGAAAGGTAACTTAACTGCGCCCAATTAATTGATTTTGCCATATTGTTTTGTTTTCCTTCAATACTTGGCCCTACTATGGAATGCTTGATCATATAGAATTCAGTTCCAGATTTCCAGTTAAATTATTATTTACTCCTTTTCTTGGAAGGAATCATTTCTTTCATGTGATAGGATTCTATTCATTCTGATTTTATATTGTAAGATTCTACATCTTTCTTGTTGTTCTAAACAATAGAAAGCAGTCTAATTCTGTTTGATTCATATTCATTCAAAAAAAAAGATAATTGAATTGAAGTACAGAATCAATTTAGTTGAATTATTTCCCTAGGGGTTTGGTTCTTTGAGTACAGTTTATTGGCATTTGCAGAATATCCCAACGTCCCTTCTAACCATTTCCCTGGATCTAAAAGAAAGTAAGAAAGAACTCTGTTTCCTAGTACGAAACTTCAGATGTCCTATAAATAAAAAAGGCATGGCTTTAAATAATAGCTTTACTCTGCTTATAAATTCTTCACTGAATGCATAATACTGTTTGAATGGTTAACTTTATCTTCTGTTGTTCCAGACTCAGGGGCGTGAATCTATTGCTGCTAAACTTGTAGCAAATTTGATTACTGAAGCGGGTGCAAATCGTGTTCTTGCTTGTGATCTTCATTCAGGGCAATCCATGGGTTACTTTGATATCCCAGTAGATCATGTTTATGGGCAGGTAATTTTTACATATACCATCTGTATCCCTTTGGTGTTCTATGTTTAGAGGTACAAATCAACATTACACATGATTATTTAACACAATTATTGTATGGTTCAAGAATCTAAATTTTAGTACTTATGAAAAGCCTAAATGTAATCCTTCTATGAGGAGTTTCTTTTGTATTTAAGTTCTGTTTTTCATGTTAAGAAGTTCTATTGCATAAGCTTTATCTACTCTATCAGTTCTTGATGCTGGCCTGTTGCGTGTCAGCATTTCTGTATGAACTTTTTGCTCATCGCAAATATTTCTCTCTGCAATTCCAGCCTGTGATTCTTGATTATCTTGCCAGCAAGACAATATGTTCTGATGATTTGGTGGTAGTCTCGCCCGATGTTGGTGGTGTTGCTAGAGCACGTGCTTTTGCAAAAAAATTATCTGATGCACCTCTTGCTATCGTTGATAAAAGGCGTCATGGGCATAATGTTGCAGAGGTGAGATCTAATTTATTGGAGTTGTTTTATGCATACAAGTTGGTTAGGACAGGAGATTGTTTATCTTTTTCAAATTTCTTGTTTGATCAATTTTTCTCTTTCTTTTTGGTGTTTTTTTCTTTTCGCTACGAGAGGGGTGGGAATTGAATTTTTATGAGTCTCAAAAGAAATGTGGGTATGATATGGAAGGTCTAAGCGAGGTTAATATCATGTCGATAGATTAACTTTTTAAATCATGTAATGTAGTGGCTGTGTGCACCTCTTATGCATATGGAAAATTTTTGAAAGTTGATTGGAATACCAATCTTTAATTCACTATTTGCTCCTATTCTCAAGCTTCTTTTTTTTCTTTTACACTGTTTTTTCTGTAAAGTAATATGTTGTTATTCTCAAGTTGAACTTCAAATTGATATGCAATTATTATCTTATAGGTCATGAATTTGATAGGTGATGTGAAAGGAAAGGTTGCAGTTATGGTGGATGACATGATTGACACTGCTGGTATTATTCTCTTTATCTCTTGGGGAAAAAATGTGATTTAGGATAATATTTCTTTGTGCGACCGTGTCCTAAAAATCAGGATATATTAGTCTTGCCATATATTATTTCCGCTTTATCAATGTTAAGATGAGAATGCTAGTTACTGAATCCTCATTAAATGTTAACTATCAAATTGTGGGTTTCACAGGAACAATCGCAAAAGGTGCAGCTCTTTTGCATCAAGAGGGGGCTCGGGAAGTGTATGCGTGTAGTACACATGCTGTTTTTAGGTATGTGATGCTTGGTGGTTCTTTATCAGTGTTTAAATCTTGCTAGCAGAAATTTCTTCCTTATATACATGTTTAAGCAATTTTGCCTGGGCAAGATTTTGGACATTTCTTAAAAGCTTGAATTGGTTAATGCTCTTGGAGCAGCTTTAGGTGTATAGTCCCGCTGAGAACTACTAAAGTTTGGGATTTATTCATGAATTATGGTTGACATGCTATTTAGGCAATTGAAAGGTAGATGCTGAAGCCTCAAAATACTAAAAGAACTGATTATATTTCTTGACTGTGTAAAAGTAATGCATTTGTCAGAGTGAAATCAGACTGTTGGAGATCACATTTAGAAACTTCTAAAATATACTATAAAATGATCATTGTGGATGAACTCATTAGTTTTATTTAACTAACCTCTTCTGTTTATATGTTCGTTGATTGAAAAAGAAATAAAGGAAAATTGCTATATCCTATCATATTAGAATGCCTTTTTAAATATTCATCATTGTATTCATCCATTTATGTGGTTTCACAGTCCTCCTGCAATAGAAAGATTGTCAAGTGGTCTTTTCCAAGAGGTGATCATAACAAACACCATCCCAGTGTCAGAGCAAAACTATTTTCCTCAGTTGACTGTCCTCTCTGTGGCAAACCTTCTGGGAGAGACCATATGGCGTGTTCATGATGATTGCTCTGTAAGTAGCACCTTCCAGTAGAATCAATTTAATCCATGAAAGTAGAAAAAGAAAAAATTTTCATCTCTTGATGCATGTGTTGATTTGTTGCAAGTTCTTTTATAAAGCTTTAATGTTGCTCTATATCTAATCTTGATAAGCTGTGATTGAATGAGATATGCTCTGCTGCATATCTAAAAGATTCACTAGAGGGGTTCCTAGAAAGTTATGCCTTGGCAGTTATTTCATAGACATGGAAATACTTCTTTTTTTAGACAAGTAAATTTCATTTCATTCCAATAAGCAAAACTTTGCTACAAAAAGGTGGTACTAAAATCCCTACTCCTTAATCATATAATTTGAAACATTCAATATCTTCCCTATTTCTAACTAATTTATCATGCACTGTATTTTTTATTATACTAAAAACATTCGAAGGATTTCTTGAAAGCTTCCCATGAAAGCGCCTACTTCTCTCCTGCTTCTTATTGTTATGTTCTAAATTCTGTATTTTTAGACATGGAAATGCTTCTTATTGTTGCCTGTTATGTTCTAAATTCTGTTGATCTAATGTTAGGCATTTTCTAATCTGATTTAATCTCGAGTAGGAGAGTTAATTGATACTTGAAATATTTATGTTTGGCAGGGAGGGTTTGAACCCTATGCAACCTTGGGCATTGATTGATTTCTCCACATGCTATGAGAATTTTGTTATGGAACTGCAGATCATTATCTATGCTGCATTGGGTAGTTAGGTGGTCTTCTTTTATTCACAAAAGTTTGTTGAATGAATGTAATGCAACAATTGAATGCTATTATTTTTTTTCTTCTCTTTGGGTCATATGTATTCTGTATATGGTTGTATTTTTTTTTTCCCATCAAATATATGGGTTAAATATGTAAGAGGTTACTGCTTCTTCTTCTTCTTTTTTTAAAAATTTTTTTTAAAATTTAATCTTTTTAATTTTGACACATTGAGGTTTTATAATTTTTTTTTTTTATAAATAAGAGAAGGCATCATATTTCTTTAGATCAGTTTATTCTTACAGTCAGTGATGTTAAGATTATAAAAAGATAAAATAACTCTAGTTAATATTGTTTAAATGTACTTAAAAAATTATAAAAAGAGAAAATATTAAAAATCTAAATTTAAAAAATTCTAGTTATTCTATTTTGGTTTGGCATATAATCTCGACAGCCTTAACAAGGAAAATAAATAAAAGAGTTTCATACTCCTTTAATATTTATCAAAAACATATATATATCTTTCAACAATGTAAATCTCAAAAAAAAAAAAAAAAAAAGGTTAGTAGCGATTTTTTGGTGAGAAAGTTGGAAGATTGTTGTGGGTAAAACTCGATGCAATAAAACTTTGAATTCTCTCGTTGGTGATTTTTTTTTTTTTTAATCTTTCACTTTGAATTTGTTCATCTCTTTAAAACACTTGTTTTTTTCAATAAAATCATAGATTATTTGCAAAACAAAAATAATAATAAAATTTTTAAGAACTTTTATTTTTTTTAAATTATGTTTATATATTTTTAAAGTGTAAGGACCAAATTAATAAAAATTATAATCGATGAGAGCTAAAAAAAAGTTATTGTAAGATAAAATTGGACAAATATATCAATATATATATATATTTTAAAAAGGAAATGCAGGAACTCAAATGTTTTGAAATTAAAATATGTAGTTTTCAAAAGAGTAAATATATATATATTAACTAGTTTCTTCCCATGCACAGATTATCAAATATTTTAATTAGAAATAACGATTGATAATATTAAGTTTTTGAAAAATATTTAATTTTGTATAGAAATTTAAAAAATATTTTTTAAAACTATTTTTAATTATTGAAAAAACATTTAATGTATTATTAATTTAAAAAAAAACTATTTTAGAATTATGTTTTTGGGAAAAAAAATTAAGAAAACATTTTTAATCTGATTTTGAAAAAAAATCAAAATTGTTTATTAAAGGTAATTACGTAAAATAAAAAAAATTGATTTTATAAAACATGTTTATAGAAAAAGAAATTAAAATATTTATTAAAATAATTAAAATTTAAAAAAATAAAGAAAACGTTTTCTAATTAGAGTTTGTAAAATAATTAATGGCGGGTTATACCTAATTTTTAATATTAATATTAAAAGTGATGATGTGTGAAAGATTGCAAAATGAAAATATTAAAAATTGAAAATAATCTTAAATATAAAAAACCTTAATGTGAAAATATTTTAAAAAAATAACATTAAGCATTGAAATTGAGTTTTAAAGGGGAAACATAAAAAATATTAAGAGCTTAAAAGTTATAAATAAGTGAATATTAAAAACATATCTCAATATGTATCATTGAAAAGGAAGACATTATCCGTAATATAAATGTAAAAAAAAAAAAAAAAAAAACCATAGGGTTATTATATATTATGATAAATTGTGGGTAATAATAATCAAAGTTGTCACTTGTCTAAATTATAACTATTGCTTACCCTATTTTCTCTAAAACTTTGCTATATATAAGATTCAAAGTCATAGCATAGCCGAAAGAGCAGTCGAGTTACCAACTTGGTTGCATGCTTCCTTCATATCTCATTACCTGAATCATCGCTCTGCTCACCACGCAGCAGTCGATCGGCTGCACTCTGTGAATCACAGTCACCTTCAATCTGATACTTGTTGTGTTGGGTGCCATCATCATCTGTCTTCATGAAATGGAAACCCATTATATACCTGTATTCCCCAGTTCCAAGGCATCGAGAGCAGTAGCTAAGGCCACTGCCACCACAACTCCTGCACCTGCACCAGTAGTAATCACAACACAAGTTCACCTTTGCCTACCACCACTCCGTATGCAGCTTATATATTGATATGTATATTGATACCTCACCATTTTGGCCATTCTCCCTTGGGAAGCATCTCTAGATGAACTTGATTTGTCCTTCCTACAAGTGTTAGCATAAATAGGGAATGCATCATATGATATCACAAAAGAGATGCATATAAATATGATGGTCGAAGCAATAGAGCTAAAAGAGCATAAAAAGCAGAGTCAATTAAAAAGGCAAACAAGGATTCTTTTTATTATTATTATTACATAAAAGGAGAGAGAAAGACCTCTTCCATAACAATAATGACAATCAACTCTGCCGCTCCCCTTGCAGACAACGCACGGTGGATCAGGCTTCCTCATCCTCTTTCGCCCAGCATTTGACTGCAATTATATATCAACATTATTTTCAGAAACTCAGCAATTGATTAGGTGTATTAATTTCAGCATCGTAAACAATAGAATCTAACCATGGACATGATTACAAAGAATATCAGCAGAAACGTTAAACTAAAATTAAAACAAACATAGCAACAAGAACAATACTTGATAAAAATTTCAACAGGTCAGTCTACGAGAAATAGGAAATTTTGCCACTCTTATTTAGCAGCAGCAAACGAATGTTTAATTTGTATGTATTTCTTCAATGGAATTGGAGAAATGAAAAAGAATTAAAACTTAAATAAAAAAAAAAGTTTGACCTCAGTTCTGACAACCCAAGTGGGTTTAGGGAGTACGAGAGGAAGAGCACCGTTGGATTTCCGACGCTCCGACTGGAGGGCTATGAGCAGGTTCGCTGTTGACGCCACTGCCATCGATATTCAAGTAAGATTATTTTCCCCTTCTTTCTGATAGCACTTGAACTAACTAACCTTTTATTTACGAAATAGGCCCCGATTTTTAAATCCATTTAGCATTTATTTATAGGTCAAATTTTTAAAAAGTCCTGTACTATACATTTTTGTTAGATTTACTCCCTTAATTATAATTGGACTACTCTTTGAAACGTGTATTTTCAGTGTTTTAAGATATTTTTTTCCCATTAATTCCGTCAACTAATTGAATTTAACTTATTTTTTTTAAACATGTCATATATGTTTTTGCACAAAGAGAAAATGTATAATAGTTATTCAACCGTACAAAAAATATCAAGATGTATATCACATTATTATATACCAAACTCACTTTACTTCTAAATTTAAAATTACAAATTTTTAAAGGTGAAAGTACACTAAACTAAATCTATGAAAATGTATAATATTTACTTGAAATTCGTTTTTTAACGATATTTAAAAAAAAAAAGGTTAATTTAGGATTTGATTTAAGAGATTAATTTATTTATTTATTAAAAAAGATAAAAATAGTAATTGTTGAACATCAATTCACCATTCTTTTTTATCCTCAATGTAAAATTTATATGATTATTTCGATAAAAACACGACATTGTACCAAAACAATTACAGATCTCATCTAACCTCCTATCAATCTTCTTTAGAAGCACTTTTTAGTAATTAATTTCATTTATTACATATTTACTACTTTTGAACTCTTTTTTTTTTCTGAAATTACAACAAAATTAATCATTTTTTAACCTAGGATTTCACAGTCTCATCCTTGCTAGTGAGCCAAAACCATCTAAATCATTTTAATTTCTGATTCTTTTTATATGAAAAATCTAGTTTTGAATGAATTCATATCCTCTTGAGTATTAGTGCAAAAAGAGAAGGGAAAAGCCATGCTTTCATATTTATATTTTAAAAGATAAAAATAATAATTGAACTTATAAAAATAAACTAATGAACAAAATGCCTGGTTTTGCAAATGTAGGAGGGCAAAAATCTTAACTATCTGATCTGCGACCAAGAGCATCTCTGAAGCGCCCAAGTTTGGTGGTTGAAATCATCGTTGGACAAACTCAAAATACCAGATTGCTCATCAATTTTGTCAATAAGAAGCTTAAGCATTGGAACCTTTGACAGGGTTCTCCATGACCCCACCATTACCAACTTCTTCTGTACAATCAACAATCCATCATAAACCATACTATTTTTATTTTAGAGACTAAATGTTTGCTTTGCAACTAAGATGAATTTTTAACAACTATAATACCTTGGGTCGTGTTAGAGCAACATTAATCCTATGCCAATCTGCAAGCAGTGAAGCACTGCAGCTTCTAGGATTCTCATTGGACCTAACAAAGGATACTAATATGCAGTCCTTGTCTCTCCCCTGGACAATAATGGTAATTGAAACACACATGCTCATTAATATGAAGAATTAATAATAGCACCTAAGACGCGACAAGACAAGATAATAAAGGCTTGCTAAGCTTCAGTCCAACCTGGAATCTGTCAATAGTATGCGTCTCCACGGATGCTTTGCAAGTATGTCTGATGAAACTTGCCTGTGAGTTATAAGGTGTAATGATGCCGATATCTTTGCCTTCAATTCCATTGTTGACTAATCCATCTGTTATCTATATGAAACGAGTAAATGTCATGCCATCCCATGCATCAAGTTGCATTCTGGTCGGTCACATCAACAACAAAAGAATAATTTCCGGGCAAATATTTTAGTCAAATTTGGATCCTACCTCTGCAATTATATAAGCTTCCATTGGATTGTTCACAGTTTTCTGGTCTCTAGTCTCTAAAGCAGGCAACATATCTAAGCATGGAAAACACTCTGGTAAGGGTTCAGAC
This sequence comes from Gossypium bickii, assembly GCA_025503065.1. Classification (NCBI taxonomy): domain Eukaryota; kingdom Viridiplantae; phylum Streptophyta; class Magnoliopsida; order Malvales; family Malvaceae; genus Gossypium; species Gossypium bickii. The sequence goes on from CP106717.1 coordinate 24,629,627, forward strand.
ATACAAGTATTCAACAGATCCCAAGTAAAATTAAATAACTATCAAACCTGTATTAACAAAAATGACTGGCTTGCTTGGATTTAGAACCTGCATCCATAAGGAAATGTAAGTGGAAAATGCTATTTTAAGTAGCACAAAAATGTTGAATTTTGATGATAACAGCAATTTTAGCACAAACCACATAGGCTTCAAAAAAAATAAAAACAAATACAGGTTATAAACAAGGAAATTAGAAACCACACTTACAATTTTTAGCCATGATGAACAAGAGATTGGTTTTGTGAACTTGATTTTTGCATTAGCTATTTCAGGAGAACCACAACGCAATCGATCACCGTATATCAAGGCATTTGACAGTTCCATAATACTTTGACACATTCGGTACTATAGGAAAAAGAATTAATAAATTCAGACAATAACAAAATATCAAAGAATTGAGATACAAAATTTTAGTTATCTCAAGGGGTAACCTGGCTTTGCAATGGTGCAATTGCATGTGAATGTGCTTCTGATAGCCTGCAGAACAAACTTATTCCCATTCCTTTTTCTCGAGCCTCTGTACTCTGGAAATCAATAGGCATTACACTGTGAAAGAGCTTCAAGTTTTCTCCAGTAAGTTAAATAGCTAGAGCTGACGATAAATATATACATACCTGAATCAAGGGAGGCAGTTGATAGTGATCTCCAACGAGGACAAATGTAGATGAAAACATCAAGGGTCCCAGTGACACCTGATACGACATGATCTTTCATCAACTGAGAGTTAAGTCCAGATAACATTTGACTTTCCGCTTTTTAAATACAAACAGTAGCACCTCTTATCCCTGGAAACTAAAAGTAGTCTATAGAATATACTGAACAACATGATAGCATCCTCATATAATAAAAAATGAAATTGTGTCGAGCATGTTTTTGCTTTTCTGGACACCAAAACTCAAAATATAGATTCTTCATCATGCAACTTTAGGATCCTCTTAGCCTTTTCTCCCTACTTTCTTTTCCAGTTTAACCCTCATTATTTTTCCCATAAATAATGGGTAAGCCTTTGTTTCTATTTCCACTATTTATTTTCCTGCCACTTTTGGCATGCAATCTACATAAAGAATAATTGAACATGGATTTATTTTCCCACCACTTTATGTTTGAAATCTCGATATAGTATCATTGAACATGGATCATAGTCTAGATGAAAATCAAATGCATAAACTGGAAATAGTACATACTGGGAGGGTTGTCTGTCCAGCTTCATCGATAATGCATACATCAAATTTCTTTCCAGAGAGTAATGGACTAGTGATGCCCAAGCAAGTGACAGCAACAACTTTGACTTGGTCAAATTTCAGTTTAATTTCTTCAACACTATTAATGTTCATCCCTGTCACAAACAATTTACTACATAAAGAAGACACTAAGTAGCATGCTGACTGCAACACTGATAATATTATACTTTCCAACCTGAAAAACAATGCCCCTTAATTTCCTCATGCACAGATTCGTGTCTTCCTATGCGCACAAAATCAATGCCCTGCATTTTTTTCCACATAAATTTCAATTAGACTGGTGGAACAGAAAAGAAATCTCAAGTAGATTTAATATCAAATAGATCACAAGGATGATAAAAGCATGCGTATTCATCATAAGTCAATACTCCTGATTAGCTTTAGAGGCCACAGTAGAATTGGATGGCAAAAGAGAAAATAAATCCTGGAAGTTATTGTCTGTAACCTTGAAGATGTAGCAAAATGCCAAACATCCATTTGCAAAGCAAACATAAAAGGAAAGTTGTAAGATAGAATATAACCCAACTTATACACTGAGGAATAGAATTTCTACAACTTCAACATGATATTTACATTAAAAATAACTTTCAAAAGGCTACCTTCTAGCAATGTCTCAAAATAACACTTGCACAAAGAAAAAGTGTCCATGTTACATGCAGACACATGAAATATGCTTTCCTATTTTGCCAACTTGTGTAGCTATGGTTTATGCACATTGATTTTGCAAATGCACGGAGTTCTAATGGATAGCATTGCATACTTCAGTGAATTGTAATGCAGGAAGCCTAACACATGAAAACATAACAAGACAATCTGAGAATAAAGAGGACCTGAGATTTTAATTTGATGAGTAAATTATCAACTGCAGAGTTTGTGTAGGATGTCAGTAAAATGGATGCACCTCTCATCAACAAGGCTTTTACAGCATGTACCATTGTAGATGTCTTGCCTGTTCCAGGCATTCCTAGAATTAGAGCATAATCCTTTGCTGTAAGTATCTGGAAAAAATGGTTTGCAGAATAAGTAACAATGGACTTTCTTTAGAAAATGTTAGGTCAACTGATAATGCTTCTGTTCAACAAAATGTCTTGTTAACCAGGATATTGAAACCTTGAGAATAGCTCTACGCTGATCATCATTTAAGCTCTTCTCAGACCAGATATAAGATATTGCTGGGTCTTGGCTGAATATGCATCCACTGTCAAATCTAGGAGCCTGCACTAGGCAAAACAATACTAATAAAGATGGTAGAAGGAAAAAACAACGTTAACACTAGAAAACCATATAAGAGAGCAAGAAACATTCACCGCAAGGTCAACAATCATCTTCCTGAGATGAGAACTTTGCTCATTGTCTAGAAACATTTGAATGAGGTTGAACCTTCAGCAATAACAAGGAAAAATAATGAACATAAACACAGTATATTTCTCATCTCTTTATGGTCCAGATGTCACAAGAGAACAGAAGAAAGTTGTAAAAGAAGTCAAAATTTAACTATAATATGGAAATTACCGCATAACTGAAAAGGAGGTCATGATTTCATCCTTGTCGATCCGCCAGACCTCCTGGAGTAGTTTTTCTTGCCCTGAAGACAAATTACCCCCTGGAAGCCTTAAGCCCTTAGAAAAAGAAACCTGACTTTCACCAAAGACAAGACAAACCCCCCAGGCATTAGACCTAATTGAGTTTGAATGTTCAAGGATTGTCACTAATTTCTGAGCCAATTTAGCACGCATCCTATGACATCTTGTGGATGATGTTACAGCTAATATGTCAATTTCATAGGCGTAACTATTAAGCAAGGAAACTTTAAGCTTACGGAAACACGGTCAGGGCTGAGCTCCACAATGATCCCAGTGGCAACAAATTGACGGCCAGATTCAGTGCTAAGTATCTAAAAACCAAAAACAGTATAAGAAACAAAAAAAAAAAGCTAATAATAAGACGTTAAATGGAACTTATAGGAAAACAAAAAATTTATGAAATGAAATGCTCATTGACTGAGAAAAATATAAACTTAAGTAATTATCGATTCCTTCAACAATGAAAACTGTATCCTCTAAGAGATCATGACAATTCTAGTAAAAACATATAACATATACAACTAACTCTTGTTCCTGAAGCATAACTCTAATTACACTTAGGGGAAACATTACAGCTATTATAGGACCCTAACACTATCAGAACATATCCATATAGAGCAGGTTACTGTGGGATTATGAAGCAATAAGTATATACATGAAAAACTAATTAGATATAGCACATGGATAATTCTGATAGCTAAGTATCAAATGATAGAAGCTAAAATTATTTACCAGTACTACAAACATGTAAATTTACTGTTACCAGTCTCTCTAGAGTCAACAGCCACCACAATCCCTAATATTACAAGAAAAGGTTAATGGTTCCAGAAATTTCTCCATTCTCTACAATTCTAGTCAAAGACAACCAAAGTATAGCAGAAGAGCATGGACACTACAGTGTTTCAGAATTTGCTGGAATCATAGCAACAAGAAGGTTAGAAAATTGAAACTATAAAACCTCCCAGCAAAAGCAAACATGATCATAACAATCATTTTTTTTACCCATTGCAAGATTTTATATAACCATAAAGTGGAACAACTAAATATGTGAAGATAGGAATGACAAAGCAGAAGCAAAAGAAATGCAAGAAATCGTACCACATAATCTCCACTTTTAAGACTGCAATCCAAATCTTTGGTCAGAGAAGAAGCAGCACTAATAGAATTTCTATCAGATCCACTTAAATTGTTAGTAGGCGAATATCGACACACAAAATGATAGATGAATCTATTTTCTTTGTGAGATTCCTGTTGTGGAAGTTCATCAAGAACAAGAGAAGAAAGGCAACCAGTAGAGTTCTCATTCTTGAGATTATGAGAACGCCAGATTTCTTTCTTTGCAAGCTGAAATAGTGAAAAAAAAAGAGTTCAGGATTAAAAAACTATCAGTTTACCATTGGTGATGCTTTGGAGTAACCAAATCACCTGCATCTCTTTAGCTTCTAGGTCAATCAACTGATCCCAATGTCTGAGGAAAAGACCATGAGCATTTGAAAAATGATGTACATGTGAATCAAATATATCACCTAATCCGCTACTCTCTGTATTCCCACCAAATGCCTGCAGCAATTGAACAAAATCAGCCAATGATAAAAACTTGATATTCAGGGTGAGGCACCGCAGCCCATAGAAGCACAAATGGAAATCCTGCTTAACCTTTCTCTAAGGATTTTGACCTTTCTATGCAAAATTTAGACAGGATAGTCCTCGAAAAGAAACAGGTATCGCTACAGCCAACATACCAGTTGAGACAGCACTTCACTCCCTGGACCACAATAAGGAAATAAGTTTACCTTATGATAGAGGGTGCAAACGTCAAGATGCCGACAGCCTTTGCACATGCTTGGAATCTACAATAACAACATAGAGCCTCTCATTCATATCAAAAAATGTTTATAAATATATGGTACAAATAATTCAGTAACAGGCAAACCTGTGACATGGGGGGCAGTTGTTGTGTTGTTAATGCCTTGAGAATATCATGTGCAAGCTCATTACGACGCATGATTAACCCAACCAAGTCAGACCTTCGAACTACAATCCCCTGCACGTAACACCAACAGATGCTTAATGCCACTGAAAAATAGAGATGTACAAAGGACAGAAGGTAGCTTCATTACTTGCGTCTGATCTGACTGGAGATAGTATAGAAGACCAGAATCAATATGTTTTAGGTACCTAACAAGTAAAAAGTGAAGAAAATAATCATTACTCAGCACAACCCCTCACCATAGCAGCACCTGAAACACAAAAAAGGGTAAAACAGAAGTAAAAGGAATAAGATTTCAATACCTCTCAGACATAAGAAGAGAGTACAGGATCACTTGGGCACAGTGTTCAGCGGATGCCTGCATAAATGACAAGCATGCATACAAGGACAATGAGACTAAGTAGCTTAGAAAATGCAATGTGCATTTTCCAAGATTTAATCAACATAGAGTTGCTTTTCATATTACTTGCCTGGCCATTAGCCATTTTTCCAGTTTTAAACTCTAGAGGCATGATCTTCTCATGACCTTCTTTTCCACCTGAGTCAACCTTTACTCTGACTGAAACATCAATCATTCCTTTCAGACCATACTTCGGGGCCCATGCCAGTTCCTCAATATCAATTACCTACAATTAGAATGAAGTCCTTATATATGCATTTTACAAGTTCAGACTTCATAAAAATGAAACTTTTTGGAGGACCAGAATCAGCAATCAAGCTAACAATAAGCCAAAAAACATAGAAAAGCAAAAATAGGTGAAAATCACACATATCTTCAACACTGAGTAGTGAGCATAGCCGGATGCCATGAATTTTCAGGTTACCTTAGTGGGCATACATGAATAGCTAGATATGCTTGTCATTTAAAAATGACAATACCAAAAGGCATGCACATCTGTAAATGCATGTTTTTCTTCTCTGAGGGACCAATGTCAAGATACATCAAATTCATTAAGGAATCATGTGCATAAGAGAATGAGGGAGATGCTAACCTCTAAAACTTTAACCTTTTTTGCCCCATTATCAGATCCAAAATCTACAGTGGGAACTTGCGGCTCCTGCTCATAGTAAAATCAACTCAAGAATACAAAGTTATCATACAGTGCTCCATCTCATATGCAAAAAAAGAGATTTTATTTAATTCATTACAAGATGAAGTGTAAGGTTCCTAGTACACCAACCTCCAAGAAATATACCTGTAACATATATGCATATGGATACATATATACATTATATATATGTATACAATCACAAAAGCATATTCATTTACAGCCACTCTTCAGCCTGGTCGTCACCAACCCACATGATGAAGCGACCTGGCTTCCCCATCTACATACCTGCCCATCTCCCCCCAACCCAACCTCCCATAAATCTAGAACTTGCCGCAGGGGCAAAGTCAGAACACCTTTATGCAATAAGACGCAGAGTCCTCAACAATTTAAGGGTGGAAGAAAACCTGGAGTTATACACCAGCCAGGTAACAAGAAAAAGTAACAACAAAGAGAAAATGTCAGCTCACCTGCGTATCTTTGAAGAGACCAATCCAATTTACTAGTTTCGGAATAGCTTCAGTCAAGGTTTTATATATTTCATGTTCATTTACTGCAATGAAGCATAAAACCAGATATCAGAATTTCAGATAATGGTTCATAAGAGCTACTGCTAATATGTCATTGGAACATTAAACAAGACTTAATGGAACATTAATAAGATTTTTACAAGTGCAGTGGACTGATTAAGAACCTAAAATATCTTGCAGCAGAAAATTGGAAAATAGTAAAGGAATATTTATCTAGATCTCCACCTCCACATGCATATAAGCTCTCCATGTTCTTCTGGAGCACTATTCTTGCATATTCTTCCAAAAAGTGTACTGTAGGGGACTCTTTCACAAGTCCTGCCTGAATAAAACGAGGAAAATTCAGATGTAGACAGTTAAGAAAATCTTGGAAGCTAGTTTATTGATGGAGAAATCCATATGGACTATTAGAAAATTTAACAACATCATAGAAGAGCTTTTCCTATCACAAGACCTGAAAAATTTGGTGGAGCAAGGTGCCAATAAGAGCTGCGGTCGAATGCTCATTGCATCGTAGTCTCTCATCTAGGACAGTTCTCCTTGGGCAACTAAAACTGCCAGCCACCTTTTTTTATATTATTAGAAAGCAAACCAAAATGTGGTTTTAGATACCCACAGGGATTAAGACAACTAAAATTGATGTAATCAAGGTCGTTGAGACTTTCCATGATTACAAAATCCATAAGAAAAAAGCTACATGGTTTGACTGCAGGACACTTACCCGAGTTCCAGAGACCAGAATATCTGGATGAACGATAAGAAAATTATTTTCATGATCCACATTACACTTTCCCTCTTCATCAAATTCACCAATGACATTCACAGTGTCTCCTGGGGCAATAACACTGTAGGACCTGAGGTAATTGTTTCAAGGAACGGTGAGAAACATTATCTTACCAGCAGTAACTATCAACAATTGGGAAGGCACAAACTAAAACAAACTATAAGGTTTACATCAAAAGATCAAGTGCATGGTAACCGTTAAAATAGAAAGACTGATTCAGAACCAAGCAAAATGCCACTAGAGATGGGTGAACAAGAGCATAGAGCAGACACATGAAATTAGCCAACCTTAGTAAAGCCTTGGCACTATTTAGCCTATTACATCTACAACAGAGCTTTCTTGGACAATTTTACTAATAAAGCTGTAAGAATGTGGAGATGGTATGAAAAGGTGCACTTCAGCATATTACTGGGCAGAAATCAACCTTAGTGAAATAAAAGCTAACTGATTTTGTCATTTGAAAATAACATTAAACTTAATGAATGTGAAAAGGAAGATCTTTGCGCAACATACCACTCTTCCCACAAATAAACAGCACGCTCTTCCCCACTTTTCTCATTTACCAAGCGAAGAACCTGAGAAGCAAATGCTATTAGTTCCCTCAACAATCCAGTGAATTATTAAGATGTTTGTGATTAAGGCACAGTAAAAACCTTATATGGCCATTGAGAACCACCAGACTCTGGAAAAGTTTGCTTCTCAGATACCTTCAGCAGAGATATATTTGCAAAAAATATCAGTATCAAAGAACATATTGTTTCCTTCATGCATAATTTGCTAAAAATGGGGAGGGGAAGAAGCATACCTCCAATACTAGGAAATAACCATTAGAAGATGTCCCAGAGACTTTGTTTGTTGTGCCCATTAACACATCATTTCCTACAGAATCAGCTGTTACAGGAATTTCTTTGGACTGTCCCTCTTGCGCTTTTGATGAATATGGCTCTGATTCACTGGATATAAAATCCTCAACAGAAATTACATCTTCTACTTGATCTAGAAGTTCAAGCAATGCCTATAAAAGAAAAATATCCAAATGGAGATGAACTATAAGAAGAAAACAAAAACGAAAACAGGAAGATAATTCAATACAAACTGTAAAAAGGAATATGTCATTTTAGTTATGCAGAAACTTTTGGTAATCTATGCTACAACAATATGTATACCTAAAAGTAAAACATAGTATTAAGAAAATGTCCACTTCTGTTAAATGATAATCAGATATGAAAGAAAAGAATGGAAATCTGTTAAGATAAAGAGATGAATATTGAAAAAGAAAGCGTGAAACCTTCTTGTGCTGCTTCAAACCCAGGGGATGAGATGCAACACCATTGGCAAGCTGCATTTCAGTTAAGACAAAAATAAGGGAGGAGTCAAATTAGAGAACCCCATTTCACATTGTTATAATGCATTAACCAATTACCTTATCAGGACAATATGGTAGAGATGGTGGAGTGCAGAATGGAGTCTGTCTACTTGACAAACAAGTATTCTCATCAGCAATGCTGTCACCGACCTCTTTATCCTGAAAAGGGTTCAATCTTTTCAACTCAATCCTGTTGGCCTGAAGCAAAGGCTTTTTATCAGCTTTGCCTTTGGGGGACGGTGACGAGAGCCATTTGTCAACCTTAGCAGCCGTATTTATACCCTGAAATGCATTGGTTTTTGTTTTTTGTTTTGTTTTTGTAAAGAATTGTAAGAGTAAAAGTGCTTAGAGCAACTGAAAAAGAAGGTGAGGAAAATGCCTTGGTCTGAGAGCATTGGTGTATTGAGAAAGAGTTGTGCTTTGAGGAATCAGGTAATACAGGGGTGTGCTTTGAGACTGCTAGAAGACGTTCGTTGACCGGAGATATCTTCCATGTGACCTCATCCCCTCCATCATCTTGACTCTGCTTTATCAACTACAACTCCAATTGTCGCCGTTAGTTCGATGGGCGAAGATAAAGAAAGAAAAGGAAAAGAAGTCGAGTGAGAAATACTTTACCATTCCAGGGGAAAAGTTGAAACGCTTCAGAGAGGTAGACTTGGAGACCAAAGGCGATACCTCATCAGCAGCCTCCATTGCCGGAGAGGAATGGGGATGGAGGTTAGGGTTTGGGGATACAGAAACGGCGCCGCTGGAAGCGGCATTTGATTTGGGAGGGGATAGAGGAATAGGATTGGTGGGAGGGGTAGCGGAAGGGGGTGCTGGAGGAGAAGAAAGGTGATTGAGTTTCTGGGAAGCTAGAAGAGCGTTTTGGGAATGGCGTTCGAAGAAATGTTGGATGCCGAACTTGGAGGGTTGAACTTGAGATTGATTATTGGGAACATTAGATTTCTTTGATGAAGAAGGGTTAAGCTTCCTTCTGGTTTTGGGAGGCATTTTCAGTTCATAAGCTTCCTTCAAACTTAGATCTTAATTCAGCATCACCCACCCACCACATCCTTAAACAGGGACAACCATTTTCCCGCCAAAACTCTTCTTCTTCGCTTATTTATTTTCATTTGGGTTAAATATACTATTTGGTACCTGAAATTTTTGAAATTGATATTTGGGTTTGACTTCAAATTTTAGTTTAGTACTTGAGTTTTTCTTTTGTCTCAATTAAGTACCTATATTTTTTTTTATTATAACACACATGTCAAATATTTACTGAACCACGTGATAGTATTTAGTTTAGGTATCAAATTAAACGTTGAAACAAATTTGTATTTTGTTAAAGAAGAATGTGTTTGTATCAATTATTTTATCTAATCCTAATTAGTTTATCCATCACTAATGGTTTTATAAATTTAATATTATATCTCTTCCTATAGCTATATATTCTTCATTCAAACACCTCGCTCCCTCACACTCTATAATTTATGAAATTTATTCCATATGTTTTAGTTTTTAGTTTTTGATATGTGAAAGTTTCAAGATTAATATAAATTTTTTATCTACTTTAAAAAAAAAATAAGTGGATTTGTTTATTGGTCAAATTGGACTAGATTTGATTTGGGATTAAGTAAAATAATAGTACATTTTGTCAAAACCCAATCCCAACTCGAAATATGGACATATTATCTTGATCAAACCCGACCTAATTAAAATATTAATTTTTCAAGCTTGGCTCAACTTGCCATATTTTTTTTTCACTTTTTTTTGGTTGTTTTTCCTTTCTTTTTTTGCAGCAATAATATAGAAAAAATATTATTTATTAAAATATAATAAAAAATATTTACAAAAATAATATATGACTAGATTTCGGGACCCAAAATTTCCAACAACCATGACTATTTGGGTTAAATACAATGCAATAATTGTGGCAATTGACTAGGATATTGCATTCCCAAATCTCCGACCGACATGACGACTTGGGAGTTTAATACCTAGCCATGTTGGGGGCATAGGAGTAAAGAATCTCTGCAGTCTCAAACTTCAAATCTCCAATCGTCATGGCGATTTAGAGTTTTGAGTCAATAAAGATTCTTTGCTCCATTACTTTCGACATGACTATACGCCAAGAATCTCGAACCGAGCCTGAATTTGGTGTTTATAAATACCCAATAATTTGGGGACTAGTTTGTGGGAAAAAATAACAGTTGGGAGAAAAAAACTGCTTAAAAGAGGAGAGGAAAAATTTTGATGTTAACCCACATTATTCGATAATGATAAATTTTTAATTATGCATATATTCAAATCGTAAATGTTTTTGTTAATTAGTGGGTTATTATGAAAAAATTGATTGAAGTAAATTGGTTTTTTTTTAGGTTTGTATTTAGAAGAGGCAAGCTTTTGTAAAAAGGCAAGCAAACCTTACAACCTAATTGTATTAGGTTTACGGTGTATGAATAAGATGATATTTTGTGATTTTTGTGGCATTAATTTCTAAGGTTATAACATGTAAAATAATTTTAGTGTGAAATGATTTATGGTTTAGGGAGAAGGAATTTAGTATATATGTTGTAATAAATACAATGAGACATTTCGTGCACAAAAAAAAATGGCTAGGTTAATTTGTACTAAGAAAAAGATAAGAACTCAACAACAAAGAGAGAATGTTGACAGATTGGTAAATAAATTAAGAAATTATAGAATGGATGTTTATCTCAAGTGCATCATTCGATAAAAACTCTAGAAAATTTATTCAACTATATATTTAATATGAAAGTTCCATAAATTTTAGAAGTTGAAGGAACTGCTCTAAGGAAAACTTTACGTACATCATTAATTTTCATATTCATCGCCCTTGATATGAGCAACTCATCAATGGGTATCCTAAGTACGAGTGCGACGTCTGGGAGGATGATGGTATGCTCCCTACAAGTAGGTGAAAAGTATAAGTTTTCGATCGTCACCATTCCACCGACATAGCAATCAACTCTGGGTAAATTTGATAGGGCCTTATGTTTACTATATTTCCAAATTTGACAACATTTAAATATCTACAAATTCAGTCATCTATCGGACCCAAACCAAAAGTGATTGACACCGATTGTGGGGATGCGATCAACTAGATTTAATTTATTTAGTCAATCAATTTAATGAAAATATTATAACTATTAAATTAAATTTACCGCACGAGATCATAAGATCATAGGACACGTGACGCAATCATATCAATGTTATATGCTAAGCCTGTTTCACAAACTTTAAAAACATTTTTCAAACCCTAAGCAAATATATAATAATTCCAAATTAAATAGAAAAATATATACAACATTTACTTAAATATTTACAAATAAATCCATAAATTCTTTGATTCACATAAAAATAAACATTTCAATGTCACAAATATTAGATTAACATAAAAACCCTAAAGCTAAACCCACAATTACTTAATTATATTTATATAATTAAAATAAATAAACATAAACCTTTATATAACAATATTTTTTTTAGTCTTTTCTCATACTGCATATATATAACAATAATTATTTCATTTAAATAAATACGTAAATTTAATATTATTTGGTAATTACTATATAATTATAATAATATTTATCACCAACATATCATTTATTCGTGTTTTCAAATAACATTAAACATATAATTTAATAAAAATAAAATACTAAATAAAATTTTTTTCTATCGGTTGGGAGGCACTTACCTTATCGATTAAATTCATTCTAACCTAAAAATAATAATCTTAAAACAATGTAAATAACTAGATTATATTTAAAATAAATTAAAATTAAAAAATATTAAAATAAACATAATTATTACAACATACTTTTATTATTTATTGAGAAATAGTTCGAAAGGATCAACTCGAAATTATTGATAGGGAAATTGAATTGGCCTTTGAGATGTTATGGTGAAAGCAATAAAAATTGTATAACAAAGAACACAATGATTATATTGGTTCAGCCCAATTGCCTAATTCACTACCTTGCTTACCGCAACTAAGGATTCTCCCAAATTCACTAATTTGGTAACATTTGAGGATAATTTTTAACCTTACAATTCTCTTAAGATTTATGCCCCAAAATCTTAAGATTGCACTCCCTTTAAGGTTTCTACCCAAACCTTAAGAATTAATCATCTCTTAAAGAGAACAAATAAGCAAACTAATAAGTAATCTTTATAAGATCAGAATGTGTGCCAATAAGCACTAATACAAAAAAGAACACTTGAGCTAAATGAATACAATGAAAACTCACAAGTGTTTACAACAAAAAAGTATGAAAGAATTAAACTCTTAGGTTATTTTGATTGATCTTTAAGCTTTTCACATGTCTTTTATTATGTAGGACTTTTCGAAGATGATATTTATACCCTCTAATTGATTTCCAACCGTTGTGGTTGTTGTGAGAGTGAATAGAGTCGTTGGGATGAAAACACTAGTTCATTTAATTACCTGCAATAAAAGGTATCGATACTATTTCTACAGGTACCAATACTTTTAACATTTAATGTTGGATTTAGTGACTGTTAAAGTTAGTTTACAGCAATACCAAAGGCAATTTATCGATACCTGGTAAAAGGTATCGATACTTTTTATAAAAGTATCGATATTTTTTATCCTGGAGCAATACTAACTTGTTTGAAAACAGTTAAAACATAATTGAAAATGTTTGATTTAATTGAAACCATATCAACTTGATTTTACCAATTTGTTCAACTTAAATTTTATTCAAAAACACTTTAATTGTTATATCAAAACATATTATCAAATAAGGCTTAGTTTAAAAATATCCCCTTTTTGATATAACAAAACATTTGGTAAATTTGTTTTTGAATAGATTGCTCCCCCTTAATAAAAGTCATTTTCAATTTAAGGTCCCCTATATAAAAAACATTTTCAATTTAAGGCATAAATATTTGGAGTATAAAAATTTGAAATAAGCTCAAATTTGATATTCATTTTGCTTTGAAAATTTGGTCACTAATCTTGGCATATAAGCAATTAATCAACCATAAAACTTACCTTTCTTTTCTCCCCTTTTTTATATAAAAAAATAATCAAGTAAAACTTAAGAGGAAATGAATGTGGTTTGTCCAAAGATAGTTATTTAAAATAAAGAACAAATGAACTACATACCAAATAACATTAAGGTGCAATCACATAGAATTTGCATTTGCTCACCTTGAAACAATATACCTTACCTACAAACATAGAATTAAGTTTTTGGTACCCAGTTTCTTTTGGGTCCATAAGCATTAGTTTCCAAAATTCTAGTACCTTTAGGTATCCATTTTGAAAGAGCTTCCTTGTCTTGAGTAACACTAAGTCCTTTAGGGACGCATACACTCTTAACAAGTTTTTCCTTGTAAAATCTTGAGGAACCTCTATGTTTATAGAAACTAAAACTATTTTTAACAAAGTTTTGTTTTGAATTTTCTCCTTTTCAAAAACTTTGTTAGAGTGAGCTTTTTCACTCTTAAAACTATTTTTAACAAAGCTTTGTTTTGAATTTTCTCCTTTTCAAAAACTTTGTTAGAGATTTTTCACTCTTAAGCAACTGAAGTTGCTTTTGATGATCCTCACGAACTTTTGAGAGTAAACTATGCAAGTCTAAAATTTTCTTTTCAAAGTCATTAATAATTTCTTGCATTTTGTTTACTTTCTCTTCAAGTTCATGATTGGTTTTGGAAAGTAAGTCATTTTCATTTCTTAATTTTGAAACATTTTTATTGTGTTTTGACATCATGACTTCAAATTCCACACCCAACTCATTATAGGCATATTGCAATTCACAAAAAGAATAATCATTTAAAGTACATGAGTTAGAAGTTACCTTAGGATCATTGATGGTCATAAGGCGTAAGTTGGCTACTTCTTGATTTTCATCATCGGATGAATCCTCATCACTCCAAGCAGCAACATAGGTTTTTTGTTTGCTACACCCTTTTTTTTTTATGTTCAGGACAATCATACTTGATGTGTCTAGGTTTCTTGCACTCATAACAAATAATAAGATCTTTCTCCTTAGTAGATTCAAGCTTTAACTCCTCTGTCTTTTGAAATATTCTTCTTTTATTGGGCTTTATGAACCTCTTGAATCTCCTAGCAAACATCTCCATCTCTTTGTCTTCATCCACCTCTTCACTTGATTCAATATCTTCATTTGTGGTGGATTTTAAAGCAATACCAACATTATTCTTCATAACTTTTTCTTCTCCACCCCCTTTATTGAGTCTTATATCATGTGTAAGCAAAGAATCGATGAGCTCATCCAATGTTAAAGTTTATAAATTTTTTGTTTCTTCAATTGCGGTCACCTTGGCTTCCCATGAAGTAGGTAAGCTTTGAAGCATCTTCCTTACCACCTCTTCATTTGGATAAGTCTTTCCATAAGAATTCAATCCATTTATGATGATTGTAAAATGATCAGACATCTCCTTGATATCCTTTTTAGGCTTCATCTTGAAAGTTTCATAGTTGAGCGTAAGGATTCCAAGTTTAGGCTTCTTCACTTGGCTAGTGCCTTCATGGGTGACTTCAAGCTTGTCCCAAATCTCCTTTGGCGTTTGAACAAGACGAAACTCTACTATACTCATCCAACCAAGTGCACAAAATAAAATGTGCATTAGCTTGACATTGAGTTGAATGCTTCTCCTATATTCCTCATTCCATTTTTTCTTGCTTTTTGGAACTAAAAGCTCTCCTTCTTGTTTAGATGGAATTGAAGGACCATCCATAATAATATCCCATACGGCAAAATTATTTTCTTAGGTGAACAACATCATCCTTGTCTTCCAATAGAAATAGTTAGCCCCATTGAAATAAGAAGGCTTGGAGATAGATTGAGACTCACCAAAGAAAATTGACCCGGAAGTAGATACCAATGTTGTAGAATGAGTTCATTATCATTTAAGCTTCTCCGAGGATCTTCTCTTGGTTGTTAAACCATCTTTAGAGATTAGCTCTGATACCAATTGTTAGTTTGAAAGGATCAACTCGAGATCATCGATAGGGAAGTTAAATTGGCCTTTTAGATGTTATGTTGAAAGCAATAAAAATTATGCAACAAAGGAAACAAGGATTTATAGTGGTTTGACCCCAATTGCCTACTCTACTACCTCAGCTTATCGAAACTAAGGATTTTCCTAAATTCACTAATTTGGTAACCTTTTAGGACAATGTTTAACCTTACAATTCTCCTAAGATTTATGCCCCAAAATCTTAAGATTGCACTCTGTAACACCCCAAACCCGGCCCATTCACTACGATCGAATTTGGAATGTCACTGCGGAACACGTTCGAAAAATTATTCTTACTTAAGAGTAAAACTATTAAAAATTTGTTTCCTTATATAAAACATTTTCGTGATATGAAATATTCTAAGTAAAAACTAAATTATTATGAAAACGCCGGATTCAAACATTTATTATACCTACTTAAGAAAATAAAATCATTTGCAATCAACATTTAAAATTTTAAAAACATCGGAGTTACCGTTAACTTGGTAAAATTTGCTACCCGATGGTAACATCTTTGAAAACGCGTACGAGTGCTTATTTTGAAAACGTTACTTTTAATCGAGTTGTTTAGCAATTTATAAGTTCATTAGTAATATAATAGAAATAAAGTAAAAGTAACTATTTAAACATACGAATAATAATTAGCGGCCATATTACAACCAAATCGAAATTAGCAAATAGCAAACTTTAATGGTACGAAATAAAATTTCAAAAAACTGAGGAACAAGCATGGCCGCCTCGAGTCCTCTCCGGCTCCATCTCCACGATCTACTCACCTGAAAAAGATAGGGAAAAAGGGGTGAGTCACCAAGACTCAGTGCATAGCTATTACACATGTCTCCACATATGGGCTTAGCCCATATCCACACAGTCCATACACATGAATATGCAATTATGAAGCCCAACCCATCCTAAGTCCATCCGTTACTCCTACCCAGCGGACTCTCTCGCCAAGGCCATGGCTAATCCACCGTGGCCAAGCCACCGATCACATAGTGATCCACATAACTTACCTTGGCAGAATCACTGCTCAAGGCCGTGGCAGAGCCACCGATCACATAGTGATCCACATATTTTACCTTGGCAGACTTACTGCTCAAGGCCGTGGCAGAGCCACCGATCCCATAGGGATCCCACATATCAATCAGTACACGGTGATGCACACAGCTATCAACCGCCGAGATGGGCACTCAGCCAACACCTCCCTTGATGATGCACATAGCTAACATCAAGCGCTAATGTAGCTCGAGGCTAGTATTAGACCACGCACATAGCGTACACCCTTTCTCCAATAGTCACATCCCAAGTCCCATGCATATATATATGTATCATGGTAACATATTATTCGAAACAAATATACATCACATGCCATCACATTTTTATACATTCATCAATAATCATTTATTATCGAAAATCACTGACCTGAGTATTCAATCACCCACCACAGGTATTCGCAATCGTAGCCCATAATTCGGCTAACATGCACAACATATACATTTACATATAACACATGTAAACAAGCAAGAGAACAGTGCGATAACTACGCACCTGATTACTAACAGCGTTATGCCCTCAATCCCGAAACTATCGCTAAGCGACACTACGGCTATCTGCCTAAGTTGCTGTTCGGACGCTGGCCCACACCCCGGCGGCCAATCTCGCACTGCAGAGACTGCTCTCCTTTTAAACTTTGGGATAGGGGCTACCCCCTTACCTTCTTGACTGATATTTGCCTCCATCATAACACTTAATTAGCATACCAAACTAGTCACTAAGTTATAACCAAAAATCAACCAAATCTAAACTTATCGAAAGCCCTTACCAAGACGATCTCGAATCTCGAAAGCTTGCTTACCTCAGTCGATTAGCCCCTTGAGCACTTAAATTACCGAAAGACTCCTTTGATGCTCCTTAACGCTAGCTACACGCAAAAAAGGTACATCACTATGGCCTTATACACATTCGGCCACCCCTAAAACCAAGATCAACATTCAGTTATCATCAGAACTCAGAATATAGCCTATGGCCGAAAGTCGCACCTCCTTACCTAGCTTTTCCAAGTCCCAAAATATTTGCTTGCTCATGTAGTTATCAATTTCCCTGCTTAACAACTTATTAGAATCGGATAACACAAGAATACTAAGAACATGACCCTTGGCCGAAAGGTACTTTCTTGCTTACCTTGACGATTACTTCACCTAAATGCACACCAAGGTTCGGCACCCTTAATGATGTTAAGGATTTTGGCTCCCAAATGATTTGGCTAACCCGAATGGAGAGTTAGATTTCGGCTCTTGATGTGATGATGAGAAAACACAAAGAAAAGAGAGGGTATTCGGCCAAGAACAACAAGGTTTTAGCTTCAAGGCTTTGAGCAAAAGAAAAGAGAATAAGACCCCCCATTGAGGTTCGGCTATGGCTTCAAGATGGAATCAAAAATATTGGTTATGGTATTCCTTTAAGGTGCCAAGCAAAAAGAAGAGAAGAAGATGCTACAAGGTTCGGCCAAGCTTCCAAAAACCGAAAATACCACCCTAGCACTCCTTCAAAAACCAAAACTCAAGCTTGCTCTCTCTCTCTCTCTTTTTCGGTCAAGAACAATTTGGTAAGAAGGGGAAAAACAATCATCAATTTTGGTCAAGACAATAAGGAAAGAAAGAAGAACAAAGCATGAATTTCAGCCATTCTTCCTTTGCCATCCTCAAGGCCGACCAACAAGGTCCCTAGGAGCTCCATTCGGCCATGCTACCCAAGCAAAGAACCCATCCGTTTGAAAATTAAAAATTGTTTAATCCAAATCCCCATTACTACCCCATCACCATACATAAAATAATAATAATAATAATAATAATAATAATAATAATAATAATAATAATAATAATAATAATAACAACAACTACCCCATACTTCCATAAAATAATAAAACTAACCCATGCATAAAATAAGCTAACAAAAATATAACCCATACTCCAACCATAATTAAAATAAAAGCTCCCATACTCTAGCAGCAATTTAAAAACAAGCAAAAATAATAAATAATAATAATAAAACAACAATACCCCACGCCTTGCAGCAGGAATAGAAACAAAGGCACATGCCTTCCTGCATGCGTGCATGCCCCATGCAGGCCATTAGCTCCTCACGCCGGCCAAAAAGGAAGAAAAACCTCCAGTAGTACTACCCTGTGTCTCGAACCGAGACACGAGAATTCCTCAAGCTTCCAGCCACTCTTCTGACGCGCCTTTCATGCCATAACTCATCGCGACATTCTTTTAAACTATCCTTCGCTGGCTCCTTATGCTTTAGCGCTAAAAGCAAAAACAAACGCTTCATGCGTGACCCCCAGGACTCGAACACGAGTCCTCAAAGCCGAAATCACTAGACAAGACTCGCGCTACTCTACTGCCCTAACTTTCATGACATAAACCCAGCACGATTATCATTTAAGCCCCTCTCCGTTAGCTTCCCTTTACTCTAGCGCTAAGAACCCAAAAATAAAAACTCGCCCTGCGCTACCAGCACGACTCGAACGCGAGTCCTCGCGAAGCTCTCTCTCTTGCTGCTAGCGTTCACGCCACTATACTACTGGTCCTTTGTTGACATAAACCCACAACAATTTACTTTAAAGCCTCCTTGCCTTGCTCCCCTTAAACTCCAAAAATAAAACTTCCAAAAGCGATTCCTACCGCTCGAACCCTTGCCCTCTTAAAGTACCTTAGCGCCCCAAGCCACTTTACTAAGCCCAAGTTGATGTCCATAATTTCTAAATTTTTTACTTAAGGGCTCCTTCACCCGAATTTCCACTTTTAACCCAAAATTTCAAAAATTTCCAAAGTACTCCCTTTTTGTCCTCGAGTTTTAAGAGCCCCTAAAACACATCCCAACCACTCTTCAAGCCTACTAACTCGCGAATTATGCTCCAACGCACAGCCCCTAATTTAGGATGTTTCAATCTACCCCCTTAAAATAATTTCGTCCTTGAAATTACTCACTAACGAACATCCGTACATTTCAAATCACCGCACCACGCTTATGCTGCGCACTCAGACCTTAATCAAACTAACACACTCTTTAGATACTATCTCTAGATTTGCATTCAAGTTTCATACTTCATTAGTATACAAACACGAACTATCTCATAACAATCCAAGCAATAAAGAGATTCTAAAAATTAGGGAACATACCCGCTATCTCATGTCGCATCTGAACCTTCCATACCTCGTCTTGGAGTTCCACGTCCTTGACCTTGAGCCCTATCCATCACTTGAGGACGGTCTTTGATCCGGTGAGACTTAGACTTGCACCTAAAACATTGTCGCGCTCAGGTTCCAACACTCACGACATGGTACCTTCCACACTTCGAGCACACGGACGGCTCCGATTCTCGCAGAATCGTGCAGTACACGTCGCATTCTCTCGACCCTTGGTCTTTTCTAAGCATCTTCAACAGATGCTGACGGTCCAAAACTTCTCTTATTCCCATTCCTTTCCTTATCTCGGTTCTCTCTTACAGTCTTCTTAACTTCTTCAGCTATCCGAGCTTTCTCCACTAAAATGGCGAAGTCCCTCTCTCTGTGCGTAGCAATCAACTCCCGCAACTCGTCTCGTAGCCCATCTTCGAAATAGACACACCTTTCGTAATCAGTAGCCACGATCCCTTTGGCGTACTGACTTAACCGCACAAATTCAACTTCATACTCTGCTGCCGACTTGCTTCCTTGTACCAAGTTTAGAAACGCCTTCCTCTGCGAGTCCAAGTAGCTAGCTCCAACGTACTTTCCTTCAAACTTAAGCTTAAAATATTCCCAATTCACTCGATCTGCCCGAACACCTTGCCTGACAGTGAGCCACCATCGATAAGCTTCATCTCGGAGCAACGACAAAGACTCTTTCGACTTTTCCTCGTGAGTACACCCAAATCGTCCATGATTCTTTCGACTGCCTCAAGCCAATATTCCGCTACATTCGGGGCTACTCCCGATACCCCTCTAAAAACTTCGGCCCCGTTCGACCTAAGCCTTTTCGATACTGACTTCCGAGCTCTAATTCCCACATTAGCTCCTACTACTCGCTCTAGCACTCGTAGCATAGCCCGCGATACTGCGTCATCCTCTTCCGTCGGATTTTGATCCTCCACGCCCACTGCTGGTGGCGGCACTTCATTTTCTGACCCATGGCAAGACCCTACAGGTTCCGATACTGCCATCCTACCTCTACCGCGTCCATGATGACCGGGTCCCCTAGAACTCATTTCTAACGTCGCGATTTAATCTGATTAAGAAGTTTTATGCATTAGTACTTTGGTTCCACTGATTAACCGCGAACAATTTTATGAAATAAAGTTCTAGAAGTGGTTCTTTCGATCACACAAAGTTTCAGTTCAAGTTCACTATTCTAATTCAGAGAGTCACATTCACGTTTATAAATAGAGACATACTCATTCATCAACAAGAACACATTCATTCAGTGGTATCTACCACACGCATTCACTATTCAGATCACCTCAATAGTCAGAGGTACTTACCCGAGCGGATCGGTACCGGAGACTCGATGCCATGATGTTCAAAACAAACCCTTTTCCTAATATTTCACAGAGGTCAATCAAGAAATCATTTTTGGTCCTTGGGCCCCCACAGCCGAGTTTTGAACCTGGCTCTGATACTAATTTGTAACACCCCAAACCTGGCCCATTCACTATGACTCAATTTGGAATGCCACTGCGGAACACGTTCGGAAAATTATTCTTACTTAGAGTAAAACCGTTAAAAATTTGTTTCCTTATATAAAACATTTTCGTGATTTGAAATATTCTAAGTAAAAACTAAATTATTATGAAAACACCGGATTCAAACATTTATTATACCTACTTAAGAAAATAAAATCATTTGCAATCAACATTTAAAATTTTAGAAACATCGGAGTTACCGTTAACTTGGTAAAATTTGCTACCCGATGGTAACATCTTTGAAAACGCGTACGAGTGCTTATTTTGAAAACGTTACTTTTAATCGAGTTGTTTAGCAATTTATAAGTTCATTAGTAATATAATAGAAATAAAGTAAAAGCAACTATTTAAACATACGAATAATAATAAGCGGCCATATTACAACCAAATCGAAATTAGCAAATAGCAAACCTTAATGGTACGAAATAAAATTTCAAAAAACCGAGGAACAAGCATGGCCGCCTCGAGTCCTCTCCGGCTCCATCTCCGCGATCTACTCACCTGAAAAAGATAGGGAAAAAGGGGTGAGTCACCAAGACTCAGTGCATAGCTATTACACATGTCTCCACATATGGGCTTAGCCCATATCCACACAGTCCATACACATGAATATGCAATTATGAAGCCCAACCCATCCTAAGTCCATCCGTTACTCCTACCTTAGCAGACTCCCTGCTCAAGGCCGTGGCTAATCCACCGTGGCCAAGCCACCGATCACATAGTGATCCACATAACTTACCTTGGCAGACTCACTGCTCAAGGCCGTGGCAGAGCCATCGATCACATAGTGATCCACATATTTTACCTTGGCAGACTTACTGCTCAAGGCCGTGGCAGAGCCACCGATCCCATAGGGATCCCACATATCAATCAGTACACGGTGATGCACACAGCTATCAACCGCCGAGATAGGCACTCAGTCAACACCTCCCTTGATGAAGCACATAGCTAACATCAAGCGCTAATGTAGCTCGAGGCTAGCATTAGACCACGCATACAGCGTACACCCTTCCTCAGTAGTCACATCCCAAGTCCCATGCATATATATATGTATCATGGTAACATATTATTTGAAACAAATATACATCACATGCCATCACATTTTTATACATTCATCAATAATCATTTATTATCGAAAATCACTGACCTGAGTATTCAGTCACCCACCACGGGTATTCACAATCGTAGCTCATAATTCGGCTAACATGCACAACATATACATTTACATATAACACATGTAAACAAGCAAGAGAACAGTGCGATAACTACGCACCTGATTACTAACAACGTTATGCCCTCAATCACGAAACTATCGCTAAAGCGACACTCACGGCTATCCGCCTACGTTCTTCGTTCGGTTGTTTGCCGCCCACACCCCGGCGCCAATCTCATGACCGCAAAGATCGCTCTCTCCTTTAAACTTTAGGATAGAGGCTACCCCCTTACCTTCTTGACTGATATTTGCCTCCATCATAACACTTAATTAGCATACCAAATTAGTCACTAAGTTATAACCAAAAATCAACCAAATCTAAACTTATCGAATGCCCTTACCAAGACGATCTCGAATCCCGAAAGCTTGCTTACCTCAGTCGATTAGCCCCTTGAGCACTTAAATTCCCGAAAGACTCCTTTGATGCTCCTTAACGCTAGCTACACGCAAAAAGGGTACATCACTATGGCCTTATACACATTCGGCCACCCCTAAAACCAAGATCAACATTCGGTTATCATCAGAACTCAGAATATAGCCTATGGCCGAAAGTCGCACCTCCTTACCTAGCTTTTCTAAGTCCCAAAATATTTGCTTGCTCATGTAGTTATCAATTTCCCTGCTTAACAACTTATTAGAATCAGCTAACACAAGAATACTAAGAACATGGCCCTTGGCCGAAAGGTACTTTCTTGCTTACCTTGACGATTGCTTCACCTAAATGCACACCAAGGTTCGGCACCCTTAATGATGTTAAGGATTTTGGCTCCCAAATGATTTGGCTAACCCGAATGGAGAGTTAGATTTCGGCTCTTGATGTGATGATGAGAAAACACAAAGAAAAGAGAGGGTATTCGGCCAAGAACAACAAGGTTTCGGCTTCAAGGCTTTGAGCAAAAGAAAAGAGAATGAGACCCCCCTTTGAGGTTCGGCTATGGCTTCAAGATGGAATCAAAAATATTGGTTATGGTATTCCTTTAAGGTGCCAAGCAAAAAAAAGAGAAGAAGGTGCTACAAGGTTCGGCCAAGCTTCCAAAAACCGAAAATACCACCCTAGCACTCCTTCAAAAACCAAAACTCAAGCTTGCTCTCTCTCTCTCTTTTTCGGTCAAGAACAATTTGGTAAGAAGGGGAAAAACAATCATCAATTTTGGTCAAGACAATAAGGAAAGAAAGAAGAACAAAGCATGAATTTCAGCCATGCTTCCTTTGCCATCCTCGAGGCCGACCAACAAGGTCCCTAGGAGCTCCATTCGGCCATGCTACCCAAGCAAAGAACCCATCTGTTTGAAAATTAAAAATTGTTTAATCCAAGTCCCCATTACTACCCCATCACCATACATAAAATAATAATAATAATAATAATAATAATAATAACATATAATAACAACTACCCCATACTTCCATAAAATAATAAAACTAACCCATGCATAAAATAAGCTAACAAAAATATAACCCATACTCCAACCATAATTAAAATAAAAGCTCCCATACTCTAGCAGCAATTTAAAAACAAGCAAAAACAATAAATAATAATAATAATAAAACAACAATACCCCACGCCTTGCAGCAGGAATAGAAACAAAGGCACATGCCTTCCTGCATGCGTGCATGCCCCATGCAGGCCATTAGCTCCTCACGCCGGCCAAAAAGGAAGAAAAACCTCCAGGTGCTACCCCCAGGTCTCGAACCCGAGACCTGAGAATTCCCCAAGCTTCCAGCCACTCTTCTGACGCGCCTTTCATGCCATAACTCGTCGCAACATTCTTTTAAACTATCCTTCGCTGGCTCCTTATGTTTTTGCGCTAAAAGCAAAAACAAACGCTTCATGCGCGACCTCCAGGACTCGAACACGAGTCCTCAAAGCCGAAATCACCAGACAAGACACGCGCCACTCTACTGCCCTGACTTTCATGACATAAACCCATCACGATTATCATTTAAGCCCCTCTCCGTTAGCTTCCCTTTACTCTAGCGCTAAGAACCCAAAAATAAAAACTCGCCCTGCGCTACCAGCGCGACTCGAACGCGAGTCCTCGCGAAGTTATCTCTCTTGCTGCTAGCGTTCACGCCACTATGCTACTGGTCCTTTGTTGACATAAACCCACAACAATTTACTTTAAAGCCTCCTTGCCTTGCTCCCCTTAAACTCCAAAAATAAAACTTCCAAAAGCGATTCCTACCGCTCGAACCCTTGCCCTCTTAAAGTACCTTAGCGCCCCAAGCCACTTTACTAAGCCCAAGTTGATGTCCATAATTTCTAAAATTTTTACTTAAGGGTTCATTCACCCGGATTTCCACTTTTAACCCAAAATTTCAAAAATTTCCAAAGTACTCCCTTTTTGTCCTCGAGTTTTAAGAGCCCCTAAAACACATCCCAACCACTCTTCAAGCCTACTAACTCGCGAATTATGCTCCAACGTACAGCCCCTAATTTAGGATGTTACACACTCCCTTAAGATTTCTACCCAAACCTTAAGAATTAACCCTCTCTCAAAGAGAATAAATAAGTAAACTAAGAAGTAATCCTTACAAGATCAAAATATTTGCCAATAAGCACTAATACAAAGAAGAACACTTGAGCTAAATGAATACAATGAAAGCTCACAAGTGTTTACAAGAAAAGGTATGAAAGAATTAAGCTCTTAGGTTGTTTTGATTGATCTTTAAGCTTTTCACATGTCTCTTATTCTGTAGGACCTTTGGAAGATGATATTTATACCCTCTAATTGATTTCCAACTGTTGTGGTTGTTGTGAGAGTGAATAGAGCCGTTGGGATGAAAATATAGGTCATTTAATTCACTTGCAACAAAAGATATCGATACTTTTTCTATGGGTATCGATACTTTTAGCATTTAATGCTTAATTCAGTGATCGTTGAAGTTAGTTTACAACAATACCATAGGCAATTTATCGATACCTGGTAAAATGTACCGATACGTTTTGTAAAAGTATCAATAATTTTTGTCCTGGAGCAATACTAACTTGTTTGAAAATAATTAAAATATAATTGAAAATGCTTGATTTAATTGAAACCATTCCAACTTGATTTTATCAATTTGTTCAACTTAACTTTTATTCAAAAACACTTTGACTTGTTATATCAAAATATATTATCAAATAAGGCTTAGTTTGACATAAGATTCTATAGATGATTTGGGAGTAGAGAAGTAGTTTAGGATTTGGGAGAAATGAAGTGGTTTAGGGATTTTTCTATGGTCGAGAAAAGTGAGAAGAGGGATTTGGAAGATGGAGTGGGAGGGAGGAAGTGGGGTAGGGGAGAGTGGGGTTTTGAAAAGGATGTGGGGAAAAGCAAGTGGGGTAGGGGTTTATATAGGAGGTTTGGGGTAAGGCGGAATTAATGGGATGGCTAGCGATTGGGCTTTAAATGTGCACCTACCACAAATCAACATGGCGACCAATGATTTAGGATTTCAATGCATCGTCCCTAAATCACCAAGTCAGCTAGAGATTTGGTTTTCCAATAGTCCCTTGTTTGTTTCAAACGATAATTGTCTCATTTTCACCCCCAAATCATTAGCCCTCATGGATATTTTGGGTTCCCTGATGTAGTCTTATATTATTTTCATAAATTTTTTTTTATATTATTTCAATAAATATTGTTTTTTATATTATTGTTGTAAAAGAGTCATTTTTTCCTTACGTGAATTTTAAACTTGGACTATTTATTGTATAAAACCACTAGTAATTGAAACACTATTAGAATTTGAGCTTCAGTGTAATAGCCCATTTTTAGTGGTTTCAAGACCACAATTTCGATGAGCGAGTACAAAATATTATTATTTAATATTTACGAGCCAAATATCGTAAAATAGTGAATTTTGATTTGATAAATTTTGTTAATTGGATGATTAATTAAAGTACAAGTGGTTTGACCCTAAGGTCGGTGGTTTTGGAAAATGAGTTATCGAGATCTCGTTTCTATAAATCGAGCCCGTAAATATTTTTATATAAATATATTTACAGAGTTGTTATTTAGGTGTATTTAATTTTGGTCCGAAAATTTTGATGATTTGATAAGGACTAAATCGTAAAAACTGTAAAAATTAAGAATTATAAAATTTAATTACCTAAAGATCAAAATGGTGGTATGTAGGGGTCCAAAGAGACAACTAAACCACCCTAGTTGAAAGTGGACGGTTAAGTAGTCTTATTTTAAAGAAATAACGTTAAAATATAATGAAAATAAAAATATGATATGATAAAACATGAACTCAAGCATCATCCTTTCCCATTTATTTCTTCCACCGAAAAGAAGAACTTAAGACCATCATTTTTGGAATCTTTAAGTTTGGCCCAGCAATCCTTCTTGCATGGAAGTCCTCCGGTTACTCATTTTTCGTAAATATTATGTTTTTAAGATCGTTGCAATTAGGTCTAGTTAAACTGTCATTCTATTTTCAAAACTGTTAAAGTTTGTAAAAGTTGATATTGATAAATTTTAGATGTGTTGGAGAAAACATGTTTAGAAAATGCAGCGAAAAATAAAATTGGGGAAAAAACCAGAGTTTTAAAATTTTTTTCCAAAACAAACCTTGATTTGTAATATCTAAAGTAATCAATATTGAATCAAAATTGTACCTGTTCAATTTGTTTAGGATGAACGCTCCAACTGAGTAATCTTCTCCGCTATCCTTAAGCTCACGCATGTCGAGTGTGAGCTCGCTTTTAATCATAAATTTTTTTTACAAAAATTACCAGTAGGGTAACTTCACAATTTCTCTGAACTTTTGGGTCAAGTTATATATTAGAAAAATATCTCCAGAAATTTTCTGAAATAAATTTTTCAGAAAATTCTCTCTACAACTTTTTCTTGAATTCAAGTGTCTAAAAATAATAATGACCCAAGCCTCTATTTATATAAGGAGAGTTTAGAGAGTTCAACTAAATTAAACTTAATCAGTTAAATATTATATTAAATTTAAAATTAAATCTTATTAAATTAATAGAATATTTATCTATAAGGTAAACATTAAATT
This sequence comes from Gossypium bickii, assembly GCA_025503065.1. Classification (NCBI taxonomy): domain Eukaryota; kingdom Viridiplantae; phylum Streptophyta; class Magnoliopsida; order Malvales; family Malvaceae; genus Gossypium; species Gossypium bickii. The sequence continues at coordinate 24,657,171 of CP106717.1, forward strand.
TAATTTAATATTAAGATACTCACTTTAATATTAAATTAATAAAATACTATTAAGATACGTATTAAATTTAATTTAATATTAAATCTATTAAAATAATATTATTTTTGGAATAGTTAATCTGAAATCAAATTTTCTGGTAGAGTCCTAGAAGGATTGTAATTCTTGCACTGCTCAACCACTGAAGACCCATCGCCGACGACCATTTGCCGGCCACCGGAATGGAGCCGTCGTAGCTGTCGGCAGCCTGAGCTGGTTCGATCTAGGCTAGTGACAGCTTGACCAGTCCAGTCCAGCCATCGATTGGACCATCAGCCAAATTTTACATGCCAGGCCCGATTCGACCAATTTTTAGGTCTTAGTCTCAGTTTTAAATTCCCAAGCCCAATTCATGACCTCGGGTCTAATTTTCAAGTCCAATTACTAAGTGGGCCAAATGTCTGACTTGAAAATTAATTTCAAAAAATATCATATTAAATTTAATTAATTTAATTTTACTTGATCAAAATTAATTTTCTCAAAAGTCACTTAGATTTTCCAAATTAACTTTTCAAGAAAATTCTTTAATTAAATTCTCTAGTTGAACAATTCTTACGACTGCGTAATTTAATTCCACATCGAATAAATCAACTCAATTAAATTATTTCTAAAGTCATGGAATTTCCTTCTAATTCAAATGCAGTCTAATCGATTTTTTGTTGAGCTAGCGGAGGAACCAATTGGACATATACAATTAGGCTCTAGCAATTACAATTATGTCCAGAAGCATCGTTCCGATAATGCACAATTACTTAATCATGGAGTTAGTATACAAGAAGTACCATGATTGAAAACTCATTATTGTATACTGATCGTTGTTTTATGCGATGTCAAAGTCTTAAATTTTATATAAAGGATGATCGAACCTGTAAACTAACTATGACAACGATTTGAGGCAAGTGCACCTATCGAACAATAGTATAGTTAATGCAAGACCGGATTGTCGAACCCAAAGGAACCAAAAGTACTGATACTAACTTTCTTTTTATTATTCAGCCTAAGAATTAAATGAATTTTTATCTAATCTAAAATTAACATGAATTTTTATCTAATCTAAAATTAACTAATTATTGAACTAAAGACTCTAAGACAAAGAAGAATGAAATTGGGAAAATAACTTTGAGGAAAAACCAATTGATTAAGACGATACCAAAGGAAGAATCCACCTAGACTTTACTTGTTACCTAACTCTGCACCAGACGATTTATTCATTTGACTTGATCTGTAGGATTCCCTAAGTTATATTAATCCCTCTCTCAAGGCGATTAACGTCTAACTCTAGGTTAATTAATTGAAATCTCTTTCTAATTAAAACCCCTAGAATTGCATTAACTCGATCTATGGCCTCCCATATTAGGTTTCACCCTAATCTGGCAAAATCTCGTCACCCTATCTCCAGGCGTGCGATCAACTCTGCTTAATTATGCTAGATCTATTCTTAGGCAGGGACTTTTGCTCCTCCACCTAAGCACATCATACTTGAATTAATATCCCAGAAATATCAACACAAGAATTAAGAACACATAATTAAGAACAAGTCAAATATTTATCATATAGTTCAGCAAACGATAACAAGATTCATCTTAGGTTTCATCCCCCTCAGGTATCTGAGGGTTTAGTTCATAACAATAAAGGAAAACATCTCAGAAGAAAAGATAAAACAAAACATAAGAAATCCCTAAAACCCCCTGAAGGAATTGAAGGAGAGATCCTCCGTATTGAGTATGATTCCGACTTCTTGAGATGAATCAATTAGCTATCTTCGAGTAAATCCTCACAAGTCTGCCCTCTTTGGCCTAGCTGGATGCCCCCTGACTAAAGCCTTGGGTTCCCCCTTTTAGGTTATACTTAGGGTGTTTATATAGGCTTTTGAATGTGTTTCTTTGCCCCTAAGTATCCTAATCTGAGTGAAATTTCTCTTTGTCACGACAGGGACACGCCCATGGCACACGCCCGTATGAATCGTGGCCAGGCCGTGTTCGAGACTGTTGAATGAGGCACGGCCGTGTGGTCTTGGGACCAGGCTGTGTTGATTTCGTGATATGGCCCATTTACTCCGTTTTGGGCCCATTTTCCGTTTTTTTCGTCATCCAATGCTCTTCTGAGTATAAAACATGAAAACAAAGGATTAAGAGCACCAAATTACATAATTCAAGGCTTAAATCGTCCAAAAGTGTGCTAAATGTGGGCTTAAAATATGTTACTTTTACGGTTTATCAAATACCCCCACACTTAAGCTTTTGTTTGTCCTCAAGCAAAATTCTCAACTCACAATTAAAACGAACTATCTTGATTCATAATATTCATCAATATTGTTTCGTCATAATTTAAAGATAATTCATACATGGATAATTCAATTCAAAGGGTCCTAAAGATTCAAACAATCAAAGTCATACATTTATAGCATAAAACATAGGTGTTTCCCCTTACCTAATTAATTACCTCTTATTCAAAATCGACAAGAATTGACATCCTTACTAAAGATTCACTCAAATCACTTGAAGTGTTTAAGATTTAAAATTAAGTACTCAAAAGTCAAACATGAAGAGTTAATCCCATAGGCTTGCATGAAAATCAAATCTCCACCACTATAATATGAGATGATACACAAATCAAAAGGTCTTTAACAGGGTTGTAACGGGGCTTGGGTTAAAGGTGTGGATAAAGGCTGAATTAGAGGGTTAGAATCGAGATTGACCTAACAAATTACCTAACTAGAGATATTGAACTGATAATAATTACATAAATAATACTCTAATATGAGCTTCTTCTTTAACAATTGGAATTTAACGTATAAGCTCGTTCAATCACACAACTGATAATGAATATAATTCGAATTTTTTTTAAGAACAAATCAAGTATAAAGGTTGAATTTAACGATTGAAATAAATAAAATAGTTAGGCAACTTAATCAAATCAAATCTCGACATAAGGGTGGTCAAAAGGAATGGGGATAACAAATACAAAGGGTTTTGGGTTAATATTAGTGGGTGAGTCAATAAAAAGGGTTGTTAGGATTAAACGGGGTTCACTAGGGGTTAATTGTGAAGGTAGGCTTTTAGTGGAGTGAGTGGGTTAAAACTTAGGTGCCTTTGTCATCTCTGTATATCAAATCAAAGGTGTGGTCTTGACATGTATAATCAATGCAAATTCTAGAATAACAAATCAATGTTGACACACTCAAAATAAAAAGTGAGCAAGAAAAAAAATATATGCTCTAAAAGGCCCAAAATCTCACAAAAATTATGGGTATTTGATGTCAACCTTGTAAATTTCAAATTTCAAGGTAATAATTAGATTCAGGTAGACAACCTAACAAAATTTTAAATTCTGAAAAAGAGACTTATCATGCTTGATTCTCTAGTATCCTTCAAAATTAATCATCAATGCACAATTATTGATGACTTAATCCAAAACATATCAATAAAAATCATAAATCAAAGGAAATTTCATTCTAATCATAATATGAAAAACTTACTTTAAGACAAGATATCATTCATGGCATAATTCAGGGATTTGAGAATAATGAAGAAAGTTAGGCACTTTCTCGAAATAAATATTCACCCCTCACACTTAAGATGTACATTGCCCTCAATGTACAAAGATGTATAATAGCAATATAATAATAAAAATCAAAAGAGAGGGGGAGAAGTGAAACTTCCTATACTATGGATGAAATTCTTGGAGGGTATTCCATGACGAATGTGATAACTAGGTATAAGTGATGTTTTCGTTCCTTGAGTGGTACATTAAATCTATTTAATCTGCGAAGTCATCAATTAAATTTAATGAATGGATGTCGTTATGGAGACTTAGGGTTAGATAGCTAGTGATGAAGTGAGATCAATAGTACTAATGAAACTTTCAAGTCTTTAGACAGTAAACTAAAATAGAATCAACATAAATAAAAGTAGAAATAAAGATAGAGGAAAAAAATTAAAAATAATAAAAATAAAAATAAACATAAACATAAAAAGAAAAAAAGGACTCAGAAGTCCTCTACATCAGCTGGGTCTTGAGGTGGTGGTGGCGATGAGATATGAAGGTGATGACAGATCTGCTGAAGAGTTGCCTCAATACCATTGAATCTTCGAGCGGTGTTATTAAATTGCTGCGTACAGTAATGCTCGAACTGAGTGAGACGTGCAGAAATGTCTGAGAGTGAAACAGCCGAATGAACAGTCCGATGGCTCTGTTGTGGTGCTTCCTGTAGTGGAGAAACATCTTCAGTAACGTCTTCAGGCTCCTCCTTATCGGTGGTGGGTGCTAGCCGATATTAAGGGGTCGATCCCACGTCAACGTTGAATCATCCTCATGTGTAACATTATCTGGATGCCCTGTGGGATCATCTGACTTATCAATGTGAGCGAGGGTGTCTGGGCAACGATGTTCAGGAGTCCGAAATATCTAGCTAAGCGTGTGATGTATGGACCCATAGATATAACCCCTCTCCTATTTTGCTCCGTCTGATGTTGAATGGCGCGGGCTATGAAATAGGCTAAGTCGAAAATATGCCCATTCGCCATGCACCATAGGAAGTAGGCATCGTGAGTGTTAACGACACCGGTGCTCTCTCGACGACCTGTCAGTTTATGAGCTAAAATAGCATGTATGTACCTCAGGGATGGAGCAAGGGCCGTTGCCTTTGAGCGGTGGGGTCATAATTGTTGTTGTTGTGGGCTATATTGTACCAACATCTCGTGGGGGTGTTGTGGATATGGCGATGAAGCTTCGAGAGATAATTTTCCTCCATGAATTAGTCGATATAAAGTCCCAATGCGGCCCTAAATTGCGGTACATTTAGTTCTCATACAATGCCTCCGAGACTAAATTGGATCGTACAGGGGTCATCGTGTTACGACATCACTGTCTGAAGGTGGAATGTTAAACATAGTTCCAAAGTGAGCTCTAGATATGTTGGCTCGATGATGTTGAAGAATTGGTTCCAAGGGTCCATAGTTAGGAGAGCCCGTACGTCGTCGGCTAGCTGGACCTACTCCAGAGCGGTCTAATCGATACATCGTCCTACGTCGAGAGGTCTTGCGTGTAGTATCTGATAATGATCCTCCTAAATACCTGGAGGAAAAAGTAAGAATGGGTGGCGCACTTTAGTGGTTGCGCTCGCTGATGACGAACCGGGTCCCTTTCGTTTTTTGGAACTTGGGACTACGATTTTCTTACCTCGGGACGATGACATTATGGGCCTGAAAATAATCAAAAATCAATGATTCAAGTATATTTCCAACCAAGACATATCAAGGGCTTCGATCAATATCCAAGATATACAAAGACTAACTCATAATAAGATAACTCAACCATATTTCGCATACGCAAGAACTTGGCAACGAGTAATTCAATCTAATGCTAATCATTATTATTTAAACAAAAATTAAATGTCTAAATCAATCTAGTAGTGATAAAATAATAAAACTAATATACTATTAAACTTCATTAGATGAATAGAATTCTAAATATAAAACAGTTAAATGGAGGTAAATGTAACAATGAGAGGTGACCAGTAGTGGTTTTGGGGAGTGATGGCGTGGTTGGGCGGAGCACAGGCGTGTAGAGGGAGCCACGGGCATGTGCTGCAAATAGTTGGGAAACACGACGGTGGAACACCTTCGTGTCGGGCGTGTACTCCGTTGGCACGGGCGTGTACTGGTTTTTGATGTGTTTGTGAAAGAAAGAGGAAGATAAAGGATGTGGGAAGTCAAAGGTGAGGGTTTCTTTGATGGTGGCCGGAGTGGGGAGAAGGGATTTTTAGGGAAACGGCTAGGGTTGGGAGTTTGGGAGAAAACGGTGGACGATGCTCTTTAAATAGGGAAGGGGGCACGGGCAGGTGCCACGCCCGTGTTTCCTTTATTGAGCCGGTGTTTTTCGTGATTTTTAAATTTGGGCGTGTTTTGAGATGTTGCCCACGCCCGTGCTTCTTGGTCGTGTGCAATTATGTTCGCTTCTCCCACGCCTGTGCTAAGGTTGCCACGCCCGTGTCCATGTAGTCAGTGTCTCACACGGTTGGTAGAAACGGGCATGGCTCATGCCCGTGTTGGTTTACTCAGGATAGACCATAGTTGCATCGTATGGCCGTGGTCTTGTTATCGCAGCCCATGTTGGGAAAAAATTTCTTCTTTATCTCACATGTCTACCGGCACGCCCTGTAACACCCCAAACCAGGTCTATGCGTTTAGACGAGATTTGGTTTGTCACACCAACCGAGTATTCATTTAATTCTCTAGCGATTAAAGTAAAACATTACTACAAAACCCTTTTTGGAAATAGAGTTGAATAGAAATTTAGTAAGATGATTTAAAATTTATGATTTAAGGAAATACTGGTTTGAAAATCTTATTTATATTTGTCAAAACCTTAAAGTAATTTCTAAAGAATTTGAAAGAGTAATATGGATGTTCAAAATGTTATGAAACACAATATATTAAGAAAAACTTTTTAACATTTATCATAAACCCATATTGAATGTTTTAAACGAAATTAAATCCATCCACGCAATAAAATCCATAAAACATAATTAGAGGTCTTATTACATCAACCCAAAATAGCAATTAAAATAAGTAACCAAATTAAAGTTTATAGTTTATAAAAAAAAAAAACCATGCTTGTAGTATGGCCTCCACCAAGTCATCTCCGGCCCAAGTCCACATCAATTTCCATTACCTGAAATGGATAATAAAGCAGGGTGAGTTACAAAGAACTCGATGTGCAACCCACTTACCATCTTTATTGGGCGGACCATCGAGGCATTAATTTGGGCTTGAGCCCAATTGCGATTTTTAGCAATATAGCATAAGATAACATAAATATAATGTATGTAAAAATGAATTTCCCAACCAAGCCTAATTTCCATCCGCTAATGTACCTGGTACCAACCAACACACCTGGGGATCAAGTCAACCCACCCCGCCAAACACACGATCGTGAGGCATTAAGCCTTTTAATAAAATTGTAGTGCACTCTCGAACTAGATTGTGACATTGTCACCGAACTAGAGGCATATAGCCAAATTTGTGGCAAGAGCCACCGAACTAGAGGCATTTAGCCAAATTTATGGCGAGCCACCGAACTAGATTTTTGGCAGCAGGCCATTCTTCTCTTCATCAAATACCCGCCCCATGCAATCATGCATGCATAGCAAAATATAGCCATATAACAATTTATCAAATAATCCATAACATAAATGGGTTTATCATAAAACATTTCATTTTGGCCCATAAAACAACTTAGTAACTTGTCCATTTAGCAATTTAGCGGACTTTGGCCCATATATCGAACTAGAATATTTTTGGCCTATTTATCGAACTAGAGTATTTTTGGCCCATTTATCGAACTAGAGTATTTTTGGCCCAATCTATCAATCTAGCAGGTTTACGGCCCATTTTGTCAATCTAGCGATCTTATGGCCTAATTTATCAATCTAACAGGTTTACGGCCCATTTTAGCAATTTAACAGTTTTTCGCATATTTCTCGGTTTTAACCGTTTTCATGTATTTACAAGAAAATATTGATTACTACCAAATTTCCGTTTTTACCGTTTTCACGATTTTAACACAGTACTCACAGTTTGATATCTAACCCGAAAGATGAGTGTGAAGTTACACACCTGGTTATTGTGAGAACTAGACTTTCCCGCTCGTCAACACCTATACGTATCACGATAATTAGAACACTATAATCTAATAATAAAATCGATCTAAACATAACGATCTAAAGTTTTTACCCTCGGATTTTCGAAATACTTCTACTTGCGGTTTCTCCCCGATCGATGGTTCGCTAACCGATGAAAATCCACGAACAAATAGGGGTTCGGGAGTACGAACAACTTCAAACAATTGATCCTCCCCGGATGAACGTCCACAACCCGGTGGAAAATCTCGGATTCCCGAAATAGTCCTTTGCTTATACTTAGGGGGAATAACGGAACCTCCCCTCTTCCGAAGACTAAACACCGCCCTCTTCTTCCCTATCTTGAATGTCTTAAAAGACCAAAAGGTTATTAATCCATCCTAATAATTTATCGTAAAAAAAAATAAGACTAAGAGTTATTAAGGATGGGATTTCCTTACCACGATAATCCTTGTTCTACAAAATGAGAGTCGACCCAAAACGTTCCCTTAGCACTTAAATCGGTTCCAACTTCATATGTTACCCACGAACGCTTGATTTCCGATCTTCCATTACCGCACTAATGTATAATGAATAAAATGTTAATAGGGTGAACCATAATTTCGATCTAAAGAGATCCTTTTTACCACTTCAAGATTCGGCCAAATACTATTAACTAATCAAAAACGAAAAAGAACCCTTACCTATTGTCCACGATTGAAAAGAAACGATTGAGAAAGATATTTGTGATTAAAGAAAGATTCGACTATGGGCACTCTAGCATTCGGCCATGAGAGAGTTTAATGGAGAAACTTTGAGTGAAAAGAAATAAAATATGAAAGAAGAGATGGTGATGATGTTGTTTCGATTTCAAGGAGAATGGAAGTGAAAAGAAAGAAAAAGATGAGTTTTGAGAGAGATGTATATTCGGCAATGGGGAGAAGAAAAGAGAAAAATGGCTTTTTGGTATAGATGATTTCAGCACTTAAAGAAAAGGCAAAACAAAGAGTACCAAATGATGTGCAAAAATGACTAAATGGTCAAAATAATCAAGGCTTACCAATATTCAATTTCGGCCAAAGGGAAAAGTTGAGAAGAGAAATGCAAAATTTTGCACAAAGTTGCTAGGAATGACCAAAAAGAAATTTCAAATCCTAGCCACACTAGCACCAAAAATTCGGCTCCCCCCCTAGACCATATTGCCGTCCCTATGCATGGTCAAATGGCCATGATTTTATTTCCATAACCTTTTCCTTGATAATTGCCCCATATCTTCATATCTTTCCTTAAGTTCTGGATTCCCTTCCATAAGTTAACAATTTCCTTAATCCTTTGATATACTAACCAAAAATAACAAGTCAACACTTACCATATATGCACTTGGCCGACACTTGCTATACATGTGCAGAAAATTAAAAATAAAAATTCATCTATATGCTAAACAAGGGATTCGAACCTCTCCCCTCATGCTAATATCCATGCGCCAACACCACCTTGCCATAACTCATCTTGTGCTACACTTTGACACTTTAATTAACTTATGTGTCAATGCCACTTGCTCCACTTCAATAAATTTTCAAAACTAAAAATTATTCCATCCCAATTAATTCTAATTCTTCTTCAGGACTATACTAAATACGAAAATATAAGTAAGAAAATTTTCCTTCATAAACTAAACACCAAATCATGCTATATAACAACACTCAAATTTTTAGGGTGTTACAATTCTACCCTCCTTAAAGAAAATTTCGTCCTCGAAATTTACAGTTGAAAGAGGTGAGGTATTGTTGCCGAATTGCATCCTCAGCTCCCACATAGCTTCCTTCACTCCGTGGTTTACGCCATAGAACTTTGACCAAGCAGCACGGTTTTCTTTCTTAGCACCTTAACATCTCGATCTAAGATTTCCACTGGTTCTTCCTCAAAAGACAAATCGAGTTCAACTCCACTTCTTCTACCAGGCACAATGTGCGATGGATCGATCTATAACGCCTCAAAGATGGAGACATGAAAGACATTATGAATTTGGCTCAACTCCAGAGGTAATTCGATCTGATAGGCCACTAGACCAACTCTCTTCATCACACGATATGGTCCAATGTATCTCGGACTCAATTTGCCCTTCTTCCCAAACCTGAAAATCTTCTTCCAAGGTAAGACCTTCAAGAAAACTTGATCCCCCACGGCATACTCCATATCCTTACGCTTCAGATCTGCATACGACTTCTGTCTATCCGAAGCTTCCTTTAACTGTGCTCGAATAGCCTTTACTTTTTCTTCCGTTTCAGAGATCATCTAAGGACCTAACATCTGTCGTTCGCCCAATTCAGTCCAACAAGTAGGAGAACGACACCTACGACCATACAACGCCTCATAGGGTGCCATCTGAATGCTAGACTGATAGCTATTGTTATAAGCAAATTCTGCCAGCGGTAGAAAATCCTCCCAACTACCTTTGAAGTCGATTACACATCCCCTTAACATGTCTTCCAGAATCTGAATTACTCTTTCCGACTGACCATCTGACTGAGGATGAAAAGCCGTACTAAAGTTAAGCTTTGTACCCAAAGCGTCATGCAAAACTTTCCAAAACCGTGATGTAAACCTAGGATCCCTATCCGATATAATCGACACGGGTACCCCATGCAACCTCACGATTTCAGATACATACAGCTTCGCCAGCTTCTGCAACGAGTAATCCGTAAGAACGGGTAGAAAATGAGCAGTCTTCGTCAAACGATCAACAATTACCCAAACAGAATTTTTCTTAGTAGGTGTTACAGGTAACCCACTAACAAAATCCATTGTTATCCGTTCCCATTTCCAAAAAGGAATCTTTACTGGTTGTCATAAACCTGACGGCATCTGATGCTCCGCCTTCACTTGTTGACAAGTTAAACATTTTCCCACAAATTCAGAAATTTCACGCTTCAACCCTGGCCACTAATACTGTTCACGAAGATCCCGGTACATCTTATTTCCTCTGGGATGCATAGCATAAGGGCTACTATGCGCCTCCCGTAAAATCATCTGCCTTAGATCCGAGTCCTTAGGCATACAAACTCTTCCTCGAAAACACAACACACCTTCCGAATTTATACCAAAATCCTCTATTCCCCCATTTTCAACTTGTTGAAATAAAAGTCCCAACTTCTTATTTGATATCTGTTTTTCCTTGATTTGTTCCAACTACAAAGGCTTCACCTGAAGTTCCGCTATCAGACTACCATCCTCATACAAACTCAAATGGGCAAACATTGCTCTCAATTCGGATACCACCTTACGACTTAACGCGTCTGCTACCACATTAGCTTTTCCAGGATGATACTCGATTGAGCAATCATAGTCCTTTAACAGCTCCACCCATCTTCGTTGTCTCAAGTTTAATTCCTTCTGAGTAAGAAGATACTTAAGACTCTTGTGATCTGTATAGATGATAGACTTTTCACCGTAGAGGTAATGCCTCCAAATCTTTAGAGCAAACACTACCGCAGCTAACTCCAAATCATGAGTAGGGTAGTTTACCTCGTGCGGTCTCAGCTGACGAGAAGCATAAGCCACCACTTTCCTACTTTACATCAATACACAACCTAGTCCCATATGCGACGCATCACAGTAAACTATAAACTCCTTTCTAGCCTCCGGCTGAATCAGTACTGGCGCTTCCGTCAAAACCTTCTTTAATTTCTCGAAGCTTTCGTGCTGTTTGTCGGTCCATATAAACGGTACTCCCTTTCGCAAAAGCTTAGTTAAGGGTGCAACAATCAATGAAAACCCCTCAACAAAGCGTCTATAGTAACCAGCCAAACCCAAGAAACTCCGAATCTCAGCTACTAACTTTGGTGGTTTCCAATCCTATACAGCCTCAATTTTCCGAGGATCCACCCTTATTCCATCGGCTGATACCACATGACCCAAGAAAGTCACTTCTCTTAACCGAAATTCACATTTACTGAATTTGGCATATAGTCGATTATCTCGAAGCAACTGCAATACAATTCGCAAATGCGAGTCATGCTCCTCTTCATTCTTTGAATATACCAAAATGTCATCTATGAATACCACCACAAACCGGTCTAAATATGGTTGAAAGACCCGGCTCATCATATCCATAAATGCAGCTGGTGCATTGGTCAACCCGAACGGCATCACCAAAAACTCATAATGTCCGTAACGGGTTCGGAACGCCGTTTTGTGAATATCCGCTTCTTTTACCTTAAGCTGGTGATAACCCGACCTCAAATCAATTTTGGAGAAAACTGAAGCTCCCTTCAATTGATCAAACAGGTCATCAATTCTTGGTAGAAGGTACTTATTCTTGATCGTCAGCTTATTCAACTGCCTGTAATTGATACACATACGCATCGACCCATCCTTCTTCTTAACAAACAAAACAGGGTGCTCCTCACGGAGATACACTCGGTCGAATAAAACCCGATCTAGCAACTCTTGAATTTGAGCTTTAAGCTCAGACAACTCCTTCCGGTGCCATTCTATAAGGAGCAATGGATCCGGGGCCGTTAGGGCAAAAGCTCAATATCTGAATTCCACTTCCCGATCTAGAGGTACATCGGGAAGTTCTTCAGGAAATACATCCGAAAATTCCTTCACTATTCTCACATCTTCTACTGATAACTCCTTGGCATCTAAAGCACTAACAAATGCTAAAAATGTTCCATACCCTTTTCGCACCAACTTTTCCGCCCGGTAGCAGATATCACATTTGCCAAGTAATTCCTTCGTTTCGCCTATCATAATTATCTCCTTATCCTCCACGGTTCTTATTAACATCCGCTTTTCAACACAATCCAATTGCGCCCGGTGTTTAACCAACCAATCCATGCCCAAAATGATATCGAATTCGCCAAAAGGCAATTCCATCAGATTTGCCAAAAATATTTCTCCTTGAGTTACTAAGGGCACGTCTCTAAACAGTTTATTAACCAACACCGACTGTCCTAAAGGACTAATTACCCTCATCTCACTATTAGAAATTTCAGATTCTAAATTCAAGTTTCCAGATATGGAGCTAGCAACATACGAATGGGTAGAACCAATATCTATCAAAGCAACAACAGGTACATCAGAGATGAAGAACATACCAGTTATCACATCAGGTGCATTACCATCCTCACGGCGTCTGACTGCATACACCAATCCTGGCTGTCTTGCATCTGTATTGCCTCTAGGACCATTGCCTCAACCCGCTGTACCTTAACCACGTCCAGCCCCATCACCACCACGACCCGGTCCACGATCTCTCGGTGGTTGCTGAGCTCCTCTTGCCGGTGGTGCATCAGTAGTGCGAGCTTCTTGAGTTGTATCCATACGTCGAGGGCAATTCCTATTTTGATGATCCGTTGATCCACATTTATAGCAAGCACCCGTTTTCCTCCAAAGGCATTTTCGAATCTTTGTTTTCACAATCAGCCATGATCTCGACTACGATTAATGACTATCGGTGTTCTACCTTGAACTGGCTCATCATTCCTAGGCCTCTTCGGAAACCTTTTTGAAGAACCCGAATGCTTCAGATCTCTCTTACTTCGAACTTGCTCCCGATTCTGACGTTCCGAGTTCTTAGCCTCTTCGGCTATCTTGGCCTTCTCCACAAGCGTGGCAAAAGTTCTAACTTGTTGTGGGGCTATCAGAACCCGCAACTCATCTTTCAAGCCATCCTTAAAGCGTACACAACGCTCATGATCCGTTGCCACAATAGTTCGAGCATAGCAACTCAAACGTAAAAACTCAGCCTCATAAGCTGCCACCGTCTTATTCCCTTGAACCAGATTCAACAATTCCTTCCTTCGGGCATCCACATAGCTTGTTCCCACATATTTCCCTTGAAAGGAAGCCTTGAAGAATTCCCAATTAACTAATGCAGCTTCAGTGCCTTCTCGGACAGTAAGCCACCATTGGTATGCTTCGTCCCTTAATAAAGATACCGCTCCTCTTAGTTTTTGTTCCACAGTGCACTCAAGATCGTCCATAATTCGCTCCACAGCCTCAAGCCAATATTTAGCGACATTTGGAGCTACACCAGAAACACCTCTGAAAACCTCAGCTCCACTTGATTTCAATCTTTCCGATATTGACCCACGAGCTGCTGGCCCAGTTCTAGCTCCGGCGACCCTTTCAAGGACTCGCAGCATTGCTCGTGTCACAGCATTATCTTCATCCATATGGTCATGTGATCCCGTCTCACTTTCGAGTGACGCAGGTGCATCCATTTCCGGCATATGATCCGGCGCTACAGTTGCGCCCCTAACACCTCGTCCTCTACCACGGCCACGTCTACCGCGTCCACGATCACGTCCTCTAGTGCTCATGATGACTAATTCGATTTAATCTGATTAAGAGTTTTATGAATCAGAATACTATTTCAGTGTTTATTAACGATGTTTTATGATATGAAAGAGATAAAGTTGTTTTCGCAACCATATCCTATTGTCTCAATCTCTACGGTTTTCAACACCTAAAACTAGAAGTTCTAGAGTGTCTCTATGATCATATCACAATAATAATAAACAATCAAGATCTGAGATACTTACTTGACTTGGCGGGATGCTCATGGTGCCATACTACCTTTAAATCAAAAGTCTAAAAATTTAAATTGTTTTTCAAAGCAGATTTTATTGTTGAACCCAAACCACAGTGAGTTTTGGCGGCTCGATACCATTAAATGTAACACCCCAAACCAGGTCTATGTGTTTAGGCGAGATTTGGTTTGTCACACCAACCGAGTATTCATTTAATTCTCTAGCGATTAAAGTAAAACATTACCACAAAACCCTTTTTGGAAATAGAGTTGAATTGAAATTTAGTAAGATGATTTAAAATTTATAATTTAAGGAAATACTGGTTTGAAAATATTATTTATATTTGTCAAAACCTTAAAGTAATTTCTAAAGAATTTGAAAGAGTAATATGGATGTTCAAAATGTTATGAAACACAATATATTAAGAAAAACTTTTTAACATTTATCATAAACCCATATTGAATGTTTTAAACGAAATTAAATCCATCCACGTAATAAAATCCATAAAACATAATTAGAGGCCTTATTACATCAACCCAAAATAGCAATTAAAATAAGTAACCAAATTAAAGTTTATAGTTTATAAAAAAAAAACCATGCTTGTAGTATGGCCTCCACCAAGTCATCTCCGGCCCAAGTCCACATCAATTTCCATTACCTGAAATGGATAATAAAACGCGGTGAGTTACAAAGAACTCAGTGTGCAACCCAATTACCATCTTTATTGGGCCAGACCATCGAGGCATTAATTTGGGCTTGAGCCCAATTGCAGATTTTTAGCAATATAGCATAAGATAACATAAATATAATGTATGTAAAAATGAATTTCCCAACCAAGCCTAATTTCCATCCGCTAACACCCCCGTACCAACCAACACACCTGTGGGGATCAAGTCAACCCACCCCGCCAAACACACCAATCGTAGGCATTAAGCCTTTTTAATAAAATTGTAGTGCACTACCGAACTAGATTGTGACATTGTCACCGAACTAGAGGCATATAGCCAAATTTGTGGCAGAGCCACCGAACTAGAGGCATTTAGCCAAATTTGTGGCAGAGCCACCGAACTAGATTTTTGGCAACAGGCCATTCTTCTCTTCATCAAATACCCCGCCCCATGCAATCATGCGTGCATAGCAAAATATAGCCATATAACAATTTATCAAATAATCCATAACATAAATGGGTTTATCATAAAATATTTCATTTGGGCCCATAAAACAATTTAGTAACTTGTCCATTTAGCAATTTAGCGAACTTTGGCCCATTTATCGAACTAGAATATTTTTGGCCCATTTACCGAACTAGAGTATTTTTGGCCCATTTATCGAACTAGAGTATTTTTGGCCCATTTATCGAACTAGAGTAATTTTGGCCCAATCTATCGATCTAGCGAGTTTCTGGCCCATTTTGTCAATCTAGCGATCTTATGGCCTAATTTATCAATCTAATGAGTTTACTGACCCATTTTAGCAATTTAATGATTTTTCGCATATTCCTCGGTTTTAAACCGTTTTCATGTATTTACAAGAAAATATTGATTACTACCAAATTTTCGTTTTTACCGTTTTCACGATTTGAACACAGTACTCACAGTTTGATATCTAACCCGAAAGATGAGTGTGAAGTTACACACCGGTTATTGTGAGAACTAGACTTTTCCATTCGTCAACACCTATACGTATCACGATAATTAGAACACTATAATCTAATAATAAAACCGATCTAAACATAACGATCTAAAGTTTTTACCCTCGGATTTTTGAAATACTTCTACTTGCGGTTTCTCCCCGATTGATGGTTCGCTAATCGATGAAAATCCACGAACAAATAGGGGTTCGGGAGTACGAACAACTTCAAACAATTGATCCTCCCCAGATGAATGTCCACAACCCGGTGGAAAATCTCGGATTCCCGAAATAGTCCTTTGCTTATACTTAGGGGGAATAATGGAACCTCCCCTCTTCCGAAGACTAAACACCGCCCTCTTCTTCCCTATCTTGAATGTCTTAAAAGACCAAAAGGTTATTAATCCATCCTAATAATTTATCGTAAAAAAAAATAAGACTAAGAGTTATTAAGGATGGGATTTCCTTACCACGATAATCCTTGTTCTACAAAATGAGAGTCGACCCAAAACGTTCCCTTAGCACTTAAATCGGTTCCAACTTCATATGTTACCCACGAACGCTTGATTTCCGATCTTCCGTTACCGCACTAACGTATAATGAATAAAACATTAATAGGGTGAACCATAATTTCGATCTAAAGAGATCCTTTTTACCACTTCAAGATTCGGCCAAATACTATTAACTAATCGAAAACGAAAAAGAACCCTTACCTATTGTCCACGATTGAAAAGAAACGATTGAGAAAGATATTTGTGATTAAAGAAAGATTCGACTATGGGCACTCTAGCATTCGGCCATGAGAGAGTTTAATGGAGAAACTTTGAGTGAAAAGAAATAAAATATGAAAAAAGAGATGGTGATGATGTTGTTTCGATTTCAAGGAGAATGGAAGTGAAAAGAAAGAAAAAGATGAGTTTTGAGAGAGATGTATATTCGGCAATGGGGAGAAGAAAAGAGAAAAATGGCTTTTTGGTATAGATGATTTAGGCACTCAAAGAAAAGGCAAAACAAAGAGTACCAAATGATGTGCAAAAATGACTAAATGGTCAAAATAATCAAGGCTTACCAATATTCAATTTTGGCCAAAGGGAAAAGTTGAGAAGAGAAATGCAAAATTTTGCACAAAGTTGCTAGGAATGACCAAAAAGAAATTTCAAATCCTAGCCACACTAGCACCAAAAATTCGGCTCCCCCCTAGACCATATTGTTGTAGTCCTATGCATGGTCAAATGGCCATGATTTTATTTCCATCACCTTTTCCTTGATAATTGCCCTATATCTTCATATCTTTCCTTAAGTTCTTGATTCCCTTCCATAAGTTAACAATTTCCTTAATCCTTTGATATACTAACCAAAAATAACAAGTCAACATTTACCATATATGCACTTGGCCGACACTTGCTATACATGTGCAGAAAATTAAAAATAAAAATTCATCTATATGCTAAACAAAGGATTCGAACCTCTCCTCATGCTAATATCCATGCGCCAACACCACCTTGCCATAACTCATCTTATGCTACACTTTGACACTTTAATTAACTTATGTGTCAATGCCACTTGCTCCACTTCAATAAATTTTCAAAACTAAAAATTATTCCATCCCAATTATTTCTAATTCTTCTTTGACTATATACTAAATATGAAAATATAAGTAAAAAAATTTTCCTTCATAAACTAAACACCAAATCATGCTATATAACAACACTCAAATTTTTAGGGTGTTACACGCCCTTTTTTCATCCTACGGTGTCCACACGGCCCACGGCACGCCTGTGTGTGAAAGGCGTGTGTGGTAGGGAAACCTGCACTTTTGGTTAGCTTATAATTAGATGTGAAGTAGAAATAAAAATAAAAATAAAGGAATATAAAAGTTAATAGAGTTAGTGCTCAAGGTTGCCTCCTCTATTTCGTTTAAAGTCTTAAGCTAGACTCACCTGTTTTCATTTCTAAATGAAGGTTCACGGAGCTGAAGCTCCTCTCTCAATTCCTTGAAATCTTCACCATTATAAAGTTTCAGTCGATGACCATTTACCTTGAATGTTCCTTGAGTTGGATGGGTTACCTCGATCGTGTGCAAGTAAGGAAAAATAGTTTTGATCACAAATGGGCCTGACCACCTTGATTTCAGCTTTCCAGGAAATAGTTTGATCCTTGAATTATACAGCAGGACTAAGTTTCCTACTTGGAATTACTTTGATTGTTTTAAACGAGCATCATGGCGTCGTTTTGTTGCCTCCTTATATAGTCGTGAATTCTCATAGGCCTCAGCTCGCCATTCATCTAATTCATTTAACTGCATCATCCTCTTCTCCCCTGCGATTTTAAGATCGTAATTCAAGAATGTTATATCCTAGTAAGCTTTGTGCTCTAACTCAAATGGTAGATGACAACTTTTTCCGTAAACAAGTTTGTACGGAGATGTTCCTAAAGGGGTTTTGAATGCTGTTCTATCGGCCTATAAAGCATCATCTACTTTTATTGCCCAATCTTTCCTGTTGGATCAACTATTTTTTCTAGGATCCGCTTTTGGATCAACTGTTTTTTCTAGGATCCGCTTAAGCTCTCGATTTGTCACTTCTACTTGCCCACTGGTTTGAGGATGATAAGGGGTAGCTGTTTTGTGGTGTACTCCATATTTTTTTAAGACTTTATCAAATTGAGTATTGCAAAAGTGAGTACCCCTATCACTAATGATCGCTCTGGGTGTTCCAAAACAAGAGAAGAGTTTCTTAAGAAACCTTACTACAGTTCTAGCATCGTTAGTAGGTAAAGGTTGGGCTTCCACCCATTTTAACATGTAATCTACTGCTACTAAGATGTATTTATTTCCGGATGAAGTAGGAAACAGACCCATAAAGTCAATACCCCATACGTTAAATATTTCACATGATAACATATATGTTTGAGGCATTTCATCGTGTTTAGAAATATTACCTGTTCTTTGGCATTTATCACACGAAGCGGCATACCTGTTTGCATCTTTAAAAAGAGTTGGCCAATAAA
The DNA here is from genome assembly GCA_025503065.1 of Gossypium bickii. NCBI lineage: Eukaryota > Viridiplantae > Streptophyta > Magnoliopsida > Malvales > Malvaceae > Gossypium > Gossypium bickii. The sequence goes on from CP106717.1 coordinate 24,676,005, forward strand.
ATCCTGATTCGAACGTTTTGTGTGTTGTCTTAATCTTGCTGTAATGTCCTCCTGAAGGTCCTTAATGGAAATGTTCTAGGATTTTACTTGCTTCCGCCTTTGTAACGCATCTCCGAATTACTTGATCTGCACATATGCGGAAAAGAAAGAGATCTTCCCAAAAATAGCTTTTCACATCAGCAAAGAATCGCTTTTTTTGATGATGTGTTAACCTTTTTGGTAAGATGTTAGCAGCTAAATAATTCGCAATATCTGCAAACCACAGAACCTTGGATTTGGTTATAGAAAAGAGTTGTTCCTCGGGGAACAAGTGGTTTATCTCACTCTCGTCAAGCTCTTCGATATGTGGGTTCTCAAGCCTGGAGAGGTGATTTGCTGTAAGATTTTCAGCTCCCTTCTTATCATGTATTTCCAAATCAAATTCCTGTAAGAGTAAGATCCATCGTATGAGTCAAGGTTTTGCATCTGATTTAGTTAAGAGATAACAAAGAGCTGAGTGGTTAGTGTAAATGACAACTTTAGATAATACCAAATACTGTCTAAATTTTTTAAATGCAAAAACTACAGCTAGCAATTCTTTCTCTGTGGTGGTGTAGTTTTCTTGTGCGGGCTTCAATGTTCTACTAGCATAATAAATTGACTGAAAATGCTTATCTCTTCGCTGTCCCAAAACTGCACCTATTGCAAAATCACTCGCATCACACATTAGTTCAAAGGGTAAATTCCAATCAGGTGCAATTATAATCGAAACATTTATTAGTTTATCTTTGAGGATATTAAATGCATCTAAACACTCCTGATCAAAATTGAAAGGAACATCTTTTTCTAGTAATCTTGTTAAAGGCTTAACTATTTTAGAGAAATCTTTAATGAATCTTCTATAAAATCCAGCATGTCCTAAAAAACTTCTAATAGTCTTAACTGAACTAGGAGGAGGTAATTTTTCTATGGTTTCAATCTTTGCTTTATCTACCTCAATCCCTTTACTAGAAATCTTATGTCCTAACACAATCCCCTCTCTGACCATAAAGTGACATTTTTCCCAATTTAAAACAAGATTCGTTTCCTCACATCTCATTAGAACTCGTTCTAAATTTTTAAGGCAAAGATGGAAAGAATTACCAAATACCGAGAAGTCGTCCATAAATACCTCTATAATGTCTTCCACAAGTTCGTCAAAGATGGCCAGTATGCAGCGCTGAAAAGTAATAGGAGCATTACATGATCCAAAAGGCATTCTACGATAAGCAAATGTACTGTATGGACATGTAAATGTTGTCTTTTCTTGATCCTCAAAAGCTATTGGGATTTGAAAGTAGCTGGAGAGTCCGTCTAAGAAGCAGTAATACATATGCCTAGATAATCTTTCTAAAATCTGATCAATAAAAGGCAAAAGGAAGTGATCTTTCCTGGTGGCATCGTTCAGCTTCCTATTGTCAATACAGGCTCTTCAACCTGTGACTATTCTTGTAGGAATCAATTCATTCTTTTTGTTGGCTACAACAGCCATGCCTCCTTTCTTTGGAACTACCTGCACAGGACTTACCCAAGTACTGTCAGAAATAGGATAAATTATTCCTGCATCTAGAAGTTTAATTACCTCAGCTTTGACAACTTCTTTCATATTAGGGTTCAAACGTCTTTGAGGTTGCACACATGGTTTATACTCATTTTTCATTAAAATTTTGTGGGTGCAAAATGATGGGCTTCTTCCTTTAATGTCAGACATTTTTCACGCTATGGCTCTTTTATGTTTCCTTAGTACCCTTAGCAATTTTTCTTTCTCCTTGGGTTTTAGTTCTGAAGAGATGATTACTAGTAGCGTAGAATTATCCCCGAGGAATGCATATTCTAAATGTTTTGGCAATTGTTTTAGTTCTAACTTGGGCGGCTCATCAATAGAGGGTTTCTGTTTTAGTTCGTCATTGATTTCAATACCCTCTATTTTCGTCTGTCTAGAGGATGATGTATTGAGATTCACTTCATTGGTATCATCATCTATCCCCTCACCTTGTGGAAGACACAGTTCCATCGTGTCATTGTGCATGATTTCCTGCAAAGACTCTTGAATAATGTGATTAGTAGCATCAACAAAGTAGCAAGAGTCATCTTATTCTCTAGAATATTGCATGGCATCATAAATTCGAAAAATAATTTCCTCATCACCTACCCTTAGTGCAAGTTTACCATCACCAACATCAATGACAGCCCTAGTAGTTGCTAGAAAGGGTCGTCCCAAAATTAAAGGTACCTCTATGTCCTCATTCATGTCAAGCACAACAAAATCAACAGGGAATATAAATTTATCTACTTTTACCAGAACATATTCGATAATTCCCCTAGGATATTTAACAGATCTGTTAGCTAACTGAATACTCATCCTAGTGGGTTTTAGTTCCCCGAGACCAAGCTGCTTAAACATTCTATAAGGCATTAAATTAATATTAACACATAAATTAGCAAGTGCTTACTCTATGTTCAAACTACCAATTAAACAAGGAATAGTGAAACTTTCTGGATCTTTCAATTTGGTTGGTAGCTTGTTTTGGATGATAGCTGAGCATTCTTCATTAAGTTCCACTGTTGAAATTTCCTCGAACTTTCTCTTATTTGTTAGAAGCTCCTTTAAAAATTTTACATATGTCGGCATCTGCGAAATAGCTTCAATAAAAGGTAAGTTAATATGTAACTGTTTGAAAAGTTCAAGAAATTTACCATATTGTGCGTCTAAGCGGTCTTTCTTCAACTTTGCTGAATATGGGATCGTTGGTTTAGTTTCCTCACTGGTTGGGGTTACCTTTGCCTTATCGGTTTCATGTGGTATCTCTTTCTTCGTTTCGACAAACTCCCTTCCACTTCTTAGCGTCACTGCCTTTACCTGCTCCATTTCTCTAGGTAAGCTTTCTGATTGTATTTCAGAAACTATCTTAGTAAATTGCCCGATTTGATCTTTGAGCTCCTGTGTCGATGCCTCAAGTTTTGTTTCTATATTTTGGAAACGTGTTTCTGTGGTTGTTATGAATTTTGCCAGCATCTCTTCAAGGTTCGACTTCTTTTCCTGTGGGTAGGGCTGTTGTTGGAGGTTTTGGGATGGTTGTTGCCTTTGGTTTCCTTGACCACACCATGAGAAATTGGGGTGGTTCTTCCAACCTGGATTATAAGTATTACTATAAGGGTTATTGTTAGATTAGAAACTGTTACCCATATAGTTCATTTGTTCGCTCTCCATGCCCTGTCCGTAGGGTGGGTACTCAGGATTCGCCACTCCTCCACTTGCGTCGCACAGCATAACTGGATGTGCCTGCGAAGAACCATATAAACCATCAAATATTTTATGTAACATCTCTACCTGATTTAATAGTAAGGTTACTACGTCGAGGTTGAAAACTCCAGCTACTTTGGTTGGCCTTGTCCTTGTGCCTTGCCACTGATAGTTATTCAATGACATCTCCTCTATAAACTCGTAGGCTGATTCAAGAGTTTTGTTGTTCAGGGTTCCGCCGGCGGCTGAATCAATTAGTTGCCTTTTTGAAGGGTTCACACCATTGTAAAAAGTTTAGACCTGTAGCCACAAAGGTAATCCGTGGTGTGGGCACCTCCTCAACAAATCTTTGTATCTCTCCCATGCATCGTAAAGTGTCTCTAAATCCATCTGCACAAAAGAACAGATATCATTCCTTAACTTGGCCGTTTTGGCTGGCGAAAAATATTTTAATAAATTTTTTTGGTCATTTGATCCCATGTAGTGATTGACCCTCGTGAAAAAGAATGCAACCACTATTTGGCTTTATTCCTCAAAGAAAAAGGGAAATAACCTAAGACGGATGGCATCATCAGAAATGCCATTTATTTTGAAGGTATCACAGAATTCTAGAAAATTCACTAAGTGTGTATTAGGATTCTCATCCTGCAAGCCATCAAACTGAACAAACTGTTGTATCATCTGTATAGTGTTAGGTTTCAGTTCAAAATTATTTGCAGCAATAGTAGGCCTAACAATACTTAACTCAGTTCCTGTTAAACTAGGTTTAGCATAATCAAACATAGTTCAAGGAGCATGATTTTTGGCCATCTCTGGAGGTGGCGGATGATTTTCAACCATCTCTTCTGTAGTATTTATTTCAGCTTCTTGCTCTTCTTCTATGTAGTTTAAGCTTCGCCTTATTTCTCTACGATTTCTGCGAACGGTACCTTCAATATCACTGTTGTAAAGTAGGTGTCTTGTCGGGTTCCTTTTAATCATAAACTAGAGGGCCTGAAAGGAACAAAAGAAAGAAAATTAGCAAAGTTAAAAATAAAAAATAAATTGCAAAAAAATAAAAATGGATAAAGTAATAAAAATTGAGCTTTCTTAATATGTTCCCCGGCAACGACGCCAAAAACTTTATCGTTGGTTTTATGCGATGTCAAAGTCTTAAAATTTATATAAAGAATGATCGAACCTGTAAACTAACTATGACAACGATTTGAGGCAAGTGCACCTATCGAACAATAGTATAGTTAAGGCAAGACCGGATTGTCGAACCCAAAGGAACCAAAAGTACTAGTACTAACTTTCTTTTTATTATTCAGCCTAAGAATTAAATGAATTTTTATCTAATCTAAAATTATCTATCTACTAAACTAAAGACTCTAAGACAAAGAAGAATGAAATTGGGAAAATAACTTTGAGGAAAAACCAATTGATTAAGACGATACCCAAGGAAGAATCCACCTTGACTTCACTTGTTATAGCTTTTTTCATAACAGGAATGACTTCAAGATCAGTTAAGAACTTTTGAAGATAAATGCTTCTTTCGTTGCCTTAGAAGTAGCCACATACTCGGCCTCCATAGTAAAGTCAGTAGTGTAAGTTTGCTTTACACTTCTCCATACTATGACTCCACGGCCGAGGATGAATACATTTCTCAATGTTGATTTGCTCGAATCTTTATAGGTTTGGAAGTTTGAGTTTGTGTATCCAATAGGAGTAAGGTTCTCCCCAGAATACACAAGCACATAATCTCTAGTTCTTTTAAGATACCTTAATATATACTTTACAGCTTGCCAATGCTTGAGACCAGGGTTTTCCTGATATCGACTAACCATTCCTACTGTGAAATAGATATCTAGACGTGTCTTAAGCCAATCATCTAAAGAAAGATGAAAACCTGATGCAATTGGCTGAGCTCCTGGTTTCGCATCGGTTATTGCAAAACGTTTTAGTACCTTATCGATGTATGAAGCTTATTATAGAGCTATCATTTTATTCTTTCGATTCCGAAGGATTCAAATTCCAAAATTATAACTAGCTTTACCCAAGTCCCTCATGCTAAACTTCTAACCTAACCACAGTTTAATAGATGACAATTCTCTTATATTGTTTCCGATAAGTAGAATATTATCGACATAAAAAATAAGGAAAAGCACATTTTTGTCTTTATACTCTTATAAACACAAAGTTTATCAACGTTTTGCTTAAACCCAGAAGTCTTTATTATTTGATCAAATCTTTTATTCCATGAGTGAGACACCTATTTAAGTCCATAAATGGATCTTAGCAGTTTGCAAACTTTTTGCTCCTTTCCTTTGACAACATAGCCAGTGGGCTGAGCCATGTAAATGGTCTCATCAAGATAACCATTCAAGAATGCTATCTTGACATACATTTGCCAGATCTCGTAATCGAGAGCAGTGATAATGGATAAAAGTATGTGGATAGACTTGAGCATGGCTACTAGAGAGAAGGTCCCATCGTAATCAATGCCTTCTTTCTGTGTAAAGCCTTTCCTTTCAAGTCTAGCTTTATGTGTTTCCATTTTCCTTTCCGCATTTCTTTTCTTCTTGTAGATCCAGTTACACCCTATGGGTTAATCATAATCGGTAAGTCTATAAGTTCCCACATCATATTGGATTTCATAGAATTCATCTCGGCATCCATGGCCTGTTTCTAGAGCTTAGAATAAAAGTCCTCCATAGCCTCCTCATAAGTGAGTGGATTATCATCCTCATGATTGGATTTTGTATTATAAATACTACCATCATAGATGAAGAAGTCCAGTTTCTTATAAACTCTCCCACTACGAAGGATTCCCCTATTCTGTTGATTGTTTGTAGGTCTTCTACAACTTTCTCGAGAATTAAACTTGGTAATTGTTCTAAAACTCCCAAAAGTTCCTCAAGTACCACTTTAATTCAAGGCTTAAATTTATCCATGTAGCTTTCCTCGAGGAAAGTGTCATGAGTAGAAACTTTAATCGCATTGTCTTTCAGATTATAGAATAATCCTCCGTTTGTTACTTTTGGATATCCTACAAACATGCACAATTATATTAGTGCATCCAACTTCTTTGCATCCTTATCACTTGTGCTGGACAACTCCATATTCTAAAGTGATTTAGAGTGGGTTTCTTTCCATGGCATAGTTCATAAGGTGTCTTACAAGTAAACTTGGTTGGCACATCATTCAAAATATAGCAAGTCATTTGTATTGCATACCTCCAGAAGGAAGTAGGGAGTTGTGAATAGTTTAACATTGAACGTACCATGTCAAGCAAGGTTTTATTCCTTCTCCCAACTACGCCATTCTGCTGTAGAGTGCCCGGTGCAGTCAACTGGGATAAAATCCCATTCTTTATAAGGTATCATAAGAACTCGTCGGACAAGCATTCCCTACCCAGATCAAAGATTCTTTATGGATAAACCTAATTGCTTTTCTACATCCACACAAAAATCTTGAAATTTATAAAAGGTTTCGCTTTTGTGGTGCATTAGATACACATATCCATATAAAAAATAGTTGTCGATAAAAGTCACGTAATAATCGTAACTTTCTTGGGCACTGATGCTTGTGGGACCACATACATCAGTGTGCACAAGTTCTAAAGGTTGGTTGACCCTTGTACATTTCGAATTGGCAGACCTCTTAGTCATTTTACCTTCCAATAAAGATACACATTGTGAAAAACTAACTTCCTTAAGCATACTTAAGGGACCATCTTTCACGAGTCTAGTGATTCTTTCTTGGTTAATATGATCAAGTCTTAAGTGCCATAGGTACCCCTCATTAGAGTGAGAAGTTTTAAGCTTTTTATTCACTATTTTAGTTTGAAATATAGAGTAGTTATTTGGTTTGATAAAGTAGAGATTGCTTTCCATCCATTCATTACAGATTAAAGAACGACTTCTGTGAATAGCTCTTTATTAAATGCCACGGTATAGTTTTCATAAAATAAATATGCTACAGAAATTAAGTTTCTATTAAAATGAGGTACATAAAATAAGTCCTTTAAAGAAATCTTTCTAAAATTATCAAAATGCAAAATAATTTCTCCCATTACTTCAGCTAAAACATAGCTCCCATCTCCGGTCTGCAACGAGGGGCTCCTGTCACGCGGACTTCTCGTTTCGCTGAACCCTTGTAAAGAACACACACATGGTTAGTGGCTCCAAAATAAATAACCTAGTAGTCAATTGATTCTTCCACTAAGCAAGCTTCAACCACAAAGAGTTCCATACCTTTTCCCTTTTCAACTAGGTAATCTAAATACGCATTCTAGTTTAATCTGAAATGTCATTTCCTATTGCAAAAGAAACATTTGATCTTTTTAGGATCTTTTGACTTCTTAGCCTTCTTCCTATCCACATGAGATTGAACCTAAGACCTAGTCAGTTTCTTCTTTCCCTTAGCTTTCGGCTTCCCTTTAAAGGATGAGTGGCCCATAGTCAAGTTTGCCTCAGGTTTCTCCTGAATCGGCTTACCACCATTCAGCACCAACTCATAGGATTGTAATTCCTTCATGAGTTAAGTCAAGGTAAGCACTGTATTCCCCAAGTTGTAAGTGGCACTAAAACTAGCACACTCATTGGTTAAGGATTTGAACACTATTTCAATTTGAGTGTTCACGTCTAGTTCAGCCCTAGTGTTCTCTGCTTCTGCAAAGAATCCCATAAGTTAAGCATATGTTCTTTGACCGGAGTGTATGTGACTCTTTATTTATCATTTTACAATATTTTTCTAAACTTTTACATTTTATTCAATTTAGTCCCTAAAATTGAAACTATTATAACTTTCACATTTAAGCCCTATTTTATAATTCATTTCCAAATACACATTTCTACATCTCTCTACTAGTCATATTTACAAAATAATTCATGCCAACTTCATCCACTTTTCGCTTTAGTCTCTAAATGCAAAATTTAACAACAATCACTTTAAAAAATAATCCTTAAACATTTCTAAGCTTACAAGTTTACAATTTACTATTAAGAACATCCAAGAATCATTAATGTTAGCTTTTAAAATCTTTGATAGTTTTACAAAAATAGTCCCTGGGTTAGCTAGATTAAGCTACAACAATATAAAAAACATAAAATTTACTAAAAACGGTCTTGATTGGACTTACATGCACAAAGGAGAAGTTTGGTTGAACCTAAACCCTTCTAAAAATGGTGGTTTCAGTTGTGTGAAAGAAAATGAATAAGATGAACATGTGTTTTCATGTTTTATTATTTTATTTTTAATATAATTCATCATAAAAATAATCAAAGAAACAAGCACTAACCATCCCTAACGCTCCATTATGGTCAAATTTCCTTATAAACCCTTGTTTATTCAAAATTTTAGCTTTTTAACTAATAAAACTCATTAGCGATAAAGTTTTACAATTTCTACGATTTAATCCTTGTTCCCTAATTAAGCATTTAATCAACCAAATCATCATACCAAAATTTAAAATAACACTATCATAGACTCGTAAATATTAATAATTAATATTTAATGACTCTTTTATAAAAAAAGGGGTTCCGAAACCACCATTTTGGTACCACTTAAAATAAGCTGTTACAAGCGGGCAAGAGTGAATTGGCTGAAACTAGGAGATCGAGATATGACCCTTTTTCATAGATTTGCATCCTGTAAGAGGCATACAAACTAAATTCAAGAGCTGCAGAATAATGCTGGTGAGGTTGTCTCGGATAATTAAGATATGCGATCCATAGTGAGAAATTATTTCAATGATCTCTTTTCAACGCAAGGGGTTAATGACCCTAATCATATTCTTATGAGAGTCTAGAGATGCATTTCTGAAATCATGAACTAATAATTAAATGTAGAATACAAAATGGAGGAAATTGGATCAGCGTTGAAGGAAATGGGACGAACTAAAGCTTTGAGGGCTGATGGTCTGCCAACAATATTCTATCAAAAATTTTGGCACATTATCGGCCAAGTTGTTGGTATGTTTTGCCTTAACATTTTAAACCGAGGTATGTCGTTAGAAGCTTTTAATCTAACCCATATAATTCTTATACCAAAGGTAGCCCACCCAAATTCTTTGTTGAATTTTTGACCTATAAGTCTGTGTATGGTGCTATACAAAATTATATTGAAAATGGTGGCTAATCGGTTGCAGAAAGTTTTAGACGTATTGTAGATGAAGCACATAGTGCATTTATACTGGGTTGACTAATTATAAACAATGTCCTACTTGCCTATGAAATCTTGAACACTTTCAAGCATCGAAGGACGTGGCAGAAAGGCTTTATAGTGCTCAAGCTATATATGAGGAAAGCATTTGATAGGGTGGAGTGGCATTTCTTAATGAGTTTAATACTGAAACAGAGGTTTGCTACAAAATGGGTAGCCTTTGTCATGAATTGTATTAACATAATTTCTTACTCGTTATGATTAACAGAGAGGTGAGAGAGGTTTTTAAACCCACTAAAGGCTTAAGGCAGGGTGACCTGTTGAGTCATTATCTATTTTTGTTATACAGTGAAGCTTTGTCTTTATTGATGAGGGTGGAAGAATGTGGGGAAATATTGAATGGTGTAAAGTTAAGCAGGATAAGACCCTTAATATCTTATTTATTATTCATTGATGATTGTATCTTGTTTAGTGAAACTACAAAAAGAGGGGCGCATATTGTGTAGAACATTCTGGACGAATATAGCAACTATTTAGGCCAGGCCATTTATTTTGATAAGTCATTGATTTATTTTAGTACGAATGTTATAGTATAGGTAAAAATAAATATTACAAATATTTTAAATGTTCACATTTTGGATGATCTGGAGAAGTACCTTGGGTTGTCAAATATGGTGGCGAGGAGAAAGATGTTGGCTTTTTCTGTGCTAAAGAACTGAATTGAGAGTAGAATATAGAATTGAAGTAGTAGACATCTCTCTCTATGGGGTAAAGTAGTTTTCATTAAGTTTATCCTACAAGCTATACCAAAGTAGTCAATGTCATGTTTCTTACTACCAAACTCATTAAGCATGTAGATGGAATAAATACTCAGTAAGTTTTGGTGACAAAAATGCTATGGGAGGCGGAGAATTCATTGGTGCGAATGGACCTAATTATGTACGCTTAAGGAGGAGGGGGTTTGGGTTTCAAATGCTTAATAAAATTCAATGTAGCATTATTAGCTAAACAGGGATAGATAGTTATCAGTAACTTGAATTCATTATTAGAGCGTACTTTGAATGCTAAATACTACTCGAATTTGAGTTTTTTAGAAGCAAGGTTGGAGACTCACCTATCATATACTAGGAAAAGTATTTCAGCTGCTAAGGGTCTGTTGAATAAAGGGTTGGGCTGAAGAATGGGAATAAGAACCCAAATTTTAATTAGAAATGATGCTTGGATATCGAGGTCTAAAAATTTTTGAATTTAGGGTCCTGTTAGTGATGCAAATCTGCAATTGGTGACGAATTTAATAGACCTTAATACAAGGTTATGGAAGGAGAAACTGATTAATTCTACCTTTGATGTTGTTGATGCAGAAAGAATTTTGTGCATCCCTCTAGCACAAGATCCACATGATGACAAAATAGTATGGTGAGGGGAAGCCTCAGGAGATTACATTATCCTCAGTGGGTACAAGTTACTGCTATAAAGAGTTAATACAACTATGCTTCACTACAATCACTTCATTCATATAAAATTTTACAAAAAAACTATGGTGTCTTAATCTACCAGCAAAAATGAAGATTACAAATTGGAAAGCTTTTTAGAATTTTATCCTTACATTTTTAATTTACAATAGAGAAGGGTGATAGGTTGAGCTAAGTGCCCAAATGTGGCTAGGGATATGAAATTGTAGACCATGTCTTTCAGAACTGCTTAGGTTCGTAAGGGATATGGCAGTTGCTACACATACAATGGCCACAAGATATGTTAGAAACTGATTATAAATAGTGGATGATATACATCTTTACAAACAATTCTATATTCTAATGCGTAATAATAACATGCGTAGTATGGGTAATATGGACGGCCAGAAATAGATTTGTTCATGATAGGGAAACACAGAGGGCTGGGTATTGTGTAAGTTGAATATACAGTTACATATAGGAGATGGAGACACTTACCCAAAACATATTGCCTCAGAGGGTGGAGTTAGAGAGATGGAGGCCACCGAAGAGCTCTGTAATGAAGATCAACTTTGATGCTGCCTTTCAAAACCATTTCAAGAAGTCCTGCATAGGTTTGGTGGTTAGATATGCCACCGGAAGGGTATTGAGATAAAAAATACTGAAAAACGAACACATACTAATGCGAGTCTCAAGGCCTAATTTCAAACCCATAGATGTGATGAGCTTACACTACCTTAAAGCCCAACAATAAGATCAAAGACCAAGCCAATCAAACCAAGATTCGACCAAAGGCAATATGTGAGGATGAATATTTTTGAGGAAACGAGGAATGATACATGTACGACATGGGTGAAATTTATTAAATTCCATTCACCGAAGCTGCTAGTTTTTAAGTTTGAGGAATCAACAAACTTGCAATGACTTTTTGGATGGGATCTAAACATTTCCTGGTTAATATGTATTCATGGCGTTCAAAGCTCTATCTCTTATCTTTAAAACGCACTTTGAATCACTTGATTTTGAGTTTAAAAGCTCAAGTTATGACCGTTTTAGTGAAGGCTGTGCGAGCAAAATTTTTGTATAGGATTATGATGTGAATTACGAGTTTCAAGCTTTTAATTCGAGATTAAACCATATTGGGTTTGGGTCTTAGGCTTAGTTTTTATTATATATGAGCCCAGTATTGTATTTATCAACTATTATTATTTTATTTTTTTATTCCAAATTTTTAATAATTATTAAGTAGTTTAAGATATTTAGGAGTTTTATGTTATTTTCAAAAAAAAAAAAAAAGGAGTTTTATGTCAATAAGAAAGTTTAGTTTAAAATTACTTCTTATTTAGGTTAATTAGAGTTCTAATATACTTACTAGTTTTATTTATATTTATTTAGATAGCCTATATATAGGCATTTTCATTTTACACAAATCATTCAATTCATTATTATTCAACTTATCTTTTGAGTTAATAAATTCTCTTTGAGATTTTCTTTTCAAAAATTTCTCTTGAGTTTTCTTTTAGAAGAGTTTTAACAATCTTTTCAGATTTTAGGGATAATCTTCAAACTTTTCTTGCCAAGTTTTGTTGTCTTGGAGGGGAAATCAGAGCTGCTTGAAGCGGGTTGTAGATTCTTCGTGTCTCTAAGGCTTCTTAGGACTTCTACATACCATGTTATATATTTTCCATCTATCTTCTTTATTTTCTTCTTTCTTGTTCCAATCTTTGATTTATTGTTCTATTTATTTATCTTAGTTATTTATTTACTTTTATTTGTTTTATTTGACTTGGATTCGATTGCGTTCCTAGTTATGCCAAAATCCAAGTTTCGTTTTCGAATGCCTAGATCCCTAAGTCAAATCCGCGACTTGGAAAAACTTTACGATCCACTTCTGCATTCATCCACACTCATGCTTTATCATTTGGTTTGGCGTTTTAGGTGTTCTTATAAAACTGATTTGCAACAAATAGCCTCAAAACAATTCTTTTACCTAGAAAATTTTCGGAAACAAATATTTTTTGATGGGTAAACGTTTTTCAAATGATCTAAAAGTTTATATACTATTTCTTGGCACTATTTTAGAATATAAAAAAAAATTTCCCACGAAAAAAATGATAGAAAAAGTGCAAAAACAGAAAAAAAACGAAAAAAATAAAAAAATCTGTGGGTTGAATTTCGTGCAGGATATTTCTAGATCAATTATACATTATTTGAGGAGGCTCCAATTTAAGTTTTGTGATTTTTTTTGAAATCAGAAACACCTCAAACGAAGTTTGTCAAGTTGCTTCGCAATTTTTCGAGTTTTTGGACTTAAGGGATTTTCATTAACTCTTAACCTTAGGTTTTCATTTGTTTTTGCTTTGTATTGTTCCTTTATGCATTCTAACACTTTATTGTTTCTTGTGTTAGTAGATTAAAGCACGTTGCAGGTTCCTTCCTCTGTGCAACACAATTCTTTGGTGTCTAGTCGATTTTGGACTCATAATGTTACTAGGTTTGTTTTGTTAGTTTGATTCTAATACATACTAATTAATTGATATAAACAATTTTAAAGACTCACAAGATTAATTCTTACCTTATTGAGAATTTAATTTTATTTCTTAATGTATAAGGTGAGGTTTGCTTAATTTTTTCTTTTGAGTGTTGTGTTTTTTTCAGGCTTTCACACTGACTTGTGACATTCGTAGCCGTAAAAACTATGATGAGACACCATCTGATGAAAAAGAACAAGATGTTACATTTGAGAATATTGTGGGGGCGGTAAATTATCAATATCAACAATTGAACAAGGTGCGTGATACATTTGAGGCCAATTTGACTAAATGTCAAACGAAACTACAAGAGAACATTAATCAGCTTGCCAATCAAATTCAAATGCTAGCTCAAGTTTTTTCTCGTTTAGAGACTTCTTCAAATTGACGGTCTCGTGCTCGTGATAGTAATGATGATAGGGACAATGAACAACTTCGTATTCATCCTAATACCGGTAGACGAGGATATTGTCACGTTGATGAAACTTTGGGTATTCCTAATCGAGGCTAGCCTTCTATAGATAAAACAAAGTTCAACATTCCACCATTCCAAGGGAAGAATGATCCAAATGCATATTGTGATTAAGAGGCTAAAATTAAGATCATGTTCTATTGTTATAAAAGTCCAGAGGAGGAGAAAGTTCCATTGGCTACATTGGCATTTTCAAATTATGCATTGAGTTGGTGGGCTCAACTTGTGTTGAACTGCCAAATGAATCGTGAATGAGATGTTGATTCGTGGGAACAATTGACACAAATCATGAGAAAATGTTTTATCCCACGTCACAATTATAGGGATATTAAATGAAGACTTCAATGCATTATTCAAGGTAATCAATCTATTGATGAGTACTTTAAGGAGATGGGGATGCTTATGCAGAAAGAAAATGTATGAGAAGATGAAGAGACTACCATGGTACGGTTTGTGGATGGCTTGTTCAAGGTAATTGATCTTAAGGATACGGTACAAACGACAATTGAGATTGAGCAGCAGTTTCAACAACATCAATCTCGTCCATTTGGTGCATCACAATATTACAGAGGTACGAGTTCTAATTCTATTTTCAAGAATTCGAAACCTCCTTATGCTACTAATAAGTTGCTGCCAAAACATGATGAGACTAAACCTTTTGAGTGGAAAAGTGGGACTTTTACAAAGCCTTTTTCTACATCTTCTAAGCTGCCCACTTCTACTAATTCTGCATCAAAACAACAAAGAGCTCGTATCTGGTTTCGGAGTTGAACACGGGTAAGGGGTGTTACATTTAGTGGTATCAGAGCTATGATTTAGTCGATTCTCAGACTAACGTAGCGTAAGTATGAGTCTAGCCATACATGCCATACGTAAGAGTATTTGTGTAACGATAGTGTGACAACTCCTGATGATTTGACTTGTGTTTTTATATAGTAAATGGATCCTGATCTCGACCGAGCTGTATCTGATGATGCTACAAGTAATCCACTGGCTCTCGAGCAAGGGACCGCACCAGTAGAGAGTAGACCCGAGACTATGGGTCAGGGAGAAGAGGCTCGAGAAGTCTTTTTCCATATAATGAGCAACTGGTACATCGAGTATATTTGAGCAAATCCTAATGCTCAACCCCCTCCACCTCCACCTATTCTTCAACCCGCTCCTATATCTCCTCAAGTGGTAGAGGTAGTAAGAAGAGAAAGGCCTTCGGTCGATAAGATCCAGAAGCAAGGAGCTGAGGAATTTTGAGCTAGTAAAGATGACGACCTAGAGAGGGCGAAATTCTGGCTTGAGAATACCATCAGAGTATTTGACGAGTTATCATGCACACTTGAAGAGTGCATGAAGTGTGTGGTATCTCTTTTGAGAGATTTGGCCTATCAGTGGTGGAATACCCTTGTGTTGGTGGTACCAAGGAAGAGAGTTAACTAGGAATTCTTCCAAGAAGAGTTCTGGAAGAATTATATTAGTCAGAGATTTATTGATCAGAAGAGAAAAGAGTTCTTAGAGCTAAAGCAGGGCCGAATGATTGTAACGAAATATGAACGTGAGTTTGTAAGGCTCAGCAAGTACGCTCAAGAGTGCGTATCGACAGAAGCCATCATGTGCAAAAGGTTCGAGAATGGGTTAAATGAGGATGTCCGTTTGTTTGTTGGTGTCCTCGAGCTAAAAGAGTTTGTGGTGTTGGTAGATTGAGCCTGCAAGGCTGAGGAGCTAGTCAAAGAGAAAAAGAAAATTGAGATTGAGTCTCGCGACTCGAAGAAGAGACAGTTAGGCAAGTCATTCCAATCCTCGTCCAAAAAGTCGACAGAGTTTACTGTTCGGTCAGCTACTTCAGCTGAATTTTCAAACAAAAGTAAAAGTATACCATACCCGGGGTCAAGGCTCAGACCATTTCGGTTGCTAGTGTTGGCAACGCTTGACTGAGTAGACCGAAATGCCTACAGTGTGGCAGACGTCATTTCGGTGAGTGCCGAGCAAGCGAGAAGACTTGTTTCAAGTGTGGGTCTCTAGACCATGTTATCAGAGATTGCCCCGAGGTGGATTAGAAAGAGACGCCTCAGAATACAAGACTGGGAAGCACTGCTAGAAGAAGGCCACAGAGAAACCCGATAAATGAAATGAGCAGTAAGAATACTTCTAGAGAGTAGATTGCATGAGCTGAGGGTAAAGCATCAGCGAGAACATATGCCATTCATGCTCACGAAGAGGCGTCCTCCCCTGACATAATCACGGGTACATTTTCTCTCTATGATACTTATGTTACAGCTTTAATTGATCCGGGATCTACCCACTTGTATATTTGCATGAACTTAGTCTCTAGCATGAGCATGCCTATAGAGTCTACTAAGTTTGTGATTAGAGTGTCAAATCCCCTAGGCAAATGTGTATTGGTCAATAGAGTATGTAAGGGTTGCCCATTGATGGTTAGGGCTTATTGTTTTCCTGCAAATCTCAAGTTATTACCGTTTGATGAGTTCGATGTCATCCTTGGGATGGATTGGTTAGCTACTCATTATGTGATAGTGAATTGTGGAAAGAAGTTTATTGAGTTAAAATGTGAAAATGGGAATCTTATTCGTGTTGAATCAGATGAGCAAGATAGATTGTCGGTAGTGATATCTTTCTTATTGAATCAGAAGTATTTAAGAAAGGGGTACAAAGCTTATATTGCCTTTATGATGAATACTAGAGAGATTGAGTTAAGAATTGAATCAGTGCCCATAGTATGTGATTATCCAGATGTTTTTCTAGAGGAATTGCCAAGGCTACCTCTGGTTAGAGAAGTTGAATTTGGGATTGAGTTAGCTCCTAGTACTGCCTCCATTTCTATTGCTCCATACAGAATGGCTCCAACTGAGCTAAAAGAACTGAAGGCACAGTTTCAAGAGTTAACGGATAAAGGTTTCGCAAGATCGATTTTTTCTCGATGGGGTGCTTCTGTATTATTTGTGAAGAAGAAAGATGGTTCTATGAGGTTATGTATAGATTATCGAGAACTCAACAAGGTAACTGTGAAGAACAAGTACCCGTTGCCAAGAATTAATGATTTATTTGACCAATTGAAGGGAGCCATGGTGTTTTCCAAGATAGACTTAAGGTCTGGGTATTATCAGTTCAGAATCAAGGACTCGGATGTGTCGAAAACTGCATTTCGGACGAGGTATGGCCACTATGAATTTTTGGTCATGCCTTTTGGTTTAACAAATGCCCCTGCCATTTTCATGGATTTGATGAATCATATTTTTCGACTGTATTTGGATAAATTTGTGGTGGTTTTTATCAACGATATATTGATTTACTCTCAGGATGAGAATGAGCATGCTGAGCATTTGAGAATGGTTTTACAAATTTTGAGAGATAAACAATTATATGCCAAGTTTAGTAAAAGTGAATTTTAGCTGAAGGAAGTTGGATTTTTGAGGCACATCGTCTCGGGAGATGGAATTAGAGTCGACCCGAGTAAGATCTTAGCAATTGTAGATTGGAAGCTACCAAGGAATGTAACAGAGGTTAGGAGCTTTCTAGGCCTAGTTGGCTACTATAGGTGATTTGTCAAGGGGTTTTCCATGATAGCTACTCCGACAACGATGTTATTGCAAAAATATGTGAAGTTTGATTGGACAGAAAAGTGCCAACAGAGTTTTGAGAGACTAAATGCGTTGTTGACTAAGGCTCCTGTTTTGGTGCAACCTGAGCCGGGAAGAGAATTTGTGGTTTGCAGTGATGCATCCATGAATGGATTGGGTTGTGTACTTATGCAAGAGGGCAAGGTGATTGCATATGTTTCTAGACAATTAAAGTCGCACGAGAAGAATTACCTGACTCACGATTTGGAGTTAGCCACAATCGTATTTGCGCTAAATATTTAGAGACACCATTTGTATGGTGAGAGATGTCGAGTGTTCACGGATCATAAGAGCTTAAAGTACTTGATGACTCAAAAGGAATTGAATTTGAGGCAACAAAGATGGTCAGAGCTGATAAAGGACTATGAGCTAGTGATTGACTATCATCCGGGAAAGGCGAACGTGGTCACCGATGCTTTGAGTAGAAAATCTTTGTTTACACTGAGAGCCATGAATACATGGTTAGCTTTTTCAGATAATGGTTCTATTCTAGCCGAGCTGAAGTCTAGACCATTGTTTCTCCAAGAGATTTGTGAAGCTCAGAAAAGTGACAGCGACTTATAAGCTAAAAGAGTTCTATGTGAGTCAAATATTGAGTCAAACTTTCGGATAAGTTCTGATGGATGTTTGATGTTTCGAGATAAGGTCTGTGTACCCAGAAATGACGAGCTTATTCAGAATATTTTGCATGAAGCACATAGTGGATGTTTGTCTGTACATCCAGGCAACACGAAGATGTATAACGACTTGAGGAAATAGGATTGGTGGCCGAGTATAAAGAAAGACATTTCTGAGTTTGTATCGATATGCCTAATTGGTCAACAAGTGAAGGCTGAACACCAAGTACATTCGGGTCTACTTTAGTCTATTATGGTTCCTGAGTGGAAGTGGGACCGTATTACTATGGACTTTGTGACGGGTTTATCATTGAAGCAAAAAAAGAAAGATGCTGTATGGGTCGTAGTTGATAGACTTACGAAGTCAGCCCATTTCATACTAGTACGAGTCGACTATTCTCTTGCTAAGTTGGCGGATTTATATGTGTCAGAGATAGTAAGACTTCATGGCGTACCATTGTCGATTATTTCGGATAGAGATCCGAGATTTACATCACGATTTTGGAAAAAAGTTGCAAGAGGCTTTAGGCACAAAATTGAGTTTTAGTACAACTTTTCATCCGCAAACCGACAAGCAGTCGGAGAGAGTAATACAGATACTTGAAGACATGCTTCGCTGTTGTGGTATGGAATTCCAAGGTAATTGGGAAAAATACTTACCGTTGGTAGAATTCACCTACAACAACAGTTTTCGTTAAGTGTGAATATGGAGCCTTATGAGGCATTGTATGGGCATAAGTGCCGAACGCCCTTGCATTGGACAGAACTCAGAGAAAATCAGATTCACGGGGTCTATTTGGTCAGAGAAACTGAAGAGAAGGTAAAAGTGATACGTGAATGTTTGAAAGCGGCCTCAGATAGACAAAAGTCCTATTCGGATTTGAAACGGAAAGGAATTGAGTTCCAAGTCGATGATAAAGTGTTTCTAAAAGTATCACCATGGAGGAAAGTCCTCAGATTTGGCCGGAAAGGCAAGTTGAGTCCGCTCTTTATCGTGCCATACGAGATTACCGAAAGGATAGAACCTGTAGCTTATGTTTGGCCTTACCACCCGAGTTGGAAAAGATTCATGATGTCTTTTATGTGTCCATGTTACGCCGATACCGATCAGATCCTTCACATGTGATTGTACCGACAGAGGTAGAAATCCAACTAGACTTGATTTATGGTGAAGAACCGGTTAAAATTTTGGCACGAGAGGTCAAATAGTTGAGAAACAAAAGTATAGCCCTTGTTAAGGTGCTATGGCAAAGACATGGAATAGAAGAGACTACATGGGAGCCCGAAGAGACCATGAGAAACCAATATCCCAACCTTTTTACCGGTAAGATTTTCGGGGATGAAAATCCTTAAGGGGGAGAATTGTAACAGCCCGATTTAGGGGCTAGTCGAATCAGTGATTTCAAAACCACTAATCCGAGGTTAGAGAAAATTATTTTTTATGTTATTCTAGGAATTAGAGCATGATTATATAGGTGTATGAAAATTTTGATGCTTTAATTTTAGTGATTTCATGCTTAATCGTGAAAAGGACTAAATTGCATAAAGTGCGAAAGTTCAATTTTATAAGCTAAAGGTGCCTAATAGTCATAGAACATTAATTGGAGGTCCTAGATGTGCAAGTAGGCCCCGTTTTTAGAGGTGCCCGGCTATAGGGGGACAAAGAAGTCAAAATTAGTCAAAGTTGGTGTAGTAGGTGAATTAATTGATGAAATATAATAAAATAAAGAAAGAAAAGATATCATCTTTTCTTCTCCTTCCTCCCACCGAAAATTAGCAGCAAAAATAGAGGTTGAGAGCTCAAAAATTTCAGCAAGCTTCTCTCTTTATAAGTAAGTGATTTTAATGGTTTTTCTTGAAAATATATGTACTTTTAGAACCCTTAAAGCTTAAGCTTTCTAAAGAGGGGACTATTTTATAAAATGGTTGAAAGTTTAAAGACTTTCCATGTGAGTTTTTAAGTTGTTTGCTGCATTTTTATGGAAGAAAATGAGTCTTAGTTGTTAGATGAACAACTTTTGTGAAAGGTGTTACCATGAAAACACCTAAAAATGACCTTTTCGTAAAGGTTGTAAAATGTGAGGTAAATGTGTGAAATGATGATTTTGATGGTTGCCATAAGAGAAATAAATGTTTACCTAGGCTCGTTAAAGAAAGAAATTTGATTAGAATTGATTTTCCGAGCCTAGGAGTAAAATGATCATTTTGTGAAAGTCTAAGGGCAAAATAGTAATTTTGCCAAAGCATGATTATTGAAATGCATTTGTTAATGTGATAATTGGATGAGCTAATTTGCTATTATAGATCAAGAAGAACAAAGAGTTAACCTCGACCGGGGAAAGAACAAAGTATCGGACTAGATCGACAACCTAACCTAATTTGAAAATCGAGATAAGCTTGTATGCAATAAATACAACATCATGTTAATAAGTTTTTAAATGTTTGATATTAGTGATGTTGTGTAATATTTCTATGAATTTGAATTATGATGTTGAATGAGAAAAATGATGAAAATGGTTGTGTTGATGTCCCGGTTAGACTATAGTGAATGTGAGAATATTATTAACGAGACAATATATGGATATGGTCTCGTGTAAGACCATGTTTGGGACATGGCCTCGGTACTAAATTGAGATCCCGTATAAGACCATATCTGGGATATGGCATCCACACTCAAAGGTGACCCCATGTAAAACCACATCTGGGATGTGGCATTGGTGTCATATTTATGTGAAGGATGAGGAACATGTATCATCAAGTATCCCAAGTGATTTAGGGGGATAAATAGTTAATCTTGGAATAGAAATGAGATTAGTACTAAAGTAATGTGATTGAGTGATCACAGGTACCCATGAGTAATTCACGAGAAATGTTACGAAATGTGACATGGTATGTATTGATAAGAACAAGCATGAGTAAGTGTTAACAAAGTGCTTAAGACTTTATGTTTTTATCATATGCCATGGTTGGATGACTTTATGAGCTTATGTTGTTATTTATTTTCATGCAAACTTACTAAGCTGTATGCTTACCCTTCTCATTTTCCTCTTCTTTGTAGCATTGCCAAATGAGCTCGAGATTTCGTGGAACGTCGGAGTACGGAAATCACACTATCGACTACTTTTTGGTATAACAAAGTTAGATTTATTTTGAGTATGGCATGTATGGGACTTGGTTATTTTGTTATGTCATATTCGTTAGTCAAAGTGTTGGCTATTTATGTTATCAAAGTCATTTTGTAAGTGGTCATTGGAATTGGGCCAATACTTGACAAGTTTATATATATTCAATGATGATGAAATTTATTAAGTGTATGCTTGTGTGGATGTCTAAAATTTGAGTCCTTAGAAGTGCTTTATAAACCTGATATGTGTTGGATTAGATTGGTGTAAGTATGGTTGCTGTATAGGGTGGCATTTGGCTTGGTAAATAGCCTTTTAAATGTCCTCATGGGTAGACACACGAGCGTGTGTCTATGCCATGTGTGACACACGGTCAACCCCATGGGCGTGTTGATCAGACATGTGGCCCCATGCATGCTAGGCCTACAAGTCAGTATGCTCAGTAGTAAAAAAAAGGGCAGAGACACGACCGTGTGTCTCAGCCGTGTGGGAGGCACGGCCATGGACATGGGCGTGTACCAAGGCCGTGTGAAGTCTGCACCTGAAATTTGGAATTTAATTCGACACACGGTCTAAGGACACGGGCGTGTGCCTTGGCCATGTGACCACAGTGAGGTGATGACACAGAATGCCATGGTTTTGGCACACGGGCTAAGACACGGGTGTGGCGAGGCCGTGTGAGGGACACGTGCATGTGTCCAGCCGTGTGAAAACCCCTGTAGGTTCAAATTAGAAAATAAATTCCACACGGGCTAGGGACATGGGCGTGTGTGACCACACGGCCTGACCACACGAGCGTGTCTCATTTCACACGGACGTGTGGGCCCTGTTTAGGTAAAAAAATTTAACTGCACAAAAGTTTCCAGTTTAATTTCGAAACCCTCCATATGCATGTTTGAGGCCTCGTAGGCCCATAATAAGGATGTTATGCTTATGAAAGAGAAGTTTTAAGTTGGAAATGAAATTTTAAAGTCCAAAGTTGTATGATTAAGCAAGATAAGTTCGGTAATACCTCGTATCCGGTTTTGGCGTTGAACACGGGTAAGGGGTGTTACAACATTACTCTACCATTGATAGAAAATTTTTCTTATGGGAGAGAGGTAAGTTGAATATTGATAATTCTCCACAAGTGCCTCAAGGTAAGGAAACATTAGAAATTGATTTAAGAAGGCATACCTTGAATCTTTTTCATAAGTATGCTACTGATTTTGTTTGTAAAATATTTCCTTACTACGTGTTTTCTCTTTGGTCAAGTTTCAATAAACCATGGTCTGAAAATTCAATAGATTTTATGGGTTTATCTAGATTTGTAAAGGTTAAAATAGTAATTTTGTTACACTAGATAGGTTTATTAAAGCATTTTATGCATTTGCACTTGTAACAAAAATTTTTTATCTTAACTTTAATGATGAATTTTTAAATAATCTTAACCTTCTTAATTTTTAAAATTATGTGAAATTCTTGACTCATTATTAGAAATTCTTATGGATGGCCATGCATGTTTAAATAAAGTTACAGGTTATTTTTTACTCGAACACTCATTGCCTAACATTTCTTTGTTTAGTGTTGATACATTATTTTTAAAGGAGACGTACATGATCGAAGCTGATTTGAAGGATCGAAATAATGTCTTTGATCATGGTGATAGCTTTGGCACACAAGAAAGCTTAGGTAAGTATTTTTTTTATTTTATTCTTATTTATTGTAATCCATTTTCTTTTTTTGTAGCTAAAGATTCACAGATGAATCTTCTTGAGGAATAGCGGAATGATTCGAGTCTCAAGGCCCAATTTCAAACACATGGATGTGATGGGCTTACACCCCCTCAAGATTTGATCAAACGCAATATGTGAGAATGAATATTTTTGAGGAAATGAGGAATGATACATGCACGAAATGGGTGAATTTTATTAAATTTCATTCACCTAAGCTGCCAGTTTTTAAGTTTGGGGAATCAACAGAATTGCATCGACTTTTTACATGGGATCTAGGCATTTCTTAGTTAAGATATCTTATGGAATTCGAAGATCTATCTCTTATCTTTGAAACTCACTTTGAGTAACTTGATTTTGAGTTTGGGAGCTCAAGTTATGACTGTTTTAGTGAAGAATGTAACGCCCTGAATTTAGGGGCCAGAAGATTTGGGTTTTGTGGTTAGGGCCTGTGTGAAGGTGGCGTTATTGTGTTTGGTTGTGCGTTTAAGTGACAGAATGGGTCTATTGGTCTGGGGGTTATGTGTGTGTTAGTTTGTCTTTGGGTTCTGGGTTCGAGTCTCTGTGTCTACATTTGAAGTAACATTTTATTTTGGTTTTGTTTAAGTTAAAATTTTATTTTTAACTATTTATTTTTATTTCTGTTTTTACTTTTTATTTTTTTATTTTTTTATTTTTTTCTACTTTGTGTTTTTTTGGTACGTTCTTTCTTCCTTCTTCTTTTTGGGGGGCTTTGTTTTCTCTTGAATATTCCTCTTTAATTCCTTGTTGAAACGGATTTGCCTATGGATTTTGAAGAATCTTGCTCCTCAGTTGTCGAATTAGGTGTGGGTTTCGAAACTTTCTATTTTAATTGCGATTTGTAAATTTGTTTTCGACTGAGTATGACAAATATTGATGTCTTTCAGAAACTAATTGTTGAAGTTCGATAGCACCGTTAAAGGACATGGAAACCCATTTTGATTAGTGAGTTTCTGAGTCCCAACAATTAAAAGTCGATTTAGTGACAAGAAAAGTATGATTTTCAGGTTGTTTGTGGGTGTTTTCGTGGCCACACGGGCGTGTGTCAGATCACACAGCCGTGTGGAATTAGGAACTAGGGTTCAGTGCCAAATTTGGTGCCACACGGCCTCGGGCACACGGGCTTGTGAGTTTGGGGATTAAGGCTTAAGTGATTTGGTGCCACACGACATGGCCACATAGTCATGTGGCTAATTTAGGGATTTAGGGATCCTACACGGGCATGTGTTTGGGGACACACGGCCGTGCCTAGTGGGCACACGGGCGTGTGAGACCCTCACACGGCCGTGTTTGCCCTTTACTCTATTTTAGTGCAAATGAACAGTAAGTTACACGGCCTGTTTACACGGCCATGTGCCTCTCTTCACACAGGCGTGTGCCTCAACCACATAGCCATGTTTCCCTTTCCACACGGTCTGGACAGTTCTACATGGCCAGAGCACACGTCCGTGTGGTCCTAAAATACTTGTTTTGGTTCTGCGTGAATTTCTGATCTGAAAATTTGACTGTGTTTTTCGAACCCCGACTAAGTTTAGTAAGGATATTTAAGTTTTCGTATCTGGACCAAGTGCTCCACTTATGTGTTGTTGCGACTGTGTAGTGAAGTGCTCGATTCTAAATTTGGACTGTTAGGTGTATGTGCTTATCTGTCTTTGTCTGACTGTCTGTTAGCGTGTCCATTATTTCTTTGACATTGAATGCATTCATGCATATGCATAAAATGTTTTGGGTGGGATTGTAAAGAGAAGGGAGACTGATTTTGATCTGATCTGGCAGTTCTACTACAACTTATACGTACAGTGACTTATTGCACTATATTGCACATGCGTCACCTTTACCGCACACTATTATCGGATCTGGCAGTTTAACTGCAACATGACTGTATAGTAGATTACCGCATTGCCTTTATCTTTGACGCGACGTCGGCTTTCGGCTATACATTTCTTGGTTTGGCAATTAAACTGCATATTGATAAGCCATCGTTGCCGCGCAATCCGGGGTGGCAGGTCATTGTTGTCGAGCAACTAGAAATAACTTTATTGGTGTGTAGGGCTGGATGGGCCTTTCGAGGTCCTATACGGTGTGTTTGGTTGGACGAGCTTAATCAGCTCTTATGGGTTGTGATAGGGGGACGGAGTGGTGTGTTGGCTGGATGGGTGGGATTCAGTATTTGACTGCATTCATGTGCATTTGTTTATCTGTAATCTGTTTATCTGAAGAGCATTTGTGCTGAGACTGTTGTGTGAACTTGATGTGCTCTACTTGATAAGTTTGGTTGGGACTTTAGTTCCAAGTATACTCTCTGACTTTGTCTGAGTTCGAAACTTCTATTGCGCTTCTGATCTGAATACTGTATATCTCCTCCTTGTTTTGATTCGAACTAACACTGAGCTCGAGTAGCTCACCCCCTCTTAGTGTTTTCATTTCAGGTACCTATTATGTTTTTGGCACTGGGCTCAGTATGCGGAGGTCTCAGACAGTCTCAGAGAAGAATAAATCACTAGTTTGTATTTTCAGTTTCTAATTGGTTATTTGGTTTTTGAGCTGTAGGATTTTATAAAGCTGTGGTACAAATTTCGTTCTAATTTTTACTCGATTAATTATTTTCGGCTATATGTTTACCTAATTGTAATTCTATATAGTAGGTTTTAAACTATTAAATGTTTCGGTTTGACTTGAGCACTTGTTTTGTAAAATTTAACTATGGTTACTTCGGTGACTAATGTGACATCCGGGATTCGGTCTAAACTTCTATGCCGGGTTTCGGGTGTTACAAAGACTATGCAAGCAAAATTTCTGTAGAGGATTATAACAGGAATTACGAGTTTTGGGCTTTTAATTCGAGTTTTAATCAAATTGGCTTCGGGTTTTAGGCTTAATTTTTATTATATATGGACCCAATATTATATTTATCAATTCTTATTATTTTATTTTTTATTTGAAATTTTTAATAATTATTAAGTAGTTTAAGTTATTTAGCAGTTTTATGTCAATAAGAAAGTTTAGTTTTAAATTACTTCTTGTTTAGGTTAATTAGAGTTCTCGTATATTTACGAGTTTTATTTAAAATTATTTAGCTAGCTTATATATAGGCATTTGCAATGTACAAAAATCATTCAATTCATTATTATTCAAATTATCTTTTGAGTTAATAAATTCTCTTTTAAGTCTTTCTTTTCAAAAATTTCTCTTGAGTTTTCTTTTAGAAGAGTTTTAACAATGTTTTCAGATTGTGGGGATCATCCTCAAACTTTTTATTGCCATGTTTTCTATTTTGGAGGGGAAATTAGAGCCACTTGAAGGAGGTTGTGGACTATTTGTGTTTCCAAGGCTTTTTAGGACTTCTACATACCACATTCTATCTTTTTCATCTATCTTCTTTATTTTCTTCTTTATTGTTCCAATTTTTGATATATCATTCTATTTATTTATCTTAGTTATTTATTTTTATTTATTTTATTTGACTTGGATTCTATTGTGTTTCAGGTTGTGCCGAAATCCAAGTTTCGTTTTTGAACGTTAGAGTCCTAAGTCAAATCTGTGACTTGGACAAACTTTACGATCCTCTTCCACATTCATCCACACTCATCCTTCATCACATACTGTTGGCATTCACGGCAGATGGCCTTGTGTGCTACTAGGCGATGCAATTAGGACTATGTATGGGCCATTAGGAGGTGGAGATCGAGGGGGACACATTAACAATTATCAAAAAGCTGCAGGCAAATGGTGATGATAGATTTGAAATAGGGGCACACATTAGAAACTCAAAAATGCTCAAGGGGGTTTTGAAAGTTGTATTTTTCGATATACGCAGAGAAAGACAAATGAAGTAGCTCACACACCGGAGACAGAAGGGATAAAGAGATGGGAAGGAACTTATCTTTCAAATGATGTGCCCATGTTTGCTATGATTGCAGTAGAGGAGGATCGACGGTGGACGGATTCGCTTGATTAGGGCGCGTCTAAAGAGAGGGTGTAATGAGTCTTCTTGATTGGGTAATCTGAAGGAGACGAAGTGGAAGGGAAAGGGTCTAGAGAAAAGAAAGGCGTTTCATCTTACACATACTTTCTTGGCAACTAGTTTTTGGTTTTATCTTTTATCTCTAGTTTTTCTTTTATTTTTAGTTTATTTCGCATGTTGGCCATTTCATTTCTTGAAACGTTTGGTACAACTACCTTTTGTTAGTTTTTTATTTGAAAAAGACATTTTAATCTTTTCTCAATTAATAAGAGCAACAACAGTTTTCATTTAAAAAATTTATTATAAAAATAATTTTTTACAACTTCTTTGTATATTTATTTTTTGAAATAATTTTGTTATAATTTTTATTTTTTACAAATTTTAATGTTTTTGATAATATTTTAATAATATTAATAATTTTTTACAATTTTAAAGTTTTTTTATGATTTTATCAATTTTTAATAAATGGACCAAATGACCAGAAAAGACCCATTTAAAAAAAAATACGGAAATGGGCTGATTTTTTTCCCAAAATAACAGGAATGGTCCATTTTTATTAAAACACGTTGACATGGAAGCGCTTTTCAAAAAAGCGTCCACATGGACGCGCTTTTGCCCATGCTCCAACGGTCAACTCCAATATCTATGTGAACTAGTTGTTGGACCCCCAACGGTCCAAAAAAAAGTATAAAACCCCCCAACACATTTTTCACACACAATTCACACAAATTCTCTCCTAATTTCTCAAATTTCTCACAATTATCAAAAAGCTCTCAAATTATTATGCTAAATTCTATTTTTATCTAAGTTAATATTTTTATTATTTTTATTACTAATTCCAAGAAATAATGTTTTTTTAATTAAGTTCGTGTTCAATTTAGCAATGGTCGGAGTCTCTAATCCGTCTTGATGATAAGCACATCTCCGTCAATCAATTGCAAATGGTAAGAACAAATTTTAATTTTTTTAATTTTTTCATTTCATAGTTATTATTGGACTTAGTTATTTTTATAACTTTTTATGTAAATAAGTGGAAGATCGAATTTTGCAATGCCATATTCGTAATCTACCCGGTCTTCCATCACCGTTGATCGAAACATACATGAGTGAAGCTGGTTTTTTCCACGTGGCCTACTTAGGCCGAGGGCGTAAGTTGGACTCGAAAGTCATAAGTGCGTTGGTGGAGAGGTGGAGACCAGAGACGCACGCATTTCATCTTCCATGTGGTGAGTGCACTATCACTCTAGAGGACGTGCAATTACAATTGGGGTTTCCCGTGGAAGAAACGGTAGTCACTGGGTCTGTTCAGTCTTCTAGTTAGGGGACCATCTGTTACAAACTTTTGGGTGCGGTACCAGAGATGATTATCGGAGGTCGGATCAAAATGACTTGGTTACGAAATAATTTCATTGAGCTGATGGAGGATTCTACTGAAGAGAGAAGAGTACGATACGCTCGGGCGTACATCCTTCAGATTCTCGGGGGTATTCTAATGGCTGATAAGTCACGAAACCTTATACATCTAAAGTGGTTGCTGAAACTTGTCAATTTTAGACATGCTGTCGAATTCAGTTGGGGGTCCGTAGTGTTGGCGGCATTGTACTGACATATGTGTTGGGTGACAAAATAAAAAAAAATCAAAATTGGTGGTTGTCTTTTACTACTATAATCATGGGCTCAGTACCGCCTTCCATTTTTACGTTCTCGAGTGGACTTCATGTATACATTCTCACTCGTAACAAGGTAAAATTCAGCATATATTACCATTATTAAATTGATTTAAAAATAAAAAATATTATACTAATAAGTTATTTAATTAGGTGAAACCATGCCCCGAGTCACGTGGGATTACCTACCAAGTTTGATGATATACAACTTCTATTGGACCAGCGATTAGAAGCAGATGTATGTATTTATTTAATTTTGAACTATATACAAATAACATAGTATGTATTTATTTAATTTTGAACTATATACAAATAACATAGTCAATTTCGTATTTAGTATTTAGTAGTATATAGATAACTAATGTTTTTATCACATTTATATTGTTTGAATGGACACCATACGAGGACCCAGTAATTCGGGTAGTAATTCCTGAGGAATTTTTTTTGAATACGCTTGGTGTGTTAAGGTCTCATTGGTAGTATACGCTACCGTCAAGATACACAAGAAAGCTAGAGTGTTGTAATAGTTTGGATTCCCGCAATTGACTTTCGTGGCACCTCAGGAGCTTAAAAATCTGCATCGTATTGACTTACAGTGACCAGATATGAATTGGCCGATATTCCACTCACAAGACATCGAAATGTGGAATAATCAGTATGATTTTTTACCTACTCGTGATGCAATTCTCATTCCAAAGTTAGCATGTGATGTAGCACCCCTTACCCGTATTCAATGCCGGAACATGGTACAAGGCATTACTAGACTCATACGCAAACAATTATGCAACACCAAGACATGACTTTCCACCCCAAATTAAAACTTTTCATATCATCTCTTAAAGAAGCCTACTAGGCCCAAACATTAGAAATGGATCGGGATCAAATCGAACTCCTTTGAAGCTCTTTAGAAAATCTTAGAAAATTTTCACTAAATAGTCCACACGCCCGTGTGGCATATCACATGCCCGTGTTCCACACCGTGTGGATTTATTTCTCAATTCAAATCTACAGGGGTTTTCACACAGCCGGGCACACGCCCGTGTCTATGGCCTGTGTCCCTCATACGGCCTCGACACGCCTGTGTCTTAGCCCGTGTGCAAAAACCTTGGCATTCTATTTTTGACGTCATCACCCCATAAATGTCACACAACCTACGCACATGCCCGTGTGGCGAATTCAATTCCTAATTTTAGGTGCAGACTTCACACGGCCTGGGCACACACCCATGTCCATGGCCGTGCTTTCACACGGTTGAGACACACAGCCGTGTCTTTGCCCGTGTGTTTACTACTGAGCATACTAACTTGCAAACCTAGCATGCAAGGGGACACACGGCCTAACAACACACCCATGAGGTTGACCGTGTGTCTACCCGCGTGGACAAGAATAAGGTTATTTGCCAAGCTCTTTCTATCACCCCACACATACAACCATAAATCATATCAAACCTTCAACCCATTCATGCATAATTAAACTAAATAAACCAATCATGCAACTTGTACATCTGTGAATAACCTCAACTTCTCATAGATTAATAAGAAAGAGCCATCAACTATAGCCTTATGCAAAAGAGTTCATCTTTGAATGAGCCAACACATTTGGCCAAAACAATATGACATTCAACTAAGTCTAGTCCCTATACATGCCAACTCAAAATGCTAAATCTAACTATACCAAGATGTGCTGATAGTGTGGGTGATCCTTTGCTTATCTCCGTATCCCGAGTTGGCTCTTCGACACTATAAAATAAGGGAAAAGAGAAAGGAGCAAGTTTTAAGCTTAGTAAGTCTATATGTAAACAATACGCATCATACCATATGCTAATCAATCAAAAAAATTACATATTTTGTGAGAACAATTCATATTCTCATAATCATGCTTACTCATCTCAACTCTTACCACATCTCAACCACATATCATATACATTGCTCATATTTACTTGTACTTATGCCCTGCATTTATCACCACAAAGCCACATATAATTTCACTTAGTCAAGTTTCTCGATGAACCCTTTGGAATGATACAAGATACCCAGTGGTTTTGCACACAGCCCACCATTAATCAATAATAGGGTGGTATCGCACACAGCCCACCAACAATGATAATTATGGTGGTATCGCGCACAGCTGACTAAAATGATAAAATATATGATGGTATCGCACTCAGCCCATCGTTAATAAACAACAAGGTGGTATCACACACAGCCCACCAAAAATTTACATATTTACGGATATTCATCCGTACCCATATTTCTCTTCCGAAGGTTCATCCGAGAATTTTCACATTTTCTACTATTTCAATAATTCTCACCAATAATCAAATACATCCACACAATGCATTAATAATTAAAACATACGTAATAGGGATGTATCGTTTACACATAAACTTACTTCATTACAAAATATGTTAATTTGTGGTTTAGTTCGAAACCTTGCTTTTCCCCGGTCAAGGTTGATTCCACGTTCTTTTTGATCTATAATAATAAAATTTACTCATTTAATCACTACATAAATCAAGACACTTCAAAATTTCTACTTTGGCAAAAATGACCGTTTTGCCCTTATACTTTGGTAAAATTATGATTTTACCCTTAGGCTTCTAAATCATTTTTCATCAAATTTCCTCATTAAACAAGCTTAGCTGAACATTTATTACTCTTATAACAATTCACAATACCAATCAGCTCATGCATTTACTACTCAATTTACAACCTTTACAAAAAGGTCCTTTTAGGTGTTTTCATGGAAACACCTTTCACAAAAGTTATTTATTTAACAACCATAATTCATTTTCTTCCCTAAAAACTTACCAAAAAACATAAGCACTCACATGGAAAATCCCTAAACTTTCAACCATTTTGCAAAATAGTCCCCTCATTAGTTAGCTTAAGCTTTAGGGGTTCCAAAAGTACAAAAATTATCAAGAAGGACCTCTAAAATCACTTACTTGCAAGAGGATAGCTTGGCTGAAAGTTTGAGCTTCAAAAGCCCTATTTCTTACTGAAAATTTTGGTGGAAGAAGAAATGGTAATAGGAAAAGATGGTAGCTTTCTTATATTTCTCTTATTTTATTCAATTAAGTCACCAACTCACCTAACCATTAACCATACCTCTAATTTTTCCCCTATGGCCGGCCATCACTTCCCCAATGGCCTAATTGCACTTTAAGGACCCCCAATTTCATATTCTATAGCTATTAGACACCTCTAGCTTGTAAAATAAAACTTTTGCACTTTATGCGATTTAGTCATTTTTCGCAATTAAACATGCAATCACCAAAATTAATGCACCAAAATTTTCATGCACCCATATAATCATGATATAACACATATAAAATTATTAAAAACAATTTCTCTGGTCTAAGATTAGTAGTTTTGAAATCATTATTTCGACTAGCCCCAAAATCGGGTTGTTACATGTGATCTATATTACATGCCATGGTTAAGGATCCATGGCAAGCCATATTAGTTGACCAAAAAGGATAGGTGTCAATGTCCCCATATGATTAGGCTACGACGGGTCCCTTTAAATCCAATGGGTGGCTACGACGGGGAGTCCACTCGTTGTCCCATCAGCTTAGTGACTCAAAATAGTTACGCTCATTCACCTTGGGTAACATAAAATCCTACGACATCTTTGTTTTACCAAGGTGGGTCATCTTTCCAACCACCTAGATATAGATTAGAGGTTGCACGAATTCAATGATCTACATCGACCGAAGGCAAACCCCAAGAATGTAACAGCCCATTTTTTATCAAATCAAAATAGTGGTTTTGGAACCACAAATATGAAGTCAAAATTATTATTTTATTATTATTTTAATGTCTACAACATGATAATCTGTTTTTGTGAAAATTTCATTAAGAAATTTTATCGCTTGATTGTCAATTTGATAAAAAAGACTAAATCGCGTAAAGTGCAAAAGTGATGTTTTAATAGTTAAAGGTATTAAATAGCTATGGAATATTAAAGTGGAGGTCATTATGTTGTAATTAGACCATTATAATGGTGGGTGGAACTTTTTGGGCATATATTAAGTGATTTGTATGTTTAATTATAAAGGTTAAATTTATAATTCATTAATTAAACAGAAATTAAGTAAAAATAAGCCAAAATTTTTCTCCATTTCATTTTCTTCCACTGGAAATAAGAAATAAAAAAAACCCATGGGAGCTTTCTAGGGTTCGGCCACTTCATGATCTAATTGTAAGTTCGTTTTTATCCTGTTTTTGATGATTTCTATGTTTTTGTGATCGTTGCAGCTTGGTCCAGCTAGCCCGGGGACTATTTTGCTAAATTGTTAAAGATTTTGAATGTTTCCATTGATGAATAAGCATGTGTTTTGATGTTTGATGATAGATTATGAATGTTGGTTGTGAATTATACAAGTTTTGTTAAGTGATTTTTAGTGAAAATGCAAAATAGGGATTAAATTGTGAAATATGGAAACTTTGTGGTTAAAATGTGAAATAAATGAAAAATATGGGCTTCTAGGGGCATAATAGTAATTCGGCTAGCATGGGTTGTGGTTAAATTGCATTAATTTGTGTTTTTATGAAATAAGGACTAAATTGTAAAAGTTGTGAAATTCTAAGGGTAAAATGTAAATGTGCCTAAAAGTGAATTTTGGACTAAATTGAATAGAGAGATGATCAAATCAGTTAATTTTGATTACATATAGATTAAGAAAAGTGAAACTCAAATCTAGATCAAGGGAAAAACAAAGTTCTCGACTAATCGACTCGTTTCGTCATTTTTGCATCCGAGGTAAGTTCTTATGTAATAAGTTTTGTTATAATTATGTTTTAAATGCTTTGACATTGTATAAATAATGAATACAAGATTACGGACATATTCGAAAATGATCCAACGATGATGTAGGTGTGCACAAATTTGGGTGGCAAAATGGCTTGGTAAATAGCCTATTTTTGTCCACACGGGCAGAGACACGGGCATGTGTCTCGGTGCAGGCAGTGTGACACACTGCATTGCGTTACGGCCGAAAGTGTCCCCTAGTGTTGAAATTAAATCAAGTCAGTATGCTCCACACGGCCTCACACACGGGTGTGTGACTTGGCCGTGTGGCATAAGTCAGTATACCCTACAGGTTTGACATGACCTAGCACAGGGCCTGGCACACGGGCGTGTATGGTCATTTGTAGGGCACACGGGCTAGCCACACGGGCGTGTGTGTTGGCTGTGCGACCTAAGTTAGAGAGTTACACAGGGTTTGACACAGGCTGGGACACAGCCATGTGATCTCATTTCGAATGTCCACACGGCCTGTGACATGGGCGTGTCTGTTGCCAGTGTGAGACACACGGCCGGGCCAAAGGGGCATGTGTCCCTTGTTTTTGAAAAAATTTTCTAAATGTTCAAAAAGTTTCTAAAGTTATCGGTTTAGTCCCGAACCACTCCTAATGCATGTTTAGGGTTTCATAGGCTCGTTTTAGGGGCGATATGAATGTGTTGATTGATAATTGAATGAAATTTGAAAATGTATGAGAAAATGTATGTGTAATCGTGTTATACGTCTGGTAATGCTCTGAAACCCTATTCTGGCATTGAATACGGGTGAGGGGTGTTACATTTATTGGTATCAGAGCTATAGTTTAGTCGATTCTAGGACTAATGTAGCATTTGTGAGAGTCTAGCTGTACATGCCATATATAACCTATGATTGTGTGATGACTCCTGACAATTTAAACTGTGTTTTCGTATAGTAAATGGATCCTGATTGAGCTATAGCTGACGATGTTGAGAGTAATACGCCAGCTCCCGCTCAAGGGGCAGCGCTTTCTGAATCTAGAAATATATCAAGTAGTCATGAAGGAGAGGCTAAAGAAGCCTTTTTCCAAATGATGAATGAGTGGTTCACATAATATTTCCGGACAAATTCGGCTGCTCAACAACCTCCACCCCCACCTAATTTCCAACTGGTTCCCATAGCTCCTTAAGTTGTGGAACTTCAACGACTGAATAAGCTGCTAGTTAAGAAAATTTAGTATGGGACCGAAGAGTTCAGAGCTATCGTTGTCCTGAGAGAGCTGAATTTTGGCTTGAAAACACTATTCAGGTATTTGATGAATTGTCATGTACTCCAGCAGAGTGTTTAAAATGTGCCATATTGTTATTGAGAGAAACAGCGTATCAGTGGTGGAATACTTTGGTGTCTGTAGACCAAGAGAGAGAGTTACTTGGGAATTCTTTCAGACTGAGTTCTGAAAGAAATACGTAATTCAAAGATATCTTGATCAAAAGCACAAAGAATTTCTAGAATTGAAACAAGGCCAGATGATAGTGATCGAGTACGAAAGAGAATTCGTAAGATTGAGCAAGTATGCTCGGGAGTATGTTTCTACTGAAAAAATCATGTGTAAACGGTTCGTTGATGGGCTGACCAAGGATATTAAACTTCTGGTTGGAATTCTAGAGTTGAAAGAATTTGTTGTCCTAGTCGATAGAGCTTGCAAAATCGAGGAGCTTAGCAAAGAAAATAGAAAAGCAGATTCAGAGGCTAGAGATTCGAGAAAAAGACCAATAAATAAGCTATATCAATCTTCGTCAAAGAGATTCAGAGATTCGTTCAACCGTCTAAATGTTTCAATCCAGCATTCCAGCAGAGATCGTGTAAAACAATTCTCAAGTCCTAAAGCTTAAGCTACATCGATATTGAGTGTTGGCAGTGTGAGAAACTATAGACTTGAATGTCAATAATGTGGAAGACGTCATCTTGGTGAATGTAGAATGAATAATAGGGCTTGTTTTAAATGTGGTTCACAAGATCATTTTATACGGGATTGCCTGAAATTAGTAGAGAAAGATAATATTCAAAACGCAAGTCCGAGTAGCACAACCACTAGAGGGAGGCCACTAAGAAATGAGGGAAATGCGAGTGGTAATCGTGGTACTATGAGTGATTCTACAGTGGGATCCGAGGCTAGAGTACCTGCTAGAGCTTATGCTATTAGAGCTCGCGAAGGTGCGTCATTACTAGATGTTATTATCGGTACATTTTCTTTTTACGACACTAATGTTATTGCATTGATTGATTCTGGATCAACTCATTCATATGTTTTTGAGAATTTAATGTCTAGTAAGAAATTGCCTGTTGAATCTATTGAGTCTATGATTAAAGTATCAAACCCTTTAGGTAAGTATGTTCTAGTTGATAAAGTTTGCAAGAACTGTAATTTAATGACTCAGGGTTACTGTTTTCCTGCGGATTTGATGCTTTTGCCATTTGATGAGTTTGATGTGATTCTGGGTACGGATTGGTTGACTCTGCATGATGTTGTTGTGAATTGTAGACGAAAGATCATTGAATTGAAATGTCAGAATAGTGAAATTATTCAAATTGAATCAGATGAATTGAGTGAATTGCCTATTGTGATTTCGTCTATGTCAACTCAGAAATGTGTGAAAAAAGGTTGCGAGGATTACCTTGCGTATGTTTTAGATACAAAAGTGTCTGAATCAAAAATTGAATTTGTGCCTGTAGTCTGTGAATATCCAGATGTATTTCTAGAAGAATTATCGGGGTTGGCACCGATAAGAGAGATTGAGTTTGCTATTGAGTTAGTACCGGGAACTACACTGATATCGATAACTCTGTACAGAATGGCTCTAACAGAATTGAATGAGTTGAAATTTCAGTTGCAAGAATTAATAGATAGAAGTTTTACTCGACCTAGTTTTTCGCCCTGGGGTGTGCCAGTATTGTTCGTAAAGAAGAAAGACGGGCCAGTGAGAATGTGTATTTATTATCGACAGCTCAACAAGGTTACAATAAAGAACAAGTACTCGTTACCAAGAATAGATGATTTGTTCGATTAGTTGAATGGAGCAATAGTGTTTTCAAAGATTGATCTATGGTCTGGTTATTATTAGTTGCGAGTTAAAGATTAAGATGTGCCAAAAATTGCTTTCAGAACCAGGTATGGACATTATAAATTCCTTGTTATCCCTTTCGAATTAACTAATGCTCCTGCAGTCTTTATGGATTTGATGAATCAGATTTTTAGACCGTATTTAGATAGATTTGTTGTTGTGTTCATTGATGACATTCTAATCTTTTCACGAGATGAGTCTGAGCACGCCGAGCATTTAAGAATTGTGTTACAAACTTTGAAAGATAAGCAACTCTAGGCTAAATTCAGCAAATGTGAATTCTGGCTCCGAGAAGTCAGATTTTTGGGTCACATTGTTTCAGTGAAAGGTATAAGAGTTTATTTGAGTAAGATTTCCTCAGTTGTTGACTGGAAACCACCGAGAAATGTATTCGAAGTTAGAATTTTTCTAGGGTTAGCTGGTTATTATCGACTTTTTGTTAAAGGATTCTCAATGATTGCTACACCCATGACCAGATTGCTACAGAAAGATGTGAAGTTCGAGTGGTCAGAGAAATGTCAACAGAGTTTTAATCAGTTGAAACCATTATTAACTGAGGCATTAGTTTTAGTTCAACCTGAATCGGGTAAAGAGTTTGTGATATATAGCGACGCGTCACTGAGTGGTTTGGGTTGCGTTTTGATGCAAGAAGGAAAAGTTATAGCTTATGCATCTAGACAGTTAAAGCCGCATGAAAAGAATTATCCGACGCACGATTCAGAGTTGGCCGCTATTATTTTGCATTGAAGATTTGGTGACATCATTTGTACGGTGAGAAATGCCACATTTTTACCGATCACAAAAGCTTAAAGTATATTATGACTCAGAAAGACTTGAATTTGCGACAATGGAGATGGCTCGAGCTATTAAAAGATTACGAGTTAGTAATTGATTATCATTCGGGGAAAGCGAATGTAGTTGTAGATGCTTTGAGTAGAAAATCTCTGAATGCTTTGAGAGCGATGAATACTTAGTTAACCTTATCTGATGATGGTTCGATTCTAGCAGAGTTGAAAGCTAAATCGGTATTTCTTCAAAAAATTTGCAAAGCTCAGAAATATGATAATGAATTGCAAGTCAAAAGAGTGCAATGTGAGTCGACTAGTTATTCTGACTTTCAGATCGAATCCAATGATTTTTTTAATGTTCCGAAATAGAATCTACGTACCAAAGAATTCCGAACTCATTCAAAAAAATTTGCATGAAGCACGCAACGGTTGTCTATCTGTTCACCCGGGGAGTACCAAAATGTACAATGATTTGAAACAATTGTATCAGCGATCAGGAATGAAACGAGACATTTCAGAATTTGTATTGAGATGTTTGGTGTTTCAGCAAGTTAAAGCTGAGCATCAAGTGCCTTCGAGATTGCTACAGACTTTGATGATACCAGAGTGAAAATGGGATAGAGTTACGATGGATTTCGTATCGGGATTGCCCTTGTCTCTGAAAAAGAAATATGCTATCTGGGTTGTTGTAGATGGACTGGCGAAATCAGTACATTTCATTCCGATACGTACAGACTATTCACTTGACAAATTGGCTGAATTGTACATATCTGAAATTGTTAGATCGCACAGGGTGCCAGTTTCAATTATTTAGGATAGAGATCTGAGATTTACATCGCGATTTTGGAGGAAACTGTAAGAAGCTTTAGGTACAAAGTTGAATTTTAGTACTGCATTTCATTCGTAAACCGACGGTCAGTCTAAGAGAGTAATACAGATTCTCAAATATATGCTTTGATGTCATGTGTTAGAATTCGAAGGTAACTAGGAGAGATTTTTACCGCTGGTTGAATTTGTGTATAATAACAGCTTTCAATAGAGTATAAAGATGACACCGTACGAAGCTTTATATGGTCGCAAATGTCGAACTCCACTATGCTGGACTGAACTGAGTGAGAAAAAGATTCACGGGGTTGATTTAATTCGAGTGACTGAAGAAAAAGTGAAAGTAATACGCGACAGTTTGAAAGCAGCTTCAGATCGACAGAAATTGTACGCGGATTTGAAATGTAAAGACATTGAATTTCAGAATGGTGATAAAGGGTTTCTGAAAGTATCTCCGTGGAAGAAAATACTTAGATTTGGTCACAAAGGCAAGCTAAGTCTGCGATTTATCGGGCCGTATGAGATCGTTGATAGAATAGGGCTGGTGGCATATCAGCTAGCTTTACCGTTAGTTAGAAAAGATCAACAATGAGTTTCATGTGTCGATGTTGTGCCGGTATAGATTAGATCCATCACATGTAATATCTCCGGCACATATTGAGATTCAACATTATATGACGTATAATGAAGAACCGATCCGAATTTTAGATCGTGAGGTTAAAGAGTTGGGAAACAAACATATAGCTTTGGTAAAAGTCTTATGGCAAAGTCACAGTGTTGAAGAGGCTATGTGGAAGCCCGAGGAAGCTATGAGAAAACAGTACCCTAACCTATTCACTGGTAAGATTTTCGGGGACGAAAATCCCTAATTGGGAGAGAGTTGTAACAGCCCGTTTTTAATCAAATCGAAACAATGGTTTTGGGTCCACAAATTTGAAGTTGAAATTATTTTTTTATTATTTTAGTGTCTACAACATGATAATATGTTTGTGTGAAAACTTCGTTAAGAAATTTTATTGTTTGATTAGCCAATTTGATAAAAATGACTAAATCGCGTAAAGTGCAAAAGTGATATTCTAATAGTTAAAGGTAGTAAATAGCTATGGAAAATATTAAAGTGGAGGTCCTTATGTTATAATTAGACTATTATAATGGTGGGTGGACATTTTTGGGCATATATTAAGTGACTTGTATGTTTAATTATAAATGTTAAATTTGTAATTCATTAATTAAACACAAATTAAGTAAAAATAAGCCAAAATTTTCCTCCAATTCATTTTCTTCCACCGAAAATAAGAAAGAAAAACATCCATGGGAGCTTTCTAGGGTTCGACCACTTCATGATCTAATTGTAAGTCCGTTTTTGTCCCAGTTTTGATGATTTCTATGTTTTTGTGATCGTTGCAGCTTGGTCTAGCTAGCCCAGGGACTATTTTACAAATCTGTTAAAGATTTTGAATGTTGCCATTGATGAATAAGCATGTTTTTTGATGTTTGACGATAGATTATGAATGTTGGTTGTGAATTATACAAGTTTTGTTAAGTGATTTTTAGTGAAAATGCAAAATAGGGATTAAATTGTGAAATGTGAAAACTTTGTGGTTAAAATGTGAAATAAATGAAAAATATGGGCTTCTAAGGGCATATTAGTAATTTGACTAGCATGGGTTGTGGTTAAATTGCATTAATTTGTGTTTTTATGAAATAATGACTAAATTGTAATAGTTGTGAAATTTTAGGGGTAAAATGTAAATGTGCTTAAAAGTGAATTTTGGATTAAATTGAATAGAGAGATGATCAAATAAGTTAATTTTGATTATAGATCAAGAAAAGTGAAACTTGGATCTAGATCGAGGGAAAAACAAAGTTCTCGACTAATCGACTCGTTTTGTCGTTTTTGCATCCGAGGTAAGTTTGTATATAATAAGCTTTGTTATAATTATGTTTTAAATGCTTTGATATTGCATAAACTGTGAATACGAGATTACAAACATATTCAACAATGATTCGACGATGAATCAACATTGAAATTCCCGATTGAACCTTAGGAATAGATTTGGATACTAGTGACATGTCATTAGGGGATTGTTGTGATTATTATGATTATGTGATCTGGGTGCTGGTCCTATACGTCTTACCAGTGGCTAAGTATACCGGCATGTGTTGTGGTTACTTGACAACTTGTGTGAGCAACACCACGTAGCTACATCTTGACCAATAGCTTGTGTAAGCAGGCTCGTTGATAGCTCGAGAGTGAGCATATATGTGATATGTGATCGAGATAGCTTCAACTATATATGTGGCACTTCGTGTGCCGAGTTTCCCACGTATCCGATAGTATTCCGAATGGTTCAACGGGTAAATGAAAGATGTGGTTATGTATGAGATTGATACGAGATGGTACAAGTATGTACATGAACTGTACAAGCTTAAATCGAAGAAGCTGTAAAGTTTATACCTAAGATTATGATAGAAAATGTGAAGGGTTTGTTAATTAAATGAATTATATGTTGTTATGTTCAAATTAATGATTTTTATAATTATGTTTAGATTGAGTTTATGAACGAGCTTACTAAGCTATATAGCTTACTTTGTTTATTTTTCCATGTTTTATATTGAATTTAAATCTAGCTCAGACTCGGGGATCGTCGGAGACATCGTCACACTATCCAACTATCAATTTGGTACTTTTGAGCTTATGTTTTTAATATATGGCATGCATAGGGACTTTGGTCATGTTGGTATATTTTGTAATGTGTTGTGCCATTTAAGTTTGCTTGTAAATGCTTATGTTGTGGTTTGTATATATAGCCATGAGTGATGGCTTATTTTAGGCTATTTTGGTATGTTTGAATCATGTATGTATATGTGTGTCTATGTCTTGTGGAATGTGTTGAATGATGGTTGTGTGATGCTTAATAGTAATAGGCATGATGAATATCAAATGGTGGATTTGCGGATATTGATTTGCTTGCGAATTTAAGTGTACATTTAATTGAATTGTATATGTAATTTTGGTCCAAATGGTATTGTATATTTTTTGTATTGTGTGTATTGAGAAATGTGGTATAAATTATGCATGAATTAAGCTTGAATTGGTTGGTTAAAATTTAATGTTATGCTATGTTTTGGTGTCTAATGGGATGATGTAGGTGTGCACAAATTTAGGTGGCAAAATGGCTTGGTAAATAGCCTATTTTTGTCCACACGGGCAGAGACACGGGGGTGTGTCTCAGCCGTGTGTGACACACGTTTATGTTACACGGACGTGTGTTCCTTGGTGTTGAAATTAAATCAAGTCAGTATGCTCCACATGGCCTCACACACGGGCATGTGACTTGGCTGTGTGGCATAAGTCAGTATACCCTACAGGTTTGACACGACCTAGCACATGGCTGGCACACGGGCGTGTATGGCCATTTGTAGTGCAGACGGGCTAGCCAAACGGGCGTGTGTGTTGGCTGTATGACCCAAGTCAGAGAGTTACACGGGGTTGGACACGGGCTGGGACACCGCCATGTGATCCCATTTCGAATATCCATACGGCCTGTGACACGGGCGTGTCTGTTGCATGGTCGGGCCATACGGGCATGTGTCCCCTGTTTTTGAGAAAATTTTCTAAATGTTCAAAAAGTTTCCAAAGTTATCGGTTTAGTCCCAAACCACTCCTAATGCATATTTAGGGCCTTGTAGGCTCGTTTTAGGGATGATATGAATGTGTTGATTGATAATTGAATGAAATTTGAAAATGTATGAGAAAATGTATGTGTAATTGTGTTGTAAGTCCGGTAATGCTCCGAAACCCTATTCCGACATTGAATATGGGTGATGGGTGTTACAAAGAACCACAACCTCGGACAAAAGCTGAACCTAGAAGGGATCCAGCGCGTAACTATCGACCACCCCAATAAGGCACAGATTTTGACCGGTATATGCACTGATGAATTGTAAATTGTATCATTTTAATTAACATAAGTTCTTTTGAATATTTTTTTTGTAGATTATTTGATTTAGCTATCCATTAAACTTTAATCAAAATTTGAATTTACCTTGAATATTTTCACATAGCATTGCAATAAGATTTAATTTGAACAGAAATGACAAATTTTTTGTTGAAAATTCGCATGAATAAATATTAAATTTATTTTGGATTAGCAATGGCTAACAATTCCCGTGAAGACATATTATAATATTTAGCTTCGATGTGGACAAGATGGCATTGTATGACTCGGGTTCCTACACCACCCACATAACCTCAAATTTTGAGTGCACCCAAATATCCATTTTGTCGTGTATTCGGGTCAGGCATGGTGGACCTTTTGGTTTGTGACGAAAATCTCTATCTGGTAACAACTTAAATGGAGCAAGCGATACAGACGGCCACTGACGTTCATCTGGAATTGGTGGGAATACGTGTCTCCACATGTTGTACGAGTTTTCTAATTTGTACACTTCGTAGACAAAACTCATTGGATCCATACGGAGATTCATACAACTTGCAATTGCATGAGCGCATGGATAATGAAGTGCATCAAATATCCCACAATTGCAAGTCCTATTTCTTATGTGTACCCGGTACACCCCCCGACAATACCTTGATCCAGCCTATCGAACTCCATCACCTGAAACCATAGGTCGTTGTATGAGTGACAAACTACGTCCATGCAGTATGCTCGTGCCTTAGCATTATTAATTTCTTCCATTACCGCCGGGCACCATACATGGCCTCTTTGCAATTGGCCAACATAACTCGCTACTCACTTTGGGAATAGTTCCACCAGATGAAAGTATATCTCTTTCACAACTACAGTTATCGGCAAATGATGCGTTCCCTTTAAAACGAAATTGATGCATTCCACTAGGTTTGATGTTATCTGGTCATATCGTAGCCCGCCGTTATATGCTTGTGTCCAC
This sequence comes from Gossypium bickii, assembly GCA_025503065.1. Classification (NCBI taxonomy): domain Eukaryota; kingdom Viridiplantae; phylum Streptophyta; class Magnoliopsida; order Malvales; family Malvaceae; genus Gossypium; species Gossypium bickii. Next base: position 24,719,014 of record CP106717.1, read on the forward strand.
AGTTGGAATGATATGTTTTCGAGATATGCTGCCCCTACCGAGTTAGTTGACAGCAATATTGCCAACATTTCATGAAAATGGTCCTTCATGATCTCGTACCCTATCAATATAAGTGCATAGTGATGATTACATACCAAAACATATAAAAATAAAAATGAAACATTACAAACCAAATAATATTGGTAGAAATCAGATACCCATGTTCGTCACTTGTCGTCGTTCAATGGTAGACCGATATTGCTGGTAATAGTTGGACGCAACGTGACTTAGGTAGTACCAATGGTGTGTGCAATTCAAGAGGCTTCCCTATCGTTCAATTGCAGACAGTATTTAAACTTCCCGATCTGAGATGACACATATATCAAGTTGGGGGCAGACATGCCTCCTCAACCTAGACAAAAAGAAATCTCAATCGTCATTATGCAAACACAATTGGAAGGATCATCCGATTACCATTCTATACCACAGCCAACAATAGTCGATGGGTATATTTATCATACATGAAGGTACCGTCTATTTGTACCAATGGCTTGTAGTACTGGAATGCATCCTAGCATTGCTTGAAGGTCCAAAATAGATGCCTCAACACTCGACACCCATGGAGTAAGTGATAGTTGTAGTGTGAGACCCGTTTTAAGATCTGTTACGCAACCAAGTACGTACCTCTCCAACGCTTGACACCACTGCCATACCTTGTTGTATGATGCATCCCACATATTGTGCATCTTCTCCAGGACCTTCTGTTTATCTATCCACACCTTGCGGTACGAAGGAGTGTAGTTGAATTGGCTGGGAATATTGGCAATTAAAACTGACATGTTAGTCATTGAATCTGCTTTCACCATCGGTAGTATTAGGTTCGCGATCATATCTAAATCTAGCTTCAGATGATCCCGTGAAACACCTGCAACCCCATGAGTACGTCAAATTAAATTGAAAATAACCTAAAACCTAAATAAAACCCTAATAACCCAGTGATAATGTACCCGAGGCAACATATGTATGCGGACCGGTGAAATTTTTAATTGTCCATAACCTCGTCTTATTCCTAACAGAAGCCATAATTTTCTATGAGCAGTTGCGGTCTCAGATTACATATTTCCTCTCGAACTTCTCACATTTAGATTTAACCACATGGAAGTTAACCCTGTTCTTAATGCTGTATCGCTTCAATATTGCGAGGAACCCGTCTTCACTACAGTACTCCCTACCCACTTCCAAATCATCCAAATCCAACAATGCACTATTATGGCAAGGCCTCTTATGTGGCAGGTCTGCAAATTTCAACGCATCCTTTTTTGAAAGATCGACATTATGCATGTGGGCTGGCGGCAAGTACGACGTTAATCGTGGATCTTCTTCTTCTTCATCTTCACTACCCCCTTCACCGTCTTCAGTTCAATTGGGATAGGCTTCGATTCAGAAAATAATCCTACTTCTGAACTATCGGCACCAGGCTCTCGAGGTGGATCCACATTAGATTCATTGTCATCTTCATTCTCTAACCCACTAACATTTGCCATGTTGGAGGTCCCCTCACTGGTAGACGTCTAGGGAGTAAATCATCGCTTCTCGTGTACATTTCAAAACGTCCAAAATCACATGTCGATTGTCAATCACTGGAAGATGATGTCATTCTCCAGTAAGTATTCCCAGTGTCAAACATCAACCCACCGAGGTGCATGTCCCATCTACTAATTGAGTGTCGTGTATTCTGTTCTACTACCAAAACCCGATGGTTCAATGTTCTACCTCCCACGATTGAAATCTAAGGCTGAAATAGATGAATGTCTTCCCATTGATGATCTCTGGATATCATAATAAGAACTTTCTAACAGAGTGGTTGTACTATCGACATTTTCAACCGTTCTTACCTCTCGGACAGGAAGAGATGTTAAAGTCGTAAGTCCTTCATTCAGCCTTGAAATTTCCATATATAACTTAAGAAATGGTGATCCACTTTCAAGGTGCGCCTGCATCATCGCCTCTAAGCCCTGAGCACCTTTGATATCAAATGAGTCATATCTCACGGGATCGACCGAAACACAAAATCGATACTTAATAGAAAAAACTCTTATTGCAATAGATCCGAAGATTTTTCGTTTAATTCTTTTACGAAGTTCTGTCAACTCTATGTTTTAGTTAAAAGCCAGTCGCGTTGTGTTCTCCAATAAAAAAGTCACACCGTTCTCGGTATCACAGACCTCACTGTCGTAATAAATAATAGTATTAATTCAACCACTCAATTTCAACCAATTTATCTATCGGGAGAAATTCAAAACATGAAAAATCAACTTATACCTTCAACCCCAACTTCTATTCTTCTGAACTTCTTCAATTTCTATTGCTCCAACTTATGCCATCAGAGGCAGAAATATGGGTCATTTATAGCCTAAGGGAATGCATCCCACTTTTTTTCTGTAAAATGCCTCTGATAGTGTGGGTTGAAATTTGTAGAGGAAAAACACTTCAAGTAGGATGCACTATCAGAAGTAGTACTGAAAAGGGCGTCCAACTGGAAGCGTTTTTAGTACTTTTGCTGACAGTGCATCCTGCTTGGAGCATTTTTTCTCTAGAAACCTCAACCACCACTATTCGGGGTATTTTTCACAAACCTAATCCCGGGAATCCTGAGATATTTTTTCAGAACCATCTCATCAAATTTTTTTCACAGAATAAGCAATATTGAAAATGGCCCAATTGGAAACGTTTTCAGTACTTTTGCTGATAGTGCATCCTGCTTGGAGTGTTTTTCCTCTAGAAACCTCAACCCCCACTATTCGGGGTATTTTTCACAAACCTCATCCTGGGAATCTCGTGATATTTTTTCAGAACCATCTCATCAAATTTATTTTCACAGAAGTAGCAGTATTGAAAAGGGCGTCCAATTGAAAGTGTTTTCAGTACTTTTGCTGACAGTGTATTCTGCTTGGAGCATTTTCCTCTACAAACCTCAACCCATCTTGTCAAAACTATTTCTTCAGAACCCATCCCCTCAAAACTATTTTTTCAGAATCCATCATGTACAAATTATTTTTTTAGACCCCCTAAACCTTAAACTAGACACTTAAAAAATAAAAAAATCCTCATAAACCCTAACCCTAACACTAAATAATTAAAAATTAAAACAACCCTAACTGGAAAAACGTGGGCAAAAGCACGCCCACGTGGACGCTTTTTTCAGAAAAGCACTTCCACTTTAGTGCGTTTTACCTGACATTAGGGAAAAAGTGTTGAGTTGGATATACTTTTGTAAAAACGGGTCATTCCCATCATTTTTAAAAAAACCGACCCATTTCTATAATTTTTTTTTGAAAAAAGAACTTTTTTTTTGTCAATTGATCTAATAAATGTTCAATAATTTTTTCTTTACATTTTAAAAAATAATTTTTATAATGATAATATCTGTCTACGCATGCAACATCATCAATCAATGTACCGTGTCATTGATGACATGACATATTCTCATTGGTTAACCATTTTTATTTTTTAACATCATTAGGTTTTTGGAATAAAAATGGGTAAGAGAAGAAAGTTTCAGGGTAAAAATGAAACAAAAAATAATTTAAATATTAAAGTGAGAAAACAAATGGCGGATAAAACCTTTTCTTTCTGGCCAACTAATCTTTCGAGCCTAGAAACAAGGCTAATTTACCAAAATATACCAAAAATAAAAAAAATTATGGAAATGGGCCGAATTTTGCATTATTTACGGAAAATGGCCATTTCCCCTCAAAATGCGTCCACGTCAGCGCGTTTTGGGGGATACAGCAGGAAAGCGCGCCCTCTACATCAGCACAAAATGCGCTGACGAGGATGCGCTTTCCTGTTGCAACGGTCAAATTTATTTGACTGTTGGGCCTCCAACGGTAAAAAAAAACCTATAAAACCCCCACCCTTTTATTTTTTTCACAACAAAGTCCTTATTCATATTTCTCTCAACTTTCTCTCAAATTCTTCTTAAATTTCTCTTAAATTCCTTGAAACTTTCTCTCAAATTTCACAATAGTCCTTTAATATTTACAAAAAAAGCCCTTTTTAATTTTTTAAAATATATTTTTTTGATAAATTTTAAAATATTTTATCGTATTACCAATGGCCGGGGAATTAATTCGTCTCGACGATAAACACATCTCCGTCGATCAAATGCAAATGGTAAGTTTTAATTTTAATTTTTCAATACTATTTAATATTTTTTAGGTTTATGCAATTTTAATTAAAATTTATTTTATAATTTTTTAAACAATCTGTAGATCAGGTGCTGCGATGCTATATTCGCAATATGCCTGGTCCGCCATCGCCGTTGATCGAGAATTACCTTGAGGAAGCGAGTTTTTGGCACGTGGCCACGATAGATCGGGGGTGCAAGTTGGAGCCGAAGTTAATCAGTGCGTTGATAGAGAGGTGGAGACTCGGGACGCACACTTTCCATCTTCCATGTGGAGAGTGTACTATCACTCTGATAACATGATTATTTTGCATGATTTCTTGTATTTAATTCGGTTTATTTCTGATCCCTGCTAATTTGTATTTTTATGATTTAATTCTTGTCAGGGATGCAACTGGTCGAAAGCATGCTAAAAAGGGCCAAATTGAAAGAAAATCATGGAAATGGGGCCAAATCAAAAAGATGGAGGAAGCCAAGGACTCATCAAACAATTTGACTTTGTAAAAAGCCAAATATGGAAAATCCTATTTTTAGTTTATTTTATTTTTATTTATTTTTATTTTTAATTATTTAAGATTTTATATTAAATTAATTAAGTCTATTTTTAGTAAACCCCATATGTATAAATAGGGGTTATTTGTATTTGGAAAATCATCAATCAATTAGCTTTTTTCTATTCCTATTTGGTGTTTAATTTCTTTCTTTTCCTATTTCAATTTTGAATAGGATTTCTTTTATTCTATTTTTCAAGCTAACGTCCAACATTCTGCTTATTTCAATTCTTTTTGTTTGTTTTCCAAAAATTGGTTTAATTGCCTTCAAAGCCCCTTTCTTTTCCAATTCCCATCATCCTCTACAAAAGCCCAAACACTTTCCACCACCTTCAAGCATGAGTAAAATCATGCCACACTAAATCCCTTTTAGCTTTAAGCCGGTATTAACCCCATCAAAAACCCGTAAGTTACGAACCCGAGCTATTCAACTCCCGATTTCTGATACTTATTACTTCTCCGGATTAAGAGTATGACTTCGTCAACTCACAAAGTCAAGTCATGCTAAGTCAAAAAAGACGTCGTTTGAGTTAGTGCGGCTAGACATACAGTTGGAATTCCGAAAGGATCGATTGTCTAATTGGTCTTCCGTGAACACATTGGCATGCCAAGTGGGGATTGCTGTTTGGTTCCGTCAAGGGAAGTAGTAACTGGATTTAAATGTCCCAATGTTTGAAGGCATTGGTTCGAGCTAGGCTCTTCTAGAACGTAAAGCTACCGGAGTTCTAAACCACGAACGTTTCGTAGGTTGTTCGATCGGTAAGAGTTAGTTATAGGACGTTCCATAACTAATTTACACAAGGAAGAGTTGGTGTCTGAGGCGTCCTTGGTAGCTATAACTAGCTTATCAGAAAAGAAGAGTTCATCTAATTTCGAAGATCAGGTCAAAGACGGAAAAACCCGCGCTTGAGGCTGAGCTAAGTTTTATCGATTTGTTTTCAGATTATTTCAATTTTATTTTCCTATTTAGTCTGTTACTTTTTACATTTTTATTTTCTGTGTTTGTTTCAGGTTTAATATTTACTCCCCCCACACGTCGCGAGCACGACTATTGCCCAGACATTAATCTGCTCAAGAGATAAACAATTTTCCAGTAAAACCAGTCTCTATGGGATCGACCCTACTCCCTATACTGCTTAAATTTGCAAACTAGGTGTAGGTTTATATTGGTGGAATCGACAGCCATCAATTTTGCCTAGAAGACGTGCAGTTGCAATTGGGATTGCCGGTGGATGGGTCCATAGTCACCGGGTCTGCAACTTCTAGCGATTGGACCGCCGTATGCTACGAGCTTCTGGGTGCCATTCCGGATAACATTTATTGAGGTCGGATCGAGATGGGCTGGTTACGAGACACCTTCTCGGAGCCGAATAATAATTCGACCGAAATAGAAAGAATATAGTATGCTTGAGCATACATTCTTGAGATGATTGGAGGCTATCTGATGCCGGACCTGTCACGAAACCTCGTACACCTGAGATGGCTGTTGAAACTCGTTGAATTTAGAGCAGCTGGTGCATTGAGTTGGGGGTCTGCCGTGCTATCAAAATTGTATCGGGAGATGTGCGGGGCGACGCGGCCGAGTAAAGCGAAAATCAGAGGTTGCCTATCACTACTGCAGTCATGGGCACGGTTTCAATTTCCATTTTTACGTCCTCGAGTCGACCACCCATATACATTTCCACTCATAACGAGGTAAATTTAATATTATATTTTACAATTATTACGTAGACTTAAAGTATAATTGTATGCTAAAAATTTATTTAATTAGGTGGAACCATTCAGCGATTTATGTTGGGATACCTACCGAGCTTGAAGATATACGGCTTCTATTAGAGCAACGGTCGGAATCACAAGTATTAAATACAATATATTTTCATAATAAAATTGTCGTTTCGAATTTCGTATTTATAATTTAGTATTTCGTATTTGGTATTTAGTATTATGTATATAACTAATACTTTGGTCATGTTAATATAGTTTCAATGGACACCATACGAGGATTCGGCAATTCGGGCAGTAATTCCGGAGGAGTTCTTGCTAAATCTGATCATTTGGCATGTGAAGGTCCCATTGATCAACTATGCCACTGTGGAGATACACCAGTCAAATCGGGTTCTGCGACAATTTGGATTCCGACAATCGATTCCCATGCCACCTGAGGTGCTCGATAATGAGCACAAAGTCGACTTGTGGCAGTTGCATACGGATTGGCCAAGATATTGGTCAGCATATATCGAAATGTGGGAGAACCGGTATGATTATATACCTATTCGGCAACCGATCGTTGCTCCTGAGTTAGCGTGCGTGTCAGAATACATGCCATGGTTTAGGATCCATGGCAAGCCGTATTTATTGTCGGAAGAGGAGAGGTGACGGGAACTTCGTGAACAAAGGGAACGACGGGGCCCTTTAAATCCAAGGAGAAGGGGTGGTGAGACGGACCATCAACAGCGCTGACACAGTCACCGGGCCCATCAACAGCGCCTACACAATCACCGGGCCCAACACTTCAGCTGACGACACCGACATCACAGCCTTTGTCCTTTATGCCAGGTGCGTACCCTAGCCCTTATATGTATCCTAACCCATATATGTTTCCTTTTCCCAATTCCACTACAGGTTGGAATGCATGGCCCGGTTCGAGTTCGTTCCCGACTACTCCGACTGGCTAGCTGATCTTGAGGCCGACGTCGCATGAGGGATCACACGAGGCGTCGTCGGGGAGCTCTTCTTTTTACTAGTCTCCTTCGCCTTATAGGATTCAGACACCCCGCCATGGTTTATGCAAACACCTCTGCAGTCGTTATTTTATCAAGGTGGGTCATCCTCCCAACACCCACAACCAGACCCACTGTCAGAGGAACCAGAATCCCCGCCTGAGGTTCCACGACCCCCACCGGAAGGTAGAAGAAGGAGGAATCCAGCGTGTAAAATAGAAGTAAAATAAAAGTTGTTTTTTATTTTTATTTGTAATTTAATTTTAATATCTTTAATAAAATAGAAGTTTTTTATTTTTTTATTGTAATTTGGTTTTAATAACTTTAATAAAATAAAAGTTGTTTTTTATTTTTTTAATTTAGTTTTAATATATTTAATAAAATAAAAGTTGTTTATTTTTTTTTGTAATTTGATTTTAATATCTTTAATAAAATAAAAGTTTTTTTTGTAATTTATAATTTAATTTTAATATCTTTAATAAAATAAAAGTTGTTTTTTTATTTTTTTGCAATTTAGTTGTTTTTTTATTTTTTTGTAATTTAGTTTTAATATCTTTAATAAAATAAAAATTGTTTATTATTTTTTTGTCATTTAGTTTTAATATCTTTAATAAAATAAAAGTTTTTTATTTTTTTTGTAATTTAATTTTAATATCTTTAATAAAATACAAGTTGTTTATGTTTTATTTTTAATTTATTTTTAATATCTTTAATAAAATAAAAGTTATTTTTTATTTTTTTTTGTAATTTAGTTTTAATATCTTTAATAAAATAAAAGTTGTTTTTTATTTTTTTGTAGTAATTTAATTTTAATATCTTTAATAAAAATAAAAGTCCAAGATTTTTTTTTTGTAATTTAATTTTTATTTTTTTGCAAATTAGTCCTTCTACAAAAGTTCACCGTTTTCATCAAGAAATAAATAGAATTTACATAGCCACCAAGAGACAAAAAAGCTAATAAGACTGTCAACTATTCCGATTTGGACACGAGCGAGATGTATGGCCTGGGTTCCTACACCATCCGCACAACCTACGTTGGTTGGCTGTTTCTCGGATATCCATATTGTTGCGTATTCTAGTCGAGCAAGGTCGACCTTTTGGTTTGCGCCTCAGTTGTCTATCCAGAAACAGCTTATACGGTGCAAGCAATACATACGACCACTTACGTTCATCTGGGACTAGTGGGAATACGTGTCTCCACATGTTGTACATGTTTTCTATTTTATACACTTCGTCGACATAGCTCATGGGATTAAGACGGAGGTTCTGACAAGCCGCAAGTACATGAGCGCATAGGTAACGAAGTGCATCAAATATCCCACAGTCGCAGGTCCTATTTCTCAAGTGTACACGATATTGCCCGCCAATAATACCTTGGTTCGATCTGTCAAACTCCGTCACACGAAACCATAGGTTGTCGTGATCGTGACACACTGTGTGCATGGTGTTGGCCCGTGCCTTCCCCTTGTTAATTTCTCGCCAGACCTTCGCGCACCATACATGGCCTCCTTGCATTTGGCCTTTACAACTCGCTGCTCGCTTTGGAAATAGTGCCGCTAAATGAAAATATGTCTCTCGCACAACCGATGTTATCGGCAAATGATGAGTTCCTTTTAGAATAGAATTTATGCATTCGTCCAGGTTTGAGGTCATATGACCATATCGTAGGCCGTCGACGTATGCTTGTGTCCACTGTTTGAAAGGAATATTGCACAGGTAGTTTGTGCCTCCTTCGTTAACTGATCGCAAACTCGCCAACATCTCGTGAAAACGGTCCTTATTGATCTCATACCCTGCCAATATAAGTTGATAGCGAATATTACATACCACTATTCAATTAAGAATAAATTGAATATTACAAACGAAATTATATTAATAGATATTACATACCCATATTGGTCACTTGCCGTCGTTGACTTGTAGATCGATGTTGCCCGTGGTAGTTGGACGCAACATGCCTTAGGCAATATCGATGGTGTGTACGATGCCACAGGGTTCCTTGTCGCTCTATTGCAGCTAGCATTCCAGGGCCCCGATCCGATATAACGCATATATCAAGTTGGGGGCAGACATGCCTCCTTAACCTAGATAGGAAGAAATCCCAGTCATGTAACATCCTAAATTTCTGGGCTTGTGCATTTTGTGTAGTGTGTGCTTAAAATATTAATTTAAGGATTTGAGGTGCAAATGGGGCTCAGGTTTGGGCTGAGGCTTTGATTAAATATCTTGTTTAGATACTCTAAGGGCTTAAATTAAAGTTTTAGTAGTTTAATTGACATATTGGGCTTGTGGCCCAACAGTTAGGAGCACAGTAAAGAGGAGCTATAAGTGGCGTCACTAGTGCATGAGGAGGGGCCAAATTTTGGCTGCTTAGAGCCCAAGTTAGAGGGCCAAATTCGGCACTTAAAAGGGGGACTAGGAGGGGACGGCACAAGGCTAATTTTTAGGGAGTTTTTAATATTTTTATTATATGAATATTATGCTGATAAAGGTGGAATGAGTTGGTGATAATTGGGGCTATTTTTGAGGAGATAACAGATTAAGATAAGGGAAAAGGATAGGAGCTATCATGTGTTGCAGTGTTGGCCGAAAATCAAATTCAGTGAGGGGGAGGAATCGTTTTAGTATAGTCTAAGGGGGGTGCCGAAATTTTGAAGCCTCTCTTTTATTTTCTTTTCTCATCTTCTTCCTCTCAAAAGCCGAAAACCATCACCTTCTTCACCCTTTCTTCCTCTCTCTGAAATTTCTTTGGTTATTTGAATCTTCTAACCTCTATTGTTATTCTTCTTCTAATCTCTAAAAGCCGAAACTACATCTCTATTATTCTATTCTTCTCCTTAATATTCATTGGCCGAATCTCTCTTAGCCATCTCTTCAATTCTTGAATCTTCTAAAAGCCGAAAACGCATCAGTTCATCTTTTCCGGGATTTCCATAAAAGCCGAAATCCTTAGATCTCACCTCCTGTGTTTGCCGAATTCTCTCTGAAGTATCTGCTTGTGCCGAATCTCGAAGGAAACTGAAGGTAAGTATTGATTCGTAAGATTTCAATCTTTTCTGACTTTTTAGAGACTTTAGCCGAATGGCTATAAGAAAACTAACCTTGAGTTTTTCTCTTATTTTCAGCATTTCGGGATTTGAAAAGGAGTTAATCGCGTAGATCTCTAAGTCAAAGTTCAGTAACACTCGAATCGTGTTACTTTCGGGATTTCAAGGTAAGAAGATCTACTAATTCTTAACGTATAAAATCTGGTATTTATTAACCCTTGGTCGAATGTAGGGGAGCCCAAATCTTTGTATTCTTCCGGCTTTTGGAGCAAGGTTTTAGATAAGGGTTGTAGATCCGGATAGCAAGGATAATGACTAAGAGTGTAGTACTACGAGATATTAGATGTGTAACTTCTCACACCATTAGATTGATTGCTAATATATATATATGTAATAAATCTGTTATACTCTGTTAAATGCCGAAATCCCGGCATAACGTTTGGAAACCCGAGAAGGGTAAAGGCTAAATATCAGGTTAGTGATTTCTGCCATTCATCAGTTAATGTTTCTATTAAAAACGATACGTTTTATATGTCGATTTTTATATATGCTTGGGGTTGGGTAATTGATGAAAGAGGAAGTGATCTGTTCTGGTGGCTTATACCATTTCAGCCTGGTGACTCTGTCACAACTCTGTTTCTGGTGGCTTTTGCCATTTCAGCCTGGTGACTCTGTCACAACTCTGTTTCTGGTAGCTTTTGCCATTTCAGCCTGATGACTCTGTCACGATTTTGACGATGAGCAGCTAACTGCAGCATGACTGCCATCGATGGTGTGTAGCGGTGTGGGTTGATTGTAGAAATCCCCAATGGTGTGATTGGCAGGTAAGGGTGGTGTGTAGCGGTTGGAAACCTAGGATTGGGTTGGGTTTTATATATGTTATCTGCTATCTTATGTTCTATATTCTGATCTATGGGCTAAGGCCCAATCTGATGGTGCACGAGGATTGCACACTGAGTTTCGCGACTCACCCTATTATTTTAACAATTTTAGGTAGCATTTAGTGCATCGGACTGGGCTGGAGAGGAGAGCAAGGTGGCCATGCGATAGAATACTGAGGATTCAGCAAAAGACTTTACTTTATTTATCTATTTTTAAACAATTTGTCTAAAGTGGGTTTTGTATTTCGTTGTAATAAGGCCTTGGGCCACTAGACTATTATTTATGTTTTGGTTTTATGTTGGGCTTTCATTTATGGGCATTTAAATTTTATGTTTAAACTAAGCTAAGACATGTACGAAATTTCGATTTCTATTTAAAATTCATCAAGGCATTTTATAACTTTATATCTTATATGAATTGATCAATTATTAAGTTTTCGGTATAAATATTTAAACCTACTAATTACTTTTCAAAGTGCCATATCTTTTTGGTAAAATTTCCTTAGTGGTATACCAGATCCAGTTGTAGTGTTTGGGCCGGGTTTGGGGGTGTTACAAGTCATTAGTTGACTCCCCCAGTGTTATTGCAAACGCAATTGGAAGGATTCTCCTACTGTAGTCCTGTGCCATAGCTAGCAATAGCCGATGCGTATATCTACCATACATAAAGGTACCGTCAATTTGTACCAATGGCTTGCAGTATATAAACGCATCTCGGCATTGCTTAAATGTCTAGAAAAAACGCTTGAACACTGCGCATCCACGGAGCAATTGATCGTTGTAGTACGCAGGTTCTATTTCAAGGTCTGTTATGCTGCCTGAGACATATCTCTCCAGCACCTGACACCACTACCACACTTTATTATATGAAACGTCCCACCGACCATGCAACTTTTCCGACGCCTTCTGCTTGGCTATCCAAGTCTTCCAGTAAGAGGGCATGTACCCCAATTGGCTACGAATATTGCCAATTAAGGCCGGTACTGTAGTCTTAGGATCGGCCTTCGCTGTCGGTATTATTAAGTCAGCCAACATCTCTGAATCCATCTTCGGATGATCTTGTGAAACACCTGTCAACGAAGTACGTTAAATAATGCAACATTACGTAATATTAATATTATTCAAAAACATTGAACATATAGTGAAATTGTACCGGTAAGACATGTATGTGGACCTTTATACTTTTTGATCTCCCACAAGCCTGTCCTTTTCCTCAACAAGGCCATGATTTTCCATGAACATGTACCGTCTTACACTGCACACTTCACCTCGTACTTATCAAGCTTGGATTTAACCACGTTGTAGTTAACCCCGTTCTTGTTCAATGCACCAAGAAAAGCATCCTTGTTGGAAAACTCTTTACCAACTTCTAATTCGCTCGAATCCAACAACGAACTTGTACGGTCACGCATCCTATGTGGTAGTTCAGGAAACTCCAATGCATCGTCTTGAGATAGATCAACATTATGCATGTGGGATGGAGGCGAGTACGCCCTGAATAGTGGATCTTCTTCTTCTTCATCTGAACCACCCTCAACATCTTCAGGTAAGGTTGGAACAGGCTCCGGTTCAGAAAATAATGCAACTTCTGCACCATCGGGCCTGGGCTCTCAAGGTGGATCCACATCAGACTCATCATCTGACCCACCATAATCTACAACGAACGAGGGCCCCTCGCCGGTGGATGTCGTGGGGAGTACATTATCCCTCCTTAAACATCTTTTGTAACGTTCCCAATCATATGTGGATTGCCAACCACTAGAAGTTGATGACGTTCCCCAATATGTATTTCTATCATTGAACGTCGAAGGAAGGATATGCATGTCCCATCCACCAACCGAGTGTCATGCAGGGGTTATGTTTTCCATACTACCACCAAACACGGGCACTTCCATAGTCTGCCTCCCACTAACAGAGTGTCGGCTTGGGGTCGTGTATTCCCCTCGAACAGCAGTAGATGTTGAGGTCGAAGGAAGATCACTTAGTGATGAAAATTTTACAGATACCTCAAGATATGGTGATCCACTGGCAAGATGAGTCTCCACCATTGCCTCAAAGCTCTGAGGACCTTTGATGTCGAATGAGTCATATCTCACCGGATTAACCGAAGCGCAAAATCTATACTTAATAGACTGAACTTTCATTGGCTTTGTTCTGAAGATTTTACGCCTAATTCTTTTGCGAAGTTCTATCAAATCTATGTTCCGATTAAAACCCAGTCGCGTTGTGTTCTCCGATAAAAAAACAACACCATTTTCGGTGTCACAAACCTCACCATCGTAGTAAATAACATCATTAATACGTTCACTCATTTTTAGTTTCTATTTTTCTTTTGCCTCAATTTCTGTTATGCAACCTGAGAATGAAATTTGGCTGATTTATAGTCTAAGGATTGCCAGAGACTACTGTAGCAAAAGAGCGTCCACATGGGAGCTCTTTTCAGTACTCTTGCTGACAGTGCATCCAGAGACTACTGTAGCAAAAGAGCGTCCACGTGGGAGCTCTTTTCAGTACTCTTGCTGACAGTGCATCCTGCTTGAAGCGTTTTGGGCACTATTTGTTCAGAAACGTCTTCTCAAAATTATTTTACCGGAGACTACTGTAGCAAAAGAGCGTCCACGTGGGAGCTCTTTTCAGTACTCTTGCTGACAGCGCATCCTGCTTGAATCTTTTTCGGCACTATTTGTTCAGAAGCGTCTTCTCAAAATTATTTTGCCAGATACAACTGTAAAAAAAATTCAAATAATTTTTATTTTGCTAATATATTTTCCCCAAAATCCTAAACATATTTTTACTAAACCTTAATTAACCCTATAATCTAGATCATTAATTTTCCCCTAAAAATCCTAAACCCAACGACCTTAAAAAATCCTAAACCCTAGCCCTAAAACCCTAAAACCTCATACCCTAACACTAAAAATAGCTGAAAAGGCAGTCGGGGTAAGGAGGGCAAAAGCTCGTCCTCATCAGCGCGTTTTGTGCTAATGTGGCACAAAGCGCGCCCTCAAGGGCACGCTTTCCTGCTGCATCCCCCCAAAATGCGTCCACGTCAACGCGTTTTGGGGGGAAATAGCCATTTTCCTTAAATAATGCAAAATTCGGCCCATTTCCGTAAATTTTTTTTTTATTTTTGGTATATTTTAGTAAATTAGCCTAGAAACAAATGAACTAAATATTTAATATTTTCATCTATAGAAATAAGTTAATTATTTAACAATTTGATTTTATATAATAAATTATAATAATATTTAATGTTTTATTCATTATTATATAGAATTAATTATTTTGTTATCGATTTGAAAATTTTAATGTACACAATTTATATATAATAAATTATTTAACAATTTGATTTTATATAATAAATTAATTTTATACTTGTGTGCTAATAAATATTGATTTTAATATATAAATATAATTAATAATATCATATTTTATAACAAATGTTTACTTTAAAAGATAATTAGTAATCCACATTTTGTGTTAAATTGATTATTTTTTTATATCAAATTATAAAGTAAAATTTTGAAAATTAAAATATACTTTAAATAAGTTTTTCTAAATTGTACCAGTGGTTGAATTGTCAAGCCATTGGTAATTATGGTTCGATTGAATAAATCATTAAAAAATATTTTAAAGAAAAACTAGTTCAATCGGTTTTTTAACTTGATTCAACCAGCACGTACTGATTTGTGGGTCAACTGGTCTGATGCCTCTCTTTGGACTGACACCTCGATCTATTCAGTCTGGTTCAAACAACCATGACACCAAGTCTCTACAGTTTGTACATTTTGAATTTAGTCATCTTATTTTTATTTTCAAGAATTTAATCTCCCTACTTTTTTATTTATAAATCTACTTTCAAATTATATATAACAACGTAACCTTTTAATTGAAAAATTAATTATATTAACTATTTGAACTAATTAATTACATTATAAAAATATTAAACTAATTAATAACATTATAAAAATATAGAGACGAAATTACATTAGAAATTAAAATATAAGGATTAAGTCTCAAATTTAAACATATTAAAACCAAAACTGAAAATTAATCACTTTTATAAAATGTAAAGAAAAAAAAAAGCATGGTGGATATGTATTATCTGTCAGCGTGAGGAATATCATTTGGACCTTACTTTAATATATAGGTATAAATTTTTAATTTTTATAAAAAAAAGTATAAATTTTTAATAATAATTACACCGAATATAAAAATTGATGTCTTATCTTCACATATATATTATTGTACCAAAATACAAATCTATACTTATATATTACACCAAAAATGTTATTAAAATGTTATATTGTTATGTATAATTTGAATTTAAAATGTAAAGGAAAAAATGAATTTGAAAGCATGGTGGATATCTTAAAATGTTATTAAATCTCAAATTTAAACATATTATAAGGACTAAAATTGGAAATTAACTACTTTTATAAAATATAAAGAAAAAAATAAGTATGGTGGATATGTGTCATATGTTAGCACGATGAAGATCCTTTGGACCTAACTTTAATATATAGGTATAATTTGAAATTTAATTGTTATTAAAAATCTATACCTATATATTAAATTTAGGTATAAGGGATCTTCCTCGCACTGACAGATGTCACATGCCCATCATACTTTTTTTGGTTAATTTTTAGTTTTGGTCTTGTTCATTCTAATATGCTTAAATTTGAGATTTAATCTTTATAATTTAATTTCTAATAAAATTTGGTCTTTATATTTTTATACTGTTATTAATTAGTTTAATATTTTTATAATGTAATTAATTAGTTCAAATAGTTAATATAATTAATTTTTCAATTAAAAGGTTACGTTGTTACATATAATTTGAAATAAAAAAAGTAGAGGAATTAAATTCTTAAAAATAAAAGTAGGAGGACTAAATTCCAAATGTATGAATGTAGAGACTTTGTAACACCCCTTACCCGAAGCCCTTGCCGGAGTCGGGTACGTGGCATTACTAGACTTGACCATTAACTCGGGAAGTAAAATTTTTAAAGCTGTCCAACTGCGTCACGCTGACTAAATCGACCATAACTCGAGTTAAAAAACTCGAAATTTAGATCGATAAATTTTCCTTGAAACTAGACTCATATAACTATTCACTATAATTTTTCCAGAATTTTTCATGTAGCCAATTAGTACAGTTTATTCATCAAAGTTACCCTTATTACACTGCTTGACAATTCTGACCTGTCCCTACAAAAATGCAGTTATCTCATTGCACAAGTTTCCTATGATGTTCTTGTTTATACCAATGAAAAATAGATTCATTAAGGGTTCTACACATATAAACCATGCTTCTTAATTATTTTTGTACAATTTATGGCAATTTTTCCAAAACAGAACAGTGACTCACGAATTCATTCAGAGCAGGTCTCACTAAAACTGAATTATCTCATAATATATAAATCTTTTGCCTACTCTGTTTCTTTCATGTAAAAATAGACACAATAAGGTTTAATTCCATATCTCATTCACCTTTTAATTCAATATACCCTATTTTTGGTGATTTTTCTAACTCACATCACTGCTGTTACTACAAGCTGTTTTGTTGCATTTATGAAAGACTAGCTTCTAACCGAACCTACCTACATTCCTAATTCAAGGATTCATTTCAGTATATAAACATTTCCTTAACAAAATGATTAAACTTTGATTAAGAAAGCATAAACCTTGCCATCATGAACCAACATACACATCAAAAACACAACAACGTACTTAACTAGAAATTTAGCCATATTCGCATGGCCATTATATACATGAACCGTGAAATTTTATCGAGACAAAACCAAGCCTTTTTCCTATACATGCCTTTGTTTAAAACCAAAATGAAAGAGTACCAAAATATAGATTGATAGTGTTGGCGACTTCCTTGACGATCCGTCTTGAGCCCGTAAGCGTAACCCAAAATCTATAAAAAGAGGAAATATTTCACATAATTAAGCTTACTAGCTTAGTAAGTCCTAAATTTATAATAGCATAACATTTAAATTAATCAACTTATGACATTTTCCACAAACATTTAATTATGATAATTTATCTACATAAAGCCAAATCTTATTAGTACATTAACAAGAAGAAATTATACTTGATTCCATAAACTGTATTACTTGCAATACGACTTAATATATTTTACAAGTATCACATACCCCAAGTTGTGTAACTATAGCATTCATATCAACCACACTACCATATTAAAATTTCTTGTATTCCAAGCATTTATACATGCAAACCAAATTTCCATAGTAGTAGTAGGCATAACATACCTTACATACTTACCGAACCGTATACTCAATCGGTTAGCTTTAAATTGTCTTGAGTTAAGATTCAACTTCTCTTTTGTAAAATACATCACCGGCATGAAGCCTGCTAGGCGTAAAAGCCTGAAAGGTAACACTGGCACAAGGCCTGCTAGGCGTAAAAGCCTGAAAAGTAACACCGGCACAAGGCACGCTAGGCATAAAGCCCGATAATTAACACCGGCACAAGGCACGTAAGGCATAAAGCCCGATAATTAACACGGCACAAGGCACGCTAGGCATAAGCCCGATTATGTCACCGGCACGAGGCCTGCTAGGCTCAAAGCCCGAAGGTCAGAATGGTTTTACATGCTTTTCACATTTCATTATCACATATCGAATCATATGTATTTATTCACATTGCATTAAAATATTGAAAACCAATCCAATCCATAATCATCACATTCGGCCAACTCATGATTTTACACCAAACTTATATAAATTTTATCATTCATTAGATTTATAAATAGCCCTTAAACATAAGGTAGCTCAGGATCTTACTTATTCACCTTGCATTAGCCAAAATAAATTCACTTCAATACTATACATTCACATTCGGCTATATCATGAATTTATACTCTAATTTTCCACAATTCATCATTCACTAAATTCATAATTAATTTATTGACATATTTTAACTAAAGGACTTACCTCGGTTGTCGATAGTCCGTGTGAATCGGCTATTCGAGAACCTTCGTCTTTCCCCGGTCTAATTCCGTTTTTCTTTGCTCTTGATCTAAAACACATTAAAATTTAGCTCATTTAATTGCTTTTCATCTCAATTTAGTCCCAAGACACACAAATGGGCAATTTACAATTTTGCCCCTAATGTTTTCCATTTTTACAATTTGGTCCAATTTTACACAAAACTCATATTATGCAAAATTTCCTAACACTATGGCTAGGCGAACCTTCCCCATAGCCATAGGTGTCCATGCATTTCATCTATTTGACATTTTAACCCTTCACAATTTTATTCTTTTCAATTTAGCCCTATAAACTCAAAATCACCAAAAACTCCAATACAAAACTTGTAAATCCTTAACATACATTCAATTTAAAACCATCAAACATCAAAACTACCCAAGCATGTCAATGGCCGAATCTTATATACATAGTATTTTCAAAAATTTAAACATGGGTTGTATAGGATTTAAAGCAAACATTCCAAAAATGCAAAAATTTTCAAAAACTAAACAAAACACATACCTTTAATTGAGCCCCAAAGTGCCGAAATTCAAGCTCTAAAAATGGAGTTTCTAGCTCCTATATTCGGCCAAGGAAGAAGAACAAAGTGAAGTTCTCTTTCTTCCCACTTAACCTTTTTATTTTATGTTAAAACAAACATATATATTATTAACATTATTTTAACACATTAATATAACTATATACTAGACTAAATTAACATATAATTTGGACTTATAAAGGCCCATTGTCGTCCCTTAATAAGGTTAATGGGCTAATTGCCCTTTTGGTACACCCACTTAAAAAGCCACACTCAAATTAGTACCTTTCACTTTAGCATGAAACTTTCGCGTTTTCTCGATTAAATCCTTTTTATCAAATTGAGCACTTAAACGATTAAATTTTTATACGGAAACTTTCACACTCACTAAATCACATATAATAAACACAAAATAAAATATTAAAATATTTATCAGGCTCGGATTCGTGGTCCCGAAACCACCGTCCGATTAGGGTCAAAATTGGTGCATTACAACTCTCCCCCTCTTAAGGATTTTCGTCCCGAAAATCTTACCGTTAAATAAGTTCGGATATTGTTGCCTTATCGACTCTTGAGTGCTCCCACGTAGCCTCTTCAACTCCGTGGCGATTCCATAGAATCTTTACTAATGGAACTCTTTTATTTCTTAACTCTTTGGTTTCCGAGCTAAGATACAAATCGGTTCTTCATCATAGGTCAAATCAGGTCGAATTTCAATCTCTGACGGGGTAATCACATGAGACGGATCCGATCTGTATCTGCGAAGCATCGAAACGTGAAATACATTGTGTATCTTTTCTAAGTCAAGGGGCAGTTTCAATCGATAAGCAACAGGCCCTATTCGCTCGATGATTTCATATGGTCCAATAAATCTCGGACTCAACTTGCCTTTTCGGCCAAATCGGAGTATTTTCTTCCACGGAGAAACCTTTAAGAACACCCGATCTCCGACCTGAAATTCAATATCCTTACGCTTCAAATCGGCATAGGACTTCTGACGATCCGGCGACTTTCAAGTTATTTCTAATAAGTACCACCTTCCATTACTCGTTTCTTTAATCCAATCAACCCGTGTATCTTGTTTTCATTTGAGTTCAGTCCAATACAACGGTGTGCGACATTTTCGACCATATAAGGCTTCATAAGGCGCCATTTTTATGCTAGATTGGAAACTATTATTGTAAGCAAATTCAATCAAAGGTAGGTATCGTTCCCACGTACCTTCAAACTCGAGAACGCAACACCTCAACATGTCCTCAAGTATCAAAATAGTTCGCTCAGACTGACCGTCTGTTTGCGGATGGAAGGCTGTACTAAAATAAAGTTTAGTACCTAAAGCATCTTGCAATTTCTTCCAAAACCGCGATGTGAATCTTGGGTCCCTATCAGAAACAATGGAACTCGGCACACCGTGCAACCTTACAATCTGCGACACATACAATTCGGCAAGTTTATCAAGTGAATAATCGGTACGTACCGGCACAAAATGAGCTGATTTAGTCAGTCTATCAACGATAACCCATACGGCATCTTTCTTACTCGGTGTCATAGGAAGACCAGATACAAAATCCATTGTAATTCTATCCCATTTCCATTCGGGTATCATGATTGGTTGAAGTAATCCGATTGTACTTGATGCTCGACTTTCTCTTGTTGATGATTAAGCACTTGGAAACAAATTCGGATATATCTGTTTCATGCCGAGCCACCAATAGAATCTGTTTCAAATCGTTATACATTTTTCGTGCTACCGGGTGTATCGACATTCGACCATTATGGGCCTCCTCGGAATCATCTCAGTATCAAATCGAGTTCTTAGGAATACACAATCGACTTTTGTAACTCAAACAATCATTTGCATCAATCGAAAATCGATTCTATACCATTTCACAATCGAATCCGAATAGAAATCAACTTTTCGTCAACTTTCTGTGCATCACAAATCTGCTGAATGAACATCGGCCTTGCTTGTAATTCGGCTATGATCGAACCATCATCAGATATAGCCACCCGTGCGTTCAATGCACGAAGAGCAAATAATGATTTTCGACTTACGCATCTCCGCAACAACATTAGCTTTCCCCGATGGTAGTCAATAACTAATTCATAGTCTTTCAGCAATTCTAACCATCTACGTTGTCTCAAGTTCAAGTCTTTCTGAGTCATCAAATACTTCAAACTTTTGTGATCTGAATAAATATGACATTTTTCGCCAAATAAGTAGTGACGCCAAATTTTTAATGCGAACACAATGGCTGCTAACTCCAAATCATGAGTTGGATAATTTTTCTCATGCGACTTCAATTGTCTCGAAGCGTAGGCTATCACCTTGCCTTCTTGCATTAAAACACAACCCAATCCATTCAAGGAAGCATCGCTAAAAATAATAAATTCTTTACCCGATTCAGGCTGAGTTAACACTGGGGCTTCGGTCAAAAGGGCTTTCAACTGCTCGAAACTTTTCTGACACTTCTCTGACCACTCAAACTTGACATCTTTCTATAGTAGTTTCGTCAAAGGTGTAGCTATTACAGAAAAACCTTTTACAAATCGTCTATAATATCCCGCAAGGCCTAGGAAACTTCGGATCTCAGAAACATTCTTTGGTGGTCTCCAATCAAGTATAGCTGTTAATTTGTTTGGATCCACCCGAATACCTGACACTGAAACAACATGACCCAAGAAGCCGACCTCATTCATCCAGAACTCACACTTACTGAACTTTGCATACAATCGTTGATCTCTCAAAGTTTGTAGTACTAATCTCAAATGCTCAGCATGTTTCGTTTCACTTTTGGAATAGATCAATATATCATCAATAAACACTACTACAAAGCTGATCCAAAAGCGCCGGAAGACCAGGTTCATTAGATCCATAAAAAGCAAGCAGTGCATTAGTGAGTCAAAAGGCATAACCAAAAACTCATAATGTCCGTACCTCAAATGCGAAATGCGATCTTTGGCACATCTAAATCTCGACTCGTAATTGATAATAGCCCGATCTCAAATCTATTTTCGAAAACACAAGCCCCTTCAACTGATCAAATAAATCATCAATCCGAGGTAACGGGTACTTATTCTTTATAGTTACCTTATTTAGTTGCTGGTAGTCGATACACATTCGCATAGTCCCATCTTTCTTTTTCACAAATAAAACCGGTGCACCCCAAGGAGAGAAACTCGGTCGTGCAAAACCCCTATCTGTCAACTCTTGCAGCTGCGCTTTCAATTCTTTTAATTCAGTAGGTGCCATTCGGTACGGAGCTATCGAAATCGGAGTCGTACCCGGCACTAACTCAATGCCGAACTCAATCTCTCGCACAGGGGGTAAACCCGGTAGTTCCTCAGGAAACACATCGGGGTATTCACACACAACTGATACAGATTCAATTTGTTTCTCAGACATTTTATTATCCAGTACATAGGCCAAATAAGCTTCACACCCTTTTCTCACATACTTTCGGGCTAACATTGAAGATATTCTTTGTAGGCAACCCATTTATGTCACAGGATTTAATTCTGATGGTCTCACCATTTCGACATTTCAAATCAATAAGCTTTCTTTTACAATCCACTACTGCCTCGTGCGAAGTTAACCAATCCATACCCAAGATTATATCAAATTCGTCAAAGGGCAACAACATTAAATCAGCTGGGAAGCAATAATCTCGAATCATCAACGGACAACCTCTACACACTTTATTAACAAGCACACATCTACCCAAAGGGTTGGACACACGAATCACAAACTCGGTAGACTCAACTAATGAGTCTTGCCGAATTTTAAAGTTTCACACACATAAGAATGAGTCGAACCAGGATCAATTAGTGCAATCACAGTAGTATCATAAAGAGTGAAAGTACCGGTAATGACGTCGGGGGAGGAAGCATCCTCTCTAGCTCGCGCAGCATATGCTCTAGCCGGAGCTCTAGCCTCAGATCGATCTGTGGTGTTCTTCGTTCCTTTCTGACTACCACCTACATTGCCTGAATGTCTGGGTGGTCTACCTCGCATTGACACGTTGCTCGGCTTAGTGTTCTGGACTGTATTCTGCTCAGCTAACTTCGGACACTCTCTAATAAAATGGTCTGATGATCCACATTTATAGCAAGACCGATCATGAAATCTACAACTCCCTGAGTGCCATTTCCCACAGTGCTTGCACTCAACTCTATTTTGTGGAACATTACCAACACTGGCTATCGAGGTAGCTCGGGAGCTCATAGGAGGTCGATCCCGTCTAGGTGGATCTGTATTAGCTTTCTGTCGGCTGTAGTCGTCTCTGGGCTTCTTGGTCGTGGAATGAAAGACTTTACCCGAAGATCTTTTACGAATGTCTCTAGCTTCAGTCTCAGCCTTTCTTTTCTCTTTCCCGAGCTCTTCAGCTTTGCAAGCTCTTTCAACTAAAGTCACAAACTCTTGAATTTCAAGAATGCCAACAAACATCTTTATATCTTCATTCAGGCCATCTTCAAATCTTTTACACATAATAGCTTCAGAAGAAACACACTCTCTAGCATATCTGCTGAGTCTGACAAATTTTCGTTCATATTCCGTCACGGTCATTCGTCCTTGTTTCAGCTCAAGGAATTCTTTTCGTTTTTGATCAATGAATCTTTGGCTGATATATTTCTTGCGGAATTCATTCTGGAAGAAATCCCATGTCACTTTTTCTTTCGGAACCACTGATACTAGTGTGTTCCACCAGTGATATGCAGTGTCCCTCATTAAGGATATAGCACATTTCAGGCATTCATCCGGAGTACAAGATAGCTCATCAAGTACCCGTATAGTGTTATCAAGCCACATTTCGGCTCTCTCAGCATCATCATCATCATTGGCTTTAAATTCTTCAGCCCCAAATTTTTGGATTTTATCAATCTGGGGCCTACTAGATCTCATCGGATCTATCATCGAAGTCTTTGAAGGAATCGGAGTGGATTATTCGGGGTGGAGGTTGGTGTACATTCGGGTATTCTGAATAAATTGGGCAAACCACTCATTCATCATCTGATAAAAGGCTTGTTTAGTCTCTCCTTCGTGGCTACCCGAAACAGGTCGAGAGTCTATCGGCGCTGATCCATGGGCACGGTCAGGCGCTACGCTCTCCCCATCATCAGCTACGGCTCTTTCAGGATCAGTGTCCATTTACTATATAAAACAAAGTTCAGGCTGTCAGAAGTCACCACACTATCAACATATAATAAAGGCATGTATAACTAGACTCACACGCGCTACGGTAGTCCTAGAATCGACTAAACCGTAAGCTCGATACTAATCAAATGTAACACCCTTACCCGAAACCCTTGCCGGAGTCGGGTACGTGGCATTACTAGACTTGACCATTAACTCGGGAAGTAAAATTTTTAAAGCTGTCCAACTGCGTCACGCTGACTAAATCGACCATAACTCGAGTTACAAAACTCGAAATTTAGATCCGTAAATTTTCCTTGAAACTAGACTCATATAAATATTCACTATAATTTTTCCAGAATTTTTCATGTAGCCAATTAGTACAGTTTATTCATCAAAGTTACCCTTATTACACTGCTTGACAATTCTGACCTGTCCCTACAAAAATGCAGTTATCTCATTGCACAAGTTTCCTATGATGTTCTTGTTTATACCAATGAAAAATAGATTCATTAAGGGTTCTACACATATAAACCGTGCTTCTTAATTATTTTTGTACAATTTATGGCAATTTTTCCAAAACAGAACAGTGACTCACGAATTCATTCAGAGCAGGTCTCACTAAAACTGAATTATCTCATAATATATAAATCTTTTGCCTACTCTGTTTCTTTCATGTAAAAATAGACACAATAAGGTTTAATTCCATATCTCATTCACCTTTTAATTCAATATACCCTATTTTTGGTGATTTTTCTAACTCACATCACTGCTGTTACTACAAGCTGTTTTGTTGCATTTTATGAAAGACTAGCTTCTAACCGAACCTACCTACATTCCTAATTCAAGGATTCATTTCAGTATATAAACATTTCCTTAACAAAATGATTAAACTTTGATTAAGAAAGCATAAACCTTGCCATCATGAACCAACATACACATCAAAAACACAACAACGTACTTAACTAGAAATTTAGCCATATTCGCATGGCCATTATATACATGAACCGTGAAATTTTATCGAACAAAAACCAAGCCTTTTTCCTATACATGCCTTTGTTTAAAACCAAAATGAAAGAGTACCAAAATATAGATTGATAGTGTTGGCGACTTCCTTGACGATCCGTCTTGAGCCCGTAGCGTAACCCAAAATCTATAAAACAGAGGAAATATTTCACATAATTAAGCTTACTAGCTTAGTAAGTCCTAAATTTATAATAGCATAACATTTAAATTAATCAACTTATGACATTTTCCACAAACATTTAATTATGATAATTTATCTACATAAAGCCAAATCTTATTAGTACATTAACCGAAGAAATTATACTTCGATTCCATAAACTCAGTATTACTTACGCAATACGACTTAATATATTTTACAAGTATCACATACCCCAAGTTGTGTAACTATAGCATTCATATCAACCACACTACCATATTAAAATTTCTTGTATTCCAAGCATTTATACATGCAAACCAAATTTCCATAGTAGTAGTAGGCATAACATACCTTACATACTTACCTGAACCGTATACTCAATCGGTTAGCTTTAAATTGTCTTGAGTTAAGATTCAACTTCTCTTTGTAAAATACATCAGGCATGAAGCACGCTAGGCGTAAAAGCTCGAAAGGTAACACGCAAGACAAGGCCGCGCTAGGCGTAAAAGCTCAAAAAAAGTAACACCGGCACAAGGCCTGCTAGGCATAAAGCCCGATAATTAACACCGGCACAAGGCCTGTAAGGCATAAAGCCCTATAGTTAACACCCACAAGGCCTGCTAGGCATAAGCCCGATTATGTCACCGGCACGAGGCCTGCTAGGCTCAAAGCCCGAAGGTCAGAATGGTTTTACATGCTTTTCACATTTCATTATCACATATCGAATCATATGTATTTATTCACATTGCATTAAAATATTGAAAACCAATCCAATCCATAATCATCACATTCGGCCAACTCATGATTTTACACCAAACTTATATAAATTTTATCATTCATTAGATTTATAAATAGCCCTTAAACATAAGGTAGCTCAGGATCTTACTTATTCACCTTGCATTAGCCAAAATAAATTCACTTCAATACTATACATTCACATTCGGCTATATCATGAATTTATACTCTAATTTTCCACAATTCATCATTCACTAAATTCATAATTAATTTATTGACATATTTTAACTAAAGGACTTACCTCGGTTGTCGATAGTCCGTGTGAATCGGCTATTCGAGAACCTTCGTCTTTCCCCGGTCTAATTCCGTTTTTCTTTGCTCTTGATCTAAAACACATTAAAATTTAGCTCATTTAATTGCTTTTCATCTCAATTTAGTCCCAAGACACACAAATGGGCAATTTACAATTTTGCCCCTAATGTTTTCCATTTTTTACAATTTGGTCCAATTTTACACAAAACTCATATTATGCAAAATTTCCTAACACTATGGCTAGGCCGAACCTTCCCCATAGCCATAGGTGTCCATGCATTTCATCTATTTGACATTTTAACCCTTCACAATTTTATTCTTTTCAATTTAGCCCTATAAACTCAAAATCACCAAAAACTCCAATACAAAACTTGTAAATCCTTAACATACATTCAATTTAAAACCATCAAACATCAAAACTACCCAAGCATGTCAATGGCCGAATCTTATATACATAGTATTTTCAAAAATTTAAACATGGGTTGTATAGGATTTAAAGCAAACATTCCAAAAATGCAAAAATTTTCAAAAACTAAACAAAACACATACCTTTAATTGAGCCCCAAAGTGCTGAGAAATTCAAGCTCTAAAAATGGAGTTTCTAGCTCCTATATTCGGCCAAGGAAGAAGAACAAAGTGAAGTTCTCTTTCTTCCCACTTAACCTTTTTATTTTATGTTAAAACAAACATATATATTATTAACATTATTTTAACACATTAATATAACTATATACTAGACTAAATTAACATATAATTTGGACTTATAAAGGCCCATTGCCGTCCCTTAATAAGGTTAATGGGCTAATTGCCCTTTTGGTACACCCACTTAAAAAGCCACACTCAAATTAGTACCTTTCACTTTAGCATGAAACTTTCGCGTTTTCTCGATTAAATCCTTTTTATCAAATTGAGCACTTAAACGATTAAATTTTTTTATCTGAAACTTTCACACTCACTAAATCACATATAATAAACACAAAATAAAATATTAAAATATTTATCAGGCTCGGATTCGTGGTCCCGAAACCACCGTTCCGATTAGGGTCAAAATTGGTCTGTTACAGACTTAGAGTCATGTTTGTTTGAATTGATCAAGGTATCGGTCCGAAGAGAGGCATCAGACCAGTTGACTCGCAAACTAGTCTGGACTAGTTGAACCAAGCTAAAAAAATCGATTGAATTGATTTTTTTAATGTTTTTTTTCTTTTTAATGATTTATTCAACCGAATCATATGAACCGGTACCCTAACCTGTTCGACCGTCGGTTAGATTCTAAAAATCTTAGAGTATATTTTAATTTTACAAATTTAACTTTATAATCTAATATAAATAAATAATCAATTCAACCTGAAGTGTGAATAGACCACATTAGTAGTTAGAATAAAAAAATCCAAATATAATTCGTCTAATTGCCACCAATACAATCAAACTTAATGCTTTTATGAGGCTATTTTTTTATATAAAAATCTCCTAAAATTTTGATTATTTACGAAAATAACTTATTTTTTTGATTATACACATAAATAACTTGAAAACTACAGTAAAAATTGGTGGAGCCAAAGAATTTGACACCACCAACATGTCACGTTAGCAAACGGGATAAAAATTCATTTTTTGGAGGAGTCATGTAGAATGGCGCCACCTATATAAATACCAGGAAAATACTGTTATTTCTGAAAAATTGGGGGACTTTAAAAAAATAAATTTTTTTGGTGGAGCCAAAGAGTTTGGCGACACAAGTTTTCAATGTGTCAGGCAACTTTTTTTTTTTTAAATTTAAATCTATTTTAACCTGTTCATTTTTTTTATTTCTTTTAGAAATGCCTTAGTTTATTTCTTTTCACAAATAAACCCTTTCTTATTTTTTTTAGTCAATTCAATCCCCTACTTTCTTTCTTTTTTTCTAAACTTTCTTTATTTTTTGGCCATCTGTTTCTTGATTTCTATTAAAAAAAAGTCTCTTATCAATCTTTCTTTAAAAATGTCCCTTTGATTTTATTGATTTCACATTACATAAATGATTTACATGAAAATTTTATTTTACAAAATAACTATCAATTTACATAATTCAAAAATTATATTTTACAAACTATAATTTTTCATTTCAAACATTCTAAAATAGTTTCACTTAACTTACAATATATAATTTTACAACACGAGTAACTTTCTCAATACTAAAAAAATTAAACAATTTTGTTCAAGACCGACATCATTGTGTCTTACAATTTGAAAAATAAATTGCTTAACAGCAACAAGAGTGACTTTCTCGGTGTTATTATCTTATAGCTCGGATGCTGCCGATATTGATGATCTCACTCGTGCGGTTCAATTTGGGATTCCTTTAAACCTTCAAACATCCCGTTGACCCAGGGAATCCCAAATAATCCACCCGTTAGTTGCATAACCAATTTGAACCCGTTATCATCCTACCACAGCCAACAGAAAGACTTACCTAACCAATTTGAACCCGTTACCGAATAAATTACTGGCAATTGAAAATAACCATTAAATTTATTGGTGTCGAAGCTCCACCAGATTATCGTTAAACAAAACATACATTCAAATTAAAAAATTTACTAAATAAACAAAAACACAAATACATAAAAAAAAAGCTCCTCATCTCTCTTCCATTCATCCTCTAACAAAATATAAGTAAAAAAAAAATGTTTTCATTTAACTCAGATTGATCTGTCATTGTGGGTTATATATACCAATTTGATTAAGCTAAAGAGAATGACTCCACCAATGAGAAAACATTTTTTATAATTTTAAAATAAAAAAAAGAGTTGGTTGACACATTGAAAACCGCGCCAAACTCTTTGGCTCCACCAAAAAAAAAGATTTTTTTTAAAGCCCTCAATTTTTTTAGAAACAACAGTATTTCCTTGATATTTATACAGGTGCCTTTATTATACATGACTCCACGAAAAAAATAATTTTTTTACCTTGTTTGCTGACGTGGCAATGCCAAACTCTTCGACTCCACTAATTTTTACTGTAACTTTCAGGTCATTTTTGTGTATAATTAAAAAAAGTAAATAATTTTCGTAATTAATCAAAATTTTAAGATCATAATTATAAAAAAGCCCTTTTAGGGTGATAGGTTGGGGACCTTTGTACCATTGACACAGAACTTGAAGAATTAATAATGAGTTTACATAAATTAAATTTGCATTTGTATATTTGTCAAGGAACAACAATGAATTTGCAACTTTTTTTTTAATCTTTTCTTGTTTGTTTTTGATAGGATTACAAACTTCCTTATTACCAGGTTTTAATATATTAATTAGTAATTGTCATAACCCAACTTTGTCCGGGCTAACAAAGCCCAACTACCAAACCAGAATAATAATAATAATAAAAAAGGCCTATTTGCAAATCGGCCCAAACAGGCCCAAAACTTTGAGATTTCTTCAGGAAAAGCTAGGGTTTTCAAAACCCTAGCCTTGTGTGCCGCAACCCACTAGTGACCTTTACGCTGCCCACTTGCGCCGTAGCACCCATGAGCGCACCACTGTCGGCCACCACAGCTCCACTCACTCCACCAGCCCCTGTAAAAGCAAAGAAAAGGACAAAGTAACAGCAATACTGCCCAAAAGGATCTTGTATTTTATTGTTATTGATCGGTTATAAAACCATGGAAAAACTGTGTAAACGGGATCTCTTTTTTTTTTCAATCAAAAAATACAAACATAGCACTTGCAAAAATACAGAGTCCTAAAGCAAAAAAGGCCAAAACAGTAACTTTCGAAGGTATTCTTTTATTGAGAGTCTTTTCGCAAATATATATATACACACAAAAAAGTATAAAAAAACTCACCTTTTCATCGAAAGGTGCGACTTTAGGCTCCCCTTGCAGAGATATCTGTGTAAGCAGCGCCGGCAATCATCACGGAGTGCGGTGTTCAGCCACGAGTCCCCCTTTTCCCTTTTTCGTGCTGCGCAGAGGAAAATAAAGAAAAGAATCAGTTTTTTTTTTAAACAAGCAACCAAATGATTTTTTTAAAGGTTTTTTGGCCTTAAATAGGCCTCTAAAACGGCGTCGTTTTGGGCTGACCACTCAGGCACCAAAACGACGTCGTTTCACCATAACCCGACCCGATCCGACCCGCTCCAGCCTAGGATCCGCGCGTTTTTCATTGGAGGGGCTAATTTCACTTTTAGCCCCTCCTCTCTTTTATATCTTTTTAATTAAGTTTTCCCCTTTTTTAAGATTTTCCCCTTTAATTTCAATCCAGTTTCGTTTTGGTCCCGAATTAAGTGCTGCGTTTTGAGAATGCGGGAAAATTTCCCTTTTGCTCCCTCTGGTTCTTTCGCGCGTATAAAAAGGTTTCTTTTAATTATTTTTATTCCTGAATTAGCCCTAAAGTTCAATCTTGAATTCAATTTAACCCTTTTTCTTATTATTTTTTATTATCATTATTGATGCTAGTATTTAACATCCTTGTATTATTATTATTATTATTATTATTATTATTATTATTATTGTTGTTGTTGTTGTATTTATTATTGTCTCTATCATTACTAACATCTTTTTTATTTATTTATTATTATTAGTTTAATGTTATCTTTCTATTTTTGTTTTATTATTGCACCTTTTATTATCATGTTTTGCTAATTTCTCGCTTTTGTCGTTTCATCGCAATTCAACTTTTTATCTTTTATTTTATTTTATTTTTTTCTTTTCGTTTTTTAATTCATAAAAAATGGGTTTTCACAAAGGTAATATTCATGAGTTTGGGAATTCAAAAATTTGTGCCCAATCGTGCTGGGTGTGACTTTTTGTTTGACCAAACAAATGGATATCCTTTCAAATTTTGTTTCTATTTTTAAATAAGGTGATATTTGTGTGTTTGGAAGTTCGAAAAGATCGTGCCCAATCATGCTAGGTGTGTTTTTTTGGATGACTGAATGAGCAAATACCCTTTCCAAAATTTCAAAAATGTGTGCTTGGAGAATTTTGGAGATGATCTTGAATTCGAGGACTTAGATTATCGTGTCCAATCGTGCTGGATGTGAGACTCTATTCCTTCGAAACAAGGGAAACTCGATATTCAATCAAGTTGTTTAAAATAAAAAAATAAAATAAAATTTCAAAATCTTTTCAAACATTTCGACATTAGAACATTGATTAATCAATTTGGTACCGATTTTGGGCGTTGCGAGGGTGCTAACCCTTCCTCGCACGTAACCGACTCCCGAACCTATTTTCTCGAATTTTCGCAGACCACCAAAAGCACTGTTTTAGTAAACCGAAACATTTTATTAAAACAAAGGTGATCCGACCACACCTAATAAAAGGTCGGTGGCGACTCCTGTTTTTATTTTCAAAACCCAAGTTTGATTCTCGCCTTTTTTTTTTCAAAAAAGGGTGGTTTCAACAGCTTGGCGACTCCACTGGGGAGGATAAGAGAGTAAGGCCATAGAATTGATTATTTTTGTCCTTTTGTCGAAAATTTGGAAAATTATTTTGAAAAATCATGTCTTTTTTATGCATTCGTTGGTGCTAGGATTGCAATAAAGTTGGGTATCATAAAATACTTTGGCATTGCACTGTATGACCGTTGTGGTCACACCCTTTATGTTGGAGCGAGAAGCTATGCCTTCGTGAGGTTTTCACCTCCGCATGGGCTAGGGGACTGCTTCTGGGATACATTCGTACCTATGTCTTCGTGAGGTTTTCACCTCCGCATGGCCATAGGGAAATGTATCCCCCTGAACCGAGCTCGATCCATATGAGCCTATAATGGGTGAAGATCGAGGAATCTGCTGGTTTTGGTACAATTACTTTAGAACTGAACCACATATAGAGAGACCTAGGGGCCTACCCTAGATAAAGCCATACCAATCCTTAGTGTTTACCTAGACATGGGTTTGTTATTCTCTTCGCTTTATATTTTATTTCATCATACCAACTTGTCTGTTTTACTCTTCCGGTGCATGTCATCTCATGGTTTTAAAGGGTATCAATTCACGGTCAATTTCCAAGTTAAGAAAGCTGGTTATGGAAAACGAATTCCTTGATAAAGTGGAAGACAATGCAGTCGTCCGTGTATGGTCAGAACAAACACAACTAGAGAAAGGGAATAGTTTAGCTGACGGGTATGTATCCGAGCTGTGGGACTTTACACGTATCAACATCACGCAAAATGAGTTCTGCGAGTTGAAAGAAATATGGAACCAGTGGGATGATAAGGCAAAGCAGATGTTCTATCACAGTTATGGCGATCTACCCTACTTGTTCGACATCAAGGTAGATAAGCACTTATTCCGAGCCATGACTCAATTTTGGAATCCTGCTTATATTTGTTTCACCTTCGGGAAAGTAGATTTAGTGCCCACTGTGGAAGAATATACAACCCTTCTTCGCTGTCCGAGGGCCCAAGTTGACAAAGTTTATTTTAAGGCCGCCAATGCCCCTACTTTTGTAAAGAAATTAATGAATATCACAGGGATGAATGAGCAGTGGGTCTCGGCCAAAATTCAGAAGAAAGGCGAGGGTAAATGCATACCTTGGGTAAGTTTTAAGGACCTGATCTTGACACACCCTGATGTAAAAAAGAATATTGATGTCTTTGCCTTGTGTACTTATGGTTTAGTAATTTTTCCTAAGGCTCTAAGACATATAGATGAAGCAGTTACTGATCTATTCGATCGACTGGACAAAGGGGTCACGCCTGTGCCTGCAATCTTAGTCGAAACGTTCAGATCCTTAAATGCATGTCGGAAAACGGGTGAAGGCAGGTTTATTGGATGTGCGTAGCTATTATTGGCATGGTTCCACAGCCATTTCTAGAAGATAGAAAAGGTGTCTTGTCATGTGATCTTTGAGAATTATTCTCCGTTGAAGAAGATAGTAGCTACACCAAGAAAAGAAAACATATCCAAGGAAAGCTGGATGACACTCCTTTAGAATCTTCAAGAAGAAGACATCGAGTGGAAAGCCCCTTGGATGATTCTTAATAAAATCCTTTATCGATGTGGAAATTTTGACTGGGTTCCTTTGCTCGGAATTTGGGAAGCTGTTGGGTATGCTCCTTTGCTTGTACTGAGGCAATATAGGTCGAGACAATTTGTAGCAATGACAAGTGGACTAGCCCAATGTGAATTTTCGTATAGTGGGGAAAGCTATAAGAAAAGGGCCAAAGAGATATCTAGCGCTTGGAATCAAGTTCATAGAATGAAAAGATTATTCGCGGGACCAATGACGACTCCAAAATACGATAGATGGAGGACTAGAAGAGTTAATGATAACATCCCCGAACAGAGTGCAGAGGTTTCCCGATCTAGAGAGGAATGCTTACGAGTGATACCATCAGAGTTAGGAATCATAAAACAAGACTTCGAGAGACAGAATCTAGAGCTCGGAAAGAAGATAGAAAAGCTAGAAGAAGAAAAGATGTACTTGAAGCTAGATGTGGATGTTCAGAAGCCAGAAACAGAAAAAGTAAAAAAGGAAAAAAGAAAAGTCAAGGAAGATAGAGATAGCCCAGTACAAGAGGATGCGTCTATTAATGAAGAATGCTGGATTGGAGAAGACCACTGAACAATGGCGACAAGAAGTCCAAGAAGGAAAAGCCAGAGCTGACTATTGGGAAAGAAAATTTCGAGAAATACTAATGTAAGAAGAAACCTTAAAGAAAGACTTGACAGAAAGCCTGAATGAGAGGATAGAATTAAAAGATAGAATAACTGAATTTGAGAGGACACTCCATCACTATCAAAGCCATAATGTCGAGATCGAGTTAAGGTCAATCCTAAACAGGATCGAGGAGATAAAGAGTAGGGTTGAGGAGTTAGAAGCAGCATTACAAGGTTAAGAACTACGGATAGAACTTCTTGAGGTAAAGGAAGAGCGTGGAGAAGAAGAAATTCGCCATTCTCATAATCAAATCAGAAGTCGAAATTACCTTATGAGAGAGGCCATAGTTCAGATCAGAGAGGTAGCCGATTACCTACAAACTCTGGCAGCGCAGGCCGATGTACTAAGCGTGAAATATGAGCTGCAGCCTCGTCATAATCAAGAGCTAATCTCTTTGCTTAATAGAGTCAAAACTCTAGGCCTTAGGGCGAAAGCGTATTTGTAGTCCGGTTTATGTAAAGGGTTTTGTTTTCTAATAAAGCTTTCTGAAACGAAACTGAATTTGAATTGGTACTTCTTTGCTTGCATTCATTCCATGCATTAGCATCGCATGTATTTACATCATGTCACATGCATAGAAAGAGTCTAATACACTCAAATTATAACAGTGAGGAAGAGAGAAAAAGGAAAGAGAATCTGGAAGCTGAACATCCGTACGGCACCCGAGCAAAAACAAAAAAGATGGATCGGAGACTAGAGCAATTCCAAAAAGAGGTGCAGGACCAGGTGCAAGCACAGGTGCAAGAGCAGCTAGCCAAGATCCAGCAAGACATGATGGAGTCCCAGAGGGACATGAGGTCTCAGATAACTCAAATGACCCAACTGTTGAACGGATTTATGGAGAGAGGAAAAGGCCCCATGACTATTACTAGAGGGGAGAATGAAGATATTCCCTCAGGATCTACCTTGCTGCAAGTCCCTTCACAGCACGAAGAATATCCCCGGAGGCCATCCGTTACAATTAGGCCTCAACAAGGGCAAGCTAACATTGGATCCCCCATGAATTTCCAAGTGGGCTCAGGATCCAACCCGGGAGATGACCCTATTAACCCTATGGTACCAGATTTTGATGAAATAGAGAGAAAGATTGAAGGCTGAACCCTCAAGGCAGATGGAAGATCGCTACATATGGTTGGAGGAGAGAGTCAAAGCGATAGAAAAAACTGAAACTCGCTGCGGAATTGATATCAAAGAGCTAAGTTTGGTCCCAAACTTAGTACTCCCACCAAAGTTCAAGACTCCAGATTTTGAAAAATACAACGGGACTAGCTGCCCTGAAGCACACCTGAAGATGTTTAGTCGACGAATGGCGGGACACGCCAATAACAAAAAATTATTGATTCACTGCTTTTAGGATAGTTTGGTTGGGTATGCGGCCAAATGGTACGATCGGCTCAGTAGTACCCAAATCAAGACATGGAAGGACCTAGCCCAAGCCTTCATGAAATATTACGGCCACATAGCAGACATAGCTCCCGACAGAGTCACTTTCCAAACTATGGAGAAAAGGCCAAGCGAAAGCTTCAAGCAGTATGCTCAACGATGGAGAGAGGTAGCCACCCAGGTTCAGCCGCCTCTTTTAGAGGAAGAAACAGCCACACTCTTCATCCATACTTTGAAAGCCCCTTTCATCAATCACATATTGGGGAGTTCTATGATAGATTTTTCAGAAATTGTGAGGTGTGGAGAAAGGATAGAACACGCGGTTAGGTGTGACAAGATAAAAGCAGGGGAAGGTCCCAGAAAGATGGCCCTGAAGAAAAGAGAGGGTGACGTAAATAACGTGAGTGCCCGTGACAAGTCAGTCACCCTGAATCAATCCAATACCATAATTACCGACCGTCCAAGCTCACACTTCAATACAAAATCGAATGGGGAGAAACTCCAGTTCACTCCGATCTACATGACATACAGGCAACTGTACCAAAAATTGTACGACACACATGTTGTCGCCCCCCATTACTTACAGCCCCTCCAGCCTCCATACCCTAAATGGTATGATGCAAATGCACAATGCGAATACCATACGGGGATTGTTGGATATTCAATAGAAAATTGTCTCGCCTTCAAGAAGTTGGTAGAAAAACTCATTCAAATAGGTGTTGTGAAAGTTAACGATACAGAACACCCGCTACCCAATCACGCTAATAATGGGGTGAACATGATGGGGGAGAAAGTAGGAAAAAGAGTGAAAATGAACGTCGAGGAGATAAAAACCCCGCTAAGATGGGTTTGGAAGCAAATGATAAATAGAAGCTTAATCACGCAACAGTCGAGAAAAGAGCTTGAAGGAGCGAAAAGATATTGCGAGTTTCATGCCGAAACGGGTCATAATATTCAAGAATGCCTCAAGTTCAGGGCTATCGTTCAAAATCTCATGGATAACAAAGAAGTGGAATTCTACGAAGAGATTGGAGAACCAGAAGAAGGAAAAGTCCACACGTCAAAAGAAGGATCATCTAGGAGAATCTATAGGGGCAACCGCCCTGCGGTGATTATATCACGACCTAGAACGGTTGAAATCACGCCAGAAGGAGAGGTCTACACATCGGAAGAAGAATCATCTAGGAGAATCTATAGGGGCAACCGCCCTGCGGTGATCATATCATGACCAAGAACGGTTGATACTGGAGTGTCAATCACGCCGAAGGTCATAATTCAAAAGCCCATAACTTCCCCTTATAGGAACAATAAAAAGGTCCCGTGGAGTTACGATTGTAAGGTAGTAATCCCGGGAAAAGAGAATCCAGTTAATGCTATGGAGAAAGACTAAGATGAGGGCTTTTTCACACGTAGTGGAAGGCGTTATACCCTGAACACAAGGGCCGAACTGGTTAAAGGGAAATCCGTGATAATAAAGTAAAATGAAGAAGGGACGATGAGACCCGAAGCACTTGTCAATGAGCCCGTAACAGAGAACGAGGCTAAGGAGTTCTTAAAATTCCTTAAGCATAGCGAGTACAGTGTTGTGAAGCAACTACACAAACAGCCAGCTAACATATCGGTACTAGCCTTGCTCATGAGCTCAGAAACTCATCGAAACGCGTTGATGAAGGTATTAAACGAAACATACGTAGCAGATGATATATATGTCAGCAAACTGGACCGTCTAGTTGGGAATCTAAGTGCCGACAACTTCATTTTCTTCAACGATGATGAGATACCTCCGGGGGGTATGGGATCCACCAAGGTCCTACACATAACCACACACTGCAAAGGGTATATATTGCCCGGGGTGTTGGTCGATAACGGGTCAGCCCTGAATGTATTACCTTTATCCACATTGAACAGGTTGCCGGTAGATAGCTCCCACATGAAAACATGCCATAATATTGTGAGAGCATTCGATGGTACAGAGAGAAGAGTCATGGGGAGAATCGATATACCTCTTCGGATCAGCCCAAATACGTACGAGGTGGACTTCTTAGTGATTGACATCAAACCTTCCTACAATTGCCTGTTAGGAAGACCCTGGATCCATTCAGCTGGGGCAGTACCGTCATCACTGCACCAGAAGTTGAAGTTAGTAATGGAAGGAAGGTTGATCACAATCAACGCTGAATAGGATATCATAGCATCCGTTACTAGTGACGCTCCATACATTGGGATAGACGAAGAAGCAATGGAATGTTCTTTCTGATCATTGGAATTTATCAACGCAACTTTTATTACCGAGGGCAGCAAGATCCCTGTACCCAGGATATCCGAGTCTACGAAGATGTGCCTCCAGATGACAGTTGGCAAGGGAGCCTTACCAGGGAAAGGGCTCGGAAAGCACCTTCAAGGAAGGACTGAAGTGCCGATGCAACGAGAAAAACGAGACCACTTTGGCTTAGGATTCAAGCCAAATACAGAACAAAGGAGGAGAGAGGAAGAAAAGAGAAGGGGAAGAAGAAGGGTGCGCCTAGGTGAAAAAGAGATCAAATGGGAACAAATGACCTTTCCTCATTTATCCAGAACATTTGTCTCAGGGGGAATCATATACCCTGATCAAGGCATAGCAATAGGAGAAGGAACCGAAGAAAGGCTGGGAAACTTAAGCATCAACGCTATATCCGAGGAAAGGGCTGAAGAAAGAGATTTATCTGGAATTCGCCCTTATGCTCCTGGAAGTGTTCTGAATAATTAGACCATGGAAGAGATTCCTGTAGCTTTTAGAATCAATTTAGAGTAATGTTTGGGACACACTCATTGCTCCGAGCCTAGGAGCAATGAGAAACCCTTTGTTGAATAGGCATATGTCCAAGCATCTTTATTTCAATAAAATACGTCTTTCGAGCAAATTGTTTTTCACTCTTTACATTCCATTCATAATCATTCACACAAATGGTCATTCTTAGATTATTTTATTTTTGCATTTTTCTTTGTCCTTTCCAACAGGTCCCCAGATATCAATGGCATGAGTGACACTGCTATTAACTCAGAATCTCCTTTTGAACAAGATATGGGTATGGAGGATTCCCGAGATTTTGAAGATGACCGAGACAGCAGCATATCTCTTGAATTGTTAAGGATGGTAGAGAAAGAGGAGAAACAAATCTTGCCCTACAAAGAGTCAGTAGAAATTGTGAGCTTGGGAGAAGGGAAAGAGTTGAAAATCGGGGCTAACATCGCTGCGGAGACAAAACAAGACCTCATCAAGTTACTCCAAGAATTCAAGGACGTCTTTGCTTGGTTATACCAGGACATGCCCGGATTGAACACAGATATAGTGGTACACCGCCTCCCCATAAAGGAGGAATGTAGACCCGTTCAACAGAAGCTTCGAAGAATGAGGCCTGATGTTTTGTTAAAGATAAAAGAAGAAGTTAGGAAGCAGCTCGATGCTGGTTTTTCGCAAGTGGTCAAATACTCGAAATGGGTAGCAAACATAGTGCCTGTTCCTAAGAAAGATGGAAAGGTACGAATGTGTGTGGACTATAGGGATTTGAACAAGGCTAGCCCAAAAGATAACTTTCCGTTACCTCACATCGATACTTTAGTAGATAACACGGTCGGTTATTCACTTTTCTCCTTTATGGACGGCTTCTCTAGGTACAACCAGATTAAGATGCACCCTGAGGATATGGGGAAAACCAGATTCGTGACCATGTGGGGAACATTCTGCTATAAGGTAATGCCGTTCGGACTAAAAAATACAGGGGCAACGTATCAAAGAGCCATGGTTACCCTCTTCCACGACATGATGCACAAGGAGGTTGAAGTTTATTTGGACGACATGATTGTAAAGTCTAGGACTGAGAAAGAGCATGTACAGGTCTTGAGGAAACTATTCCTAAGGTTGAGAAAATTTCAACTGAAACTCAATCCAGCAAAATGTACCTTTGAGGATAGGTCGAGAAAGTTGTTAGGATTTGTAGTCAGTGAAAAAGGAATTGAGGTGGATCCTAATAAAGTAAAAGCTATACAGGAATTGTCCCACCACATACCCAAAAGGAAGTTCAAGGTTTCCTAGGGAGATTAAACTATATCGCTCGGTTCATTGCACAATTAACGGAGAAATGTGACCCTATATTTCGTCTTCTTAGGAAACACAACTCAAGTGAATGGAATGAGAAGTGCCAGGAAGCTTTCGATAAGATCAAGCATTACTTGTCTGAACCCCCAAGACTAATGCCACCTTACTCAGATAGGCCACTAATATTGTATTTGTCAGTATTTGAAAATTCTATGGGATGTGTGCTAGGCCAACATGATGAGTCAGGAAGAAAGGAAAGAGCGATATACTATCTCAGTAAGAAGTTTACAGAATGTGAGACAAGATATTCGCCAATTGAGAAACAGTGTTGCGCTTTGATTTGGACGACCCGGAGACTGAGATAGTACATGCTATATCACACCACTTGGCTTATCTCAAAGCTAGACCCTCTCAAGTACATGATGGAATCGACTGCGCTAAATGGAAGAATGGCTCGATGGTAGATTCTACTTTCTGAGTTCGATATAGTCTACATAAACCAGAAAGCTGTAAAAAGAAGCGCAATAGCAGACTTTCTAGCCAGCAGAGCTTTAGAAGATTATGAACCATTGGACTTTGATTTTCCAAATGAAGACCTGATGTACGTGGCAATCACTGAAGATGTCCAAAAGGAGGGCCTTCTTTGGAAACTGAAATTTGACGGAGCTTCAAATGCAGTAGGGAACGGTATTGGGGCAGTCCTAGTATCCCCAGATAGAGATCACTATCCTCTCACTAGTAAATTAGATTTTGATTGCACGAACAACATGGCCGAATACGAAGCCTGCATCCTGGGTATCCGTGCGGCCATTAAACACAAAATTAAAATGTTGGAGGTATACGGCGACTCTGCGCTAGTAATCTATCAACTGAAAGGTGAATGGGAAACGAGAGATCCCAAGTTAATCAGTTATCGAAGGCTAGTCTTTGATTTAATCAAGGAGTTTGACAACGTCGCTTTCTATTGCCTCCCACGAGAAGAGAACCAGATGGCCGACGCCCTAGCTACCTTGGCTGCTATGATCAAAGTGAACAAGCAAGATGAGGTGAAGCCTATCCGAATGAGCATTTATGAGGCTCCAGCATATTGCTACAGCATCAGCGAAGAAGAAGAAAAAGATGATCACCCTTGGTATCACGATATATCACAATACGTGAAGAATCGTGAATACTCGACCAAGCAACTGAGAATGATAAGAGGATGTTGAGAAGACTGGCTAGCGATTATGTCTTGGATGGGGAAATCCTATATAGGAGAAGGAAGGATCAGGTCCTTCTGAGATGCGTGGATGCTGTTGAAGCCAAGAGAATCCTCAAAGAAGTTCATGAGGGTGTCTGTGGGACACACGCTAATGGTTTTACAATGGCAAGACAGATCATGAGATTCGGGTATTATTGGTCTACTATGGAAGGAGACTGCATCAGCTATGCCAGAAAATGCCACAAATGTCAAATTTATGGGGATAAAATGCATGTACCCCCTTCACCTCTCCATGTCATGACCTCCCCGTGGCCTTTCTCTATATGGGGAATGGACGTCATTGGGCCGATCTCACCAAAAGCTTTGAATGGGCATCGATTTATCTTTGTGGTAACCGACTACTTCACCAAGTGGGTAGAAGCCACTTCGTATGCGAATGTCATGAAATCAGCAGTCAGCAAGTTCTTAAAGAAAGAAATCATATGCCAATATGGAATGCCTGAAAGGATCATATCTGACAATGCACTAAACTTGAATAACAGTACGATAGCGGAGGTCTGCAGCCAATTCAAGATCAAACACCGTAACTCGTCACCGTATCGTCCAAAAATGAATGGAGCAGTCAAGGCAGCTAACAAGAATATCAAGAAAATTGTGGGGAAGATGACTGAGACTTATAAAGATTGGCACGAGAAGCTACCATTTGCTCTTTACGCTTATCAAACATCGGTCAGAACCTCTATCGGGGCAACTCCTTTCTCTTTGGTTTACGGGATGGAAGCAGTACTTCCAATCAAAGTTGAGATCCCTTCCCTTCGGGTCTTGTCTGAACTAAAGTTAGATGAAGCAGAATGGACTCAATCCCGGTATGATCAACTGAACCTAATCGAGGAAAAGAGGCTAAGAGCCCTTCGTCATGGACAAATGTATCAAAAGTGAATGATACGGGCTTATAACAAAAAAGTTCGCCCTAGAGAATTCTATGAAGGAGACCTTGTCCTGAAAAAGATGCTTCCCATGCAAAAGGACTTTAGAGAAAAATGGATGCCAAATTGGAAAGGACCTTATGTAGTAAAGAAGACCTTTTCTAGTGGAGCTCTAATTTTGACAGAGATGGATGGAAAAAGTTTACCGAATCCCGTGAACTCAGATTCAGTCAAGAAATACTTCGCTTAAAAAAAAACTGAAGAGGCCAAAGTGAAAACCTGCAATGGGCGCTTTGTGATCAAATGGGTTTTGAATTGAAAATCCAAGAATGGGCGATTCAAATTTTTTGAAAGGGAGGTATGTAACGATCTTGCTGCAACCCAAATTAACAAGAGGGAGAGACGTCACGTCTTGGGGCATCAATAAAGTCTTCTAAAGTCTGCCAGACACCTATCAAGTACAAAAGGGATCCTCGAGAAAATTTGTGCAGAAAAGCTCATACTATGATATCTGGACACTTATTTTTCTTCATTTCATATTTTAGCAAATTTATCTTGTCAAAACCTAATCTTTTGCTCAATTTATTCACTCTAAACTTCACTCTCA
Source organism: Gossypium bickii (assembly GCA_025503065.1). Taxonomy (NCBI): domain Eukaryota; kingdom Viridiplantae; phylum Streptophyta; class Magnoliopsida; order Malvales; family Malvaceae; genus Gossypium; species Gossypium bickii. The sequence goes on from CP106717.1 coordinate 24,761,097, forward strand.
ATATCCATTGTGATGATATTCTTCAAACTCTTTTCATTGAAATAACTATTAATGGACCATTAATGTTCAAATTAAAGGAGTTTCGCATATTACTCTGAAAACTTCTAATTTTTACAAGGACCTAAAGTGAGGCCAATATTTAGAACTAACCAGGTTAAGGGGTAATTGAGGTTTGAAATGGTGACCCCCAAAGATGCCAACCGAACGAGAAGGCAGGGTGATACGTTACGAAAGAATCATTCTCATGCATTCATCATTCACAATCATTGCACCCTAATTATTGTAAAAAGACCATTCACATGACATTCTACATTCATGCAAATGTCGTCCATCATGCATCTAGCAAGGAGCATTTGAGTCATTCCAGTCATAGCATCCTTATCATTTATTTAAGCATAAGCACATTTTACAGGACAGATTCCTCAAAGAACAGTGTAGCAAATTCAGATCTTGTTCCCTCGAGATGGGAGCGGAGCAGGCTGAAGATTGAAGTCTTCTGAAAGATAGTAAGGAAGCAAATTGAAAACGTCAAATTTCATTCCCTAGAGATGATAGTGGAGCAAACTGAAGATTAAAGTTTTCCTGAAGATAGTAAAGAAGCAAACTAAAAATTTTAGATTTTGCCACTGACCAGCGGTGGAAGAGTTTGAAGATTATCCTATTGCCATCGAACAGCGGTGGAATGGGTTAAAAATTATCCTACTGCCATCAAACAGCAGTGGAATGGGTTGAAGATTGTCCTATTGCCATTAAACAGCGGTGGAATGGGTTGAAGATTATCCTATTGCCACTGAACAACGTTGGAATAGGTTGAAGATTATCTATTGCCATCGAACAGTGGTGGAATGGGTTGAAGATTGTCCTAGTGCCATCGAACAGCGGTAGAATAGGTTGAAGATTGTCCTATTGCCACTGACCAGTGGTAGAATAGGTTGAAGATTATCCTATTGCCATCGACCAGCGATTGAATAGGTTGAAGATTGCCCTATTGCCATCGAACAGCGGTGAAGTAGGTTGAAGATTGTCCTAGTGCCATCGAACAGCGGTGGAATGGGTTGAAGATTATCCTATTGCCACCAACCAGTGGTGGAATAGGTTGAAGATTATCCTATTGCCATCGACCAGCGGTGGAATAGGTTGAAGATTGCCCTATTGCCATCAAACAGCGGTGGAGTAGGTTGAAGATTGTCCTGTTGCCATCGAACAGTGGTGGAACGGGTTGAAGATTGGTCCTATTGCCACTGACTAGTAGTGGAATAAGTTAAAAATTGTCCTATTGCCACTGACTAGTAGCGGAATGGGTTGAAGATTGATTTATTGCCACTGACCAGTAGTGGAATAGATTGAAGATTGTCCTATTGCCTTGACCAGCAGTGGAATAGGCTGAAAAAATCGCATTGAAGATATAACGGACAGTAAAATGAATCGAGATTACAGGCCCTATCTCTCCGAAATAGTGATGGATTAGATCAGAGCAATGAGATACAATAGACTGGAATGAGGCTATATAAAGAATAGGAGAACCAAAGAAGTCCAGACTCAGTGGATCCAGACAAATTTGGCCTTCTTTATGTCTTTGATCTATTCTCGTTACACGATAATGAGCAAAGAGGGGCAGCTGTCATAACCCAACTTTGTCCGGGCTAACAAAGCCCAACTACCAAACCAGAATAATAATAATAATAAAAGGCCTATTTGCAAATCGGCCCAAACATGCCCAAAACTTTGAGATTTCTTCAGGAAAATCTAGGGTTTTCGAAACCCTAGCCTTGTGCGCCGCAACCCACTAGTGACATTCACGCTGCCCACTTGCGCCACAGCACCCACATGCGCACCATTGTCGGCCACCACAACTCCACTCACTCCACCAGCCCCTGCAAAAGCAAAGAAAAGGACAAAGCAACAGCAATAGCACCCAAAAGGATCTTGTATTTTATTGTTATTGATTGGTTATAAAACCATGGAAAAACTGTGTAAACGGGATCTCTTTTTTTTTTCAATCAAAAAATACAAACATAGCACATGCAAAAAAACAGAAATAATAAGTAGAAATCAAACAAGAGTCCGAAAGCAAAAAAAGGCCAAAACAGTAACTTTCGAAGGTATTCTTTTATTGAGAGTCTTTTCGCAAATATATATACACATAAAAAAAGTATAAAAAAACTCACCTTTTCATCGAAAGGCGCGACTTTTGGGCTCCCCGCCGCGATCTACAGTCGGAGTGACGGCGTTTCGCCGGAGTCCCCCCTTTTCCATTTTCATGCCTGCAGAGGAAAATAAGGAAAAGAATCAGTTTTTTTTAAACAAGCAACCAAATGACTTTTTTTAAAGGTTTTTGGCCTTAAATAGGCCTCCAAAACGGCGTCGTTTTGGGCTAACCACTCAGGCACCAAAACAGCGTCGTTTCACCATAACCCGACCCGATCCGACCCGCTCCAGCCTAGGATCCGCGCGTTTTTCATTTGAGGGGCTAATTGCACTTTTAGCCCCTCCGCTCTTTTATATCTTTATAATTAAGTTTTCCCCTTTTTTAAGATTTTCCCCTTTAATTTCAATCCAGTTTCGTTTTGGTCCCGAATTAAGTGCTGCGTTTTGAGAATGCGGGAAAATTTCCCTTTTGCTCCCTCTGGTTCTTTCGCGCGTATAAAAAGGTTTCTTTTAATTATTTTTATTCCTGAATTAGCCCCAAAGTTCAATCTTGAATTCAATTTAACCCTTTTTCTTATTATTTTTTATTATCATTATTGATGCTAGTATTTAACATCCTTGTATTATTATTATTATTATTATTATTATTATTATTATTATTATTATATTTGCTACATTACTATTATTATTACTATTACTATTACTATTACTATTATTATTATTGTATTTATTATTGTCTCTATCATTACTAACATCTTTTTTTTTTTATTTATTATTATTATTTTAATGTTATCTTTCTATTTTTGTTTTATTATTGCACCTTTTATTATCATGTTTTGCTAATTTCTCACTTTCGTCGTTTCATCGCAATTCAAATTTTTATCTTTTATTTTATTTTTTTTTCTTTTCGTTTTTTAATTCATAAAAAATGGGTTTTCACAAAGGTAATATTCATGAGTTTGGGAATTCAAAAATTTGTGCCCAATCGTGCTGGGTGTGACTTTTTGTTTGACCAAACAAATGGATATCCTTTCAAATTTTGTTTCTACTTTTAAATAAGGTGATATTTGTGTGTTTGGAAGTTCGAAAAGATCGTGCCCAATCATGCTGGGTGTGTTTTTTTGGATGACTGAATGAGCAAATACCTTTCCAAAATTTCAAAAATGTGTGCTTGGAGAATTTTAGAGATGATCTTGAATTCGAGGACTTAGATTATTGTGTCCAATCGTGCTGGATGTGAGACTCTATTCCTTCGAAACAAGGGAAACTCGATATTCAATCAAGTTCTTTAAAATAAAAAAAATAGAATAAAATTTCAAAATCTTTTCAAACATTTCGACATTAGGACTTTGATTAATAAATTTGGTATCGATTTTGGGCGTTGCGAGGGTGCTAACCCTTCCTCGCACGTAACCGACTCCCGAACCTATTTTCTCGAATTTTCGCAGACCACCAAAAGCACTGTTTTAGTAAACCGAAACGTTTTATTAAAACAAAGGTGATCCGACCACACCTAATAAAAGGTCGGTGGCGACTCCTGTTTTTATTTTCAAAACCCAAGTTTGATTCTCGCCTTTATTTTTTTCAAAAAAAGGGTGGTTTCGACAGTAATAACTTAATTTTTAGTTATTTATACGATTTATTTGGAAAAGATGAGATCTTCGTTGAGACTAACAACATATTACGTCTTCATTTAATTTTAGTTGGTTTGTTGTATAAAGATTTTAATCTTGGTAAGAAAGGCCCATCATAATCAGAGAAAAAAAAAAGTCACCATTCTCTCTTACTCTTTCAGACTTTTTGACAAATGGAGGGACCATCCATAATGATATTCCAAGCCACAAGCTCATTTGCTTGAATAAAGAGAGTCATTCTTGTCTTTCGTTAAGAGTAATTTGCTCCATTGAAGTTTGGAGGCTTTGAGATGGACTAAGATTTTTCATGGAAATTTTATTCGGAAGTGGACGTCATAGTTGTACAATATTTGACGAGCTCCGATGATGTTCTCTTGGTTGTTAAACCGTCTTAAGAGACTAGCTTTGATACAAACTGTTAGCTATATTAATCACCAGAAATAGCCAACAGGGGGTGAATTGACCTTTTAAAAATTTGTAGAAGCGAAGAGTAAAAATAGAGACAATGAACATGGCGATATTTAGTAGTTCAACCCCAATTGCCTACTCCACTACCTTAGCTTTCCACAACTAAAGATTTCGCCAAATTCACTAGTTTGAAAACATTTGAGGATAATGTTTAATCTTACAATTCCCTTAAAATTTCTACTCAAATCTTAACATTGCAACTCCCTTAAGGTTTCTACCCAAACCTTAAGACTCAACCCTCTCAAAGAAAATAACAAATAAACAAACAAAGAAATAATCCTCACAAGATTAGGATATTTGTCAATTAAGCACAAATACAAGGAAAACACTTGAGCTGATAGAAAATACAAATAATTGAAGCACAAAATTATTGTAATGGATTTTTGATGTATCTTGAAGCACTTGATCTATTGTAATATCACTTATTGTGGTAGAACATTTAGAAGCTAGTGTTTATACCCTCTAATTGATTTCTAATCGTTGTGATTGTTGAGGAATTGAATAGAGCCATTGGGGATGAAAATACCAAATCATTAAATTCACCTGCAACGAAAGGTATCGATACTTTTTCTACGAGTGTCAATACTATTAGCATTTAATGTCCGATTCAGTGACCGTTAAAGTTAGCTTACAATGATACCAAATCCATTTTACTGATACCTAGTAAAAGGTATCGATACTTTTTGAAAGGGTATCAATACCTTTTTTGATTGTTTGAAAAATCATTAAGTCAGAATGCAAAAATGATATCGATATCAAAGATGGTACCGATAAAAATACAATAGGCATAGATACTTTTTGAAAAGTATCAATGCTTTTTGCTTTTGTTCAAATTTTATTTCAAGTCAGTAAACAAGTTTGGTATTGATAAAAATTGTATAGGTATCAATACTTTATGAAATATATAGATGCTTTTTGGAGGGAGCAGTATTTTCAATCGATTTAAAAATGTTTCAATTGAGTTAAAAAAATTTAAACCGTTTTTGAACTTTGTCCAAAAATTTTCTAAGTGTTTAAAACATTTTCTAAGATGTTTGGAAGTCTTAAATAATTTTTATGCTTAGAACCTTACAATTACTTTGTTCAAGAACAAACTTTATTCAAAAACATTTTTGTTTGTTATATCAAAAATAATTTATCAAATAAAGCTAGTTTAATAAACTTTAAACTTTAATTTTTTATTTCTTTAATTTTATATTATTTCACAAAAAATTTGATATCTCACTTAACTGGTTGTAATCAATATACGAATTTATTAAAAAGAAGTAAATTAAATATCAAATATATAAATTATATGAACTAAAGATATATTGTTAAAAATATTTTAGTATTAAGTAACATATAAATGATTTTATATTTTAACATAAAACCATAAAATTACATTCATTTAAAAGAAAAGTAAAGTGCTTAGAATAAACTTAATTTTAGATGATGCTGATAAATTAAAACAAAAATTAATTTTAGATTCTTTTTTATAAGTTAAAAAATTAAGGGTTGAATTTTTAATGTTAAATTTAATAGGAAATGTTACAAATTTTATAAAAATAAGTGAAAAGGTAAATATACATAAATCTAAAGTGACAGGGGCTGCTTATCTCGTAATGCCACCCCTGATATGGTTAATGGCAAGCAAAGGTATGAAAACATGACAACTAAAGGTGGGTTGGGTCTTGCTCTACCTAGTAATTAGGCTTAGGCTGGTGAAAACTACTGTTGAGGCCCCTGTACTCAATGGCGGAGTCTAGTAGAAGCCCAAGGAGGCCATGGTCCCCCAAGATTTAAAATTTTTGTAATTTAGCTCTTTGTAGTTATACTATAGTCCTCCTAACAATATAAGTAGGTCTTTCAGGGTTTAAGATTTTTGCAATTTCCCCCTTTGTATATAAGCAGGAATATTGCTTGTGTTGGAATATAGCTTCTTTTGAATCAATTGGATTGATTGTTATGCTGGAATATTGCTTTTTTTGAATAGATTGTTTTTATGTTTAAATCGATTGTCATGTTAGAATATTGTTTCTTTTAAATCGATTATTTATATGTTTAAATTGATTGTCATGTTGGAATACTGCTTCTTTCAAATCGATTGTTATGGTAGAATACTGCTTCTTCTTCTTTTGAATTGATTGCTTATATGTTTAAATCAATTTTTATGTTGGAATACTGTTTTTTTAATAGATTGTTCATATGTTTAAATCGATTATTATGTAATACATCTAGTTTTAACTTGACCCGATAAGAGCATGTTTGGTTGGGGGGAATAGGGATGCATTCCCCCCAAATTTGGTGGGTCTATCACCAAAGGTTAGTTTGGTTGGCTGTAATGGTATTATAGCCTGAATCCATTCCAGGCTCTATTACGGGAAAATGTTGAATAGGCATTCCCTTCCTTCACCACTGAATAGTCATTCCATTATACGATATTAATTTTTCTTTCCCCATTTTCATTTTTTGCCCTCAGCTTCATTTTCTTATTTCCTTTCCATATTAACATTTCCCTTTTTCCTTCTTATTTCCCTTCATCTTATTTCCCTTTTTTCCTTCTTATTTCCCCATCTGCTGCTACTATTTCTGTTCGCCTTCAGCATTCAACTTGGTTTCTCCTTTACTTGTTTGTTTTATCGGGGTATGAGTTGGTTTACTTTTGTTTGTTGAATGTATCATTTCTTCGAATTCATTTTCAGTATTGAATGATTTTAGGTTTTGGGTTCTAATTTTTTTTCAAGACGCTGACATTTTGGTCAACGACATGTTTTGTTTTTAGGTTTAATTAGTGTAGATGCATGTTTAGAAATCTTGGAAGCTGTTTTAGTGAAACTAAAAAACACGAGGATGATGAATTGGAGGGCTTTCTTTATTTTTTTATTTTTTATTGTTAGGGACTAATTTTGGATGCTTTTGTAAGTTTCAACGCTATATTATAAGTATGTTGAATCTTGCAAGGTTGAATTTTTTTAGCAATGGCTGGTTTGTGGTGCAGTAGTGAGGAATTCCTTATAATTGAATAGTTTTACCATGTAGCACACTGCTTTTTTCTTTTTGGTGATATTATTTTTTAGGTTGAATTGGGTGTATGATGCATGTTCAGCATTCTCGAAAGATTTATTAATAGTAGTAGTAAAAATAAGAACATGTGAATGATGAAAATGGAGAAGGGATTACTTTCTGGAGCACTATTAAGTTTCAATGGCTGGCTAGTTTGAGAAATGGTGGAGAATTCTTTATAGTTGTCTTGTTTTCTTTGTTAAGGACTATTCAATCTCTTCTAAATAATGGAATACAATCTCTGTAGTTATCTTATGTGGATGAACCTCATGTTTAGTACCAACTAAGCTCTTTAGCCTTTAGTCATGCATTGTTTGCTGCTAGGTTTTTGAACATGAGGCAAGGCGAGGGAGAAGCAATATCCATTGTTGAACAGGTTGGTGTTCTTATCCAAGTTGCATGTTGAATTTGCATATCATCTCTTTTGGTTCTGTGTTTTAACCTATAAAAAAGAAAAAAGGAAGTTGAGTCTATCAGGTTCTCAGATGTGTTTTGCTTTATAAGCAGGCAATTGACTTGATTTCAGTGGTTAAGGAGATTCATGGGCTTAACTCACAGGAGCTGAATAAGTTGCTGAGAGACTCTGAAAGTTTTACCATTCACTTTCTTACCTTATTTCATTATTGTCATGGTACCATTATCCTGCTTTTCCACTGAAACATCTTGTATTGCATTGTGTTATCTTTCAGATTAACGTGGAAAAACTTGCAGGATTTCTTCCTTTGCACCTTATTGCAATGCTTGTGTCATCTGATAGAGATGAAGCTCTACTCAGATATTTATTATGTGGCATCTGGATTTTGCATACCTTGTGTGAATTAGCCCCTTACCATACTAAACTTGATCAGGTTGCACTAATTATACACATCTGGTTGTTTTTCTATTCTAATAATTTTAATGCTCTTTTTGTTCCATTATTTTCTACGTTTGTTCTTGAATATAACAAGGAATTGATAGAAATTGAACTGCAATAAAGGGACAATTCCATTATATCTCTATACTTTTCAGTTTTCTATGGAAAAATGTTAATACATCAAATGAAGGCTGTAAGAGGGATACTGCTGCATAGGATAAATAAGTCACTGCTTAATTGTCAACTGTTTTTATTTCATTCATTTCAATTCTTAGACTTTGATCTTAGTTATAAGATTGAATCATTCTTGGTTACGAAGGAAACTGTAGGATAAATAAGTTTAGCTCCTTCATTTTAAACTTTCCTCATGTTATTTCATCCCGTATTTTGTTCTTTGGACTTAGTTATAAGATTGGAAATATATTATTTAGATATAACTTGGATAACAACAACTTATATTCTGCCTCCAGTATTGTAATGCTTTATATAGATAGCAAGCCTCAGCTATACCTTGAGATCGACATACATCCTTGATTAAGTCAAGAATAAATTTGCAACATCTTGCAAATTTCTAAAGGACTTCAAGTTTAAGCTGCACCTTTTCTCTATGAAGGCCCTTAACTTAAAGACAGAACGATGGTTATTACAGATGGTACTTGTTTAGCACTATAACTGCATTGTTTACTTTATCTTATAACTCATTCTAATGCTTCAGTTTTCTTTATTCCCATGCCAATCTTATAACTCATTCTCAATGATTATACACACAAATGGAGGAATGGATAACTTATTCGAAGAAGAATAAATAATATCATTATGTGCTTGTTCATTGCTTTTGCAGGTTGATGTTTTCTCATTTGGTATTGCATTATGGGAAATCTTGACGGGAGAAGAGCCATATGCAAGTATGCATTGTGGTGCAATCATTGGTATACTTTTGATTACTATACATCCTCAATACTTCAGGCTAAATAATATACAACAATATCTTGCTTACAACAAGCTTTTGCACCAGTGAAACTCGATTTCGTTAGATACTTCAATATCTCGAAATTTGGGCCTAGTTCACTTTAGTTCATAAAATCTACTCGAGTCATGCAACTATCTTTAAAAGGTGATATCTATTAAGTGTGACGTTCAAATTCTAGCATCTATGACTCTTTTCCTATCTCTATATGTCTCAGCCACATTCATGATTTTTTACATGATGTTATCATGCTAACATTGACAAATAATTAGTTTTTTAAATTGTGAATAAAGGTGGAATTGTAAACAAAATGCTGAGGCCTCGGATACTGGAATGTTGTGATCCGGAATGGAGAAAGTTAATGGAAGAGTGTTGGTTGTTTGAGCCAGCAAGCAGGCCATCATTTACAGAGATAACAAACAGGTTGCGCCAAATGTTTGCGGCATTGCAACCCAAATAGCGTACTCCAATTAGATGAAAAACAAATGGAAACCTCCCTTGTAAGTCATACATACGTACATACAGACATGCAGATAAAAAAAGAAAAAAGAAACAAAGAGAAAGTATAGATTCATGGATATAAAGAGAACTTACAAAATTCCCCGTAACTTTTTGAAGTCAATCTATTTGTAAATTTTATATTTATAACTAGCTAGAGACTGCTCTTTCTTGCAAGCAAGTGGTAAAGATTCTTCTTTGTTTCGAGCCAACAATATACACGAAAGGATTTACTTACACTAATATGAAACATAAAAAATATGAAGTAAATTGAAAACAAAATGTTTGTATACATAACAAAATTCTGTAGAAAAAAGACTGAAATAACAGACATATAAAATCAAATAACAACCAAAACAAATTAATTTATGGAAAATATGGAAGTTTAAACGTAATAGAAAAGTCTTACAATAATTGGAACACATCATGTATGGTTAATACGCCCTCATAGTTCGATCAAAGGCTACCTATTGCAGTAGTTTTCGGTTGCAGTAGTTGAACAAATTGTTGTTATCATGTTATTATAAAGGATAAAATACAATATAAAAAATCTATTTTTATTAAAATTGACTATTAAAATAAAATGTTATTAGAGGATTATCATATTGTATGTTAAACTTCATTTTATATTATTATTAAAATAAAATTACTATTAAAATTTACTATTAAAATAAAATGTTAATATTATATTAAAATTATTATTAAATATTATTGATAATTATATTAAGAATGTTATTAAATTATATATTATTTTATTAAATTGTATTTAATAATAATTATGTTACAATATGATTAAATTATTTATGTTTACTTTTATTTAAATATATTTAACAATAATCTTATTAAAATTTAATAACAATAATCATCTACTTACAAAAATTTTGTTAAGGGTACTTTGGTCATTTAAACCTTTTTCCTTATACTATTACAACATCTATTCCATTCAACCAAACACAAGAATTCTATTACAGCTCTATTCCATTCCATTCAACCAAGCGGTTGAATTCACGATTCTGACTCTATTCCATTCTGACTCTATTCAATTACAACTCTATTCAATTATAGTCCTATTCCATTACAGTGAATCAAACGTACCCTTAAATCTTGATAAAGAAAGGGTCACCGTAATCCCAGCAAAAGAAAAAAAAAGGGCCACCATAACGTGTCAATCTTTAAGGGCAAAAACTTTACACTCAGAATACTATATATATGATAAACCATAAAAGTAACATATTTTAAGCCTACATTTAGTATGCTTTTGGATGAATTAAGCCTCGATTTATATAAAAAGGTGCTCTTACTCCTTTGTTTTCATGTTTCATACCCAGGAAAGCACTCGAGGATGAAAAGAACAGAAAATGGGCCCAAAACAGAGTAAATGGGCCATATCACGAAATCGACACGGCCTAGCCCAAAGACAATACGGCCGTGCCTCATTAAAAGTCCGAACACGGCTTGGCCATGATTCACACGGGCGTGTGCCATGGCCGTGTCCCTGCTACTGGAAAGAGCAATTACATTCGGGAAAGGATACTTGGAGGCAAAGAAACACATTCCAAAGCCTATTCATACACCCTATTAAGAATTCTACTTAAATTAGGATACTTAGGGGCCAAGTAAGGCATCTCAAAGTCTATATAAACACCCAAGGGGACAACTTGAAAGGGGAGTTCGGCAGAAGCCGAAACCGGCATCAAAGCTAGGCCAAGTAGCCAAGCCGAGAAGGTCAGAGTTAGGGAAAAACCACGAAGATAGCCAATGAATCCATCCCAAGAAGCCAGAATTATACTCAAGATGGTGGAATTCTCCTTCAATTCCTTCAGGGGGTTTTAGGATTTTCTTATGTCTTGTTTTATCTTTTCTCTTGCGATGTATTGTTTCTTCATTATGAACTAAACCTCTCAGATACCTGAAGGGGATGAAACCTAGATGAATCTTTTTATTTGATTTTTAAATTATATGATAATTACTTAGTTTGTTCTTAATTATGTTGCTTAATCCAAATCGAATGTGCTTAGGTGGAGGAGGAATAGACCCTGCCTAAGAGTAGATCTAACATAATTAAGCGGAGTTGATCGAACGCCTAGAGATAGAGGTTACGAGATTTTGCGGATTAGGGTGAAGCGTAATATGGGAGTCCATTGATCGACGCATCGCTATCCTAGGGGTTATTATAAGCGAACGAGAGTTCCACTAATTAACCTAGGGTTAGACGTTATTCGCCTCGAGAGAGGGTTTAATATAGGTTAAGGAGTCTTACAGATCAAGCTCAGTAAAAGAAATCATATAATTTAGGGTTAGATAATAAGTGAAGTCTAGGTGGATTCTTCCTAAGGGTATTGTCGTAATCAACTGAGTTTTCCTTCAAAGTTATTTTCCTATTCATCCTTTTTGTCTTTGTGTCCTTAGTTTAGTCTTCGTCTAAAGTAACTTCACTCTATTTTTATGGCTGAATAATAAAAAGAAAGTTAGATTAGTACTTTTAGTTCCATTGGGTTCGATATCCGGTCTTGCCTAAGCTATACTACTGTTCGATAGGTACACTTGCCTTTAATCGTTGTCAGAGTTAATTTTCAGGTTTTGATCATTCTTTTATAAATTTTAAAACTCTGATTTACAACGATTAAGTTTTTGGCACCGTTGCCGCGAAACTAAAATATTAAGAAAACTCTATTTTTATTACTTTAGCCATTATTTTTTATTTTTCAGCAATTTATTTTTTATTTTTAGGATAATTTTTAATTTTGCTAATTTTTTCTTTCTTTCTTTTCTTTCCAGGTAGTTTATGACTAGAAGGAACCCGAGAGGACCTTTAGTATAAGAAAGTGATATTGAAGCTACCGCTCGAAGGAATCGTCGGGAAACTAGGCGAGCCCTAAATTACACAGAAAGGGAGGAAGAAGATAGATCCAATCCTACTGAAAGGATGGACGAGAATAACCCACTACCACACGATGTGGGGGAACGCAACGCTCCACGTACAATGTTTGATTATGCGAAACCGCATTTAACAGGAGCAGAATCGAGTATTGTTAGGCCTGCTATATCTGCTAATAATTTTGAATTAAAGCCTAACACAATACAAATGATTCAACAGTTTGTTCAATTTGATGGTTTGCAGGACGAAGATCCAAACATGCATATAGCTAACTTTTTAGAGTTCTGTGATACCTTCAAAATAAATGGCGTTTCTGATGATGCCATACGTCTTCGGTTATTCCCTTTTTCATTAAGAAATAAAGCTAAACAGTGGTTAAACTCGTTACAACGAGGGTCAATCACTACATGGGAACAGATGACCGAAAAGTTTTTAATGAAATATTTTCCACCGGCCAAAACGGCCAAATTAAGGAATGATATCTCTTCTTTTGTGCAGATGGATTTAGAAACACTATGTGATGCATGGGAGAGATTCAAAGATCTCTTGAGGAGGTGCCCACACCATGGCTTACCTTTGTGGCTACAAGTCCAAACATTCTACAACGGTGTAAACCCCTCAACAAGGCAATTGATTGATTCAGCCGCCGGTGGAACTCTGAATAACAAAACTCCAGAAGTAGCCTACGAGTTCATTGAGGAGATGTCATTAAACAATTATCAGTGGCAAGCTTCGAAGACTAAACCAATGAAATCGGCAGGAGTCTTCAACGTCGACACCATGACCATGCTATCAACGCAGCTTGAGATGATGAATAAAAAGCTTGATAGTTTGTGTTCTTCGCAGGTACATCCACTCATGTAGTGTGACGCAAGTGGAACCGTGGCGAATCCTGAGTACACATCCTACCAACCGGAAGCAGAGAACGAACAGATGAACTATATAGGTAAAAATTTCCGATCCAATAATAATCCTTATAGTAACATTTACAATCCAAGTTGGAGGAACCACCCAAATTTTTCATGGGGAGTAAAGGCAATCAAAGAAATCAAGGACAACAGCCTCCTCAGAACTTCCAAAATCAGCCCTATTCACGAGAAAAGAAACCAACCTACGAGGAGGAACTAAAAAAAAATCAGCAAACACAGAAGAACGCCTACAAGATATATATAGAACAATTAAAAGCAATGAGAGCCGAATGAGTGAAATTGCTAAGTCGGTCAAGGAAATGACTAATGCAGTCAAACAACTCACACGGCTCATGTTAGAATGACCGCAAGGACGTCTACCAAGTAACAGCGAGATTAATCCAAAGGAGCAAATTCAAGCCATCACAGCTCAAGAGAGCGAGGAATTAGATGAACCAAAAACAATTCCAGAAAGTAAGGTAGACGAAGGGATAATAGAGGTAGCACAAGAAAAGTCAAAATCGGTAATAAAAGAGTACAAACTTCGCATACCTTATCCCGAAGCATTAAAAAGAGACGATTCAAAGGAACAGCTCGGTAAGTTTCTTAAACTTTTAAAGAAATTACACATTAACTTACCTCTTCTTGAAGCTCTTTTTCAAATGCCAGACTCGAGGAAATTTTTAAGACAGCTCTTGACAAACAAACACAAATTAGACGAAGAGCCACACATTGAACTCAACGCAAAGTGCTCAGCAATCCTACAAAATAAACTACCACAGAAATTAAAAGATCCAGGGGGTTTTACAATTCCATGTTTAATTGGTAGTTTAACTATTGACAATACGTTAGCTAATTTAGGGGCAAGCATAAATGTCATGCCTTATGCACTGTTTAAACGACTAGGTCTAGGGAAGCCCAAACAAACTAGGATGAGTATTCAATTAGCTGATAAAACTGTTAGAATTCCTAGGGGCATTATTGAAGATGTTCTCGTAAAAATCGATAAATTTGTTTTCCCAGTAGATTTTGTTGTTTTAGACATGGATGAGGATAATTCAATTCCCTTAATTTTAGGAAGACCTTTTCTAGCAACTGCCAGGACTAAAATTGATGTTGCCACAGGAGAACCATACTTCGTATAGGTGACGAATCAATCAGTCTTCAAGCTCTTGACTCTGCCAGGGCAATAATAGATGAAGGTAAGAAAGACAATACTGCTGATAACCAAATTGTTCAACTTTCATCACAGGAAAAATCAAAAGGACAAAAACCTGAGCCGAAACACGAACCCCCAGCTAAAGAAGTAGACGAGGAGTAAAGCCTTAGGGGCGATAAATTAGATGAGCAGGACACACAGGTCAAGGAAGAACCTAAACCACACAAAGTGAAATCAGAGGAACCACCGAAAAGGGGCTTGATTGAACCTGATCTTCAATTCAGTATCAACAAAGAAACAACTCACGAGGAGCAAAGGATTCAAATCAATGACTTAGATGAGTGGAAAACACACTTTAAGGAGAAATTAGAGATACAGGAAACAGAATCAAAACCACTCTATGAGATAGACAAGTCCACAGTCAGAGATCAGGTATTGTCAGATAAACCAGACCCACGACTATTTCCTCTAGACCCTGACACAAACAAAGAAATCCTTTTCAAGGTACACAATATCTTCCCATACGGAATAGTCGAGCTGAGCAATCCAATATTCGGCACTTTCAAGGTAAACGCTTCTCGACTTCAACTTTGTCAAGAGAATAAAACCGTAAGTACGAGGGAAGATATTCAAACCTTTAAACCTCCCTAAAATTTTCAAATAACAAGGCAAAGTCTAGCTTAAGAATATAAACGAGCGCTTCTCGGGAGGCAACCCAAGCACTAACTTTATTTCTTTTTACTTTTATTTAAATCTATTTTCCTTTTTCTTTTTTTTAAACTAAATAAAAATGCAAGATTTCCAGGTCACACGGCCTTACACACGGCCGTGTCCGTGGCCGTGTGGACCACCGGAACTGCCACACTGACAGAGTAGAGGCTGTGCAAGTCAGTCCAACCACTCCCCAACGTCACGAATCCAACCACCATCCCTACGGGCACCGACAAAGAGGGCACGGCCGTGTCCTCAACCGTGTGAAGCTACTGACTTATTTCACACGGGTACAACACACCAGTGCAAAACAACCGTGCCAAAAGAAAAACTTGACGTACACTGGCGTGGGTGATACAGCACGGGCATGGTGTGACAAACACACTCATCGACACGGTCGTGCGAGGTGGCCGTGTGCATCGACACCCCCTAGGACCACGACTGTGGGGAAGTACAAAATTCAAAAATCTATTTAAACCCCTTAACCCTTCCCCTTCCCTCCATCTGATTTTCATCCTTATTTTCTTTGCTTCTCACTCTCTTCCATCTCGGATTCTTCACTGACTAAGACTCTAGATCATTGAGCAAGCCAACACCATGCTGAAGAAGCGGAGGAAGCTAAGCATAGGCTCCTTACCAAAGAACGATCAACATGAGTTCATGCCGGCAGCTTCGTCTCAACACCAAGCCAAGGATCTTTGAGACCAATTAGTTTTTATTTTCCGTTTCTCTTTCCTTTCATTCTCCTTTTCTTTAATAATCTTATGTCTAATTTAGTTTAACTTAATTTAGTTTCGTAGTGTCAGGTTCACCAGGCTGCTAGGGAATCACGCCGACCACCACAATAACCTCTTCACTTCCGCCACCGCCAGCACCTCCCCAGCCTTAGAAGTCACACCCACCTTGCTAACCATCCTTCAATAAGGACTTCACAGTCCATTAATATTTTCTTTTCATTTTAGTTTTCTTCTTAGTCTCCTTCCATTTAATTTGTTTTTCTATAACTATATATATTTAGTTTATTTTTATTAGGTCTTAATAAACCCTGGCTACTTCTCAAAGCGCTACCCAGTTTTTTCATCTAGCGCAGGTTCGTTATCCCGACTGACCATCACCGCCACCAAAGACACTCATCCGGGAAAACGTCCAAAATTTAGGGAGTACTTCTTTCCCCTTCTCTTTTGATTTATCCTTTAAATGTTATTATCTATGTTTGTACATTGAGGGCAATGTACATCTTAAGTGTGGGGGGTGAATAACTATTTTGAAAAATTCCAAACTTTCTGCATTATTCTTAAACCCTGAGGATAAAAATGCCTAACTTTTTGCATGATTCTCAAATCCCTAAATTTAGTCTTGTTTTTAAGCAAAGTTATCATATTACTAATTAAGATGAAATTTCTAATTATTTGTGATTTTTATTGATGTGCTTTTGAATAAGTCATAGTAAATTATGCATTGATGATTGAAATTGAAGAATACTAGGGAATCAAGCATGATAAATCTAATTTTCAAAAAATTAAAATTTTAGGTTGTCAACCGGAATTTGAATGTTATTTTGAAATTTGAGATTTACAAGGTTGATGTCAAAAACACCCATAAGTTTTGTGAGATTTTAAGCCTTATAGAGCATACATTCTTTTTCATGCTCACTTCTTGATTATGAGTGTGTCAAGTATGAACTGTTATTCTAGAACTTACCTTGATTATACATGTCAAGACCATAGTTATGATTTGATATACCGAGATGATGAAGGCACCTAGGTTTTAACCCATTAATTCCACTAAATAGCCTACCCTTACAATTGACCCCTAGTGAACCCCTTGATCCTAACAAACCTTTTTTATTGACTCACCTACTGATATTAACCAAAAACCCCTTTGTATTTGTTATCACCCTTTCCCTTGACTACCCCTTAATCGAGATTTGATTTGCTCAGTTACATAAATATATTATTCTGATAGTTAAAATTATCTTGTATTTTTTTTAGTTTGTTCACAAAAAAAAAATTAATCAAAGTATATTCAGTAATTAGTTGTATGAAAAGTGAGCTTACACAATCAAAGACTATGTTCAAAAAGAAAAGCTCGTATTAGTATTATTATTTTCAGTATATGTAATTGTTATCTTAGAAATTTTTAGGTAGGTAACTTATCAATTCAATCTCGATTCTAACCTTCTTATTTCAGCCTTTATCCACACCTTTAACCCTAGCCCCATTACAACCCTAACAAAGACCTTTTGATCTATTTATCATTTTATTTTACAGTGGTGGAGATTTGATTTTTAGGCAAGCCTATGGAATTAACTTTTCAGGTTCTACTTATAAGTGCTTAATTTTAACCATTAAAACACTTTTCGAGTGATTTGAGTGAATCTTTTGTGAGGATGTCAATCCTTGTAGGTTTTGAATTAAAGTTAATTATTTAGATGAAGGGAAACACCTATATTTTCATGCTACAAATGTATGACTTATCTTGTTTGAATCTTTAGGAATCTTTGAGTTGAATTATCCATGTATAAATTATCTATGAATTAGGATAAGGCATTGTTGATAGGAATTATAAATCATAAAAGGTTCATTTTAATTGTAAGTTGAGAATTTTGCTTGAAGACAAGCAAAAGCTTAAGTGTGGGGGTATTTGATAAACCATAAAAGTAACATATTTTAAGCCTACATTTAGTATGCTTTTGGATAAATTAAGCCTCGATTTATATCTTAATCCTTTGTTTTCATGCTTCATATCGAGGAAAGCACCCGAGGATGAAAAGAACAGAAAATGGGCCCAAAACAGAGTAAATGGGGCATATCACGAAATCAACACGGCCTGGCCCAAAGACAACACGGCCATGCCTCATTAAAAGTCCGAACATGACCTGGCCACGATTCACACGGGCGTGTGCCATGGCCGTGTCCCTGCTACTGGAAAGAGCAATTACATTCGGGAAAGGATACTTGGAGGCAAAGAAACACATTCCAAAGCCTATTCAAACACCCTATTAGGAATTCTACTTAAATTAGGATACTTAGGGGCCAAGTAAGGCATCTCAAAGTCTATATAAACACCCAATGGGGCAACTTGAAAGGGGTGTTCGGCAGAAGCCGAAAGCGGCGTCAAAGCTAGGCCAAGGAGCCAAGCCGAGAAGGTCAGAGTTAGGGAAAAAGCACGAAGATAGCCAGTGGATCCATCCCAAGAATCCGGAATTATACTCAAGACGGCGAAATTCTCCTTCAATTCCTTCAGGGGATTTTAGGATTTTCTTATGTTTTGTTTTATCTTTTCTCTTGCGATGTTTTGTTTCTTCATTATGAACTAAACCCCTCAGATACCTGAAGGGGATGAAACCTAGATGAATCTTTTTATTTGATTTCTAAACTATATGATAATTACTTAGTTTGTTCTTAATTATGTTGCTTAATCCAAATCGAATGTGCTTAGGTGGAGGAGGAATAGACCCTGCCTAAGAGTAGATCTAACATAATTAAGTAGAGTTGATCGAACGCCTAGAGATAGGGTTACGAGATTTTGTCGGATTAAGGTGAAACCTAATATGGGAGTCCATTGATCGATTTACTGCTATCCTAGGGGGTTATTATAAATGAACGAGAGTTCCACTAATTAACCTAGGGTTAGACGTTATTCGCCTCGAGAGAGGGTTTAATATAGGTTAGGGAGTCTTACAGATCAAGCTAAGTAAAAGAAATCATATAATTTAGGGTTAGATAATAAGTGAAGTCTAGTTGGATTCTTCCTAAGGGTATCATCGTAATCAACTGAGTTGTCCTTCAAAGCTATTTTCCTATTCATCCTTTTTGTCTTTGTGTCCTTAGTTTAGTCTTCGTCTAAAGCAACTTCACTCTATTTTTAAGGTTGAATAATAAAAAGAAAGTTAGTATTAGTACTTTTAGTTCCTTTGGGTTCGATATCTGGTCTTGCCTAAGCTATACTACTGTTCGATAGGTACACTTGCCTTTAATCGTTGTCAGAGTTAATTTTCAGGTTTTAATCATTCTTTTATAAATTTTAAAACTCTGATTTACAGCGATCAATATAATATCTACTTCCGAAGACATTTGCATGTGTAGATGCTATATAGCTACTTAAGCATGGCTTCTAAACCAAGAATCCTCACTTACTGGCCATGGAAGCCTCGTGGAAGCCTCTTGGAAGCTTTAAGGTCTTGTTGATTTCATTTTTTTAATTTTACCAGTTATTTTATTTTTTTAATTTTAATTTGAGGTTTGATGGATTTTTAAAATATATAATCCTAGCTCCTTTGATAGCAGAGCACATATACTTTTTTATGATGAAGGATAAAAAAGATATAGATGTGTCCAAGATGGCCTTATTCTCATCTATGTTATGGAGAATGCTTCATAACCAGCTATGGATTAGCCTTTCTCATTATCGAACTACCAAAGGCACCAACAAGATTGTAGACAAAGGTATTGAATTAGATCAAGTGGACAGGGAGAGGGACTGGTGGGCAACAATTTTTTTCTTAATTACTCAATGACGTCAATTATTAATTAATGGCTGCATGCATGGATGATCAAATAATGTTCAGTGCAATCCTGTTTTATTGGGGCAACTGTTAGGAAACGACCCGATTAAGCAACGAACAAGTAAAAATAGTAGAAGAAATTGAGAAATTGAACACACAAATTTAACGTGGAAAAACTCCTCCAAAGAGGTTAAAAAACCATGGGCAAAGATAATTTTACTATAATGGTAAAAGAAACGAAGAGTACAAAAGATGGAGATAAAAAACTAAACCCCAAAAACCCAAAAACAAAGAACCCTCAAAACGTAAACACAAAAATTCTATAAATGTGTTATGAGTTCTAATATCTAATAAGTGTCTTTTCTAAGGTTGTAAAAGAGCCTATTTATAGGTTAAATTCATAGTCAAATAATAATAAAATAATCTAATCAGTGTTTGATTGAAACAAATAAACAGAGTTTAACTAGAAGATTATTTCTCAATTTTGACTGAAATAGGAGTCATACTTAACAAATCACCACCTTGACTCATATTTCCACAATGCCATCTTTGCCAAAGCCCGCCACGGGCCTATCTTGAACTATGCAGGGAATTAACTGAGTCGAATCTGTGCTTAGAAACTGGAAGACTTCTAGCCTTCGACTTGTACACTGCCAAATCAAAACTAACCCGGGTTTAATTTTCACGAACACAATGCCCTAACTTTTCAAAACCTGCATCCAAAAGAGAACCTCTTTTCAACAAAACGATCATACCTTTTTCCCTCCTATGACCAAGTTGCCTCCGCTTTAAATGAGTTGACTTTGACTCTATAATGGATGTGGGACGTTCGATTTCATCGGTCACTGTAGAACCTTCTAGAATATAAAAACTACTAGTTCTTTTACCTTTTAACAAAACGAGAGCTCCACGAGATACTTTAATGCCGCTCGACTCGATGTTGATTCTGCATCCTTTCAAGTCTAAAATACTCAAGGAGATGAGATTCTTTCGTAAATCAGGTACATACCTGACATCTGATAGTGTCCTAATCGTCCCATCATGTATCCTAATTTTAACAGTACCAATACCAATTACCTTACTAGATGAATTGTTTCCCATGCACACAACTCCACCTTCAATGGAACTGTATGTAGAGAACCATTCTCTATTGGGACACATGTGGAAAGAACATCCCGTATCTAGGATCCACTCGAACGTGAGCTTGGAGTTATTGCTCATTGACACTAACAAGAAATCATCACCGCTTTCATCGACCAAATTAGCACCGGCTACATCTTCCTCGTTACTCTCAACAGCTCTTTTATTTCGTAGTTTATAACAATCTGCTTTGACGTGACCTAACTTTTTACAATAGCGACACCTTTTGCCTTGTTTCTTTGATGCTACCAAAACGGAAGCTTGCTTATCTGCCTTGCTATCCAAACCAAACTCATTGTTTGGTTTGTATCTACTCAACAAATGACCCTTCATATATTCTATAACAGCCTGATTTAGGGCTTAGTCGGAATAGTGGAACGAAACCACAAATCTGAAGTAGTAATATGAGTTTTAAGGTTTATGAGATGTTTGCATGGTTATGTGAAAGTTTCATGGAGTAATTTTATTGGATTATGATTGAATTGTTCATTAGGACTAAATTGCAAAAGTTACAAAATATGAGATTCTAGAAGCTTTTAGTATGAAATAGCTTTGGATTATTAATTAAAGATCCCTAAATAGCAATTTGCCCAATTTCTAATTTTTGGACAAAAATGGGCATGAGTTAGTAAATTTTGAAAGTTTAGCAAAAAGGGGCATTTTGGTCATTTGTCAAATAAATGATTAAAAAGGGAAAGGAAGTCAAAAAATTATGTTCATCTTCTTCCCCTTAGTGCCAAAATTTTTAAGTACTCCACAGCTAGGGTTTGTTTAAATTTTCAAGCTCATAATAAGTGCATCCTAGCTCCATTTTTAATATTCTTCATATTTTTGAAGTCCTCGTAACTTGAATTAGCTATTTTTAGCTATATGTTGAGCTAGGATTCATGTTCAAAAATATACCCATGTATGATATGCATGTATTTTGATGTTTTAAGGAAGATTATGAAAGCTTGATGTGGAATAAACATCTTTTTCTAAGTGAATTTCATGAAAAATGCATGTAAGGACTAAATTGTAAAAGTCATAAAATTTGGTCATACATGAGTGAAATATTGAGAATTTGATATTGCTATAATTGAGAAAATGAATTAGAAAAGCATGATATACAAGAAAGTTGAATGAAAATGACTTTATGAGCCTAGGGGCAAAAGTGTAAATATGAGAAAGTTTAGGGGCAAAATGGTAAATTTTCCAAAGTATGAGTTATGAGTCAATTTAGTCAATGTGAGTATTAAATGAGTTAAATTATTATTATAGATCAAGAAAAACGAAGCTCGGATCGAAACCGAGGCAAAAACAAAGTCGTGGACTAAATTGACTATTTTCATACATTTTGTATACCGAGGTAAGTTTGAATAATTTTTAAGTTTCATGAGCATTTTCATTGAATTACTTATATATGTTGTTATTGTACAATATTTCCATGAAGTTTTTTAAATATGTTTAAATAAGGACATTAAGGAAACTAAGTATATGAAAGTCCCGAATGAAGTTGGATTACTGAGGATACTTAATCTACATCATGAGACAAGAAAGCCCGTATAAGACCATGTCAATGTAACACCCCTAACCCGCAACCGTCGCTAGAGGGTTACGAGGTAATACAGAAGAAAAACATAGTATTCATACAATCACATAATTCCATAGATCATAGTCATAAAAATAAATATATTAAAATATTAATCACACTGTATGCACGAATTATAATTCCCAAGTTCAAACGAGTTCAAATCAATATTAATTCTTTGACTTCATAATTATATACATGTATTTATAAACCAAATAAAACATTTCACATAGCATACTATTTAAATCATGTGCAACATTCAAATTCGCTATTATAAAAAAATAAAACAGACTTGGCAAATCATTTAAAGACCAAACATGCCTATTTGCTATTTACAAAGCCATGCGCACTTGACCATTTTAATATAATAAATTTTAAGAACACATACCAACCACTAATGTATTCAATTCTCATATCATCTATCAGTTTTAGAGTATAACCGCATATTTAAAACACCAATTATACTTTAATAATAATTCACATTCTATAATAGCACGTTAGTACATCCAAATGTTATAATAACTTGATATAACCCAATCAATTCATAGCACGAACGTATCTTTAAATAATTTTAGACCTTGGTCAATATATAACAGGCTTTAAACCTACTAATATGAAATATTCATAAGTGATTCGTGACAAAACCAATTTATACTGATAATTAATATATATATATCAATTATCTAATTTATAATCCATACTTATCAAATAGATTTAAAACATAACTAAACCATTAAACCAACATATCAAAACATTAAACCAAAAACATTTTAAACCCAACATAACATATAATAACTAAGCCATTTTTGCATGGCTTAAATACACTTCTCATTCACAAAGGATCCAAAAGATAGAATAGTTTATACATGCCATAAGTTTAAACTTAAGCTTTCAAGAGTACTAAAATATAGACGATAGTGTGACGACTTCACTGACGATTCCCGAGCACGTAACGATCACCAAAAACCTATAAATCAAAAACAATTATCCAACACAGTGTAAGCTAATTTAACTTAGTAAGTTACAAGCAATTAAACTCTAAAATTTAACTTGATATCTCAAATACCATTTAACTAATTCATACTACTAAATCATATAATAACTAGCTTACTATATTATAAGGCACTTATTAATCAAATACTATGATTTAACCAAAATCAATGTATAATTGCTCAACCATAAAGCATTTCTTCAATTTCAAATACAAGGCCGAATACATTATGGCATTCCATCATCATGTAAAATAAAAATAAAAAAGAAATATATGCATAATACACTTCATCTCATTATGCAATATAACATATACCTTCCAAACACAAAAAAAAAACATCTTATTCGAACATCAACATGATTTAACACAAAGCTATTAACACATTTATCATTACATACTCTCGAACAACCAAGTCTCCATTAACATTTCATATAACATTCAATATGATATTTAATGCATTTCCACATATCATTTTATTTTCATTTAAATTATACATCCAAATAGCATTTCATCTATTCCACAATTAATCTTATATATTTGATTCCAAATATAATCACCACATAGGTTCAAGACTTACCAAGCTCAATTTTGAACACAAACATAACGACCATTCCTCAAGAACTCCAAGTATTTACTCATTCCACTGTCCATGATTACTCGACAAGGTCGCACACTTAGTGCTAATAGTTATTCAAAAATATATATTAAGTTCGCACACTTAGTGCTTAATAATCAAACTCGCACACTTAGTGCTTTACAATTAAACTCGCACACTTAGTGCCAATCACATAATCGTAAATATTTATACCCGCACACTTAGTGCCGAACGTCAACAACTCAATACATCTTACTTCTTTTTACATTCGATAATTTCATCACTACATGTATATATATACCATTCAATTCGGCATAATTGCATAGATATTATGGTTGTTTAAATCGATACAAAATATATGCTTAATAACTTACCTCGGATATCGACAGACAGAAACTTTTGACTATTCAACGATTTTTGTTTTCCCCGATCCACGTCCGATCTTTTTAGTTCTTGATCTATATAATTTCAAAATGAGCTCATTCAAATAGAATTTCATTCATTTTAGTCCAAAACACATAATTAAACAATTTACCAATTTATCCCTAACATTTTGCACTTTTACAAATTAATCCAATTTTCACAAAACACAAAATATGCTAAATTTGCATATATTAAGCTAGGGCCAAAAGTTCACTAGGCTTATACAAGTCTCCACATTTCATAAATTTCACAATCTAGCCCCTTAATTTACTATTTTTGAAATTTAGTCCTAAATACTCAATTTCATCAAAATTTCCAATACAAAATTTAATAATCTAACACATATATTTTGTTTTCTATCTTCAAACAAAAAATTAACCAAATTATCAACCATGGAAACTCATGAAAATATCATCAATTTCAAAAATTCAAGCATGGGTTTTGAAGTATTCAAAACAACGATCTCAAAAACGTAAAAATTATCAAAAATCGAAACCAAACTAACCTTGAAATTGGATTCACAAGTGCCGAATGTAAAAACCCTTTTTATTTTCTTCTTTTCTTTGAGTTTTGGTCTTCAAGATGAAAGAAAGATGAACACTTTCATCTTTTTGTTTTATTATTTATATAATTTTAATTAAATTTACCAAATTTCCATTACTAAAATAATTAAATAATACATTCACTATTACATGCATATTATGGCCGGCCACTATGAGGAATTTTGGTCAATTTACACTATTTATACCTCAATTTAAGAAACCATCATCAATTTGACACTTAGGCATTTAACCCCCAAATTTTTATTTTATGCGATTAAGCCCTATTTATTAAATCGGGCATTCAAATGATAAAATTTTAAAACAAAAATTTCACACCAGCCAAATTCACACATTCAGAACACAGAAAAGTAATAATTAATTATTTTCTGATTCAGATTCGTGGTCTCGAAACCACCATTCCGATTAGGGTCAAAATCGGGCTGTTACAATCAAGATATGGCATTGGCAATAAAGCAAGGGGATCATGTAAGCCCAAGACAAGCCTTGGCATTGAAAAGTTACCATGAGATAAAGATTCCATGTAAGTCCAAGCCAAGGCATGACATTGGTGAGTTCCCAAGTAAAGATATCATGTAAGTCCAAGATAAGTCTTGGCATTGAAAAGTTATTATGAGGCAAAGACCCATATAAGTCCAAGCTAAGGCATGGCACTGGTGAGTCTCTAAAGAGAAGATATCATGTAAATCCATGTCAAGACATGGCGTTAACAAGTTCATGAGATAAGGATACCACGTAAGACCATGTCAACACATGGTAATGGTAAGTTTCCAAGGAAACACACAAGAAAGATTTCGTATAAGCCCATGTCAAGACATGGCATCGACATCAAGTTAAGAGATAAAACCACATCTAGGATATGGCATTGGCATTGAGATACATGTATGATGGATTCAGTATCCTCGGTTATTCTGGTTAATTCATCGGGAAAAATAGTAAAGAAGGAATAAAGTAACAAGAAAGTTAAGTATGTAAAGTTATTGTCAAGTCAAAGTGGATAAGAGTATTATTCAAGTTAAGAAAGGTAAAGTTAGAATTTATGTTTACAATAGCAAAGTATAATAATCTTTTTGATTAAGTGATTATAATCATGAGACGAGTAAGTAACATGAAATGATTATGAATAAGTAAGAGTAAGTAAGCATAAGCACTTGAGATTTAGGATGATATTGTTTATGATGGATGAGTTATATTTAGCAATTATAATGCTATATGTATTACATGCAAACTTACTAAGCTAAATGCTTACTTCTTTATTTCTTTCTTTCCTTGTAGTCCCGCCAAGCTAACTTGTGGATCATTGACACCGGAGCTCGGAACACACTATCAACCACTACTTTGGATATAGCCAAGTTGTTTATAATAAGTATGGCATGTATAGGATGGCATGTATAGGAATCATTTCATTTTGAGTTTTATCTTCAGAAGAGCCATAGTGTTGGCTATTAAGTTATTATTCTTTTTGTATATGGCTAAAGGAGTTTGGTCAAAATTTTATTAAGTTTATATATATCAATGTTGATGAATTATGCATTATTGTTCATGCTTGATGAAGTATTGAGTTGTTGAATTGGGTATATGAATGATCTTGATTTCAGGGTGGATAATGGCTTGGAAAATAGCCTTTAAGTGTCCACATGGATAGTCACACGGGCGTGTGACTAGGCCGTGTGTGATACATGGACAGCCCACATGGGGGTGTTAATAGACCGTGTGTCCCCTGCATGTTAGTGTTTTAAGTTAGAATAGACCACGGGCTAGTCACACAGGCGTATGCCTAGGCCATGTGAAGCGGTCAGTGTTCACCATGGGTAAAGAACATGGGCATTTTCCTAGGCTGTGTGATCCAAACAGAATATCCAAGTTATTATACACGGGGTAGGGACATGGGCGTATGTGACCACACGACCTGACCCCACGGGCGTGTCCCATTTCATATGGGCGTGTGACCCCTGTTTTGATGAAAAGTTTTCTAAGTTCGTAAAATTTTCCGGATGCGAGTTTAAGGCCTCGTAGGCCCATGAAATGCACATTATGACTAAGAAAGAAAAGTTTTAAATCAAAACAAAATTCTATAGCCTGTAAGTACACGTTTAAGCATGTTTCAAGTATGGTAGTGCCTCGTATCCAGTCCCAGCTTCGAACTCGAGTATGGGGTGTTACATCTTCAAACGAGAGTTTGTCTCTGCCATAAATCAGGGTCTCCCTGAAAGACTTGTATGAAGGGGGTAAAGAGCACAATAATAGCATAGCCTGATCTTCATCGTCAATATGAACCTCAACATTCTTTAAATCATTTAAAAGAGTAATGAATTGACTGATGTGATCTCTAAGAAGCTCACCTTCGTTCATGCGAAACGTAAATAGACGTTGTTTCAACACTAAACGGTTAGCCAAAGACTTATTCGCATAAAGAGTTTCTAACCTTTTCCACAAGGCAGATGAGGTCTTCTCCATCAATAGCTCCTGCAATACCGTATTCGCGAGGCACAACTGGATTGCAGACAAAGCCTTTTCATCAAGCTCTTCCCATTCTGTTTTTTTTAGATTCTCAGGCTTTTTCCCGGTAACAACCTTTTTCAAACCGGATTGAACTAGAATTGCCATAATCCGAACCTGCCATAGATTGAAATTTGTCTCACCATCGAACTTTTCAATTTCAAACCTTGTTGCTGCCATATCTGAATGGGCTGATCTATGAAAATTGAACTAGCTCTTAATACCACTTGTTAGGAAATGACCCGATTAAGCAACGAACAAGTAAAAATAGTAGAAGAAATTGAGAAATTGAACACACAAATTTAACATGGAAAACTCCTCCAAAGAGGATAAAAAACCACGGGCAAAGATAATTTTACTATAATGGCAAAAGAAACGAAGAGTACAAAAGATGGAGATAAAAAACTAAACCCCGAAAACTCGAAAACAAAGAACCCTCAAAACATAAACACAAAAATTCTATAAATGTGTTATGAGTTCTAATATCTAATGGGTGTCTTTTCTAAGGTTGTAGAAGAGCCTATTTATAGGCTAAATTCATAAGTTAAATAATAATAAAATAATCTAAACTAATCAGCGTTTGATTAAAACAAATAAACAGAATTTAACTAGAAGATTATTTCTCAATTTTGACTGAAATAGGAGTCATACTTAACAACAACAAATACGTTCCAAGAGGTTCACACGTACCCTATTGGAGATTGGATGGTGTGATTATAACGATGTTGCTCCATACCGGCCCTGTGGAGTTCCTTTGCTACTGGTTTCATAAAGCACTACATCACCATTACCTTTACTCCCGATACCATTCTCATCATCATTCCTCCATTGTTATTGAGGCTATTACTTGTAAGACTTCATCACCTACGTACGTAATTTAATCAATCAATCCACATGGTTATATGGTACTGAACCATCACTGGCTGTGGCAGCTGTGATTCATCCATTTGTAGAGCACATAGCATACTTCCTCCTATTTGCAATACCCGTCTTTACAATGGTGCTAACTGGTACCGTCTCCATTATTGCCTTAGTTGCCTACGTCACTTACCTGGACATTATGAACAATATGGGCCACTGTAATTTCGAGCTTATTCCTAACTGGCTCTTCACCCTTCTCCCTCCTCTCAAGTACACCATCTATACTCCATTGTAAGTCCTTCCTTTCACTCTAACTCAATAAAATAATTTTAAATTAAATACCTACATACTATACTTTATTTTATGAAGACTGCCTTGCTTTAAGAATAGGAGTATTATGATAATAATTTTATTCTATTCATGCATTATACTTGCTATCTTAACTTTTACATTGTATGCTACAAGCAAATTATAAACAAGTAAGATAATTTGGGTAAAAATATTTGTTTGTCCATAATTTTATTCTATACCAGTATTTTGAAGGCAACCAAGAATAAGTATATTTATGTAGGTTCATTTAAAGTAAAATTAAAATTACTACGGAATATTTATAAAATATATTTATTTAATTTTAATTACAAAAGTTAATTGAATAAATTGGTCCTTAAATTGTAAAATGTTATAATTCTTATATTTTGAAGGACGTAATATCAATCAAGTCTTTTTATTATTAAAATCGTTGATGTTATGACGTATCAAACTTTAAAATTAACCAAAAATTTTGAATTAAGACAAAAAGGCAAACCTTTGCTAGGTCTCCTTGATAATACTCTAGAACGACATATTTTTATGTGTTAATTGTATATTTATTTTGAGTAAGATCCTACTAATTTGGGCTATTTATGGTCTTTTATCTTTTAGGGACTAAATTGAAGGCAAAAGTAAATTTAAGGGCGAAAAGCGTGAATTTGGGGATAAAGTGGGCCAACATGCGACATTGGAAAAAAGGTGGTGCCAAAAATGCAAGCATGGAAGACATAAGGACAAAAATACAAAGAAGAGATATTTTATAAACACAAGACTCTATTTAATTTTTAATTATATTAGGATAATTGTTAGATATTATTATTTAGATTTTATTTTAGCTTTTTTCTTTAATTATCTTTATTTATCTTTTAAAATTTAAGTAGGACTAGACTAGGTTTCCTAGTACTATAAATAGGGGATGGAGTGACTCAAATTTCATATCATCTTTTCTGTAAACACTCCCTCCCCCAAAAAAGCTTAGCCTTGTTCTTTTCTTTATTCAATAAAATTTTATTTTTTTATTAAGTCTATTTCTTTTAACAAAAGCATGAGCCACTAAATCCATCTAGCCAAAGGTTGTAAAAAATTCCCCAAAAAGGTTCATGAGGTTTAGAATCTGCGTTTAGCCTTCTCAACGAGTATTCATCACTTCTCAGCATTACGGGGCTGACGCTTCCGTCCATGTCCCTTCAAAAGTGATCTTTCCAACTTGTGCAAGGAACGGCCACTTTGTGTATTTTGGGAAGCTTGCACAATCGATTTGTTACCTTACCGCGTCAGTGGTTGTTGAGCCCAATAGACAAAATGGCGTGGGGTTCGCCATTGGGAAGTGATGATCTAGTGTAAGACGGTCCCAAAGGAGCGACGATTGGCTAGAGTCAGGTTCCTCTAAATTATAAGTCTAAACCCTAAGTGGAGCTGGTGGTCGTAGGCATCTTCCTCCACTATAACTGGCTTATTCAGTTCGAGAAGGATCACCTAAAAGTTGAGGATTGAACGCAAGGAGAATCGAGATAATCAGAGGCTGGAATCTCGCCACATAAGAAACTCTCTCTTTTTCCAAACTTTGTTTATTTTTATATTCTCTATTTTAATTTTCGCAATTTATTTAATTTTGCAATTTCAATCAACTTTTAATTCTGTCTTTTTTTTTTCCCGAGGTACACAGGTTTTCTTGGGCACAATTCTGTCCTAGATCTCATGAAACAAGACATTGTGCAAATCCATTCCCTGGGGATTTGACCCTACTTCTCTTATACTATTCTTTTTATTATTTCTATAGGGATAAGATATATTTGGTGCTTCAACGACGCATCAAATTTTGGCGCCGTTGCCGAGGACTGGCAACGTACTAATATTCTTTTTTGTTTCTGATAAACCGTAATATGAACATATTTTAATCCCACATTTAGCATACATTTGGATGATTTAAACCTTGAACTGAGTAATTTGGTGCTCTTAATCCTTTATTTTCATGTTTTATATTCAGGAGAGCACTAGAGGATGAAAAGAACGAGAAACGGGCCCAAAACAGAGTAAATGGGCCATATCACGAATCAACACGGCTTGGGCCCAAGACCACACAGCCGTGCCTCCTTAATAGTCTCAAACACAGCCTGGCCACGATTCACACGGACGTGTGCTATGGGCATGTGCCATGGGCGTGTCCCTGATGTGAGAAAGAAGAGTTTCAGTCGAATTAGGGTACATAGAGGGAAAGAAAGCCATCCAAAAGCCTATATAAACACCCTAAAGGCCAACCTTCAGAGGAGAGTCCAGTCGGGAGTCCAATTAGGCATCCAGCTAGGCCAAGGAGCCGAGCCAGAGAGGCCAAAATTATGGGATTCACTTGAAGAATAGCCAGTTGATTCATCTCAAGAAGCTGGAGTTATACTCAAGATAGATGATCTCTCCTTCAATTCCTTCAGGGGGTTTTAGGGTTTTCTTATATTTTGTTTTATCTTTTCTTTTGAGATGTATTCTTTTATCATTATGAACTAAACCCTCAAATACCTGAGGGGGATGAAACCTAAGATGAATCTTGTTATCGTTTGCTAAACTATATGATAAATACTTGATATGTTCTTAACTATGTGTTCTTAATTCTTGTTTTGGTATTTCCGAGATATTGATTCAAGTATTGATGTGCTTAGGTGGTGGAGCAAAAGTCCCTGCCTAAGAGTAGATCTAGCATAGTTAAGCAGAGTTGCACGCGCACCTAGAAATAGGGTGACGAAAATCTGCCGGATTAGGGTCAAACCTAATATAGTAGTCCATAGATCGAGTTAATGCAATTCTAGGGGTTTTAATTAGAAAGAAATTTCAATTAATCAACCTAGGGTTAGACGTTAGTAGCCTCGAAAGAGGTATTAATATAAATTAGGGAATCCTACAGATCAAGTCAAGTGAATAAATCGTCTGGTTCAGAGTTAGATAACAAGTGAAGTCTAGGTGAATTCTTCCTCTAGTATTGTCTTAATCAATTGGTTTTTCCCAAAGTTATTTTCCCCAATTCATTCTCTTTGTCTTTGTATCTTTAGCTTAGTTGTTAGTTAATTTTAGATTAGATAACAAATTCCTTTAATTCTTAGGCTATATAATAAAAAGAAAGTTAGTATTAGTACTTTTGGTTCCTTTGGGTTCGACAATCCGGTCTTGCCACAGCTATACTACTGTTCGATAGGTGCACTTACCTCAATCGTTTCGCAGTTAGTTCTAAGCTCGATCATTCTTTATATAAATTTTGAAGACTCTGATAGACACGATCAGTTTCTTATGACCAGATCTGCTCCAAGTACTCTTGCGTTTGATTCAGAGATTGAAAAGACTGCGGAGCTAATTGTAAGGAAACAAAGCTAAGGAAAAAGCAGTCAGTGGTGGTTGGGACTCAAAGTAACCCACCGCTAGAAATTGAAGTCGACGACAAAATTGAGTCTAGGGTTAACAAAGACCCTACTCAAACACTTGCAAGCGAAAAAGTAGAAGATGACTCACCAAAAGAAGCACTTAACGCTAGGGTTAACGAAAACTCGAATAGCACATTAACCAATGGCTCAAACAATTCGGCAATTGGTCAAAGCTCCGGCAAAACAACTACCATTGTGCATCCTGTGTCCTACTATGGATACTGATTTTGAACTGAAGTCAGGTTTAATCCAGGTACTACCAACTTTTCATGGGTTGCAAAATAAAAATCCCCACATGCATCTGAAAGAGTTTCATATGGTTTGTCTTAGTATGAAACCTCAGGGGGTAACTGAGGATCGAATCAAATTGCGTGCTTTCCCTTTTTCCTTAGTAGATTCTACTAGGGAATGGTTATTTTATCTACCCTCTGGACCTATTACAACTTGGGTTGATCTTTCTCGTTTGTTTCTCAACAGGTTTTGTCCAGTATTGTGTGCAGCTGAGTTGAGAAGGGAGATCGCAGGAATAAGGAAAAAGAAGCAGAGTCTCTTTACGACTATTGGGAGTGGTTTAAGAAGTTGTGTGCAAGTTGCCCACAACATGGTATACCAGAATAATCTCTTCTCCAGTACTTTTATGAAGGCCTGAAACCCATGGATATGAATATGATAGACCCCGCTAATGGAGGAGCGTTGGTCAACATAACTCCCCAACAAGCAAAAGACTTGATATCCATGATGGTTGCAAATACTCAGCAATTCCGAGCCAATCCTGAGCCCCCTAGAAGGGTTCACTAGTTAAGTAATTTGACATTAGAAGATAAAATTGATAGACTTACTAATATTCTAAATTCTCTTGTTGCAGAAAAAGCAAAACCAGCCCAGCTATGCGGAATCTGTACTACACCTGAACATACAATAAATGCATGACCTAGTCTGTATGATGATACTATGGCTCATTTGGATGCTGTAGGAAACTTCTCTGGACCACCACAAAGGCGATATGACCCCTACACTAATACCTACAACCTAGGATAGAGGGACCATCCTAACTTGAGTTTTGAGGCAAACCCAAGGTATAATCAACCATACCAAAATCAGTTTCCACAATAGCCACGAGATCCAGGTACTTCTCTAGAAATTATGGTCAATAAATTAGTAGCTAATGTCCTTGATTTCCAACAGAAAACTCTTAATTTCCAAAAAGAAACGAAGGCATCTATAAGAGAATTTACCATATCAATTAAGAAATTGAACTCTCAAGGGAAGCCGCCGTCACAAAGAGAACCTAATCCAAGACAACACGCAAATGCAGTGACGTTGCAAAGTGGAAAGGTGCTGGAACCAATTCCTGACAGAAATCTTGGCCAAGATTCCGCCCAAGAAAAGCCCGAGAATGATGAATAGGTCCGAATGAAACCTCCATTACCTAAAATTCAACCTCCATTTCCAGGAAGGTTATACCAGTGTCGTAAAGGTAAAGAGGACAAGGAGATCCTCGAAACATTCAAAAATGTCGAGATCAACATACCATTGTTCGATGCCATCAAACAAATTTTGCAATATGCCAAGTTTCTTAAAGAGCTCTGCACCAACAAGCGAAAATAAACAGGTAATCAAAGGGTAAACGTTGGTGAGAATGTATCCGCATTGTTACAACGAAAGATGCCATCAAAATGCAAAGATAGGGGCATGTTCGCAATAACATGCAAAATAGACCACTTGGGAATAAAAAAGGCTATGTATGATTTAGGGTCCTCCATAAATGTCATGGCTTTTTCTATTTATGAATCACTTAATGCGGGTTTTTTGACGAAAACATGTGTTATCATATAGTTGGCGGACAGGTCTGTTGTGCATCCCGAATGAGTCCTCGAGGACGTATTAGTGAAAGTTAGAGCTTATTTTCCCTGCAGATTTTTATGTGATAAAAATGGAAGAGGATAAAGATCCTGGGTCTTCAGACATCTTGTTGGGGCGACCTTTCCTTAGTACTGTAAATACTAAGATTGACGTGTGTAGCAGAACCCTCACGATGGAGTTTGATGGGGAGATCGTGAAGTTTAATGTTTATGATGCTATTAGTCACCCAAGTGAAATTTTGAATGTAAACCGTCTCGACATAATTGACTCATTAGTAGAAAAAAACTTTTGAGTTATCTTATGAAGATAAATCTAAAATGATGTTTGATAATTTTTCTATTAATAAATTTTGGCTTCTATGGATACTAAACTTCTACCTTCTGTTATGCAGGCACCAGATCTGAAATTAAAATCACTTCCCAAGCATCTCAAACACACACTTTTGGAGAATAATGAGACCATTGCGGACTTAAAAGGGATTAACCCCATGATAGGCACACATAATATTTTCTTGGAGGAAAACACAAAATCAAGGCGAGAGGCACAAAGACGGTTGAATCTGAATACGGTGGATGTGGTAAAAAAGAGAATTTCCAAGCCCATACGGACGAAAGAATTCAACTGGAACAGCCCCAACACTAGTTGAGGCGTTAAGCTAGCGATGTTAAACAAGCGCTTGTTGGGAGGCAACCCAATTTTTATTTTTATTTTATTATTTATTTTTTTTTGGATATTAATAAATTTCTCTTCTTCTATCTAGGTAAATCGGCTAGAGAAAAAAAAAACTCAGAAATTGGCATACTTTAACAAATAGCCCTTATCCTATCCTTATTTCAACCAGGAATAGTGCGTCCCTCCCCCATGACTACCTAAAACCTGCCTCCAAACACTCACCCTTCAGCCAAACACCATTCCTATACACCCCCAAACCCTAAAAATAAACCCATTTTTACACCAAAAATCCCATCAGCCACCGCACTCGTCATCTACCCCATCGCCACCCCTCGCCGCTTCGCCTTCTTCTTCCCTTCTGTACGAAACCACCGCGCCATCACCCTCCTCTCCGCGTCGCCGTCCTCTTTGACAGTAATTACATAGGGAGTTCTTCTAAACTTTTTCCACCTATTTTTTATTTTCTTCCACATCGAAGACAATGTGTTTTAAGTAGTGGGAGGCATTCCTCATTATTTTTATCATTTATCTGTTGTTTTTAGTGTTGTGTTTTTGTTGCTGCTGCCACTGCCTTATGCTTGTTTCTGCCCACATTTAATTTTTTAGAATATTCTGCCTCTTTTCATGCCCAAGATTTTTACTAGGAATTGCCCACTGTTTAACCTACAAGCATGATTTTTGTCTTCTGAGAAAATTATGATTTTGCTATAATTGATTTCATCTTCATTGTTTTATTTATATTATGTTAAAATAATTATGATTAATAGAGTTAACCCTATTTTCCTTTTAGTAAATTTGATTAAGTCTAAATACAAAGACGACACTTAATACAATTGCATGCTTGAAATATGTTCATGACTATTAAGGTGGTTGCTGAAACTTATTTTTGACACTTGATTGTTGCTCCTTAATAAATCGTAAAAGTAACATATTTTATGCCCACATTTAGCATGCTTTTGGATGATTTAAGCCTTGAATTATGTAATTTGGTGCTCTTAATCCTTTATTTTCATGTTTTTTACTCAGGAGAGCACCGGATAATGAAAAGAAAGAAAAACTGACCCACAACACAGTAAATGGGCCATATCACGAAATCCACATGGCCTGGGCCCAAGACCAAACGGCCATGCCTCATTCAACAGCTTCGAACACGGCCTGGACACCATTTACACGGGCGTATGCCATGGGCATGTCTCTGCCGCGGCCAAGAGGAGTTTTACTCGGAATTGGATACTTGGAGGCAAAGAAACACATTCCAAAGCCTATTCAAACACCCTAGTAGGAATTCTACTTGAATTAGGATACTTAGGGGCCAAGTAAGGCATCTCAAAGTCTATATAAACACCCTAGGGGGCAACTTAAGCGGGGAGTTCGGCAGAAGCCTTCTGCCAGGGCTTTTATCGGGGGGAATCCAAGGATTTAGTCAGGGGGCATCCAACTAGGCCAAAGAGGGCAGATTTGTGGAGATTTACTCGAAGATAGCCAGTTGATTCATCTCAAGAAGCCGGAATCATACTCAAGACGGAGGATCTCTCCTTCAACTCCTTTAGGGGGTTTTAGGGATTTCTTATGTTTTGTTTTATCTTTTATTTTGAGATGTATTCTTTTATTATTATTATGAACTAAACCCTCAGATACCTGAAGGGGATGAAACCTAAGATGAATCTTGTTATCGTTTGCTGAACTATATGATAAATATTTGACTTGTTCTTAATTATGTGTTCTTAATTCTTGTTTTGATATTTCTGAGATATTAATTCAAGTATGATGTGCTTAGGTGGAGGATCAAAAGTCCCTATTTAAGAGTAGATATAGCATAATTAAGCGGAGTTAATCGCGCGCCTAGAGATAGGGTGACGAGATTTTGCCAGATTAGGGTGAAACCTAATATGGGAGTCCATAGATCGAGTTAATGCGATTCTAGGGGTTTTAATTAGAAATAGATTTCAATTAATCAACCTAGGGTTAGACGTTAGTCACCTCGAGAGAGGGATTAATATAACTTAAGGAATCTAACGGATCAAGTCAAATGAATAAATCGTCTGGTTCAGAATTAGATAACAAGTGAAGTCTAGGTGGATTCTTCCTTGGGTGTCGTCTTAAGCAATTGGTTTTTCCTCAAGTTATTTTCACAAATTTCATTCTTCTTTGTCTTAGAGTCTTTAGATTAGTTGTTAGTTAATTTGAGATTAGAGAAACAATTCCCTTAATTCTTAGGCTAAATAATAAAAAGAGAGTTAGTATTAGTACTTTTGGTTCCTATGGGTTCGACATTCCGGTCTTGCCTAAACTATACTACTGTTCGATAGGTGCGTTTGCCTCAAATCATTGTCATAGTTAGTTTCCAGGTTCGATCATATTCTTTATATTTATAAATTTTAAGACTTTGACATCGCAGAAAATAACGATCAAGTTTTTGGCGCCGTTGTTGGGGAACTAAAATATTAAGAACGCTTAATTTTTATTACTTTAGCCATTTTTTTATTGCAATTTATTTTCATTATTTTTTTTAATTTGCTAATTTTTCCTCTATTTGCTTTTGGTAGATAATTTTAGTTTATAAAGAAGATGACACTGAATAATTATCAGTGGTAAGTCATGAGGACAATTCCTACTAAAGCAGCCAGTTTCTTCAACCTCGACGTGGTCACCAGGTTATCTAACTAACTAGAGATGATGAATAAAAAGTTTGATGGTTTGTATAGTCTCCTGAGTACCCACCCTACGGATATGGCATGGAGGACGAACAAGTCCACTATATGGGTAACTATTCTAGACCTCAAAATAATTTTTATGATAACACTTATAATGCAGGTTGGAGGTACCACCCCAATTTCTCGTGGGATGATCAAAGTATCCAAAGACCGGAACTTCCTCCAGATTTTCAACAACTACCTCACCAACAGGAAGTGGAGTCGAACCTCGAGGAGATGCTGACAAAATTTATAGTAGCCAAAGAAACACGTTTCCAAAAGATAGAAACGAAACTTGAGGCATCAACATAGGAGATCAAGGATCAGTTTGGTCAGCTTACGAAGCTGATCTCAGAACAACTACAAGAAAGCTTGCCAAGCAACACTGAAACTAACCCAAAAGAGCAAATTCAAGCCGTAACAGCTCATGACAGTGAAAGGTTAGTGGAATCTAACCCAAGGCAAGAGCCTGTGGTAAGTGAAAGTAAGGTTGAGGTAAGCCATGATTTGCCAAACCCAGTAATTACAGAATACCAACCCCGTGTGTCATACCCCGATGCGATAAAGAAAGACCACACAGAGGAACAACTCGGTAAGTCTCTTAAACTTTCAAAGAAATTTCATATTAACTTGTCGTTTCTTGAAGCTCTTTTGCAGATGCTAGATCCTAGACCTCGTGTCGATAAAGAAGAAATTCATGAGGAACGAAGGCTTTGGATCGATAAACTAGACGAATGGAAGACACACTTCAAGGAGAGACTAAAAATACACGAAGCAAAAACGAGGCAACTCTACGATGAAATTAATGATGGGACAACCCAGCTTAAGATAGGAGATCAGATACTCAAAATCTTCCCAGATGGAACAGTCGAGGAAACTAGTCCTAAAATCAGCTCCTTTAAGGTAAACACTACTCGACTTAAATTTTATATCAATAACCGAATTGATCGCATGAGAAAGGATTTTCACTTCCTCAAACCACCATGACCATACGAATGAGACGTAAAGTCTAGCTTAAGACTATAAACGAGTGCTTCTCGGGAGGCAACCCGAGTACTAACCCCATAAACTTTTACATTTTTATCTTATTTATTTTATTTTATCCTTTCTTTATAGCACTTAACTATAAACTAACCAAAGTACAGATTTCCATACCAAACGGCTGTGGCCATGGCCGTGTGGCCACCAGAGGAAGGTACAAAGGCGAGGCCAACTACCAGATCCATAATTTCTATTTAACCCCCTTCTTCCCTTCTTTTTCCCGTTATCTTTTTTTTCATTTTCCATTATTTAATTTAATTTTTTTTATTTTTATTTTCTTTATTATCTTCTTCTTATTCTTCGTAAAATTTAGATTTAGCTTAGGATACAATAAAATCAGGACGGCTGCTTCGAGGACTCAATTTCAAACAGTTCAAGATGCTTCCCCACGTTCACCTTCAATCCTATCCGGTTTCTTTTCATTGATTTCATCCAAAATTCAGGAAGTTTCACTTCTCTCCCCATCTTACGATTTTATGATTATTTTGATATTATCTATCTTTGTACATTGAGGACAATGTACATCTTAAGTGGGGGGTTAACTATAATCCCTGAATTATGTCTTGTTCTAAAGTAAGTTTATCATATTATGATTAGAATGAAATTTCCCTGATTGATTATTTTTATTGATATGTTTTGAATTAAGTCATTGATAATTATGCATTGATGATTAAATTTGAAGGATACTAGGGAATCAAGCATGATAAGTCTATTTTTCAGAATTAAATTTTTTTAGGTAGTCTACCTGAATCTGAATGATATCTTGAAGTTTGAGCCTTGTAGAGCATATATTCTTTTTCTTGCTCACTTTTTTATTATGAGTGTGTCAACATTGATTTGTTATTCTTGAACTTGCATCGATTATACATGTCGAGACCACACCTTTGATTTGATATACAGAGATGATAAAGGCACCTAGGTTTAACCCACTCACTCCACTAAAAGCCTACCATCATAATTAACCCCTAGTAAACCCCGTTGATCCTAACAAACCTTTTTATTAACTCACCCGCTAATATTAACCCAAAACCCTTTGCATTTGTTATCACCATTCTTCTTAAATACCCTTTTTGTCGAGATTTGATTTTGAGCAGCTACCTAACTATGTTCTATATTTTAGTTGTTAAAGTTTGTTATTTGTGACTTGTTCTTAAAATTAAAAAAAAAACGAAGTATATTCATTATTAGTTCTACTAAGTGAGCTTACATTTCAAATCTTAAAGCTCGTATTATTAGTTTTCAATTAATTAGTTCATTTTTCTAGTTAGGTAATTGCCAATTCAATCTCGATTCTAACCCTCTAATTCAGCCTATATCCACACCTTTAACCTAAGCCCCGTTACAACCCTATTAAAGACCTTTTGATTTGTGTATCATCTCATCTTATAGTGGTGGAGATTTGATTTTCATGCAAGCCTATGGGATTAACTTTTCATGTTCGACTCTTGAGTGCTTAATTTTGAACCTTAAATACTTTGAGTGATTTGAATGAATCTTTAATGAGGATGTCAACTCTTGTCGATTTCGAATCAGAGGTAATTATTTAGGTAAAGGGAAACACCTAAAGGATTCAGGGCTGTAAATGTATGACTTTGATTGTTTGAATCTCTAGGACCCTTTGAGTTGAATTATCCATGTATGAATTATCTTTGAATTATGATGAAACATTATTGATGAATATTATGAATTGAGGAAGCTTGTTTTAATTATGAGTTGAGAATTTTGCTTGAGGACAAGCAAAAGCTTAAGTGTGGGGGTATTTGATAAACTGTAAAAGTAACATATTTTAAGCCTACATTTAGCATGCTTTTGGATGATTTAAGCCTTGAATTATGTAATTTGGTGCTCTTAATCCTTTGTTTTCATGTTTTATACTCAAGAGAGTACCGGATGATGAAAAGAACGGAAAATGGACCCACAACAAAGTAAATGGGCCATATCACGAAATCCACATGGCCTGGGCCCAAGACAAATGGCCGTGCCTCATTCAACAGCTTTAAACATGGCCTGGCAACGATTTACATAGGTGTATGCCATGGGCATGTCCCTGCCGCGGACAAGGGGAGTTTTACTCGAATTTGGATACTTGGAGACAAAGAAACACATTCCAAAGCCTATTCAAATATCCTAATAGGAATTCTACTTGAATTAGGATACTTAGGGGCCAAGTAAGGCATCTCAAAGTCTATATAAACACCCTAGGGGGCAACTTAAGCGGGGAGTTCGGCAGAAGCCTTCTGCCAGGGCTTTTGTCGGGGAACCTAAGGATTTAGTTAGGGGGGTCCAGCTAGGCCAAAGAGGGCAGATTTGTGGAGATTTACTCGAAGATAGCCAATTGATTCATCTCAAGAAGCCGGAATCATACTCAAGACGGAGGATCTCTCCTTCAATTCCTTCAGGGGGTTTTAGGGATTTCTTATGTTTTATTTTATCTTTTCTTTTGAGATGTATTCTTTTATTATTATTATGAACTAAACCCTCAGATACCTGAGGGGGATGAAACCTAAGATGAATCTTGTTATCGTTTGCTGAACTATATGATAAATATTTGACTTGTTCTTAATTATGTGTTCTTAATTCTTGTTTTGGTATTTTCGGGATATTAATTCAAGTATGATGTGCTTAGGTGGAGGAGCGAAAGTCCTTATTTAAGAGTAGATCTCACATAATTAAGCAGAGTTGGTCGCGCGCCTAGAGATAGGGAGATGAGATTTTGCCGGATTAGGGTGAAACCTAATATGGGAGTCCATAGATCGAGTTAATGCGATTCTAGGGGTTTTAATTAGAAAGAGATTTCAATTAATCAACCTAGGGTTAGACGTTAGTCGCTTCGGGAGAGGGATTAATATAACTTAGGGAGTCTTACGGATCAAGTCAAATGAATAAATCGTCTAGTTCAGAGTTAGATAACAAGTGAAGTCTAGGTGGATTCTTCCTTGAGTGTCATCTTAATCAATTGAGTTTTCCTCAAGTTATTTTCACAAATTTCATTCTTCTTTGTCTTAGAGTCTTTAGATTAGTTGTTAGTTAATTTGAGATTAGATAAACAATTCCCTTAATTCTTAGGCTAAATAATAAAAAGAGAGTTAGTATTAGTACTTTTGGTTCATTTGGGTTCGACATTCCTGTCTTGCCTAAACTATACTACTGTTCCATAGGTGCGCTTGCCTCAAATCGTTGTCATAGTTAGTTTCCAGGTTCGATCATATTCTTTATAAATTTTAAGACTTTGACATCGCAGAAAACAACGATCACTCCTAAGTCCTCCAAAATTAAAATTTCGTTTAATAATAATGTTTCCGTGGTTATGAGTGCAGCTTAAAACATGACTAGCTGAGTAATCGGGGTAGGGTGCTTGGGTTGTCATCCTACTTCGCGTCAAAAGGTTGTGTGACGTGTTAGGTAAAACTCCGCTAACCGAAATTAAAATACTTAAGAATGTGTTGGGCTGAGCAACAGGAGTGAGGTGCTTGGCTGTCATCTCTCTTCGCGTCAAAGGGTTCGATATATTCTTAAGAAAAATATAATAAATTAGAAGTATGTTCAATGAGTAAATGCAGGGGTGGGGTGCTGCTCATTTATTATCTCTTCGCGCGTCAAAAGGTTCAATATATTCTTAAGCAAAATAAATAAATAAATAAAAGAGATGTATTAATAAAATGTGGGGACTAAAGGTAGAAACAAATAAGGAGTCTTGGTAGGTTTGGTAAATTACCTAATTTTCATGAAATAATCAAAGTCGATCTTAATTCTTGTGTGTGTTAATTGGAATACTTTTTTAATTTTACTTAAAGCAAGCTAAGGGTTCTCATTATTTTTCATATACATTTTGACTAATTTTCATAAAACTTTGGAGTGGTACTTCTTTCATGGAAAATTCTAAATTTCACAGTGGATAAGAACCATACTTGAGGGCAAGCATGCGCTAAGTAGGGGGAACTTGATAATACTCTAGAACGACATATTTTTATGTATTAATTGTATATTTATTTTGAGTATGATCCTACTAATTTGGGCTATTTATGGTCTTTTATCTTTTAGGGATTAAATTGAAGGTAAAAGTAAATTTAAGGGCGAAAAGCGTGAATTTGGAGATAAAGTGGGCCAACATGCGACATAGGAAAAAAGGTGGTGCCGAAAATGCAAGCATGGAAGACATAAAGACAAAAATGCAAAGAAGAGATATTTTATAAACACAAGACTCTATTTAATTTTTAATTATATTAGGATAATTGTTAGATATTATTATTTAGATTTTATTTTAGCTTTTATCTTTAATTATCTGTATTTATCTTTTAGAATTTAAGTAAGGCTAGACTAGGTTTTCTAGTACTATAAATAAGGGATGGAGTGACTCAAATTTCATGTCATTTTTTCTGTAAACACCCCTCCCCCAAAAAAGCTTAGCCTTGTTCTTTTCTTTATTCAATAAAATTCCATTTTTTTTATTAAGTCTAATTCTTTTCCCAAAAGCATGAGCCACTAAATCCATCTAGCCAAAGGTTGTCAAAAATCCCCCAAAAAGGTTCATGAGGCTTAGAATCTACGCTTAGCCTTCTCAACGAGTATTCATCACATCTCAGCATTACGGGGCTAACGCTTCCGTCCATGTCCCTTCAAAAGTGATCTTTCCAATTTGTGCAAGGAACGGTTCGTTAGCTTACGGCGTCGGTGGTTGTCGAGCCCAAGAGACAAAAATGGCGTGGGATTCGTCATTGGGAAGTGATGATCTAGTGTAAAACGGTCCCACAGGAGCGACGGTTGGCTAGAGTCAGGTTCCTCTAAATTATAAGTCAAAACCCTAAGTGGAGCTGGTGGTTGTAGGCGTCCTCTTCCACTATATCTGACTTATTCAGTTGGAGAAGGATCACCTAAAAGCCGAGGATTGAACCCAATGAGGATCGAGACAACTAGAGGCTGGAATCTCGCCACATAAGAAACTCTCTCTTTTCCCAAACTCTGTTTATTTTTATATTCTCTATTTTAATTTTCTCAATTTATTTAATTTCGCAATTTCAATCAATTTTTAATTCTGCCTTTTTATTTTTTCCCCTAGGTACGCAGGTTTTCTTGGGCACGATTCTGTCCGAGATCTCACGAAATAAGACATTGTGCAAATCCAGTCCCTGAGGATTTGACACTACTTCCTTTATACTAT
The DNA here is from genome assembly GCA_025503065.1 of Gossypium bickii. Lineage (NCBI taxonomy): Eukaryota > Viridiplantae > Streptophyta > Magnoliopsida > Malvales > Malvaceae > Gossypium > Gossypium bickii. The sequence continues at coordinate 24,804,649 of CP106717.1, forward strand.
TCTTTTTATTATGTCTATAGGGATAGGATATATTTGGTGCTTCAACGACGCATCACTCCTCCTTGTAATTTTAATATGCTTGAATATTAATTTTAGGTTTTTAGACTTTTCGAAGGTTTAACACATATTCAATGTTCTCATTTTTTTTTTATAGTTTATAGTTTTAATTTGATTTTCATTGTTACATTTTTAAAGTTTTTATTTTAGTTTTTTTTATGAAGTTTTGTCGTTTTGCTTTTTTTTCTTTTGATTTTTTTAACTTTAAGATTTAATTTATAAAATTAATTTTTTGAAAATGAAAAAGACTTAATTGATATAACCTTCAAAATTTAAAAATGTAATTAAAATTATTTAAAACTTGAGAACCAAGGTGAATCATATTTTGGGAATATTTAGTGTATTTACTCAAATAAATTGTTAATATTAAGACATTTTCAAAGGGGTTATGGGTTAGGTTGGGATTTGGAAAAACAAATTGTTATTTTATTTCATCTGTTGGTAAACTATTTTAATGTAAACAAGAAAAATTATTTTATACATAACAATGTTTTAGATTTCACAAACTAATTAAGAGTTTAATAAGTATATTATACGATATAATGAAAAATAAAAAATAAAAAGTAAATAAATGTGATATTTATTATATATTCAACCAAATTTATTACAAATGTAAAGAAAAAAAAAGAGAAAATTAAATATCATATATATAATTTATATGAATTAAAGCTATATTATTAAAAATATTTTAGTATTGAGTAACATCATTAGAATAGATATAAATTATTTTATATTATAACATAAAACCATAAAGGTACATTCATTCAAAAAAAAAAAAAAGTAAAGTGCAATATTTGTATCAGAATAAATTTAATTTTAGATGCTGCGATAGGGCCTGCTTACCCCGTAATGCCACCCCTGATATAGTTAATGGCAAGCAAGGGTCTGGAAACGTGACAACTAAGGGTGGGCATGGCAGTGATGTGGATCTTGCTCTACCTAATAATTAGGCTCTGGAAAAATTATTATTGAGGTCTCTATATTAAGAGTTAGATTATATTTTATTCTTTCTATTAAAAAATAGATGATCAATCTATATTTTAAATCAAAAAAGTAAATTGGTCATTTCTGTTATAACTCTCATCTATTTGTACCGTTAAAAACTAGTTTGATTGATGAAATAACCAAATGACGACACGTTGCATGCCACATGTACATCATGATGATGTACATATATAATTTTTAACAGTAAAATTAGATAAAAATTTTAACAGAATGATCAATTTGCTCTTTGGTCTAATATATAAAGACTAATTTACTTATTCATTTTTAAATAGACAAAGTAAAATACAATTCAATTCCTACTAAAAGGGATTCATAGTAGTTTTACCCTTAGGGTTTAATTATATATGAGTGACTAAGACAACTAAATACCTTTTCAACAACATTACCGACATTATACGTGGTGACATTATTGTGCATTCAATATTCCAATTAGGTTTGCCAAGTTTCTCATTTAATTTTCAACCTACACATCACGTACCTTTTTCTTACGTCTCTGTTCTTCTATTTCTTCCCAATCAATCTTAATCTATCTATTTTTGCACCTTGTTCTTGAATGGACGGTTCCTAGTGCACCACGTCTCTTATAAATTGCTTTTTAAAAATGCTTTTGGGATCAAAAAAGCAAGAACCAATGTTAAACAAACAACTTTTGAAGTTAGAAGTGCTTTTGAATCAAAAAGCAAAATCAATTTTTTTTAGCTTTTGCTATTTGACAAAGGTGTTTTTGGACCAAATCAAAGTTTTAACCCTTATAATATATTTTATATAATATTTATATTTTGTATGTAATTATTTTCCTATTAAAATTTATTATATATGTAATATTATATTTTTAATTTTTTATTGGTTATATTTTATTATTTAAAATATAGTTTATATATTCGAATAAAATTTTATAAATAATTAATATTAATTTTTTTAAAATATTTAAAATTTATTTTTCATATATTAAAAAAATAATAACAAATTATAATAAATTATTTTTTATATTCTTTCTAAGATATCATAATATTAACTAATTTAAATATTATTTAAATGCATATTTATTACTTTATAACACCATATCTAAAATAGACATTTTATTTCTCAAAAGCACTTTTTGACAGCAATATTAAACACTTAAATCTTAAACTAAACTTTTCAAAAGTACTTCTCAAAATAACTTTTCCACAACGCTTTTCAAAAGTAATGCTAAACTAGCTCTTAATTACTATTAATTATCTTTAATCAGTGTGCTTTCCTTAAGCATAATAATTAATGATAATAACGTCTCGTAAGAGTATGAATATATTTTGTGAATACTGGATAGGTTTCACTCGTTGCACCATGTATAGTTTAGAACCAATTACTCGTTGCCATTTTATGATTACATCTATGGCATAATGGACAAATCTAGTGATAGCTTATATGAAAAATCACTGAGAAGGAAAGAAGAATCACCTCATGTGGTATATCTAATGCACCTAACCACACCCGAGTCTATTTATCATCTCCGCCTTCGATTTGCCTCTTTCGCCTCTAAACCATACTGTAACACCCCTAACCCGTATCTATCGCCAGAATCAGGTTATGGAATATTATCGGAGTTTATAGATCAAACAGACAGAAATTTTAAACATTTCATATCATCAAAGAATCATTCAAATCCAAATTATAAACATACCAAATTCAATTCATTTTGCCTAGGTCATAAGAACTTAAACATCAACTTAATTTCACATGCACATATCTAGATTTGGTTTAATTTACCATGCCATAATATGACTTCAAACACAAACATATATTTATATGTATAAAACCAACCAATATTAAACTTATAATGTCATTTACATTCAATCCACAAAATAATATTATTTAGACACCCCAGGTACATGCCGACAAAAAAGATAGACATCACCACATTTGAGTTCGGGAGCGTTGTTGGATGTTGAATCGACGATCAAAATTGAAGTACCTAATTTGCGTACGGAAAACAAAACCGTACGCTGAGTAAAACTCTGTGGTATTTCTATAATTCGAATATTAAAGACAAGATAATATCATATGCACAATTTAATTATAAGCACTATTAATATCTAGTATCATGACTATCATATTTCATTTGTTAAATAATGTCCCAATACACACAATTGCTATATTAATAATTATTCACATATCAAACCACCTTTATTCATACAATGGCATTAGCTATTCAATACTCAATTAATGAATATATCATTACATTACATACTCAATTCTCATCATTTGCTATAAAATAGCTTTTAATAATTTGATTCACATTTCATTTAAACAATGGCATTATCCACTCCATATTCAATTCATAAGTATATAACTCATATATTCCATGAATTTACAACATATTTCATATTCTATTTTCAATTCACTATATCACTTCCATTTCTCATACAATGCCATTTCAATATCAATTATAGAACTTATTATTTATTTACCCCTATTAACACGACTTGGACTCGGACGGATACACGGATCTAACCAACACACCAGTTTGGCACCCAGTGCCTCATCGGATAAATCTGAAATAGTACCTGTGCCCAGCGCTATATAAATTTAACTCCTAAACCGAAGTAAATTGGCACCCAGTGCCTCATCGACTCGAAGTCGAAGAAATCCCTGAACTCTTCAATCCTATGGCATACCATCTATATCCGACTCAACCCGATACAGTTAATAGGGTTTAATTTCACTTTCCAAATACAACCAATATTCAATTATCATATTTGCACATATATATTCATTTCCATTCAAATAATCAATAGATTCGTAATATATATATATCAATTCAATTCATTCAATCAACTTTTAATTCAATTCAATATCAAAGTGCCAAATACTCACCTCAACACTTACCATATGCATTAAATAAAAAAATACAACATTTAATAACGAATTATATAAATACAAACCAGGAATTCCGAGCTATTCGACTTCGACTTTATCTTTCCCCTTTTTAGTTGAGGATTCCGGTATGACGTTAGCTACGGAATTAAAACAATTAAAATTCATTAATATAACACAATTCAATTTTATATTAAATATTTAAATTTTGACTCAATATTTTTCCAAATTTCAATTTAGTCCCTAAACTGAGACTAATTTTTATTCTTCACAATTAATCTTATATTTTCATACAAATTCCACTTTAAACTAAATTTAACTCCCTATTTTTACTTAAACCCTTAAATTTTAAAATTTTCATAATTTAATCCCTATTACTCAAAATTTACAATTTATTCTACAATTTAATCCTTTTTTCACTTCTAGCTTAAAAATCTATCAATTTAATCCTTAATATCTTACCTTATGCGGCCTCATTAAAGAACAATGGCATAATTGTTTCTTTAGTCCCTTTAATTTTTTTAATCTATAATTCAACCTTCACCCTATATGCTATTTAGTCCTTATACCTAATTACTATTAATTCATGCAATTTTACTTAACCAGAACCTAATTAACTACACAATTAGCTTCATAAATATTTTTAATAAATATTTGCGAGTCCAATTTACGGGAACGGAGTCTCGGGAATGCACTTTTTTTTTCAATTTGGTCTTTTTTAATTAATTAACTATCCAAACGTTAAAATTTTTCAACGAAACTTTAATATCACCTTAATAACACTCCGTAAATATAAAAATATTTACGACCGGTTTATAAAAACAAGGCCCCGATACCTCATTTTCTAAAACCACTTGAACTTAATAAATCACTTATATGACGAAAATTATCAAATTAAAAACCTTTTTAAGAATCACACTTGTCTTATAAATATTAAATAATAATATTTACGAACTTACTCGTCGGATTTGGTGGCCTCCAAACTACTGTTTCTGACACTACTGAAAAACGGGTTGTTACACATACACACCATCAACTTGGCACATGTGGTTCCTTTAGCCAGTCACACTATGTTCCATGATGCTTACCTGGATATATTGTTCCACTTTTGTTGTCGAAAGCAATCGATTTCATAATATCAGAATACAGACCCGGGCTATACCCAAGTACAACATACATGTATAGATATCAATAACATGACTTTTTATTTCTTGTTTAAGGCACTAATCCATCGTAATAGTCTCTGCTGCATCTTGTGTTCATTTTATTTGTAGTACCGCTCGAAATAGAAAAAACAATCCATCAATAACTTGATTGAAGAAGCCATTTTAGAGGCAGATGAAAAGGTGCTAGAGTGTTGAGTCTAGGCCTCATGAACTAGGCAAGTATTTTGCCCCCATAAGCATATATAGATATCTATATAACATGAAGAAAACATGATGATGAAATAAATGAGCAGGGTGAAGGGCTGAACATGTATGGTGGGGTGTATATGCAAAAGCATCCCCAGCTTAAAGTGAAGTTGGTAGATAGGAGTAGCTTGGCAGTTGCAGTTGTGTTAAATAACATACCCAAGGGAACTACACAAGTAGTCCTTAGAGGTAAGCTGACTAAAGTTGCTTGTGCTCTTGCCTTTGCGCTATGCCAAAAGCGCATTCAAGTACGTATGTGCATTATTAATTAGATAACTCCAATTCCAAACCTCCAACTACTTTTCCTCTATCATTTTTGTGAAAAATATAACGTCAGTAATGACAAATATATCGTAAAGAAAAGAGAAATAAAAATAAAGAACACACAGATTTTACATGGAAACCCTTTCGGGAAAAGCCACGGGTAGAGGAGAAGAAAATTCACTATGTCGAATTCGAATCAATTACAAGAGGAATAGACCATGTCTATTTATAGGCTTATAAAGCCATATTCTAATAGGAGCGTAGTAAGATTGAAACTCCTTATTCTAATCAATATCAAATAGATGGAGTGTAATAAGGTTTAAAAAATCTTATTTAAAATAAAATAAAAGAAGTGTAATTCTATAGGGATTCTTCTCTTATTTTATTTTACCATTGTATTTTATTTAAATAAGAATTTGGGTCACTTAATTCTAACAATCTCCACCTTGACACGAATTCTCAATGAACAAGTTCTCCATCGCGAACTCTCAACGAACAAGTTCTCCACCTCTTCCATAAAACCCCTTAAGGGTTTAACTTCAACAATGAACACCAACCAAGTTTAAGCAATGCTCAAACTTGGTTATAGGAAGTGACTTAGTCATCATATCTGTAGGATTTTCATGAGTACTAATTTTGCTCACAACAATATCACCACGAGCAATAATATCACGAATCAAACTATGCTTCACAACTGGGGAGAACACATCTGTGAAGTCCACTCCTGAAATTTCACTGTAACCCTTTGCAACAAGCCTTACTTTATATCTAGGTTCTTCAACTCTTGGAGTCCCTTCTTTCTTTTTAAACACCCATTTACAGCGAATAACCTTTTTACCTTTAGGAAGTTTCACATGATCCCATGTTCTATTTTTGTGGAGTGACTCCATCTCCTCTTGCATAGCAAACATCCACTTTTTTGAGTCTTCACAGCTAACCGCCTCAGAATAATTAGACGGCTCTTAGTTTGCATCTATATCTTCAGCCACATTTAAAGCATAAGCAACTAGGTCAGCCTCGGCATACTTCTTTGGAGGTTTAATTTCTCTTCTAGTTCTGTTTTTGGCGATAGAGTATTGTGGTGAAGAAGCAACTTTATTCTCAATTTTTGTACTGACTTGAGGAGTCGACACTGTATTAATCTGATGCTCCACCTACTTTTGATTTTCTTTATTGGAAGAGCCTTTAAGAGATAAGTTAGGTATCATAGCAGTTTCATCAAAAACAACATCTCTGCTAATCACAAATTTTCTATTTTCAGGACACCATAACTTATACCCTTTTACACCAGCTTTATAAACAAGAAAAACATATTTAATGGATCTCGGTTCCAATATTCCATTATCAACATGAGCATACGCAGGACATCCAAAGATCCTTAAATCAGAATAATTAGCAGGATTACTAGACCATACTTCTTGTGGAGTCTTTTTCTCAATGGCAATGGATGGAGATCGGTTGATTAAAAAACATGCAGTAGAGGTTGCTTCGGCCTAAAACAACTTTGGTAAGTTGGCATTTGACAACATACATCAAACCTTCTTAATGATCGTTCTGTTCATTCGTTCTGCAACGCCATTTTGCTGTGGAGTATGACGAACTGTCAAGTGTCTCACGATCCGCCGACTTGCATGGTTTATTAAACTCATCGAACAAAACTCTAAGCCATTATGCATGCAGAGGTATTTTATTTGTTTTTCATGTCTGCTTTTTCAATCATAGTTTTCCAAGACTTAAATGCGGAAAACACATCGCTTTTTTCGCCGGGGAAGAATGCCCAAACTTTTCTAGAAAAATCATCAATAAAAGTTAGCATATAATTAGCTCCACCTCTCGAAGGCACTCTTGATGTCCCCCACAGATTAGAATGAATATACTCTAACATTCCCTTCGTGTTATGGATTTCTCTGGTGAATCGAACTCTCTTTTGCTTCCCAAAACGCAGTGCTCACAGAACTTCAGTTTGCAAATTCCTTGCCCATTAGGAAGTCCTCTTTTGCTCAATTCTACCATGCCATTCTCACTCATATGCCCTAGGCGCATATGCCAAAGTTTAGTAATATTATCATCTGACAAGGAAGAGGAAGCGACAGCTGCATCACTAATAACAGTAGAACCTTGCAAAACATATAACTTGGCAGTCTTTCTCTGCCCTTTCATCATAACGAGGGAACCTTTGGAAATCTTCAAAATCCCACTTTCAATTGTGTATTTGTACCCTCTTGAATCAAGAGTACTCAACGAAATTAAATTTCTCTTCAATTTGAGAACATGCCGTGCGTCACTAAGTGTTTTGACAACTCCATCAAACATCTTAACTTTAATTGTTCCAACACCTGCAATTTTACACGCAGCATTATTTCCCATCAAAATAACCTCTTCAGAAACTATTTCGTAATTTGTAAACCAATCCCGATTGGGACACATGTGAAAGGTGCAGCCTGAATCAAGTATCCACTCCTCGCTTACTTTAGAATTGTTGACAGAAGTGACTAGAAGTTCACTATCGCTGTAGTCTTCTACAACATCAGCTTCACCAGAATTTTCTAGTTGTTTTCCCTTTTAATTCGTAGCCTCTCTTTTGATCTTATTTTGTAGCTTATAGCATTCAGATTTAATGTGCCATTTCTTCTTGCAGAAGTTACAAGTTTTACCTCTGTTTGAAGACTTAGATCTACCTTTAGATTTACCATGAGGATTCTGTTCCTGTGTCCTTCCACGATCATCATCAACATTCCGATCTTGTCACCCATGAACAATGATACCCTCTCCTTGAGAGTCAGTTTTAACCACAAGATGCTTCATATTATCACACGAGGTCAAAGAATCCTAAACCTCATCAACTGTGAGAGACTCGCGGCTATATAAAATTGTGTCTCTAAAGGTTGAATAAGACAGGGGTAACGAACAAAGTAAAATCAACCCTAGATCTTCCTTATCATAGTGAACCTCCACGGCCTCCAAGTTTGAGAGAATTTCTTTAAACACTGTTAAGTGTTCATGCACAGACGCACCTTCCTCCAAACAATGAGTATAAAGACGTTGCTTCATATGTAACTTGGTGGTTAGAGTTTTCGACATACATATTTATTCTAGCCTCTTCCATAATGCCGCGACGGTCTTCTCCTTCATCACATCTTGCAAAATTTCATTAGACAAATGCAGATGTAATTGTGTTAACGTCTTTCGATCCTTGCGCTTCTTCTCTTCCTCTATCAATGTCGAAGGCATTTTATCTACCCCTAGTAGGGCTTCCTCTAAATCCATCTGTGCAAGAACTACCTACATCTTTATCTGCCACAACGCGAATCTGGTGTTGCGATCCAATAGCGAAATTTCATACTTCAAAGACGCCATTACCGCGATCGAGATGAAAAACCCGGAAGCTCTGATACCAATTTGTGAAAAATATAACGTCGGTAATGACAAATATGTCGCAAAGAAAAGAGAAATAAAAATAAAGAACACATATATTTTACGTGGAAACCCTTTCGGGAAAAACCACGGGCAGAGGAGAAGAAAATTCACTATGTCGAATTCGAATCAATTACAAGAGGAATAGACCATGTCTATTTATAGCTTATAAAGCCATATTCTAATAGGAGTGTAGTAAGATTGAAACTCCTTATTCTAATCAATATCAAATAGATGGAGTTTAATAAGGTTTAAAAAACCTTATTTAAAATAAAATAAAAGAAGTGTAATTCTATAGGGATTCTTCTCTTATTTTATTTTACCATTGTATTTTATTTAAATAAGAATTTGGGTCACTTAATTCTAACAATTTTCATTTACTATCACTGTAGGTCACTGTATTGCGCGAGGATGAATATGAAAAGCTTGATAAATTACTTGGCACCAAGTCTGAGAGTAAATTGGTTCTCCAAAAAAGTTACACTTGTAAGGTACCTAAGCCGATTCTCAATTATCACTTCAAAGTACAAAGCCTATCCTATTCCTAATGAAAACTAGGTTGAATATAATATTGGACGATGAATAATATATATGTTGCAGACATGGTTAGTTGGAGATGGACTGAGTGAAGTAGAACAAAGGAAGGCAAGCAAAGGAATTCTATTTATTCCCTTCTCGCAATTCCCACCAAAGAAGTTGCAATCGGACTGCTTCTATCATACCACACCGGCAATGCAAATTCTGTTGGCCTTTGAGAATGTGGATTCTTGTGAGGTTTGGCCATCAACATTTACATACTACATTTAACTCATTGTAGATATTGATGCTCATTCTTTTATCGCTTGGTTCTACTTTGTTCAGAACTGGTTGCTGAGGAGGGTGATGAGCATATGGCGCATAGCTAGGTTAGTACATGCACTGGAAGGATCGGAGGAACATAATGTGGTTACACCAAGTCAAACATTGAAAAATTTTGGGTAGCAACTCTCAAGCATTGATTTCAGCCTCTAAGGGTCCCTACTAATTTGAAATCCTAGACATTTGTCAGCCCTTCCTCTCTCTATATATATCACATCATATCATATCAATTTGTGAGAATTTTTTTATGGTGTAAGTTTATTACGATGTTTTGATGCTTTCAAAAGATTATTAATTATTTGTATTTGTATTTTATGCTTTATGGTGTTATTGAAATGTGAAAGGTTGTTTGTTGTAATGATTTGTACTAACCTTTGGTTAGTTTTACTTATATATATAATAAATTTCTAATTGAGTTAGTGTTACAAGTCAATCGGGCATTAGTTCGGTTAGGGAAATTACGATTTTAATATTTTAATATTTTTAATTAAGTTGAGAAGGAGTTATGGATAATTTTAGACATTGTATCAGTTTTTTTTTTTAAATAATTGAATTAGGTTGAAAGTATATGTGTAATTACTTTAATTCTCACCCTCCCTCCTAAAAATTGGAAAATATAGTTGGGTGCTCTAATTACAACCAATTAAATGGGACCCACCAATTACGATGGTTACCCAAACATATTACACTTATAATTACAAGCAATTACATCCAAATTCGATTACAATGTAACTTTTCAAACACTACCTTAATTTTTTTTCATTTTTACTTTATATTCAACAAGATCCTAAAATTAAACATTTATATTATTGAGTTTTTAATTTCTATATCATATTATTTTTAAACGTAATTTAATATATTATGATTAATAAAAACTATAGTTTTCAACAAATAAAAACCAAGTTTTTTTTATATATCCATTTGATATGAAAATTAGACTTTTTTTACCTAACAAATTGAAGTCCCTCAAAAGTTAAATTGTCATAGATTACATTGGTGTACATTGTTATTCCATTAATAATACATATATACATATATACATGATAACGTATTCTTAGCTATAAGGAGGAGGAAATACAAATTAACATGCATAACACTGAAACCAATGCATAAGGCCTGAAAATAAGTTTTTGAGTTAATTCCTTCAACCTTCCTCCGATTTTGTATATTCCTTTTAAAATACTTGACAAACAACTTATAATTCATTGGGTAGAAGAGATACCTAATAATTAGTCCATTCACTAACTCAATTCCATATCCCAGCATGATTACTTTCCACCCAAATTCAAGCCATGAATCCTTATCTTTCTTTGACAATGAAGGTGGTAGTAGTGATGAGCCTTTGAGATAGCATTTCTTTGCCAACGGATTCCTACATAGTCTTGGGTTGCCCTCAAGTGAGTTATTTTTGAATGTGCCAAATTGTTTGCCTTGTCGTATAAGTTCGATTGTAACACCCCATATCCGACCCGATCGTCCGGTCTGAGTCACAAGGTTCCATATTCGTTGCCGGAGCAATTACGAATACAAAACATTTAATTAGTAATACAATTTATGCAAACATAAGCTTTTCAATATAAAAACATGATATACAACATTTCTCGGGACTTATGAGCCTATGTACACTCTAAAGTTAACCCGAGATTGAAAAAGGACCAAATTGCAAAATTTCTAAAATTTCAATCATGTATCAATACCATAGCCAAGTACTGATACCAATTTGAGCTTCGATGTTTGGGAAAATTGAATAAAAATCAATAGTATCGATAACTTACTCTAAAGTATCGATACTTTACTCTGGTATCAATACCATTTTAAGGTTTGGTGTTTTGAAAATTAAAGAAAATCATCAAAGTATTGATGCCCTTCTCAAGGTATCGATACCTCATAGAAAAATTTCAGAATTTGCATTTGGTACCTACTTTATTCCTATTATTATAAACTATTCCAAAACATCACCAAAAACAATTCAATTCATACTTAAACATACTCAAAAACATGTTCAAATCATACCTAATTAATAACTTACATATTCATTATCAATCTCAACAATTCAATAATTCATTTAGCCAACATTTTATCATTCATTAAACATATCATTCCCTAATCAGAGAATACATGTCAATAAATTAACCAAATACTAATTTGATTCATACCAATTCACATCTAATGGTGCCATTTCATATGTCTCATATTCATTGAAGCCATTTACCAAATCATGCTACTTTCAATCAAGCATTAATATTGCCAAAATTCAAAAGCCACATAAAACACATACATTTCAATCACACACCAAACATGTCAACTTAACTCATTTGCAAATCATACTAAACTACATATATCAACTTGCATATACATGATCATACCAACTTCCAAATTAGCATTTTCAAACATAGACAAATACTAAATTGACTTTACTAGTACATGCCATTTAACTAACAAAAGAAATTCCCCATCTTCGTTGAGTTTGGGATTTTGACTAGATGCTGATGTCGATGCTTAGGATATCGTATAAACCTAACTTGTGCATGGAAAACAAAACTGTATGTTGAGTAATAAACTCAACGATAAATCTATGATTCAACAATGTAAATAAACATATGCAACATGCAACTATTTCATTCCTAATTTAATCTCATACCATTTTATGAAACATATATTCATCTTCTCAAAAGCAGGTATATAATAAATTTACATCCTAACTCATTAGATTTGTATTCAAGTCAACCAATTTCAAAGTCCATTTGGCTCTATTCAATTTGTAATACACCTCTACTCAACCCAATATTTGGATCCAAGTATGATGTGTCACTATTTAAATTAGACTAATTTTTAAATAAATCAGTTATAAACAAACCATTCAACAGAAGCTTATAAGATTTTATGGGTTTATAAGTATAAAACGTAAGTTATACTATTAATTTTCAAAGGTTTCAATGTACATCATTGGAATTTTAAAATGATGTGCAATCTATTTGGTGAATAAATATAAGGAGGAAATTTTCATTAGATAAAATATGAAAATTTAACTTCAAGCATTGAAAACTAATAAGATTCTAAAAATAAAATAGTATTTTGTCAACAATAAATTGATTTAAAGATTAATTTCAAAATACAAATATATGCCACTCCGAGGTCATGCATGGTACGGGACTCAACCAAATGGTTCACGATTTCAACAGTGCTTTGGCGTTGTCCCTTCAACAAATTTCCTTCCTTCAATCAACAAGCCTAAGAAGGAAGAAATAACAGAGTAAGTTCATATGAATTTTGTAACAGTCTATTTTTTGGTGGTGTCAGAAACAGTGGTTTTGGGACTACAATTTCAACGTGTCGGTTCGTAAATATTAATTATTTAATATTTACATGTGTTTAAGTGATGTAGAGACTTGTCGGAGGTAGAAAACGAACGAGAATGGCATCTAGGCCAAGGGTATTGCGGTATCCAACCCCTAAAATCACAATACTTTTGACAGTGTAGAAAACTAAGGAGACCCTTCAGTGGTATTATGACATCCTCCTTGGGTATCATGATACCCACCTCTCAAGAAAGACCCCCAAGTTCAATACTGCCCGAGATATCGCAATATCCTCTTCTAGGTATCACGATATCGCCTTCGTCAAGAGGACAAATTTGGACAAAAAGGGAAACTTTTGTCAACCTGACCCATCATGTAACGCCCCAATATTTGTATAACTGCTTCCGTGTATTTGTGACACACAAATGTGTATCTGCTTTAGTGGTTAAGTGTTCAAGGTGTGTGTGTGAGGTCCTAAGTTCAAGCGACAACTTAGGAATATTTTGATATTTTTATGCTTAAAGCCTTACCTCTAGTCAGTGGGCTTATATTTTGTTGTTGGTGAGAATATATCAGAATGGGTCTGCTGGTCTGGTGGTTAAGTTGAGTGTTAGGCTTCTGAAGGTCGTGTGTTCGAATCCTTTTGCGAACAAGGGATTTATTTTACTACTTGTACCGTGTAAAGAGTTTGAGATGGACTAAAATTCTGATAGTGGAGAGGTTGATGGAGATAATTAAGGAGACATGGATAGGGGAGTTATCAGAATTTTTGCCAGTCTGATTACTTTTATTTTTTTGATTTTTCCATATTTTTTTCCCAAAAATTTGGCTCTCCTTCTTTCTCAAAATTCTCAGCCGTTTTCTTCATCTGTTTCCCCCTTTTTGTTGACTTTTGTGCTATTTTCCTACTTTTTGCTTCTTTCTTCATAAACTGAACACTTGTTTCGGTCGTCTCCTCATCGTCTGTGCGTTTGGTAAGCTTCGGTAAGTTTTTGATATGCGTTCCCTGTGTAAGATATATAAATCATTGGGTTTAAAAGGAGTTTTGTTGGTTGTAGGAGTTAACCGAGAGGCTGGAGATCAGCCATTAATGTTTTAAGGTGTGGAGTTCTCATTACTTCGATTGAAGGTAAGAATTTGATAGTGTCGTTTGGTTGACTCATTTTAGTTTCACTACAACTTTGTTAGTAACACTAAATTTGGGATTCGGTTATGGATTTGTAGATTCTGGTGATCACAGGATTGTGTTAAGAGCGAAAATGAACCAGGTGTGTATTTGAAAACACAAAAAACAAGGTTTCGGTGAAAGCCGAAAATCTCACTGTCTACGCCACACGGGCGTGTGGTCACCCATGTGGTAGGCCGTGTGTAAGATTGTAAGTCACCACACAACCGTGTGATTGATGAGCTAGGCCGTGTACGAGTGACACGGCCATGTGATAGCCGAGTGAGGCATGTGTGAGACATAGGCTCGACCAATTGGGCCGTGTGGGCTACACAGGCGTGTGGGATTCTGGGCCACGCCATGTGATCCATACGGGCAAGGCCAAATTGGGCCGTGTGGCCCACACAGACGTGTGGGCCCACACAGGTGAACCACACGAGCGTGTGGGATTCTGGGCCAGGCCATGTGATCCAAACGGCCAAGGCCAAATTGGGCCGTGTGGGCCACACGGGCAGGCCACATGGACGTGTGAGCCTATTTTTCTGAAAAGTTCTGTAAGGTTGTACGGGTCGCCCAAGACGACTGTGTACCTACCGTAGGGACGGTGAGCAATACCTAGACCCCTATATGAGTGATCTGTCTGTCTGATTTCTGTACCAAGTATGATATCTGAATATATGTGTTTTAATTGCATAATAGCATGGCATGATTTTCTATGTTGCATTGCATCGGGGTGGGTTGATTATATTTGGAGGAAGTATCTGAAAGGCTCTAAAACCTGTTATCTGGCAGCTCAGCTGTGATTATCTGATTATGAGCTGCATTTGATACAGCATGGTGTGTAGGGATGGGTGGGTTGATTTTATCCCCACATGGTGTGTCGGGTTGGACGGAGTTAGTGTGTAGAGGCTAGTGGGTAGGACTCTGCTATTTTGTTCTGATCTGCATGTTATGTCTGAAATGGGCAAGGCCCTGGAATATATCTGATTCTGTATCTGAGTGGGCTAAGGTCCACACTGTTTCTGTAATGGGCTCAGACCTGAACTGCAAAATTATGTCTGTTCTCTGATATTACTGTGTGCATGTTTTTTGTGGAGATTACACACCGAGTTTGCGAAAACTCACCCTTTTCTATTTAATCTGTTCAGGTAATCCCCAGCAGTAGACGGGTCAGTGCAGCGGAGGACTCGGTGGTGACCACGGTTCTAGACCTTTACGATTATTAATTTTATTTATGGTTTTGATTATATCTGGGTAGAATTTATGTAATATACCTTTATGGATTTTTGTTTAAATTTGGGATTTTTATTTTTATAACGGCTAGCAGTAGGAAAGACGCGAGTTTTCAAATAAACAAATGTTTTATCAAAATGCACACTGGTCTCAAGCTTACTGGAGACATCCTGCTTCATCCAATTCTTAATTCAATCAACGCTTGGAGAAAAGGAATCTTAACTTCCAACAATTGTTTTCTCTTTCATAAACTAATGAAAAAGATGTTGCCCCGGTGAAGATCCTGGCCAACGTTCAAGAAACATAGAAGATAAATGGTAACTTCTCTGTACCAACCTTTACAAGTCTTAGTCATTTTTCAAAAAATTTGAATGGTTTTTTTGGTTGCCTTTGCTGCACTGATATGGTGTCTAATCTTTGAAAAAACTGTAAATTTTTGACATCATGCAATTATGTTAAACATGTTTCTTTCTGGCATTCTTTATTGCCACTTTTTTGTTTTTGTTTTTTGAATTTGAATTTAAATTTGCATTTGAACTTGGATTTGAATTTGGACTTGGATTTGAATTTAGATTTGGATTTGAATTTGGATTAAATTTTAGATTTGAATTTGATGATTGCTGACTTTGTAACTTTGGCATATGAAGCAACCTTTACCCTCTTAGTGAAGTAATTGATAACCACGAAAATGAATTGGTATCGGCTAGATGCTTTTGACGAGATCTACCCCATAACATCTATGCCCCACCTATAGAAAGAATAGAAGAAGCACATAAATCTTGTCTTCCCCAATTTGGCATTTACGGCGTAACTGATGCAATTTCCTTTTCTTGGTAAACCAGTAGCCAAATCCTCTTGATTAGCCCGGTCATTGTAGAACCATTAACATGGGTTTTTTAAACAGCATACCCATATTTCAAGTCTGGCGTGCTTTGATATGATCGTGCAAAAATATCTTTGAATGATGTCTCGCCTTATTTAAGCTTCGATCTTTATCCCTTTCCTAAGCCCGCAACGTCTACTGACCGTTTGCAAAGTAGAGTCTATTTTCACTTGTTCTAGTATCCTTAACAAATCAAAAGATAGGCTACAATCTCTGTCATCTTCAAAGTCCTTAGATCCTCTAGACCCATATCACATTCAAAAAGGGAATCTATAACAAAGTCGCTCATGTCGTTGATATCTGGGTACCTAGGTTCAAAGGCAAAAATTCCAAAGAATAAATGATTCTAAGGATGATTATTTGTATGGTATGGTCATGAATAAAGAATGAAAGAATATTCTAAAAAACAAAAGAATGTACAGTATGAAATGTAAAGAATGAAAAAAAATATTTACTTAAAAAGATGCATTTAATTGAAATAAAATTTCTGGACATAATCCTATTTCACAAAAGAATTCTTTATTGTCTCTGGGCTTAAAACAACAAGCGTGTTTTAAATATTACTCTAGATTAGCTTTAAAAATACAGGGATCCCCTCCACAGTCCCATTGTCTAAAATCTTCCCAAGTATGTAAGGGCTTGGAAACTTTTATTCCCCTATTCTCTCTTCGGACATGTCATTAATGTTCAGATTCCCTAATATTCCTTCGGGTCCTTGATCTCTTCAATTTATTATCCATTAGGCCTTGCATTGAGGCCCTGATATCAATTCAGTAAACTTTCGTTAGTTCTCAAGTTGCTGAAATAATTTTTAATTAATTAAAGTCTTTCTACAAATTTTAATACATGTGATGTAATGCACTGCAAATGCATGAAATGCAATGCAAATGCATGAAATGCATGGAATGAATGCAAAAAAGAAAGAGAGGCGTTGATTCTGAATTCAATTCCATTAGAAGAACTTTTCTAGAAAATAAATTCCTTTGCATAAAACGGATTACATATGCGGCTTTGTCCTCAAGTCCAGGTGAAGACACCAATCCTTTTCTTCGTATCCGGATGTTATGGTCGTGTCCCGTGAACTCTTCTCAATAGATGCCTCTTCTAGATCCTTATTGTTTGATCCAGGCAGTGACTCTTCACTCACCTATCCCCCATGATGCTCATAAGCTTCTTTAAGAAAGTCGAGACGTGACGGCTCTTGAATAGTCTTTGTCGGCTTGAATCCTCGGGCAAAGTCTTGTATTCTTCTGCGGACCATCAGCTTTTTCTCGTTGTTTATTTGGACTATATTCGAACGACCGTATTATAATCCACTTTATCAAGCAATCCATTTCCTTATGACAAACTCTTCAATTTAGCAATCGAATATTAATCAACACCTCCTTTCTATGATAATGCAATGCAATCAAAACAAAAGAAAACGCGTTAGTATCATATACAGATGGTAAAAATCAAATCAAACAGAAAATAGTCAATCACCTATCCAAGTGACTGCTAAAGTTCGGCATAGCTCTACCTAGGGTGGGCTCTTAGGGATGCTATATACGGCTTGGTTCTAAGGAATGGGCACCTGAACCAACATATTCCTCAATCCTCACCCATTATAGGCTCATATGGATCGAGTTCGGTTCAGGGGAATACATTTCCTTATGGCCATGCGGAGAGGAAAATCTCACGAAGCACATAGGTACAGATGTATCCCGGAAGCAGTCTACTAGCCCATGCGGAGGTGAAAACCTCACGAAGGCATAGTTTCTCACTCCTACTTAAAGGTGTAACCATAACGGTCATGCAATGCAGGTGCAAGTATTCTACCAAAAACATCATAGTACCAGCAAATGAATTAAAAGAAACATGATTTTTCAAAACAATTTTCCAAATTTCAATCAAAAGGACAAGAATTAATCAATCTATGGCCTGACTCTCAACCAGTCCCCAGTGGAGCCGCCAAGCTGTCGAAACCATATTTGAATTTTTTGGAAAAACGGTGATCGACTTTAAAAATATGGAGTCGCCACCAACCTTTTTTGTTTAGGTGGGATTGGATCACCTTGTAAAGATAATTTTGGTCTGCGAAATAGAAAAACGGGTTCGGGAGTCGATTACATACGAGGAAGGATTAGCACCCTCGTACGCCCAAAAACTGGTACCAAATTGATTAATTAGTGTCCTTGCGTTGAAAACTTGAAAATGTTTAAGGTGTGATACTTTTTAAAGAAATGTTAATTAATTTTGAATTGAATCTCAAGATTCACTCGTTCCAAAGGAATAAAAACATCACATCCAGCACGTTAGGATATGACATGTTTATACCTCGACACCGAGATCATTTTTGATTTTCAAAATATACGATTAAAAGGATATTTAGTTATTTGGTCGAACGGAAAATTGACACCTAGCACGTTAGGGCGTAATTACTCGAACTTCCAAACATTAAATATTGCCTTCTTTTTAAAAAAATATATTTAAATAAGCGGTTTTAAAATCGACTCAAAATGCTTTTATTGAATCACCATTCGATGATGAGGAACAAAAATATAATATCGAGCATGGAATAATAATATGTGAATACAACATTGTAAAAAAAAAATGACAAAGATAATAATGCGAACATACAATACGAAATATGCAATACGTATACAAAAGAATTTTAAAACAAGTATTATATAATAAGAAAATTAAAATAAGTTGTGTGCAAAAGAATATATATATATATCAATCAAAAATAAAGATTAAAAAAATATATTAGATAGTAGTGTACAAATATGAATTTTAAAATAAATATTATAAGAAGAAAATTATACATGATAAAATATCAATAAAAAATTAATATGAATAATATACATATATTAAGAAAATAGTTTAATTTAAACAATATATAAAAAAAATAATGTATAAGAGTATTTAAAAATATTATGTAAATCTTTAAAGTAAAGAAATATACATAAAAGAGAATTTTAAAATGAACAAATTATATATTAAAATAGGTTTTAAAAAAAATTACTAAGATTATAAATAAAAGAATAAGAAAATACCTAACTGGAATAAAAATGAAATTAAAAGGCTATTTTATAAATAAATAAAATGATTTTAACAAAGGCCAGGATCAAGATAAAATGCACACAAATAACCAGGGATTAAACTAGCAAATATCCCCATAACCAAAACGCAACGTTTAGAATCGGACCAACTTGAAGTGGCGCACAAATCCTAGGGAAAGAATTAAAAAAAAAAAACAAAACAAATATAAAAAAAACCAAATCGAATGTCAGTGCACGACGGAGGGACTAAGCGCAAAATTAGCCCATTTGGGCACAACAACGCGCGGATCCGATCATGGGTCGAGTTGACATGTGGGTATCTTTCCTCTCCAAACGGTACTGTTTCACATGATAAAAAAAACAATCAAAACCTCAAAAACCATTTTGCTATTCCCCTTTTCCAAAACATGAAATGAGACCCTTAAATTCTAGGTTTCTATCCGGCCGACTTAGTACCATCTAACCACCAAAACACCATCAAAATTGGTGTTCAGCAGTAAACAGCACCCTGTATTCAGAGGCTTAGCACTCAACCACTCAAAAATCGACAAAGCTTTGGGTTAAACTTTATCGAAAGAGGACACCACTCTTCAACAAATCAGGTGAGCTCTCTCCTTTTATTTCTTGTTTTTCTTTTTGTAAATAAAAGCGAAATAACAGATAAAGAAAAGAAAATAAACAACAACCTTTCAATTTGATGGAAACTCCAGAATAAGAAGAAGGATTACCTTCCGAAATTTTTTAAAATTTTTTTTTTTTTTTGTATTCAACTGAGTGTGTATACAGTATGTGTGTGTACATCAAAAAATGGGGGATCCCTTTTACAATGAATGTATTCGGCTTTTATAGCCGGAATGAGAAAAAAATGGAATTACAAATTATTTCATTTTCTGTTGTTTCTCTCTGTCAATCTTGGTGCTATTTGCGTTTGTTAGTTCGTTGCAAGTACAGCTGGGAGGATCACGCGTGGAGGAGCCGTTTGTAGGCAATAGCCATTTGTGGGAGCTGCAACTCAGGGGCCCGAACAATTGCTGGTGATGGTGGCGCTAGGAAGTTCCAGAAACCTCTAGGGTTTCTGGTATTCTCGGGTTTTTAGGCCCTTTGGGATTTGGGTTTAGTCAGGGTTGAAAATTGGGCTTTGTAGGGTCTGAACTTGGGTCTATTATTGGTAAAAGGACTAGGATTAGTTGAAATTTTGAAATTTAATTTAATTTGGGTTTAAATTTAATTGGGGCCGATTAAGCTCTGTTGTTTTGTAAATAAAGGACTGTGGGCTTTTTATTTGGACTTCATTTTGTTTTATATTTTATTTGGTTTATTTTTGGTTTTAAATGGGCCGAGCGAAATGGGCCTATTGCATAACTTTGGTCCACAAGAATTGTTTTGGCTCAACTGAAGTTTATCTATGGGAATTATTGTGGGTTGAACACCATTAATTCTTGAGGCTTAAATTAATATATACTTTGGATGTATTAATTGATTTGGTGCAAGGTAAAGTATAGATTAAGTGTTGGCGGTCGACCCAATTAAGCAATGAACAAGTAAAAATAGCGGAAGAAATTAAAAAATTGAACACAAAAATTTAACGTGGAAAAATCACTCCAAAGAGAATAAAAAATCACGAGAAAAGATAATTTTACTATAATGGCAAAAGAATGATGAGTACAAAATATGGAGATAAAAAACTTACCCCGAAACTCGAAAATAAAGAACTTTCAAAACGTAAACACAAAATTTTTTAAAAGTGTTATGAGTTCTAATCTTTAATGGGTGTATTTTTTAATGTTGTAAAAGAGCTTATTTATAGACTAAATTCATAGGTCAAATACTAATAAAATAATCTAGACTAATTAGAGTTCGATTGAAACAAATAATCAGAGTTTAACTAGGAGATTACCTTTCAAATTTGATTGACATATGAGTCATATTCAACAAATCTCCACCTTGACTTGTATTTCCACAACACCATCTTTGCCAAAGCTCGCCACGAGCCTATCTTGAACCATGTAGGAAATTAACTAAATCAAATCTGTGCTTAGAAATTGGAAGACTTCTAGCCTTCGACTTGTGCACTGCCAAATCAAAACTAACCCAGGTCTGATTTTCACGAACATAGTGCCCTAACTTTCCAAAACCTGCATCCAAAAGAGAACCTCTCTTCAATGAAACAGTCATACCTTTTTCTCTCCTATGAACAAGTTGTCTCCGCTCCAAACGAGTTGACTTCGACTCCGTAACAAACGAACGACGCCCTATTTCATCGGTCACTATAGAACCTTCCAGAATATAAGGATGATCGGTCCTTTTACTTTTTAACAAAACAAGAGCCCCACGAGACACCTTAATGTTGTTCGACTCGATGTTGATTCTGCAACCTTTTGAGTCTAAAATACTCAAGGAGATGAGATTCTTTCATAAATCAGGTACATACCTGACATCTGAGAGTGTCCTAATCGTCCCATCATGCATCCTAATTTTAACAATACCAATACCGATTACCTTACTAGATGAATCATTTCCCATACGCACAAATCCACCTTCAACCGAACTGTATGTGGAGAATCATTCTCTATTGGGACACATATGGAAAGAACATCCTGAATCTAGGATCCACCCAGACGTAAGCTCAGAGTATGTACGCGTCCGGATATTTCATACATTGTTGGGATGTTAGCCAGATATTTAAGCAACCCCGGTTTGGACCATTGGATAACATCCAAGAGAGTTATGATGTATCTTCAGAGAATAAAAGATTACATGCTCACATATTGGATGTCTGATAAGTTAAAGATATCAGGTATACAAACTCCGATTTTGATGGAATATGGATACAAGATTTTGTCACTAAGGTGCAAATTGTGGAAACAAATTACAACCTTTTATTCCAATAAAAATAGGAGCACATCAAAGTCAAAGTACATAGACTTTAAATTCTTGGTTGTTAAAATAAGAGTTCAAAGTGATCAGGTGTCTATAAAGCATATTGGAACAAACTCCATGATTGCGGATCCGTTTACTAAGGGACTACCACCCAAGGTTTTTCATGAGCACACTGCTCATATAGGTGTAATGTCATATATGGATATTTGGTTTTAGTGAGACTTTGTACTTTTAAATGTTTTTATGTTATAGACACATTTTTAATTATTTCAGTTTATAAATATTAAGTTTATTTTCTGCATAAATAAAGTTTATTCGGTTTATTCACACTTTGATTTGGTAAAGTTTGATCTGACTAAGGTTAAGGAGGACCAGTTGGAAATAGGCATGTTTTGATCATATTGCATGTAATTTCCATGCTACTTGATTGTGTTAATATACGTGATCAGGGATGGATTTAGTTATGATATATGTAACGAAAGTCGCATTGATTCTATGTTAACATAATTAATGGATAAGATTGTTCAGAATATTTTTTTGGATATGATAGTAAAGTTTTGAGCTCATAAGGTTATATAATAACATGTAATTATAGAGTAATTAGCATATATATGTGGTCCTAGTAAGAGATTGTTGGAAAATATGGACATCACATATATAACAAGAGTAATTACATATTATCATTTACTATCATAAAAGATTAGCCCAAGTTAAAAGTAATCTAATTTGGTTAAGGTTTACTGGACTTTAATTATTAAATAAAGTATGAGTTAAATATGTGTAGAGACTCTAATAATTAATTTCTAATTGATGATGGGCTGATTAGAAATTATGGTTAATGTGCAAAAGTTATATATTAGAGTTATAGTCTCCAAATTACATATACGTAACTTTTCTAATATCTCATCTTTATAAAAGAGAAAGTCACATTCTCTAAATTACTTGTGTGCTAATTTGAAATATCAAAACCACAATATCCGTAGATATCAAAAAATTGATCAATTTAAATACACTTTCACATTTAATTTTATTCTTAATAATTTGACATCAAATTCTAATTTATTGAATTTTATTTCATATTTATTTTACGATTGTTGCATTGTCAAATAAGAGGTAAAGAAATAGATCAAAAGTTCTCATATAAAAAAGAAATAGATAGAAAAGATTAAAAACACAAATCTTAAGATGTAAAATGTTATTCTAAATGCATACAAAAATGTCTACAGAGTATTAAATTTTTTTAGAGTAAATGAGACGACAAGTCATGTAATTATATTTTTATCACCTAATTATCATTTTTTTTAAACTTTGATCAATTAATTATTCACCTTATTTTTGGTTATTTAATTATAAATGTTTTTGTCCATTTCCTTAAGATGTCATTAAATGTGTAAAGGTGATGTGGTAGTTTAAAAATTAATATAATAATAAATTTAACCTTTAACTTTTAGGTATTATATGAATTAAGTTATAATTTTTTAAAATTAATACTTAAAATTTAGAAATATTCTCAATTTAAAAAAAATTCCATTTTTAATTATTTTTTGCTTTTTTACTTTTCGTACTATACCGCGATTACAAACAATAGGCTCCTATGTTTCAACTTGAGTGTTTAAAACTCTGGGCAGGGGGTTGAAATTTGAGGAGCTAAGCTAAGTTTAGAGGAAACCTGCATTTGGGTAACAAATAATATGAGCAATGAAAAGCTTATTTTGTATATCTGCTAAAATTGGTTGGTGTGGGGGATATTTAATTTCCTTTATGTTTTTTTTGGACCCTCTTACCTTGTTCATTGGTAATCAATATCGATCCTACCCAAAATGTGCTTTTAATGGAGTAGGTCCTGGGTACTACCATATCACCGCAGAACTCGAAACCAACAACTAGATTTTGAAACCGCAACTTGTGTTAAAGAAAGCAATTGCAATTGTTTTATGTTCCATAGAACTGGAGTTTGGAGACAATTAATTGTGATCGTGCTGGCTTAGCCGACATGGAAAGCTTCTTCTTCTTCTCTTTTTCCCTTTTTTTTTTTTTTTTTTTTTTGCAAATGTTTACAATTAATTGCAATTAGCAACAGAGTTTAAGCTGAGAAAAAGATTTTTTTTTTTATCGAATTTCCATCTAACACTCCTATACCCAACCCAACTACCAAGTCGAGTATAGAAATATCACATTTGAGTGCCGGAGTAATCTTGGCTAAATCATTTAATCCAAACCCTTATCCAATCATATTTTGAACTTATTAATGTGTTATTTCCATAATACTACAATATTAGACTAAATTGGGTAGAATTTTTCCGTAAAAATTTGTTTCAAAATCACATTTTACACAAAACAAGCCCCAAGTATCGATACCACCACTAAGGTATCGATACTATAACTTAGATATCGATGCCCTATGTTGTATCGACACCGTTTTGAGCTTCAAAGTTGAAAAATTTAAGAAAAATACCTCATATATCGATATTTTGCTCTAAGTATCTATACTTTTTTCAAAGTATCGATACTTGACCTTTGGTTTCAATACCAAAATGCCATTATGTGATTTCTTTTCAGTTTGGGTTAATTTGCCCAATTAGTCTTTCACCTTTTGTCCATTTAGTCCGGTTTGCTTCACCATTTAAAACTATATCAATTCACCTATCTACTTTGCATTTTTAACTACCCATTCCATATTTTTAACATCTAACTAATAGTCATGTATAATATTTCATATAAATTAAACAAGTTTCACACTTTATATTTTAATCTTTTGACGCATTCTTACAAAAATACTTACCAAGGTACATGCCATTTAATGTAATAACAGAAAAAAAAAAACTTTACCCTTTTTCTTGGGTCCACTGATGTGATGCGACCAATCCACCATGTCTTTTACTTACTTCTTTATACCTATGCATATAAAACATGCGTTAAGCTTTCGCAAACTTAGTAAGTACAACAAAAAAATTAATTAATATTTTCATCTGTCACAGAACTTAATTTCTTATTAATATTTACACTATCATTTAATGACTTGTTTGTATTTATCATTCATGATCTATCATCCAATTTACAGGTTTTTTCAATTAAGTCCATTATGACATAGTTGTTCATTATTCATCAATTAACCATGTCATAGCCCGATTTAGGGGCTAGTCAGAACAGTGGCTTCAGAACCACTAATCCGAGGTTGAAGAAAATTATTTTAAGAGTTGTAGCATGATTATATAGGTGCATGAAAATGTTGGTGCTTTAATTTTAGCGATTGCATGCTTAATTGCGAAAAAGGACTAGCATAAAGTGCGAAAGTTCTATTTTACAAGCTAAAAGTGTCAAATAGCTAAGGAATATTAATTTGAGGTCCCTAATGTGCAATTAGGCCTCGTTTAGGGTGGTGGCCAGCCATAGGGACAAAGAAAGGACTTGGTCAATTGGTTAGGTAAACAATTTGGTGACCAAATTGATTTTTAACATAAAATAAAGAAAAGAGTGATATCATCTTTTCTTCTCCACCTTCACCACCGAAAATTAGCAGAAAAATAGGGGTTGAGAAATCAAAATTTTCAGCCAAGCTTTCCTCCTTGCAAATAAGTTTTTTAATTATCATTCTTTGATAATTTTTGTACTTTTGAGACCCTTGTAGCTTGAGCTAGCTAATGAGGGGACTATTTGCAAAATGGTTGAAAACCTAGGCATTTTCCATGAGAGAATTAGTGTTGATTTCTAAAATTTTATGGTAGAAAATGAGTCTTAGTTGTTAAATATACAACTTTTGTGAAAGGTGTTACCATGAAAACACCTAAAGGGACCTTTTTGTAAATGTTGTAAAATAGGTGTTAAATGTGTGAAATAATGAGTATTGAGGGTTGCTATAAGAGTAATAAATGTTCAGCTAGGCTCGTTAAAGAAAGAAATTTGATTAGAATTGAATTACGAGCCTAGGGGTAAAATCGTCATTTTGAGAAAGTCTAATGGCAAAATGGTAATTTTTCCAAAATATGATTATTGAAGTGTATTGATTAATGTGGTAATTAAATGAGCTAATTTGCTATTATAGATCAAGAAGAACGAAGAATTAACCTTGACCAAGGAAAATGCAAGGTTTTGGACTAGATCGGCAAATTGGCCTATTTTGGTACCGAGGTAAATTTGTGTGTAATAAATTCAACATCATGTTATTAAGTTTTAAACTGTTTGATATTAGTGAAGATGTATATTCGTTTTTCTATGAAACTGAGTAATGATGTTGAATGAGAGAATGATGAAAATTTATGATGTTGAAGTCTCGATTGGACTTTAAGAAGTGAGATGATATCATCATCGAGACATGAGATTAGTAAGGTCCCGTATAAGATCATGTCTGGGACATGGTCTCGGCACCAAATTGAGATCCCGTAAAAGACCATACCTGGGATATGACATCGACATCGAATATGAAAATCGTGTAAGACCATATATGGGATATGGCATCGACATTTATATGAGATCCTGTATAAGACCATATCTGGGATATGACATCGGCAGCGACATGTGACCCCATGTAAGACCATATTTGGGATATGGCATTGGCGTCACGTTTATGTGTATGATGATGATTGTGTATCCTCGGGTATTCCAAGTGATTCATTGGGAAAATTAGTCAAGCTTATAATAGAGATGAAATAAGTGCTAAAGCTATGTGATGAAGTGATACAAGTACATGTGAGTAATTCACGAGAAATGTTTACGATATGTGACATGACATTTGATTGGTAAGAGTAAGCATGAGTAAGTTATGGCAATGTGCTTGAGATTTTGAGTTTTTATTCAATGCAATGGATGGTTGACATTATGAGCCTTTATGTTGTTATTTATTTCATGCAAACTTACTAAGCTTCATGCTTACCTCTCTCATTTCCCTTTTCCTTGTAGTATCGCCAAGCTAACTCGGGGATCGTAGGACACCGGAGTTCGAAATCACACTATCAATTTCTCCTTGGTATAGCAAATTTTGTTTAATTTTGAGTATGGCATGTAACATCCGGGATTTAGGGGCTTCGCATTTACTTCGTATCTATGTGTTTGGTATGCTTTGTATGATTGTTTGAGTGTGTTTGGAGTCTCAGGGAAGCTCGGGGTTAAGTCTGAGCCTTAGTGAAAATTTTTGATTCTAAGCATTTTAGGGGAGAGCTAGTTGAGCCAGGCTTTAGGGGATTAAATTTTGTGGTTGTTGACACAAGGAAAGAGTTGGTGTAGTGGCAAGGAGGTGCCACTTTGTGAGCTTGGAGGTTGCGTCAGAGGGGAGTTACAAGGGGGAAGGAGTTCGAGTAGCATGGATAACATTTTGGAGTTTTATTTTGCGCCTGGAGAGGTAAGTGCTGGATTCGGCAAGGGCACTTAAGGGGGAGTGTTGAAGGGGTTAAACAATTCGAATGGATGGTGGAGAGTGATCAAGGAAGTTTGAATTATTAAAACTTGTTTGAATAGGTGGAGGAGAGGGAATCAAGGCATGTTGCAAGGGGACGGCATGGGGGATTGGGGTGAGTTGGTTGTTAGCCGAATTTTGAAGGTATAGGGAGGGGGTGAGAATTTCGGTTGGTGTGGGGAGTAGGTGCCGAAAGTGTGTGATGTGGTCACTTATAGGTTTAGTGAATGTTCTTTTCGGCATTGGTTGGTAGTGCATTGGAAGCAATTTGGTCCATTCTTCCTATAGGTAAGCCGAAATATCTTCTCCTCTTATTAGCATTTTCTTTGTGCCGTGTAAGCCTTATTGCATTTCCTAAAGCCGAATCCCCTACCATTCTTCTCTTATTTTTCCAGCTTCACTTAGTTGCTTCATAAACCGAACCTCAACTCTCTCTTCCTCTCTTTTACACTTTGGTAACCTGAAGTGATTACTTCACCTTCAAAAGCTGAAACAATCCTTTTCTTCTTGTGGCTGAATATGCTTCCCATTTGTTGAACCATAGCCGAATCTTCTAACCATCTCCACTCCTTCTTTTTCTTCTTCTATTCATTTATTTCTCAAGCCCCATCTCTTAGCCGAATTCTCTCTATTCTTTTCTTTCTTTTTTTTCGATTCTCACCTCATTTAATCTAGATGAAACCTACTCCCATTTCATCTCTTTGGTTTTCCTCTTGTTTTCTAT
This sequence comes from Gossypium bickii, assembly GCA_025503065.1. Lineage (NCBI taxonomy): Eukaryota > Viridiplantae > Streptophyta > Magnoliopsida > Malvales > Malvaceae > Gossypium > Gossypium bickii. The sequence continues at coordinate 24,833,132 of CP106717.1, forward strand.
TCTCCTAAGCTGAACCTCTTTTGTGTGGTGATTTCTTTCCGTTTGTTAAGTTGCTAAAGGAATTGTCGTCACTCTTCTCTTTCCAATCCTCTCAGTCGGATTGTTCGTGGTAGTGGTAAGGGTTCTCTTTCTCTATGAATCTTTCTCTTCTCTCTTTTTGGTTTGCCGAAACCAAAAACATTAACTCTGTTTCTTGGGTTTTGGCCGTACATATGAAGGGCTTGGCTTCGTGTCTCTTTTTTTTAAGCCAGCGTAAAGGGTGTTAAGGATCTTTCAGTTTCGATCAACCAGAGGACTTCGACGATCTTTTAGCTCAAGTGTAGAACCTCTGGTCTGTCGATTTCGGTAAGGATTTATTCGTTCAAAGTATTTATTTTCTGCTATTATCTTATCCAACGTTTTAACCGGGTCTTCTGACCAAGATCATATTTTATGGAATCAAGTACAAGTCAAGTAAAGAAAGGGGTTGGACACGTAGTCCCTACCCCTAAATTCAAGAAGCGAGCAGTTTCAGCGGTTCGGGATTGGCCACTAGGTTGTAGGCCAGCGTCTGAAAAGGACAAGCAGATCGCTGTGATCTCTTCGAGTGAGGACGTTAGTGAGATCGATAGTTTAGTTCTTCAAGTTTACAGGTGTGTAGTTATCACACTATTCCCTTAACTTTATATATGTATGTGTTATGCTTGAGAGCTGAGAATAACAACAGTGGTGAGTGAGTTACCTATGTTGGGTAACCAGAAAACCAGGTTAGTATACTACTTCTATTAATACTTGTGGATAATCTGTTTGTGGATGCATGTTGAGTATGATATATGTGTCATATCATGTTGCCTATCTTTTATATTATGTTGCATGTGCATGGGATATTGGGTTATAAATGATATAAAAGGGGAAGTGTATACATATTGGTGACTTTGTCACGGTTAATGATGGCATGGAGCCTCCTTGTGGATATGGTGATTTAATCACGTGTAGAATCAGAGGCTAGACCACTTATGTGGACTTTGAGTAGTGTGTCTATCAGCATGACTGCCAAAGAGGTGTTGTAGCGGATGGAGGGTTGATTGTAGAAATCCCCAGGTGTGTATGAGGATGGATGTACGGAGCGGTGTGTAGAGGATGGAATACTAGGTTGGGTTGGGCTATCATATTGGTTATTTGTGCATAATATGATAATTCGATGATGATTTGGGGCTCAAGCCCTCTTGTGAAATTTTGTGGAATAATTGCACACTGAGTCTGGTGACTCACCCTATTTTCTTAACACGATGCAGGTAGCTCATGATCTGTTGGACTGGGTTGGGCTTTACTTATTAAATTTTATTTTGAACTATTAGTTGCTATCGTCGTTTGGGATATTTATAATATGTAGTAAGGCCACTTCGAACTTGGGTAAATTTTGGATTTTTTTTAAGGTTAAATTTGTTATTCGTTAGTTATAACTATTAAATGGAACACTTTTTCATAAATTAAAATTTATAATCAAAGGTTTTCTCGCGAACCCGGTAAAACACACTTCCTATGAGAAGAAAGATTTTTGTTAAATAATTTATAACTGAGAGATAGTTAAGTTTTTCAAACGAACGCCTAGTCGCTAGGCAAGCTAAACATCTTTTTAACTTAACTAATGGGTTTTCTCCAAATTCGACTCTCAAATTTTGATTTTATCTGTCAAAAAAAAGAAAGGTTTCCAAAACTTATAATTTGTTTCAAACCTTTTTTCCTAGTTACATGCCAGATCCGGTCGTGGTGTTTGGGCCGGGTTTGGGGTGTTACAATTATGTATAGAAACTTGGTTATTTTGCATTATGTCATATTTGTTAGCCAATGTGTGGCTATTAATGTTATTAAATTCATTTTGTAAATGGCCATTGGAAATTGACCAATACTTGACAAGTTCATATATTCAATCGCGAAGAAGTTCATGATGTGCATGCTTGTGTGATTGGGATGATAATTGAGTAAAGAATATGCATGGTGAACGTAGAGTAAACCTATGTATGGATGTCTTGATTTTGGGCATTAGAAGTGCCCTATGGTCATGGTGTATGTTATATTCAAATGGTATAAGTGTGGTTGCTTGGTTGGGTGGCAATTGGCTTGGTAGATAGCCTTACAATTGTCCGCACGGGTAGGCACGCGGGCGTGTGTTTAGGCCGTGTGTGACACACGGTCAGCCCCATGGGCGGGTTGATAGGCCGTGTGTCCCCATGCATACTAGGTTGACAAGTCAGAATACTCAGTAGTAAACACACGGGTTGAGACACGGGCATGTGCCCGGGCCGTGTGAAGTCTGCACCTGAAATTAGGAATTTAATTCGACACACGGTCTAAGGACACGGGTGTGTGCCTTGGCCGTGTGACCTTATTGAGATGATGATGTCATAAATAGAATGTCAAGGTTTCCACACACGGGTGAAGACACAGGCATGTCATGGCCGTGTAAGGGACACGGGCTATGGACACGGGCATGTGTCAGGCTGTGTGAAAACCCCTGTAGGTTCGAAATGAAAAATAAAATCCACACGGACTAGGGACATGGGCGTGTGACCACATGGCCTGCCCACAGAGGCGTGTCCCTTATCACATGGACGTGTGGCCCTATTTTAAGTAAGAATTTTATAAGTGTCTTAAGGATCCAGTTTAGTCCCCAACTATTCCGTATGTATGTTTAGGATCTCGTAAACACATAATAGGGATGTTATGAGAATGAATGAAAAAGTTTTAAGTTGAAATGAAATTTTTATGGCCCGACGTGGTATGTTTGGGCAAGTTAAGTTTGGTAATGCCTCGTACTCGGTTTCGGTGTTGGATACGGATAAGAGGTGTTACAAACCATATTTAGTATTTTTCATTCTTATAACACTTAAGTCACGTGACTTTATTTCAATTTCTAATTTCACTATTTAAAGTTCCATGTATTTCACTATTCTTATTTTAACCATATAATTTCTTAATTTTCATAATTTGATTACTTTTCAATACATATAATCTTTATAATTCAATAGTCAAATAAAACAATCTTGTACCTTTTCTTGCAAGCCCAGTAGACTTAACATAACATATAGGATATACGAAACATAATAGAACATCGCCGAAGTGGATAAACAGAGATGCACTGAACTGAATAAGCAGAGAGCACAGATGTGCTAGACAGAGAGAACTGATGTGCTGATAATCAGAGCACGTGCTAAGGTTCCTTAATGGCATGCCACTAATATCCAACTAGTTCTTCTCTCGTCTCTTTGGACAAATAATATCAAATACAGATACATTTGCACTTTTCAGAACGAAACTTATATATTTTTACATTTATTTTACTTTAGTCCTCGTAACCACAATTCATATAACCTAAGGTTTCCACTTTTCATTGCATTTGTAACATATTTTGATGCTTAATAATATTCTCACATTTCACTACAAATTCTCATTATATTATTCACATGTTACTTTTGCATATCATACAATTTAGTCCTTAAAACATCAATTCAATAAATAGAACTCTCATTGCTTTTAATATAAGTAACATGTTTCATTACTTAATATAGTTTCCATAATTCATCACTAATTCTTATCATATCTATCTCATATCACATTTACACTTTTAACAATTTAATCCTTGTATTCACATCTTATTAAATAAACTCTTCATTTTTTATCACTACAAGTAACACATTTCATTACTTAGTAAAATCCACATAATTCATTATAAATTTTTACTATATCCTTCACATATAATTTTTACATAGTTTTCAATTTAATCCTTATCTTTACCATGTTTCATCGTATACTTTCATGCATCATCATATCATCTCACATATAAATTCTTTCACACATTCACTTCGAGTACACACTTATAATTATCACACTACCATAAAAATTTTCCATCTTTTAGGATTGAGTCTCTCTCTTTTTTTTTTCTTTTTCTTTTCACATTTTTCAATCTTTTTCTTATCTTTTTTCCCTTTTCTTTTTAACATATATTTAGTAAACGTAATCAATTCATCATTTCCATAGACCTAATTGTTATCAAATCTTATTCTTCATTCATAGAACATGTAAACTTATCACCTTATCAAAGTCTTTATTCATTTAATTAAACCTATTTATTAACAACATATTTTAAATAAATAATAATATAATTGTACTTACTATTCAAAGTTTGGAATTAAACTTTCTTCTTCATTTTTCCTTCATAAAAAAAAAATCCAAATTTCATTTTTTAATTATTACACTTTTTACCCTCCAATCCTAAATCAACACAACTTAGCCAATAATCATGACTCTCCATAATTTTTTAACATAATTACCATTTTGCCCTTCATCTTTTTCTATAATTTCATGTATGATTCATACTTCTTTTTGGTTTATTTTCACCTCTAGTCCCTCCTCCTCTTTCCATAATTCAATTTAATTATTCTATCTTTTATTAGTCGATATTCCGGATTTATTTTTTTCTCAAAGCAAACATTTCCCGTTGCCTTCAGTATCTGTTTTCATTGTCTTATAATACTGATAATCTTCGATTTCTGACTTTATCAAATTATAACTAAGTTATCACTTAATTGCCACTGCTCCGAGCTTCGGAAAATTTATGTTAGATAAAAAAAATTACCAATATTGATAAGATTAACATATTAGGTCTCCATTTAATTGATAGAGCAGGAGCAGCTGAGACTTACAGCTGGGCACAATAAATGGATGTGTTGGTAGTTTATTTTATTTGGTTTGTTCTACAAAGACTTAAATGATCTTTATAAAGAAAGGGCCACGTACGTGTCAATCTGTAAGGGTAAAAACTTTACATTCATAATACTATATATAATATCCACTTCCAAAGACATTTGCATATGTAGATGCTATATAGCTACTTAAGCATGGCTTCTAAACCAGGAATCCTCACTGACTGGCCATGGAAGCCTCTTGGAAGCTTTAAGGTCTTGTTGATTTCATTTTTTAATTTTACCAGTTCTTTTTTTTTTTTTAATTTTAATTTGTGGTTTGATGGATTTTTACAGTATATAATCCTAGTTCCTTTGATAACGGAGCACATATACTCGTTTATGGTGAAGGATGAAGATATAGACGTGTCCAAGCTGGCCTTATTCCCATTAATGTTATGGAGAATGCTTCATAACCAGCTATGGATTAGCCTTTCTCGTTATCGAACTGCCAAAGGCACCAACAAGATTGTGGACAAGGGCATTGAATTTGACCAAGTGGACAGGGAGAGGGACTGGTGAGCAACAAAAAATATATATATTTTTTAATTACTCAATGACGACAATTAATTAATTAATGGCTGCATGCAGGGATGAACAAATAATGTTCAACGCAATCCTGTTTTACTGGGGCAACAAATACGTTCCAGGAGGTTCACACTTACCCTTTTGGAGATTGGATGGTGTGATTATAACCATGTTGCTCCATGCCGGCCCTGTGGAATTCCTTTACTACTGGCTTCATAGAGCACTGCATCACCATTATCTTTACTCTCGATACCATTCTCATCATCATTCCTCCATTGTCACTGAGCCTATTACTTGTAGGACTTCATCACCTACGTACGTAAATTAATCAATCAATCCACATGGTTATATGGCACTGATCCATCTGTGGTTGTGGCAGCTGTGATTCATCCATTTGCAGAGCACATTGCATACTTCCTCCTGTTTGCAATACCCATCTTGACAACGGTGCTAACTGGTACTGTCTCCATTGTTGCCATAGCTGCTTACATCACTTACCTGGACTTTATGAACAATATGGGCCACTGCAATTTCGAGTTTATTCCTAACTGGCTCTTCACCCTTCTCCCTCCTCTCAAGTACATCATTTATACTCCATCGTAAGTCCTACGATACTTTATTTTGTGAAGACTGCCTTGCTTTAACAACAGGAGTATTATGATAATATTTTTATTTTATTCATGCATTATACTTGCTATCTTATCTATTACAGTGTATGCTACTGCACTTTAAATGAAGTCACGAGCAAATTATAAACAAGTAAGATAATTTGGGTAAAAATATTTGTTTGTCCACAATTTTATTCTATCTGGGTTGAAGATACAAGACTTTTGAAGGCAACCAAGAATAAGTATACTTATATAGGTTTATTTAAAGTAAAACTAAAATTACTAAGGAATATTTATAAAATATATTTTATTTAATTTTAATTATAAAAATTAACTGAGTTAGTTGATCCCTAAACAAAGACGTTTTATTAATCAAACCCTTTCATTACAAAAATCGTTAATTTTGTGACATGTCAAATTTTCTTAAACTTTGAAATTAACTAAAAATTTTAAATTAAAAAAAAAAAAGGCAAGATAGTAAACCTTTGCTAGGTCTCCTCCTTGTAATTTTAATATGGTTGAATATTTAATTTTAGGTTTTTAGAATTTCCGAAGGTTTAACACATAGTCAAAGTCTTATATATATATATATATATAGTTTATAGTTTTAATTTGATTTTCGTTTGTATTTTTTAAAGTTTTTATTTAGTTTTTGCGATAAAGTTCTGCCGTTTTGCTTCTTCTTTTTTTTTTTTACTTTTAATTTTCTTTTTATTAATTTAAGGTTTTCTTTTTTATTTATTTAATTGTAGATTATTTTTAAAATATTAATCACTATTAATTATTTTTAATCAGCGTGCTTTGCTTAAGCATAATAATTAATGATAATAACACCTAGTAAGAGTATGAATATATTTTGTGAATACTGGACAGGTTTCACTCGCTGCACCACGTACAGTTTAGAACCAATTACTCGTTGTTTATGCCATTTTATGATTACATCTATGGCACAATGGACAAATCTAGTGATACCTTATATGAAAAATCACTGAGAAGGAAAGAAGAATCACCCCATGTGGTGCATCTAACGCACCTAACCACACCCGAGTCTATTTTTCATCTCCGACTTGGATTTGCCTCTTTAGCTTCTAAACCGTACACACCATCAACTTGGCACATGTGGCTCCTTTGGCCTGTCACACTGTGTTCCATGATGCTTACCTGGTTATATTGTTTCACTTTTGTTGTCGAAAGCAATCAGTTTCATAATATCAGACTACAGACCTGGGCTATACCCAAGTACAACACACAGGTATAGATATCAACAACATGACTTTTTATTTCTTGTTTAAGACACTAATCCATCATAACTAGTTTCTGCTGCATCTTGTGTTCATTTCATTTGTAGTACCGCTCGAAATCGCAAAAACAATCCATCAATAACTTGATTGAAGAAGCCATATTAGAGGCAGAGGAAAAAGGTGCTAGAGTGTTGAGTCTAGGCCTCATGAACCAGGCAAGTATTTTGCCCCCATAAGCATATATAGATATCTATATAACAGGAAAAAACCATGATGATGAAATAAATGAGCAGGGTGAAGAGCTGAACATGTATGGTGGGGTGTATATGCAAAAGCATCCCCAGCTTAAAGTGAAGTTGGTAGATGGGAGTAGCTTGGCAGTTGCAGTTGTGTTAAATAGCATACCCAAGGGAACTACACAAGTAGTCCTTAGAGGCAAGCTGACTAAAGTTGCTTGTGCTCTTGCCTTTGCGCTATGCCAAAAGCGCATTCAAGTACGTACATGCATTATTAATTAGATAACTCCAATTCCAAACCTTCAACTACTTTTTCTATCTATCATTTTCAATTACTTGTCACCGTAGGTCTCCGTATTGCGTGAGGATGAATATGAAAAGCTTGATAGATTACTCGGCACCAAGTCTGAGGGTAAATTGGTTCTCTCAAAAAGTTACACTTGTAAGGTACCTAAGCCGGTTCTCAATTATCATAAAGTACAATGCCTATCCTATTCCTAATGAAAACTAGGTTGAATATGATATTGGACGATGAATAATATATATGTTGCAGACATGGTTAGTTGGAGATGGATTGAGTGAAGTAGAACAAAAGAAAGCAAGCAAAGGAACTCTATTTATTCCCTTTTCGCATTTCCCACCAAAGAAGTTGCGGACGAACTGCTTCTATCATACCACACCGGCTATGCAAACTCCGTTGGCCCTTGAGAATGTGGATTCTTGCGAGGTTTGGCCATCAACATTTACATACTCCATTTAACTCATTGTAGATATTGATGCTCATTCTTTCATCGCTTGGTTCTACTTTGTTCAGAACTGGTTGCCGAGGAGGGTGATGAGCGTATGGCGTATAGCTGGGTTAGTACATGCACTGGAGGGATGGGAGGAACATGAATGTGGTTACACCACGTCAAACATTGAAAAAGTCTGGGAAGCAACTGTCAAGCATGGATTTCAGCCTCTAAGGGTCCCTACTCATTTAAAATCCTAAATATTTTGTCACCCCTCCCCCCTCTCTCTATATAACATCATATCTTATGGTCTTCTGAATTATAGAAGTGTAGTTTTAACTACTAATGGTGGACCACATCATTGTCTCATTTCACGGTTTGTGAGAATTTCAAAGTTAAATGAGATAAGGTTTAGGTTATTATATTTGTAAACTCTTTTTTTTATTATAATATAGTTGCTTATTTGTATTAAAAAAAAACAATTAGTTACTATTTTTTGCCGATAAGTGCTTAGCTAATTTATAGAAACAAATTGGGGTGCTTTTATGGTGTAAGTTTATTACTATATTTTGATGCTTTCAAAAGATTATGAAGTACTTGTATTTTAGTATTATTTGTACTAAGGTGTTTATTTTATTTAAATATGGGTGAAACATGTTTTATGGTGTTATTGAGATGAAAGGGTGTTTGTTGCAATGATTTATACTAACCTTTGGTTAGTTTTACTTATATATATATATATATATATATATATATATATATATATATAAAATAAATTCTTAATTGAGTTAGTGTTACGAGTCAATCAGGCATCAATTCGGTTAGGAAAATTACGATTTTAATATTTTAAATATTTTTAATTGAGTTGAGGAGGAAATTATGAGTAGTTTTAGATATTATATATATATATTTTTAAAAAATTGAATTGTGTTGTAACTATATGCGTAATTACTTCAATTCTCACCCTCACTCATAAGAATTGAAAACTGTAGTTGAGTACTCCAATTACAACCAGTTCAATTGGATTTACCAATTACAATAATTATTTAAACATGTTACACTTATAATTACAAACAATTACATCCAAATCTGATTACTACGTGACTTTCCAAACACTATATTAAAATTTTTTATTTTTACTTTATATTCAACAAGATCCTAAAATTAAACAATTGTGTTATTAATTTCTATATCATATTATTTTTAAACCTAATTTAATATATTATGATTAATAAATACTATAGTTTTTAGCAAATAAAAACCAAGTTTTTTTATATCCATTTTATATGAAAATTACAAAAAAAAATTACCTAACAAATTGTACTCCCTCAAAAGTTAAATTCGCGTAGATTACATTGGTTTACATTGTTATTTTATTAATAATACATATATCTATGACAACCAATCATAACTTGTTCATAGCTATAAGAAGGGGCATAAGGCCTGAAAATTAAGCTTTTAAGTTAATTCCTCCTACCCCTTCTTCGATTTTGTATCTTCCTTTCAAAATACTTGACAAACAACTTATAATTCATTGGGTAGAAGAGATACTTAAGAATTAGTGTAACACCCCCTAACCTTAAATCGTCGCCGAAACGGGGTTACGGAACATTACCAGACATATCGAACAATTTATGAATAATTCATAAATAATTAACATACATAGTATAATTTAATCATTAAATTCCTATAATGCACCCTCGAGCCCAAAACACGTATTAGAAGTGGAACGGGACTTGTTTGAGTACTTTGGAAATTTTTCGTGAATTTTTAAAATTTTTCCTAGGTGCAGGGCTCACACGCCCGTGTGGGTCAGGGACGCTCGTGTGTCTCCATGACACGCCCGTGTTGACATACCATGTGGCTCACACGGCCAAGACACACCCGTGTCCTTTACCTGTGTAACTCTTTGACTTATTGTTCATGAACAAATTGATTTCACACGGCCAAGCCACACGTCCGTGTGCTTAGCCCGTGTGGATTTATTTTCAATTCGAATCTCATGCAGTTTTCACACGGCCATGACACACGCCCGTGTTCAAGGCCGTGTCCTTCATACGGCTGAGACACACGCCCATGTCTCTACCCGTGTGCTAAAACCTGGGTATTTTGTTTCCAAAATTTAAGTTGCATGGAACAAACGGTCAGACCACACGCCTATGTGCTAGCCGTGTGCCTCACACGGTCTGGTCACACATGAGCCTTTTATACTAACCTAACCAACCCTGCAAATTCAAACCGAAACCAATCTAATACCAATATTTCAACCAATACATTTGCACACTCAATATACCTAAGTTATGCCTAAAACATTGACTAAATAATATAACCAATAACATTCATAATATCATTTAAGATTAATTCATATTCATCATTCATTTCCACTTTTTACTTATAACAAATATATTAAGTGTATAATAAAGCTTTTATGCCTTCTCATTAAATCCCAACTCAAACATTATAAACCATTCTTTACAACCAAAAATTACAAGACATATACATGTGACTTATACAACACCTAGTACATGCCACTTTTACCCAAAAAGGAAAATTTACATCACCAAGGTTGTGCTGAGGTCGAGATCGATCTGGATGCTGAACCGGGACTTTTGACTTCTACTAATCTGTGCATGGAAACAACTGTATGCTGAGTATGCCTATACTCAATGGTATTACCATAGTTCAAACTAATTAACATTAATGTTCTATAAGCATAAAAAATGTAACAATGTAAATCATAAGAATTAATTTACATTCAAATTAATACTTCATTTATAATAATTCATCAACTGATATCATATATCAACAATTCGAATCATTGATCAATTCATGAACCTTAGATTCATGCTTGCAAATCTCATATCTCAATTTCAATTCATAATTCCACTTTCTCATACTTTCAGTAGATCAAACGATCAAACTCATTCAATTTTCTCATTTCATTTATTTACCCATATTAACAAGACTCGGACCTTGGCGGATACACGGATCCAACCAAACACACCAAAATAATCCAACCAAACACACCAGAATAATCCACCCAAACACACCAGTATGATCCCACCCAAACACACCAGATCGACACTAAGTGCCTTTTCGGATAGTCCGAAGAAATATAATAATATCAGTGTCTCCTCAGCCAAGCTGAAAAATCCCCAAATCCTTTCAATCCTATAGCATGCCAACTATATCCGACTCAGCCTGACTAGTTAATAGGGAATTCCAATTCCCAATTAAATTTTAATTTCTTATCAATTTCACTTTCAATTCAATATACAATTTAACTCAATACATTTTCCATTCAATCCACATGCAATTCAATTTTAATACATATTAATTATATAACTCAATTTCATACAATTCAATAATACACTTACCTCATAATTTACTTATCAACTACATAATTTATATATAACATTTAGTAGTAAATAATTTGAATTATAGTAATACAAACTGTGATTTTCTCGTGTCTACTCTTCGATAACTTTTTCCTTTCCTTTTTGAGTCGATGTCTCTTGTTCTTTGGTAGCTACGAAAATTAAAGTAATTTACACTATTAATACAGTACTAATTTATATTAAATAATTGAATTTCTATTCAATTTTTACCTTAATTTCAATTTGGTCTTAATTAAACTTATTTACTTTTCTAACTCAATTCATACTTTGTTTCTATTCAATTTCCTACCAAATTCAACTTAACTATCTAATGTTCATGATAAAACTCTAATTTCAAATTTAATCCTTTAATCAATTCTAACTAGAAATTCTATCAAATAAACCCCCTAATTCATCAATTTGTTCAACATAACTCATGTCCAAAAACCTAAGAACTTTCAAAGTTTCAACTTAAATTCAACAAAACTTTGTTCTAAGGCTTCTAAAACATCAAAATTAAAGGAAAATGACTTAATTGACTTACCAAATCAAAGCTTAAATCCTTAAACCCTAGTTTTCCCTTTTTCTTTTCTTTCTTTGTTTTTCCTTCTTTCCTTCCCCTGTTTCGTTTTCACATTCTGTTTCTTTCTTTTATCTTTTGTTTCTTTTGTTTCTTTTATTTAATTTATTAGTTTTATAATAATATAATAATAATAATTATTATTTAATTAATAAATATCTTTATACTTAAATTATAAGTAATTATTTATTTATTTTACAAGTGTATAAATATATACATTACACATGTATAATTCATTCACCATACATTTGTCTTTATTTTAATTTATTTTATATAATAATATTAATAAATCTAAGAAAATGCTAGATTTTTTTCTAAGTTGCCGCCTCATTTATGCTAAATGGCATATTTGCCATTTTGGTTCTTTTTACTTTCTTTTAATCTACAATTCAACTTTCACCTTTTATTCAATTTAGTCCTTTTTTCTAATTACTCTTAATTAAGCTAAATTCACTTAATTGAATCCTAATTAGACACACCACTAGACTCATAAATATTTTTAATAATTATTTATGAGTTCGGTTTACTAAGACAGAGGCCCGATAATGTATTTTTTTGATGCCCGTGAATTTTGGGTCATTACAATTAGTCCATTCACTAACTCAATTCCATATCCCAACATGATTACTTTCCACCCAAATTCAAGCCATGAATCTTTATCTTTCTTTGACAATGAAGGTGGTAGTGGTGATGAACCTTTGAGATAACATTTCTTTGACAATGGATTCCCACATAGTTCTGGGTTGTCCTTCAATGAGTTATTTTCGAACGTGCTAAATTGTTTTCCTTAAGTATAAGTTCGATTGTAACACCCCATACCCGATCCGATTACCGTATTTAAATAATAAGGTGCCACATTCGTTATCAGAGCAAGTATGAATACAAAAACATTTAATTAGTAATACAATTCATGCAAACATAGGGTTTACAGTACAAAAACATGATATACAACATTTCTCAAGACTTATATGAGCCTATGTGCACTTTAAAGTTAACCTGAGATTGAAAAAGAACCAAATTGAAAATTTTCCAAAATTTCAATCAGGTATCAATACCATAGCCAGGTACTTATGCCAATTTTAGCTTTGATGTTCGGAAAATTTGAATAAAAATAAATAGGATCGATACCTCTAAAGTATCGATACCCTTCGCAAGGTATTGATACCTCATAGAAAAATTTTAGAATTTGCATTTGGAACCTACTTTATTCCAACTCATTATCAGCTATTCCAAAACATCACAAAAAACAAGTTCAATGCATACCTAAACATACTAAAAAACATGTTCAAATCATACTTAATTAATAACTTACATCTTCATTATCAATCTCAACAATTCAATCATTCATTTAGCCAACATTTTATCATTCATAAAACATATCATTCCCTAATCAAAGAATACATGTCAATATATTAACCAAATACTAATTTGATCCATACCAATTCACATCCAACGGTGCCATTTCATATGTCTCATATTCATTTAAGCCATTTACCAAATCATGCTACTTTCAATCAAGCATTAACATTGCCAAAATTCAACAAGCACATAACACACCTACATTTCAATCACAAACCAAACATGTCAACTTAAATCATTTACAAATCATACTACACTACATATATCAACTTGCATATACATGATTATATTCATTTTCCAACTTCCAAATTTTAGCATTTTTAAACATAGAAAAAAAATACTAAATTGACTTTACTAGGTACATTCCATTTAACTAACAAAAGAAATTCACCAACTTTGTTGAGTTTGAGATTTTGACTGGATGCTGATGTCGATGCTCGGGATCTCGTATAAACCTAACTTGCGCACGGAAAAAAACCCTGTATGTTGAGTAATAAACTCAACAGTAAATATATGATTCAACAAAGTAAATAAACATATGCAACATGCAACTATGACATTCTTAATTTAATCTCATACCATTTTATATTCATCTTCTCAAAAGCAAGTATATAATAAATTTACATCCTAACTCATTATAGTTGTATTCAAGTAAACCAATTTCCTAGTCCATTTGGCTCTATTCAATTACTATATTTAGTTACAATTATATCCATTCGTTTTTCATACTTATCATGCATATACACACAAACATCTCATTTCCTACCACATTTCATATCAACTTAACCTTTGCCAATCCACATTAAAACAGGTAATTTCAACCCCACACATCTCAAACTTATATGTGAAAATATATCAATTCAACTAAGCATCAGCAGTGTTAAATCATGCATTTCTAAACCACATATTTATTGTATACTTATAAATTAGAGTTACCAAGCTTTACATCTTCAGTATAAACGTGTTAAGTGTAAAAAACTAACACCAATTCATCCCATTTCCACTCAATCTATATAGACACTTCATTATGTTTATAGTAGCAACATTTCAAGCATATCAATATCCAAACATTCCATTATTAGTCCTATTTTCGGTTTACCACTTATAATATCACCTAATTCATATTTTTTTCTAGAGTCTTCCAACTCGTTTGAATTCATTTTGGCCTCCAAGATTTTATTTCATTTGATCCACATACACTATTGTATTATTTCAACACTTAGTTTGCATTAAATCACAAAACACATTAATATAATCCTAATAACTTGACTTGGATTTTAAAGACAGATATTCGGATTAGTCAATCTACATCTCAATCTGGCACCGTAGTGTATCATCGGCTAACCCGAAGTATAGACATGTACAATTAATAAAGTAACCAATTTGCAATATCATCATGTAGTGCAATTCAAATCTCATTGTTTTCAATTCAACATCATTTCATCAATTTATCATGTAATATAACATATTTCAACTCAATTTCATACCAATTTCTTGTATCAGTAAAGTCATGCAACTTTTTGTTCTATTCAATTTAGTCCTTGTTTCAATATTCAATTTTAACCACAACATTTCACTCAATAATTATTAATATCTTACCTCAATATTGTATAATGCAGTATATCATTAATATGCAATAACTAAATTGGCTTCGGTTCATAGAAATACAAGCCAAAAGCTTGCGTCAATCATTGTTGACTCGTGCCTTTCCTGTAACACCCCTCGTCTCACCCAATCGTCGAGTCCAAGTTACGGGATGCTACAACCATTTCCAAAATGGATACTTATGAAACATTGGAATTAAACCATTCAAACATATAAACATTTCAAAATTTCAGTCACAACATGATCAATGAACATTTTTGAGACTCAATCGAGCTTATGAAAGATCCTCAAGTTGACTCGAACATGAAGAAGGACCATATTAGGATAAATGAATCTCCAAAACACACCAAACAATTAGGATTTAAACACTATACAAGACCCGAGCATGAAGAAGGACCAAAACACACCGCATGACTCATAAAGTCGTACGCTATCTCCATGTAAGTATAGCACGTAAGCTCACAGTCTCCAAACACACCACACTATCTATGGTGAATGGAGCTATGCTCAACATTCCCTTATCTCTCCAATGCTATCTTTGGGCCACAATGCCCAACACATAATAAAAAGGGTGAGTATTCACAATCCTATGGCATGCTAATGATATCCAACGGTTTCAAGTGTTCATATTGCCATCATATCTATTTAATCATATTTTATTTCACAATATAACTGGCTCACATTATTGTTGAGCTTGCACTTAGCATTTCACAATAATATAATTTTGCACTAATCAAAGCTCGCAATATCACAAATCTCTTAATTCACTTACGGGTTCGTGCATACATAAACGCACATTATCAATAAAATTCACTTGTTATAAAAATCCATATTATAATATTTTTTATGTCCATTTGCAAGCATTACATAACCATATACAAATATATATTACGTATATATACATACCTATTCAGTGACCTTTTTCACGTTAAATTTTAGCGTACATTAAAAGTCCCGTAAATTTATATATTATATAACACCATACCCATAATCATATATATTGTATACAATAGAACCATACATATATATATATGATATTATATATATAACATCAAAATCCATTAATATATATAAAATAAAGCCATGCATATATATTATATATGTATAATCACCCATATATATATACAAACCCCCAATCATATATATATTATATGTATAACATGCATATATGTATATTACCAACTCCCCCATTTATATAGTATATATATAACACCCACTAATATATATATATCGTATACACAATAAAGCTCATGTATATATATTATAAGTTCATGCATTTTACACTATTAAAATCGCAGAATGCATATACTTAATGATTCAATCAACATTGCAAGGATTTGTACAAGAAAGAAGTCAAGGTTTACATACCATAAGTGGGGGTTCGCAAGCCTCACTTTGACTCTCTAAATCTCGTAATTCATGCTAAAATACGACATACAAATGCACTCACTTGTAGCTCACCATGACTTGTTGAACTAGACAACTTTTTGCTTGCCTTTATCTCAGTTTGTTGAGGCTCCACCAACATTTTCATCTTCGGAAAAAAAAAACATATTACTAAGCATTCAAAAACAATCTAGCTTACTCTCTTTATGTTCATACAACGACTCTCCACTCACACATACTTATTTGACTTATTTCATACAATATATTTCGGTTAATTTCTTCTTCTTTTTTTAATTTAATTAAATCCTTAATTCCTACCTCATAACCCCTAACTTGTGCCTAATTATAGATCTAGATCTCTAACTTTGCTCAATTTCTTTAATTAATATTTTTTCGGAAAAACATTGTTTATCCTCCTACTCAAAAGAAAACCATTTAATTCATGCAACTACTGAAAGATTTTGATAAATTGAATTTGTAAACCACTTAATCTCATCAAAATTTACTACAAATCATTTTAAAAACATCTCTTATCTCTTTTTTTTTATGAGATTCGCCATTTTTTTATGCAAAAGATAGCTTTAAAACCATGAATCTTTAATTTTCTTGCTTAGATCTATGAAAATTCAAATTAAAAACACTTAATAAAAATTTAATACATAAGAAAATAATAGATTTACCTTTAATTCGAAAACCTCCACGAATTTTTACCAATTAAGCAAAAATGAGCTAAGTTTAGGTGAGAAATTGGAGAAGAAAGAATGATTTTCTTGCAAAATTGAAAGAATAAAGAGCGTTTGGATGCCAAGAAAATATATGAGATGGATAAATTTTTGAGAGAAAATTATCTAATATAGATCTAACAAAATTTAAAAATGAAAAGGAAATGGAGAAAAACAAAATAAAAATACAGACCATGGGTGTGGCTTTTTATAACCAACTAGCCTTTTTTCAAAAATGGGCTATTTGCACTATAAGTTGAAACACCCCACACCCGGCCCACGAGCCTGGACCGGATCTGGTATGTTCCTCAAGTAAACCGATTCAAATTCTTTCGTTACTTTGTGAAAAACTTGTGTGATTTAAAAAAAAAATTGTTTGGGTTGGGCTTGTGTTAAAAACAGATTTGATTTTTATATTAGAAAACCTCTTTTTTTATTTTAAGTAATAAATATATCGAGTATATTTTAAAATAAAATACTTAGTCTTTAACTTAATCAAAATTTGTAACACAATAAAACAACAAGTAGAAATAAAATCGTTCATCATGGCCTTATGGCCTTATGGCCTTATTACATCAATAATTTCCAAACTTAAAACTTAAAGAACTTTATAAAAATAAAGGTCCAATTCATAAATATTTTCTTTGCTACGCATGGCCACCTTTAGCTCCTGCCGACCCGGTCCATTTATCGCTCATCACGAAAAATGGTCCTCAAAGGGTGAGTCAACAGACTCAATGTGTACACCAACTAACAAACAATATTTCAGGCATACATATTCATATCAGAACATATACATATCAAAATGATGCAACCCAAACCCAAGCCTAATTATCCATCCGCTACACACCACCCGTACCTGCCAATCACACCGTGGGGACTACTAAGTCAACCCTCCTTCCGCTACACACCATCGAAGGCAGTCGCTGCAGTCGACGTGCTCATCGCCCATATACGTTGTGTCATTAGACACTATATTCAAATAATGTAACCGAAGTTACCAATTTCAGATAATGTAACCGAAGTTACCATATTCAAATAATGTGACCGTAGTCACCATATTTCGTTGGTGAGACCGAAGTCAACACCTTCGTTGGTGAGACCGAAGTCAACACCTACTCTTCCCCTTTCACAAATATCCCATATGCCCTAAATATTTATACATATCTTATTTCTCATTCATATTACATATTCAAAATATATATATATAACATATTCGTAATCCTATCGGAAGTAGGAAACGTACCTGGGTACTTTTACCACATTTGTGGCACTTAGCCACATTTTTATTCGCATGCACATTTATATATATATATAAATAATTGCCGTAATATATTGAGAGTTAGTGTGGGTACACACTTGATTCGCTTAATAGGTTCCTTGAAATCCCGAAGAGAATCGACCACAGATTTAGATCTCAAATCCTACATAAGTTAATCACTTTAAAAGACCATTCAGCCACTTTTCCAAATACAACTAGGATTTGTATTACTTACCTTGTTGCCGAATTGGATTGATAATCAAATCCCGAAGATTTGTGTTCTTCCCTTGAAATCGGCTAACCATTAAATCCATTGATTTGGTTAGTCTCGATTTAAAACAAATAGATCTAGACATTTAAGAGAGAACCTTGGCGATTACATAATGTTTACTTACCTCAAATCCTTGAATCCCGGATCTCTCTTCCGATTAGCGAAATTCCTTGAATCGAAATCCCGATATTCTTCTTTAATAATCGGTCAAGAGACAATGAAGAGATTATTCCCTAGATCTCGATTAGAAGAATTAGAAGAACAAAATTGATTGTTCTTACCTTAATACCTTAGTCGATTGCTTCCTTGCCTAGAGCCATAGAGATTCGGCTATGGGGTTTTAGTCAGGGATCAAAAGAAAAGGGTTTTGGCTTTGACAGATGAAGAAAAAAAGAAGAAAAAAGAGAAGAAGAAAAGAAAAAGAAAAAGAGAATAATAATGAGAGAAAATTAAAGCAGAGAGAATAGGAGAAATTTTAGAGAGAATTTGTGCAGAGGTTTTCTTGAAGAGAAAAGAATGAATGAAGAATAGCCTTACTCTTCCTTTTATAGCCAAAATTACTAGCTAGAGTCCTTTACTTGGCCACCACTCTTCTATTTTGATAACTTTATCCTTTAATTATCATAAACAAAAGAGTTTAATCCAATATTTATCTCTTCTAAATAATCCAATTTAAAAATCCTTTATTTATCACCTTTTTAATCGAATATTTATGAAAATAAAACACCTCCTTTCTAGAAGCATGTGCCGTCCACCTCAGTCTTCTGGAAGCAAAAATAAAACTTCATTTATTTGCTTCCCAAGTGGCTCGAACCCAGGCCCATGCCTTTTGCACATGGCGCCATTTCCATAGGCCCTAAGTGCCATCTTCAGGCCACTTTTCCAAGCCTGTTTGTGTGTCAAATTTCACAAACTTTTTCTTTTAAGGCCACGTTGCCTTAATTTCCTATTTTAAACTTTAAAACTTGACATTTCTAAGTAATTTCTAAGTTTCCTAAAATTTTCGATCGGCTCTGTAAACTTGCCATTTTCTTACATTTCAAGTTTCGTAAATGTTCACTTTCCATTTTTGAATCATTTCCTTACATTTCCTAGTTTCCATAAATGTTCACTTTCCTCTTTATACCTTTACATTTTCAGGACATTTCCCTACATTTCCAAGACAAGACATTTCCTTACATTTCCTTGCATTTCCTTACATTTTCATACATTTCCTCACATTTCCATACATTTCCTTACATTTCCTTACATTTCCATACATTTCCATACATTTCCACGCATTTCCATACACTTCCATACATTTCCATATATTTTCTTACATTTCCATACATTTCCTTACATTTCCTTACATTTCCATACATTTCCTTACATTTCCTTACATTTCCATACGTTTCCTGATATTTCCTTACATTTCCATACATTTCCATACATTTCCTTATTTCTAGAATTCACATAACACATTCATAATTCATAAAACATGCCATTTTACCACATGGTTCCTTGTGTCATGCTTCACACGGAGTTTCTTTTAAAGCCTCATTTACCTAGCTCCCCTTTTTACTTAAAAACCAATAATTTTCCAAAGCTTTCTTCTTCCATCCTAGAATTCTAAAAACCCTTAATACACTTCCAAACACTGCCAAAACCTACTAACTCATGAATTATGCACAAACGCATAACCCCTAATCTAGGATGTTACATAAGTCCTCCCTTATTCTTCCTTGTTCTAATAACCCTTCTTTTTAATTACTAGCCTTAATTTACACATTTAATCTCTACTTTAACAACTATTTCAAATTAGTCTCTATTAAACTTTACTAATGCCTCGATTATTAATACCATTATTATTTAAATTTATTCTTTTTTACTATTATTAACTAATTATTTATTTTATCTTATTTTAATTCCTATGACACAAAACCCGATTTTTCTCTCAACCCATAATCTAATGCCCAATTTTACTAACCCAGTTTTCAAGATGTGACAGATACCTTTATAAAGTATCAATCCTTAAGAATAAGTATTGATACTTTATACTAATACCGATACCTAATTGGCCTTCTGTTGATTTTGAATCATTCCAATTTGGTAAAGTACTGATACAGTATCCCATGGTATCGATACTTTTTACCATATGGTAAAAATCTCACATTTGGTACTTTTACATGCTCAAGCCAAATCAAAATCAAATGGTGCTTATAGGCACACCTCCAATATGCATATATCCAACTGAAATATACCAAAACATACACAATCCTTCATTTATGAAATCTCAAAATCAACTAAACCAATATGCCACATTTGACACCAAAACTCATCAACATTCCAATTGAATTCAAACTACCTTTCCAAGCATTTAAACCATTCAAACAATAGATAATATCATGCCATCCTTAGGGTCAAAGCTTACCATCATGCAATCAATTTTCCATTCATACAAAAACTTACATATGTGATCTAACATATTACCAAAACATCCATTTATGCACATATAGACAATACTCTCCAAAATCAAGCATAAATAAGGATTCAACCCAAATATCCATTCACAAGTTATTGTATACATAAACACCTATGTACATGCCACAATCCTGAGCTTAAAATGAGTAAAAGTCTACCGAGTTGATAGAGAGATAGTGTGATCTTCGAGTTGATCCAACTGACGAGTTCCATAAACTGACAATCTATAGAAACAAAAAAAAAAACTAGGTAAACATTTCGAACACTTATTAAGTTTATAGGTAAATAACGATAACTTACCTCGATATACAATTAATCATATAACTAAATAATGTAACATAATACAATAAACCTGACAGAGCGGATTCCTAATAAATAGGTCAGTTTATTATAAATCGAATCAACATTTATAATGTTATTCAATTCAGTAACATTCACATAGAATTCACGTTTCAATATCATATACATTATCGAATCATCATATACCACTTGAGCAGTAAGCTCGTAACATGTCATTTTCAATTCACTTTCCATTGTTCAAGTAGCCCGATGAACATAGTAAATAAAATTAGATAGACGAGTAACTACACCACACCATAGAGCACCGTAGTGTTAAACAGAGAGCACATAAGTGCTAAACAGAGAGTACCATAGTATTGAACAGAAAGTCCCAAAGAACTGAACAGAGAGTATCGAAATACTAAACAGAGAGTATCAAAGTACTGAACAGAGAGTACCAAAGTACTTAACAAAGAGTACCTATCTTTTTTTTTTCTTTTTTGAAGTTAATGCTTCATGAAAGGAGAATTTGTTTTATGGACCCTTCCCACTATATCATTCATGGTCCTTTCCAATTAAAATAAAATATATCCTTTTTAATTTGAAAGTTTAGTCCAAATGTACATATCAAGTAACTTATTTCGACTTAAAAACTTATTTGTATAATGCAAAAATGCATGTGAGTTCTCCTTCTTGGGAATTTGTGCGAAGGAAAATAAAAGAATGATAAAATAAAATTTATAGATGTCTAGTTGTAGTTAGGGTTTATAAAAAATTTTGGTAAAAAAAACGATACTAGTATTTACTTCGATTTTTATTAAAGTTCATTTTGTAACACCCATAACCCGTATCCATCACTAGACTAGGGTTATGAGGTATTACCGATCAAATCATAACATTTATACCATCTTGGCTCACACATCAACACATCATAGTAATTAACAGCACAGAGTCCCTTTGGTAGGTCTACGAGACCTTAAACATGCTTTAAAGAAGGTTCGGTACTAAACCGATCTCATTCGAAAACTCTACAAAACATAGAAAATTTTTCATCTTAAACAGGGCACACGCCCGTGTGGCTAAACCGTGTGCCTCACACGGCCATGCCTCAGACCATGTCTTACCCTGTGTGTAACTCTGACTATATTCACACGGCCTGTCACACGCTCGTGTGTCTGTAGCGTGTGAAACCTTGACTTGAGTCACACGGCCTGTCACACACCCGTGTGTCTAGCCCGTGTGCAAGTCTGACCTGCATCTAATAAGGACATTGATGGACATAGGCTAGATACATGCCCGTGTGCTCACCCGTGTGAACAATTATAGGCCATTTACAAGGCCAAATTGCCACTCAATTAGGTTCATCCCTACATGATCAATTCCAACATCAATTAACATACAACACATTCACCATTCTCAACTACCAAATCAAGCATGAAACATACCATTTCTATTTCACCAAAACATACCATAATGGTCATTCACACAAGACCATATATACATATCACATACATCATTTTCACTTAGCAAAACATGTACAAAAATCATTCCACAACCTCACTAGCCTATACATGCCATATACCATATATACAACTTCCAAAAAGGTACCAAAATAGATGTCCGATAGTGTGATTGAGTCACTGACGATTCCCGGATCCGAGCTAGCTTTAATGACACTGTAAAACAGAGAAAGACTTCACACAATAAGCTTTAAAGCTTAGTAAGTTCGTAATATAATACAATTAACTCAACAATTCAAATTCAATATGCAAAATTAACTAACACTTAGTTCAATTCACATCACTACTCAATCTCATCCATGACTATTGCTCACTTTCACACCATATCTATAGGTTCATGAACAAGCATTATAATGCTACTCAAACCAACCTTTTTCAATACTCATACACACAATCTTCCATTTATATCATACACAATATCATCAACCACATAGGTTCTGTACATACCTATACCACCACGTATTTATCTATCATAATTACCACTCAATGCTCAATGCCATAATTCGTTCGATCCTCTTTAAACATTTGATGAACTCGCACACTCAATGCTATTTAATTAGCCGAAGCTACAATTGTATCGCACACTTAGTGCTATCACATTAAATCAAAGATATCTCGGTATCGCACACACATTACAACTATATAGCCGATACATTTCTTTATCTCGCACACTTAGTGCAATTCATCGCAGTAACTATTCTATCCACGCATACTTAGTGCCACACATCTTCGAACTCACATATCGCATTACTAACTCAACAATCACACTTCCATTCATTTCATAACAGGTGAACATTGTTTAAATAATTCGTATTATACACGGACTTACATTAGACGTAGAAATAATAACACTAGTCGATCAATCGAGCACTTTGTTCTTCCCTCGATATAAGTCCGAATTTCTCCTTTCTTGATCTATATAATATCAAATTCAACTCATTCAATCACATTTTCATCCAAAACAATCCACAACACATAGTTAAAGCATTTTACACTTTAGCCACCTTGATTTCACATTTTGATATTTTAGTTCCTATTTCACAATTACACAAAATACACATAATTTATTCACACCCAAGCTTGGCCGAATTTCATACTAGCCCCTAACAGCCCATATCTTTCATTTATTTCACATTTTAACCCTTCAAAGTTTCATTTTCTCAAATTAGCCCTTAATAACCAATTTCATCAAAAATTCCAAATACAAAATATATTTATCATACATCAAGTTTTCATATTTCACCAACTATCAACACAAAGTTCACATATTCAACAATGGCATAACTCAAAATCACCAACAAACTCAAAAATTAAGGCAAGGGCTAGCTAAAACACGAAGCAATGATCACAAAAATGTAGAAATCATCAAAAATCGAGCTCGAAACATACCTCAATCAATAGCAAAAGTGCCGAATATCCAAAGCTCAAGAATCCTATTTTCTTTTCTTATTTTTGGTGAGAAGATGATGAATAATGGCTTTCATTTCTTTTGTTTTAATTTTATTAACTTATATTTTCTATTTACAAAATTAACCTTGGTTAAAACATTATAAAATCACATATTTTATGTCCATTACCGTCCACTAACCTTAATAGTGGCCTAATTTCATTTTAAGGACTTCACAATTAATAAATCATAGCAATTAAAGCACTTTAACACATAGCATGTTACTTTTGCATTTTCTGCGATTTAGTCATTTCTTCAAATTAAGCACTCAAACGCTAAAATTATTTCACGAAATTTTCACCCATACATATTCACATGCTATAAACACCAAAAATAATATTAAATTATTTCTCCAACGTCGAATTTCTGGTCCTAAAACTACTGTTTCGACTAGGGTTTAAATCAGGCTGTTACAACACTCCTCCCTTAGAGATTTTCGTCCCCGAAAATCTTACCAGTGAATAGATTCGGGTATTGCTCTCTTATAGCATCCTCAGGCTCCCACATAGCCTCTTCAACTCCGTTTCTGTGCCACAACACTTTCACTAAAGCAATTTCCTTATTTCTCAACTATTTTATCTCACGAGCTAGAATTCTAATCGGTTCTTTGTTATACGATAGATCAGACTGAATCTCAACTTCAGTAGGGGCGATCACATGCGATGGGTCAGATCTGTATCGTTGAAACATCGATACGTTAAACACATTATGAATTTCTCTAGCTCAGGTGGCAACATTAATCTATAAGCAACCGGCTTGATACGTTCAATAATCTCATACCACCCGATGAACCTTGGACTGAACTTGCCTTTTCTACCGAATCGAAATACTTTCTTCCACTGAGATACTTTCAAAAACACTTTATCCCCGACCTCAAACCCAATATCTTTTCGTTTCAAGTCTACGTATGATTTCTGTCGATCAGATGCTGCTTTCAAACTATCACGGATCACTTTCACTTTTTGCTCAGTCTCATTTTTCAAGTCAACCCCGTGAATCTTATTCTTACTGAGTTCAGTCCAATACAATGGTGTTATACATTTACGACCGTAAAGAGCCTCATATGGTGCCATTTTAATACTTGATTGAAAGCTATTATTATATGCAAATTCAATCAACGACAAATACTTTTCCCACGTACCTTCAAACTTAAGAATACAACATCTCAACATATCCTCGAGAATCTGAATGATCTGCTCAGATTGACCATCCGTTTGCAAATGAAAAGCAGAACTAAAGTGCAACTTTGTACCTAAAGCCTCTTACAATTTCTTCCAGAACCGCGAAGTAAACCTTGGATCTTTGTCAGACACAATAGATAATGGTACTCCATGTAACCGCACAACCTCAGAAACATACAATTCAACCAACTTATCAAGCGAATAATTTGTTCTCACTAGAATAAAATGAGCTGATTTTGTTAATCTGTCAACTATCACCCATATTGCATCTTCCTTTCTCGACGATAGGGGTAATCCTAACACAAAGTCCATCGTGATTCTCTCTCATTTCCACTCAGGAATCATGACTGGTTGTAATAAACCCGAAGGTACTTGATGTTCAGCTTTAACTTGCTGACAGACTAAACATCTCGAAACAAAATCAGAGATATCTCTTTTCATTCCAGGCCACCAATAAAATTGTTTCAGATCATTGTACATTTTTGTACTTCCCGGATGAATAGACAAACGACTATTATGAGCTTCACTCAAAACCAACTAAATCAACTCTGAATTTCGCGGAACACAAATTCGATCTCTGAATCTCAAACAATCATCATCACCAATTCAAAATTTTGAATCTGAATTCAAACCACACTGAGCTCGTTTCGCTAACATTTCATTGTCAACTTTTTTAGCATCACAAATCTGTTGTAAAAACAACGATCTTGCTTCAATTCGACTAAAACTGAACCATCACCACACAAATCTATCTGAGTACTCATTGCTCGTAAAGCTAATAAAGACTTTCGGCTCAAAGAATTAGCAACAACATTAGCTTTTCCCGGATGATAATCAATTACTAATTCATAATCTTTTGGCAATTCTAACCATCTCTGCTGTCGTAAATTCAACTCTTTCTGAGTCATCAGATATTTCAAACTCTTATGATCAGTATAAATGTGACACTCCTCACCAAACAAATAGTGACACCAAATCTTCAATGCAAATACAATAGCTGCTAATTCCAGATCGTGCGTAGGGTAGTTCTTTTCTTGCGGTTTTAACTGTCTCGAAGCATAGGCTATAACTTTTCCTTCTTGCATCAACACACAGCCTAAACCATTCAATGATGCATCACTGTAAACTATGAATTCTTTACCCAATTCAGGTTGAACTAACATTAGTGCTTCTGTCAACAACGCTTTCAACTGTTCAAAATTCTGTTGACACTTTTCTGTCCATTCAAATTTAACATCTTTCTGTAGCAATTTCGTCAACGGGGTTGCAATCATCGAAAAGCCTTTCACAAACCGTCTATAGTATCCTATTAGTCTCAGAAAATTGTGAACTTCAGACACATTTCTCGGAGGTTTCCAATCTAAAATTGCTAAAATCTTATTCGGGTCAACTCGTATCCCTGCAGCTGACACTATATGTCCCAGAAAACCAAACTCACGCAACCAAAACTCACATTTACTAAACTTTGCATACAATTGCTTCTCACGTAGAGTCTGTAACACAATTCTCAAATGCTCAATATGTTCAGTCTCATCACAAGAATAAATCAAAATATCGTCAATAAACACAACGACAAATCGAGCAAATATGGCCTAAATATCCGATTCATCAAGTCCATAAATACTGCAGGAGCGTTTTTTAGTCCGGAAGGTATAACTACATATTCATAATGCCCTTACCTCGTTCTGAAAGCATTTTTTGGCACATCTGATTCTTTGACTCTCAACTGATAATATCCCAATCTCAAATCTATTTTCAAAAACACTGTAGCCCCTTTTAACTGATCAAACAAATCATCAATTCGCGGTAGAGGGTACTTATTCTTTGTCATCACTTTATTCAGCTGTCGGTAGTCAATACACATCCTCATAGTGCCATCTTTCTTTTTCACAAACAACACAGGAGCACCCTAGGGCAAGAAACTTGGTCGAGCAAATCCTCTATTTGTCAACTCTTGCAACTGAGACTTCAACTCTTTTAATTCTGTCGAAGTTATTCTATACGGAGCTATTGAGATAGGGGTCATCTCTAACATTAACTCAATGCCAAACTCAACTTCTCGTATCGGAGGTAATCCTGGTAATTCTTTAGGAAACACATCAAGGAACTCACAAACTACAGACACAGATTAAACATTGTTTTCTATCACTTTTGTATCTATCACATATGCAAGATAAGCTTCACATCCCTTTTTCACATAATTCAAAGCTTTCATCGAGGATATTATAGCCAGTAGCCCATTCAAATCACTGATTCAATTCGGACTATCTCACCATTCTGACTTATCAAATCAATACTTTTCCATTTGTAATTCACAATAGCATTATGCAAAGTTAGCCAATCCATACCCAGAATTATATCAAATTCATCAAAGGGAAATAGCATCAGATTAGCCAGAGAACAAATATCTCGAAACATCAATAGACAATTCTTGCACACTTTATCAACCAGAACACACTTGCCTAAGGGGTTTGATACTCTAGTTACAAACTCGGTAGACTCAACAGGCAGAGTCTTACTAGATACTAAGTTCACACACACATATGAATGAGTAGATCCTGGATCTATCAATGCAATCACATCAGTATCAAAAAGAGTAAAAGTACTAGTAATGACGTCTAGAGATGACGCTTCTTCGCGGGCGCGAATAGCGTAGGCTCTAGCAGGTGCTCTCGCTTTGGATCTCACAGTTGTATTCATTGTTCCTCTCTGACTACCACTCACATTTCCGGTGTTTCTAGGTGGTCTACCCCTAGCTACCGTGTTACTCGGCCTCGCACTCTGAGCATTATCTTTCTCAGCCAACTCCGGGCAATCTCGAATGAAGTGATCTCGTGATCCACATTTATAGAAAACTCTATTATTATACTTGCCCCAACATTCACCAATATGTCGTCTCCCACACTATCTACACCCAGGCTTATTACTTTTGACACTTCCAACACTTGATTCCGTTGGAATTTGAGCTTTAAAACTCGTATATTGTTTTATACGATCTTTACTCGAATGTCCAATTGAAACATTTGAGCGATTTGCATCTCTGAATCTCTTTGACGAAGAGTGATACGACTTACTCATCGACCTTTTTCTCTCATCTCTAGCTTCTAAATCTACTTTCTTCTTTTCTTTACTAAGCTCATCGGCTTTACAGGCTCTTTCAACCAATACCACAGATTCATTCGAGTCAAGAATTTCAACCAGAAGTTTAATATCTTCATTCAACCCTTCAATGAATTGTTTACACATAGTGGTTTCTGTCAAAACACATTCTCGTAAATATTGGCTCAATCTCACAAATTCTCACTCGTATTTCGTAACAGACATACGACCCTGTTTCAACTCAAGGAACTCTTTACGTTTCTAATCTATGAACCGTTGACTGATATATTTCTTCCAAAATTAAGTTTGGAAGAAATCCCAGGTGATTCGTTCTCTCAGAACCACAGATATCAATGTTTTCCACTAATGATATGATGTATCTCTCAAGAATGAATCAGCACATTTAAGACATTCATCAGGAGTAGATGATAATTCATCAAACACTCTAATGGTATTTTCAAGCTAGAATTCAGCTCACTCAGCATCATCATCAATTGTGGCCCTGAACTCTTTGGCCCCGTACTTTCAAATTTTATCAACTAGAGGTTTACTCAATTGAATCGAGTTTAATACTTGTGACGCTACAGGAACTTGCAGGGGTGGAGGTTGTTGAGCAGCCGGATTCGTTCGAACGAACTCCGTAAACCACTCACTCATCATTTGGAAGAAGACTTACATAGCCTCTCCCTCATGACTACTAGCAATCAGCCTAGATTTAGCCGACGCTTTCCCTTGAGCAGGAGCAGGCGCATTACTCTCAACATCATCAGCAACTACTCGATTGGGATCCATTTATTATACGAAAACACATTTTTAACTGTCAGGTTAACTGTCAGGAGTCATCACACTATCGCAAATATATATATATGGCATGTATTGCTAGACTCTCACAAGCTATGTTAGTCCTAGAATCGACTAAACCGTAGCACTGATACCAATAAAATATAATACCCATAACTTGTATCCATCACCAGACTAGGGTTACGAGGTATTACCGGTCAAATCAAAACATTTATCCCATCTTGGCTCACACATCAACACATCATAGTAATCAATAGCACAGAGTCCTTTTAATAGGTCTACGAGACCTTAAATATGCTTTAGAGAAGGTTCGAGACTAAACCAATCTCATTTGGAAACTCTACAAAATTTAGAAAATTTTTCATCTTAAACAGGGCATATGCCCCTATGGCTAAACCGTGTGCATCACACGACCATGCCTCAGACCATGTCTTACCCAATGCGCAACTCTAACTATATTCACAGGGCCTGTCACACGCTCGTGTGTCTGGCCCGTGTGCAACCCTGACTTGAGTCACACAGCCTGTCACACGCCCGTGTGTCTGGCCTGTGTGCGAGTCTGACTGTATCGAATAAGGACAACGATGGACACAAGCGAGACACACGCCCGTGTGCTCACCCGTGTGAACAATTATAAGCCATTTACAAGGCCAAATTGCCACTCAATTTAGTTCATCCCTGCATGCTCAATTCCAACATCAATTAACATACAATTCATTCACCATTCTCAACTACCAAATCAAGCATGAAGCATACCATTTCTATTTCACCAAAACATATCATAATGGTCATTCACACAAGACCATATATACATATCACATACACCATTTTCACTTAGCAAAACATGTACAAAAATCATTCCACAACCTCACTAGCCTATACGTGCCATATACCATATATACAACTTCCAAAAAGGTACCAAAATAGATGTCTGATAGTGTGATTGAGTCACTGACGATCCCCAGCTCCGAGCTAGCTTTGATGACACTATAAACAGAGAAAAACTTCACACAATAAACTTTAAAGCTTAGTAAGTTCGTAATAAAATACAATTAACTCAACAATTCAAATTCAATATGCAAAATTAACTAACACTTAGTTCAATTCACATCACTACTCAATCTCATCCATGACTATTGCTCACTTTCACACCATATCTATAGGTTCATGAACAAGCATTATAATGCTACTCAAACCAACCCTTTTCAACATTCATAAACACAATCTTCCATTTATATCATACAAAATATCATCAACCACATAGGTTCTATACATACCTGTACCACCACGTATTTATCTATCACAATTACCACTCAATGCTTAATGCCATAATTCATTCGATCCTCTTTAAACATTAGATGAACTCGCACATTCAGTGCTATTTAATTAGCCGAAGCTACAATTGTATTGCACACTTAGTGCTATCACATTAAACTGAAGATGTCTCGGTATTGCACACACAGTGCCAACTATATAACTGATACATTTCTTTATCTCGCACACTTAGTGCAATTCATCGCAGAAACTATTCTATCCACGCACACTTAGTGCCACATATCTTTGAACTCACATATCGCATTACTAACTCAACAATCACATTTCCATTCATTTCATAACAGGTGAACATTGTTTAAATAATTTGTATTATACATGAACTTACATCAGACGTAGAAACAACGGCACTAGTCGATCAATCGAGCACTTTGTTCTTGCCTTGATCTAAGTCTGAATTTCTCCTTTCTTGATCTATATAATATCAAATTAAACTGATTCAATCACATTTTAATCCAAAACGATCCACAACACATAGTTAAAGCATTTTACACTTTAGCCAC
This sequence comes from Gossypium bickii, assembly GCA_025503065.1. Taxonomy (NCBI): domain Eukaryota; kingdom Viridiplantae; phylum Streptophyta; class Magnoliopsida; order Malvales; family Malvaceae; genus Gossypium; species Gossypium bickii. The sequence continues at coordinate 24,864,380 of CP106717.1, forward strand.
CTTAATTTCACATTTTGACATTTTAGTCCCTATTTCACAATTACACAAAATACACATAATTTATTCACACCGAAGTCTGGCTGAATTTCATACTAGTCTCTAATAGCCCATATCTTTCATTTATTTCACATTTTAACACTTCAAAGTTTCATTTCACAAATTAGCCCTTAATAACCAATTTCATTAAAAATTCCCAATACAAAATATGTTTATCATACATCAAGTTTTCATATTTCACCAACTATCAATACAAAGCTCACATATTCAACAATAAATCACCAAAAAACTTACAAATTAAGGCGTGGGCTAGCTAGAACACGAAGCAATGATCACAAAAACATAGAAATCATAAAAAACTGAGCTCGAAACATACCTCAATCAAGATCAAAAGTGTCGAATATCCAAAGCTCAAGAACCCTATTTTCTTTTCTAATTTTCGATGAGAAGATGATAAATAATGGCTTTCATTTTTTTTGTTTTAATTTTATTAACTTAAATTTCCAATTTACAAAATTAACCTTGGTTAAAACATTATAAAATCACATATTTTAAGTCCATTACCGTCCACTAACCTTAATAGTGGCCGAATTTCATTTTAAGGACTTAACAATTAATAAATCATACCAATTAAAGCACTTTAACGCATAGCATGTTACTTTTCCATTTTATGCGATTTAGTCCTTTCTTAAAATTAAGCTCTCAAATGCTAAAATTATTTCACGAAATTTTCACCCATACATATTCACATGCTATAAACATCAAAAATAATATTAAATTATTTCTCCGACCTCAAATTTGTTGTCCTGAAACCACTGTTCCGACTAGGGTCTAAACCGGGCTGTTACACATTCAATTTTGGTATAATAATAATTACAGTTATTTTGTTAGTTTTTAATTAACTAATGGATTAGGACTAGAAAGTTATAGTGGGTCATTTATATTAGCTTGGATCTAAAATCTTTGATTGTACAACACTCAACCCTTCAGTACAAAAATAGTTCATTTTGATTTCAATTAAAGAAAAAAAAAAACCATTCATTTAATGTTAAATTGTATTTACAATTCTAGGGAATACGACTTAGTTTTGGTGTATGCAGTGACCATATTTGCCTATAAAAAAGCAGTTGCCATTTGCAACACTTTAGCACAAAAAATAACTAGTTTTGTTTTCAAAAGCAGTACGAAAAAAATACTTTTTTTTGAAGAACACAAAAAAATAGTTGTTGAGCTAATATGGGGCTGTAATTACAACACTTTCTCCTAACATACTTAGCTGTAACACCCTTAACCCGAAACTATCGCCGGAATAGGGTTAAGAAGTATTACCTATCAATCCAAACATTTAACATTTAGAATTTACGACACAAAGTCAGAAATCTTCAACCACATTCATTTACAATCATGTTGTCCCTTATCAAGGTCTACGAGACCGATTTCACCTGCTAAAGATAAGGTCGGGACTAAGCCGAAACACATACAAAATTTCATGAAAAGTTAAAAATTTTCTAAAATTCAGGGGATACACGTCCGTGGAAGGAGACCATGTGCCCTCCACGGCTTCTAGACACCCCCGTGTGTCCTTCTGTGCCCATATACATACGATAACAACATGGTCACTAGGCATGCTCGTGTGCCATGGCCGTCTGCTACTAGGCCATATACTGACTTCCCCACCACGGCCACCAAACACACCCGTGTGCCATGGCCGTGTACTCTTAGCTAGCTACTAATTTCTACACCACGGCTAGCTGACACCCCCGTGTTGAGGCCGTGTACTACTAGGCTACATTCTGCCAATTCACCCACGATTTTTAGGCACGCCTGTGTGCCACAACCATGTGACATTATAGGCCATTTACAAGGCCAAAATGCCACCCATAAGGGTCAAACCTACAAGCCATATTTACCAAGACATCTCATGCACATATAACCACCAAAAACATACCAAAATAGTCATTCAATTCATGCATTAATACCAATTCCAACCATGTCAGTTTCAAAGGCTAAAACTCATATCATCACAAGCATAATTCATTCATTACCAAACATCATTCCTTTCAAAAATTTATCAATTCATACTTAAACTAACACATATCTAGCCACATCTCATGACTATTACCAATCTCAAACATAATTCAAATGACCAGCCTATACATGCCATATTTTAACTATGTACATCTTTCCAAAATACCCCAAAATAGATTACCGATAGTATGACTGAGATACTGACGATCCACTGATCCGAGCTAGCTGACACTGTAAAGAAGAGAAAGAAATCACACAGTAAGCTTTCCAAAGCTTAGTAAGTTCAACATATAATACAATTATCTTATCAAATCAATCCAATGTATATAATAAACAATCACATAGATCTAATATCTCATATTCATGCCGTCTCATCCATAGCTAAAATACTCCTTCACTCAATCATAGCTTGTTTAAACTCATCAACCACAAAGGTTCAATACGTACCTTAGCTACACATAGTTATTAAACCTCCAAGATATTCAATGCTCGATATTACTTGCCAATCATCCTTTAATTTTCAGTCAATCTGATCGCACACTCAGTGCTATATACCTAATCGTAGCATATTTTTCATCACACACTCAGTGCCTATTCATTTCTGTTTTGATTTCAATATTGCACCCTTAGTGCCCTTAACTAAATCTTGCACATAGCATCTCAATTTCATACACATATACACATTCATTTCATAATACAAGAACATATCTTAATAACATGTATTTTATTCAAACTTACCTCGGACGTCGACTATCGATACGATCGATTAATCGAGCACTTTATCTTTGCCTCGATCTCGATCTGAACCTCCTCTCGCTTGGTCTTAAATCAAGATGAACAATAGCCGAAATTTTCAAAGCTTAAAACCCTTCTTTCACTCCCAACTTTCGGTGGAGTAAAGATGATAACAATGACCATTTTCCATGTTTTATTATAACATATTAAACATAATTATTAAAGTAAAAAATTAACCTTCAACATAAAATACATAAAACATATCATACAAGGTCATTCTTGACCATATTCATCCACCATCTAAATATTTGCATATTTTCTTCATAAGGCCTCCACAATATAAAGACATCAACTCTTAGGTACTTATAATTCAGCACATAGCTTTTATTCTATACGTGATTAAGTCCTTTCTCTTAATTCAACACACAAACGATCAAATTATCATACAGAATTTTCACACATCCTATAGCACATATAATCAACACCAAAAATAATATTAAAATATTTTTACGACCTCAGATTTGTGGTCCCGAAACCACTGTTCTGACTAAAGTCTAAACCGGGTTGTTACAACTCCCCCCTTAGGGATTTTCCTTCCCAAAAATCTTACCAGTGAATAGGTGTGGATATTGTTCTCTCATAACATTCTCAAATTCCCACGTAGCCTCTTCAATCCCGTTTTTGTGCCATAACACTTTCACTAAGGAAATTCTTTTGTTTCTCAATTCTTTAGTCTCTCGTGCCAAGATTCGGGTCGGTTCTTCACTATACGACAAGTCTGACTGAATCTCAACTTCAGTAGGAACAATCACATGAGACGGGTCTCATCTCTACCGTCGAAGCATTGACACATTAAACACGTTATGAATCTTTTCTAACTCAGATGGCGATCTCAATCTATAAGCAACCGGCTCAACTCGTTCAATAATCTCGTACGGTCCAATGAACCTCGGACTCAGCTTGCCCTTCCGGCCAAATCGAAGTATTTTCTTCCACGGGGACACTTTTAAAAACACTTTATCCCCAACCTTGAATTCAATATCTTTTCGTTTCAAATCTGCATAAGGCTTCTGACGATCAGAGACTGCTTTCAAACTGTCACGAATTACATTCACTTTCTGCTTAATCTCTAATATAAGATCAACCCCGTGAATCTTATTCTCACTCAGTTCAGACCAATATAATGGAGTTCGACACTTTCGACCTTAAAGAGCCTCATATGGTGCCATTTTGATGCTAGATTGAAAATTGTTGTTATACGCAAACTCAATCAATGATAAATGTTTTTCCCACGTACTTTCAAATTCAAGTATGCAACATCTCAGCATATTTTCGAGAATTTGAATGATTCGCTCAGATTGATCATCCGTTTGCGGATGAAAAGCAGTACTGAAATGCAATTTCGTGCCTAAAGCATCTTGCAGTTTCTTCCAAAATCACGAGGTAAATCTCGGATCTCTGTCAGACACTATAGATAATGCTACTCCATGTAATCTCACAATCTCATCAATATACAGTTCAACTAACTTATCTAAAGAATAATCGGTTCTCACCGGAACGAAATGAGCTGATTTCGTCAATCTGTCCACTATCACCCAAATTGCATCTTTCTTTTTCGGAGATAAGGGCAAACCCGACACAAAGTCCATCGTAATTCTCTCCCATTTCCACTCAGGAATCATAATCGGTTGTAACAAACCAGACGGAACTTGATGTTCAGCTTTGACTTGCTAACAAACTAAACATTTCGATACAAAGTCAGAAATATCTCTTTTCATACCATGCCACCAATAGAACTTGTAACAGCCCGATTTTGACCCTAATCAGAATAGTGGTTTCGGGACCACAAATTTGAGTCTGAAAAATATTTTAAAAATATTTTGTGTGTTTATTGTGTGTGAATTTATTGGTTTTAAATTTTCGTTACTTAATTTCGCCATTTAGGTATTCGATTTAATAAAAGGACATAATCGCGTAAAAGGTAAAAGTCACAAACTATAGCGTAAGTGCTTAGTAGATAGTGGCTTTTTAATATGGAGTCCTTAAAGGGAAAATAGCCCATTTTTCAAAGGTAGTGGACGGCACATGCCATTTTGATATGTTTTATATGTTATTTATTATAATTAAAATTTATATTATTATAATATAATGTTATATATTATAATAACTTATCATAAAAATTAAAAAGCCAAAGTTGTTTCCATGGACGAAAGTTAAAACAAAAAGAAAAGAGAAAAGATGTTAGGGCGTTCGGCCATTGTTGGACTTAATTAAGGTATGTATTAAGCTCGGTTTTTGATAATTTTTATGTTTTTGAGATCATTGCTATGAGATGTACAAAACTCATGCTTCAATTTTTGATTTTGATGAATATTTTGAGTTGAGCCATTGATGATTTTTTGTTGTTTGATGATGAAATATGAAATATATGTGTTAGATTAACATGTTTTGTCTTTGAATTTTTTATGAATTTGAATAATTTGGACTAAATTACAAAAATAAATTTTGAGGGACTAAAATGTGAAATTAATGAAATGTATGGACTTTTATGAACATAGGTAATATTCGGCCAAGCATGGGTAATGTGAAATTTTGTTTATTTTGTGTTTTGTGCAAAAAGGATTAAATTGTAAAAAATGTAAAATGTTAGGGGCAAAATTATAATTTTTCCATTTATGTCTTTTTATACTAAATTGAATGGAATGGTATTTAAACAAGCTTAATTTGAATATGGTTAGATCAAGAACCAAATAAATCAGATCTGGACCAGGAAAAATGAAAGTAGTCAATTAGTTGATTTTACCGACCGTTGACGTCCGAGGTAAGTCTTTAAGGAATAAAACATTGTAAATTATGTATATAATTTAGTATATACTGATTTGGAAATTTTATAGCATTAATTTGGAGTAGCAGAATGCGAGTAAATATAGACTTTAATATACTTGAGTTTGATTCGATTGAGATATGATGTTAGAAAATTCATACAAAGATTATGAAGTGTATAAAAGTTTCGATATATGAAATGTGTGGGTGACAGCTTTATAGTATCGTTATTCGGGCTTTGGGCCTAGCAAGCTTTGAGCTGGTGAAATTAATCGAGCTTCGTTCCTAGCAGGCTTATTGCCAGTGAATAAATATTAGACCGTGGGTCTAGCAGGCTTTGTCCCGTTGGATAATATCAGGCTTTATGCCTAGCAGGCTTATTGCTGGTGACTGAATATCAGACGTCGGGTCTAGCAGGTATAGTGTTGGTGTGTGTTTCAGGCTTTATGCCTAGCAGGGTTTATGCCGGTGATTTATTATAAGTGTATGCTTCAATATATTTTTAACGATGAGGAATATATCTAAATTTTAGTAAGCGTATTCGGCCTTATAAATGAATAGTGTGACATTATGGAATTGATTTTAGATGTGAGCATATATGTGTCTTTTATATTCGGCCAAATTGGTAAGTGCATATGTAATGTTTATCGAGCAAGTAAGTTGATAAAATGCTCTTGTATATGTGAAAATAAGGTAAGTCAGTTGTTGAATTGATTATATTAATGTTATAGAAGATGTGTTTCTACAATGGTTGCTATCTAAATCATATTTGATTCCTTTCTATGTTCAGATACTCCATTAACAACTGGGATAATACTCATTATAGGATTGAGACATTGTTCCTAATAAAGTTCAATGATTTCTATTTGGTTAAGGTGATTTTAGTATAATTCGGAGTTTAGATGATTAATATATGAGACAGCTTTATTATAAACTCTTTTCTAGTTCTCGTGAAAGTTCGACAGTGATAAAAGTGAAAATGATAGAAAATCAAGATTAATTTGTATAATGATATGTCAGGGTCATCCTTCTAATGAGAATAAAGATTTCTTTGAAAAGACCGATTGAAGAGTTAGTATGATTTGAATTATTTGATTGAAAAGTTAATTGGGATATATGTGTTTGAATTTATCTACTGAATCTGAAATAAACTTTGAATACATGTATGAATTGAAGGATGGATTGAAAGAAGAATTTGTATTCTTAAAGACTCTGATGTACTAAAGATTGTTTTCCGAACAAGGTACGGACACTATGAGTTTCTGGTTATGCCTTTCGGACTTACTAATGCACCTGTTATTTTCATGGATTTGATGAATCGGATTTTTAGAAAGTATCCAGATCAGTTTGTAGTAGTGTTTATAGATGATATTTTGATTTACTCCCGTGATGAAACATAGCATGCTGAGCATCTGATACTCGTGCTACAGACTTTAAGAGATAAACAATTGTATACAAAGTATAGTAAATGTGAGTTCTGGGTATGTGATGTTAAATTTTTTTAGGCCATGTTGTATCATCATCAGGTATCAGGGTTGCCCCGAGTAAGATTTCCGTTATATTTGACTGGAAAACTCCAAGAAATGTTTTTGAAGTTCGAAGTTTTCTGGGACTTACTGGTTATTACATGCGGTTCGTGAAAGGTTTCTCTATAATTGCTACACCGATGACGAAACTGTTACAGAAAGATGTTAAGTTTGAGTGGTCAGAAAAGTTCCAGAAAAGTTTTGATCAGTTGAAAGCTCTTTTGACTAAAGCTCTAGTGTTACTTCAGCCAGAATCGGGTAAAAATTTATCATTTATAGTGATACATCCTTGAGTGGTTTGAGTTGTGTTTTGAGGCAGGAAAGCAAAGTTATAGCTTATGTCACGAGACAGCTGAAGCCACACGAAAAGAACTATCTGACAGATGATTTGGAGTTAGCAGCTATTGTGTTCACATTAAAAATCTGGCGTCACTATCTGTTCGGTGAGAAATGTCATGTTTGTTCTGATCATAAAAGCCTGAAGCATTTAATGACTTAAAAGTATCTTAATTTGAGCCAACGTCGATAATTAGAGTTGTTAAAAGAGTACGAGCTAGTGATTGACTATCATCTGGGAAAGGCTAATGTTATTGCTGATGCTTTGAGTAGAAAATCATTATTTACTTTGTGTGCAATGAATGTGTATATGGTGATATCTGATGATGGCTTGATAATAGCCGAATTAAAAACAAGACTGTTATTTGTTCAACAAATTTGTGATATTCAGAAAGTTAATAATGAATTATTAGCAAAACGAGCTCAGTGTGAAACGAATATAAAAATAATTGTTTGAGGTTCAGAAACCGAGTATGTGTTCAGAGAAATTCAGAGTTAATTTAGATGATTTTGAACGAAGCTTACAATAGTCAGTTATCTATTCATCCGGGTAGTATGAATATGTATAATGATTTGAAACAGTTGTATTGGTGGTCTAGTATAAAACGAGACATATCTAACTTTGTTTCGAAATGCATAGTCTATTAGTAAGTAAAAGCCAAGCATCAAGTACCTTCTGGGTTACTTCAGCCGATTATGATATCTGGTGGAAATGGGATAGGGTCACGATAGATTTTGTATCTAGTTTATCGTTGACACTGAGCAAGAAAGATGTAATCTAGGTTATTGTGGATTGAATAATTAAATCTAGTTTACCTTTGATTGAATTTGCTCATAATAGTAGCTTTCAAATTAGTATCAAAATGGCACCCTACGAGGCTTTGTACAGTCGTAAATGTCGTATACCATTGTATTGGACCGAACTCGGTGAAAGTAAGATACACGAGGTTGACTCGATCAAAGAAATAGAACAGAAAGTGATAGTGATCCATGATAGCTTGAAAGCTGCATCAGATCGTCAAAAGTTATATGCATATTTGAAACGTAAAGATATTTAATTTCAGATCGGAGATCAAGTGTTTCTGAAAGTTTCACCATGGAAGAAAGTATTCAGATTCAGTCGTAAAGGCAAGTTGAGTCTGAGATTATTGGGTTGTATAAGATCAAAGAGTGTTATCCAAACCTATTCACCAGTAAGATTTTCGGGGACGAAAATCCTTAAGGGGGGAGAGTTGTAACAGCCCGATTTTGACCCTAATCGGAATAGTAGTTTCGGGACCACAAATCCGAGTCTAAAAAATATTTTAAAATTATTTTGTGTGTTTATTGTGTGTGAATTTATTGGTTTTAAATTTTCGTTACTTAATTTCGCTGTTTAGGTATTCAATTTAATAAAAGGATTTAATCGCGTAAAAGGTAAAAGTTACAAACTATAGCGTAAGTGCTTAGTTGATAGTGGCTTTTTAATATGGAGTCCTTAAAGGGAAAATAGCCCATTTTTCAAAGGTAGTGGACGGCACATGCCATTTTGATATGTTTTATATGTTATTTATTATAATTAAAATTTATATTATTATAATATAATGTTATATATTATAATAACTTATCATAAAAATTAAAAAGCCAAAGTTATTATTTGTTTCCATGGTCGAAAGTTAAAACAAAAAGAAAAGAGAAAAGATGTTAGGGCGTTCGGCTATTGTTGGACTTAATTAAGGTACGTATTAAGCTCGGTTTTTGATAATTTTTACGTTTTTGAGATCGTTGCTATGAGATGTACAAAACCCATGCTTCAATTTTTGATTTTGATGAATATTTTGAGTTGAGCCATTGATGATAGCTTGTTATTTTTGTTGTTTGATGATGAAATATGAAATATATGTGTTAGATTAACATGTTTTGTCTTTGAATTTTTTATGAATTTGAATAATTTGGACTAAATTACAAAAATAAATTTTTGAGGGACTAAAATGTGAAATTAATGAAATGTATGGACTTTTATGAACATAGGTAATATTCGGCCAAGCATGGGTAATGTGAAATTTTGTGTATTTTGTGTTTTGTGCAAAAAGGACTAAATTGTAAAAAGTGTGAAATGTTAGGGGCAAAATTGTAATTTTTCCATTTATGTGTTTTTATACTAAATTGAATGGAATGATATTTAAACAAGCTTAATTTGAATATGTTTAGATCAAGAACCAAATAAATCAGATCTGGACTAGGGAAAAACGAAAGTAGTCGATTAGTTGATTTTACCGACCGTTGACGTCCGAGGTAAGTCTTTAAGCAATAAAACATTGTAAATTATGTATATAATTTAGTATATACTGATTTGGAAATTTTATAGCATTAACTTGGAGTAGCAGAATGTGAGTAAATATAGACTTTAATATACTTGAGTTTGATTCGATTGAGATATGATGTTAGAAAATTCATACAAAGATTATGAAATGTATAAAAGTTTCGATATATGAAATGTGTGGGTGACAGCTTTATAGTATCGTTATTCGGGCTTTGGGCCTAGCAAGCTTTGAGCTGGTGAAATTAAGCAGGCTTAGTGCCTAGCAGGCTTATTGCCGGTGAATAAATATCAGACCGTGTGTAACACCCCTTACCCGAGACCATCGCCGGAATCGAGTATGTGGCATTACTAGACTTGACTACAAGTTCAGAACATAAAAATTTAAAGCTGTCAAACTGCGTCATGCTGACTAATTTGACCATAATTCGAGTTACAAAACTCGAAATTCAAATCCGTAAATTTTCCTTGAAACTAGACTCGTATAAGAATTTACCATAATATTTCCAGAATTTTTGGTCTGGTCAATCAATACCAGATTTTTCTTAAATTTTCCCCTATTTCACTGTTGACGATTCTGACCTATCATTACAAAACCTCATTTTTCTCATTGCACAAAATTTAAATAATGTTCTTGTTTATTCCAATCAAAAATAGACTCATTAAGGATTCTAAGCATATAAACTATGTTCTCTAATTATTTTTGTACAATTTATGACAATTTTCCCAAGACAGAACATGGACTCACGAATCCATTCAGAATAGGTCTCACAAAAATTTAAATATCTCATAACATAAAACTCCTTTGCACTCTGTTTCTTTCATAACCAAATAGACACAATAAGCTTTGATTCTATACCTCATTCACCTTCTAATTCAACTTATTCTATTTTTGGTGATTTTTCTAAATCACATCACTGCTGTTAACAACCAACTGTTTCGTTACAAATTATGAAAACTAACTTATAACCGAACATACCACATCCTTAATTCTAGGATTCATTTCGTATACATACACTTCCTTATCAAAAACGATAAATCTTCGATTATGGATGCATAAACATTGCCAACATAAACCGACATTGTATCAAAAGCACAAAAGCATACTTAACTAAAAGTTTAGCCATATTCGCATGGCTATTATATACATGAACCAAAAGTTTCCATCAAAACAAAGACAAAGTCGTTCCTATACATGCCTTTAACCAAAAGAAAACCCAAATAAAAGAGTACCAAAATATAGATTGATAGTGTTGGCGACTTTCTTGACGATCCGTCTTGAGCCCGTAAGCGTAACCAAAATCTATAAAACAGAGGAAATGTTTCACACAATTAAGCTTACTAGCTTAGTAAGTCCTAAATTCATAATAACATAACATTTAAATTATTCAACTTACGACATTGTACACAAACATTTAATTATGATAATTTATTTACATAAAGCCGAATCTTATTAGTACATTAACCGAGGAAATTATACTTGATTCCATAAACTGTATTACTTACGCAATACGACTTAATATATTTTACAAGTATCACATACACCAAGTTGTGTAATTATAGCATTCATATCAACCACACACTACCATATTAAAATTTCTTGTATTCTAAGCATTTATACATGCAAACCGAATCTCCATAATAGTGCATCAAACTCAACTTCGGTCATATGATACTCAAACACATTAATCACACCCAATTATACATAACATAGTTCTCACAATATCAAATTGACTCAAGTAATATTAGGCATAACATACCTTACATACTTACGAGGCGATTTGCTAGATACGTTAATTAAAGTTGCCTTGAAGAATATTCGATTTTTCTTAATAAAACACATCACCGGCAACAAGCCTGCTAGGCGGTAAAGCCTGAATTAAATAACACCGGCACGAGGCCTGCTGGACTTAGAGCCCGAAATAAATCACCGGCACGAGGCCTGCTAGGCTTAAAGCCCGAAATAAATCACCGGCACTAGGCCTGCTAGGCTTAAAGCCCGAAATAAATCAATACGATAAATCATTGTATGCATTTTCCATGATTATCTCGAATCGAATTTAGTTTGACTTACTTACATTAAACAATTGAAACCCTTCTAATTTACTTGTACACATTCGGCTATGACATTAATATATATACTAAAATTTATCAAGCATTATCATATGATAGATTCGTAAATAATCATTCAATATATTATAGTTTTAGGACTTACTTTGGAGTTTGATAGATTCGAAACTTCCGGCTATTCGCTTAGTTTAGCCTTTCCTCGTTCCAACTTCTTTTCCTTTTGTTCCGGATCTAATTCGGTTCAAAAATTAAACCAATTCAACCACATTTTTTTATTCACAAAAAGAAAATCAAAATCATCATATACATATATATATTTAAAATATACAACTTGCCGATTAATCCTAAAATTCAAACCGAAATATAAAGAATTTAATTGCTTTATTTCAAAGGTTGGATGTTCACCTTCTCCAAACAAGCCTTTATGATTTTATTTTTATAAAACAACTTATACAAATTCATGAAGGCCGAATATATCAACTTGATTTCTTCTTCCCTCATGACCGAATTTGTTAACTCAAAATGCCCATATGTTTTCTTCATTACAAGACCAAATAACAAGCTAAATAGCCACCATTTAAAATCATTCACTACAGCCGAATGGTAAGAGCATTTACATGCTCAATCTATAATAATTTCTATAATTCTAATATAATTGAAATCACAAGTCTTCAATTCATTTAAGACTCTTAGGCAATTCATGTTGTTTTTGAATCAATATTAGACATTTTTTTTTTCAACTCAAAATACACATAAAAGTACTCATCCTATGCCGAATATTAGCATCTTTGAATCTCAAAATTTTAACATGATTTTATTAGCATTTAAAGCAACTAAAACCCATATGTGAAGATTTGCTCAATCAAGCTAGAATACCCACCTTGCTACTACATGCATGGCCGAACAATGAAGTTTTTGAAGCTTTCCCTTTTTCTTTCAATAGCTTGGTGAAGAAGATAGGGAGAAGGAGAGAACAAAATAATTCTTTTGTTTTATTACTTAATCTATTTTCTATTACAGCATGCTTATTAATTAAACTATACTTTAGTTATAAAACACTAAAATCATGACATTCAAAGCATGCTTACCGTCCACTACACTATAATTTTGGGAATTTGACATGCAAGCCCTCCCATGCAAGAAGAACAATTTAATTTACTCCTTTCAATTGCTACAATCGGCTATGAGAGAAGAGAAGATAGTGGCCTTATTTTATGCTTTAAATAAACCTATACACTAAATTTTTTTTTATAAAATATTAACATAAGCATATAATAAAAAAATTTAATTAAACCAACATATATATAAATCTAGCTAACTTGGTCCATTGCCGTCCATCACTATGGTCAATGGGCTAATTGCCCTTTTAGGACACCCACTTAAAAAGCCACAAGCAATTTAGTACACTACACCTTAGGATGCAAATTTTTTTCGCTTTTCACGATTAAATCCTTTTCATCAAATTAAACACTCGATCAATAATACTTTTCTACGAAACTTTCACACACATCAACACACATATAATAAACATAAAATAAATTTTAAGAAATATTTATCGGCTCGGATTCGTGGTTCCGAAACCACTATTCCGATTAGGGTCAAAAATTGGTCCGTTACAATTCTCCCCCCTTAAGGATTTTCGTCCCCGAAAATCTTACCGTTAAATAAGTTCGGATATTGTTGCCTCATTGACTCCTCAGGCTCCCACGTAGCCTCTTCAACTCCGTGACGATTCCATAAAACCTTTACTAATGGAATTCTTTTGTTTCTCAACTCTTTTATTTCCCGAGCTAAGATACGGATCGGTTCCTCATCATATGTCAAATCAGATCGAATTTCAATCTCTGACGGTGCAATCACATGGGACGGATCCGATCTATATTTGCGAAGCATCGAAACATGAAATACATTGTGTATCTTTTCTAAGTCAAGGGGCAATTTCAATCTATAAGTAACAGGCCCTATACGCTCTATGATTTCATACGGTCCGATAAATCTTGGACTCAACTTGCCTTTCTGACCAAATCGGAGTATTTTCTTCCACGGAGAAACTTTTAAGAACACCCAATCTCCGACCTGAAATTCAATGTTCTTACGTTTCAAATCGGCATAGGACTTTTGACGATCCGAAGCAGCTTTCAAATTACTCCTAATAACAACCACCTTCTGTTCTGTTTCTTTAATCCAATCAACCCCGTGTATCTTGTTCTCACTGAGCTCAGTCCAATACAACGGTGTGCGACATTTTCGACCATATAAGGCTTCATAAGGCGCCATTTTTATGCTAGATTAGAAGTTATTATTGTAAGCAAATTCAATCAAAGGTAGGTATCGTTCCCACGTACCTTCAAACTCGAGAACGCAACACCTCAACATGTCCTCAAGTATCAAAATAGTTCGCTCAGAGGTGACAAATGTCATTTGCGGATGGAAGGCTGTACTAAAATGAAGTTTAGTACCTAGAGCATCTTGCAATTTCTTCCAGAACCGTGATGTGAATCTTGGGTCCCTATCAGAAACAATGGAACTCGGTACATCGTGCAACCTTACAATCTGCGACACATACAATTCGGCAAGCTTATCAAGTGAATAGTCGATGCGTCTAGGCACAAAATGAGCTGATTTAGTCAGTCTATCAACGATAACCCATACGGCATCTTTCTTACTCGGTGTCATAGGAAGACCGGATACAAAATCCATTGTAATTCTATCCCATTTCCATTCGGGTATCATGATTGGTTGAAGTAATCCGGACGGTACACGATGCTCGACTTTCACTTGTTGATGATTAAGCACTTGGAAACAAATTCAGATATATCCCGTTTCATGCCAGGCCACCAATAGAACTGTTTCAAATCGTTATACATTTTCGTGCTACCGGGTGTATCGACATTCGACCATTATGGGCCTCTCTCAGAATCATCTGTATCAAATCTGAGTTCTTAGGAACACACAATCGACTTTTATAATTCAAACAATCATTTGCATTAATCTGAAAATCTGATTCTGTACCATTTTCACACTGAATCCGAATAGCAATCAACTTTTTGTTAACTTTCTGTGCATCACAAATCTGCTGAATAAACATCGGTCTTGCTTGTAACTCGGCTATGATCGAGCCATCATCAGACATAGCCACCTGTGCGTTCAATGCACGAAGAACGAATAATGATTTTCGACTTAACGCATCCGCAACAACATTAGCTTTCCCCGGATGGTAGTCAATCACTAATTCATAGTCTTTCAGCAATTCTAACCATCTGCGTTGTCTCAAATTTAGATCTTTCTGAGTCATCAAATATTTTAAACTTTTGTGATTTGAATAAATGTGACATTTTTCGCCGAGTAAATAGTGACGCCAAATTTTCAATGCGAACACAATGGCTGCTAACTCCAGATCGTGAGTTGGATAATTTTTCTCATGCGGCTTCAATTGTCTCGAAGCGTAGGCTATCACCTTGCCTTCTTGCATTAAAACGCAACCCAACCCATTCAAGGAAGCATCGCTAAAAATAATAAATTCTTTACCCGATTCAGGCTGAGTTAACACTGGGGCTTCGGTCAAAAGGGCTTTCAATTGCTCGAAACTTTTCTGACACTTTTCTGACCGCTCAAACTTGACATCTTTCTGTAGTAATTTCGTCAAAGGTGTAGCTATTACAGAAAAACCTTTTACAAATCCTCTATAGTATCCCGCAAGGCCTAGAAAACTTCGGATCTCAGAAACATTCTTTGGTGGTCTCCAATCAAGTATAGCTGCTATTTTGTTTGGATCCACCCGAATACTTGACACTGAAACAACATGACCCAAGAAGCTGACCTCATTCATCCAGAGCTCACACTTACTGAACTTTGCATACAATCGTTGATCTCTCAAAGTTTGTAGTACTAATCTCAAATGCTCAGCATGTTCCGTTTCATTTTTGGAGTAGATCAGTATATCATCAATAAACACTACTACAAACCGATCCAAAAACTGTCGGAAGACTCGGTTCATTAGATCCATAAAAACAGCAGGTGCATTAGTGAGTCCAAAAGGCATAACCAAAAACTCATAATGTCCGTACCTCGTTCGGAATGCAGTCTTTGGCACATCTGAATCTCTGACTCGCAACTGATAATAGCCCGATCTCAAATCTATTTTCGAAAACACTGAAGCCCCCTTCAACTGATCAAATAAATCATCAATCCGAGGTAACGGGTACTTATTCTTTATAGTTACCTTATTTAGTTGCCGGTAGTCGATACACATTCGCATAGTCCCATCTTTCTTTTTCACAAATAAAACCGGTGCACCCCACGGAGAAAAACTCGGTCGCGCGAAGCCCTATCTGTCAACTCTTGCAACTGCGCTTTCAATTCTTTTAATTCAGTAGGTGCCATTCGGTACGGAGCTATCGAAATCGGAGTCGCACTCGGCACTAACTCAATGCCGAACTCAATCTCTCTCGTGATTGGGGTAAACCCGATAGTTCTTCAGGAAACACATCGGGGTATTCACATACAACTGATGCAGATTCAATTTGTTTTTCGGACATTTTATTATCCAGTACATAAGCAAAATAAGCTTCACACCCCTTTCTCACATACTTTCGGGCTAACATTAAAGATATTACTGTAGGCAACCCATTTACGTCACAGGATTTAATTCTGATGGTCTCATCGTTTCGACATCTCAAATCGATAAGCTTTCTTTTACAATCCACTACTGCCTCATATGAAGTTAACCAGTCCATACCCAAGATTATATCAAATTCGTCAAAGGGCAACAACATTAAATCAGCTGGGAAGCAATAATCCCGAATCATCAACGGGCAACCTCTACACACTTTATTTACAAGCACACATCTACCCAAAGGGTTGGACACTCGTATCACAAACTCGGTAGACTCAACTAGCAGAGTCTTTCCGAATTCTAAAGTTTCACACACATATGAATGAGTCGAACCAGGATCAATTAATGCAATTACAGTAGTGTCATAAAGGGTGAAAGTACCGGTAATGATGTCGGGGGAGGAAGCATCCTCTCTGGCTCGTGCAGCATATGCTCTAGCCGGAGCTCTAGCCTCAGATCGAACTGCAGTGTTCTTCGTTCCTTTCTGACTACCACCTACATTGCCGGAATGTCTGGGTGGTCTACCCCGCATTGACGTGTTGTTCGGCTTAGTGTTCTGAACTGTATTCTACTCAGCTAACTTCGGACGTTCTCTAATAAAATGATCTGATGAACCACATTTAAGCAAGACCGATCATGAAATCTACAACTCCCAAAATGCCACTTCCCACAGTGCTTGCATTCAACTCGATTCTGTGGAACGTTACCAACACTGGCTATCGAGGTAGCTCGGGAGTCCACGAAAGGTCGATCACGTCTAGGAAATTCTCAAGTAGCTTTATGTGTCATCGTGGTCATCTCTAAACTTCTTGGATGTGGAATTGAAGACCTTACCCAAGATCTTTTACGAATGTCTCTAGCTTCATCTCGGCCTTTCTTCTCTCTTTCCCGAGCTCTTGACTTTTTGCAGCTCGATCAACTAAAGTCACAAACTCTTGAATTTCAAGAATGCCAACAAACATCTTTATATCTTCATTCGGACCATCTTCAAATCTTTTACACATAATAGCTTCAAGAGAAACACACTCTCTAGCATATCTCACTGAGCGACAAATTTTCTTTCATATTACGTTATGGTCATTCGCCTGCTTTTGACTCAAGGAACTCCTTTCGTTTTTGATCAATGAATCTTTGGTGATGTACTTCTTACGAAATTCATTCCGAAAGAAATCCCATGTCACTTTTTCTTTCGGGACCAGCGATACTAGTGTGTTCCACCACGGTGATATGCAAAGTGTCCTCAATAAAGATATAACACACTTGGGCATTCATCCAGTACAAGATAGCTCATCAAGTACCCGAATAGTGTTATCAAGCCACATTTCGGCTCTCTCTGCATCATCATCATCATTGGCTTTAAATTCTCGCCCCAAATTTCTGAATTTTATCAATGGGGCCTACTAGATCTCATCGGATCTACCATCGAAGTCTTTGAAGGAATCGGAGTTGGATTATTCGGGGTGGAGGTTGGTGTACAGTGGGTTAGTTTGCATAAATTGGGCAAACCACTCATTCATCATTTGATAAAAGGCTTGTTTAGTCTCTCCTTCGTGGCTACCCGAAACAAGTCCGGGAGTCTACTGGCGATCCGATCCGTGTGCGGTCAAAGCGCTACACTCTCTACATCATCACCACGGCTCTTTCGGGATCGGTATCCATTTACTACATAAAACAAAGTTCAGCCGTGAAGTCACCACACTATCAATATATGATAAAGGCATGTATAGCTAGACTCACGCGCGCATACGGTAGTCCTAGAATCGACTAAACCGTAAGCTCGATACCAACCAAATGTAACACCCTTACCCGAGACCATCGCGGAATCGAGTATGTGGCATTACTAGACTTGACTACAAGTTCGAACATAAAAATTTAAAGTGTCAAAGCGCATCATGTCGACTAATTTGACCATAATTCGAGTAACAAAACTCGAAATTCAAATCCGTAAATTTTCCTTGAAACTAGACTCGTATAAGAATTTACCATAATTTTTCCGAACTTTGGTCCGGTCAATCAATACCAGATTTTTCTTAAAGTTTCCCTATTTCACTTTGTTGACGATTCTGACCTATCATTACAAAAACTCATTTTTCTCATTGCACAAAATTTCAATAATGTTCTTGTTTATTCCAATAAAAATAGACTCATTAAGGATTCTAAGCATATAAACTATGTTCTCTAATTATTTTTGTACAATTTATGACAATTTTCCCAAGACAGAACATGGACTCACGAATCCATTGAGCAGTGTCTCACAAAAATTTAAATATCTCATAACATAAAACTCCTTTGCACTCTGTTTCTTTCATAACCAAATAGACACAATAAGCTTTGATTCTATACCTCATTCACCTTCTAATTCAACTTATTCTATTTTTAGTGATTTTTCTAAATCATATCATCATCATTAACAACCAAGCTGTTTCGTTACAAATTATGAAAACTAACTTATAACCGAACATACCACATCCTTAATTCTAGGATTCATTTCGTATACATACACTTCCTTATCAAAAACGATAAATCTTCGATTATGGATGCATAAACATTGCCAACATAAATCGACATTGTATCAAAAGCACAAAAGCATACTTAACTAAAAGTTTAGCCATATTCGCATGGCTATTATATACATGAACCAAAAGTTTCCATCAAAACAAAGACAAAGTCGTTCCTATACATGCCTTTAACCAAAAGAAAACCCAAATAAAAGAGTACCAAAATATAGATTGATAGTGTTGGCGACTTTCTTGACGATCCGTCTTGAGCCCGTAGCGTAACCAAAATCTATAAAACAGAGGAAATGTTTCACACAATTAAGCTTACTAGCTTAGTAAGCCCTAAATTCATAATAACATAACATTTAAATTATTCAACTTACGACATTGTACACAAACATTTAATTATGATAATTTATTTACACAAAAGCCGAATCTTATTAGTACATTAAAAGAAGAAATTATACTTGATTCCATAAACTCAGTATTACTTCGCAATACGACTTAATATATTTTACAAGTATCACATACACCAAGTTGTGTAATTATAGCATTCATATCAACCACACTACCATATTAAAATTTCTTGTATTCTAAGCATTTATACATGCAAACCGAATCTCCATAATAGTACATCAAACTCAACTTCGGTCATATGATACTCAAACACATTAATCATGCCCAATTATACATAACATAGTTCTCACAATATCAAATTGACTCAAGTAATATTAGGCATAACATACCTTACATACTACTACGAGCCGATTTGCTAGATACGTTAATTAAAGTTGCCTTGAAGAATATTCGATTTTTCTTAATAAAACACATCACCGGCAACAAGCCTGCTAGGCGGTAAAGCCTGAATTAAATAACACCGGCACGAGGCCTGCTGGACTTAGAGCCCGAAATAAATCACCGGCACGAGGCCTGCTGAGGCTTAAAGCCCGAAATAAATCACCGGCACTAGGCTCGCTAGGCTTAAAGCCGAAATAAATCAATACGATAAATCATTGTATGCATTTTCCATGATTATCTCGAATCGAATTTAGTTTGACTTACTTACATTAAACAATTGAAACCCTTCTAATTTACTTGTACACATTCGGCTATGACATTAATATATATACTAAAATTTATCAAGCATTATCATATGATAGATTCGTAAATAATCATTCAATATATTATAGTTTTAGGACTTACTTTGGAGTTTGATAGATTGAAACTTAGGCTATTCGCTTAGTTTAGCCTTTCCTCGTTCCAACTTCTTTTCCTTTTGTTCCGGATCTAATTCGGTTCAAAAATTAAACCAATTCAACCACATTTTTTTATTCACAAAAAGAAAATCAAAATCATCATATAAATATATATATTTAAAATATACAACTTGCCGATTAATCCTAAAATTCAAACCGAAATATAAAGAATTTAATTGCTTTATTTCAAAGGTTGGATGTTCACCTTCTCCAAACAAGCCTTTATGATTTTATTTTTATAAAACAACTTATACAAATTAATGAAGGCCGAATATATCAACTTGATTTCTTCTTCCCTCATGACCGAATTTGTTAACTCAAAATGCCCATATGTTTTCTTCATTACAAGACCAAATAACAAGCTAAATAGCCACCATTTAAAATCATTCACTACAGCCGAATGGTAAGAGCATTTACATGCTCAATCTATAATAATTTCTATAATTCTAATATAATTGAAATCACAAGTCTTCAATTCATTTAAGACTCTTAGGCAATTCATGTTGTTTTTGAATCAATATTAGACATTTTTTTTTTAACTCAAAATACACATAAAAGTACTCATCCTATGCCGAATATTAGCATGCTAAATCTCAAAATTTTAACATGATTTTATTAGCATTTAAAGCAACTAAAACCCATTTGTGAAGATTTGCTCAATCAAGCTAGAATACCCACCTTGCTACTACATGCATGGCCGAACAATGAAGTTTTTGAAGCTTTCCCTTTTTCTTTCAATAGCTTCGGTGAAGAAGATAGGGAGAAGGAGAGAACAAAATAATTCTTTTTGTTTTATTACTTAATCTATTTTCTATTATAGCATGCTTATTAATTAAACTATACTTTAGTTATAAAACACTAAAATCATGACATTCAAAGCATGCTTACCGTCCACTACACTATAATTTTGGGGAATTTGACATGCAAGCCCTCCCATGCAAGAAGAACAATTTAATTTACTCCTTTCAATTGCTACAATCGGCTATGAGAGAAGAGAAGATAGTGGCCTTATTTTATGCTTTAAATAAACCTATACACTAACATTTTTTTTTATAAAATATTAACATAAGCATATAATAAAAAAATTTAATTAAACCAACATATATATAAATCTAGCTAACTTGGTCCATTGCCATCCATCACTATGGTCAATGGGCTAATTGCCCTTTTAGGACACCCACTTAAAGAGCCACAAGCAATTTAGTACACTACACCTTAGGATGCAAATTTTTTTCGCTTTTCACGATTAAATCCTTTTCATCAAATTAAACACTCGATCAATAATACTTTTCTACGAAACTTTCACACACATCAACACACATATAATAAACATAAAATAAATTTTAAGAAATATTTATCGGCTCGGATTCGTGGTTCCGAAACCACTATTCCGATTAGGGTCAAAAATTGGTCCGTTACACCGTGGGTCTAGTAGGCTTTGTGCCGGTGGATAATATCAGGCTTTATGCCTGGTAGGCTTATTGCTGGTGACTGAATATCAGACCTCGGGTCTAGCAGGCATAGTGTCAGTGTGTGTTTCAAGCTTTATGCCTAGCAGGCTTTATGCCGGTGATTTATTATAAATGTATGCTTCAATAGACTTTTAACGATGAGGAATATATGTAAATTTTAGTAAGTGTATTCGGCCTTATAAATGAATAGTGTGACATTATGGAATTGATTTTAGATATGAGCATATATGTGTCATTTATATTCGGCCAAATTGGTAAGTGCATATGTAATGTTTATCGAGCAAGTAAGTTGATAAAATGCTCTTGTATATGTGAAAATAAGGTATGTCAGTTGTTGAATTGATTATATAAATGTTAAAGTTACAAATGTGAAAAATGTGAATGTATATGTGATTGTGTATATTCGGCCAAATGGGGTATATGTGATTTTTAATAGTGAGATTTATATAAGTTCATGTGTATTTGTACAATTAGCCATATGGTATGTGTATGAAAGATTTAAATGATAACATTGTATTTGAGAACATGTATATTCGGCTTTGTTAACTTAGTGTTAATATATAGTAGTTGGTATATATATATTTGCTTATGACTTACTAAGCTTAAATAGCTTACTCTGTGTATATTCTTGTTTACTTCTGTTTATAGATTTGGATATATGTTACGAGCTCAGGGATCGTCAGCAAGACTACTCACACTATCGACAGTTTCCTTTGGTATTTTACTAAGTTGAAAATTTTAATATATGGCATGTATAGCATAGTAAAAGGTGGATTAGGAATTCGGTGCTTTGTATGTAAATAATGAGCATGCGAAAATGGCTTATCTTCTTTTGATTGATTTGGGTTCTGAATTTATTGTTGATAATGGTCGTTGAAAAATGAGTTTCTATTTTTGCATATTTGATTATGGTATATGTTCATGATAGGTAAGTATGTGATATGTTTTTAAGTTAGCTATGTTGAACTTGGTTATGTGATTTATATATGTATATTTGATATGTTTTGTACGATGGAATGACTTATTAAGAAGTGGACTAAACTGAATGTATACATATAGACATTTTGGTTGTGGTTACGTGTAATTTATGTGTAATAAGTTTTAGTAAGTGTATGTAATTATATGATGTAATTTGGTTTTTTATGATATAAAGATTTGGATTGGATAAATAGGTATAAGGTTGGGTTTAGTCAATAAGTTATGAATAAATTTGTTTGTATCGATGTTGTTAATTAGATACATTCGGCTATGGAATGAATTTGTGATAGATGTCTTATTCTATAATGCCTTGTAACCCTAATCTGGCGATGGATACGGGCTAGGGGTGTTACAGAACTGTTTCAGATCATTATACATTTTCGTACTCCCCGGATGCACAGTCAAATGACTATTGTGAGCATCAGTCAAAATCATCGAAATCAACCCTGAATTTCTTGGAACACAAATTCTGTCTCTGAATCTCAAACAATCATCACTATCAACTAGAAATTCCTATACAGCATCCGAATCACACTGAACTCTTTTTGATAACAGCTGTAAGAAATATCTCTTTTCATACCATGCCACCAATAGAACTGTTTCAGATTATTATACATTTTCGTACTCCCCGGATGCACAGTCAAATGACTATTGTGAGCTTCAGTCAAAATCATCGAGATCAACCCTAAATTTCTCGAAACACAAATCCGGTCTTTGAATCTCAAACAATCATCACTATCAACTAGAAATTTTGATACAGCATCCGAATCACACTGAACTCTTTTTACTAACAGCTAATTATCAATCTTCTGAGCCTTACAAATCTGTCGTAAAAACAACGGTTTTACTTTCAATTCAACTACAACCGCATCATCATCACACAGATTTATCTGATTGCTCATAGCTTGCAAAGCATATAATGATTTACGACTTAAGGCATCAGCTACAACATTAGCTTTACCCGGGTGGTAATCTATCACAACTTCGTAGTCTTTCAACAATTCTAACCATATTCTATGTTGCAAGTTCAAATCTTTCTGAGTCATCAAATACTTTAAACTCTTATGATCAGTATAAATATGACATTTCTCACCAAATAAGTAGTGACGCCAAATCTTTAATGCAAACACAATCGTAGCTAACTCAAGGTCATGTGTCGGATAATTCCTTTCGTGCGGCTTTAACTGTCTCAAAGCATAAGCAATGACTTTCCCTTCTTGCATCAGCACACAGCCCAAACCATTCAATGAGGCATCACTGTAAACTATGAACTCCTTACCCAATTCGGGTTAAATCAAAACTGGTGCTTCCGTTAACAACACTTTCAACTGCTCAAAGCTCTGCTGGCACTTTTCTGACCACTTGAATCTAACATCTCTTTATAACAACTTTGTCAACGAAGTCACAATCATCAAGAAGCCTTTCACAAATCGTCTATAATATCCTGCTAGTCCTAGAAAACTACGGACTTCAGACACATTTCTCGGAGGCTTCCACTCCAAAATAGCGGAGATTTTACTCGGATCAACTCGTATCCTAGCAGCTGATACAACATGTGCTAAACTTTTGCATACAACTGATTCTCACGTAGTGTTTGTAGTACGGTTCTCAAATGTTCGGCATGCTGCGTCTCATCACACGAATAAATCAAAATATCATCAATGAACACCACCACAAGCGATCCAAATACGGTCTGAATATCCGATTCATCAGATCTGTAAACACTACAGGAGCATTTGTTAGTCCGAAAGGCATCACTAAGAATTCGTAATGTCTGTACCTCGCTCTGAAAGTGGTCTTCAGCACATCAGACTCTTTAACTCTTAACTGATGGTAACCTGATCTCAAATCTATTTTAGAAAACACTGTAGCTCCCTTCAGCTGATCAAGCAAATCATCGATACAAGGCAATGGGTATTTGTTCTTTATTGTCACTTTATTCAGCTATCGATAATCAATACACATTCTCATAGTTCCGTCTTTCTTTTTCACAAATAATACAGGAGCTCCACAAGGTGAGAAACTCGGTCGTGCAAATCCTCTATCAGTCAACTATTGCAACTACGACTTTAGCTCTTTCAATTCTGTTGGTGCCATTCTATATGGAGCTATAGAAATGGGAGTGGTTCTCGGCACTAACTCGATACCAAATTCCACTTCCCGAATTGGAGGTAATCCCGACAGCTCTTTAGGAAACACATCTGGAAACTAACATACCACAGGCACAGATTCAACTTTCTTTTCCAACACTTTTGTATCTATCACGTATGCCAAATAAGCTTCACAACCCTTCCTCACATAGTTCATTGTTTTCATCGTAGATACAACAGCTGGTAATCCTCTCATATCACTGGATTCAATTCGAACTAGCTCACCGTTCTGACTTCTCAATTCAATACTCTTTCTTTTACAATTCACGATGGCATTATGTAGAGTAAGCCAATCCATACCCAGAATTATGTCAAATTCAACAAAGGGAAGCAATATTAAATTAACCAGAAAACATATATCACGAAACATCAATGGGCAATTCTTGCACACCTTATCCACCAAGACATACTTGCCTTAATGGTTCGACACTCTAACCACAAATTCAGTAGACTCAACAGGTAGAGTTTTACTCGATACTAGGTTCACACACACATAGGAATAAGTTGTCCTCGGATCTATCAATGCAATAACATCAATATCAAATAAAGTGAAAGTACCGGTGATGACGTCTGGAGATGATGCTTCCTCTCATGCACGTATAGCATAGGCTCGGGCAGGAGCTCTCGCCTCTGATCTTACAGCTGAATCAGTTGTCCCTCTCTGGCTATCATTCACATTTCTGGTGTTTCTGGGTGGTCTACCTCTAGCCATCACATTACTCGGTCTTTCATTCTGAACATTTTCCTCTTCGACCATTTTCGAGAAATCTCGAATAAAATGATCTCGGGATCCACATTTATAGCAAACTCTATTGTTGTACTTACCCCGACACTCTCCTACATGTCGTCTTCCATACTGTCTGCACTCAGGCTTGTTACTCTTAACACTGCCAACACTTGATTCATTCGGAGCTTGAATCCGTAAACCAGTACTTTGTCTCGAATGATCTTTACTTAGATGTCCAAACGAAGCATTTGAACGATATCTTGCATCTCTATATCTCTTATTAGAAGGTTGAGAAAATTTATTCATTGATCTCTTTCTTTCATCACGATCTTCTGAATTAGCTTTCTTCTTTTTTTTATTGAGCTCTTCAGCTTTGCATGCTCTCTCAACTAGTACAACAAATTCGTTTATATCGAGTATCCCAACCAATAACTTGATGTCTTCATTCAATCCCTCTATGAAACGTTTGCACATAGTAGTTTCAGTCGAAACATATTCTCTCGCGTATTGACTCAATCTTATGAATTCCCGCTCATACTCAGTAGCAGACAAACGACCCTATTTCAATTCTAGAAACTCTTTGCATTTCTGATCAATGAAACATTGACTAATATACTTCTTTTTAAACTCAGCTTGAAAGAAATCCCAGGTGATTCTCTCTCTCGGAACCATAGATATCAACGTTTTCCACCAGTTGTAAGCCGTGTCTCTTAACAAGGAAACTGCAACTTAATGCACTCATCAGGGTTCAACGACATCTCATCAAATACTCCGATTGTATTCTCAAGCCAAAATTCAGCTCGCTCAGCATCGTCATCAGATGTGGCCCTAAACTCTTCGGCACCATACTTACGAATCTTATCTAAGGGAGGTTTATTCAATCTGATCGGATCTACAACTTGTGGCACAACAGGCACTTGTGGGGGTGGAGGTTGTGGAGCAGCCGGATTCGTTCGAACGAACTCCGTAAACCACTCGGTCATCATTCAGAAGAAGGCTTGCTTAGCCTCTCCTCCCTCACCACTATCATTCGGCCTAGATGTAGCCGGCACTGTCCCTTGAGCGGGAGCAGGCGCATTGCTTTCTACATCGTCAGCAATTGCTCAATCGGGATCCATTACTATATAAAAACACATTTTTAGCTGTCAAATTTCATCACACTATCGTAAATTTCAAATATGGCATGTATAGCTAAACTCACATATGCTATGTTAGTCCGAGAATCGACTAAACCGTAGCTCTGATACCAATAAAATGTAACACCCCTAACCTGAAACTATCGTTGGAATAGGGTTAAGAAGTATTACCTATCAATCAGAACATTTAACATTTAGAATTTACGACACAAAGTCAATCATCTTCAATCACATTCATTTACAATCATGTTGTCCCTTATCAAGGTCTACGAGACCGATTTCACTTGCTAAAGATAGGGTCGGGACTAAACCAAAAAACATACAAAATTTCATGAAAAGTTAAAACTTTTCTAAAATTCAGGGGATACACGCCTATGGAAGGAGACCGTGTGCCCTCCACGGCTTCTAGACACCCCCGTGTGTCCTTCCGTGCCCATATACTGACTATACCAACACGGTCACTAGGCACGCCCGTGTGCCATGGCCGTTTGCTACTAGGCCATATACTAACTTCCCCACAATGGCCACCAAATACGCCCGTGTGCCCATGGCCGTGTACTCTTAGCTAGCTACTGACTTGTACACCACGGCTAGCTGACACCCCGTGTTGAGGCCGTGTACTACTAGGCTACATTCTGCCAATTCACCCACGGTCTTTAGGCGTGCCCATGTGCCACGCCCGTGTGACATTATAGGCCATTTACAAGGCCAAAATGCCACCCATAAGGGTCAAACCTACAAGCCATATTTACCAAGACATCTTATGTACATATAACCACCAAAACATACCAAAATAATCATTCAATTCATGCGTTAATACCAAATCCAACCATGTCAATTTCAAAGGCTAAAACTCATATCATTACAAGTAATTTCATTCATTACCAAACATCATTCCTTTTAAAAACTTACCAATTCATACTTAAACTAACACATATCTAGCCACATCTCATGGCTATTACAAATCTCAAACATAATTCAAATGACCAGCCTATACATGCCATATTTTAACTATGTACATCTTTCCAAAATACCCCAAAATAGATTGCCGATAGTGTGACTGAGATACTAACGATCCCCTGATCCGAGCTAGCTTTACTGACACTACAAAGCAGAGAAAGAAGTCACACAGTAAGCTTTCCAAAGCTTAGTAAGTTTAACATATAATACAATTATCTTATCAAATCAATCCAATGTATATAATTAACAATCACATAGATCTAATATCTCATATTCATGCCCTCTCATCCATAGCTAAAATACTCCTTCACTTAATCATAGCTTGTTTAAACTCATCAACCACAAAGGTCCAATACGTACCTTAGCTACACATAGTTATTAAACCTCCAAGCTATTCAATGCTCGATATTACTTGCAAATCATCCTTTAATTTTCATTCAATCTGATCACACACTCAGTGCTATATACCTAATCGTAGCATATTTGTCATCGTACACTTAGTGCCTATTCATTTCTGTTTCGATTTCAATATCGCACACTTAGTGCCCTTAACTAAATCTTGCACATAGCATCTCAATTTCATACACATATACACATTCATTTAATAATACAAGAACATATCTTAATAACATGTATTTTATTCGAACTTACCTCAGACGTCAACTATCGATACGGTCAATTAATCGAGCACTTTATCTTTGCCTCGATCTCAATCCGAACCTCTTCTCTCTTGGTCTTAAATCAAGATGAACAATAGCCGAAATTTTCAAAGCTTAAAACCCTTCTTTCACTCTCAATTTTCGGTGGAGTAAAGATGATAACAATGACCATTTTCCATGTTTTATTATAACATATTAAACATAATTATTAAAGTACAAAATTAACCTTTAACATAAAATACATAAAGCATATCATATAAGGTCATTCTTGACCATATTCATCCACCATCTAAATATTGGCATATTTGCTTCATAAGGCCTCTACAATATAAAGACATCAACACTTAGGTACTTATAATTCAGCACATAGCTTTTATTCTATATGCGATTAAGTCCTTTCTCTTAATTCGACACACAAACGATCAAATTATCACACAAAAATTTCACACATGCTATAGCACATATAATCAACACCAAAAATAATATTAAAATATTTTTACGACCTTGGATTTGTGGTCCTGAAACCACTGTTCCGACTAGAGTCTAAATCGAGCTGTTACATTAGCCTTCTTACCTCTCCTTCATTTTCCTACTTAATGTGTTTCTTCTGTACAATAATCATGTTTAGATTCTAAACTATAACAGTCTATTTTTTAGTAGTGTCGAAAATAGTGGTTTTAGGATCACAATTTCGATGAGAGAGTTCATAGATATATTTAATTAATATTTATGAGTAAAATATAGTATAACAGTAAATCGTGATTTAATATATTTTATTAATTGGTCAGTTAGTCAAGGTACAAGTGGTGCATACTGAAAGTCAAGTGGTTTTAAAAAATGAGGTATCGAGACCTCATTTTTGTAAACCAAACCGGTGAATAGTTTTATTAAATATTTACGGAGCTATTATATAGGTGAATTGAAGTGTGGTCCAAAAATTTTAGAGTTTGGATGGTTAATTAAGGAAAAAGGACTTAATCGTAAAAAATGTAAAAGTTAATAGATATTGATTTTTATCATCTAAAATGCATAATTAATGATTGTTCAAGGGTCTAAGTGACAATTAGCCCCTATTTTGAATGTAATGGATGGTTAATTCTTATTAATTAGCCATTTACATGTTAATTTTTATTTATGTTAAAATATTAACGAATAATCCAGTAAAACATAAAATAAATGTATCAAATTTTCATTTCTTCTTTTTCCACCGAAAAACCACCATGGATAAGTGAAGGAGAAGCTTTATACATTCTTCACCTGGTAAGGTAAACCAAGTTGGTTTTTCATAATTTTTATGTTTTTTAGATCATTGCAATTAGGTCCAACTAAATCGTATCTTCGTTTTTAAAACTATTATTTATTGATTAATTCTAGATTTTTTAATATAAAATGGTATATTTGGAAGCTATAAAATGTTTAAGGATCATTTGATGAAGTAAATTTTGTTAATTTTGGATTTAGGGCCTAAATTGTGTATATGTCAAAAGTGACATTAAATTTCTATAGATTTGGGTTTCTGAGGTATGTAGAAGGAAATAATTAAAATTGGAATGAAAAATGAAGCTCAATTGTAAAAGTTATACTTGTTTCGATTTTAAAGACTAAATTGAATAAAATGTAAAAGTTTAGAGAAATTATGTAAAATAAAATTAAAAGATTAAAAGCATGAATTTTGAGTGTTATTATGAGAATGCTATTGATATTTTGAATCTTAACTATTATATAGATCAAGTTGTTGATTTAGGAGAAAAAAGGGAAAACTACCGAATAGTTACTGATATCTAAAGCATTACCGTTTTATCAGGTAAGTTCATATAGTATAAATATGTTTAATTTTATATTGAGTTTTTTTGTATATTCATTAATATCATATTAATATCTTAAAAAGGTTATGAATTAGCACCTACATTGAGAATTGAATCAAATTTAAATGGATTGTTGTGAAATGGTATAATATGAGGTTAAATTCCAATAAAATTAGTAAAAGTATCGTATACAAGGTTATGGGTTATTACTTGCAGGTTTTGAGATCCAAAATATGTTGTAGACTCGAGAATACAGGTTTATTAAGCCATTGTGAAACTATTTGTTGTGTAGGTTCAACCTTAACGGGTGAAAACGGGTGAACAGTGCCGTGTAGATTTAACCTTAACGAGTGACTAGACACTATTATTTGATTCGTGTAGGTTCAACCCTTACGGTGACTAAACATTATGATTCATTATTCGTATAGGTTTAACCCAAACGGGTAACCAGACACTATTATTTTCACCTGTGTACAGAGTTCTTTTACGAAGTTTCACCAGGTAGAATTATGAAATGAAAATGTGATTATATGCCATTGGATGTTGGCAAAAGAAAGTTTATGACATGGATAGTTAATATATTTATGTTATGATGGATACATGAACTATTGTGATTATGTTTATGGTTTGCGCTCAAAACCTTATGTAATTAATGAATATTTATGATAAGAGTATATGATGTAAATTGAATGGTGCATGTGACCAAGGTGATAAATTAGAACATGAATTCATGATATATATTGGGTTGAGTTTGGTAATTCACCATTTGAAGCTATATATATATATTTATGTGGATTTGGTTTAAACCTAATTTGGTTGATGCTGTTTTGAATGCCATGATAGGTGAGATTGTTTCATATTGAATCATGTTTTTTTTTTTTTTTTGTAAGTGATTAAGGTAAGCTAATTGTTTATATTGTATGAGCTTACTAAGTATTTTAAATACTCACTCGTATTACTACTTTTTTGTAAATTTTGGATGTCCTGAACATGTTGATCGGATCAGCGAGAAGCACAAACCTATTGTCTCTCGTTTCGGTAGACTTTTGATGTTTCATTTTTGTTACTTGTGGCATGTACTTAGGTTGGATTGACTTATGTAAAATAGTGTGAACTTTAGTATAATAGTCTTATATATAAGCTTATGGTTGTGGTTTGGTTCTTGATATATGGTAAATGCCAAGTTTGGTATTTTGGATGGCATTGTGCATATGTTTAGGTGGTGATAAGAATTAGTTATATACTTGGGTTTGTGATAAGAAAATATTATAATTAGCATTGTTAAAGTTGTGAATTGATATGGTTAAAACATATTTGGTTGTAGATTTGAATTGATGAATTGTTGGTGTCAATGAGAGCATATTGGTTGTATGTTTAAATGATTAGGTGAATTGGTGTTTTAGCTTTGAAAAATGCATGTTTTGGTGTTGGTTTGAATAACACAAAATGGCAGTCACTTTGAATGAATGGTACGAAAGCCCGCTCAAATAGGTCATTTTTGTTTTTCAAATAGTCGTGTGTTTAACACGTTTAGGTTAGTTTTCAATTCACACGGCCATAATGAGTTACACAACCTGGCGACACAGTCGTGTGACCCTAGATTACATGGCAATAGTCTGCTACACAGTCTAGCCACACGATCGTGTGACCCCTATTTTACCTTTTTACCTATTATTTTGTAAATATTTCAAAACGATCATGATTTAGTTTCGAGTTATTTTAAAGGCTTCCATAAGCTCGAATGAGACTCAGATTTGATTGTAATGCATGTTTAACATGGACATAACTTGTATATATTGATTTATTTAATGTTATTGACTAAATTCCATATGAATGTTCTTGTTTACTGTTGTAACATCCTGTAGCTAGGATTCGACGACTGGATTGGGTATGGGGTGTTACATAAACATTCTATTTTGTTGTAGCTAAAAGACAACTTTGTTCTCACCTAATTTACAGTTTCTTCTTTCTCTAAAGGGAAGCGAAAACACGTTAAAAGAAACAAGGTTAAGTCCTTTGGACCACTTAAAATGGAAAAGAAGGGAACTAATAAGCCTAAAGACGTATCCAAGTCTAAGTGCTTCTTTTACAACAAGAAAGGGCACTTCACGGCCTACTGCAAAAAGTGGAAGGATTATCTAGCCACTAAAGGCAAAGGAATGGAACTCTTTATATTAGAAATTTGCTTAGTGGAAGATTTGACAGACCATTGGGTCATTGATTCTGGAGCCACTAACCATGTGTATGTTTCTCTACAGGATTTCGTGGAAACGAAAGATCATAGAGATAAAAGTCTATTGTTGTGGATCAAAAATGGAGAGTTTCATGTGTAGTTGTGAGGTAAAAGATTACACCGCACCACAACTACCACCCATCCAAAGGCACATTAATTCATCTTAATGTTCTAGTCCTATCTTCATGTACATTACAAGAAGATAGGTGAAAGGGCTGAAAGATAGTAGGTTGTTCTAATTCCCTGTTTCTCTCTAGGGTTTCTTTCTTTTCTTCTTTTGGTTTTTACTTCCTGTAAGCGACCGTTCAGCCTTTAGGTCAGCGCCATTCATACCACTGTGTCTTTCATTTGGAACCTCTTATTTTTGCTTTCCTTTCAGCATTATATCTCAAGTCGCTTTCTTTTCTGGTGTATTGGCATGTTTTCCCTTGTAGTGGTAAACTCGTGTTTTCCTTGGGGTTTTGTAAGACCCCAAACCGGCCTAGACGTTATGGCCGAATCTGGTGATGTCACATGATAGTGCTTTTAGAAAACTTAACTACGTTAAACCCGTTTGTAAATATTCTAGGCTTTCGTCAAAACGTGTTGTTTAATCATTTATTGACCATTTTCAAAACATTATACGTTGCGGAAGCTTTTTAAAAGTAATTTGCAAATTCGTATGTTTTTGATAAAACATTTGTTTACTTTGAAAACTCGAGTCTTGTCCTTCTGCTAGCAGTTCATAAAATAATAATCTCAAATTTAAGTGAAAATCTGTAAAGGCCTTATTACAAGAAATATACCCAAAAATAACCAAATTGTAATTAAAAATAAATCGTAAATAAGTGTCTGGAACCGTGGTCACCGCTGAGTCTTCCGTTGCACCAATCTGTCTACCGTTGGGGATTACCTGAACAGATTAAACATAAAAGGGTGAGTTTTTGCAAACTCAGTATGTAATCCTCACAGAAAACATACACACAGAATATCAAATAACAGACATATATTCACGGTTAGGGTCTGAGCCCATTACAGAAATGGTGTGGACTTTAGCCCACTCAGATGCAGAATCAGATATGGTCTAGGGCCTTAGCCCATTTCAGTCATAATAAACAGATCAGATAGAATAGCAGAATCCTACCCACCAACCTCTACACACCAACTCCGCCCAATCCTACACACTATATGGGGATAAAATCAACCTACCCATCCCTACACACCATGTTGTACCGAATGTGGCACATAATCAGAAAGTTGCAGCTGGGCTGCCAAATAACAGGCTTGAGAGCCTTTCAGATACTTCTTCCGAATCATCAACCCACCCCGATGTAATGCAACATACATAAAATGTCATGCTATTATGTAAGCACAGTTCATACATTCAAATATCAGAATTCGTGCTCGGGACAGAAATCAAAAAGTCAAGTCACATAATTAGGGGTTTAGGTAAAGCTTATCGACCCTACATTAGGCCCACAATCGACTAGGGCGACCCGTGTAACCTTACAGAACGTTACAAAAAAATGAGCTCACACGCCCTTGTGGCTTGCTCGTACCCATGCGGCCCACATGGCCCAAATTAGCCTTGGCCGTGTGGATTACACGGCCTCGTTCAATCCTCATACTGCCTAGTCCAGAATCCCACACGCCCCAATTGGTCGAGCCCGTGTGTCGCACACGGCCTCGCCCAGCCGTCGCATGGCCGTGTCGCTCACGCACGGCTTGGCTAGTCAATCACATGGCCATGTGGTGACTAACAGTCTCCCACACAGCCTACCACATAGGCGACCACATGCCCGTGTGGCGTCGATAGAATGGTTTTTGGCTTTCGCTGAAACCTCGTTTTCTGTGTTTTCGAGTACACACCTGGTTCGTTTTCATAGCAACCGCACTTCAAAGTTGTTAGAACCTAAAATTGAGTAATATAATACCGATTTAGTCACTTAAATCCATTCTTAAATGCAAACACAAAGAGACAACCAACTACTAAACTAATGAAAATCGTTACCTCCCAACAGCGATGATTCTCTCAGTACAACTAAGATGCCAAATCACGACCAACAGCCCCTCGTGCTCCTCCTAAGTACCATTAACTCCTCGTTAGACAAAGAATCATTAGTCAAGCCCAAAACTGCAATAGTTTACACTTACCAGCAATGCTCGAAAGGGAAAACTGAGACGACAGAGACTAGAGTTTGGTGGTAAAAAGAAAATAAAAGAAGGAACCGTAGCAAAAAGGAGAACGACGTGGGAGAAGAAAGAGAGGGAAAAAAATGGCAGTAGGGAATTTTAGTGAAAAAAAATACCACCCAATCAGGATTCTGATTACCCCCTAACTTTACTCCCACAATCCCACTAACTCACAACTTCCTCAGTATTTTAACTCCACCAAAACTCTATCCATCATCCGAGCAAAAATCTATCCCCCTGCATACATAAGCACTCGAACACAGAACCTCTAACAGACTAACACTCCCCTCAACCACCAGACCAGCAGGCCCATTCTGACATGTTCTTACAATTAAATACTTATAAGCCTACTAACCAAAGTTTGGGCTTTATTCATAAAAATACCAAAATTCACCCAAGTTGAGACTTGAACTTGGGACCTCCCAGACACACCTAAACACACCCAAATCACTCAACCACTAAAGCAGATAGGTATTTATGTCTTGAAATTACAAAAGCCAAAATTAATGGAAAACCAAGGCGTTACAGGTTTCCTTAACTTCTACTCTGTTAGCCATCTCTGGTCTACCTTTAAGTTTGGTGTTTTCTTTTTCTTTCCTTTCTCCATTATTTTTTGAGGCCCTTGCTCTTACCGTTGGGACATCGGCGTTTTCTTTGGATATCCACTGGTGATGGTGTTTGACGACAAATGGTGTAATCGCATCACGTCTTCCGAATGGCTATCACGATTGTCCCATAGAGGGTGTGACTCAGCCTTTGCCTTTTTGTTTCTTGGAGACCTCCTTGGTGCCTTGATGATTCCGGTGTTTTCTGTGGGCTTCGTACGTTGGCCTCATAGTGGTATGTTTCTATGGCCTGTTACAACGTATGCATTTTCGGACCTTAGTCCCATTTCTCCTCCTTTTCTGTGGCGGTGTTGTTGTTTAGGTCACTACGATTTCTAGGTGGCTATGTGTTGGTAAAGTCTTGGGCTTTGATTTGTATATGTTTGTGCTTCAGCCCATCGTTTGTAACTAGTTTTTAATGAATGGATTTTCATCTGAAAAAAAAAAAGATAAACTCTTAATTAATGCTAGAAAATAGAAGACCTCTTCAAGAAGGTGTTTCTCCCTCACCATATTTAAATAACTTTGACTATGTAACACTTTCTCAATTGATATGGAAAGGAAAATTCCAAATAAGCTTTCTATTAAGCTTTTTCCATAGGCTTCTTGACACAACATGATCTTCTTCTAATGGGAAATTATATATATATTAAAAATGTAATTAAGTTTTTTTTATTGAAACTATAAGGTATATCATTGGTGGGAAGGATTAATCCCTTTGTTGTGGGTGTTGTTCGAAAAGGTAAGCGGTTAGCCATGAAATATGATCTATTCCCATGAGCAAGAATTGAGCCCCTAACCTCATAGTTGAGAGATGAAGTAAGCAATCATTACACCATTTCTCATGGTTAATGTAATTGAGTTTAGACATTAATTTTTTGTTTATTTAAAAATATTTTTCTTTTTCATAAATTTTCAAACCCATTTAAAAGTTAATCTTAAACTATGGTAATTTTAATAAATAAAAAGAAATCATATATATTATTATTATTATAAGGTTTCATCTAAATAAATAAATAAACAATCATGTTCACTTTACAACACTCTCCATTTGAAATACTTGTTTTCAATTTAAATAAAGTATTTCATTATTTTAATATTTTACTTAATTGAATTAACTTTTAATGTTATAATATTAAATTGATAACTTTAAAATATAATTTAAAAAAAAACACATAATAATTTTTATCCAATTAAATTTCTATATATATATATATTTCAAATATAATAAGATTTAATTAAATTCATAGATAAAATTATAAATAAAATCAAATTATAACAATTATAACTTTAAAAAAATTAATTTAACAATATATAATAAATAACCTATGAAAATTATTAATATTGTTATTTAAATTATAATAACTTAATATTAATATGACAATTTTTTGTATGATTTTAATATTAAATATTTTTCAAATTAAATAACACTAATATAATCGATTTCAAATAGTTAAATATTTTTTTAAGATATTTTTGTTATTATATTACTTACAAAATTAATATTATAAAAATATTATAAATTTAGTATACAATTGACTCATGCCTTACACAGGTTTACAAATTAGTATATATACCAATATTTTTTGAATCAAATAAGTGATCAAACCGGTTAAACTATTGATTCGTTGGTCTAATCTGTCCAATTAATCTGATTAAAATTATTAAAAACTAAAAAATAAAATAATAATAAATTTAAAATTTTAATTCAACTGATTTAATAGATTGTTTTACTAGTTCAATAAGTTTGTAATGATTCCTAAATCAACTGGTTCAAAACCCCATCCGAATCGATTTCATCTAATTTCCAATCCAATAAATTTGATTTTATTTAAACAGCATTAATATATACCCAACCCAAATAAAATTATAAATTTTTATCATCAATTTAATTTCAAATATTTTCTTATCCTTTCTCTGCCCCGTAAGTCGTATTTCATTTGTCCATTTGACTAAACCTTGATAAATATAATAATTCTCATTATTTAAAGCCAGTGCAGTGGCTTCCAACAAAATTATGGTGTTGATCTATCATTTTGAATGATTCAAACTGAATTTAATTGACAGAAAAAAAAATATATTTTAACTTTTTCATTTTTTAATATTTTATTTTTGATAATTTAAAGAAAAATATATATTTTGTATTCCAGTTGAATTGATAATGAATTTAGTTACCATCCTAATAAAAATTGAATCCAACTAACTTTGTGTTTTTTTCGTTTTTCATCATGTTTTGGTCAGATGAAAGCTACTCGCAATATGGTATACGGGCGAATTGGCTAAACAAGTCAAGCATTGTCGTAAATCCAAGGTTTCTGGAAATTTTTAGTCAACCATCCAGCTGTTGGAAATTAGTTTAGAGGTAATGGTTGAAAATAGAACATCCACTAAAGGCTTTGATGAAAACCATCCCACCCCCGACTCATAACACTAAAACTATTCTTGTCTCACTATCTACGTGGTCCCAACACCCGCTTAATCCACGCTATATTCATTTGTGACCAAGAGTGAAGTCAAAATAATTTTTTAGGGGTCAAATAAAAATTTAATTTTTTATAGTCAATATCTTTATAATTTTTAAATGATTAAATCGAATTTTTATAATTTTAGGAGAGAGCAAAGTGCAATTTTACCTTTAAAATTTTAAAAATTTTTAAATGGCCTAAATAGCAATTTTCCATTTTAAAGGGGCCGGCGCCTCTGCTAGCCCCCTTAGATTCGCCTCTGTCCGTAACCCACTTCATATGATATGTTTATAAGTATCAGTTAAATAAATATAAGCAAAATTTTTTATGAAAAAAAGTATGAAATACCTGTCCTCCGAACTCCTACCATATATGTGGCATTATTCCAACTGTCACCATTTAAAAAAAAAAAAGTCATGAATGTGAGTTGAGTACGGTTATCAAAATTAAAGTTTTAAATTGTTTATTTATAAATATGCTTATTATATTATGAGGGACAGGCAGGGATGATGCGGGGTAGGCGGGGATGGGGCGGGACGACTAGGGATGAGCCGGGTACAAGGTCATACCCATGCTTGCCCCACCACTCAAGGTGGGTCTAATTTTTGTCCCCGTCCCCGCAAAACCTATATCCATCCCCACCCAATTAGATAGGTAAGGCTTCTTCTTATCAATTTCGCATTTGGAATGAAACGAGTTATGTAATAACCAAATTTTGCCCGGGTCCTCAACCGAACCAGAGCCCAATCGCAAAACCGAAAGTTAAAATAAAACAAAATACCATTAAACAGTCCAAGAATAACAGTCCAATAAAGTCCATTTACAAAAGTCTAGGAGCCCAATTTCAAAAACTAAATATCAGGCCTAAATCAAAACAAACAATGAAAACCTAGCCCAATAAATTCAAACCCCCAAACCCAATTACAATAACCCAAAGCCCAACCGGCCCAAAACAGCCCAAAGGCCAAACATCCAGAAACCCCAAGGCTTCAGGGGTAATTGCCGCGTCTTCCAGCTTCCCATGCGTCGCTCCAGTTCCCCGTACACGCGCACCTTGCCTCGTCTGGGCCACCACGCGCCTCGACTCTGGTGCCCACGCCCCCGACGTTTCGAGTTCCCCCAGGCTCCTTGTCTGCCGCTCCTCGCACGCCTCCATCGTCCACTATCTCGGCCTCCGTCGCTTGCAGGCTTCGCCAATCACCTGCAAAACAACACCAAAAGCAACAGAAACGAAGCAGGAACAAAGAAGCATGGGACGAGAGAATAGAATAATGAAAGTCCTAGGAATCTCGGATATAAAACCATCCGAGATTAATGAAAAGGGGTTCGGATTTTTTTTAGTTTTTTCATGAACACTGTAAAATCGAAAGCAAAAATAAAAGAACAAAGGCCATTCAAAACAGGCTCCTTTTTACGCATCACCAGCAATCAGAAACAATAAAAAGAACAAGGTTATTTTGTTCATCTACTGCTTTTTTTCGTTTATTATTTTATTTTGTTTTACTTCAAATCTTTAAAAAAAACGAAATCAAAAAGAATAAAGAAAGGAAGAGAGCTTACCGAACCCTTACGGTCTCGTCGTCGGAATGCTCCCTCCGTCATCGGAGCAGGGCTGAAAAAGGGGTGACGAAGGCCCTCTCCTCCTTGTTTTCAAGCGTCGGACGTCGACGTCCCCTAGGGGTCTCGAAAAGGGATCTAAAAGATCCGGCCACGAGTATCGTCGGCCATTGACGATGGCGGCGAGAGGCGATTTAACGAAGCGATGCGCGGCCCGATCGTCGGGCATGAACGAGGAAGAGAGGAATCTCTCTGCCTCTGTTTTCTCTGAAACGAAAAGAGGGCTGGGGGCTGTTTCTTTTTAGATTTTTAGGGTTAAAAGTCCTTTTTTTTTAACAAAAAAAGGTATAATACCCATAGAAACGGCACCGTTTCATGGGTTCCCCACCAGGCACCAAAACGGTGCCGTTTTGGGGAAGACCCGGCTCGACCCGACCCGACCCGCAAGGGGTTAGATCCGCGTGTTTCTTGAGCGGAAGGGCTATTTGCCATTTTGGTCCTTCCGCATTTTCTCTCCTCTCCAATCAAGTTTTTGTTATTTTCAAATTTACCCCAATATGTTTGTTTTCGTTCTGATTTAGTCCTTAACCAAACACAGTGCATAGGAGTTGAGGGGTAATTTCCCTTTTGGTCCCCTTTCCTTCGCACGCATTTTAGATAGGCCCCCTTCTTTATTTTATTTCGAATTGTCCCCAAAATTATCCTTTTTGATTCAATTTGACCCTTTTTTAGTATTTTTGTAATTATTATTTATATGTTGTGCATTATTATTATTACTACTATATTTATATTATTACTTTGTACATATATTGTATATTATTATTGCTATACTTATATTATTTTTGTACATATTTTATACCATTGCATATTATTATTATTACATTATTATTATTATTATTATTATTAGTATTATTTTATGTTATACATATTTCATATTATTATTATTATCACTATATTATTTACTATTACTACTATTATTATATTATTATATTGTACATATCTCGCAATATTACTATTATTATTATTGTATTATTATTTGTACATACTAACTTTATCACTGTTATCGTTACTAATTCCACCATTATTGACTTCAATGTTATATATTACGTGTATTATGTGGTTGTTATGTCAAATCCGTGTCACATCATCATTATTCATCGCATGACCCTATTCACGTTTTGAATAACGTTCCTTCAAAACATAACCTAGTTTTTTTCATCAATTTCACCCCAAAAAAACTAATTTTTTTTCAAAATAAGGCAATATTCCGTGTTTGGAAATTCGAGGGACCGTACCCTATGTGTTGGGTTTCGGTTCTCTTGCTTGACCAAATAATCGAATAACCTTTTGTTATTTTGATAAATGAGTCTTACGGATTAAGAGACGACCTTGGATTTGAGGATTGAAATTATCGTGTCCTACGTATTGGATGTGATATTTGGTCCATTCGAAACAAGGAAATCTTAATATTCAATTTTAAGAAGACTCAAACATTTTCAAAAAGAACCAAATTTCTAAATTCGTTTCTAAACTTTCGACATTGGGACATCAATTAATCAATTCGGTACCAATTGTGGGCGTTGCGAGGGTGTTAATCCTTCCTCGCACGTAACCGACTCCCGAACCTATTTTCTCGAATGTTCGTAGACCAAAAACCCCGTTTTAGTAAACCGAAATGTTTTATTAAAACAAAGGTGATCCGATCATACCTAATAAAAGGTCGGTGGCGACTCCCCTTTTTACCCGTTTTTAAAACCCAAGTTCGATTCCCATTTTCGTTTTCAAAAAATGGTTTCGACAGCTTGGCGACTCCACTGGGGACGCGAGAGTCAGGCCGTAAATTGATTGATTTTTGTCCCTTCGATTGAAAAGTTGGAAAAATGTTTTAAAAAATCATGTTTCTCTTTGATGCATTCGTTTGTGCTATACTGTCAAGTTTTGTGAAATAATTTTGGCATTACATTGCATGACTGCGGTCAAACCCTTAAGTGGGAGTGAGAAGCTACTCTTTCGTGAGGTTTTTACCTCCGTGCAAGATAGTGGATCACTTTCGGGATACATCCGTACCTATGTCTTCGTGAGATTTCTATCTCCGTGCAGCCATAGGGAAATGTATCCCCTTGAACTGAACTCGGTCTATATGAGCCTATAATGGGTGAGGATCGAGGAATCTGCTAGTTCAGGTACCTTTGCTTTAGAACCAAACCACATATAGGGAGACCTAGGAGCCCGTTGCAGGTAGAACTGTGGGAATCTTAGTCGTTACCTTAAAATAGGAGTTTGATCTTTTCCTGTTTATTAAGTTCCTTTTTATACTTGATACTAACCTGTCGTGTTTTACTTTTATTGCATGGCATTTCATCATAAAAAGGTGTTGATCTACATTCAGTTACTAAACAGAAAAGCTTAACATGGAAAAGAGATTTCTCGATAGAGTGGAGGATAATGCGGCGATTCGGTATGGTCTCAAAAATACAAACAAGAGAAGGAGATAGTCTAGCAGTGGGGTATGAATCAGAGTTATGGGATTTCACCCGTATTAGTGCGGCTCAAAATGACCTGCGAGAATTGAAGGAAATATGGAACTCGTGGGGAAATGAGGACAAACAACTGTTCCACTATAATTACGGTGATTTGCACTATCTGCTGGATATCAAGGTAGACGAGTACCTGCTCTGAGCTATTACCCAGTTCTGGAACCCCGCCTACAGTTGCTTCACTTTCGGAGAGGTGGATTTGGTGCCTACCATAGAGGAGTACACCGCTTTGCTTCGATGCCCGAGAATTCAAATTGATAAGGCGTATTCAAGGTTTGCAAATGTACCAGCGTTCTCAAAGAGGCTAATGAATATTACAGGAATGAGCGAGCAATGGATTACGGCCCAGATCAAGCAGAAAGGAGATTGTAAATGCATTCCTTGGAAACACTTGAGGGATTTGATCTGGGCGCATCCAGATAAGAAGAAGAGGGTCGACGTCTTCGCTCTAAGCATCTATGGTTTGGTCATTTTTCCCAAGGCGTTAGGGCATGTAGAGGATGCGGTTTCAGACCTATTTGATAAACTTGACAAGGGAATTACACCTGTCTCTGCGATTTTAGCGGAGACCTTCAGATCATTGAACGCTTGCCGAAGAGCGGGCGAAGGGAGATTCGTGGGATGTGCACAGTTGTTGTTATCTTGGTTTCATTGCCATTTTTGGAAGAAAGAAAGAGCCTCATGCAAAGTCTTTTTCGAGAATTACTCTCCTCTTGAGGAATTAGCAAATACGCCAAGGGGAGACGACCTATCTGGAGAGAAGTGGATGGCGATTCTCCGAAACCTGCAAGTCAAAGATGTAGTATGGAAAGCTCCATGGATGATCACTGACGAGATTCTGTATCGGTGTGGAGGGTTCGACTGGGTTCCTCTGCTCGGAATATGGGGAGCTGTCGGGTATGTCCCGTTATTAGTGATGAGGCAGTATCGATCGAGGCAGTTCATACCGGCAACACATGGATTAGCCCAATGTGAATTTTCATACAAAGATGACAACTATAAGAAGAAAGTTCGTGAGATATCAGATGCATGGACCCAAACCCGGAAAATGAAGAGACTTGCCATGGGGCCCATGGTGACCCCCGAGTACGGTCAATGGCGGGCCAAAAGAATCGATGATAATATCCCAGGGCCAATCCAAGGAAATACTCGACCAATAGAAGAACAGCTACAAGTGATCCCAACTGAATTAGAAATTATTAAGCAAGATTTCGAGAGAAAGAGCTGGGAATTGGGTAAGAGGATAGAGCAGCTAGAAGAAGAAAAGATGCAGTTGGGATTAGATGTTGACGTCCATAAGTTCGAGGCTGAAAAATTTAAAAAAGAAAAGAACAAAGCCGAAGAAGACTTGGATAGCTTAAAGACGGACTACAAGAAGCTGCGCATGTCTATCAGAACTGCGGGGCTAGGTAAGACATCGGAGCAATGGCGGCAAGAAATTGAAGAAGAAAAATCCAAGACCTCTCAGTGGGAGAGGAAATTTCAAGAGGCTCGGGTACGAGAGGACGCTTTGAGAAAGAACCTGTTAGAAAGCCAAAGCGAAAAGGAGAGGCTGCGCGCCCAAGTGGCAGAATTAGAAAAATCACTGCGTCTGCACCGTAGTCGTAACTCAGTGGTCGAATTAAGAGCTAGTCAGCATAAAGTCGAGGAAATGAGAGGAAAGATAGAGGAGCTCGAGACTGCGTTACAAAATAGCAAAAACCGAGTGGAGCTCCTTGAAGCAAACAATGGACATTGGAGGGAGCAGCTCCATCATTCCCAAAAGCAGATCAGAAATAGAGACTATGTGATGGGCGAGGCTGTGGCTCAAATCCGAGAGGTGGCCGACCATTTACAAGCCTTAGCGGTTCGGGCTGATGCGTTAAGTCTGATGTACGAGTCAGAATCGGAGCGAGGCCAGAGTTTAGCTTGGCTTCTTAGGAAAGTTAAGGACTTAGGCATTAGGGCTAAGTCGTATATGTAATCGTCCGTTCTATGAAAGGAAATTTGTTTTCTAGTAAAGTTTATCTAATGGAATTGAATTAAATCAACACCTTTTTGCATGCATACCATGTATTTGCATTACATTGCATACATTAAACATCGCATCACCATAATCATTTACTAAAGCTGAAATCGTACAATCCACAGTTACGTCACTGCGAATCTGGAATCACATCATCCCTATAGGACACGTTTAAGAACTAGAGCTATGAACACCGAACTCAATGAGAGGATCGAAAGAATGGA
Organism: Gossypium bickii; assembly: GCA_025503065.1. NCBI lineage: Eukaryota > Viridiplantae > Streptophyta > Magnoliopsida > Malvales > Malvaceae > Gossypium > Gossypium bickii. The sequence continues at coordinate 24,908,248 of CP106717.1, forward strand.
AAGAATCCAGCAAGAGCTGCAAGAACAGTTAGCCAGGTCACAGCAAGAAGCAAGTGACTTGATGATGAGATCCCGCGAGGAATCACTAGAGCATAAGGATCAAATGGCAAAAATGATGGAAATGTTGACGGCTCTGGCCAAAGGGAAAGGAACCACACAGAGTCCTGATATTACAGAACCCCATTCAAGAGTTAATCAAGATCCGCTCTATCCCCCAGTATTCACGCCACCCCATGCCCACGCAACGCAAAAGGAATATCCTCAAGGGAACCCAGTAGGACTAGAACAACGACCCATCCCACCTACCCATCTGGGGCAAGGTATATACGTATCAAACTCTGGAGATAATTCTGCTAACCCGATTGTTCCGGATTTGGATGATCCGATAGAAATAGCTAGATTAAAGAAGGACGATCATGATGCTGAGGAAAAGTACAGGATCTTGGAAGAAAGACTCAAGGTGGTGGAGAGCACTGGAGTCTTTTCTGCACTAAGCCCCAAAGAGCTCAGTCTGGTGCCTGATCTGGTCCTGCCTCCAAAGTTTAAAGCGCCAGATTTCGAAAAATATGAGGGAACGAGATGTCCGAAGGCACATCTTATCATGTTCTATTGAAAGATGGCTGGACACTTGAATGAGGACAAGCTGTTAATACACTGCTTCCAGAAAAGTTTAATCGGATCAGCCCTCCGATGGTATGATCAACTTAGCACAGAGAGGATCCGGTCGTGGAAGGACCTAGCAACTGCATTCTGTGAGCAATATAAACATGTTTCTGATGTGGCTCCCGATCGGCTGACGCTACAAATGTTAGAAAAGAAACCAACGGAGACCATCAGACAATACGCTCAGAGGTGGAGGGACCTCTCAGTCCAAGTCGAGCCCCCGCTAACAAAAAATGAGATAACAGTCCTCTTTATCAATACCCTGAAAGCACCATTCTACGACAAACTGGTGGGAAATGCCACAAAGGACTTCGCCGACATCGTGGTGTCTGGCGAACTCATTGAAAACGGCATCAAGAGCGGAAAAATGGAAGGGTCCGAGAAGAGGTCAGCACTTGTAAAGAAGAAAGAGCCTGAAACCCATATGGTGGGGACTGGAAACCACTACGCTTCTAGTCCGTACCCAATCCAAACACAACCTCAATTCCGCCCGCCTCCAAACGTCTATTTTCCTCCTCAAAGCCTTTACTATCAAACCCCTTCTCCTTATCCCGTCTATGCCACCGATGTCCAAAGACCACACACCATATTCTCACCAAATACCATGACCGCTCCAAGCCAACCCAAAAATGAACCAAGACCGACGAGACCTAATCCCGAAAAACCTCAGTTTGCCCCTATTCCCATGACATACGGAGAATTATGCCCAAAATTATTGGAGGGACAATTAATAGCACCGCATTACATAGCACCATTGAAACTTCCATACCCTAAATGGTACGATCCCAATGCTAGCTGCATGTACCATGTGGGAAACCGGGGGCATTCCACAGATAATTGCCTAGCCTTTAAAAGAAAGGTCCAAAGTCTTATTGATGCGGGCATTTTACGATTTGATGGGGTCAGTAATTTGGCTGGAAATATTGTTAGGAAGATGGCCTAAACCTATGAATGTTGGCATATAAAAGTTACATTTACCCTTTTTATGGTCGTTAAACGTCGGCCAGGCAACACCCTCCTCATTGGGTTTCGCCTAGTGAAGTCAAAATCCTTTTTTTTCGGGGCACGGGCTGAGCCAAAGTTGGATAAGACGAAATGGATCCAATCCCGATATGATCAAGAGAATTTGAAGAGACAATGTTAAGAGCTATCTGTCACGATCAGAGGAAGCGAGTTTACAACGAAAGGGATCGCCTTAGAAAATTTCATGATAGGGCCTTGAAGAAGATCCTTCCCATGCACCAAGGACCTCAGGAGAAAAGAGATGCCCAAATCAGGAAGGACCTTAGGTAGCAAAGAAGGCCCGTTCCAGGGAAACAAGGATATGGTCTGAGATAGACGACAAGGACCTACCCAATCCGGTGAAAAAAAAAAAACAAAAAACAAAAAACAAAAAAAAAACAAAAACAAAAACAAAAAACAAGAGTGAGAAGAAAGAAAAAGAAGAAAAAGGAGAGGCCAAAGTGAAAACCCGCAAAGGGCACTTTGAGACCAAAGGTAGGTTTGAGTTGAAAACCCCAAAAAAAGGGCAGCTCAAATTTTGATGGGGCATACAGTAGTCTTGCTATGCTTAAAGACTAAAGTAACAATGAAGGGGAATGTTGCGCCTCGGGTATCGACGAAGTACTCCGGATCCCCTAAACACATATTGAGTTTAGAAAGGTCCTCAAGAAGTTGGAATAGAGAAGCTCAAGCTGCGATATCTGGGGCACCTAATTTCTATTTTACCCATTTTTTTCGAGTCAGCTATCTTTGTCTTTCCAAAATACACTCTAAATAAACTGCTTCTTCATTGCACATGTTGGCCTTGATTAACTTGTTTGATTCGATCTATACTCCCAATAAATTCCCATTTCGTCCATCACTATGGTCCTTTTGGAACATTTTACATTGAAATAACGATTGTTGGACTAATAATACTTTCATGAAAGGAGTTTTGCATATTACTCTGGAAACCCCTAAACAATACAGGAGTCTGAAACAGGATTATTGTTCAAGATTTCACTCATCTTAAGGGTTAGAAATACCTGGGTCCAAATTAAAGTGATTGAACAAAATGACAAGGTACCGCGTCAGTGACGTAATCCTGATTGGAAAATGGGCATTGTTAACCCGAGCGCAAAACTAGAATCATTCTTGAAAGAAAATGACATTCTACATTCGTACGAGCATATATACATCTGGTTGGGTCACTTAAAGAGCGATCGTTAGAAGGGAGCTGGTACAGATCTGGTGCTTTTGAATAACAAGATGGTGGGTTGAAGAAAAGACAAGTCCTATATTCTAGAATCACAGTGGGATGAGTGGGAGATATTCAGACCCTATACCCTTAAGTCACAATGAGACGAGCCCTGAAGTTACGGGGGGCAAAAAGGTGATATACGCAGATCACTCATAAACTTGAGGACGAGTACGAAACCTGAAAGAAAAGTCAAGAATCGAAGCAATGAATATGAGTTATCATTAAAGTCACAACGAGAGATACGTGACAGAGCGCATGGCATAATCATGTAGGCATAAGAGCATTTAAGAAAAACATGTGCATATCATGACAACATCACGCATCACACATACAGGTACACCGACAAAGCAAGAAATTCTGGTGATAGTTGTACCAAATTGACTCATAATACGAGAGATGAGTTGGGCCTCGGGGCACGCTGAGGTATTTAAGTTCAGTCTTTAAATTTCTGCTCAAAAATCAACTCATAACGCGAGAGGTGAGTTGGGCCTCGGGGCACGCTGGGGTATTTAATTTCTGTCTTTAAACTTTTGTTCAAAAATCAACTCATAATACGAGAGGTGAGTTGGGCCTCGGGGCACGCCGAGGTATTTAATTTCCGTCTTTAAACTTCTGTTCAAAATCAACTCATAATACGAGAGATGAGTTGGGCCTCGGGGCACGCCGAGGTATTTAAGTTCTGTTTTTAAATTTCTGCTCAAAAATCAACTCATAATACGAGAGATGAGTTGGGCCTCGGGGCACGCCGAGGTATTTAAGTTCTGTTTTTAAATTTCTGCTCAAAAATCAACTCATAATACGAGAGGTGAGTTAGGCCTCGGGGCACGCCGAGGTATTTAATTTCCGTCTTTAAACTTCTGTTCAAAATCAACTCATAATACGAGAGATGAGTTGGGCCTCGGGGCACGCCGAGGTATTTAAGTTCTGTTTTTAAATTTCTGCTCAAAAATCAACTCATAATGCGAGAGATGAGTTGGGCCTCGGGGCACGCCGAGGTATTTAAGTTTTGTCTTTAAATTTAAAAAAAAAAAGGGGAGAAGGAAAGAAGAAGAAGAAGAAAAAGGGAAAGTCAACTCAAATTGCAGATTCATTTTCTCAAAGCCCTAGTGGAGCGGTTGATAGATTGAAGTTACAAATCTCTTCGTGTCGTGAAGTCATGTTAGAGCGAGTCCAAAAACGAACAAGATTGAGGAAAAGCGAATTGAAGCTACGGGTCGTGTCACGCGGAAGCAGCGATGGAATGGATCAAAGCAACAGGGTTTGAAGATGTTTAAGGAAGAAAAACACCCGAAGAATCTATACTTGGCCAAGACCGGGCAAAATTGGTTCTTCTTTTGTCTTTGCTCAATTCTCATTTCACGACAATGAGCAAAGAGGGGCAGCTGTAATAACCAAATTTTGCCCGGGTCCTCAACCGAACCCGAGCCCAATCGCAAAACCGAAAGTTAGAATAAAATAAAATACCATTAAACAGTCCAAGAATAACAGTCCAATAAAGTCCATTTACAAAAGGCTAGGAGCCCAATTTCAAAAACTAAATATCAGGCCTAAATCAAAACAAACAATGAAAACCTAGCCCAATAAATTCAAACCCCCAAACCCAATTACAATAACCCAAAGCCCAACCGGCCCAAAACAGCCCAAAGGCCAAACATCCAGAAACCCCAAGGCTTCAGGGGTAATTGCCGCGTCTTCCAGCTTCCCACGCGTCGCTCCAGTTCCCCGTACACGCGCACCTTGCCTCGTCTGGGCCACCACGCGCCTCGACTCTGGTGCCCACACCCCCGACGTTTCGAGTTCCCCCAGGCTCCTTGTCTGCCGCTCCTCGCATGCCTCCATCGTCCACTATCTCGGCCTCCGTCACTTGCAGGCTTCGCCAATCACTTGCAAAACAACACCAAAAGCAACAGAAACGAAGCAGGAACAAAGAAGCATAGGACGAGAGAATAGAATAATGAAAGTCCTAGGAATCTCGGATATAAAACCATCCGAGATTAATGAAAAGGGGTTCGGATTTTTTTTAGTTTTTTCATGAACACTGTAAAATCGAAAGCAAAAATAAAAGAACAAAGGCCATTCAAAACAGGCTCCTTTTTACGCATCACCAGCAATCAGAAACAATAAAAAGAACAAGGTTATTTTGTTCATCTACTGCTTTTTTTCGTTTATTATTTTATTTTGTTTTACTTCAAATCTTTACAAAAAAAAAAACGAAATCAAAAAGAATAAGAAAGGAAGAGGGCTTACCGAACCCTTACGGTCTCGTCGTCGGAATGCTCCCTCCGTCGTCGGAGCAGGGCTGAAAAAGGGGTGACGAAGGCCCTCTCCTCCTTGTTTTCAAGCGTCGGATGTCGACGTCCCCTAGGGGTCTCGAAAAGGGATCTAAAAGATCCGGCCACGAGTATCGTCGGCCATTGACGCGGTGGCGGCGCGGAGGGGCGACGAATGGTTTGAAGGGCCCGATTGTCGTGCATGAACGAGGAAGAGAGGAATCTCTCTGCCTCTGTTTTCTCTGAAACGAAAAGAGGGCTGGGGGGCTGTTTCTTTTTAGATTTTTAGGGTTAAAAGTCCTTTTTTTAACAAAAAAAGGTATAACACCCATAGAAACGACACCGTTTCATGGGTTCCCCACCAGGCACCAAAACGGTGCCGTTTTGGGGAAGACCCGGCTCGACCCGACCCGCAAGGGATTAGATCCGCGTGTTTCTTGAGCGGAAGGGCTATTTGCCATTTTGGTCCTTCCGCATTTTCTCTCCTCTCCAATCAAGTTTTTGTTATTTTCAAATTTACCCTAATATGTTTGTTTTCGTTCTGATTTAGTCCTTAACCAAACACAGTGCATAGGAGTTGAGGGGTAATTTCCCTTTTGGTCCCCTTTCCTTCGCACGCATTTCAGATAGGCCCCCTTCTTTATTTTATTTCGAATTGTCCCTAAAATTATCCTTTTTGATTCAATTTGACCCTTTTTTAGTATTTTTGTAATTATTATTTATATGTTGTGCATTATTATTATTACTACTATATTTATATTATTACTTTGTACATATATTGTATATTATTATTGCTATACTTATATTATTTTTGTACATATTTTATACCATCGCATATTATTATTATTACATTATTATTATTATTATTAGTATTATTTTATGTTATACATATTTCATATTATTATTATTATCACTATATTATTTACTATTACTACAATTATTATATTATTATATTGTACATATCTCGCAATATTACTATTATTATTATTGTATTATTATTTGTACATACTAACTTTATCACTATTATCGTTACTAATTCCACCATTATTGACTTCAATGTTATATATTACGTGTATTATGTGGTCGTTATGTCAAATCCGTGTCACATCATCATTATTCATCGCATGGCCCTATTCACGTTTTGAATAACGTTCCTTCAAAACATAACCTAGTTTTTTTTCATCAATTTCACCCCAAAAAAACTAAATTTTTTTCAAAATAAGGCAATATTCCGTGTTTGGAAATTCGAGGGACCGTACCCTATGTGTTGGGTTTCGGTTCTCTTGCTTGACCAAATAATCGAATAACCTTTTGTTATTTTGATAAATGAGTCTTAGGGATTAAGAGACGACCTTGGATTTGAGGATTGAAATTATCATGTCCTACGTATTGGATATGATATTTGGTCCATTCGAAACAAGGAAATCTTAATATTCAATTTTAAGAAGACTCAAACATTTCCAAAAAGAACCAAATTTCTAAATTCGTTTCTAAACTTTCGACATTGGGACATCAATTAATCAATTCGGTACCAATTGTGGGCGTTGCGAGGGTGCTAATCCTTCCTCGCACGTAACCGACTCCCGAACCTATTTTCTCGAATGTTCGTAGACCAAAAACCCCTTTTTGTAAACCGAAATGTTTTATTAAAACAAAGGTGATCCGATCATACCTAATAAAAGGTCGGTGGCGACTCCCCTTTTTACCCGTTTTCAAAACCCAAGTTCGATTCCCGTTTTCGTTTTCAAAAAATGGTTTCGACAAGTTAATAATATAAATAATATTTAAGTACATGTTGATAGACTTGTTTAATAATCGGATTACTTGTTTAAAATATGTAAAGGGTTTAGACAATATATATTATGTTCGATAAAAAAATATTAGGTCAATATTAAATATGAGTCGAATTCAAGTTCTAATATTCAAAGCCTATGCTTGACTCAATCTTACTCATTTTCAAATTTATAATGTTATTCGTTTTATTTTATTTTATATATTATTTAATTTATATCATATAAAAATTAAGTATATTATACTAAAATTATAAAATAGTTTAAATTGTTTATGTTAGAAATTTAATATAAGAATATATATAATGGTAGTAAAACATATAAATAATTACTAAATATTCAATAAAAACAATTATATTTTTTAAAAAATAATAAAGATGGATTTAAACAAATTTAATTAATCTTTTATATATATGAGTAAATTTAGACAAAAATCAGAATAAATATTTTAGATAAAGTCAAACTTAAATAGTTATTTCAATTTCAACTTGATTAAAGGTGACATGATACTTACTTCAACTTCTACTCGATTGAATTTAAAATCTATAACTATCTTCTTCTTTTTTTTGGTTAAATGAAACAAAGAAATACAAAGATTAATTTCTAGACATATTATCGAGAATATAGTCTTCCTTCATTATCTCTTTAATCTCCAAAGGGGATCCTCAAACATATGTAATGTTTCGCTCTTCGTTAAAGCCATTTTTGCTAAAGCATCTGCTACTTAATTGGATTCTCTTGGAACATAATTCAAAAACTACTTCTCTTCAAAGGCTAGAATTTGTTGAATCCTTTTTGTTAGATAGCTTTTTGGGCCATAGAATAGATTGATTTAAAATTAAAAGGTTTATTTTAATGACACTAGGTATAAAATATAATTTAAAGGGTAAAAATGCTATAGTAGCAAAAAAAATGGTTTTTTTTAACTCATTAAAGATTAAATTTGTATAAATTAAAACATAAAAATTTTATCATAATTAATGGGTATATTAAAGTTATACATGAATTATGATTTAATATTTAACTTGATATATGAATTTTGATTTTACACAATTTGATACATAAATATTAAATTTAGTTTAATTTTCACAAATTATTAACACTGAACTCAATGTAATATCATTTTAGGCTTATTTTTTGCATATACAAAAAATAAAATTAGTTACCTAACATGAAATTTATTGGATTTATTTATTTATAAATGATTATAATTGAATCAAAATCAAAGTTTTATATGTATAATTGAAACAAATTGAAGTTTACATATCAAATTGCACATTAAATCTAAGTTAATGTATAAAATTGATATTTACCTCTATAATTAATATTGATTGCATCTAAAATTATTATTTGGTTAATGTATATATATATTTTTACAATTTTGAGTTAAACTAAGTTATGGTATGAACTATGTTGTTCCATTGATTTACGGTGCTTTAGGCATATCATTTATAAATATTTTATAGTCCGTCCTTTTTGTGTTATATTTTATGTGTTTAAAATATAATAATTTTTTACAAAAATATTACATATTAATAAATTATTTAATATGAATTTTACCATATATTTATGTTGTGCTCATACTATTTTATTTTTCATCTGTTTGTGCTGATATCTTTATTGTATTTCATATAAATTTGTCATAATGTTTTAGTTGTTAAGTCTAAATAAATTTACTTAAAAATTGATATTATATTTTTTATTTATTAATATTATTGTAAATATTGTTTAAAGTCATAATTCAATTTCCGAAAGGTATATTCTAATATTGATATACATGGTCTAAACATAATTGATCTTATATATTCTATGGTTCAACAGTTTTATTGTACTAAATAAAAATGATCAGAATTTGAATTATTTGATGGTCCAACTCAAATAAAATTCTATTAATTTTTTTAATCACGAAAACATTGTATATTTTATCCTGTTTGTTTGAATTGTTAAACTATAATTTTTAACAAATACTTTTTTTTATCCATTTTATATTAAAGTTACTAAAAATAAACTCTTTTACCTAAAAATTCAGCTAAATTATGTAAAAATACCAATTTTAAAAAAAAATAATTGAGTGATTAGGCGATTTTTAGTATATTTACCATAAGGCTGATTTTGGAGAGATAGGCTGGACATGTTTTCACCCAACGGTAACCTCCCCCCAATGGTCAAATTGCCAATAGCCATAAAAAACGACTAGTTTTACTTCTATATAAACCCAAATATTTTCCTCATTTTTTTATTCAAATCCATTTCTCTTATTTCTCTCAAGAATTTAGTTCTAAAATTTTAATTAAAATCTTCTCAAGTTCGTCTTGATTTAATTATGTTTTCAATTTTTATTCGCTTTAATTAAATTTTGGAATGACAAATGCTCTTATTCATTTCGATGACAACCACATTTTCGTGATTCAATTAAAAATGGTAAGAAATATCTCTAATTTTTATAATTTTATTTAAGTTCATTATTAAGTTGTTAAAAAGATTTTTTTTTTTTATAATCTGCCCAAAGATTGGATTTTGTAGACATATTTACATAATCTATCTTCGAGGCCATAGCGTATGATTGAACCTTATTTGGAATATGCAGGATTCTTCCATGTGTCCTGTATGCTCGGGGGTGTAAATTGGACCCTACACTTGAAGCAAATCCCATCTTCCTCATCATTTTTCGAATAAACTCCCATTCCACCCTATCATAAGCTTTACTCATATCCAGCTTAACAACCATAAACCCTTTTTTCCCTGTTCTTTTTTGACACAATGTATGCAGTAATTCATAAGCTAAAAGAACATTGTCTGAGATCAACCTCCCTGGGACAAACGCACTCTGGGCCGTATCAATGCAATTACCTATGACATTTTGCAATCTATTCGCCATTGCTTTTGTTACCATTTTGTACATGACCGTACAAAGACTTATAGGCCTAAAATTCACAAGTGTAGTGGGTTGTGAGATCTTAGGAAGAAGCACAATTTCTATCAAGTTTGCAGATTCAATCCCTTGACCGTCATTCAAAACACCCAAACAAAACTCTAACACTTCCTTCCGTACTATATGCCAGTATTTTTGGAAAAATAAAGCCGGGAAACCATCTGGTCACGGTGCTTTCAAGGGGCCCATCCCTTTTAGTGCTGCAAACACCTCATCTTCCGTAAAGGGAGCAATCAACCCTTCATTAATATCGTCTGTTATACTACCATCAATTCCTTCCATCATCTGTTTTGGATCTATAACTCCCTCTTTTGAGAATAACTTTTCAAAAACTTTTTTTTGTTGCATCCTGTAAATCTGTAACATCAATAACCTCCCTACCAGCATCCAATACCAACTTGGTAATATAATTAGCTCGTCTTCGGGATGTCGCACTTCTGTGAAAATAGGCCGTATTCTTATCGCTGTTTTTTAGCCAATTTAATCGAGCTCTCTGTTCCCAGTACACTTCATCCTTTTCAATTTCCATATTCAAATGAATCTTTGTGTCAATAATTTTTGCCAGCGTTTCATTATCTCTATCTTCCATCAATAATGATTCCAGCTTTTGTGTGAGTTTCTTTTTAAGTTCCCCTTTTTTCCTTTTTATTACAGCAGCCCACTTCCCCAATCCTAATTGCGAGATCTTTAATCTCTCCATTAATGGCTCAGTTGATGACTCCCAAATTTCTTTGAGAACTCCCTTAAACGACTCCTCCAAAGTCCACCAAACTTCAAAATGAAATCTTCGGTTCTGTGGAATGTTCTGCACCCTATCTGTGTTAATAAGTAGAGGACAATGATCAAATTGAGAAAAAGGTAGATGCTGCACACGCCCCATAGGAAATAAAGTTACCCATTCATCATTTGTAACCCCACGGTCTAATCTTTCTCTTATGTTTGTCTCTGCAAGGTTTCCCCTTTCCCATGTGAACCACGTACCCGAAAAACCAATATCCATTAACTTGCATTCTTCAAATGTGTCTTAAAAACTTCCATTCGCCTTTGATCCCTTGGAAGTCCCCCTTTTCTCAAAAGAATACATTATCTCATTAAAATCTCCCGCAACCAACCATGGTCTTGTACCTTCATGACTTAACCCTTTCAGTAGATTCCAAACTTGATTCTGATCTCTAGAATAAGGCGAACCATAGAAACCTGTGAACCTCCACAATTCTTGAGAATCATCCTCCTTCACCATTGTATCGACATGCCATTTTGAAAAACTTCGCACTGTAACTTCCGTATCCCCTTGCCAAGCTAAACACAATCCACCTTGAGACCCTTCTGCTTCCACATCAATTCTGTTAATAAAACCACAACTTTTTTCTCACAATCTCTATGCGTTTATGATTTAACTTCGTCTCCATCAAGAAGACGAGGTGGGGAGTATGCTGCTTAACGAGATATCGCAACCTTCTAACTGCCCGTGGACTCCCCAACCCACGAACGTTCCAACAAATGTGTTTTATTGCGTCCGGTCAGCTAGCTTACTGCTAGCCGCCGATCTTGAATTATTTACAACAGCGTTAAGCTCCCTATCCACACACATGTTTTCAGAAAAATCAACTTCAATCTGACTTGAGCCATCAAATTTCAATCTTTTACTCTCCCCTTCATTCCCTCCCTGCAATAAATCAGTCCCCACCTCCTCAACTGGAAATTTCCTTTTGGATCCCGCATTCGTGAATTGGCAAAAATCTGTCTGTTCAATGGAAAACCTCCGCTTCCAACTTGATTTCTTCAAAGCCTGAATACCTCCCTCCTCTACCCCTGTATTTTCATGAAACTTTCCATTCCCCACTCTACTTCCATCAACTTCATAATCCAACAAGCCCTCTTCCTATTTGGATAAAAGCTTTCCCCCCATAACAATACTAACCCCACTACTCAAATTAGCCTTACCATCCCCTTCTGGTTGCTTGTTAAATTTTCCTGTTTAAAGTTACTACGAACCCACCTTCTTAGAAAAAGCGTTAAAAGTCATGCTCTCCTTCCCCACTATCTTTGATTCTACTTTTAGTGCAACAGTATATGGGGGATTGTCTCTAATTTTATTTTTTTCTACAGGTGTGAACGACCAGCAGTCACTAAGCCCATGATCCAATTTCCCACACCCAAAACAAAACAAAGGTAATTTCTCAAATTTAAAAGGGAACCAAGATTTAACACTATTCTCACCTAAAACAAAAATACCTCTGCGAAGCAGTTACTGTACATCCATGTTGACTTTAAGTCTGCAATAATCATCCTGGACTTTAGATCTAAGTACACCTCCAAAAGTGCTTCCCACGGCATGCATTAAATCTTTTTTTATCATATCCTGGTGCACATGGCCCAATCTTAATCCAAAACGGTAATGAAGTTAATCGAATCAGATCCCTTTCCATCGGATCCCTAAGCCTTTCAAAAAGAATAAGATATTTACGGAAAAGCCAAAGTCGCCTCTCTATGATAAGATCCAAATCATCCTCCGAGTCAAACACAATAGAAAATAAATTTTGACCAGCCACACGAATGTCGAACTTTTTCTTGGTCTTCCATATGCTCTTTAACTGTGCTTTAAAGCTATCTGGATTGAATTGTTTCCTCGTCCAAACGGAGCAAATCAAACTCAGTTTGATGTTAGGCACCACCAATGATCTTTTAACAGATAGTTGAATAAGCTCTTCTCAGCAGTGAGATCTCCTCACTGGTCTCCCTCTCCATGCCACCACCCTCATCTATCCCAAGCCACAGAAGATCCTGCTCTCTCTAGGACTCTTTCAGAGAGCACTCTTGGTACTCTTCATGCATACTATGAAAATGCATTACTCATAACGCATTCGGATATGATCATATAAACAATAAATAATTGATATGACCTGTGTTTTGCATGTTAATGCCTTGTACCCCTATTCTGGCGACGGATACAGGTTAAGGGTGTTACAAGGGCGCTCAATTACAGCTCGGTTTACCGGTGGATGGGTCAGTCATTACAGGATCAGTGGTTGTTGACGAATTGAGTGTCACTTACGAGCAACTGTTAGGCAATGTGTCAGGCAAGTTTTTCGGTAGCCTAATAGAGATGAAATGGTTGCAAAAAAATTTCAAAAATCTCCACGAGAGTTTAAGTCCCCTTAAAAGAGAACAACACGCCTAAGCGTCAATCCTGAGGTTAATCAAAGGTTTTTAATGGCCCATTAAATCTTGAACTCTTGCACGTTTAAGGTGGTTGCTACAACTTGTCGACTTCAAAGAAACAGGCTGACTCAATTGAGGGTCAACCATGTTGGCGGCATTGTACTGGGAGATGTGTTGGGCGACACAACCACAAAAAATTAAAATTGGTGGTTGCGTACTCCTTCTGTAGTTATGGGCATGGTTATGACTACCATTTTTATGTCCCCAAGCCGACTACCCTTATACTTTTTCCACTCGTAACAAGGTCAAATTAATTCTATAATAAAGTTATCATAATATTATTTAATTAGGTCGATTTTTGAAAAAAAAATTTATTTGAATAGGTGGAACCATAGCTCGAGTTATATGGGACTACTAGAGGAGTTTGAGGATATTCGACTACTGTTAATCAACTATTGTAAGCCGAGGTTCGTCTTTTTAAAATTTTTAATTATATAAAATTTATTTAATATTAAGTAGGTAATAAACTTTATTATTTCGTACTATAGTTTGAATAGATACCATACTCAGATCTGAGAATTCAACAATACATCTCGTTCGAATTCTTGGTCAATCCCAATGTTTGGTACGTGAAGGTGCCATTGATAGTTTACGCCATGGTGGAGATGCATGAATTTGATCGAGTAATGCGATAGTTAGGGTTTAAGAAAACTATTCTGCCACCATCCCAAGATGTTGGAGCACTATACAAGGTCGACTTGCAGAAGAGAACCGACAAACATTGGCCTAAATTTCACGAGCAATATATCAATATTTGGGAGCATATGTATGATTTCTTCGATTAGCGTTTCCTTTACTTTGGCTAAAAGATGTGTCGACTCATTAACACCTTCACTCAGAATCAGTTTAAGCTCAACATTAGTGTTTAATGTTGCATATATTTCTACATCTACGACTAAGTTAATTGGATTGGAGAGTTCTTTGGAGATTTTCAATTCTTTCCCGTCTTCGATTCCAACCTTTTGCTGACTTTTGTAATCTAATTTCGAAATGTTGATGGTGCCATAGTAAGTCTCATAATCATAGTTTAGGGCATCATGTTTGACCTTATCCAATGGGATCATTGATTAATACCTTTGTTGGAGTAACTCTATCATTAGAGTTAGTTGACCTAACATTACCTCTAGCCGCTCGGATATTGACTGCTTAATCACTTCGCATGAAGATGTTTATTGTGAATTGCATGAGATCTCGTTTGAATATTCAAGCATATACTCCTCTTGGTCATATAACTCATAACGAGACTTGCATGAGTACTCGTTTTCTCCACATCCAATATCACAATTCCATTTGCTTGTTGAGGCTTTAGTCGATCATCTTGATCTTTGATTACTCCTATGTTGCTCACGTAAATTCTTATATATATCGTCATCCATAATTAAATCCAGTTCCTGTTGAACTGAATATTCAAGCATGTTGTATTTTTAAGCGTAACTCCATTTGTTTGTCGAGGCTACGTTCATCCAACTTGATGCTTCGTTACTATTTCCATTCAATGGTTTTGTACAATCTGGTTTAGGATGGTTGATAGCACTATAGGGGTCTTCGTGATCCAAGTTAGGAACATCATGCATGACCTCATCTAATGGAATCATTGCTTCATTGCCTTGCTGTAGCTTTGTTATGAGCAATCTACAATTCCCCTTAGTCTCTCATTCTTCGTAAAATCTTTCCTTATATACTTCATCGTCGTACCATACGGTCATTTCGCGTTCCTCATCCCAACAACTATTATTATTGAACTCATAATAAACTTCATCCATCATTAAATTAATTAGTCAACTAGGTAACTGAATAAAATAAAATAAAATAAAATAATGAAAATGAAAAATAAAAATTAGTAAAATATCTAACTCGTTCGTCTTTCGATTAATATTCTTTTACAAAGCAATTAACTTAATAACAATTTTCATTGTTACAATTCTTGACAACGGCGCCAACAAGTTGACTGCTTCCAAACGTTCAAATGTTTATAGTTAAAATCATACAAATAAATATATATAAATTAAGTGCGGTATCTACAAGCGAGCATGCCAAATTGTAATATAAATTTGTGTTACAATGGAACACCGGTAAGTATTCCGAGGATCATACCCAAGGGATTGCAAATTAGAGAAATTTATTATTAAATTAATTACTAAAAATAAATACTAATCTAATTGAGTTACAAGTTAGTAGTGTGAATCCAAATTAAAGTGTTGATTAAAGTAATAAAATTAATTAATCCAAAATTAACCTAATGAAATTTCCTATTCCGAGTGTCAACGATGTAAGCTCTTAGCCTCTGATCAATTAAATCCTCAATTATCAATTAAGTCATTAATTACCCTTAACTGAGTTGTTTACCACCCTTAGCTAAGATTACCACCTAAGTCACTAAGGATTACTACCTCAGTCTCATCTTCACTAAGGATTACCACTTAAGTCACCCTCTCGGCCTTTTTCTAGGCATATGGATACCTTTTCAGTCTCACCGCTTAGCATAAGTTATACTCGACAGGATACCCTCTTGGTCTCACCTATCTCGTTATTCTACTAGGGGCTCCACTCCCTAATATACTAAGCAGTCTTGAATAAACACCCAATTTTAGATAAATAATTACTTAATTAATAGATCAGATCCATAACCGAAACATGCAAGATATAAAATACGCACAATATTTTATCCCAATATTCATACAAACATTAGTTGATCAGGCTAATGAAAGATAAATAACAAAAGAAAAGAGAATGCTTCATTGATAAATAATTGAAGCGTGGTTCCGAAACAATCTCCGCTCGCAAAGGTCTTCACATCGGAATGGAAAAGTTCCAACTAAGCAAACATAAAAATAAATCTAAAGTAAAACAAAATTGTCTGTCTAATTAGGTCTAACATCTAACCACTATCAAGATATTATAAGGTGACTTATATAGGCTAAATGTTGTTTGGAGCCCACACAACCTTAGATACACTTTGATTCTAATAAATACAATATACTATTAAATGCTTAGGGTCTAATTAAGGAAATAATCCAAAATTTTTGTCTAAGGAAAACAACCATTTTTTCCATAAAATCATCGTGGTGTCACGACATCAGGGTCCCACGTCGCGACATCAACCTTTTTTCACCCCTGGACGCTTTGATGTTTGGTGTCACAACGCTGCATGCTGGTGTCGCGACATTGGCATCTTCATTTGTATTCTTGGGCATGAATTGGTACCCTACACACTCAAATAGCCTTTAGTCATTTCCGAGGTCCGAGTTGGCCTCATGGGTTATTAAAACACCAAAAAATGCGTAAAAATGCTTATATTGCAATAAAATAAATCTAAGCTAATAAAATTGAAAATGTAATAAATAAATATTAAACGACTAGAAAACAAGCTCGTTAAGTGCTGAAAAGACTCTAATTTGCCACAGTGAATTGTGATAGATCAGCCGGAACCCTAACTTGTACAAAGAAAAAATTCGTCTCGCAACCGACACCCACCATGTTGTGGCACACATTTGGCCCGACGATGCTGATGATAGTTTTCTGTCTTCTCATGTACATCATACTTGTAAAATTTGATGCTTGAGATTGATATTACAATTATAATGGTTTTAAATAAATATTGTTTTTGAAACGAAATTGATAAATTTTAAGTGACAATTTGTTTGAAATAGTTGTAAGAGATAAACTTTTAAAACTATCTTCCAAGCACTAAAAAGATATTATATATTGGACCAAAGTATTGATACCCCTAGTTGGAAACGATACCACTTTGAGCTTTGAAGTTAAGAAAAATTGAAAAAAAAAAAACCCAAATGTATTGATACACTAAACAAAGTATTAATACATAACCTTTTGTATCGATACCAAATTGAGCTTCAAAGTTAATAAAAATTGATAAACAAAGAAAAAGTATCGAGACATTCAACAAAGTATTGATACTTATGTTGGTACAATTATTTCCATGCATTAGGTATTTGATATAAAAAAACATTGGTTTCCACGAAAAAAATGGAAAAAAATTTTATATTGTATCATTCTGTTTTGCAAATGACTGATATGTCGATATTTACAATTTACCAAAAAATCCATATCAATGAAAAAAAAAATAACAAATTGTCTATAAAAAAATGGAGGTCCTGCCCTCAATGTATCCTCCAAGTGTGGACATTTTGACCTAGTATGCCCTAGGTTCCTACAATAACTGCATAATCTTGATTGGTCTATCCTCTTCCGAATATCCATATTGTGCTATATCCGAGTAAAATTCGATCGACCTTTCGACTTGTGATGCAACGAAATATCCGATACTAAATGGAATGGAACGCTCGATACAGTGGCCACATACGTTTATCTGAGATAAGTGGAAATTCAAATTTCCATAGGTTTATATGTGTTCTAGTTTGTACACTTCGTGCACAAAGCTCATGCAATCCAGACGTGCCGAGACACATGCAACAATTGCATGTGTGCATGGATAACGAAGTGTGTCAAATCTCTCATAGTCACAGGTTTGTCATATCAGGTTTACACAGTACGCTCTCCCAAAAATACTTTGTTCAGGTCTGTCAAACTCTGTAACCCAAAACAATATGTTTGAACGCGAGTGACACACTATGGACATACAATTTTCTCATTCTGCATTATCTTTAATTTCTTTCATCACATCTTTGCACCAAACGTGATCACCCTTTATCTGTCTATCATATTTTTTTGCTTACTTTGGAAATAATGTTGGCAAGTAGAAATATGTTTCTTTCACCATCGATGTTACTAAAAAATGACGTATCACCTTCAATATGAAATTGATGCATTATGCTGGAGTCATTTTCATGTGTCCGTATCGTAGACCCCCATCGTACGGTTGAGCTCACTAGTCAAAGGGTATGTTAAAGAGGAATGCCATACCAGCCCTGTTAAAGGCACACAAGTTTTCCATCATTTCATGAAAATGATGTTGGACAAGCTTGTACCTTGTCACAGAAAATAAACAGTTTATCCATTAATGCAAAAACTGCATATGTTAAAGAATGATAGTGGAAATAGTTAAAAACACATACCCATGTTAATGAATTGTTTTCATCGAGTATCTGAATGGTGTTGTCCACGGTAGTTAGTAGCTATATGTCTTAGAAAATACCTATGATATGTGTGATCCCGAAGGCTTCCATGTCGTTCAATTGCCGCAAGTATTCCGGGTCCCCTGTTAGAAATGACGCATATATCAGGTTGCAGCATAACATGCCTTTCCAAGTTAAACAGGAAGAAGTCCCAGTCATCTACCTTTTCTCTAGGTGTTATTGTGAAGGCTATTGGGAGGATTTATCAATTATCATCCTATGGAACAACCAACAACAACCGATGCTCATATCTCCAGTATAGAAAGGTGCCATCGATTCATACCAATGGTTTAGAATGCCAAAATGCTTCTCTGCATTGCTTGAAATTCTAAAAAAAAACGATGGGAAACTCTTGTCCCATGGACTACATGATTGCGGAAGTACACAGGCTTTGTTTGCATATCGATTACAGAACCTAGTACATATTGATGTAGTACATGACTCCATTGCCATAAATAATTATATAATTTGTCCCACCCATTATGCATATTTTCTATGGCCTTTTGTTTCGTGATCTATGCCTTGTGGTACGATAGCATGTATTCAAACTAACTACAGATATTTGAAATTATAATTGGCACGGAAATCCTGATACTTGCTTTCACCATAGGTAATATAACGTTTGAGATCATGTCTGAATCCAACTTATAATGATCCTGTGTCATACTTGCAATAAGACAGGTATTTCAAAATTATGAATTCAATATCATATAAGAGGCCACTATACATTCAAATCAGATAGTTTTGTCAAGTACCTGTGACAACACAAGTATGCATACTTCTTTCTCATAGATGTCATGATTTTCCATGGACATCTGTTGTCACGTATTGCACACTTAGCCTCAAATTTCTTCGATTGGAATTTAACAACGTAGAAGTTTAACCCATGCTTTATGTTATATTGCTTCACTGCAATGACAAAAGCATTTTTCGAAGAAAGCTCAGTCTCCACTTGTAAATTGCCTACATCTAATGAACAACTCGCATGGCATAACTTTCTATGAGAGAGTTCTAGAAACTCTAACCCACCTTCAGCTAAGAGGCCATATTATGCAAGTGGGTTGGAGGAGAGTATGCCCTAAAATGTATATTAGGTTCACCAGCGTTATCTGGACATTTATCAACGGAACCACCATCTTCTGGTTCAGTTGGAATCCAACCTAGTTTAAAAAATAATTCAATTTTTGAACCATCTGGTTGGAATCTCGGATTTGACCGTTGTAGGATTTAGTGCAATATTTGATCTCAACCCTGATTGCATGTCTAAAGTTGGATATCCCTTCGCCGGTGTATGTTGTAAGGAGTACATCATACCTTCTTATATACTTGTCATTACAACCAAAATCACTTACGAATTACCAAATGGTATAACTTGATGACGTACCCCTATAAGTGTTTCCGGCGTAGAACATCGACCTTTCGAAGTTGAAATAAAAAACACTAGCAGAAAGTCATACCGAGGTGACAGTTTTCATTATTGACAAACATCGATCGGTGGACAAACTGTGTACCAAAGTTGAAATCTTGGGCTGAAATCGAGGGATATCTTCCAAGTGATGATTCCATGATTTCATAATGAGAGCTTTCTTACAAAGCCGTAAACCCACAGTACAACCGTGTGGTTGGAATTTCAGCTTCCTGTTCCGTTCTAGTATTAACTAGAACAGTTGTTGACCCCTGACCACCTTCATCGACATCAAAAAACTCGGCTTATAACTCATGTATAGGTGATCCAGTACCATTATGCATATGGACCATCACCTCAATCGCCATTGGACCTCTGACATTAAATATTTCATATTTTATGAGGTCCTCTGACACTAAATATCTATACTTCAAAGATGATATTCTACAGCTCAAATTTCCCACTTTACACTTAATTCTTGCCTGAAACTCTGAAAATTTAATGTTCGTGTTGAAAGCCAATTGCTTTGTGTAGGCTAATGAAAAAATGATACCGATGTTGGTGTCACGAATTTCACCGTCGTAATAAACAACAACATTAACTCATCCACTCATTTCAACCAATAACCTATTCCACATGTTTAAAACCAAAACATTATGCAGAAAACTAAAGACTTGATTACCCATTAACAACAACAAAACTTGATATAATTACATGTTTTAAAATGATTTATGAAATTGAATTCTTTCACATAAACAACATTATCCTTACACAAATCTCTTTCTAGTGACAGTCCTTTAAATTTTAGGTTGGAACATCTCTAACAGAACGACCACTCACTTTATAGAAAATACTACCCCAAAATCAAACATAACTTGACATCGGTGGAACAGTTTAAACATTACAATTCTTAGAGATTTTTAAAACAAAAAATGTGTGTTCTTAAAAGCGTTTTCAAAATAAAAACAACAGATGTACACCGGGATGTCTTGAATAATACCCCAAGAATCCTGTGATATCTAAAAAATGAGGATCAGTATTATTGGGGTTCTAGACACTTTTCAGGGGGTTGAAAATGGGAGGGGAAAAAACCCCCTGCTAGGCATGCATTTTTAGTGATGTGGCAGAAAGATACACTAAAAACGCTTCCAGACGCACTTTTAGTGCATCTTTTTGCCACATCACTGATAATGTGCCTTGGGCAGAGCGTTTTCCCTCTATGTAGATTGCACCAATTGTTGATATAAGTTTTCAACAATAAAGAGATAAGGAGGAAAATGTGGTGTGACTGGGGGGCAGTTTACCTGTGATAGGCAGAGAGCTGGAAATGAGTTAGAGGAGGAGGAAGAAAGGGATAGCTAAGGAACACATAGGTTTTTCTTAGGGGAGAAAAAGATCCATTGTCCCTCATACTTTAGGGTATATGTAAGAGGATACCCATTGTTAAGTAATGCCATGTAGCCGAAAATATGAATAGTAGGCCTTCCCGTGTGGTTGGCTAAGTGGTAGAGCCATTACAGATTAGTTGTCACCATGTGTAGTACTGTGTGGTCCTGCTTTGACATTTTCCTTGCTAAGGTTATACAAAGATGTTATGCCTTAATGGTCTCTTACTGGTCTTCCTAGAGGGTCTATAGCGGATGGTCTCTAAGATGGCTTTAATGGGATTCGTAGAATGTTAGTCACGAACAGCTCTAGACGGAAGGACACCACAAAAGGTATCTAGGTAGAGGGTTGCTCACGAGTCTCATCCAAGTTGTCTCATGTTCTGCCATGTGTCTTTGCTAGTGTAGGGGTATAACAATATATAAATGCTTTGGAATTTTGTGTGATGTCTTAATAGGCATGTGATGTAAATTTTCATTTTGTTCTATTGTGTGCTAGTATGTTTTCTCTTTGCATTTTATATGTGTATTGATTCGTATTATTCACATTAATCAAGTGTTTTTTATTGCGATTTAATTGCCATTAATTTTTTTTTAAAAACAAATTTAAAAGTAAGGAAATGAACTAATATGATTATAATTTGGATTACTGTTAAGGTGTTGTTGGGACATTCAATAATTACTTATTGTAAAAAATATCCTTTTTTCAAAAATGAAATAATTTTTTTTAAAAAAATTAATCACATACTAAATTTGTTTTAAAAAATAAATTTATTTCATTCATAATAAATTGATTTCTATGACAAGAATTAGTTTTATATGTTAAGTTTAAATTTATTATGTCAAAAGTAAAGAAAGATAACACATACTAATGGTCCTATTTTTTTAATTGGGTGTTGTGAGGGTGTTAATACCTTCCTCATACGTATTTGTACTCTCAAATTCAATGTCTATTTTGTAGAAATATATATATATATATTGTCAATAAAAAAGATTGGTGACAACTCCATATTTCTTAAAATCCGACTAGCGGACCTAAAAAACCATTATGACAATATATATGTGTGTGAAAGAGAGAAATAATAATATTAGAAGGAAGTTATTGATTCAGAAATAATCTAAAACCTTCCCCAAATTGAATGATGGTAATTGATAATACTCTAGAATGACATATTTTTATGTATTAATTACATATTTATTTTGAGTATGATCCTACTAATTTGAGCTATTTATGATTTTTTATCTTGTAGGGACTAAATCACAGGCAAAAGGAAATTTAGGGGCAAAAAGTGTGAATTTAAAGATAAAATGGGCCAACATGCTAAATAGGAAAGAAGTTGTGCCGAAAATGTAAAATGTGGAAGACTTGGGGGCAAAAGTGCAAAGAAGAGATTTTATAAATACAAGGCTCTATTTAAATTTTAATTATATTAGGATAATTGTTAAGATTATTATTTAGATTTAATTTTAGCTTTTATCTTCATTTATCTTTTTGAATTTAGATAGGAATAGACTAGGTTTTCTAAGTACTATAAAAAGGGGATGGAGTGACACAAATTTCAATCATCTTTTTCTGTACACTCTCTCTCCCAAAAAGCTTAGCCTTTGTTTCCTTTTTAATCCAATAAAATTCCATTTTTATTAATTTTATTTAATTTTTTCCAAAAAGCATGAGCCACTAAATTCATTTAGCTAAAGGTTGTTGAGATTCTCCAAAAAGGGTTCATGATGCTTAGAATCCATGCTTAGCCTTCTCAACGAGTATTCATCGCTTCTTTGCACTATGGGACTGACGTTTTCATCCATGTCCCTTCAAAAGTGATCATTTCATCTTGTGCAAAGACGGCCGCTTTGTATGTTTTGAGAAGGTTGCACAGTCGGTTCGTTAGCTTACTGCATTAGTGGTTGTCGGGCTCAAGAGACAAAATGGCATGGCATTTGCCATTGAGAATTAATGATCTAGAGTAAGACAGTCCTACAAAAGCGAAGGTTGGCTAGAGTCAGGTTTCTCTAAATCGTAAGTCTAAAATCTAGGTGCAGCTAGTGGTCGTAGGCGTCCTCTTCCACTATAACTGGCTTATTCTATTCGAAAAGGATCACCTAAAAGACTAAGATTGAACCCAAGGAGCATTGAGACAACCGGAGGCTGGAATCTCTCCATCAAAAACTCTCTTTTCTCAACTCTGTTTATCTCTACAATTTTAATTTCAATTTAAGCAATTTCTATTCAACCAAACTTTTAATTCTATTTTTCTTATTTTTTCCAAGTACGTCGATTTTCTTGGGCAAGACTCTGCCTGGGATCTCTAAGAACAGGAACTTGTGCAAATCTAGTCCATGAAGATTTGACCTACTTCCCTTATACTATTCTTTTTGTTATTTTATAGGGATAGGATATTTTTGGTGCTCTCAACGACTCAACAAATTTTGGCGTCGTTACCGGGGACTGGTAACGTACTAAGCTTGTTTCTTTTGTTTCTTATGACCAGATATGCTTCTGGTATTCTTGCGTTTGATTCAGAGATAGAGATGGTTGGGAGAGCTAATCGCAAGGAAACAAAGCTACGAAAAAAGCAGTCAGGGGTGGTAGGGATTCAGAGTAACCGACTGCCGAAATTTGAAGTAGACGACGAAGTTGAGTCTAGGGTTAACGAAAACCCTACTCAAACCCTTGAAAGCGAAAGAGTAGGAGTCGATCCACTAGAAGAATTGCTTAACGCTAGGGTTAACAAAAACCCGAATCTAGCACATCAACATATGACTCAAACGATTCGGCAATTGGTCAAAGCTCTTGCAGAACAACTGCCATTGTACATTGCGTATCCTACTATGGTTACTGATTTTGAACTGAAGTCAGGTTTAATCCAGTTACTGCCAACTTTTCGTGGGTTGCAAAACGAAAATCCCCACAAATATCTAAAAGAGTTTCATATGGTTTGTCTTAGCATAAAACCTCAGGGCGTAACTAAAGATCAAATTAAATTGCGTGCTTTTCTTTTTTCCCTAGCAGATTCTACTAGGGAATGGTTATTTTATCTACCCCCTGGATCTATTACAACTTGGACTGATATTTCTCATTTGTTTCTCAACAGGTTTTTTCCAGCATCGCGTGCAACTGAGTTAAGAAGAGAGATCGTTGGGATAAGGCAAAAAGAAGTAGAGTCTATTTACGACTATTAGGAGCGATTTAAGAAGTTGTGTGCAAGTTGCCCACAACATGCTATAACGAAATAGTCTCTACTCCAATACTTTTATGAAGGCTTGAAACCTATAGATATGAATATGGTAGATGTCGCCAGTGGAGGAGCATTAGTCAACATGACTCTCCAACAAGCAAGGAACTTGATATCCACGATGGTTGCAAATACTCAGCAATTCCTAGCCAATCTTGAGCCCACAAGAAGGGTTCACCAGGTAAGTAGTTCAACCTTAGAAGATAAATTTAATAGAATTACTAATATTGTGAATTCTTTTGTTGCAGAAAAACCAAAACCAGCCCGACTATATGGAATATATGCTACATCTGAACATACAACTGATGCGTGTCCTAGTTTGTATGATGATACTATGGCTCATTTAGATGTTGTGGGGAACTTTCCTGGGCTACCACAAAGACGATATGACCCCTTTGCTAATACCTACAACCTAGGATGGTCTTACCATCCTAAATTGAGTTATGGGGCCAACCCATGGTATAACCAGCCATACCAAAATTAGTTTCCACAATAGCCGCGAGATTCAGGCACTTCTCTAGAAACCATGGTCAATAAATTAGCAGCTAATATGTTTGATTTTTAACAGAAAACCGAGGCGTCTATAAGAGAGTTGACCATATCATTTGAGAAAATGAGCTCTCAAGGGAAGCTTCCATCACAAATGGAATCGAACCCGAGACAAAATGAAAATGCAATGACGTTGCAAAGTGGAACAAAACTTGAATCAATTCCTGGAAGAAATCTTGGCTAAGATTCTGCCCAAGAAAAGCCCAAGAATGGTAAACAGGTTTGAACGAAACGTCCATTACCTAAAATTCAACCTCCATTTCCAGGACAATTAAACCAATGTCGGAAAGGTAAAGAGGACAAGGAGATCCTCGAAAAATTCAGAAATGTCGAGATCAACTTACCACTGTTGGATGCCATCAAACAAATTCCGAGATATGCCAAGTTCCTTAAAGAGCTCTGCACTAACAAGCGAAAAATAACTAGTAATGAAAGGGTAAGCATTGGTGAGAATGTATCCGCAGTGTTACAGCAAAAGATGCCAGCGAAATGCAAATATAAGAAATACCATGTAAAATAGGCCACTTAGGGATTAAGAAAGCTATGTGTGATTTAGGGGCTTCCATAAATGTAATGCCTTTTTTCTATTTATGAATCACTTAACGCGAGTTTTTTGACGAAAACAAGTGTTATCATTCAATTAGTAGACAGGTCTATTGTGCATCCCGAAGGAGTTATCGAGGATGTATTAGTGAAAGTCAATGGGCTTATTTTCCCTGCAGATTTTTATGTGATAAAAATGGAAGAGGATAACACTCCTGGATCTTCGGACATCTTGCTGGGCCAACCTTTCTTTAGTAGGGGAGATCGTGAAGGTTAATGTTTACGACTCTAGTAGTCATCCAAGTGAAATCTTGAACGTAAACCGTGTCAACATAATTGACTTATTAATAGAAGAAACTTTTGAATCGACTTATTAAGGTAAATCTGAAATTATATTTGATGATTATGAATTTGCTAATGAATTATTGTCTCCAACGAACACTAAACTTTTACCTTTTGTTGTGCATGCTCAAGATTTGGAATTGAAACCTCTTCCCGAGCATTTTAAATAATACCTTACTGATCATAGTCTCAAATAGACTCTCCGAGCTTGAAGAGGAAAGTTTGATCCAAGTACTAAAAGACCATAAGGAGGCAATTGGCTGGACCATTGCCGACTTAAAAGGGATAAGCCCTTTTACATGCACACACAAGATCTACTTGGAGGAAAACACGAAACCAAAGCGAGAGGCGCAAAGATGGTTGAACCTAAATTTCATGGTGGTGGTAAAAAAAGGAAATAATCAAGCTGCTGGATGCTGACGTAATCTACCCCATTTCTGACAGTAGATGGGTAAGTCCAAAGCAAGTCGTGCCCAAGAAAACGGGCATGATAGTAAAGAAAAATGCTGAGGGTGACTAGGTACTAACTCGAGTGCAAAACAGGTGGCGTGTCTACATTAATTACAGGAAGTTGAATTCTTATACTAGAAAAGACCATTTCCCTCTTCCTTTTATAGATCAAATGCTTGAACGTTTACCTGGTAAAACTCACTTTTGCTATCTTGATGGATACTCAGGTTTCTTTCAAATCCCAGTTGCACCAGAGGACCAAGAAAAGACCACTTTTACGTGCCCATTCGGCACATTTGCATATAAGAGGATTGTCATTCAGACGTTGCAACGCATCGGCCACCTTCTAGATATGCATGATGAGTATATTTTCTGAATATGTGGAAAATATTATCGAAGTTTTTATGGATGATTTTGCTGTGTATGGGAACTGCTTTGATGAATGCCTTAAAAACCTCACGATAATTTTAAATAGGTGCATAGAATTTAATCTTGTCTTGAATTATGAAAAATGTCATTTTATGGTAGACAAAGGTTTGATTCTAGGTCATAGTTTCAGCTAAGAGAATCGAGGTCGATTATCCCTCTACTGTAAGGGAAATACGTTTTTTCCTTAGCCATGTAAGGTTTTATAGGCACTTTATAAAAAACATCTCAAAAGTAGCTGAACCACTGTGTGAATTATTGCAGAAGGATAAGAAATTTGAGTTCGGCCCAAAATGTAAGGAGGCTTTTGACACACTCAAACAAAAGTTGGTTTTTGCTCCTATAGTACAAGCACCAAATTGGAACTACCCTTTTGAAATTATGTGTGATGCAAGTGAACGCAGTGTGAGGGCCATGTTGGGCAAAAGATAGACAAAGAGCCCCATGTCATTTGTTATGCCTCAAAAACCTAGATGCTACACAAAGTAACTACACCACCACAGAAAAAGAACTCTTAGCTATTGTATTTGCTTTGGATAAATTTTGGTCTTATTTATTGGGATCTAAAGTGATTATTTTTTCTGACCATGCAGATCTTAGGTACTTGATCGCCATGAAGGAAACGAAACCAAGGCTCATTAGATGGATTTTACTGCTCTAAGAATTTGACATCTAGATTCGAGATAAAAAGGGATGTGAAAACTTGGTGGCTGACCACTTAAGTAGGTTAAATACACCTTATGGTGACACTCCTATAACTGATGAGTTCCTTGATGAGAGCCTATTTTCGACCGAGACACATTTTCCATGGTATGTGGATATGGTAAATCTCCGAGCCACAGGTTCATTGCTCACTGGGTTATCACATTCCATAGAGGACAAGCTTAGACGGGAAGCTCGATATTACATTTGGGATGACCCATACTTGTGGAAACACTGTTCAAACTAGATAATAAGACGATGTGTTCTAGAAACCGAGGTAGCTTCTATCCTTACTTTTTGTCATACAGAAGCTTATGGAGGCCACTTAGGCCCTAAACGGACTGCTCATAAGGTATTGGAGTGTGGGCTATACTGGCCCGCAATTTTTCGAGACGCATATAATTTTTTGTAAATCTTGCGATAAATGCCAACAAACAGGTAATATCACTAAACGAAATCAAATACCCCTATCCCCAATTCATGTATGTGAGATTTTTTATGTGTAAGGCATCAATTTCATGGGTCCATTTATTTCCTCATTTAGAAATATATATATATAATTCTTGCAGTAGACTATGTTTCTAAATGGATAGAAGCATAGCCTACCCGCAATGATAATGCTAAAAATGTCGTGGAGTTTCTAAAACGAGCTATTTTTTCTAGGTTTGGCACACCTCGAGCCTTGATCAGCGATCGTGGAACCCATCTTTGCAATAAAGTCATGGAGGCACTCATGAAAAAATATGGGGTTCACCACCATATAGCTACAGCCTACCATCCCCAAACGAACGGCCAAGCAGAAGTCTCAAGCAGAGAAATCAAGACTATTTTGAAAAAAATATTTCGGCCTAACCAAAAGGATTGGAGTCTTCGAGTAAATGACACACTTTGGGCTTATCGGACGGCGTATAAGGGACCAATTGGCATGACCCCATATCGGCTTGTTTTTGGCAAGGCTTGCCATCTTCTAGTAGAATTGGAACATAAGGCTTACTGAGCTGTACGACAATGTAACATGGAATTAGAACCCACAGGTAGGGCAAGGAAATTAAACATCCAAGAATTAGAGGAAATTCGTAATGATGCCTACGAGAATGCTCGTATTTATAAAGACAAGGCAAAATTGTTCCATGATAAGAAAATATCTCGAAAGCATTTTTCGATAGGACAAAAAGTGTTACTTTACAAGTTTGTGTTAAAATTATTCCTAGGTAAGCTTCAGTCTCGATGGAAAGGACCTTTTATTGTGACTGAATTATTCACACATGGTACAGTTGAAATAGAAAGTGAAGAATCAGGAAATCGGTTCATAGTCAATGGCCAATTGTTGAAGCCATTTTACGAGAATTTTCAAGCCTACAAGGTTGAAACAATTCAGCTAGAACCTTCATAGAACCATTTGGGGCGTCAAACTAACGACGTAAAACAAGCGCTAAATGGGAGGCAACCCAATTTTTATGTTTATTTGTTTTTATTCTTTTTATTTATTTATTAATTTCTTTTATTATTATTTATTATCACTTTATTTTGATACTAATTAATTTCTCTTCTTCTATCTAGATAAACCAAAAAAAAGGGAGAAAAACTCAAGAATTGGCATGCTTTCACAAACATCCCTTATCCTATCCTTATTCCAACAAGGAATAGCGCATCCCTACTGCATGACTACCCAAAACCTGCCTCCAAACAACCACCCTACAGCCAAACACTCATCCTATACACCCTCAAACCCTAAAATTATCTCATTTTTCACCCAAAGAAAACTCAGCAGCTGTCGCACCTTCTTCCTCACCCCCACTATTAATTTTTCCAATACCTTTGTTAGGACCATAAGTTGAGCCACCATCGAGCCCTCTTTCACCATCAACAACTACCAGTGTCAATTTTTGGCACCCCAACGCGTTAATTTGGCTGACGGCACGTCATCCCCATCTCCCTCTCCTCCCGTGCGCTCCCTTCAATTCTCCGATTGACTTACCCATAACCTCTCTCCTCTCTTCCGCATGTACCGCCCTCTCCCAAATCTCCTCTACGCGTCGCAACTTCCCCATCTTCATTGCCTCAATGCGACACCGTCACACCATCTTCCTCTCCTCTACGTGAACCACTTGCCCTTACCCTACCTCTACTGTCACCCCCACCACTTGCTTCACACGGACCGTTGCATCACCATGTTCGGCTCCCTACTCCTCAAGACGCTGACCTCGTCAACGACCACCACCCCGTTCGGCCCAGCCAACAACAGCATTCACCGGTTCCACCTCTAACAGTCATGAATGGCCCACACGCTCTGGCGCCTCTAGGAGTCATGACGACCAATGCCTGTTACCTACTCGCAACAGAGCCTACCGGTCTCGAGTAAATATTTTGCCATTAGAATGCCATTCAAAAGGTAATTTAACATTTGATAACGCTATCAATCGGGACAGGTATGATCGATTACAACATATACAAATAGTGTCTTGCAAATGTTTGTCACTATCTGTTTTGAATGCTTTGAATATTGACACTGTTGTTTCAGATTATTTTCGCAATATTGGTTGGGTTGGAAATTTTGATATCACTCACTGTGCTTATTACGAACTAGTTTTGGAATTTTATTCCACCTTCTATTTTCAACAGCACAGCAAATTCTCAGTAGACACACCTGGCATTATAACATTTCAATTGCTTGGTACCACACATAGTTTATCCCTCACTAATTTTAATATTGCATTGGCTTTTGTGACAGAGGATTATGTTATGTCCATTGATTATGAGAACAGTTTGTGTACTTTTCAAGCAGACTTCAAGGTTATCGAGGCCTTTGTGTTATTAACAGATAATGTCGAAACCATGTATAGCCCTAAAACATCGAAGGATTTGTGGTTTCGTAACCATGCCTTATGTTACATACATCGTTATTTGGCTTATAATTTCTCAGGCCGACAAGATGCACAGGCTACCATCTCAAAGATGGAATTATTCTTATTATGGTGTATGTACACCGGTCGTCCGATAAATTTGAGCTATTGGTATGCGCTTCAATTTGAGCATGTTATAAATGCAAAACGTCCTCTAATTTTAGGATCTTTTATTACACAACTATTATTATCTTTGCATGGCTCTAATGCTCCTATTTCAGACTTACATATTGCTTGCCAGGCCGATACATTAGATGCTCACTGCCTTAACTCGATGCGATTGCTTCTTGGCACTCCTTCTTCCTTTCGTTTTGTCCCTCCAGGTGTTCGATCTTCACTAGCTGAACGAATATTTAGGCAACAAAATCAGTACAAAGTACCCAATCAAGACCGACCTTCCGTGACAATTGAGCAATGATTGCAGCGCATCGAGGCACAACTCGACACCTTCAGCCAGTAGATGGCTGATCTTATTGTAGCTCTGCATGAACGACAATAACTACATGGGGAGTTTATCTAAACTTTTTTCTTTTCTTCTGCCTATTTGTTTCTTTTCTTCCACATCGAGGACAATGTGTTTTAAGTAGGGGGAGGCATTCCTCATTATTTCTGCCATTTTATCTGCTGCTTTTATTGTTGTGTTACTGTTGCTATTGCCTTGTGCTCGTTTCTGGCCATATTTATTTTTTTAGAATATTTTGCCTCTTTTCATGCCCAAGATTTTAACCAGGAATTGCCCATTGTTTGTCCTGTGAGCATAATTCTTGTCTACTGAGTTAGTTATGATTTTTCTATTTTGATTTCATCTCC
This sequence comes from Gossypium bickii, assembly GCA_025503065.1. NCBI lineage: Eukaryota > Viridiplantae > Streptophyta > Magnoliopsida > Malvales > Malvaceae > Gossypium > Gossypium bickii. The sequence goes on from CP106717.1 coordinate 24,939,211, forward strand.
ACTGTTTTATTTCTATTAGGCTAAAATAATTATGATTAATTGAGTTAACTCTATCTTGCTTATAGTAAAATTGATTAAGTCTAAATGCAAAGAGGACACTTAATACAATTGCATGCTAAAATTATGTTCATGACTATTAGGTGGTTGCTTAAACTTATTTTTGACACTTGATTGTTTTTCCTAACCCTCCTAAATTAAAATTTCATTTAATGATAATAATGTTTCCGTGGTTATCAATGTAACTTAAAAATGTGACTAGCTGAGTAACCGGGTAGGGTGCTTGGGTTGTGATCCTACTTCGCGTCAAAAGGTTGTGTGACGTGTTATGTAAAACTCTGCTGACCGGAATTAAATAATTTTTTTTAGAAGTATGTTGAGCTGAGTAATCGGGGTGGGGTGTTTGGCTGTCATCTCTCTTCACGTCAAAATGTTCAATATATTCTTAATAAATAAATAAAAATATATATAAAAGAAATGATGTATTAATAATAAAATTGCATTTGGAGACTAAAGGTGGAAACAAATAAGCTGTCTTGATAAGTTTAGTAAGTTACCTAATTTTCATGAAATAATCCAAGTCGTTTTTTATTTCTGTGTGATTAAATAGGAATACTTTTTCAGTTTTACTTAAATCAAGCGAAAGGTTCTCTTTATTTTCATATGCATTAAGCCTAATTTCTATAAACCTTTGGAGTGATATTTCGTTCATGGAAAATTCTAAATTTCACAGTGGATAAGAACCATACTTGAGGGCAAGCATGGGCTAAGTAGGGAGGAATTTGATAATACTCTAGAATTACATATTTATTTTGAGTATGATCCTACTAATTTGAGCTATTTATGGTTTTTTATCTTGTAGGGACTAAATCAAAGGTAAAAAGAAATTTAGGGGCAAAAAGCGTGAATTTAAAGATAAAATGGGTCAACATGCGAAATAAGAAAGAAGTGGTGCCGAAAATGTAAAGTGTGGAAGACTTGGGGGTAAAAGTGCAAAGATGAGATTCTATAAACACAAGACTCTATTTAAATTTTAATTATATTAGGATAATTGTTAAGATTATTATTTAGATTTAATTTTAGCTTTTATCTTTATTTATCTTTTAGAATTTAGATAGGAATAAATTAGGTTTTCTAAGTACTATAAATAGGGGATATAGTGACACAAATTTCAATCATCTTTTTCTGTAACACTTCCTCTCCCAAAAAGCTTAGCCTTTTTTCCTTTCTTTATTCAATAAAGTTCTATTTTTATTAAGTTTATTTATTTTTTCCCAAAAAGCATGAGCCACTAAATTCATTTAGCCAAAGGTTGTCGGGATTACCCAAAAAGGGTTCATGAGGCTTAGAATCTGTACTTAGTCTTCTTAACGAGTATTCATCACTTCTCTGCACTACGGGATTGACGCTTCCGTCTATGTCCCTTCAAAAATGATATTTTCATCTTGTGCAAAGAAGGCTGCTTTGTATGTTTTGGGAAGTTTGCACAGTCAGTTCGTTAGCTTACTGCGTCAGTGGTTGTCAAGCCCAAGAGACAAAATGGCGTGGCATTTGCCATTGAGAATTGATGATCTAGTTTAAGACGGTCCCACAAAAGCGACGATTGGCTAGAGTCAAGTCTCTCTAAATCGTAAGTTTAAAATCTAAGTGGAGCTGGTGGTCGTAGGCGTCCTCTTCCACTATAACTGGCTTATTCTGTTAGAGAAGGATCACCTAAAAGCCTAAGATTGAACCCAAGGAGGATTGAAAGAACCGGAGGCTGGAATCTCTGCATCAAAAACTCTCTTTTCTCAACTCTGTTTATCTCTACAATTTTAATTTCAATTTACGCAATTTCTATTCAATCAAACTTTTAATTCTATTTTTCTTATTTTTTCCAGGTACGCAGGTTTTCTTGGGCACGACTCTGCCCAAGATCTCGAGGAATAGGAACTTGTGCAAATCTAGTCCCTGAGGATTTAACCCTACTTCCCTTATACTATTCTTTTCATTATTTAATAGGGATAGGATATTTTTTCTACTCTCAACGACGCATTTGTAATTCTAATATAGTACTCAACTTGATGTGTTCAAATTAATATTATGTATAAATCTTTTATAAGTAAAAAATATGGATTAATATTTTTGTCTTTTAAATTAAATACAATAAATTCGTGCATTTTATATATAAGTACTATTTTACACCCTTATTAATTAAAGACACATGAATTATTTTATAATTATAATCAATATTACCAACCGCACACATTAAATTATTTGAATTTATTTATTATAACTAATTTATACACATAATAAGTCTGTGCATAGCACAAGTAAGAAAATTAGTATTGTAACCTCCCCAATCTGGTCTAGACGGTAGACCCGAGTCGAAGAGATCACATAAACCACTGAAGTGGTCCAGACTTTTTTGAAATTAATTTTCAAATCTAAACTTGTTTTATACAAGCAATTTTTTCATTCTAACAACAAAAAATATCACGAATATAGCAGCGAAAATTAATTAACAATCTCTTGAAAATAAATAAACTTGTTTTTATCATATATATATATATATAACTATACTAAATCTTATCATATAACCTTATCAATAATAAATATAAATCACAGTTAAACTAATTTCATGACTTCATAATAAATAATATCATACATCCTAAATAATTAGTTTTTAAAACCTCATATCATATGTCACGGTTCCATAATTGAAATAAACAATAATATAATGGATTTAATAATAATATTAAATAAAGTCTACGACAAGTTGAGACACTCTGTATGTCGAGCCCACGTCTTTGTAACACCCTTAACTCGCCTTCGTCACCGGTTTAGAGTTACAAAGTATTACGGTTCAATTCAAAACATTTATTTTCAAATAGAAATAGTTATACGAATCACTCCATAACTTTCAATAGTTCATTTGAATTCAAAGTATAAATACATTTACAGACCTTAAACCGAGCTTACAGGACCCTAAAAACAATTTAAAAACATCCAAGGGTCATTTTAAAACAAAACAGAAAATTCTGGAAAATTTGAAAACAGGGGTCACACAGTCGTGTAACAGAGCCCAGACCTTGTGCCTCAGGAATATGGTCGTATGGCTACTTCACAAGCCCATGTACGCTAATTGTGTAAATAACTGTGCCCGTGTAATATAAAGTCACACGACTATGTGGCCAGACCGTGTAACTCACTGTGCCCATGTAGCTCAGGGTCACACGGCCGTGTCGCCAAGCCATGTAACTCTTTTATACCCGTATGGACCAATGTGTACTAAAAAAAAATAAGGCATACGGCCGTGTGGACCAACCTACATTGAAAACCTATACTGATTTGTAAAAGAGTCAAAAATTAGAGTTTTTAAGAGGGAATTAGACTAGATTTTAAAATTCAACCTAAAACCTCTATTTGTAGTTTTATTTTAACGTTAGTTCTTTTCCATAACTTGTTTTGTCGCCCCTTTGTTCTCCCAACTCTTCTATTCAATTTTCTTTACCAAACCTAAATTCCTTTGATTCCTATCACTTTCCAAATCATTAAACCTCCATAAAATCCAAGAAAAACACCCCAAAACACCATAGATTCCTCCATTGTCAAGCTTGTGGGTTTTTTGGATTTTCGATCAAACGCTCGATTTTTTATCAACTAAGGTAACGATTCAATTCCTAATTAGTTTTAAATGATATCTGGTCTTTTAAATGAAATTTTTAGCCATTAAATTGCATGTTTAAATAAAAACTAAAAATTGGGTCGTTAATGGTGGATTTCGGGTAAAAAACGTGGTTTTAAAGTGCTTTTCAATTAGTTTTGACATGATTAGAAGGTTTCTAAACTTACTTCGAAGTTTCGTTAAAGATTTCTTGAGTTTTAATGAATTTTCGTTAAAATTTCCATTAACATGCTGAAAATTTTGATATCATGAATTGAGTAGTTTTGCGAAGTTTAAAGATTGAGAATAAATCGTAGGTAAATAATTAGATGAATGGAATTCATTTTAGGCAAAAAGATTAAGTATAGACCGATATATTCAAATTTTAAGTTTTCTATGTCGAAGGTTTTGGTCAAAAGAGAAAATAACTTAGGCTTGTGTTTTTTATTGTTTGATGTGAGTCTTTGACTGAATATTGATTGTGTTATTGTGTGGTTTACTTTGTTGAAGCGTTGGAATCGACAGGACCTTCTACGAGTAGAGATAAAGACAATGAATACCTAGTTTGAGCTTTCGATTTTTCGGCAAAAGCATAATTGGTGAGTGTTTGGAATAATTTCTTGTGGACATGATTCAATACGTTAATTGGGAATTTATTCGTAGCCTAAACCTCTACTCTAAATTCCGAGTGTGAGCTTTCTGGTACTCATGTTTAACTTGTGAAATATATGCTTGTGTTATTACAAAAATGTGAATTGAGATGAGATGCAATTACGTGTGACAATTGTTCATGATTACTGTTGTGAAAGTGCATATGTTGGCACGTCAAACAAGCCAAGTAGTAGTGATAATTATGTGCTTATGATGTAAATATGCAGTGATAGTGAATGGTAAATTGGTAAGTAATATATGCGTGCTTAATAACAGAGATTTTGGCCTTGTGATTCTTGAAACCATTGGATATAGTTGGCATGCCATAGGATTGTTAGTACTCACTTATATGTTATATGATTTGGGCGTTAAGGCCTTGGGACATGTTTGGAGAAATAAGGGAATGTGAGCTAAGCTCCATTCAAAGGGACATGTTTGGTGTGTTGGAGAGTGTTAGCTGTAACATCCCAAAAACGGGGCTATTTGAAATTTCATTATTGCCTTATGTATGAACTACTGAAATATTATTTATGGAATAAGAGAGTTTAATTTAAGGCTTTGAGTTGGCTCGGTTTAAAAGAAAATTTAGTTTTTAAACTTAAAAGGTAAGGAGCCTTAGCAGAAGGGTGTTAAAAGAATAAATGAGGATAATTTGACACTAAAAAGCCCTTGGTAAAGTGGCAAAAAGAAGCCCACTTAAGAGCTAGCATGTGACGCCACATTAAGGGGAAGGGAGAGCCTTGGTTCGAGTCGCGGATTTTTCCTCTTTTTGCTCATTAATGGGACGGCACAAGGGGGGAGTTTTTCCTCAAATTAAACTCCTTTATTAGTATTATTTTAAGATAATATGAGCTTTTGAATTAGATTTTTATTTGGATAATAAGGAGGCTATTTTATTAGCAAAGGATTATTGATTTATTATGTGAGATTAATTCAACAATATTTGAATTAAATTAAGCAAGTGGCTCAGAGGGATTTAAGGAGATTAAATGGATTTTGAACTCCTCAAATGGAGTGGACGGCAAGCAAAGGGAACCTAAGTGCCGAATCCCTTTATAAGCACCTATCCATCACTTTGTTTCCTTTTTTCTCACTTTCACTAGTTGCCGAAATCCCTAACCTCTCAATTGTTCATCTTTTCATTTTTTTCCTCTCTTCCTAAAGACCTTTAGCCGAAATTCTTATCATCTTTTCCTCTCCATTATTTCTTTTCTCACTTATAATAGCCGAATACCCTCCTCTACTGTTGTCGAAACTCTAAACACCTTCTTTCCCTCATTATTCTTCCTCTAGCCGAACCTGTTCTCTACTCCTAGGCCGAATTCTTTCTCCTATTTTAACCCTTTAACCGGGAATCTCTTCTGCAATCGGTTGGTGAAGGTGAGGAATGGCGGATCTTTCTCTTCCATATTTTCCTATTCTGTCGACTTATAGGAGGGTAAGAAGTTAATTTCGGCATTTGATGGCAAGAGTATTAATACCCTTTTAAAAACCGATATGTTGTAGGGACTCCGGGATATTTGGAAACAGGCGATCTAGGCCCTATTTTCTGTCAACCGAAATTGGTAAGTAAGGCCTATGTTGTATTTAAAAGCCGAAAGTTTTGATTATGAGTATTACTACTAACCGATGGTAGTTGACACAGCAGATTCGGGAATCGAGTGCCGTGGTTAGTAGCAAAAGCAAAGGTGAGATTTCGGGATTCTAAGGAACCCATTCTAATATTTTGGTTTGGCCGATTAGGCCATAGTGCTAATTCTAAGGTTGGCCGAATATAGGTACAGAGAGATCTAGGGAGGCCGACTCCTCTTTTCGGGATTTAGGACTGTCATCGATATCAGGTGTGTACATACACACCATATAGCTTATTAACTATGTTAAGTAATGTGAATGTTATCTTGATTTATGTAGTGATGGCTTGAATACCATAACGGTATACGTGATGAATCAGGTAAGTACCTGTGCACATGATTTTGATATTTTATGCTTTTGGGAAGCATGTTGTGATAGTACATATGATAAATCTGTATATGACTGTTGACCATGTGGGTTGATTGAGTGGAGAGGGGTATTGATCGTCGCCGGCGGGCACCAGTGTTTTGGTAACACTGCGTGACTACGGTCACCAGAGGTTTGGTACCTCGGAGGTTTGGTACCTCATAGCGACTTGTCCCCGTGGTTAATACCACCGTGGGTTGGCCCCACTTGAGATATGGGATCGTCTGCCAGTGATTTGGTATCACACGATGGGTTGGCCCCATCACCCGATTTGTGTCTACGGACACGGTGCTTTGGTAGCACATCGTGACTATATGTCACCCGGTGGTTTGGCACCCAAAGTGGTTTGGTACCACAACGGGGTAGACAGTGGCGTATGGCTGGCTAGGTTGGGACACATGATAACTTGCATAATTAATTTGTTGTATGTTGTGTATGAATATGTTTAAACCGGGGGAAGGGTTACATACTGAGTCTTGGTGACTCACCTTCTCCTTTACATTTTTCAGGTAACGAGTAGATCGCGGATGTGGAGCCGGGCTGACTCGAGGTGGCCATGCAGTGAATTTAAACCGAATGGATTTTGGCTTTAGTTATTTTAATCTTTAGTTGATTTTATTTTGAATGTAATAAGGCCTCCTAACACTTTAGCTTTGTTGTTTTTTTTTTTTATATTGCTGAATAATTTGCTTAAACTATTTTTACCAATATTACATTGAATGAACACGTTTTCTCAAAGTAAACGAAAATGTTTTACCGTGCCATCGGGCACATTTAAAACTCTAAAACAACTTGACCCAAATGATTTCCGAATTTAATCTAAGTAAGGTTTTATTAAGTCCACTAAAAAGAAGGGTTTTCAAAATTTAAGTTGGTTTCAAAAAGGAGCTCAGAAATGTTTTTTCATGTAACGGACTGATTCGCCATAGCGTTGGGGCGGGTTTGGGTCGTTACAAAATTGGTATCAAAGCCCAGTTCAAAGCTCGGCTGTGGGGGCCCGAGGCCCAAAAATGTTTTAAAATGCCTTGTGAAATAATTTTTGGATTTTGGACAGCATGGCCCGAGTCTCCGGCACCGATCCGCCCAGGTAAGTACTTCTGAACCTCTTGGTGAATTATATTCTGTAGAAGGGTAGGAAGTATGGAACGTGAGATAGACTTATAGGACTTGAACCCTAGGATTAGATTACTCAAACACATGAACCAAACATAAGACATTAAAGAACTAAACCAATCTATGACTTAGCAAATGAGCTAGGTTGTGGTAACCTCAGACGCATGTCGAGGATTGGATCCGGGAAGAGCCTGGTATTTAAGCGATCCGTGTGACTCACCTCCTCTTCGCGGGTATCCTACCCAGTGCGTAGCTTCCGGTTCACCCTAACTCGGAGGGCTCGGTGGTGTGGCAACCTCTCGTGCGCATGTCTCAGAAAGGTTCGGTGAGAGCTTGGTATTTAAGCGGTCCGCATGACCCACCTCCTCTTCACTCGAATCCTGCACGGTGCGTAGCTTTGGTTCACTACGACCAAGAGACCGAGGGCTCTGGTCATAGCTAAACCTAATGACTAAAACCAAAAGGGAATTAGCCATGTTTTCAAAACGAGCGAAACAACAACAACTCAAATGTTTTCAAAACTCTTGCAACAACTCTTTCAAATCGAAAACCTCATATTTACAACGTTTTCCTAGAAAAACTCAAATTTTTGGAAAATTACAAAAATGCCCTGTGTAAAATTATTAAAACATACGACTCATAAAATATCCGTTCAATGGTTTTGCTCAAAATTTCGACTACTTTACAAATATCCAACAACTTAGTTTTGAAAATCAACTTTGAAATATTTTGGTTTTAGAAAATTACTTAAAACGCCTCAATTTGTGAAAATTACCGAAATGACACGATCTTTGGAAAACTTTACCAACATCACAATTTGAAAAGGAAAACTTTCAGAAAGGACCCTCAAAGTGTTACAACCTGTCGAAAATATCACGATTTATCAAAATGACAAAATTGCCCTGGTTGACAAAATTACCAAAATACCTGGTTTCAAAACGATTACAATTTTACAAATTTTCATAAATATCCTCCAGTTTTGGGAATTTCAAAATGATCTACTTTACTAAAGTTTTAAAATTTCTTTATTTGAAAAAATACCCTGTAGGAAAATGACGAAAATACCCCAGGTTAGAAATGGGCGAAATGTCCAAGAGTGAATAGGTATGGAAAGCGATAAAGAATGGATGCGTGAACTCTTTGTGTGAACTAGGATAGAAGACTGAAACCTTGTTTGCTCGAAAGAATCCCTAATTAAATTCTGTTCATAAAATTTCTTCGTGAATAAGAAAGTGAAACAAATGCTAACACATAAAATTCTCTTAATCAGATTAAAGCGCAGTAGATAGAATGAGTTCTAGAGGACGTGGACGTCGTGGACGCGGTAGGGGTAGGATGACGGTGTCTGAACCCGTCAGGTCAGGTCAAGGTTCGGAAAACGAGGTACCACCGCCACCACTACCTCCTACTTTCGTGGTGAGGCGAGACGGACCGGTGGTGAGAGGCCGTGTCGCAGTCGCTTTTTGCGGGTTTTGGAGATGGTGGCCGGGCTGGTGGGAATTTGGGAGCTCGGAAGTCTGTTCCGAGCGGATTCGGCCTAACGGCCGAGGTGTTCCGTGGTGTCTCGGGAGTGGCACCCAGTCTTGCGCAGAATATTTATTTGGAATCTACGAAAGGGTCATGGATGATCTCGACTGACCGACGAGAGAGAAGCCGAAGGGGCGGTGGTCTTCTAAAGGATGAAGCGTACCAGTGGTGGCTGACTGTCCGGGATGGAGCCGCGGCTGATGATCTCACGTGGGACTACTTTAAAACGGCCTTTCAGAAGAAGTATGTGGGCACTAGTTACACTGATGCTCAAAGGAAAGCCTTCCTAGGTCTAGTGCAAGGAACTAAGTCGGTGGCCGAGTATGAGGCGGAGTTTTTAAGGCTAAGTAGGTATGCCGGAGGAATCGTAGCCACCGAACATGAGCGCTGTGTCCGCTTTGAGGGACTCGGCTCGAAGATGATCCGAGATTACTAATTGCCCCAGCAGGGTTCGGGAGTTCTCATCTCTTGTGGAGAAAGCCAAGGTGGTAGAAGGGGTTAAGGAGGTGTAAGGCAAAACTATAGCAAGAATAACCGAGAAAAGAGGATTTGGGTCATTTGGATCGGGTAGCACTAATGCTCGAAGCGGGCTAGGCGAGTGGGCCAAATCGCACCGGTAGGCCCACGACTACTAATCAAAGGCCGACTCGGTCTCAAGCTCGGCCGTGTGGAAAAACCCATTGGGAGGTTGTTGGACCCGGTAACAAAGGTTGTTTTGAGTGTGGGTCTTTAGAGCATCGGGTAAGGGACTCATCCTCAAAAGGCGGCTAAGGATCACGGAAAGGTCGAATCGCGCCAGTGGGCGAAATATTGGACCACCACAGAGGGGCCGGGGTAATGGCAGAGGAAACAATGGTTTCAACCGAGGTCGTGGAACTCAGGGTAGAGGTTTGGGTAGCACAGAGGCTAGGCAGCCTGGCTTAGTCTATATGCAAATGAGGCGTCGCGAGGAGGAGACGCACCGGACGTCATAACCGTGACGTTTCTAATATTTGGTTTACCCTATGTTGCATTAATTGATGTGGGTTCGACGACTCGTGCACATTGCTAGTAGTGTGGTAGGAACTATGGACCTAGACTCGAGACTACTCTTAGGAAGATGGCGTGCTAAGCCCCCTAGGACACTCTGTAGTGGTAGACAAACTTTATAGAGATGTACCCCTAGAACTCCAAGGGGTCGTATTTGTAGCCGATCTGATGGAACTACCTTTCAGAGAGTTCGATTTGATCCTTGGAATGGACTGGTTGGTTAAGTATCAGGCGAATTTGGATTGCGCGGCTAAGCGCATGGTGCTTAAGACGGTGAGGTGATGAAGTGGTTATGATAGGTGATAGAAGGAATTACCTATCCAATGTGGTGTCGGCCTTGAAGGCCGAAAGGATGGTTAAGAAAGGTTGCGAGGCATATTTGGTTCGGATCTGTGCTTTGGAAGCTAAGGAGTCAGTAGTTGAGGTTCGAACGGTTGGGGAATTTCTTCGACGTATTCGGAAGAACTTCCAGGATCGCCTCGGATCGGAAGTTGAATTCGGTATTGACTTGCTACCCGAGCGGCTTTGTGTCTATAGCCCCATATCGAATGGCACCAAAGGAATTGGTGGAGCTGAAGGCTCAAATTCAGGAGCTCTTGGATAGAGGGTTCAGTCGACTAAGCATATCCCCGTGGGGAGCACCTGTGCTATTTGTCAAGAAGAAGGATGGGTCCATGCGAATGTGCATCGACTACCGCCGATTAAACAAGTTAACGATCAAAAACAAGTATCCGTTGCCTCGGATCGATGACTTGTTTGACCAAGCTGAAGGGTGCGCGGTGTTTTCAAAGATAGACCTTAGGTCGGGCTACCATCAATTGAAGGTAAAGGAGGTTGATGTTCACAAGGCGGCATTCGAACTCGGTATGGACATTACGAGTTTACGGTGATGCCATTTGGGTTGACCAACGCGCCGGCAGCGTTTATGGACTTGATGAATAGGGTGTTCCAGCAATACTTAGACCAATTCGTCGTAGTGTTCATAGGCGATATATTAGTCTATTCTAAGGCGGAGAAAGAGCATGACAAGCATTTACGAATAGTGTTGCAAGTACTAAGGAGAAGCGATTATATGCCAAATTCGGTAAGTGTGAATTTTGGCTGGAAGTAGCTTTCTTAGGTCACGTAGTGTCGGCGGAAGGAATTAGAGTGGACCTCGCAAGATTGAAGCGGTATTGGATTGGAAACCGCCTAGGTCGGTGGCGTGAAATCCAAGTTTTCTAGGGCTAGCATGGGTACTATCGGAGATTTGTAGAAGGATTCTCTCGATCGCAGCACCAGTTGTGAAGCTACTAAGAAAAGGAGTCCCATTTGTATGGTCAGAGAAGCAACAGGAAAGCTTCGATAAGCTAAGGAAAATCTTAACGGAAGCTCCGGTTTTGGTGCAACCGGAGGCAGGAAAGTTGTTTACCGTTTATTGTGATGCATCTCACACTGGTTTGGGGTGTGTGTTGATGCAGAAGGGAAGGTAGTAGCCTATGCATCACGTCAGTTAAGACCTCATGAATTGAACTATCCAACGCACGACTTAGAGCTAGCAGCAGTCGTCTTCGCTCTGAAAATATGGAGACACTACCTTTATGGGGAGAAGTCGATAGTTTACACGGATCACAAGAGTTTGAGGTATCTCTTGACTCAGAAGGATCTAAACTTGAGACAACGTCGGTGGATTGAACTTTTGAAAGATTACGATTGTTCAATCGAGTATCATCCAGGCAAGGCCAACGTGGTAGCTGACGCGTTGAGCCGGAAGGTTGTGACGGACTTGAGAGCAATGTTTGCTCGGTTAAGTCTATATGATGATGGAAGTCTATTGGTGGAACTTGAGTTAAGCCAACATGGATCGAGGAGGTTAAGGAAAAAGCGATCAGAGATGAAGGGTTGAACGCTAAGAAAGCACAAGTTCGGGATGGTGGTTTGAAAGGATATAACTTTGTCGAGTGATGGAGTATTATGCTTTCAAGGGCGAGCGTGTATGCCAAAGGATGTGGAGTTGAGGCAGAAGATTCTCCATGATGCACATAGTAGCCCCTACGCTATGCATCCGGGAGGAAGCAAGATGTATAGGGATCTTAGAGAGCAGTTTTGGTGGCCCGGATTGAAGCGAGAAGTAACAGAGTTTGTTGGCAAGTGTCTAACTTGTCAACAAGTTAAAGCTGAACATCGATTCTTGTCGGGGTTGCTCTGACCGGTGAAGATTCCCCAATGGAAGTGGGAACGGATCACTATGGATTTCGTTAGTGGGCTACCCCTTACGCCCAGCAAGAAAGACGCAGTTTGGGTAATAGTGGACCCGTCGACTAAGTCACTCATTTCATCCGGTGAGGATGGATTTCTCTCTTGAAGCTAGCTAAAGCAGTACGCGTCTCGGAGATAGTAAGATTGCATGGGGTTCCAACATCAATCATCTCGGATAGGGATCCCAGGTTCACGTCAAGGTTTTGGAAAGCCTTGCATCAAGCTATGGGCACACGGTTGAATTTTAGTACCGCTTTCCATCCACAGTCGGACGGACAATCGGAAAGGGTGATACAGATCTTGGAGGATATGTTAAGAGGTTGTGTCTTGGATTTCCGTGGTAGTTGGGAGGAATTTCTACCGTTAGCGAGTTCGCCTATAACAACTTGACTACTGTGCAAGTATCCGAGATGGCTCCATATGAGGCAATTGTATGGAAGGAAGTGTCGTACTCAGGCATGTTGGACGGAACTAGGTGAGCGCATGATTTTGGGTCCGAGTTGGTGATGAGACGGAGGATAAAGTCAAAATAATTCGGTCTCGTCTTAAGGAAGCATCGGATAGGCAAAAATCCTATGCGGATTTAAAACGCAAGGAGATGGAGTATCTTTGTGGGAGACAAGGTTTTTCTGAAAGTGTCGCCTTGGAAAAAGGTGTTAAGATTTGGACGGAAAGGAAGCTAAGCCCAAGGTTTATCGGGCCATATACGGTGATTAAGCGAGTAGGACTGGTAGCCTACCGGCTTGAGTTCCGGCCGAATCGAACCAGATCCATGATGTTTTTCACGTATCAATCTTTGAGGCGGTATCGGTCGGACCCATCGCACGTAGTGCCGATTGGCGTAAATCGAGGTGAATCCGGATTTATCGTTTGAGGAGGAACCGATTCGGATCTTAGACCGAGATGTGAAGGTTCTACGTAGGAAGTCGATTGCCCTTGGTGAAGGTGTTGTGGCGGAACCATGGTACAGAGGAAGCTACGTGGGAACACGAGGATGTAATGAGGCGACAATACCCCCACCTTTTCTAGTTAAGTAATTTGGGACGAAATTTATTTTAAGGGGTAGAATCGTAACATCCCAAAAGCGGGGCTATTTGAAATTTCATTATTGCCTTATGTATGAACTCATGAAATATTATTTATGGAATAAGAGAGTTTAATTTAAGGCTTTGAGTTGGCTCGGTTTAAAAGAAAATTTAGTTTTTAAACTTAAAAGGTAAGGAGCCTTAGCGAAGGGTGTTAAAAGAATAAATGAGGATAATTTGACACTAAAAAGCCCTTGGTAAAGTGGCAAAAAGAAGCCCACTTAAGAGCTAGCATGTGACGCCACATTAAGGGGAAGGGAGAGCCTTGGTTCGAGTCGCGAATTTTTCCTCTTTTTGCTCATTAATGGGGACGGCACAAGGGGAGTTTTTCCTCAAATTAAACTCCTTTATTAGTATTATTTTAAGATAATATGAGCTTTTGAATTAGATTTTTATTTGGATAATAAGGAGGCTATTTTATTAGCAAAGGATTATTGATTTATTATGTGAGATTAATTCAACAATATTTGAATTAAATTAAGCAAGTGGCTCAGAGGGATTTAAGGAGATTAAATGGATTTTGAACTCCTCAAATGGAGTGGACGGCAAGCAAAGGGAACCTAAGTGCCGAATCCCTTTATAAGCACCTATCCATCACTTTGTTTCCTTTTTTCTCACTTTCACTAGTTTCGAAATCCCTAACCTCTCAATTGTTCATCTTTTCATTTTTTTCCTCTCTTCCTAAAGACCTTTAGCCTAAATTCTTATCATCTTTTCCTCTCCATTATTTCTTTTCTCACTTATAATAGCCGAATACCCTCCTCTACTGTTGTCGAAACTCTAAACACCTTCTTTCCCTCATTATTCTTCCTCTAGCCGAACCTGTTCTCTACTCCTAGGCCGAATTCTTTCTCCTATTTTAACCCTTTAACCGAATATTGAGGTAGTATAACTCTCTACGGAATCTCTTCTGCAATCGGTTGGTGAAGGTGAGGAATGGCGGATCTTTCTCTTCCATATTTTCCTATTCTGTCGACTTATAGGAGGGTAAGAAGTTAATTTCGGCATTTGATGGCAAGAGTATTAATACCCTTTAAAAACCGATATGTTGTAGGGACTCCGGGATATTTGGAAACAGGCGATCTAGGCCCTATTTTCTGTCAACCGAAATTGGTAAGTAAGGCCTATGTTGTATTTAAAAGCCGAAAGTTTTGATTATGAGTATTACTACTAACCGATGGTAGTTGACACAGATTCGGGAATCGAGTGCCGTGGTTAGTAGCAAAAGCAAAGGTGAGATTTCGGGATTCTAAGGAACCCATTCTAATATTTTGGTTTGGCCGATTAGGCCATAGTGCTAATTCTAAGGTTGGCCGAATATAGGTACAGAGAGATCTAGGGAGGCCGACTCCTCTTTTGGGATTTAGGGTGTCATCGATATCGTGTGTGTACATACACACCATATAGCTTATTAACTATGTTAAGTAATGTGAATGTTATCTTGATTTATGTAGCGATGGCTTGAATACCATAACGGTATACGTGATGAATCGGTAAGTACTGTGCACATGATTTTGATATTTTATGCTTTTGGGAAGCATGTTGTGATAGTACATATGATAAATCTCATATATGATATTGACCATGTGGGTTGATTGAGCGGAGTGGGGCGTGATTGATCGTGCCGACGGGCACCGATGTTTTGGTAACACTGCTGTGACTACGGTCACCAGAGGTTTGGTACCTCCGGAGGTTTGGTACCTCATAGCGACTTGTCCACGTGGTTAATACCACCGTGGGTTGGCCCCACTTGAGATATGGGATAAATCGCGCGGTGATTTGGTATCACACGATGGGTTGGCCCCATCACCCGATTTGTGTCTACGGACACGGTGCTTTGGTAGCACATCGTGACTATATGTCACCGAGTGGTTTGGCACCACCCGGTGGTTTGGTACCACAACGGGGTAGACAAAGTGGCGTATGGTGGTGGCTAGGTTGGGACACATGATAACTTGCATAATTAATTTGTTATATGTTGTGTATGAATATGTTTAAACCGGGGAAGGGTTACACATCTGAGTCTTGGTGACTCACCTTCTCCTTTACATTTTTCAGTAACGAGTAGATCGCGGATGTGGAGTAGGTGACTCGAGGTGGCCATGCAGATGAATTTAAACCGAATGGATTTTGGCTTTAGTTATTTTAATCTTTAGTTGATTTTATTTTGAATGTAATAAGGCCTCCTAACACTTTAGCTTTGTTGTTTTTTTATATTCTTTGAATAATTTGCTTAAACTATTTTTACCAATATTACATTGAATGAACACGTTTTCTCAAAGTAAGCGAAAATGTTTTTACCGTCTTCGTTGGGCACATTTAAAACTCTAAAACAACTTGACCCAAATGATTTCCAAATTTAATCTAAGTAAGGTTTTATTAAGTCCACTAAAAAGAAGGGTTTTCAAAATTTAAGTTGGCTTCAAAAAGGAGCTTCAGAAATGTTTTCACTGTAACGGACCAGATTCGGCCATAGCGTTTGGGCCGGGTTTGGGTCGTTACAATAGCTTTATGCTTCACTTTTGGTACATGTTTGACATCATGATTCTATGTGGTGTGTTGGAGATCCAAGTATCCGATGAGTGGTGATAGTGCCCACTTTTACGTTTCATAGCTCAAGTGCCAATTTATCGTAAACATGTTTTTGAGTATTGTGATATATGCTTGAATGTTATGTGATTACATGAGTATTTTGATATATGCTTAAATGTTATGTAATTATATGAGTATTGTGATATATGCTTAAATTTTATGTTATTATATTTGTAATGTGATATATGTTTAAAAGTGAATATAATTACCATGTAAAAGAACTAGTAAATAATGCACGAGTAAGTATAATATGACACTAGTGTTGGAACTTTTAAGGTTAAGTATAATATGACACTAGTGTTGGAACTTTTAAGGTTGTGATATATGGTTGTTTCGTTAATACTTGATGAATTGTTTGCATGGTAGTTGTTCTAGTTATTCATGGAGCTTGTTGAGCTCACCCACGCACTTCTTAAACCCTTGTAGAGTAGTTAAGTACCGGTGTAAGCAATGTGGTTCCGAAGGGGTGATCCAAGCATGTAACATCCCGGTTTAGACCCTAGTCGGAACAGTGGTTCGAGACCACAAATCTGAGGTCGTAAAAATATTTTAATGATATTTTCTGTGTGAATGATATATGACATAGTCTGTGTGAAAATTCTGTGTGATCTGTGTGATAATTTGATCGTTTGTGTGTCGAATTAAGAAAAAAAGACTTAATTGCATAAGTGAAAAATGATGTGTGCTGATTTATGGGTACTAAAGTGTTGTGGCTTTGTAAAGGTGGAGGCCTTATATGGCAAGTAAGCCATCTTTGAGATAGTGGATGCTTGAATGGCTAAATAACCTTAGTATTAAATTGTCTTATATATTTAATGGATGGGCAATTTTGTAATTGAATAAATGACATAGATTAATGAAACCAAAAGATGAGTGTTCATTTTTATTTTCTTTTCTTTTGTCCGAATGTACTCAAGAAAAAGAAAGAAATTTTGAGCTAAGCATTCGGTACTTGCAAGCCAAAAATTAAGGTATGTTTTGAGTTGATTTTTGATAATTTCTACGTTTTTGTAATCGTTACTTCGAGAGCTATCAAACCCATGTATTAATTTTGAGTATTGATGATGTTTGTGTGAGATGCCATTGATGCTATGTTGAGCTTTATGATGTTTTATGGTGTTAAATGAAAGATATGAGCTAGATAGATATATTTTGTTCATGAATTTTTGATGAATTTAGCTAAATAGGGCTATATTGAAGAAATGGTAAATTGAGGGACTAAATTGTGAATTTGATGAAAAATGTGGGCTTATGTGTGATGTATATGTATTCGGCTAGATATGTGTATGTGTGGATTTTGTAAATTTGGTGATTTTTGTGAAATAAGGACTAAAGTGTCGAAATGTGAAAACATGAGGGCTATTATGCAAAATGCCCTAAATGTGTGTATGTGGACTAAATTGAATGAAATGGTGATTGAATGGATTGAATTTAAATGTGTATAGCCCAAGAGAGGAGAGGTTCAGATTGAGATCGAGGCAAAGGTAAAGTGCTTGATTAATCGACCGTATCGATAGTCAATGTTCGAGGTAAGTTTGGACATAATACCTGTATTTAGCTATGTTTAATGCTATGAAATAAATGGTCTGATATTATTACAAAGTGAATGCTATGTGATAGATTGAATTAAATGGCACTAAGTGTGCGTATTCGAAAACGTGATCAGGATATATAGCACTGTGTGTGCGGAGTAATATAAGCTTCGGCTTTGCGGTTGGCACTATGTGTACGATGCCGATTTAAGATCGGTTTGGGATGGATGTACTAAGTGTACGATGCTAATTAAGCTTCGGCTAATTATTTATGCACTAAGTGTGCGAATGAATCGAGGAAGAAACGAGTGTGGATCGAAATGAATCGTGATTATTGATTAGCAAAAGTATTTGACAACTAAGTGTTGGCTAAGGTACGCTCGGAATCTATGTGCCTCAAGTACCTGTTTACATATTGTAATGGCATTTGAAAGGGTTTACATATTGTAAGGGTGGAGGTATTATGCGATAGTGTGACTTAATCTGACATTTGAAAGTGCGTTTACATATTGTAATGGATCCCGATCGAGCAGTTGCTGATGATATAGAAAGCAATGCACCTACTCCCGCTCAAGGGACATCACCGAGCACATCAAGGCCAAATGATAGTGGTGAGAGAGGAGAGGCTAAGCAAGCCTTCTTCCGAATGATGAGTGAGTGGTTTACGGAGTTCATTCGAACGAATTCGACTACTCTACAACCTCCACCCTCGCAAGTACCTGTTGTGCCTCAAGTTGTAGATCCGATTAGATTGAATAAGCCTCCTGTGGATAAAATTAGTAAGTACGGGGCTGAATAGTTTAGGGCCACATCAGATGACGATGCTAAACGGGCTGAGTTTTGGCTTGAGAATACAATCATAGTATTTGATGAGATGTCGTTGGACCCTGATGAGTGTATTAAGTGTGCAGTCTCCTTGTTGAGAGACACGGCTTACAACTGGTGGAAAAAGTTGATATCTGTGGTGCCGAGAGAGAGAATCACCTGGGATTTCTTTCAAGCTGAGTTCAGAAAGAAGTATATCAGCCAACGCTTCATTGACCAGAAACGTAAAGAGTTTCTAGAATTGAAACAGGGCCGGTTGTCTATTACTAAGTACGAGCGAGAATTTGTAAGATTGAGTCGATATGCGAGAGAATGCGTCTCGACCGAAACTACTATGTGCAAACATTTCATAAAGGGATTGAATGAAAACATCAAGTTATTGGTTGGGATACTCGATATAAATGAATTTGTTGTGTTAGTTGAAAGAGTGTGCAAAGCTGAAGAGCTTAGTAAGAAAAAGAAGAAAGCTGATTCAGAAGCTCGTGATGAAAGAAAGAGATTAATGAATAAATTTTCTCAACCTTCTACTAAGAGATATAGAGATGCAAGTAACCGTTCCAATGCTTCGTTTGGACATCCAAGTAGAGATCGTTTGAGACAGAGTACTGGTCCACGAATTCAAGCTTCGAATGAATCAAGTGTTGGCAGTGTCAAGAGTAACAAGCCTAAGTGCAGACAGTGTGGAAGACGACATGTGGGAGAGTGCTGGGGCAAGTACAACAATATAGTCTGTTATAAGTGTGGATCCCGAGATCATTTTATTCGAGATTGCCCAAAAATGGTTGAAGATGAAAATGTTCAGAATGAAAGACCGAGTAATGTGACGGCTAGGGGTAGACTACCCAGAAGCACCCGAAATGTGAGCGAAAGTCAGATAGGGACAAATGACACAGCTGTGAGGTCAGAAGCGAAAGCACCTGCTCGAGCCTATGCTATACGTGCACGAGAGGAAGCATCATCTCCAGACGTCATCACTGGTACTTTCACTTTATTTGATATTGATGTTATTGCACTGATAGATCCAGGGTCAACTCATTCTTATGTGTGTATGAATTTAGTGTTGAATAAGACTCTACCTATTGAGTCTACTGAATTCGTGATTAGAGTATCGAACCCCTTAGGCAAGTGTGTTTTGGTGGATAAAGTGTGCAAGAATTGTCCATTGATGTTTCGTGATATATGTTTTCCGGTCAATTTGATGTTGCTTCCCTTTGACGAGTTTGACATAATTCTGGGTATGGATTGGCTTACTTTGCATAATGCCATCGTGAATTGTAAAAGAAAGAGTATTGAATTGAGAAGTCAGAACGGTGAGCTAGTTCGAATTGAATCCAGTGATATGAAAGGACTACCAACTATTGTATCTGCGATGAAAGTTATGAACTATGTGGGAAAGGGTTGTGAAGCTTGTTTGGCATATGTGATAGATACAAAAGTGTCAGAAAAGAAAGTTGAATCTGTGCCTGTGGTATGTGAGTTTCCAGATGTGTTTCCTGAAGAGCTGCCGGGATTACCTCTAATTCGAGAAGTAGAATTTGGTATTGAATTAGTGCCGGGAACTACTCCCATTTCTATAGCTCCATATAGAATGGCACCAACAGAATTGAAAGAGTTAAAATTGCAGTTGCAAGAATTGACCGACAGAGGATTAGCACGACCGAGTTTCTCACCCTGGGAGCTCCTGTGTTATTTGTGAAAAAGAAAGACGGAACTATGAGAATGTGTATTGATTACTGACAGTTGAACAAAGTGACAATAAAGAACAAATATCCATTGCCTCGTATCGATGATTTGTTTGTCCAGTTGAGAGGTGCTACAGTGTTTTCTAAGATAGATTTGAGATCGGGCTACTATCAGTTGAGAGTTAAAGAATCCGATGTACCGAAAACTACTTTCAGAACGAGGTACAGACATTAGGAATTCTTAGTGATGCCTTTCGGACTAACAAATGCTCCTGCAGTGTTTATGGATTTGATGAATTTAATATTCAGACCGTATTTGGATCGCTTTTTGGTGGTGTTCATTGATGATATTTTGATTTATTCATGTGATAAGACGCAACATGCAGAACATTTGAGAATCGTACTACAAACTCTACGTAAGAAACAATTGTGTGCAAAGTTTAGCAAATATGAATTTTGGTTGCGTGAGGTTGGTTTTCTGGGACATGTTGTATCAACTGCCGGGATATGAGTTGATTCGAATAAAATCTCCGCTATTTTGGAATGGAAGCCTCCGAGAAATGTGTCTGAAGTCCGTAGTTTTCTGGGACTAGCAGGATATTATAGACGATTTGTGAAAGGCTTCTCGATGATTGCGACTCCGTTGACAAAGTTGTTATAGAAAGATGTTAGATTCGAGTGGTCAAAAAAGTACCAGATAGTTTTGAGCGGTTGAAAGTGTTGCTAACAGAAGCACCAGTGTTGATTCAACCCGAGTCAGGCAAAGAGTTCGTAGTGTACAGTGACGCATCATTGAATGGTTTAGGCTGTGTGTTAATGCAAGATGGAAAAGTCATTGCTTACACTTCGAGGCAGTTAAAGCTGCACGAAAAGAATTATCCGACGTATGATCTTGGATTGGCTGCAATTGTGTTTGCATTGAAGATTTGGCATTACTATCTGTTTGGAGAGAAGTGTCACATCTATACTGATCATAAGAGTTTAAAGTATTTGATGACTCAGAAAGATTTGAACTTGCGACAGAGAAGATGGTTAGAATTTTTGAAAGATTATGAACTTGTGATAGATTACCACCCGGGTAAAGCTAATGTTGTAGCTGATGCCTTGAGCCGAAAATCGTTATATGGTTTGCGAGCTTTGAGTAATTGGATAGATCTATGTGATGACAGTGTGGTAGTAGCTGAATTGAAAGTAAAATCGTGGTTCTTACAACAGATTTGTGAGGCTCAAAAGAGTGATAATGAGCTGTTAGCAAAAAAAGTTCAGTGTGTTTCAGATGCTGTATCGGAATTTCGAATTGATAGTGATGATTGTTTGAGATTCAGAGATCAGATTTGTGTTCCGAGAAATTCAGGGTTGATATCGATGATTTTGACTGAAGCACACAATAGTCATTTGGCTGTACATCCGGGGAGTACAAAGATGTATAATGATCTGAAACAGTTCTATTGGTGGCATGGCATGTATAATGATCTGTTAGCAAGTTAAAGCTGAACATCAAGTTCCGTCTAGTCTGTTACAACCGATTATGATTCCTGAGTGGAAATGGAAAAGAATTACAATGGACTTTATGTCGGGCTTGCCTTTATCTCCAAGTAAGAAAGATACAATTTGGGTGATAGTGGACAGATTGTCAGCTCATTTCGTTTCGATGAGAACTAATTATTCTTTAGATAAGTTAGATGAATTATATATCGATGAAATTGTGAGATTACACGGAATACCGTTATCTATAGTGTCTGTCAGAGATCTAAGATTTACCTCACAATTTTGGAAGAAATTGTATGATGCTTTAGGCACGAAATTGCATTTCAGTACTGCTTTTCATCCGCAAACGGATGGTCAATCAGAGCGAATCATTCAGATTCTTGAAGATATGCTGAGATGTTGCATACTCGAATTTAACAATACGTGGGAAAAGCACATATCGTTGGTTGAGTTTGCTTACAACAACAGTTTCCAATCTAGTATTAAAATGGCACCATATGAGGCTCTCTACGGTCGAAAGTGTCGAACTCCATTGTATTGGACTGAGCTGAGTGAGAATAAGACTCACGGGGTTGATTTGATAAAAGAGACTGAACAAAAAGTGAAGGTAATTCGTGACAGTTTGAAAGCTGCCTCAGATTGTCAGAAATCTTATGTAGATTTGAAATGAAAAGATATCGAGTTTGAGGTTGGTGATAAAGTGTTTTTAAAAGTGTTTCCGTGGAAGAAAATACTTCGATTTGGCCAAAAGGGCAAGCTCAGTCTGAGGTTCATCGGGCCGTACAAGATTATTGAACGAGTTGGGCCGGTTGCTTATAGATTAAAATTGTCATCTAAGTTAGAAAAGATTCATAACGTGTTTCGTGTGTCAATGCTTCGACGGTACAGATCAGACCCGTCTCATGTGATTACTCCTACTGAGGTTGAGATTCAGTCAGACTTGTCGTATGTGAAGAACCAATCCGAATTTTGACACGAGAGACCAAAGAGTTAAGAAACAAAAGAATTTCCTTAGTGAAAGTGTTATGGCACAAACACGGGATTGAAGAGGCTATGTGGGAATCTGAGAATGTTATGAGAGAGCAATATCCACCCCTATTCACTCGTAAGATTTTTGGGGACGAAAATCCCTAAGGGAGGGAGAGTTGTAACATCCTGATTTAGACCCTAGTCGGAATAGTGGTTCGAGACCATAAATTCGAGGTCATAAAAATATTTTAATGATATTTTCTGTGTGAATGATATGTGACATAGTCTGTGTGAAAATTCTATGTGATAATTTGATCATTTGTGTGTCGAATGAAGAAAAAATGACTTAATCGCATAAGTGAAAAATGTTGTGTGCTGATTTATGAGTACTAAAGTGTTGTGGCTTTGTAAAGGTGGAGGCCTTATATGGAAAATAAGCCATCTTTGAGATAGTGGATGATTGAATGACTAAATAACCTTAGTATTAAATAGTCTTATATGTTTAATGGATGGGCAATTTTGTAATTGAATAAATGACATAGATTAATGAAACCAAAAGATGAGTGTTCATCTTTATTTTCATTTCTTTTGGCCGAATGTACTCAAGAAAAGGAAAGAAAATATGAGCTAAGCATTCGGCACTTGCAAGCCAAAAATTAAGGTATGTTTTGAGTCAATTTTCGATAATTTCTACATTTTTGTAATCGTTGCTTCGAGAGCTATCAAACCCATGTATTAATTTTGAGTATTGATGATGTTTGAGTGAGATGCCATTGATGCTATGTTGAGCTTTGTGATGTTTTATGGTGTTAAATGAAAGACATGAGCTAGATGGATATACTTTGTTCATGACTTTTTGATGAATTTAGCTAAATATGGCTAAATTTAAGAAATGGTAAATTGAGGGACTAAACTGTGAATTTCATGAAAAATGTAGGTTATTCGGCTAGATATGTGTATGTGTGGATTTTGTAAAGTTGGTGATTTTGTGAAATAAAAACTAAAGTGTCGAAATGTGAAAACATGAGGGCTATTATGCAAAATGCCCTAAATGTGTGTATGTGGACTAAATTGAATGAAATGGTGATTGAATGGATTGAATTTAAATGTGTATAGACCAAGAGAGAAGAGGTTCGGATCGAGATCGAGGCAAAGATAAAGTGCTCGATTAATCGACCGTATTGATAGTCAACGTTCGAGGTAAGTTCGGACATAATACCTGTATTTAGCTATGTTTAATGCTATGAAATAAATGGTCTGATATTATTACAAAGTGAATGCTATGTGATAGATTGAGTTAAATGGCACTAAGTGTGCGTATTCGAAAACGTGATCGGGATATATAGCACTGTGTGTGCGGAGTAATATAAGCTTCAGCTTTGCAGTTGGCACTGTGTGTGCGATGCCGATTTAAGATCAGTTTGGGATGAATGTACTAAGTGTACGATGCTAATTAAGCTTCGGCTAATTATTTATACACTAAGTGTGCAAATGAATCGAGGAAGAAACGAGTGTGGATCGAAATGAATCGTGATTATTGATTAGCAAAAGTATTTGACAACTAAGTGTTGGCTAAGGTACGCTTGGAACCTATGTGGTTGGTGAAACTATGAATATGGGTGTGGATGAGTTAATTGAACATATTGGTTGTGGATGGTATTATATTTGTGGTAGTAAACATTAATCTATGTGATGACATGTTGATATTATGTATTATGTTATGAACTTAATAAGCTTTATAAGCTTACTGTGTGATTTGTTTCTCTGCTTTGCAGTGTCAGTAACGCTAGCTCGGATCAGGGGATCATCAGCTTCTCAGTCACACTATCGGCAATCTATTTTGGGGTAATTTGGAAAGATGTACATAGTTAAAATATGGCATGTATAGGCTAGTCATTTGAATCATGTTTGATGTTGGTAAGTAGCTATGAGATGCGGCTAGATATGTGCTAGTTTTAGCATGAATGAACTTGATATATGTGATGCATCTTTTGGTATGGTTTGTGAGTTGAGGAGTTGACTTAAGAATGGTAACTTTGTGTTGGTAAAATGCTAGTATGAGTTAATGATATTTAGAAGGAATGAGGTTTGATATTGAATGTATTATGCTTGTAATGAGATAAGTTTTGGTATTGAATTTGTTATGGTTGGAATGGGAATTGAATGCATAGATTGAATGGTCATTTTAGTAAGTTTTTGGTTGCCTTATGTGCATGATATGTTTTGGTATGTGTTACTAGTTGGTTTGACCCTAAGTGTGTGGCATTTTGGCCTTGCAAAATGGACTATAATGTCACATGGTCAGGGCACATGGGCGTGCCTAGAGACCATGGGTGAATTGGCAGAATGCAGCTTAGTAGTACACGGCCTCGACACTGGGGTGTCAGCTGGCCGTGGTGTACAAGTCAGTAGCTAGCTAAGAGCACACGGCCATGGCACAGGGGCGTGCTTGATGGCTGTGGTGGAGAAGTCAGTATATAGCCACGAGAAGGACACACGGGGGTGTCCAGTAGCCGTGGAGGGAACACGATCTCCTCCCACGGACGTGTCTCCCCTGAATTATGGAAAAGTTTTAAATTTTCATAAAAATTTTGTAGGTGTTTCGGTTTAGTCCCGACCTCTCTTTAGTATGTGAAATAGGTCTCGTAGACCTTGATAAGGGACAGCATGTTTGTAAATGAATGTGATTGAATACGATTGACTTTGTGTCGTAAAATTTTAGATGTTAAATGTTTTGATTGATCAGTAATGCCTCTTACCCCTATTCCGGCGACTATCTCAGGTCAGGGGTGTTACAAAGCAAGTTCATTTTCACTTTTTTGTAGGTGTTTATTATTTATTCGCTTATGTTTCAAGAATAAGGCAGTGTGATAGACTTTGTGCTAGTGTTTGCCATGATGTTTTGGAAGTTCCATAGCTTAATTGCTCTTAGGATTTTTGAGATTTAAATTGTGTTATGTTGATTACTACTCGGGCTGATTTTTGATGTTGAAACTATTATTATGGTCATTTTAACGTTTATTTGATAATGTGATGGTAGCATGATGAATTGGTACAAGTTAGAGCGATATTTATGCTTATGTATGTTGTATTTTTCTGGTCTGAAGCAGGGGTATCGATATTAGTGTGTTAAAAATGATACCCCTTTGATTTTGAAATGTGCAGGAAGTCAGAACCGTAAATTGGTATCGATACCTTATAACGAGTATCGATACTCGGGGTAATTTTATTGATACTTTTTCAATTGTACCGATATTTTCTTGTGTTTTGCATTTTAAGTGATAAACAAAATGCTAATTTGGTACCAATTTTCCATACGGTATCAATACCGTGCAAGGAAAACATCGATACCTACGTAGCCAGTTTCGAAATTTTGCTAAATGGGCCTTGTGCATGTTTAACTATTAGTATAAGACTATTTGATGTATGATTAGCATGTAACGATGATAATTGAAGAGTAAGATTGACTTAAAACCTATTCGAATGATAATATGAAAGACATTTATTTTAGAATGAGCTTTTATTTGTTGTGTATGACATGAGATGGTAGTTTGGCATCTTGATATTTGTGCTCGGCAACCAAGCCGGGTATAGGGTGTTACAGGAAAATAGGGGAACATGGTCGTGTGAGGGACCGTGTGACCCACACGAGTTGGCCACACACTCGTGTGGCAGACTGTGTGCACCTCAGTAGTTTCAAATTTTGACTCAAATTTTCGTAAAAAGTCACCCACCTTACTTTCCCGGGATCTCAGGCGACTACCCCACGTTCAAGCTCGATCCACACACCTACAATGACTTTTCAATTGACAAATCGGGATGATTAATGAGGGGTTTTCAAGATTTGAGGGGATTTTTGACAAAAAAGTTAAAGATTGATAGCAGATCGGAAGATTTAATGAAACAACGAAATTCCAAAATTGACGAGTTCTAATAAATCGAAACGAGAATTCTTACTAAAATTTTGATAAAAATACGGGATGTAATTGATGAAAAATTAACCAGTAGAAAAACGATTTGAATCGGGAATAGATTTTGATTCGAGAACAAAAATAATTATCAACAATGGAGAAAAAACATTTTCAAATGAAAAGATGAAAATAAAAAGGGAATAAATAGAAATAAGGAGGATAAATTCTATTAGGATAAGAAGATACGGATTTTTATTTTTAAAGAAGGATAAGGATGAATTCTTGTTGGATTGGATTGGGGTGAATTTCTAAACTTTACAAACCTTTGGGCGTCACTGTAAATTTTCCAAAGTTGAGGGTTGATTTGGTAATTAAACCATTTTACCTAATTTATATAAAATGGAAGGCAAGACTCGAACATAGGTAAGTAAAGGAAAAGAGTAAATATTAAACCATTAGGCTATTACCAATTTCTTAGTCATTTTCTACCACATTTGTTTCTTATACTAGATTAGCTTTCATATTTAGTTGCTGAAAAATAAAAGGGAAAAATATGAAGGGTAGGGCTTGAACTTTTTGTTCTCTAGGAGTTTTACTAAGCTCTTAACCATTAATACTAGGGCTTAATTCATGCTAATTTTAGTCACTTAATTGTATATATTTATTTCGGGCTCAACTTACCGGGCAAAATACCCAATAATACCAAAAAAAAAAATTAATTACAGAAAAGGGCCGGTTTGAAAAATATTTACGGGAAAGGGCCATTTCCCCCCAAAACGCGGCCACGTCAGCGCCTTTTGGGGGGAAAAGACATCAAAGCGCGTCTGTGGGGACGCGCTTGTGTCCACGTCAGCAAAGCGCGCCTAGTGGACGCGCTTTGCTGACGTGGACACAAAGTGCGTCCCAGGGGCGCACTTTGCTGCCCAACGGTCAAATTTTTTTCCTTATAAAAACCCCCAATCTTTTTATTTTTTTCACACTTTAATCCTTCTCTCAATTCTCTCTCAATTTTCTCTCAATTCTCGCTTAAAGTCCTTGAAATTTACTCTCAAATTTCAAAATAGTCCTTGACTATTTACAAAAAAGCCGTTTTTAATTTTTTAATATATTTTTTGAAAAATTTTAAAATTTTTGATCGTATTACAATGGCCGGGGAATTACTTCGTCTAGACAGCAATCACATCTCCGTCGAGCAATTGAAAATGGTAAGTTTTTTATTTTAATTTTTCAATATTTATATAATATTTTTTAGGTCTATGTAATTTTAATTAATTTTTATTTTATAATTTTTTAAACAGTCTGTAGATCGGGTGTTGGAATGTTACATTCGCAACATGCATGGTCCCCCATCGCCGTTGGTCGAGAATTACTTGCGGGAAGTGGGTTTTTGGCACGTGGCCACGATAGGCTGGGGGTTCAAGTTGGAGCCGCCTTTGATCAGTGCGTTGATAGAGAGGTGACCCGGGACGCACACTTTCCATCTTCAACACGAAGAGTGTACCATCACTCTAGAAGATGTGCAGTTGCAGTTGGGCTTGCCGGTGGACGGGTCGGTAGTCACCAGTTCCGCAACTTCTGGTGACTGGGGAGCCATATGCTACGAGCTTTTGGGTGCCATTCCGGATAAAATTCAAGGAGCTCGGATCAATATGGCCTGGTTACCAGACACATTCTAGGAGCCGCAGGAGGGTTCGACTGAAATAGAAAGAATACGGTATGCTCGGGCATACATTCTTCAGATAATTGGAGGCTATCTGATGCCGGACCTTTCTAGAAACCTCGTACACCTGAGATGGCTGCTGAAACTTGTTGATTTCAGAATAGCCGGTGAATTGAGTTGGGGGTCAGCCGTGCTATTGAGGTTGTATTGGGAGATGTGCGGGGCGACGCGGCCGAGTAAAGCGAAAATCGGAGGTTGCCTATCACTACTGCAGTCGTGGGCATGGTATCGATTTCCATTTTTACGTCCTCGACTCGACCACCCATATTCATTCCCACTGGTAACGAGGTAAATTTAATGTTATATTTTACAATTATTTCATAGATTTATAGTATAATTGTATGCTAAAAATTTCTTTAATTAGGTGGAACCATTCGGCAAGTCATGTTGGAATACCTACGTCACTTGAAGATATACGGCTTCTATTGGACCAAAGGTCGGAATCACAAGTAAGTTCCGAATTTTGTATTTATAATTTAGTATTTCATATTTACTGTCTACTATTATGTATATAACTAATATTTTGGTAATGTTAATATAGTTTCAATGGACACCGTACGAGGATCCGAAAATCAGTGCGATGATGCGGAGGAGTTCTTCCAAAATCCGAACAGTTGGCACGTGAAGGTCCCATTGATCACCTATGCGACCGTGGAGATGCACCAGTCAGATCGGGTTCTGCGACAATTTAGATTCCGGCAACCGATTCCCGTGCCACCTGAGGTGCTCGATGATGAGCACAAAGTGGACTTACAGCAGCTGCACACGGGTTGGCCAAGATTTTGGTCAGCACATATCGAGACGTGGGAGAACCGGTATGACTGTATACCTATCCGGGAACCGATTATCGTTCCTGAGTTAGCGTGCGTGCAGGAATACATGCCATGGTTTAGGATCCATGGTAAGCCGTATCTGTTGGCGGAAGAAGAGAGGCGATGGCAACTTCATGAACGAAGGACACGTCGGGGCCCTTTAAATCCAAGGAGAAGGGGTGATGAGACGGGGCCATCAACAACGCCGAGACAATCACTGGGCCCAGCAACAGCGCCTACACAGTCATCGGGCCCATCAGTTCAGCCGACGACACTGACATCACAACCTTCACCCTTTATGCCAGGTGCGTACCCTACCCTTTATATGTATCCTAACCCGTATATGTTTCCTTTTTCCAGTTTTACCCCAGGTTGGAATGCATGGCCGGGTTCGAGTCCGTTCCCAACTACTCCCACTGGCCAGCCGATCTTGAGGCCGTCGTCACGCGTGGGATCAGAGGAGGCGCTGTCGGGGAGCACTTCTTTCTACCAGGCTCCTTCACCATACGGGATTCAGACACCCCCGTCGTGGTTTATGCAAACACCTCCGGGGTCATTATTTTATCAAGGTGGGTCATCCTCGCAACACCTAAAACCAGACCCACTGCCAGAGGAACCCGAATCCCCGCCCGAGGTTCCACGACCCCCGCCGGAAGCTAGAAGACAGAGGAATCCAGCGCGTAACTGCCGACCACCCCCCATGTGGCACTGATTCCGATCGGCATCGACACTGATTCGGACCAGCTTTTTTATTTTTAATTGTAATATAATTTCTTAATTTTTTAAATAAAATAAAAATTATTTTTTATTTGTATTTGTAATTTGATTTTAATATCTTCTATTTTATTGAAGTTGTTTATTTTAATGTAATTTAATTTTAATTTTTTAATAAAAGAAAAAGTTATTTTTTATTTATTTTAATGTAATTTAATTTTAATATATTAAATAAAATAGAAGTTGTTTATTTTTACATGTAATTTAATTTTAATTTTTTTAACAAAAGAAAAAGTTATTTTTTATTTATTTTAATGTAATTTAATTTTAATATATTAAATAAAATAGAAGTTTTTTATTTTTACATGTAATTTAATTTTAATATATTAAATAAAATAGAAGTTGTTTATTTTTACATGTAATTTAATTTTAATTTTTTTAACAAAAGAAAATTTTATTTTTTATTTATCGTAATTTAATTTTAATATCTTCAATAAAATAGAAATGGTTTAATTTTTTATTGTAATTTAGTTTTAATATATTTAATAAAATAACAGTTTTTATTTTTTATAGTAATTTAATTTTTATTTCTTTAATAAATTAAAATGTTGTTCTTTTATTTTTTTAATTTTGTAATTTAAATTTAATAACTTGAATAAAATACGGGATTCTTGTACAAAAGTTCACCGTTTTCATCAAAAAAATAGAAATTACATAGCCACCAAAAGACAAAAAAGCTAAGAACACGGTCAACTATTCCGATTTGGACACGAGCGAGATGTATGCCCCGGGGTCCTACACCATCCGCACAGCCTACTTTGGTTGCTCGTTTCTCGGATATCCATATTGTTGCGTATTCTAGTCGAGTAAGGTCGACCTTTTGGTTTTGCGCCTCAATTGTCTATCAAACAAGCGACTTATACGATGCAAGCGTCATCGACGGCCACTTACGTTCATCTGGGACTGGTGGGAATACGTGTCTCCACATGTTGTACATGTTTTCTAATTTATACACTTCGTCGACATAGCTCATGGGATCAAGACAGAGATTCTGACAAGCCGTAAGTACATGAGCGCATGGGTAACAAAGTGCATCAAATTTCCCACAGTCGCAGGTCCTATTGGTCAAGTGTACATGATACTGCCCGCCAACAATGCCTTGGTTCGGTCTGTCAAACTCCGTGACACGAAACCATAGGCTGTCGAGATCGTGACACACTGTGTGCATGGTGTTGGCCCATGTCTTCCCCCTGTTTATTTCTTGCAAGGCCTTCGGGCTCCATACATGGCCTCCTTGCATCTGCCCTCTATAACTCGCTGCTCACTTTGGAAATAGTTTTGCTAAACGAAAATATGCCTCTCGTACAACCGATGTAATCGACAGATGACGGGTTCCTTTTAGAACAGAATTTATGCATTCAGCCAGGTTTGGGGTCATATGACCATATCGTAGGCCGCCGTCGTATGCTTGTGTCCACTGTTCGAAAGGAATATTGCACAGGTAGTTTGCGCCTTTGTCATTATCTGAGCGCAAACTCGCCAACATCTCCTGAAAACGGTCCTTAATGATCTCGTACCCTACCAATATAGGTTGATAGCGAATATTACATATCACTTTTCAATTGAGAATAAATTGAATATTACAAATGAAATTATATTAATAGATATTTCATACCCATATTAGTCACTTGTCGTCGCTGACTTTTAGATCGATGTTGCCCATAGTAGTTGGATGCAACATGCCTTAGGCAATATCGATGGTGTGTGCGATGCCACATGCTTCCCTACCGTTCTATTATGGCTAGTATTTCAGGGCCCCGATCCGATATAATGCATATATCAGGTTGGGGGCAGACATGCCTCCTTAACCTAGATAGGAAGAAGTCCCAGTCATCAGCTGACTCCCCTGGTATTATTGCGAACACAATTGGAAGGATTCTCCCACAGCCGTCTTGTGCCACAGCTAGCAATAGCCGATGCGTATATCTACCATACATAAAGGTACTGTCAATTTGTACCAATGGCTTGCAGTATATGAAGGCATCTCGGCATTGCTTAAATGTCCAGAACAGACGCTTGAACAATGCGCATCCACGGAGCAAATGATCGTTGTAGTACGCCGGTTCCGTTTCAAGGTCTGTTATCCTACCTCGGACATATCTCTCTAGCACCTGACACCACTGCCACACTTTATTATATGAAGCTTCCCACCGACCATGCAACTTTTCTAACGCCTTCTGCTTGGCTATCCAAGCCTTTCTGTAAGAGGGCGTGTACCCTAATTGGCTACGAATATTGCCAATTAAGATTGGCACTGTAGTCCTGGGATCGGCCTTCACCGTTGAGATTATTAAGTTAGCCAACATGTCTGAATCCATCTTCGGATGATCTTGTGTAACACCTGTCAATGAAGTACGTTAAATAATGCAACATTACATAATATTAGTATTATTCAAAAACACGAACACATAGTAGTGCTGCATGCACAGCAAGACATGTATGTGGACCTTTGTACTTTTTGATCTCCCACAAGCCTGTCCTTTTCCTCAACAACGCCATGATTTTCCATGAACATGTACCGTCTTGCACTGCACACTTTGCCTCGTACTTATCGAGCTCGGATTTAACCATGTTGTAGTTAACCCCGTTCCTAATGCTGTATTATTTCAATGCAGCAAGAAAAGCATTCTTGTTGGAAAACTCGTTACCAACTTCTAATTCGCCCGAATCCAACGATGAAGTTGTACGGTCACGCGTCCAGTGTGGTAGTTCTAGAATCTCCAATGCATCATCTTGAGATAGATCGACATTATGCATGTGGGCTGGAGGCGAGTACGCCCTAAATAGCAGATCTTCTTCTTCTTCTTCTTCGTCTGAACCGCCCTCAACATCTTCAGGTACAATTGGAACAGGCTCCGGTTAAGAAAATAATCCAACTTCTACACCATCGGGCCTAGGCTCTCAAGGTGGATCCACATCAGATTCATTGTCTAACCCTCCACCACCTGCAACAAACGAGGGCCCCTCGCCGGTGGATGTTGTGGGGAGTACATTATCCCTCCTTAAACATCTTTCCTAACGTTCCCAATCATATGCGGATTGCCAACCACTAGAAGTTGATGACGTCCCCCAATACTTATTTCTATCATCGGACGTCGAAGGACAGATATGTATGTCCCATCCACCAACCGAGTGTCGTGCAGGGGTTATGTTTTCCATACTACCACCGAAATCGGGCACTTTCTGTAACATCCCGAAATAGGGCCTAAACGGAATAGTGGTTGCGAAACCACAAATCCGAGTCAGTAAAATATTTTAATATTATTTTCAGTGCTTATAATGTGTGAATTATTATGTGTGAAATTTTCGTGATTCAATTTTATTGTTTGGGTGCTTAATTTAATAAAAGGGCTTAATCGCGTAAAGTGAAAATTTAGTGGTTATTTTTAGAAGGGCCAAATAGTGGATGTTCTTTTAATTTGGAGGCTTTATGTTGTAATTTACCCATAAGTGAGAGTAGTGGGCGGCTATGTCAAATTATATAGCTTGTTTTATTATGTATAATGGTTTAATAATAATAAAATAATATAATTTTAATATAATAAAACAAACACAAGTTAAAAGCCATTATCATCTTTTTTTTCAACTAGCCGAATGTAGAAGAAAAGAAAAAGAAAAGAATAAGCTTAGATTCGGCACTTTTGAAGCTTAAATTGAAGGTATGTTTTAGCTTGGTTTTTGATAATTTTTACGTTTTTGAGATCGTTTCTTCGAGTGCTACAAAACCCATGTTTCAATTTTAAATTTTGATGAATATTTTGAGTTATGCCATTGATGAGAACTTGTGATTTTTGTTGTTTGATGGTAGAAAATGAAAGATATGTGTTAGATTAACAAGTTTTGTCTTTGGATTTTTGATGAATTTAAGTAGTTTGGACTAAATTAGTAGAAGTTGTTATTGTTCATAAGTATGTGTTATGGTAAGAATTTGAAGTTGCTATAGAAGAGAAAAATGTTCAGCATGTTATAAAACATAAGAATAAGGGCTGAAGTTTAATTTTCGAGCCTAGGGGCAAAATCATAAATATGTAAAAGTTTAGGGGCAAAATTGTAATTTTGCCAAAAATGAGAGTTAAGGACTGTTTTGATAAATATGAGTATTAAATAAGCTAAATTTGCTATTATAGATCAAGAAGAACGAAATCGAGAGTTAGATCGGGAAAGAAAAAGATAGAGGATTAAATCGATATAATTTATCGATTTTATTTCGAGGTAAGTTTGCAGTAAATAAATGCAATATTCTATTATTTTACATTTAATATTATTAAATTCCAGCATTTACATATTTATCCTGTAAATTTATTATTTAAAGACTCAAGTATGAATTGACGGAAAAGTTATCTCGAAAGTTAGGTTGAACCTTAGGAATGTGTAGGATACAAATGTCATGACATTAGGGTTTAAGGAAATCATGTAAGACCATGTCAAGACATGGCATTGATAAGTTACTATAAGGCAAATGTCCCATGTAAGACCATGCCAAGGCATGGCATTGGTGAGTTCACAAGGCAAGGATACCACGTAAGACCATGTCAAGACATGGCAATGGTTAAGTTTCATAAGGAAAGGTACCCGCGTATCCTTAGTATTCCAAGTGGTTCAACGGGAAAATTCAAGGAGTATACCAAAGTAAAGGTAAGACAAGTTCAAGCTAAAATGGTAAGTTAAGACAAGTTCAAGCTAAAAAGGTAAGGTAAGATAAATTCATGTTAAAAAGGTAAGGTAAGATAAATTCATGTTAAAAAGACAAGGTAAGAATACAAGTTTGAGTATATTGAGTTAAAAGCTTAAATGATCTTGATAAGAAAAGAATAAGTTAATTCATTAAGAATATTGTCATCTATTTACATGTAAACTTACTAAGCTTTATGCTTACTCCCATTCTTTATTTTTTTATAGTATTGCAAGCCAACTCGGGGATCGAAAGGACGTCGGAGATCGTACACACTATCAAAGGGTTATATTGGTATTTTGTGACTCGAACGTTTTAAGTTATGGCATGTATAGGGACTTAACCATTTTATGTGTGTGACCTTATGATATGGCTTATTATGGACTTGTAAATGTTTGGTAATGATTAGCCATTAAAATGGTTAATTAAGAACATGGTTGTGGATGTTATGAAATGTCTAGTTGATAATTATTTTAAAGAAATTATGTAATTGTATGCAGGGGAATAGTAGGACAGCAGCAGTGACGTGATTTTGAAAAATCACCAAAAATAGTAGAAATTGAATTAGGTTGTGCATGAGATATAGAATTAAAGCTTATTTAGTGTATTGTCATATAAAGAAAACGGTGTAGGAAAATGAGTTGTATATTATGAGATAATTGATTTTTAGTGAAGAGAGGTCAGAACTGTCAAACTGTGTAATAGGGGAGACTTTAACTAATAAATTGTACTAATTGGCCACACCAAAAATTCTGGAAAAATTATAGTAAGAAGATATATGAGTCTAGTTTCAGGGAAAATTTACGGATCTTGATTTCGAGTTTTGTAACTCGATTTATAATTAATTTAGTGAACATGATGCAGACGGACAGTTTCAATTTTTATGCCCAGAACTAGTAAGTTAAGTCTAGTAATGCCTCGTGCTCGACTACGGCAACGGTCTCAGGTAAGGGGTGTTACATTTATTGGTATCAGAGCAAGGTTTAGTCGATTCTTGGAATATTTAGTATGAGTAAGAGTCTATCTATACATGCCATACTTATATTTTGATAGTGTGACGACTCTTGACGATTTAAAATTTTTTTTTATAGTTATGGATCCCGAACGAGATGGTGCAGATGATGTAGAGAATAATGCGCCCGCTCCACTGAAGGGGCGGTGCCACCGGATAGTCGTGAAAGGCCCGTTCTGATTAGTCGAGGAGGAGGGCTCGAGAAGCCTTCTTCCAAGCTATGAATGAATGGTTTGTTGAGTTCGTTAAATGCACGAACCCTACCGTTAGACCTCCACCCCTCATGATCCACAGACTACCCATGTAGCTTCCCGATTATAAATACCGTTAGAAAAGAGAAACCGCCCCTTGACAAGATCGAGAAAACAAAAGGGTGAAGAGTTTGGGCTACCAAAGATGATGATGCTGAGAGAAAGCTGAATTTTGGCTCGAGAACACTATCGAGTCTTTGATGAGTTATCCGCACACCAGGAAGAATGTATTAAATGTGTGGTGTCACTTCTTAGAGATTCGGCCTACCGGTGGTGGAAGACACTTGTGTCGATGTGTACCAGAAAGAAAGAGTTACTTGGGATTTCTTTCGGGAGGAGTTAAAGTAAGAAGTACATCGATCAGAGGTTTATTGACCGAGAAAAGAAAAGAGTTTCTTGAGTTAAAGCAGGTAAGATGTTGTGATCGACTATGAACGTGAATTTATCCGACTCAAGCAATTATGCTCGAGAGTGTGTGTCTACAGAGGCTATCATGTGCAAAAGATTTGAGGATGGGCTCAATGATGATATCCATCATCGGTTGGTGTTTTAGAGATAAAGGAGTTTGTTGTTTTAGTTGAACGAGCACTGTAAAGCGCGAAGAGTTGTTAAAAAGAAAGGGTAAAGCTGAAATTGAGATGCAAGATATGAAGAAAAGGCGGATAAGCAAGTCATTTCAGTCTACATCCAAGAGGCCTAGAGAGTTTTCTACGAGACCTAATTTTTCAACCGGGTATTCTAGCGAAGCAGAGGTGGAAGATTTATCGATTCAAAAGCTCAAACCACTTTGATTGCAGTGTTGGCGGTATTCACTGATAGGCCCGAGTGTCCTCAATGTGGTCGATGCAGTCAATGTAGAGCAAATAAGACTGGTTGTTTCCGATGTGGTGCACCGGATCATTTCATTCGGGAGTGTCCGAGATAGTTAAAAAGGAAGTAATACCGAGTGCAAGATCGTAATGCCCCGTTAGAGGCGGATCTCGAGAGAAATTCGGGAGTAGGCGGGTAGAGGTACATTTAGAATCGACAACAAGATCGGATGTTAGAGCACCCACAAGGACTTATGCTACTCGTGCTCGTGAAGAGGCATCTTCCAGAACGTAATTACGGGTACATTTTCTCTTCATGATGTTAATGTTATTGCTTTGATTGATGCAGGGTCAACCCATTCCTATGTTTGCATGAAATTAATGCCTAGTATGAACATGCCCATAGAGTTTCTGAGAATTTGTGATTAAAGTATCGAACCCATTAGGTCAGCATGTGTTAGTAAACAAAGTATGTAAAAAATGCCCTTTGATGATTAGAGGTTACTGTTTTCCGGCTGATCTCATGCTATTGCCATTTGATGAGTTTGATGTGATTCTTGGTGTGGATTGGTTAACTGCACATGATGTGATAGTGAATTGTGGAAAAAGATTCATTGAGTTGAAATGTGAAAATGGTGAGTTCCTTGGGTTAATTGGATGAGTCGATAGTTCAATTTCCATGATTTCTGTTATATCTGCTCAGAAATGTTTAAGGAAAGGATGTAAAGCTTATCTTGCTTTTGTGTTGAATACTAAAGATCCAGAGTTGAAAATTGAATCAGTGCCTGTGGTAAATGAGTTTCCTGATGTGTTTTCGGAAGAACTACCAGGTTTGCCTCCTATCAGAGAAGTTGAGTTTGGTATTGAATTGATTCCAGGTACCACACTTATTTCTATTGCTCCTTATAGAATGGCTTCAATAGAATTAAAAGAATTGAAAGCTCACTCAGGAATTAATCGATAAAGGCTTTGTAAGACCTAGTTATTCACCATAGGGTGCACCGGTGTTATTTGTGAAAAGAAGGGCGGTTCCATGAGATTGTGCATAGACTATCGACAAACATAACAAGGTAACCATCAAGAACAAATATCCATTACCTAGAATAGATGATTTGTTTGATCAATTGAAGGGAGCCACTCTGTTCTCTAAGATAGATTTGAGATCCGGATACTATTAGTTGCGAGTTAAAGAGTCAAATGTTCAAAAGACTGCCGAACTAGGTATGGTCACTATGAGTTTCTTGTGATGCCATTTGGCTTAACTAATGCTCTGCTATTTTTATGGATTTAATGAACCGAATTTTTAGACCTTATTTGGACAAGTTTGTAGTCGTGTTCATTGATGACATTTTGATTTATTCTCATAATGAGACCGAGCATGCAGAGCATTTGAGAAACGCTTTTTCTGATTTTAAGAGATAATCGACTTTATGCCAAATTTAGCAAAAGTGAGTTAGTTACGGGAAGTTTGTTTTCTTGGACACGTTGTCTCGTGTGAAGGTATTAAAGTTGATCCGAATAAGATTTCAGCCATTGTTGATTGGAAGCCTCGGGAATGTATCAGAGGTCGGAAGTTTTCTTGGTCTTGCTTAGGTTATTATAGACGATTTGTAGAGGATTTTCCATGATAGCTACTCCATTGACAAGATTGCTACAAAAGATGTCAAGTTTGAATGGTGAGAAGTGTCGGTGGGAGAGTTTCGACAAGTTAAAGGCATTGTTGATCAAGCTCTGCTTTAGTACAACGAGAATCGGGTAAAGAGTTTGTGATTTCTGATGATGCATCCTTGAATGAACTAGGTTTTTGTGTACTTATGCGGGAAGGAAGGGTAATTGCTTATGCCTCTAGGCGAGTTAAAGCTACATGAGAAATGCCGAATATTCACCGATCATAAAAGTTTGAAATACTTGATGACTCAGAAAGATCCGAACTTAAGGCAAAGAAGATGGCTAGAGTTGATTAAAGATTATGAGCTAGTGATCGATTATCACGGGTAAGGCAAATGTTGTTCTTGATGCTTTGAGTAGAAAATCTTTATTTGCATTGAGAGCTTTGCACACTAGTTTGGCATTATCGGATGATGGTTCTATCTTATTTGAGTTGAGAGTTAAATCGGCGTTTCTTGAAGAAATTTGTGAAGCTCGGAAGGATGACAAAGTGAGTTGCAAGCCAAAAGAGTTCGGATCTGAGTCAGTGTAGAGTCTGATTTTCAGATCGGTTCTGACAGTTGTTTGTTGTTTAGAGACAGAGTATGTGTACCAAAGAATGATGAGCTTATTAAGAAAATCTTACATGAAGCACATAGCAGTTCTTTGTCTATTCATCCAGGCAGTACAAAGATGTATAATGATTTGAAGAAAATGTATTGGTGGACAGGAATGAAAAGAGATATATCAGAGTTTGTTTCTAGATGCTTGATCTGTCAGCAGGTAAAGGCCGAACATCAGGTACCTTCAGGTTTATTGCAACTGTATTAGTTCCCAGTGGAAATAGGATCGAGTTACTATGGATTTTGTGTGAGATTGCCTTCACGACGAGAAAGAAAGATGCAGTATGGGTTGTGATTGATAAGTTAACAAAGTCGGCTCATTTCATCCCAGTTCGTATGGATTATTCACTTGACAAGTTGGCCGAGTTATATATTACAGAGATTGTGAGACTACATGGAGTACCGTTATCGATTATCTCAGATAGGGATCCGAGATTTACCTCACGATTTTGGAAGAAATTGCACGAAGCTTTAGGTACAAAGTTGAGTTTTAGTACAGCTTTCCATCCTCAGACTGATGGTCAATCAGAGAGAGTTATTCAGGTACTTGAAGATATGCTTAGATGTTGTGTATTGGAATTTCAAAGTAGTTGGGAGAAATATTTACCGTTAGTAGAGTTTGCCTATAATAATAGTTATTAATCGAGTTTGAAGATGCACCTTATGAAGCTTTGTATGGACGTAAATGTCGCACACTTTTGTATTGGACAGAGCTTAAGGAAAATCAGATTTACGGGGTTGATCTAGTCAAAGAAACCGAAGAAAAGTAAAAGTCATCGAGATTGCTTGAAAGCGACTTCAGATAGAGAGAAATCCTATATGCGATTTGAAAAGAAAAGACATTGAATTTCAAGTTGGTGATAGGGTATTCTTGAAAGTATATCCGTGGAAGAAAGTTCTCGATTTGGCAAGAAAGGCAAATTAAGTCCCCGTTTTATTGGACCGTTTGAGGTGATCGAGAGAGTTGGGCCATTGGCATATCGTTTGGCTTTGCCAAGCTGAGTTAGAGAAGATTCATAATGTGTTTCATGTGTCTATGCTACGTCGTTATCGTTCAGATCCGTCGCATGTGATTTCATAAGCAGAGGTTGAGATTCACGAGATATGACTTACGGGAGGAACCAATAAAAGTATTGCACTTGTGAAAGTATTATGGAATAGGCATGGAATAGAAGAAGCTACATGGGAGCAGAAGAGACTATGCAAAACAAGACTGCAGATCTCTTTACTGAGTAAGATTTTGGGGCGAAAATCCCTAAAGGGGTGAAATGTAACATCCCAAAATAGGGCCTAAGCGGAATAGTGGTTGCGAAACCACAAATCCGAAGTCGATAAAATATTTTAATATTATTTTCAAGTGCTTATAATGTGTGAATTATTATGTGTGTGAAATTTTCGTGATTCAATTTTATTGTTTGGGTGCTTAATTTAATAAAAGGGCTTAATCGCGTAAAGTGAAAATTTAGTGGTTATTTTTAGAAGGGCCAAATAGTGGATGTTCTTTTAATTTGGAGGCTTTATGTTGTAATTTACCCATAAGTGAGAGTAGTGGCGGCTATGTCAAATTATATAGCTTGTTTTATTATGTATAATGGTTTAATAATAATAAAATAATATAATTTTAATATAATAAAACAAACACAAGTTAAAAGCCATTATCATCTTTTTTTCAACTAGCCGAATGTAGAAGAAAAGAAAAGAAAAGAATAAGCTTAGATTCGGTACTTTTGAAGCTTAAATTGAAGGTATGTTTTAGCTTGGTTTTGATAATTTTTACGTTTTTGAGATCGTTTCTTGAGTGCTACAAAACCCATGTTTCAATTTTAAATTTTGATGAATATTTTGAGTTATGCCATTGATGAGAACTTGTGATTTTTGTTGTTTGATGGTAGAAAATGAAAGATATGTGTTAGATTAACAAGTTTTGTCTTTGGATTTTTGATGAATTTAAGTAGTTTGGACTAAATTAGTAAAAGTTGTTATTGTTCATAAGTATGTGTTATGGTAAGAATTTGAAGTTGCTATAGAGAGAAAAATGTTCAGCATGTTATAAAACATAAGAATAAGGGCTGAAGTTTAATTTTCGAGCCTAGGGCAAAATCGTAAATATGTAAAGTTTAGGGGCAAAATTGTAATTTTGCCAAAAATGAGAGTTAAGGACTGTTTTGATAAATATGAGTATTAAATAAGCTAAATTTGCTATTATAGATCAAGAAGAACGAAATCCAGAGTTAGATCGGGGAAAGAAAAGATAGAGGATTAAATCGATATAATTTATCGATTTTATTTCGAGGTAAGTTTCATGATAAATAAATGCAATATTCTATTATTTTACATTTAATATTATTAAATTCCAGCATTTACATATTTATTCTGTAAATTTATTATTTAAAGACTCAAGTATGAATTGACGGAAAAAGTTATCTCGAGAAAGTTAGGTTGAACCTTAGGAATGTGTAGGATACAAATGTCATGACATTAGGGTTTAAGGAAATCATGTAAGACCATGTCAAGACATGGCATTGATAAGTTACTATAAGGCAAATGTCCCATGTAAGACCATGCCAAGGCATGGCATTGGTGAGTTTATAAGGCAAAGATCCCATGTAAGACCATGCCAAGGCATGGCATTGGTGAGTTCACAAGGCAAGGATACCACGTAAGACCATGTCAAGACATGGCAATGGTTAAGTTTCATAAGGAAAGGTACCGCGTATCCTTAGTATTCCAAGTGGTTCAACGGAAAATTCAAGGAGTATACCAAAGTAAAGGTAAGACAAGTTCAAGCTAAAATGGTAAGTTAAGACAAGTTCAAGCTAAAAAGGTAAGGTAAGATAAATTCATGTTAAAAGGTAAGGTAAGATAAATTCATGTTAAAAAGACAAGGTAAGAATACAAGTTTGAGTATATTGAGTTAAAAGCTTAAATGATCTTGATAAGAAAAGAATAAGTTAATTCATTAAGAATGTTGTCATCTATTTACATGTAAACTTACTAAGCTTTATGCTTACTCCCATTCTTTATTTTTTTATAGTATTGCAAGCCAACTCGGGGATCGAAAGGACGTCGGAGATCGTACACACTATCAAAGGGTTATATTGGTATTTTGTGACTCGAACGTTTTAAGTTATGACATGTATAGGGACTTAACCATTTTATGTGTGTGACCTTATGATATGGCTTATTATGGACTTGTAAATGTTTGGTAATGATTAGCCATTAAAATGGTTAATTAAGAACATGGTTGTGGATGTTATGAAATGTCTAGTTGATAATTATTTTAAAGAAATTATGTAATTATATGCAGGGGAATAGTAGGACAGCAGCAGTGACGTGATTTTGAAAAATCACCAAAAATAGTAGAAATTGAATTAGGTTGTGCATGAGATATAGAATTAAAGCTTATTTAGTGTATTGTCATATAAAGAAAACGATGTAGGAAAATGAGTTGTATATTATGAGATAATTGATTTTTAGTGAAGAGAGGTCAGAACTGTCAAACTGTGTAATAGGGGAGACTTTAACTAATAAACTGTACTAATTGGCCACACCAAAAATTCTGGAAAAATTATAGTAAGAAGATATATGAGTCTAGTTTCAGGGAAAATTTACGGATCTTGATTTCGAGTTTTGTAACTCGAGTTATAATTAATTTAGTGAACATGATGCAGACGGACAGTTT
This sequence comes from Gossypium bickii, assembly GCA_025503065.1. NCBI lineage: Eukaryota > Viridiplantae > Streptophyta > Magnoliopsida > Malvales > Malvaceae > Gossypium > Gossypium bickii. The sequence continues at coordinate 24,981,496 of CP106717.1, forward strand.
CAATTTTTATGCCCAGAACTAGTAAGTTAAGTCTAGTAATGCCTCGTGCTCGACTACGGCAATGGTCTCGGGTAAGGGGTGTTACACTTTCATGTTTTGCCTCCCACTAACAGAGTGTCAGCTTGGGGTCGTGTATTCCCCTCGAACAACAGTAGATGTTGAGGTCGCAGAAAGATCACTTGGAGATGAAAATTGTACATATACCTCGAGACAGGGTAATCCACTGGCAAGATGAGTCTCCACCATTGCCTCAAAGCTCCGAGGACCTATGATGTCGAATGAGTCATATCTCATCGGATCAACCGAAGCGCAAAATCTATACTTAATAGACTGAACTTTCATTGGTGTTGTTCCGAATATTGTATGCCTAATTCTTTTGCGAAGTTCTACCACATCGACGTTCCGATTAAAACTCAGTCGCGCTGTGTTCTCCAATAAGAAAACAACACCATTTTTGGTGTCACAAACCTCACTATCGTAGTAAATAACAGCATTAATACGTTCAGTCATTTTCAGTTTTTTTTTCTTTTGCCTCAATTTCCCTTATGCAACCTGAGAATGAAATTTGGCTGATTTATAGTCTAATTTTGCTGGAGACTACTATAGCGAAAGAGCGTCCACGTGGAAGCTCTTTTCAGTACTCCTGCTGATAGTGCACCCTGCTGGAAGCGTTTTGGCCACTGTTTGTTTAGAAACGTCTTCCCATAATAATTTTACTGGAGACTACTGTAGAAAAAGAGCGTCCACGTGGGAGCTCTTTTCAGTACTCCTGCAGACAGTGCACCATGCTAAAAACGTTTTGGCCACTATTTGTTCAAAAACGTCTTCTCAAAATAATTTTGCCGGAGACTACTGTAGCAAAAGAGTGTCCACGTGGGAGCTCTTTTCAGTACTCCTGCTGACAGTGCACAACGCTGAAAACGTTTTGGCTACTGTTTGTTTAGAAACGTCTTCTCAAAATAATTTTGCCGGAGACTACTGTAGCAAAAGAGCGTCCTCATGGGAGCTCTTTTCAGTCCTCCTGCTGACAGTGCATCCTTCTTGAAGCGTTTTTAGGCACTGTTTATTCAGAAACGTCTTCTCAAAATTATTTTGCCAGATACAACTGTCACAAAATTCAATTAATTTTTTTGGGCTAATATATTTTGCCCAAAAACCCTAAATATATATTTACCCTAGCCCAGAAACCTTAGAATATCATATTGTAATTGGATTGGGGGGGAGGGCAAAAATGCGTCCACGTCAGCGTGTTTTCCTGGTTATTCAGCAGCAAAGTACGTCCCCAGGGGCGCGCTTTGCTGTCTTTTCCCCCGAAAAGGCGCTGACGTGGACGCGTTTTGGGGGGAAATGGCCCTTTCCCGTAAATATTTTTCAAACTGGCCCTTTTCCATTATTATTATTTTTTTTTTGGTATTATTGGGATTTTTGCCCCAACTTACCTATTCTTTATTAGCTTATACTTTTAATCAATTTTTTATTTATTAACTTATTTAACTTTATAGTTTTTAATACACTCCTATTTTAATTTATATACAATAATCAATACTCATAGTCAAGACTCATTATTAATATTTTAATTTATTTTACCCATTATTTTCTAATTTAATCTAGTAATCAAGTTTCGTTTTAGATTAATTAATAAAAAAATCTAATTATAATATTTTAATAATTTTAATTAATTATTTAAAGCAAAGTTTAAAGACTAAATCGTAATTTTAGTGAAATCTTTTAGTAAATTTTTTTATAAAAATCGAGAATAATTTATGGAATTATCCAAATAAAATTTAACTATGTAAATTTTTAATTCATTTCATAGCATTTATTACAACAATTCACTAAGCACATTTACATAATCCATTATGCTACCAAAATTTAACAATCAAACCTATTTAATTATTTGGTTATTCATTTCATCATCTCTAATGTTTTGGGGTGTTACAGTTATATATAATGTACAAATGTATATAATGATGACAAGTGGCACATTTGTTTTTTCTATTTAATTTTTACAGTTTTTTTTCAAATAATTTCTATAAATTTTTGTTATTCATTTAATTTCAATAATCTTTTAAAAAATTATTTTATATCTTTCTATATGATTTTATTTAAGATAATATAAAAATAAAAACAAACCAATATATTTTTTTACACTAATATAATTTTAAAATTAAAATATACAAAAGTTTTCTGGGCATAAATTTTAAATTTTATTTTTAATAAATTAAAATTTTCAACCAATAAAAAATAGTGATAAACTATTTGTATCCAAAACAATGGGTGGTAAAATTAAATAAACTTTTTGCTCTTGGGCTGTGTTGTAACCATTTTTTTTTGGAAAACGGGGTCGACTTTGATTTTGAAAATAGAAATGAAAAACGGGACTCGCCACCAACTTTTTTTTATGAGATGTGATCGGGTCACCTCGTAATTTGGTCATTTTAATAATAGATTTGATTTATTAAAACAATAGTTTTGGTCTACGAAATTTAGTAAAAACGGGTTAGGGAGTCGATTACGCACGAGGAAGGATTAGCACCCTCGTGACGACCAAAATTGGTACCTAATTGATAATTTGATGTCTTTATGTCGAAAATTTGAAAAGATTTTAAAACTACAATCCTCTTTAGTTAAAAGAAAACTTTGAACAAATCAAAATGGATGCTAAGACCCTCTTATTTTGAAGAAGTAAAATGTCACACTCAGTAAGTTAGGGTACAACATTTTGAGTTCCCGAAACTGAGCTTGTCTTTCGACTTTTAAAACTCGTATTTAAGTTTGAGGAGGATATTCGGTTATCTGTCAAATGAGAAACTGGAACCCAGTAAGTTAGGGCACGATTTCTCGAAGTTCCAAATACAGAATATTGGCTTTATTTACAAAAAATCTTATCTCAGGTAACAAGATGTCATGGCCAGTAAGTTAGGGCACCACACTTCGAATCTCTGAGAACAAGTATTTTATTCGAAACTCGTATTACAATTTAAAAGGATATTCTATTATTTAGATTAAATGAGAAAAATCGAAACCCAATAAGTTAGGGCACGATTTTCTCGAATCTTCGAATACGAAATATCAATTATTTTAAAACTTGATGCATCGGGTAAAGGTTAATGTGACAAGTAGTAATGTGAAAATACGATGCTACATGCGTGAAAAGAATAATGGTATGAAATTCGAAAATAAAAATGAGCAAGATAAAATATATAACATAAATTTCGAGTAAATAAATAAAGAAATGTAATAATAATATTAAAAAGGTAACAATACTATATTAATATGAACAATATATATAATACTAGTGATAAAAGTGAATAATAAAAACTATAATAATGAAAATAATAGTAGTAATAACAATAATAAATAATAAATATAGTAATAATAACGTATACAAAAAACAAATACAATGTGATAATGATAATAGAAATAAAGTAAATAATAATAGTGAGTATAATAATAACAATAACAAAAATAAATATGATAGATAATAAAATAGTAAAAATAATGTTAAGAATAATATTTAAAACAATTATTAAATATAATATAATAACATTAAAATAATAATGGTACAAATTAAGATTAAAACCAACAAAAATAAATTTAATAGTAATAACATTAATAAGAGTACATATAATAACAATAATAATATTATAAGTAATTAATTTAATAATAAGGTAGTCAAAATAATCATAAAAAGGACTAAATCAAATTAAAAGCGGACTATTGGGGTAAATCTGAAATAAAAATAAAAGAAAGGACCTACTCGAAGCGCGCGGATAACATGGGGGACTAAATTGGGCAATAACCCTTTCCCTCCAAAACGCGCAGCATCAGCGAGGACTTGATTGAAAACCAAATAAACTTTTGGAGAAAAATTAAAAAGACTGAAAATCTGATTGCACAATCATAAAAGGGCGGAGGGGCTAAAAGTGAAATTAGCCCCTCCGATGAAAAACACGCGGATCCTAGGCCGGAGCTGATCAGGCCAAGGCAAAACGACGTCGTTTTAGGGCTTTTGGACGCCGGCCAAAACGGCGTCGTTTTAAGTGGCTATATAAGCCTTTTTTTTTTTTGAAATTTTCATTTTCTCCTCTTTGCTAAAAAAAACAAAACAAAACGTCTCCCCTCTTTTGCTCTTTACAGTCTAAGTAGTAGGTGGGATTTAAACCAACCTCGTCCGCTGGCTATGTGTTGCCTGGCGCCACTGAAGAAGCTAGAAAAGGTAAATTTTTTATATTTTTTATTTTTAAATATAATATAGGTATATATATGCCAAAAAAAAGAAGAAAGAAAAAAAGAAAACCGTGAAAATAATAAAAGGAAGAAAGATCACCTCTCTTGGCCTCTGATTTTTAGTAGGTTTTTTTTTAGTGTTTAATCCCTGCTTTCTTGTCTTTAATCTATGCTTGCAAGTGTTTGTATTTTGGTTTGATTTCCTCTATTGTATTGATTTTTTCGAATCTTTTTACAATTGTTTAGATCGGCTTTTATAGCCATATTTTACAATCATTTTGTTGTCATTTTTCTTTAATGCTTGCAGGTGATGGTGCAAGTGGATGGCGGTGGCCAAAGGCGGTGGATGGGACGGGCGATCAGAAAGTCAGACACCTTCGGTGCGGGGCATCTAGGGTTTGCTATTCCCCTTTTTTTCTGATGGCTGTGGGTTAGGGGTAGATTGGGCTTGGTTTGTTTTGGGTTTAATCTGGGTTTGTTTTGGGTTTAATGTTTTTGGGTTGCTGTTATTAGGATTTGGGTCTAGGCTTTGGGCTAGTTGGATTATGGTTTGGTTTCTGACGAGCCCGGGCAGAATTGGGCTTGTACAGCTGCCCCTCTTTACTTATTGTCGTGTAACGGGAATGGAGCAAAGACTTTTAAGAAAGACCAATTTTGCCCGATCTCGCCGAGTCTTGACTTCTTTGGTACTCTTCTTCTTCAGGTAGCCTCATTCCAGTCCACTAGATCTCGTTGCTTCAATCCACTCCACTGCAACCTTGAGAGATGAGATTTGTAGTTATAGTAGATTAAATCCCACCTACTGAAACTTTAGGGGTATAGGATTTGTTGCTTTAAATCGCTCCACTGCAACTTCAGGGAGATAGGATTAGTAGCTTTAATCCGCTCCCTACAACTTCAGGGAGATAAGACTTGTTTCTTCAGTTTGCTCCACTGCAACTTCAGGGAGATAAGACCTGTATAGTAAATTCAATCCCAACCTACTGCAACTTGAGGAAGATAAGGTTTATTTTGATCTGCTCTACTGCAACTTTGGGAAGATAAGGTTTATTTTGATCTGCTCTACTGCAACTTCAGAGAGCTAAGATCTGTGATTTATAGCTTTAATTTGTTCCACTGCAACTTCAGGGAAATAAGATTCGCTATCTTCAGCCTGCTCCACTACAACTGCAGAGGTATAGGATTCGTCGTTTTAATCCACTCCACTGCAACTCCAGGGAGATAGGATTAATTGTCTTCAGTCTGCTCCACTGCAACTTCAGGGAGATAAGATTTGTATGGTAAATTCAATCCGACCTATTGCAACATCAGAGGTATAGGATTCGTCGTTTTAATCCGCTTCACTGCAACTTTAGAGAGATAGGATTAACTACCTTTAGTCTGCTCCACTTCAGGGAGATAAGACTAGTGACTTCAACCTGCTCCACTGCAACTTCAGGGAGATAAGGTTTGCAATGATCTATTCTACTACATCTTTAGAGAGATAAGATCTGTGATAATTTGTAGCTTTAATTTGTTCCACTGCAACTTCAGGGAAATAAGATCGGTTCTTTTATAGCTTCAATCTGTTCCACTGCAACTTCAGGGAAATAAGATTCGCTATCTTTAGTATGCTCCACTGCAACTTCAAGGAGATGGGACTTTCTATGGTAAAGTCAATATGACCTACTGCAACCTCAGAGGTATAGGATTCGTCGTTTTAATCCGCTCCACTGCAACTTCAGGGAAATAAGATTCGCCATCTTCAGTCTGCTCCACTGCAACTTCAGGGAGATAAGACTTGTATGGTAAATTCAATCCGGCCTACTGCAACTTTAGAGGTATAGGATTTGTGGATTCATCGATCCCGTTACACCGTTTTCTGGGGAACACGATCTGTAGAATTAATTTATGGATTTATGCTTATGCATAATGATTAGGATGCCATGATCAGAATGAATCAAATGCTCCTAGCATGCAAAATGATTAGGATGCCATGACCGGAATGAATCAAATGCTCCTAGCTAAATGTGTTTTACACGAATAAGAATGATCCATTTTTAAATACTTAGGATTGTCATTGCTCATTGTTCTTCCAGGTTGTATCACTGACGTAATATCCTGTCTTCTTGTTCAACCGACATTTTTTTGACAGAAAGTCTGAAGAAATGGTCACTGTTTAGAGTTTCCTTCTCAAATATTTCCAACCTTTAGGTTCGGTGAGTTCTAAATAATAGTCTTTTTTTAGGTCCTCGTATTATTTAGAAGTTTCCAGAGTAATATGCAAAACTCCTTTTGTGAAAGTATTATTAGCCCATTAATTATTACTTCAATACAAAATGCTTGAAAGTGACCATAATAATGGAATTTATCAGAAAAAATCTAACAAGAATAGGTTAATTAAGGAAAGCAAACATTGTTAGAATACAAAATGATTAGGGGAAAACATAGGTACCCCAGATATCGCAGCCTAAGGTTCTCTGTAAGGACTTTCTGAAGACTATTTTGAGCTCAATATGTGTTTAGGAGATCAAGAGTACTCTGTTGATGCCCCAAGATGTAACATCTCTCCTCCTTTTTAACTCAGGTATAGCAAGATCAAACACATGTCCCTTCTTTGATTGCAATTTAAATCGCTCTTTTCGGGTTTTCGACTCAACCCCTTTGGTCTCAAGGTGCCCTTTACGATTTTCACCCTGGCCTCTCCGTTTTTTTAGAAGGTCTCAAAGCGCCCTTTTCGGGTTTTCACTTTGGCCTTTTTTCCTCTTTAAGTATAATACTTCTTGACTGAATCTGAATTTATAGGATTGGATAAGTTTTTCCCGTCCATCTCGGCCAAGATCAGTGCTTCTCCAGAGAAAACCTTTTTCACCACATAAGGTCCTTCCCAATTTGGCATCCATTTCCCTCTGAAATCCTTTTGTATGGGGGAGGATCTTTTTCAAAACTAAATCCCCCTCGTGAAATTCTCTTAGGTGCACCTTTTTGTCATAAGCTCGCATCATTCACTTTTGGTACATCTGACCATGACGGATAGCTTTTATCCTCTTTTCCTCAATTGAACTCATCCTCTTTTCCTCAATCAAGTTCAATTGATCGTATCAAGACTGGATCCATTCTGCTTCATCTAACTTTAACTCTGACAAGACTCGAAGGGAAGGAATTTCCACTTTGATAGGTGACACTGCCTCCATTCCATAAACCAATGAGAAAGGAGTTGCCCCTGTGGACGTCCTGACTGATGTTCGATAAGCATAGAGAGCAAATGGTAACTTCTCGTGCCAATCTTTATATGTTTCAACCATTTTCCCTAAAATTTTCTTAATGTTTTTATCGGCTGCTTCCATTGCACCATTCATTTTTGGACGATACGATGACGAGTTGTGGTGTGTGATCTTGAATTGACTGCAGACCTCTGCGATCATGTTGTTGTTCAAGTTTAGCACATTTTTGGATATGATTCTCTCAGGCATTCCATATCGACATATGATTTCCTTTTTTAGGAATCTGCTGACTGTCGACTTAGTAACACTGGCATATGAAGCAGCTTCTACCCACTTTGTGAAATAGTCGATGACTACAAAGATGAACCGATGCCCATTTGAAGCTTTTGGAGAGATTGGTCTGATGACATCCATGCCCCACATGGAGAAAGGCCATGGGGAAGTCATAAAATGCAAAGGCGAAGGAGGTACATGAATTTTGTCTCCATAGATCTGGCATTTGTGACATGTTTTAGCATAATTGATGCAGTCTCCTTCTATGGTAGACCAATAGTATCTGAATCTCATGATTTGTCTAACCATTGTGAAACCATTGGCATGTGTTCCACAAACAACCTCGTGGACTTCTTCCAGAATTTTCTTAGCTTCCACAGCATCCACACACCTCAACAGTATCTGATCCTTTCTTCTTTTATACAAGACCTCCCTGTCTAAGACATAGTCACAGGCTAGTCTTCTCAACATCCTTTTATCGTTTTCAGTCGCTTTTTCAGGATATTCACGATTTCTCACATATCGCAATATATCTTGGTACCAGGGGTGATAATCTCTTTCTTCTTCCTCCACATTGTAACAATGAGCTAGGGCCTCGTAAATACTCATTTGAATGGGTTTTACATCCTCTTGCTTGTTCACTTTAATCATGGAAGCCGAAGTAGCCAAAGTATCAGCCATTTGGTTTTCATCTCGCGGGAGATAATTGAAAATAATGTCTTCAAACTCTTCAATCAACCCTAGAACTATCCTTTGATAATTGATCAATTTGGGGTCTCTTGTCTCCTATTCACATTTCAGTTGGTAGATTACCAATGAAGAATCTCCATATACTTTTAGCACTCTAATTTTAAGTTCTATGGCTGCATGGAGTCCCATGATACATGCTTCATACTCTGCCATATTATTCGTACAATCAAAATCCAATTTACACGAGAACGGATAATGATCTCCATTTGGGGATACCAAGACTGCCCCAATTCCATTGCCTATAGCATTTGATGCTCCGTCAAAGTTCAATTTCTAAAGGTGATCTTTTGTAGTGTCTTCTTCATTAGTTGTCATATACATTAGTTCTTCATTGGGGAAGTCAAAGTTTAGAGGCTCATACTCCTCTAGAGCTCTGCTGACCAGAAAATCTGCTATTGCACTTCCTTTTACATCTTTTTGGCTCACATAAACTATGTCAAATTCAGAGAGGAGAATTTTCCATCTAGCCATCCTTCCATTCAAAGCGGTTGACTCCATCATGTACTTTAGAGGGTCCAACCTCGAGATTAACCAGGTCGTGTGGTACAACATATATTGCCTCAACCTCCGATTCGTCCAAATCAAGGCACAACACAATTTCTCAATTGGCGAATATCTCATCTCACATTCAGTGAATTTCTTACTAATGTAGTATATCGCCTTTTCGTTTCTTCCCGAATCATCATGTTGACCCAGCACGCATCCCATAGAGTGATCCAACACTGTCAAATACAGGATTAATAGTCTATCTGGGCATAGGGTGACAATACTGGAGGTTTTGACAAGTACTGTTTCAAACTATCGAAAGCTTTCTGGCATTCATCATCCCACACGCCTGGATTGTGTTTTTTCAGAAGATGAAATATGGGATCACATTTCTCGGTTAACTGTGAAATAAACCGAGCAATGTAATTTAACCTTCTCAGGAAACCTCAAACTTCTTTTTGAGTGTGCGGTGGAGGCAATTCTTGTATAGCTCGGACTTTATCTGAGTCAATTTCAGTTCCTCTTTCACTGAATACAAAGCCTAGCAATTTTCCAAATCTAGCTCCAAAAGTACATTTTGTTGGATTGAGCTTTAGCTGGAATTTTCTCAACCTCAGGAACAATTTCATCAAAACTCGAATGTGTTCCTCTTCTGTTCTAGACTTTGCAATCATATTATCAACATAAACCTCAATTTCTTTATGTATCATATCATGGAACAAAGTCACCATAGTTCTTTGGTACGTAGCTCTTGCATTTTTCAGCCCAAATGGCATCACCCTATAATAGAATGTTCCCCGCAAGGTTATGAAGGTAGTCTTTTCCATGTCTTCAGAGTGCATTTTTATCTGGTTGTATCCCGAGAAGCCATCCATGAAGGAAAACAAAGAATATCCTGCCGTATTGTCTATTAAAGTATCAATGTGAGGCAAAGGGAAATTGTCTTTCGGGCTGGCCCTATTCAAATCTCTATAATCTACACACATTCATACCTTCCCATCTTTCTTAGAGATAGGTGCAATGTTGGCTACCCATTCTGGATATTTGACTTCCTGCAAAAATCCAGCGTCAAATTGCTTTTTAACTTCTTCTTTTATATTTAACACAGTGTCAGGCCTCATTCTCCGGAGCTTCTGTTAAACCGGTTTGCAGTCTTCTTTTATGGGGAGGCAGTACATAACAATGTCAGTGCTTAATCCCGGCATATCTTGGTATGACCACGCAAAGACATCTTTGAATTCTTGAAGTAAATCTACGAGGTCTTGCCTCGTTTCTTTGGTTATGCACGTTCTAATTTTCACCGCCTTTCTTTCTTCCAAGGCCACGACCTCTACTGTTTCTTCGTGAAGTAGAATTTATTTTTCCTCTTATTCTACCATTATTAACAAGTCTGAAGATAAGCCATAGTCTACATCATCTTCAAAGTTCTAGGATCTCTCTAAACACATGTCTCACTCAAAATGAAGTTCTAATTCCCTAGCAGCTTTACTCGTGTCGTTGATATCCGGGGGCCTATTGTAGGTACAAAGAAATATAAAAAAACAAATAAATTTAGGAATAATTATTTGTATAGTATGATCATGAGTGAGGAATAAAAGAATATTTGGAATAAAGAATAATTATCTATATAATATGATTATGGATGAATTGGAAATAATAAAGGATATTTGCTCAAAAGATGCATTTTCATTGAATTAAAGACTTTTGGGCCATAAGCCTGTTTCACAAAGGATGCTTATTACTCCTAGGCCTAGAGCAATAAGTGTTCTGGGACATTACTCTAAAATAGTTCTAAACACTATAGGAATCTCCTCCGCAGTCCAATTGTCCAAAATATTTCCTAGCTCAAAGGGGCGGATACCCGACAAGTTTTTTCTTCTGGTTCTCTCTTCAGATATGGCATTGATGTACGAGTTTTCCAATGTATCCCCATGGTTCCTTTTCTTGGGGTCCCTCGCTCAGAGTGAATGATTTCTCCTGATACAAAGGTCTTGGATATGTCGGGAAAAATCATTGGCTCCCACTTGATTTCCTCCCTGCTCAATCGTGCTCTTCTCCTCCCTTGCTTTTTTTTGAGTTCCTTCTTCCTTTGTCTCGCGTCTGGCTTAAATCCTAAGCCGAAGCAATCTCATTTGTCCTTTAGCAACAATACCTCAACCTTTCCTTAGAGGTATCTTCCGAGTCCTTTCCCTAGTAAGGCTCATTTTCCAACAGTTAACTGCAGACCCATATTTGTAGTCTTGGATATTTTAGCATTCGGGACATTGTTTCCTTCGATAATGAATGTGGCATTTACAATTTCTAATGATTGAAAAGAACATTCAATCACTTCATCATTTGCCTCTAAATATGGCCCGTTACTGGTCACAGCTGCAATGATGTCTTCTTCTATGTTTATGGTCACAAGTCGGCCTTCTGTCACCAATTTCAGTTTTTGGTGCAACGTAGACAGAACAGCCCCCGCTGAGTGAATCCATGGCCTCCCCAAGAGACAGTTATAGGAAGGCTCGATATCCATTACCAGAAAATCCACCTCGTATGTGTTAGGGCTGATTAAAAGTGGTATTTCAATTCTGCCCATTACCCTTCTCTCTATGCCATCAAATGCCCTCACTATATTCTGGCATGGCTTCATATGAGAACTATCCAGTGGTAGCCTATTTAATGTGGATAGGGGCAAAACATTTAATGCTGAACCATTGTCAATCAAAACTCTCGATAATGTGTATCCCTTGCATCAAGTGGTGACGTGCAGGGCTTTTGTAGATCCCCTTCTTCCAGGCCATATTTCATCATCATTAAAGAAGATGAAATTATCAGCAGTGATGTTATTGACCAGACGATCGAGCTTGTTGATGGAGATGTCCTCCGTGACATAAGTTTCATTTAATACTTTCATTAATGCATTACGGTGAGTTTTCGAGCTTAAAAGCAAGGCCAGTACTGATATCGAGCTAGTTGTTTGTGTAGTTGCTCCACGACGCTATACTCGCTATGCTTTAGGAACTTCAGGAATTCTTTAGCCTCTTTCTAGGTCACTAGCTCATTGACAGGCGATTCAAATTCAGCTGTGTTCTCCGTCATAGATTTTCCTTTAATAGACTCGATTTTTGCAACTAGTGTATCGTAACGCTTCCCAATACGCGTGTAAAATCCCATTTCTTGTCCCTCTTTTGAAACGTTGATTAGGTTCACCTTTCCTGGAATCGTCACGTTACAGTCATAGTTCGAAGGAACCCTTTTGCTATACTTATAAAGAAAAGCTACAGGTTTTTGAATTATGACTCTCGGTGCTACTTGTGTTCTGACTTCATTGACTCTTGGCTTCGAGATGATCATTACTGGGCGGCTGCCCTTTTCGGCCCTTTCCATTGATCTTTCATCTAAAGCATAGACCTCCCATCCTTCTAATCCCTCAATCTCCTCGTAAAATTCCATCTCTTTATTATCCATCAAATTTTGCACTATGGCTTTGAACTCAGTGCATTCCTGGATCCCATGCCCTTCTCCATTATGGAACTTGCAATGGTTCCTCTTTCCTTCAAATCTCTCTTCCGAATCCAATATGATCAGTCCTCTCTCTACCATCTCCTTCCAAACCTATCTCAATGGGGTTTTGACTTTGTAAACGCATATTTGACTTTCCTGCCCCCACCTTCATTTATTCCATTTACTCCTTGATCAATATGATTCGGCAAGGGGTTTCCTGCTACATTTGGTACGAGTGGGTCGTCAAACATTACGATCCCCATTTTTATTAGCTTTTCAACTACTTTCTTGAACGCGGTCCAATTTTCAATTGAACGCCTCACAATTCCAGCATGATATTCGTATTGGGCGTTTGCATCATACCACTTCGGCAATGGGGGTTGCAACGGTGTTAAGTAGAAAGGGGACACCACATGTGCATCAAAGAGGTTCTGGTACAGCTCTCTATACGTCATGGGTATATGTGTGAACTGTATCCTTTTGGTGTTCACCCTTGCGATGGATTCTTATTTCGAGGGACCCTGATGATTAGTGGTTGTTGTTTTTGGCTGGCTCACTGTTATCACTCTCGAATGACCCTTGTTATACGTACTCGTGTTATTCACCTCATTCTCCCTCCTTCACGGGGCTGATCTCTTGGTACCTTCCCCTGCTTCAATCTTCCCACATCTTATCGCATTTTTTATCATCTTCCCAGACATTACGATATCAGAAAAGCTTTTAATAGCACTCCCCAACATGTGGCTGCTGAAAGGAGACTTCAAAGTACTGATGAAGAGCATGGTCGTCTCTTTCTCTAAGAGTGGTGGTTGGACTTGCGTCACCACCTCCCTCCATCGCTGGGCATACTGCCTGAAGCTCTCGTTTGTCTTCTTCTCCATGTTCTGAAGTGTGATCCTATCAGGTGCTATGTCTGTCACGTGGTTGTATTGTTTTATGAAGGCTTGAGCCAAGTCTTTCTATGAACCAATTTAGGAGCGAGTTAATTGATTGTACCATTTTGCCGCAGACCCGGTCAGACTGTCTTGAAAACAGTGGATTAATAACTAGTCATTATTGCATATCCTATCATTCTCCGACAGAACATCGTTATGTGGGCTTCAGGATAGCTAGTCCCATTGTATTTTTCAAACTCTGGCATTTTAAACTTCAGTGGGAGGACCAGATCTAGGACCAAGCTTAAATCCTTCGCATCGATCCCGCAACGGTAATCAGTGGTTTCCATTGCTTTAAACTTCTCCTCTAGCCACTTACACCGTTCTTCCAATTGCTTTTGTGATTCTATCTTTGCTCTTTCCTCCTTTATCACTTCATCCAAATCAGGACCAATTGGATTATTTGAATTATTGCCTGAGCCAGCCTGAAAATTTATTGGTATCGAGGCTTCAGCCTAAAACTATTGTAGCCTGATAGTGATAGATGGTCTTTGTGGATTTATCTTGGGTTGTACCTGTACATGCGGTGGAGTAAAACCAAGGGGGTGTTGAGGATACTCAGTATTCTCCTTTGCATTAACCATGGGGCTCTTTCCTTTATCCATAAGCCCATTCAACAGCTGCGTCATCTGAGTCATTTGAGACATCATATTTCTCTGAGATTCCATCATTTTGTCTATCATGTCCTGCTGGATCTTAACCAGCTGCTCTTGTATTTGTGCTTGCATCTTCTCTTGCATCTCTTTCTGTATTTCTTCCAACCTTTCTAGTCTTTTATCCATTGCTTTAGTCTTTTTCCTTGTGTCGTAAGGATGCGTATTTGGTAAAGTTTTTCTGGTTTCCAGGTTACTGAAATAATTTTTAATTAAAAACTTTTAGTGAACTCTAACGCATATGATGGAATGCAATGTAGATGCATGAAATGCAAAAGACGTCGATTCGGACTCAATTTCATTTAGAAAACTTTATTAGAAAACAAAACTCTTTACATAAAACGGATTACAAATACAGCTTTTCCCTAATGCTCAAAGTTTTAATATTCCTAAGCAACAAAGATAGCTCCTAACCCTTGACTGATTCCAGCTCGTACTTTACACTTAGTATGCCGGCTTGAACTGCCAAGCCTTGCAGATGGTTAGCTACCTCCCGGATCTGAGCCACGGCTTCACCCATAATGTAATCTCAATCCCTAACTTGACTCTGAGAGTGATGAAGTTGTTCTTTCCAACGCTCCTCATTTACTTCAAGAAGCTCCACCCGAAGCTCACAACTTTGTAAAGCAGACTTTAGCTCTTTTATTCTTCCTTTCATTTTTTCAATTTTGCTCAAATTGGTTCTCAGCTCAGCCACAGATATTACGATTCCTATACTGGTAAAGTGCTTTTTCAAGCTCTGCCACTCTGGCCTTTAATTCCCCTTTGTCATTTTGGGCTTCTGATATACCCCTCTCTAGAGCCTTTCTTTGAGCTTGAGCCTCTTGGAAATTTCTCTTCCATTGATCAGCTTTGGTCTTTTCTGCTTGAATTTCCTGCCACCACTGCTCTAAAGTTTTCCCTAGTCCAACAGTCCTCATCGATAGACGTATCTTCTTATAGTCTGTCTTTAAACTATCCAGATCCTCTTCAACCTTGTTTTTCCCTTTTCTTAACTTTTTCGCCTCTGCCTTTTGCACTTCCACATCTAATCTCAAGTGCATTTTTTCTTTCTCCAGCTGCTCAATCCTTTTCCTGAATTCAAAACTCTTTTTCTCAAAGTCCTATCTTATAATCTCTAGCTCTGACAGGACAACTTGTAAGTATTCTTCCATTGATAGAGCACCCTCTAAACTCGGCCCAGGAACATTATCATTAGTCTTTTTGCTAAACCATTCACTATATTCAAGCGTCGTCATAGAACCGACAGACAATCTCTTCATCCGGTGAGTTTGGTTCCAAGCAGTGGAAATCTCCTTGACCCTCGTCTTGTAATTATCTCCTTTATACAAGAACTCGCATTGCGCTAAACCATGCGTTGCCGGTACAAACTGCTTTGATCCGTATTGTCTTAGTACATGTAAAGGGGCATAACCGACGGCTTCTCAAATTCTGAGCAAAAGGACCCAATCAAAACTTCCACATCGGAATAGGATGTCACTGGGCACCAACAAAGGAGCTCTCCATTCAATATCCTCTTCCTGAAGATTTTGGAGAAGTGCCATCCAATTCTCTTCTGACACATCGTCTCTTTTTGGTGTTGCTGCTATCTCTTTCACTGAGGAATAATTATCAGTGAAGACTCGATAAGAAATCTTATTCACCTTCCAGAAGTGGTTGTGAAACCAAACCAACAAGAACTGAGCGCACCCTACGAACCTACCCTCTCCAGATCTTCTACATGCATTCAATGACCTAAAAGTCTCGGCCAAGATTGCAGGAACTGGTGTGACCCCTTTACTAAGTCGGTCGAATAGATCTGTGACTGCTTCATCTACATGCCCTAAAGCCTTAGGGAATAGCATCAATCCGTAGATGCTTAATGCAAAGGCATCAACTCTTTTCTTCATATCAGGATGAGCTAAAATCAAATCCCTCAAATTCCTCCACGGGATGCATTTATACTCGCCTTTTTGCTTAATCCTGACTGTAATCTACTGCTCACTCATTCCCGTAATGCTCATTAACTTCTTCCAAAAGGCTGGGATATAAACAGCTCTCGAATAGACTCTATCAACCTAAACCTTCGGACAATTCAGTAGAGCGGTGTACTCTTCCACGGTGGGTTCCAAATCTACTCTTCCAAAGGTAAAGTAACTATACGCGGGGTTCCAGTACTGAGTGAGGGCTCGGAATAACTGCTCGTCCACCTTGATGTCAAGTAAGTACGGCAAATCCCCATAACTATGGTAGAACAGCCTCTTGGTCTCATCGCCCTACCGATCCCATATCACTTTTAACTCTTGAAGTTTATTTTGCGTAACGTTAATACGAATATAGTCCCATAACTCTGACACATGCCCTGCAGCTAGGCTATCCCCCTTCTCTAATTGTGTTGTTTCTGACCAAGTTCGGACAGTCGCGTTATCTTTCACTTTATCGAGAAATTCATTTTCCATAACCAGCTCTCAAAAAATAATTTAGCAATCGAACCCGAATCGACACCTTTTAAACATGAAAATGCATGCAAAATAACAAAGATAAAACAAAAAAAGTTAGTGCAATATACAGAAACAAAATTCAAAGCATGTCAACAAAGGAAAAACAATCAAGCGCCTATCTGGGTGACCACTAGAGTTTATCACGGCTCTACCTAGGGTGAGCTCTTAAGGCTTTCTATATGCGGTTTGGTTTTAAAGTTGAGGTACCTGAACCAGCAGATTCCTCAATCCTCACCCATTATAGGCTCATACGGATCGAGCTCGGTTCAAGGGGATACATTTCCCTATGGCTGGATGGAGATGAAAATCTCACGAAGACATAGGTACGGATGTATCCCGAAAGCGATTCAGTATCCTGCACAGAGGTGAAAACCTCACAAAGGAGTAGCTTCTCACTCCCACTTAAAAAGGTGTGACCCGACGATCATGTAATATAATGCAAAAGTATACTACAATACTCGAACCACAGCAACCAAATGAGGTGACGCAAGCGAATGCACTAAAAGGGTCGTAATTTTTCAAATCAAATTTTCAATTTTCGACAAAAGGATAGAAATTAATCAATTTTACGGCTTGACTCTCTTTGTTCCCCAGTGGAGTCGCCAACCTGTCGTAACCATTTTTTTTTGGAAAATGAGGTCAACTTTGGTTTTTAAAATACAAACGAAAAACGGGAGTCGCCATCAACCTTTTTTGATGAGGTGTGATCGGGTCACCTCGAAATTTGGTCATTTTAATAATAGATTTGATTTATTAAAACAACAGTTTTAGTCTACGAAATTTAGAAAAAAACAGGTTCGGGGGTCGATTACGCACGAGGAAGGATTAGCACCCTCGTGACGCCCAAAATTGGTACCTAATTGATTATTTGATGTCTTTATGTCGAAAATTTGAAAAGATTTTAAAAATATGATCCTCTTTATTTAAAAGAAAACTTTGAACAAATCAAAATGGATGCTAAGACCCTCTTATTTCGAAGAAGTAAAATGTCACACCTAGTAACTTAGGGTACGACATTTTGAGTTCCCAAAACCGAGCTTGTCATTCGACTTTTAAAACTCGTATTTAAGTTTGAGGAGGATATTTGATTATTTGTCAAATGAGAAACCGGAACCCAATATGTTAGGGCACTTTTTCTCGAAATTTTAAATACAGAATATTGCCTTTATTTACAAAAAATCTTATCTCGGGGTAACAAGATGTCATGGCCAGTAAGTTAGGGCACAACACCTCGAATCTCCGAGAACAAGTATTTTATTCGGAACTAATATTACAATTTAAAAGGATATTCCGTTATTTAGATTAAATGAGAAAAATCGGAACCCAGTAAGTTAGGGCACGATTTTCTCGAATCTTCGAATACAAAATATCAATTATTTTAAAACTTGATGTATCGGGTAAAGGTTAATGTGACAAGTAGTAATGTTAAAATACGATGCTACATGCGTGAAAAGAATATGATATGAAATTCGAAAATAAAAACGAGCAAGATAAAATATATAACATAAATTTCGAGTAAATAAATAAAGAAATGTAATAATAATATTAAAAAGGTAACAATACTATATTAATATGAACAATATATATAATACTAGTGATAAAAGTGAATAATAAAAACTATAATAATGAAAATAATAGTAGTAATAACAATAATAAATAATAAATATAGTAATAATAACGTATACAAAAAAACAAATACAATATGATAATGATATTAGAAATAAAGTAAATAATAATAGTGAGTATAATAATAACAATAACAAAAATAAATATGATAGATAATAAAATAGTAAAAATAAAGTTAAGAATAATATTTAAAACAATTACTAAATATAATATAATAATATTAAAATAATAATGGTACAAACTAAGATTAAAACAAACAAAAATAAATATAATAGTAATAACATTAATAATAGTACATATAATAACAATAATAATATTAAAAGTAATTAATTTAATAATAAGGTAGTCAAAATAATCATAAAAAGGACTCAAATCGAATTAAAAGCGGACTATTGGGGTAAATCTGAAACAAAAATAAAAGAAAGGACCTACTCGAAGCGCGCGAATAACATGGGGGACTAAAATGGGCAATAACCCTTTCACTCCAAAGCGCGCAGCATCAGCGAGGACTTGATTGAAAACCAAATAAACTTTCGGAGTAAAATTAAAAAGACTGAAAATCTGATTGCACAATCATAAAAGGGCGGAGCGGCTAAAAGTGAAATTAGCCCCTCCGATGAAAAACACGCGGATCCTAGGCTGGAGCGGGACGGATCGGATTACGCCAGGGAAAAATGACATTGTTTTGGGGCTTTTGGACGTCGGCCAAAACGGCATCGTTTTAAGTGGCTATATAAGCCAATTTTTTTTTTAAAATTTTCATTTTCTCCTCTTTGCTAAAAAAAAAAAACGCCTCCCCTCTTTTGCTCTCTCTACAGGTCCAAGGGCTGGTGGGATTAGGCTAGCCTCCATGCAGGGCTCTGTCATGCGGTTGCCGTCGTGTCTGCATGAGAATCTGAAATGGAAAATTTTTTATATTTTTTATTTTTAAATATAATATAGGTATATATTTATATATATATGCCAAAAAAAAAAAGAAGAAAGAAAAAAAGAAAACTTTGAAAATAATAAAAGGAAGAAAGATCACCTCTCTTGGCCTTTGTTTGATTTTTAGTAGTTTTTTGTTTAGTGTTTAATCTCTGCTTTCTTGTCTTTAATCTATGCTTGCAAGTGTTTTTATTTTTGATTGATTGCCTCTATTGTATTAATTTTTTCGAATCTTTTTTACAATTATTTAGATCGGCTTTTATAGCCATTTTTTACAATCATTTTGCTGTCATTTTTCTTTAATGCTTGCAAGTGACGGTGCAAGGGGATGGTGGTGGCCAGAGGCGATGGATGGGATGGGCGATCAGAAAGTCAGACACCCTAGGTGCGGCGCACCTAGGGTTTGCTATTCCCCTTTTTTTTTTATGGCTGTGGGCTAGGGGTAGATTGGGCTTGATTGGGCTTGGTTTGTTTTTGGTTTAATCTGGGTTTGTTTTGGGTTTAATGTTTTTGGGTTGCTGTGTAACACCCCTATCCCGTGTCCATCGCCGGATTAAGGTTAGGAGCGTTACTGGACAGATCGAAAACATTCACAGACAAAATCATACATTCAATCATCATTCTCAGACATAATGTCCCTTAAGCGGGTTCTCGAGACCCTAATCATGCTTAGACGTCGAGTCGGGACTAAACTGAAATACATACAAAAATTTCATGATAATTTGAAACTTTTCAAAAATACAGGAGAGACACGCCCGTGGGAGGAGACCGTGTTCCCTCCACGGCTTCTAGACACCCCCGTGTGTCCTTTCGTGTCTAATATATACTGACTATACCAACACGGTCATTAGGCACGCCCGTGTGCCATGGCCGTGTACTTTTAGGTCATATACTGACTTCCCCACCACGGCCACCAAGCACGCCCGTGTCGAGGCCGTGTACTTTTATGTTAGCTACTGACTTGCACACCACAGCCAGATGACACACTCGTGTCGAGGCCGTGTGATGATAAACTGCATCCTACAATTCACCCACGGTCGTTAGGCACGCCCGTGTGCCACAACCGTGTGACATTATAGGCCATTTACAAGGCCAAAATGCCACCCATAAGGGTCAAACCTACAAGCCATATTTATCAAGATATCTCATGCACATGTAACCATCAAAACATACCAAAATAATCAACCAATTCATGCATATTTGTTAATTAAAGTAATCACACTACAATCCATTCAATATTCATTCAATCTAACTATTCAAACCAATTCCAAACATACCAATTTGTATAACTAAATCTTAATTATACCAAGCTCCTTTCATCCATATATACTTACCATCTCATAACTATTTCATGTAACAACTAAGCATGCCAAAACAACTTCACATATCACATTCATTAAGGCATATTATCAAAACATAATTAGCCAAATCACATGGCTAAGTTCATTATACAACTCATACCAAAACTAGCCTATACATGCCATATTGAGCTATATACATTTTCAAAGTGTACCAAAATAAGTTTAATAGTGTGATGATGATCCTTGACGGTCCTAAGCCTTCAGTACCTTTAACGACCTATAAGACAGAAAAATCACACACACAGAGTAAGCTTTCCAAAAGCTTAGTAAGTCATATACAAATAAACTACATATGTAAGCATATAAGCATATAAAAATATAAGCACATTTCTTATACATAACCAACTTCTCACAAATATATACTTTGTTCATACTTTTGGCCACATTTGCCTCCAACATCAATTCAAGAATCATATATAAATACTTAGCTTTTTATGCTCACCTTCACATATCATATTGATATCCCATCATACATCATCATAATAAGATCACATAATGAATAACCTTATATGCACACTTAGTGTACAATTCAACGTACCTGAAACATATTCATCTCATTCTTTCTTTAGCTCATTATCAATCTCAATCCCATACTCAAGTATCTATTCTTTCAACTCTTAAAACTATCATTATCCAGATAGCTATCATACATACCTTAATCAACACTTAGTTACTCACCATTCATGCTACTCAATTTCTTGATATTACCTCATACTTACATACCATATATTCATTTCGGACAAGCTCATAGATTAATGAATTACATCTCGTTCCTTTAATCTCGTAAAGTAAGAGCAACTTACCTCATTAGTACTATGTTACCAAGATATCATGCATTATTTACATAAATAATATTTCTCGGGTATCTCCATTAGTGGGTTAATGTTTTAATGGATCCGTAACTCTGCACACTTAGTGTAAATCAAATAACGTACCGCACACACAGTGCTGTTTATTAGTAATGTATCGCACACTTAGTGCCAATTTCATAACCGAACATAATCGTTATCGCACACTTAGTGCCAATATGTTAACCTGAACTTATTTTTTGCATCGCACACACAGAGCATATTCAATAAGCCAAAACTTTTGTCTTTTCGCACACACAGTGCTAATTGTTAAGGCCGTAGCTTCTATCAATATCGCACACACAATGCTAATCACAAAGTTGAAACTTATATTATTTTGCACACACAGTGCTATTCATTAAAGTCGTAGTTTCTATTGTTTCACACACACAGTGCTATTCATTAATTATGATCGCACACTTAGTGCCTCAACTCATAGCCGAAGCTTAAATGATATCGCACATTTAGTGCATTTCTAATAAACTGATCTTAAACCGGTATCGCACACACAGTGCCATCCACAAAGTCGAAGCTTATAATATGTCACACACATAGTGCAAATCATCTCAGTCACATTTCCATTTACGCACACTTAGTGCCACAAAAATCTATTTCTCACGTAGCATTTATAATTCAATGATATCATAACCATTCGTTTCACAACATTTAAGCATAGCTTAGTACACTTTTTATATTCGAACTTATCTCGGAATTCATATGCACAATCCTCTCATAAACATCCATTATCAACATTAGTCAGAGGAATAATTATAATTTCATACAAGTACGTTTATTTGTATAGTGACTTACCTCGGATTCGGTTTATCGGAAATGAAAACGGCTACTTGTTTACTTTCGTTTTCTCGTGATCTAAATCCGTTTTCCTCGGTTCTTGATCTAAACATATTCAAAATTAACCCTTTTATTCACTAGTTCATTCAATTCAATCCAAAGACATACATTTAGGGCTATTTGCAATTTAGCCCTCATATTTGCACATTTTATCAATCTAGTCCATTTTTCACAAAACACCAAATTCACAAAATCCACCCATGCTCATGCTTAGCCGAATATCCCTAGGGACTATACAAGTCCAAATATTTCATCAAATTCACAAATTAGTCCTCCAAAATAATGTTTTCTCAATTTAGCCCTATTTAGCTAAATTCATCAAAACTTCAAGAACAAAACATGTTCATCTAGCTCAAATCTTTCATTTAACAACTAAACTCATCTCAAAGCTCAACATATCATCAATGGCATTTTACACAAACATCACCAATTCACAAAATTCATACATGGGTTTTGTAGCTCTCAAAGCAACGATTGCAAAAAAGCAGAAATTATCAAAAACTGATCAAAAACACATACCCGATTTATGCTTGAACCATGGCCGAATGAAACAAGCTTAACCCTTTCTTTTTCTTTTAACTTTCGGCATCCAAATAAGATGGACATACTTGATTTTCAATCTTCGTTTTATTATGCTTATAATAATGCACAAATGACAAAATAAACCATTACTAATGCTTTAAAAATTTCCACTAACTTTGGCATTAATGTCCATCCATTTTCAAATGGTAAAATTGCATTATAAGGACTTCACACTTATAAAGACATGACACATAAGTGCTTTAGCAAATAGCACACAACTTTCACAATTAATGCAATTTCATCCTTTTGTCAAATTAATCACACAGACAGTCAAATTAGTTTATGGAAATTTACCTCATGCTCAATCACACATCAACGGCACAAAAAATAATATTAAAATATTATACGGACTCGGATTTGTGGTCCCGAAACCACTGTTCCGACTAGGGTATAAACCAGACTGTTACAATTCTCCCCCTTTAGGGATTTTCGTCCCCAAAAATCTTACCGTTAAACAAATTCAGATATTGCTGTCTCAATGAATCTTCAGGCTCCTACGTAGCCTCTTCTATCCCATGCCGATTCCACAGTACTTTTACTAACAGAATTTTCTTATTTCTCAACTCTTTCACTTCACGAGCTAAAATACGGATCGATTCCTCTTTGTATGTCACATCAGATTAGATTTCAATTTCAGATGGGGTAATTACATGTGACGGATCAGATCGGTATCTAGAGAGCATCGAAACATGAAATACGTTGTGTATATTTTCCAGCTCTGTAGGCAACTTTAATCTATTTACAACAGGCCCGACATGTTCAATAATCTCATACGGTCCGATGAACCTCGGATTTAATTTGCCCTTACGTCTGAATCGAAGCACTTTCTTCCACGGAGACACTTTCAGAAATACTTTTCCGCTTATCTCAAATTCTAGATCTTTTAATTTCAAGTCTACATAAGACTTCTGACGATCAGATGTTGCTTTCAAACAATCTCGAATCTGTTTCACTTTCTGTTCTGAGTCTTTTATCAAATCAACTCCATGTAACTTATTCTCGCTGAGTTCGGTCCAATACAGAGGTGTTCGACATTTTCGTCCGTACAAAACTTCATATGGTGCCATTTTAATGCTTGTCTAAAAGCTATTATTGTATGTAAATTCAATCAATGGCAGATACTGTTCCCACGAACCATTAAACTCAAGTATACAACATCTTAACATGTCTTCAAGAATCTGAATGATCCGCTCAGATTGAACATCTGTTTGCGGATGAAAAGCTGTACTGAAATGCAGTTTTGTGCCTAAAGCTTCTTGATATTCCTTCCAGAACCTCGATGTATACCTCAGATCTTTATCGGAATAAAATAGGCAAATTTCATCAATCGGTCAACTATGACCCAAATCGCACCTCTCTATCTCGAAGTCTGAGGCAAACCAGAAGCAAAATCCATTGTCACTCTATCCCATTTCCATTCAGGAACCAGAATTGACTGTAGCAAACCAAACGGAACTTGATGTTCAGCTTTTACTTGTTAACAGATTAAACATTTCGACACAAAATCAAAAATATCGTTCCATACCAGATCGCCAATGGTGTTGCTTCAAATCATGATACATTTTAGTACCTTTCGAATGAATAGATAAACAACTATTATGAGCCTCACTTAGAATTAGTTATAACTACTCAGAGTTTTCTTGGTGCATAGATACGATCTCTAAATCTCAAATAATCATCAACATCACGAAATTCAGAATCAGAATTTGAATCACACTGAGTTCGTTTTGTTATTATTATAATATCAACTTTCTGACATCTAAATCCATAGGCTTTCTTTTACAATTTACAACATAGCATGTAGTGCCAACCAATCCATACCCAAACTTATGTCAATCTCATCATATGGTAATAGCATCAGATTAGCAGGAAAACAAATATTTCAAAACATTAACGGGCAATTCTTGCATACTTTATCAACAATGACACTTTTACCTAAGGGGTTCGATACTTTTATAGCAAATTCAGTAGACTCAACAAGCAAAGTCTCACTGAATACTAAATTCATGCAAATATATGAATGCGTAGAACCAGAGTCTATCAAGGCAATCACAGAAGTATCATAAAGAGTAAAAGTACCAGTTATAACATCTGGCGATGAAGCTTCTTCTCGAGCTCGGATAGCATACGCTCTGGCTGGCGCTCTAGCTTCAGATCTGACAACATTATCTCTGGAAATTTTCTGACTACCACTGACATTTCTTACATTTCGGGAAGGTCTATCTCTCTCTGGGGCGTTATCTGATCTCAGATTTTGGGTAGTCTCTTGTTCAACAGGCTCTGGGCAGTCTCGAATAAAATGATCTAACGATCCACATCTGAAGCAAGCTTGATTATTCAATCTACAATCCCCCGAATGTCTTTTACTACAACGTTTACACTTGAGTCGCTCGGATCTGACATTTTCAACACTCTCCATCTTTGGGCAATCTCAAATGAAATGATTTCGTGATCCACAATTATAACAAACTCTATTGTTATACTTGCCCCAACATTTTCCCACATGTCGTCTTCCACACTTTCGACACTCAGGTTTGTTGCTTTTAGTACTTCCATCATTTGATTCAATTAGAGATTGAGTTCTCAGACCAACATTTGGTCTCACACGATTTCTACCCTTATGTCCGATTGAAACATCTAATCTATTGCTTGCATCTCTATATTTCTTCGTTAAAGGTTGAGAAAAATTACTCATCGATCTTTTTCTTTCATTATGAGCTTCATAATCGACTTTCTTGGTATTATCATCATTAATAACCCTAAACTCTCCGACCTCATTCTTACAAATTTTATCAACCGGTGGCTTGTTCATCAGATTCAGATTCGTAATCGAAAGCATAGCGGATGTTTGAAGGAGGTTAATCGGGGCGAAAATTGCAAAACAGTCGGGTTATTTCTCATAAATTGAGTGAACCACTCACTCATCATCTGAAAGAAAGCTTGTTTAGCTTCTCCTTCTTGACCGTTCGTAGCCAGTCTCAAATCAGAGGGCGTTGTCTCTTGCACGGGAGCAGGCGCATTACTCTCTACGTCGTCAGCTACGGCTCTTTCGGGATCCATTACTATACGAAAATCACATTTTATACGTCAGGATTCATCATACTATCACAGTTCAAATATATGGCATGTATAGCTAGACTCTGACATGCTATGTTAGTCCAAGAATCGACTAAACCATAGCTCTGGTACCAATAAAATGTAACACCCCTATCCCGTGTCCGTCGCCGGATTAAGGTTAGGACCGTTACCGGACAGATCAGAAACATTCACAGACAAAATCATACATTCAACCATCATTCTCAGACATAATGTCCCTTAAGCGGGTCCTCGAGACCCTAATCGTGCTTAGACGTCAAGTCGGGACTAAACCGAAACACATACAAAAATTTCATGAAAATTTGAAACTTTTCGAAAATACAGGGGAGACACGCCTGTGGGAGGAGACCGTGTTCCCTCCACGGTTTCTAGACACCTCCGTGTGTCCTTTCGTGTCTAATATATACTGACTATACCAACACAGTCATTAGGCACGCCCGTGTGCCATGGCCGTGTACTTTTAGGTCATATACTAACTTCCCCACCACGGCCACCAAGCACGCCCGTGTCGAGGCCGTGTACTTTTATGTTAGCTACTGACTTGCACACCACGACCAGATTACACACTCGTGTCAAGGCCGTGTGATGATAAACTGCATCCTACAATTAACCCACGGTCGTTAGGCACGCCCATGTGCTACAACCGTGTGACATTATAGGCCATTTACAAGGCCAAAATGCCACCCACAAGGGTCAAACCTACAAGCCATATTTATCAAGATATCTCATGCACATGTAACCATCAAAACATACCAAAATAATCAACCAATTCATGCATATTTGTTAACTAAAGTAATCACACTACAATCCATTCAATATTCATTCAATCTAACTATTCAAACCAATTCCAAACATACCAATTTGCATAACTAAATCTTAATTATACCAAGCTCCTTTCATCCATATATACTTACCATCTCATAACTATTTCATGTAACAACTAAGCATGCCAAAACAACTTCACATATCACATTCATTAAGGCATATTATCAAAACATAATTAGCCAAATCACATGGCTAAGTTCATTATACAACTCATACCAAAACTAGCCTATACATGCCATATTGAGCTATATACATTTTCAAAGTGTACCAAAATAAGTTTAATAGTGTGATGACGATCCTTGACGGTCCCGAGCCTTTAGTACCTTTAACGACCTATAGGACAGAAAAATCACACACACAGAGTAAGCCTTCCAAAAGCTTAGTAAGTCATATACAAATAAACTACATATGTAAGCATATAAGCATATAAAAATATAAGCACATTTCTTATACATAACCAACTTCTCACATATATATACTTTGGTTCATACTTTTGGCCACATTTGCCTCCAACATCAATTCAAGAATCATATATAAATACTTAGCTTTTTATGCTCACCTTCACATATCATATTGATATCCCATTATACATAATCATCATAATAAGATCACATAATGAATTACCTTATATACACACTTAGTGTACAATTCAACGTACCTGAAACAGATTCATCTCATTCTTTCTTTAGCTCATTATCAATCTCAACCCCATACTCAAGTATCT
This sequence comes from Gossypium bickii, assembly GCA_025503065.1. Taxonomy (NCBI): domain Eukaryota; kingdom Viridiplantae; phylum Streptophyta; class Magnoliopsida; order Malvales; family Malvaceae; genus Gossypium; species Gossypium bickii. The sequence continues at coordinate 25,008,836 of CP106717.1, forward strand.
ATTCTTTCAACTCTTAAAACTATCATTATCCACATAGCTATCATACATACCTTAATCAACACTTAGTTACTCACCATTCATGCTACTCAATTTCTTGATATTACCTCATACTTACATACCATATATTCATTTCGGACAAGCTCATAGATTAATGAATTACATCTCGTTCCTTTAATCTCGTAAAGTAAGAGCAACTTACCTTATTAGTACTATGTTACCAAGATATCATGCATTATTTACATAAATAATATTTCTCGGGTATCTCCATAAATGGGTTAATGTTTTAATGTATTCGTAACTCCGCACACTTAGTGCAAATCAAATAACGTATCGCACACTTGGTGTCGTTACTGAAAAAGGAGAGCACACACAGTGCTATTTATTAGCAATGTATCGCACACTTAGTGCCAATTTTATAACCGAACATAATCGTTATCGCACACTTAGTGCCAATATGTTAAACTAAACTTATTTTTGGTATCGCACACACAGTGCATATTCAATAAGCCAAAACTTTTGTCTTTTCGCACACACAGTGCTAATTGTTAAGGCCGTAGCTTCTATCAATATTGCACACACAGTGCTAATCACAAAGTCGAAACTTATATTATTTCGCACACACAGTGCTATTCATTAAAGTCGTTGCTTCTATTGTTTTGCACACACAGTGCTATTCATTAATTATGATCGCACACTTAGTGCCTCAACTCATAGCCGAAGCTTAAATGATATCGCACACTTAGTGCATTTATAATAAACTGATCTTAAAACGATATCACACACACAGTGCCATCCACAAAGTCGAAGCTTATAATATGTCGCACACATAGTGCAAATCATCTCGGTCACATTTCCATTTACGCACACTTAGTGCCACAAAAATCTATTTCTCACATAGCATTTATAATTCAATGATATCATAACCATTCGTTTCACAACATTTAAACATAGCTTAGTACACTTTTTATATACGAACTTATCTCAGAATTCATGTACACAATCCTCTCATAAACATCCATTATCAACATTAGTCATAGGAATAATTATAATTTCATACAAGTACGCTTATTTGTATAGTGACTTACCTCGGATTCGGTTTATCGGAAATGAAAACGGCAACTCGTTTACTTTCGCTTTCTCGCGATCTAAATTCGTTTTCCTCAGT